>CM029929.1:15096444-16560194 GCA_017639245.1 Myiopsitta monachus | reverse complement strand
TATTCTGTTAACAAATAACAGTTTCAAAGAGATCCCTGAATAATGGATGTTTTCACAACTGGCATCATTACAGCAGGGCACACGGCTGCTGGAGGTCTTTGCTTTCACAACTGAGCATCACAGGCAATTCTGAGCATGGATAGCTCAGGTGAGCATGTTGGCTGCACGCAGTAAAACTCATGTGAGTAATCCTCTGTTTCTAGCAAGTTACACCTTATTAGGCAAGGTCTGCAAGAAATAAGAGGAAAAAAAAGTAGTATCTCTTGCCCAAGAATATGACAGTTAACAAGAGCCTATCAAACTCCAGGTCTCCTCTTGCCTTGCTGAAAAGCAAAAGCAAGTTTTCAGAACAGCTTCTGCTCCGTAATGGATCATTTCTGCACAAATCACAACTCCAAAGTCGACAGCCACAAAAATTCCTTAGTTCTCAGAGACAACTTCATTTTAAATAGCTTATTTCCATAAGCAGAGCATGAAGCAATTTCACTCAACCTGACAAATAAGGAAGGCCAAGGATGTTGCATTTAAAATTCAGAGATAACTAAATATAAGAAAAATTATATCTAGACATGATAGGACCTGGAAGCAGGTTCCATTCCACTCTTACGCTGCAGCTAAACAGTCACGATACGATCAAACAAGTTTTCACTTTTGCCTTGTAAATAAAATCAAAGGGCAACAGTCCTTTTTCTCTGACGTCTGTAGTTAATAAAGAAAGAATAAACATTACCTACCCTTACATGAGGAGGGAGGAGAAGGGAACATTTCTTAATCTCCTTCCAAGGAGGATTAATCTACAGCATATTTCCACCCCAAATACTAATGAAATGAAACGTTTCTCCTGCAGTTTTCTGGAGGGGGTGTTCTAACGTATCAAAGCTGCTTCCACGAGCGAAGTTCACCAGGGTGCAGTACAAAGCTCGCAGCCTTCAGGTGAGATGCCACGTGGAAACACAACCGAAGCTCCAGCTGTATGGGGGAAGGAGAGCTTCTACCCTGCAGGTGAAAACCAACAGCTCACAACATTTCTTAGGGCCCATATATCTGAGGGATACCAAGTGCCTCACAAACGAGTTAATTTGGGCTTACAACAGCTCTATAGAGTAGATGAGCTGTTCCTACTGGAGCTCATAGAGCACAGGGAGGTTAAAGCCCCATTCATCACAGAGCTTAACGCAGGGATGGGTGCAACGGAGCCAAGTGTGTATTGAACCATTTACTGGTTCCAAGTGACCTACCTAACGTAACTGGAAAAGTCAAGACAGGGAGCTGGGGTAAGGTGCCCATGTCCCTTGCTGTGCCTCTGAGCCACTCGCCCATCCATAGAAGGGAACAGGACAACGAAGCTATTTTCAGCCCAAGTATCTGGAGCTCATAAAGACCAGCTGAAAACACAATGCCTTATCAGAACAGGTAAGAGCCAATGCCCACCGGTGTTCTCATTCCTCTGAAGACCCCAGCCATGAGTCTGGGGTTTTCATTATTTTTGAGCAGAATATTTACATGCCTGACTCTAAGCAGGCTTTAGCATTTCTGCAAGGGGACCGAATGAGCGACATCGTGATCTCAAAGAGCAATGGGATCAGCCTGGCTGCCCCTGCCCTTCCTCCCAAGAGGCATCCATAACAAAGCAGGCAGGCCATGAGGAGTGCATTTAGGAGGGATGGACCCTTATAAACACAGCATTTTCTCTAAGAAACGAGAAAGGAAGAAGATGGCAATGGCAAAAAGGCCAAAGAACAAGAGAAGTGCCTGGGCAAGACCCAGCGAGGGGAAGTGAGGATGAGCAGAGCCTGCAGAAGGGTTTACATCGCCTTTGAAGAGAAATGCTCACGTCGTCAGGTAAAACTGAGAATCTAACCCGTGGGAGGACAGAAGATGCTACCTTGAAGAATCTGGCTATTACAGGATTAACAGCTACAATCCCTCCCTCTGAGGACATCGAATGCCAAAATCTGGCCTGAGGGTTTTAGCTGGTGAGGTTTGTCCAGGCGTGTCAGTAGGAACTCTACAACATACATAGGAGAAAACTGTCCAAACCTGTATTATCTAAACATCAGTGTCATTAAAATATTAAATACATCTTTTGCGGGAAATAAAAAATACAGAGGAACTCAAAGCCAAAGTACACACATTTCATTTGGGAGTAAAACGCGCCCCTCAAACACTTCAATTCTCCCGCACAATGTATTTATATCATGTTTAAAAAACATTTGTCAAGCACATAAAAAAAAAACAGAAGTTCACTGTCACACAGCTTAATTCCCTGTATTCTGCCTACGTGCATACATAGGGCCAGTTTGTTAGGGGGTGGAGGTGTGTAGGAAAGCACAATCTAGCGAGACACGACACCATAACGGTGAACAATAAAAGCAAGCGCAGCATATGTGCTGGACATTTGGTGAAAGTAACCCAGCGACAGCTCCGACTTTGGGAGATCTTCCTGTGCACAAGTTGGTAATTCAGTTTCTGCTGTGATTCAGCTCAACCAACACGCAGGTTGTTCACAACCCCTCTAATTACTCTTTAAGTTGGGAATTCAGAGATTCTAGGAAATATAGGCTAGCTTTTCAACTCTTCATCTGCAGAGCCCAACAAGCTGAAATCTGGGGGCTTTCTTCTTTTCCCTCTTAATGTTAAGGCTTTTCCCCCATCTAGCTGCTAAGATTCTCCCTGGTTATAAGATCTGAAATGGTAGCAACAATTACATTTCCTATTTTACTACTCATTATTGCCCCTTCGATCAGAATCCTGCGCTGTTTAACCATGTTTATATGGTCATCCTGTACACGGGTTCTAAATACAGAAGGAGCCATTTTCCAAGGGAAAGCTACAGGAGCTGGGTTCCCCTTTACTGCACACACATAGAATCCCATACATTTGGCACCAATTTAGCTTATTATAATTTCATTCTTCTTTTTTATATCTGTTTCATTGTAAAAGCAATGTAAAGACCCCCAGTCACTGGGGAAGACTGCTCATTGCTTGGTATTGGCTTCCCTCAACCAGCCAGCAGCACATCCACCCAGACCAAATCTTGCCTTTGCAAAAGGAGACACCACACCAACAAACACAATAAATATCCCTCAGCTGGAAGAGATGTATTATGGGTCTCTCAGCTTTGCTAAGCATACACTGCAAGCCTCACCTCTGCATGAAAAGGAAACTCTTCATACACAGCCTTCTTGTTCCTCCCAAAGTCCAAGGGCAAATTCTGTTTGCAAAGAAACAGGCAAGTCTCCCCTGCTGGCAGACTGCGTCCAGGTCGGTCTCTCTTGCACAGGCATCTATCTCTGCAAGGAGGACATGACTGGTTGCTCCATCTCTGACAGCTTGGGCCTTGGCCACCACGCATGCATTTGATGGAGCCACATCAAGAAACCCTCCTTGCTCTTACATAGAGCCAGCAGACGCTGCCCTTACCCATACAAAACAGAAGACCATTGCCTGGCACCATATGGATGTTAACAATGGTAAAACCCTGACAACCTTCAGAGAACTCAAACAGAGCTGCTTTTGATACAGGCCACACACCTGAAAGCAGCATTTGTTTCAGTCAGCTTCCTCAAAGTGATGGTCTCAGGAAGCTACACGAGCAGCCCAGCTCCAGAATTTGCAGTTCTTCGGAAAAAAGCACATGGTCTTTTGAAAGGCCATCCTTAGGGTAAGTGTTTTATTTGGAGGAGAAGCCAATGCGAAGCCAAATTCAACACAACCAGAGCTGAAGACTTTGCACCTGAAGCAGGCATACACCGCAGGGAAGAGATGGTCTCTGCGCAGTGAGTGCATACCTACACTGCTGCTCCATACAGTCCCCAGGTCGTATAGGGATAGAAGGAGCAAAGGAAGGGGCTGAGCAAGTCCTTTTACTAATAGCTTTGCTTTACCGACTTCATTCTTCTGCTTGAAACGTGCTTGTTCAATGCGATTTCATCACACTGCTTTGTCCCCTCAACCAGTTTAGACAGACATTCACATTCTCCAGTCACAGGAAAAACTGCTGCTGGAGGAGGGTATGTGCAGCCGAAAGAACTAAAGGCTTCCAGATTAAAGAAACCCTAATAGCTACTTAACTTGTACTATTTTATTTTGTGTACACTCCGGACCAGTACCAACAGGCAGACTCACCTGGACTTCCAAAACATCACCCTTTTCCAGGATGCAGTCTGGGAACTGCTGGGAGGGTTCTCATGCTGGGAAAGCAAAGCATGATCTGTGAGTTCTTCCCAGGATTTCTCATCAGAGATGCCTGTCCATCATTCACAACCATGACGAAATGTGTTTACAAATAGGAACAAACTCACAAGCAGGGTAACAGGGAATCTTCACACTCCGAAACTTGCACTCAACGTGGTTCAGTCAGACTTGGAAGGGCAACAGCTTGGCACTTGGGGAATTTCAGCGACAGACAACTGTTCTCCTTAGCTATTGGTAAATAGAATCGCAAATTCCTAGAGCTTTTTGTCTGGATACCAATAAGAGACTCTATGCTGAAAAGCGTTACAGAGATAGAGATCAGAGGTCTATTTTTGTTTCTATGCCTTGACGCCCATGACTTTCATGGGGTAAGTGTATTAGCATATGATAAATTACTCTTTAATCTGTTGCAGTTATAATGTTGGAGAGAGGTTTGGTGGCTTTGCTCACAGCCATAAGTATTTCTGTGAAGAAACACTTGTTTTGCTGGAAGAGGGTAAGAACAAAGCTGTTTGTAAACAAAGCTGGAAAAGGAGAAATCCATCTCCCTGAAGCTCAAAACTCCACAAAATAACTTTCTGCAGAGAGCTGCTATTATCCAATGTGAAAAACTTCTTTGAACCCAGCAATCCAGGAATTACACAGAAATGCTCAAACAGGGCTGCACAGTACATCACCTGAACTGGTATTGCTTGTAATTTCCCACCTGACTGGGTTGAAAAGGTTCGTACACTGGGAAGTGTAGGAGAAACTTACTGAAAATTGCAATCCAGTATCAGATTAAAGAGGGAGGATGATACAGGGAAAATCTTCTTCATAAATGAGTTTCTTTATCCAGAACAAACTCAAAAGGTCCTATGAGGGGAGGAAGGATATGGGCTTCATTAGGGCAAAGAGAGCAGGAAAAGCCATGCCTGAAACCTCCTTTGAGAAGTCAACACTTACACACACAGCTTCTTTAAGGGCTAGGCATTGAAATTACTTTGGAAGAAGTATTTTATCTCCCAAGAAGATTAACACTGAAGTTCTGCACTAGGAGAAACTCTCTTACCCCACTTCTCAATCCATCCTCTTCTTATCTGTCTGCTAGGGCCAGAAATTTCTCCACGACCCAAGAGAGAGATGCTCAGCCCACTCATTCATATAGAAGCTGAAGACACACTACCTCCTTTGCAGCCTATGATATCCTAAAGCAACACATACATTACCTTTAGAAGAAAGGGTTGAACCATAGGGATACTGCTAATATAGATGAAGGTAAGAACTCTTTTTTTCACGAGCTTTAAAGGGTGAAATTTTCCAACATTATACTGGAGTATTTTTGACCCTCAGCTGTTGCTGGGGAGACCCTGGTCTGCATCGCCCTGTGTTGTGAGAAACCCTTCCTCTCCCTGTGCCCTTGGGTGGAGTCAGCTTGTACCAGTTACATCAGCAACCTCAGTAGCTCCAGGCTCTGAGCACAAAGGACAAGGGAACTACTGCTTGGTTTTGTCTCTCTCATGTACTCATGTGCAAACCCCATGCCTAAGCTGACAGCTTCAGAGAAGGAACCACGAAGATTTTCCGTTTTTGGGCACATCCAGTTTCAAAGGTGGACCCCAAGATATGACATTTCACTCTGACATAGTCCACCCTAAAGAACTGGCTGGCATATGTCACCATCTCAATTCTGGTGTATGGGTAACAAGCAAGGGCTCTGTGAAAGGCGAGAACCATGCCAAGCTCTGTTTCTACTTGCCTCTACGGATGCTCCTCCTTGCATCAAAGAGGTATACAAGGAGAACTGAAATCCTACATGCCAGCATAGCTGGTGGCCAGAGCAGTAGGCTTGTTGGGAATGATTACTGTGGCTTCGACCCATAAATGGGGGTACAAACTCAGCACGGCAGTTAGATCGCCATCACCCAGCACTTGCTGCGGCACAGCCACAGCACGCGTGCATTGTCAGGCTACCATGGAACGGCTGCTGGAAAACAAAATGGCATGTGAGAAATGCAGAACTGAAACCAAGTGTAGGCGGCAACCATAAAAACTGAAGTCTCATTAAATGCTGGACAGTTGGTAAACAGCAGACCCTCCCATCTGTTTGCTGCATCCCATGCAGGAGTGGAGGCAGAGGTGACATTCCTGCTTTGGAAATCAGCATTTTTGACACTATTCACCCAGGAAGTTATTAACTTGCATGTTTGTGGGCAACTGCGCAAGCTATTTTTGGTCATGGGACCCTATGTAAGGAAAGGATTGCAAGGTTTTAATAATGATCTTTAGTTAACTTGGTTACCCACACAACAATGGCTTTCTGAGAGGCCAACTGCTGCTAAAAACTTGAGACGGGCTTTACTTCCAGAGGTATTAAACTATGAAAATATCTAACCATAATAGTAAGCAGCTATAAAAAGAGCCCTGTTTATTTCACATGATTTCTTTGTATGCCACAGTGTTATGAAAATACTTTAACTCAATGACAACATGGTAAATTGGAAAAGATTAACTGTTTAAGTCAGCGTTTATGCGGTTCATTTTTGCTTGGTGCTGGTGACTTTTCTTCTTTCAAAACCCAGGTTCTCACTAGTATTGGCAGGTGTAACAACATATGAATACCACTGTTTTAAATCTGAACCCAAAATTAACCTGAGAATAAGCTTAACTCACATAAGGGTCACCAAAGGAGCAACCTGGGACTGAATGGAATGGAAAAAAACAATAATGCAGACTTTGTTCTGCATCACTGTATGTCATGTAGGTATGATTTGGAGCCCGCACACCCAATCTGAGAAGTAATCTGGTATCTCCTACCTCTGTAATATTGGAGATTGTATCCAGTGACTTTTCTGCAACAGTGGACCACCACAGAATATCCTACAGAGAAGGTCAAACCCTTCACACTGTCTATAAGGCTATGATGGTATTCTGGCTTATTCCCGAGAAACACCACAAGGCCTCACTCCCTTCCACTGCTGGGGTACACGGAGAAAAAGAAGGGAAAATGAAGACAGCATTCGTTTCTGGGAAGACCCCGCACCACTCCACGAAGAGGACACTTCCACCCGTTAATCCCAGCTTCTTAAAGCAACACTCAGTAAGATAATGAATCCTTTAAATGTTACATCTTGTGTCTTGCATTATTGTGGTGCAGCAACTCTCCACATCAAACAGTCATCAGCACTATTACAAAGTGGGCTTATAAGAGACTGGCTGAAGAGGCGCTGTGTGAAAAGAAGTGGAAAATTAAAGCTGAAGCAGTCGAAGAAAGGGCTTAATTTACTGGCATGTACAGTATGCAAATGAGATTACTCTCAGCTTAACTGCATCATTTATGTCCATAATAACGGCATCATCATTACAGGGCTCAAATTAAATTACACCATAATTAGCATATCAAAGTGATTGGTTAAAGTTTAAAACAAATACCCAATTTTGTTAATGAACAGCTGTAATTGTCATGTACACTTCAATGAAAACTCCCTAAACAAATATATGTTTTAGAACAGAGAAAGATTTTGAAGCAGACAGGTCTGCAGCGGAGGTAAATTGCCTAAAAAAGAATGACACAGACTATTCTATTAATGTTAATATATGCTCATCGTTTGCAGGTAATAAAACATCCTATCAAAACAAGCCTTCTCCCTGTACTTTTTGCCTCTCAGCTGCAC
Organism: Myiopsitta monachus; assembly: GCA_017639245.1. Taxonomy (NCBI): domain Eukaryota; kingdom Metazoa; phylum Chordata; class Aves; order Psittaciformes; family Psittacidae; genus Myiopsitta; species Myiopsitta monachus. The sequence continues at coordinate 16,552,344 of CM029929.1, read as the reverse complement.
TGCCGCACTAGCAAGTGTGAGAGGGGAGAGGCGCTGACCATGACACGTGGAGATGGTGAGAGGAGAGGAAAAAGAAGAGGAAGAAGATGCCTTGCTAACTCTTACCCTGCAGACCAGGGCTGGAGAGAGCAGATGACATGATAACACATTAAGCAGCCTACAATTCAATTTAATCTAATCATATTCACACAGCAGTTTCAGAGGTGGAACTTCACTGGAGAAGTTTTCGCTGTTCTCATCTCACCAAAGTAAATAAGGAGGTAGGACCAGCAGGTTTGTCACTGGCAGCCTGGCAACCAGCAACACATTTCCACAGATCCATCACTGCAAATGTACACAGTAAATATGCAGTTAAAACACTCCTCAGGCAGAGCGAGCTTTAACAGAGGAGCAAGCTGCGGTGTTTTATCAGTATAGGTGAGCTCCAGCACACTTGGGTTGATAGGAACTATGAGGGTACCAGGCCAGAGAAGCCCAATGCCAACTGCACATTCTGAGTAAAATAATCCCTCTATGTCCCCCAAAAAACGTTTACACTGATATATTTGATTATGTAGCACCCAGTATTACAGAAAGCGACATGGGGCAGTACATTTTGTGCTAAAACTGGGAATGCACTCTCAAATATACTTAACAAGGAAATTGAATGTCTTATTAAATCCGTATTATCAAAACACTGTTCAAAAATTTAAAGAAAGTAGCTTTTCATTTTATTCATCGAGGAATCCATTAAAGCCTAAGCTCTGAAGTAGTATGTAAATTATGTGCCTTTCAAGGTAGAGCTAGGGCAAATTCACTCCATCAACTAATGATGAACCTCATTATGTGCAGGGAGTATTCATAATGAGGAAACAAGCCACCCGCCATTCCATGTTCTAACATAAATCCCTGTAAAATGTGAATATCTCCACGTCTAATTAAAGGCTACTAATTCCTATCATCCCCTCCACAGCCCAAAAAGCAAAAACCAGAACCGTGTTTAAAAAGACACCCTTTGATTTTACCAAACACATTTATTTGTGTTTCTCACTGGTGAGTTGCAACGTTTGGGTTTTTTTCTAAGAAAAATCAATCCCAATTTCATGGGATAAAAGTTTAGGAGCACAGAAGTTTATTTACATTATCTGACTTGGCCTTACATTTTACAAAGGAGTTTCTGATTAGCACAGGTCAGGCTGCACAGCTCAACACGAAAATAAATGGAGAAGCAGAGAGAAAAAACCTGCAGGAATACGTAGGAAATGGTATTTTAAGGGGAAAAAAGAAATAGAAGGAAAACAAAAAGAGGCTGGAAAGCACAGCCTGGCTATCCAGGGTTGCTCTGGAACTGAGACTTCCTACAAAAAATAAGCTAGAGATCCCATAACAACTAGCAAGGCAGCAGTCAGGAAGAGGGAGAGCCGATTAAGCACCATCACACAACAGGTATTGAAGAGATTCTTTTGAATGCTACTCAGTTTAGGAAGAAGATGCTTCCCTTCTGAAATCCTGTAGGAATTTTAGGAATTGGAGACAATGCCGCTGCACACAGGCTGGAAGCAAAGTGCTCTTTCTCAGACTTACCCAGATCTGAGACTTCTACCTACAAAGCGCAGTGTCCACTCCTACGATCAAAAATGTGTTTCTTATAAAGTTACATAATGCCCATGGTCTGCATCGCCGTGAATCCATGTGCTCTGGCACTGAATTATGGATCTGCTCCTCTGCACTTCCCGGCATGACAGCGCACAGGTTTGCCGGCTCCGCACCACTGTTCCTTTTTTTACTGCTCTGTATTAATATTTTCCTACGTTTCCAAAACAAACTGAAGCGCACAGCAGAACCTAAGCGCGTTTCGGTTTGCAGGAAGAGGAGAGGAAAAGAGGAAAGCATCCACTGAAGCCGAGTAACGCACAGGCTTTAAAAAGAAAAGAGGAAGAAAGAAGCTGACATTAAGAGATGGTTTAAGAAACGTGGGGACCCCTCGCAGGGCTTGGAGCACTCGGGCAGTGGCACCTTCGGATTATAACCGAAAAGTTGAAATCCTCGTGTAAAAATACCCCTCGTGTTTCATCCCTAGAAAAGCTGATTTAGAATTCATAGAAATTCATAGCTAAGAGGAAGATGCGCGCATAAAATCACAAATTCAAAAAAAAAAAACACCACACAAAAACCCCACCCCAAAAATATATATAAACCAATATTTAAGAGAATAAAATAGAGCACGCAGATTAAAGTATTTCAGCAACGCCGATTTTCTAGAAATAGCAGGGCATTTTACGGAGGGGGAGAAGGGGGAGAAGGGGAGAAGGGGGAGGGGGATCCGGCTTCTTTAAGTTGCATAAAAATAAAACTACGCTCGTAAAGCTGCTCCCTGCGCGCCCGCTCCCTCCGCGCCTCCGCCGAGGGGCTCGGCGGCGGGTTGTGGCGGTGGTTTTTTCCTCTTTCCTCCCTTCTCCTTTTAGGTCAGCCAGTGGCGCACCGGGAAGACAGCCCTCCAAAAATAACTCGTCCCTCCCCCGGAGCGCCGAGCTCAACACCCTACCTTTGTTCTGCCGCCGCAGATAAGGACCGGCCCCGCCGCGGGAGCCGCCGCGGCCGCGCAGCGGGACGGCCCGGGGGGGGGGGATTCTGCCGGGGGGCACCTGGCAGCGCGCAGCGCTGCGCGGGCGCGGAGCCGTCCCGCCGCGCCCCCCCCCCCCCCCTTCCCACCCCTCTCCCTCCTCCAACCCCGTCCCCGCTCTCGGGACGACCCGAGGGCAGAGCCGAGGAGCCGATCGCGCCCCGCCGCCGCCCCCCCCCAGCCCCGCCGGGCAGCGCGCAGGTTACATACGGGGGGGGCCGGGAGCCGGGCAGGAAGAGTTCTGCAGGATTTATTTGACACTTATTTTCCGGGCAGCCCTTTTGTGGAGTTGCGCCGTTTGTTTCTTATTGTCTGAGCAGCAGTTGGAAGCGTCTCCCCGAGGGGGCCCCTCGGCCCGGCTCGGCCGCTTTGACAGGGAGGTAACCATATTAGGATGTGTATGGCAAAGTAAACAATAACAGCGTTGCAATGAAATGGAAATCTTTTTTTCTTTCTTTCGAGCTAATAGTGCTGGTGTCAGTCCTGGTTTCAGCCCTTTCCCACCAGTTCTGGTTCCTGGCTTTAAAAGGCCATCTTTTTAAAATAGAAATTAAAAAACTGAAACTAAAGATCAAAAGGAAGAAAAAGGGAGAGGAAAAGGGGCACCGGGGGGATTGGCAAGTGGTACCAGTGGCCCACTGCTGAAAACGCTTGGGTCACAGTGGGAGGAGGAGGGGGAGCGCTGCTAACATCCAAATAAAGACATGGCACTTCCAGCACTGGAAAAATATAATAATTTACAGTAATGCCCCCATGTGTTTCTGAGACTGCAGCAGAGCATGGAGGTGAGTGGGGATGGGGGCACAGGCATTAAAACTGCAGTTCTGAAAGGAGGGGCAAGGAGATGAACAAAGTCCAGTCACGTTTGACACGATGGCAGCGAACTGGCGGGATGAGCTACCTTGTGCAACCCCCTGCAAGTCTGCTGGCTTTAAAGCTTTGGAATCGCTGGGTTTACAGGATAAAGCACTTCAGACAAATTGTAAATTGCAGGTGTCAAGTTATTTGGTTTAATCAAAAACAGAGCTCAGAGCAGTCACCATGCAAAGGTTCCCCTACCAGCACAGTCGAGAGAGAAGTTCTGCACAGGGAAACTACTTGAACAATATTATTGTAATACCTCGATTCCACATCCTAAGAAGTGACCAAGAACAACCAGCGTAGCATCTGCTTGCACTGCATGCCAAGGCTCAGCACTAGCAGCCAGTCTGTGAGAGAATTACAGCCATAAGATGAAGCTAGTTTGCACGTCTTGGTGACGGCGGATGGGGGCAGCTCTTGGTGCAAGAGTCCAAAACAAGGTGTTGAACTGTCTGTACCACCAGTTAGCATCCTCCACCAGCAAAATGGAGCACTCCTCCGGCAAGGGCTGACAAAACAGACTGCTGATGCTCCCTGCCTGTACCAGGCACTGGCTTGATAAGATACGCCGCAAGGAGAGGTTTAAGGTAGATAGGCAAACAAAGTTGCTATGAGCTCACACGCTTCATTTAGAACAAAAGGCAACGCTTCTCTGACAAATATGATGCACACTTACCCTGCCAAATTTGCTCGTACTCAGCTAATCTGCAGCAATCAGAACATCAGTGTTGACATCTAATGGTACCTACATGCATCTCTCTCTGCCTTTCCACATGGAGTAATGCTGCTCCGTTAACACAATTCACATTTTTCAACCATCTTGTTTAACCTAAACATCTATAAAATTACAGAGCGCGACTCAGCTATGCTGCATGTGCAACCCCCCCATCAAAAATCCTAAGTTAACATGCTGATATCAAAATCAATAAATCACACTACCAAGTAGCAGTTCAAAAGTTCAAAGACATGATGGCCAGTTCACTACATCGTAGCACTCAACCAATAATAACTTGACTCCATCACTCCTCATAGTATAGACAATTTCATAGCATCATTTTCATTAGCCTGTCTCACTGAAAATTGCTAGCTATTTATGTATACACTAAAATAAATTAGCCATTTCATCAAGCACTGCGATTCTTATAAAATACATTAACACAATACTCAATTTTTCAGTTGGAGTAAATAAATAAATCAATAAATTCAATATGGGGCAATTTATTTTTTTCTTTACTGTGGAGCTTCAGCTGTCAGCATAAGTGTTTTTATTGGGTTTATTTGTTTCAATAAAAATTGAAATGGGCCAGTGATCTTAGCAGTATGATCGGGGGGGGGGGGGGGGGGACAGAAAACAGCCCAGCCCTATCTAACATTAAGAAAGTATAATTGCACAGTTCAGCCAGCTGGCAATGTGTAGAGTTTGGTCCAAATTTTCATTACAGTTATTAAACAGCCACTCAGTTTTGAAGGATTCTTCCCTCCACCTGAATGGTTCAGGTTGGAAAAGACCTTTAACATAGAGTCCAACTGTTAACCCAGCACTGCCAAGTCCACCACTGAGCCGTGTCCCTAAGCACCAAGTCTACACATCTTTTAAATACCTGCAGGGATGGGGACTCCACCACTTCCCTGCGCAGCCTTGTTTCAATGCTTGACAATGCTTTTGGTGAAGAAATTCTTCCTAATATCCAGTCTAAACCACCCCTTGTGCACCTTGAGGCCATTTCCTCTTGTCCTACTGCTTGTTACTTGGAAGAAGAGACCAACACCTCGCTACAACCTGCTGTTAAGTAATTGTAGAGAGTGAAAAGGTCTCACCTGAGCCTCCTTTTTTCCAGGCTGAACAACCCCAGTTCCCTCAGCCATTCCTCATTAGACTTGTGGTCCAGGCCCTTCACCAGCTTGACTGGCCTTCTTCAGACATGTTCTTACAATGCAGCTTAGTGCATCCTTTGGGACCTCATATTTGGTGTTTGGCAGCTCATGCTCTACAGAGAAGCACCTTACTATGTTAGTGGTCTCCCTGCCTTGCAGTAAAACACACCAGCTCAGGGGCTGGGCAACAGGATGATTCAGAATTTGGCACAACAAAATGCTCACACATGGGTAGGAACCCAGACCTCCTCAGTCCTCCTGCTGCCATCACCTCAGATCAACAGACAACACACCAACCCCTCCAAGTCTCCTAATCCTGGTAACGCCAAGCTTCTCTGCAAGTCTAACACTTCCAGCACAAACCACAGGCTTTACCTGCTCCATGATGACAAGAACCTGTGAGGAACCAGGAAGACAAAAGATACACCCCTTGTGACATGAATTGGTGCTGAAGTCTAACATCAGCAGTGAAAACACAGATGTATTAACTTACACCTACAATTTAAGCCCATAGTAATTTTAACGTAATTCCTTTAAAAAGGCTGCATGTGAACAGCACCATTTGTAAACTGCTTGATGGTAACAATAAGGTACTTTATGTTCATATTCAGTCTTTAACCTAATCAGAGGAAAAGTAAATATCAGGTCTCAATTTTAATGACTGACTATAAATAAAAGCTTTTACGCAAAATGCACAGTTTGCAAAGAGAATGATTTTAAGTCTGATGTCACTGGTGACCCATTGAACTACATGGCACATGTCAGACAGACGTCTGTTTCTTAAATTGCAGCAATAAATTAGTAGCCACAGAATCTGTTCTGTCAAGAGAACGTGAAGCTTTCCTATTACAGATAAAAGTTTAATGACCGTTTCAGTTTAGGTGCACGACTTAAGATCACTGTTGATGGGGGTACCAACAGCAGGGCCAGCTGCTCCGTGCTGTAAACACTGCACGCTGTCAGACGGAGGCTCCTTGGCCATGACCACGCAGAGGCCACCACAATGCCAAGCCATAAAAACACCCGCTGCAAACCCAGCATGCGCAGCGCAAGTTTCCATAGTACTGTCCACAAAATCCCCTCTCCTCTGCCACTGAAGATCTGACCTGACTACGCAATGAAACCAACAGGAGCAGGAGGCGTTTCTTCAATACCTTACAGGTGTCATGGAGCCAAATCGAAGGACTTCACACTCGCAAGTGAAGGAGCAAGCAGCAAAGCACATCCATGTGAGTACAAGAGAAAAGCTGCTCTTTCATCTGCTCTGACCCCCGTATGCAGTATTATTTCACCCAACAGGATCCAAGCCTCTGACACACGTGGAAGGTTTTCCTCTAACTTTACACTAATTGAAATGTTAGTGCTTCACAATATGATACTTGAATGGAGCCTCTGGCAGTGTGCACACACACACAGAGTATCCTAATAGGTGTGACCACTAACACCTCACAATATACCCTGTCCCATCCCCATTACCTTGTTTTCACTAAGTAGCAGATCTGCCAAATTTTAACCATTTTCACGGGACTCTTCCTTGCTGAGGACTGTGCCACAGGGAAAATTTTGGCAAAAAGCTTAATCTAAAACTCCTGAGATACTCCTGAAAACAGAGAGCTCATTTACCATGGTGAGCAACCTGATCACCACTTCAAGAAGCCACCATGCTCCCACACACTGGAACACAGAGGTGAAAACTAGCAGGTAACAGACTTCAGTGGGAGGTAGGTGAGTGGCACCATTCCCCACCTACTGCCCCCTCCTTTCTGACCCCCAGACAGGAGCAGAGGAAGCCACCTGATTTGAATAGAGAAGAGACAGCACCAGCTCAGGAAGCAGGAAAACGAGCAGACAGGGACAAGGAGGCCAGACAGAAATGAACCATGACTGCCTGAGCATGTCACCTATCTCGTGGCGGCGGCTGCGTACGGTTTTTATTCATTACAAGAAGTAGAGGGTTTAGTTCAGTTTGGGACATTTTTGGAGACCTGTAGGTTGGCCAACCTGAGGTCAAATTGTGCAGGTACGTCCAAAACAAAATCCCTGACTTCTGTGTGACCTCCCTCCCCACTTCCACATTTTAGCCCCCAAACATGGAAAATGCCAAGGCTGCTTGGCCAGTTGGTGTTAAGTGCATTCTCACACAGCCAGACAGCATCTATTTCTCTAATCCTTTTCTGAAAAACAGCTGTAGGTTCATAGAATCATAGAATAGTTAGGGTTGGAAAGGACCTTAAGATCATCTGGCTCCAACTCCCCTGCCATGGGCAGGGACAGTTCTTAGTGGGAAAGGTCTGGACACAGAAAACTTCAACCCAGGCGGGTTGGCATTTAGTTGTATTGGAACAACAGGGGTTTTCAACAGGAAGTGTGGGTCACTCTACTCTAGAAGTCTTCTCTGTTTATAGGCACAACATCAGTCTCTTCCTTTGTGTCAGTAAAGGAAGTAGAAATTAATTATATGCATATTTTATATACTGTTTTGCTGCTTTCCCATGAAACACCAACTTTGTCTTTTCATACATTATCCTATGCACAGGCCTAGTGAGAAGTGTTATGCCAAAAACCCCTCCAATATGCAATAAAACTATATAACGAGCCCTATACAGGAGGCAGTAATTTATCACTAAGGCTTTCTGCATCCACCTAATGGGTCCATGCCCTCCAGCAAACAAGGGTATATTGCCTTTTCCTCCTTCCAGCCTCACTAAACAACAAAACCCAAAGCGGCCTCCTGCCCCTGTTGCCTCAGCTGACCTGCTCATTCCCCATCAGGATGCTGGCAAGGTCTCAAGCGCAGCAGAATGGTCTTTCCAACCTTGTGTGCCCCACCGGGAAAGGATGGGCACAGCCGGGCTGCACAGAGGCTCTCTGCTCCAGTGCTTACAAAGATTCTGTACCGGGTAGAGCTCCGGAGGAGCTTGAGCTTATGATAGGCAACAGCATACTTAACAGTTACATGTTACTGTTCATGATAATGCAATATTTCATTTGGGTGATTTAGAAGTCCCTCTTGACCAACTTACAGTGAGGCACCAAATGCTTCATCAATCACAACCATTTTTATTCACAATCCAGTGCAAAAACTACAGGGAGAGTTGAATTTTCAGCAACTCATTGGGGAGGGTATTGCTACTAGCACTGAAAATCCTCCTATCTCACCACTTTTTATGTTAGATTCAAATATATTTTCCTCCCAAGCAGCATTCCATTTTCCTGCCTCTCTCTGCCGCATTTCTTATCGTGGCAGGGTGAAAGAGTATCCAATTTAATATCTGTTTTGCAGGACAGGAGATTTTTTCATATCTTATGCACTAAGGAAAGCTGCAGGGGATGGCTTAGCAGGCTGAGCATCACATTTTAAATACCTAGACTCCCTGGAACCACAGATCCCATCAGGTCGACTGAGCCCTTCATGTTTCTGGGGCAGATAAATTGTCATGCTGTTTACTTTGTTGGGATCTTTCTGATGAGACCTCTATGGTAAAGGTGCTGTCTGTTCTGCATGGAGTTGAAGGTTAAAGTCTTGTGGTTAAGGCACAGCACCAGGTGCCACCTTGATCACACTAACGCTAATGGCAATTATGCTATTTCTGCAAGAGAGACATTCCAAAGATCTGCTCCCAGAACGTGCAGCAGCATTACCGGATGACTGAAAATTATTCAACAGCTTATCTGGTTTTGGTGACTGTTAAAGGGAAGAAAATACATATACACCTCCCAGATGTTTAATTCATAAGTTATACCAACTTGTCAGATCTATGGATGACAGAAGAGAGATACTCATCATTTTTACAGCCTGATTTCTGTGGCTGGAGGTAACCCTGTGTTTCTGCAAAGTCATACTCTCTTCCCATCCTTCTGCACTGCCCAGCAGCAGTGGCCAAACCCGCCAACATTAATGGTTCTCAGCAGAAGCCTTTTAGAAAGGAATTGCTGGAGATAAGGAGTGTGAAATAATCAGGTAAGATTATTAAAATGTTAATAATTATCACAAAAGTCACAGGTTTGATATATGTGTGCAGAAGCATATACCCATATTCATACACACACAAACCTTCTCAAGCTTCGGACATTTCAGAGGTCCATCCACATACATAAGGTCTGATTCATGGAGAACAGACTCAGTGTTGAAGAGAACAGGAGGCTTTGAGGAGGGCAGCTGTAAACATGCACTTGGAACCTGTTCCTGGCCTTACCCTTTCCTTCCCAGCTACCATTATTTTAATGGATTCAGATACACAGAAGATTCTGGGAAGGGAGGAGGAAGGAAAATAAAATGTAACAATAGAAAAAAAATAAGTTTTTCAAAATCACTTCCTCTTTGAAGTAGAAATTAAGCAGAAAACCTGTTTCCCTTTGCAGTGCTTAGGGAAAGGACTGTCTTTTGATTTGTTTCCACAACAGCCGAGTGTACACATTCCGTGCTTAGGGTATCAGAAATAATAATTAACACTCCTAAAATACTGTGTGTTACAATGACATACAACAGGTAGAAGGTGGCTGCTGGCTGTACAGGTAGTTTGGTGCACCTCCCACATTCTCCTCCCAAACTACCCAAGGACTTGCTGGTGCTCCAGCACCACACTGCGCCAGCATATGGACCTTACTGGGATGGGGTAGAAGAGACAAGAAACAGTCCTCCAGCTCAATTTATACATCATCACATTTCCACTGCATTTTACTGGGTTTTGGCTAACCAGCAGATATGGGATCAAACCATTTTTTGTAAACATCTCATATGCAAGCTTTGCAAACATATTATTTGCATTACAGAGGAGAAAAGCTCCATTAGGAAAAGAAACCAGACAAACAGTTCCGGGTAGAGCCTGTTTTTGCTGGAGTGTTTGGTACATTTGTCTTTTAGAGGCTGGACAAAGACCCTTAGAAAAGGGAATGAAGGTATTCCCTGTCAAACCTTTGCAAACCAAATCCAACCAGCAGAATCTGCCATGAAGAACAAGGACTTTGCCCAGAATCCATCTACTGATCCTGGAATCTCAGTGTCAGTAAGTTAGGCGCTCCAAAACTGCCCATGAGTTTTAAATGCCTTACTTAAGAACATGAAGGTCTGCTGTGGCAGGGGACAGAACTAATGTAGAGAAAACAAGGCAGGTCAGGGGGTGGCTGTGCAGTGAAACTAAAACACTACAAGAAAGCTTCTCTTCCAAAACTGCTTTGAAACAATTACTACAGCACCTCTTTAGCTCACTACTTGAAGTAGGGCAAAAGAGGACATAAACTCCAGACAACATTGGTTTCCACCATGAAGCCCTTGCAGGTGTGTCTCCAAACTCACAGAGCATCGCAAAACCCTTAAGGAAAAGGGGGGGAGCAAGAAGATGAAGGTGCATCACTCTCGCACGCACATACATCTCTGGCCCAGGGACACAATCAGCATTTTAGCTCAGCCCTTCCGTCTTTCTTGGCTCAGTCTAACAAGATGCCCTCCATATTCCCATCTGCCCTCTTTCTGCTCTTTGCTGAGGAAAACACAACAGACCCAAAGTGCTGCTGGCTGCCGCTGGCAGCTCTTTTAACAAATAGGCCAATCCTTCATGTCCAGCATGTCCCCAGATACACTGAACCGCATCCACAGAGCCTGGCTGCAGGTCCCAGCTCAGGCAGAGTGAAGCAGAAGAGATAATCATTGTCCTTAACTCTAAGCTCTGGTTTCAGCGCTTCCAGTCACCAGTGGTCAGCAAGGAGATTTTCGGATGTGCTGGTGTATTCAGAGGGAAAAAGGAAGGAATAAAGAGCAGGAGACAGGATTTTGCCTCCTGCTATCCCAAGGGTACGCCAGGATGCTCTCCCTGGCAGTGGGCTTTCAACAGAGCTCTGATGGCTGGTCATACACACTACTGCATATCGACAAGCAAACCAAAGTGAAAAATGGAAAGGACAAGGTGGATTTTAGATAAAGTGAAATACCCCTCCTCTCTCTCAGGTCTGAGGATGAAACAGGATGGAACTGGTTTTGGTTTAAAGCTGCAATGGAATCGCAGGGAGAGAAGCACTTAGAGAGAAATGTATTTTCATGTAAACTTTTATGCGCCCATCCCTTGTAACTGGACATAAGGGAACAGGTTAATAAACATCATCAGGGTGAGAAAAACACAGTAAAAAAAATATCAGACTACAAACCCATCTCTTCCAAGATGTCAGAAATAGCTGTGCAGCTATATACTGCAGGGAGCTGAGCACACTCCAATACAAGTTTGCATCTTAAATGTAAGCACGCATACATACAAACAAGGTTTTGCAGATATTTGTTAGCTCTACAACAAGATTTTCCAGGGCTGATGCTGCAGCTTATGTTACAGTGCTTGTCATAAAGCTGCAGAGCAGCCCCCCCAAGAAGGGGCCTTGGAAAGAAGCTGAGATAGTGACAGTTGTGTTGCTGGGGATATTTCTGAGACACAGTTGCTGTTTACTGTGTTTCTATTTCCAATCACGCTGCAAAGTCCACTCATAAAACACCAGGAGGCATTTCTTTGGGTGTGGGACAGTGCAACATGCACGTAAGGAGGACCAGCTCTTCAGCTGCTACTGCCTGGGCAGAGCTCCACTGAAATACCCTTAAAGCCTGACCTATAGTGGTGTGTTTGGCCCATGAAGAAAACTGTAGTCAAAATCCCCAGTTACAAAGTTTATCTCAGGATATATTTATGCACAAAGCTCAAATAATTTAATACCATGCTTCACTAAACATGTGAGCGCAGAGTTTTGGCAGGGGCAGACTGTTCTTTTATACTGTGCACTTCTTGCTCCTCGCTTAGAAAAGGTGCCTCAGAAACTTACTGGCACTTTTAAAGGTGGCATCTATCTATCTATGCCCTATACAGTCCAATGGGATTAATCATAGGCTCCCTAGGAGAGATTAAGCTACTCTAGAAGAAGTCAAAAAAATACTCGTAATGATGGCAAGTCACAGCATATGGCCAATTGGACAACTACATTCCACTTCAAAGGGAAATTAAGTAATACACTCTGGGGTATGTTTTCCCCGTGTTACGCTCCCAAATCCCCATTAATGCTAATGATTGCACAAAGTGTAACAAATATGATACAACACCTAAAACAAAGCAAGATCGGCCCAGAATATGCAAAAGCATCCGCAAAAGGAGCAAAAGAGAATTTAAACCTATCAGCTTACTTCATTTTTCCTTTCTTTCCTCAAAAGCAAGAGGTGAGCACGACTGCAAAAATATGTGATTTGCCAACAAACGTACAGACTACAGCTCAAGATAAACAGTGAAAAAGGACCCGAAATTCAAGGCCAGTACAAGTTCATCATCTTAACTGGAGATTGGAAAACTGGCTCCTAAATTAAGAAGAAAGAATACCAATTCCCATTTTTTCCCCCAAGAAAACCATTTCCTACCAGCTTTGAAAACAAGCATGCCTACAGTGATCTGTTTGGAGTCTCTGTGATGGTTTTGGCTTGGCTCCCTCACCCCTCCTCAGCTGGGTGGCTAACTGTGAGTGTAACCACGAGGTTCAGAGGGTTCTCTTCTTATTAACCTTCTACTTCATGCTTCCAATTTTAGAGAGCAGTAAAACCGCCTTTCAGAAATTCCACTTATCCTCAGTTACTTCTGAGGTGAGAGTTCACATTTCTATCCACATCCGTGATGCCAGACTACTCTGGAAGGACAATACAGAGTTCATGCACTGGACAACACAGAGTTAATGAAACGGGGTTTGGCTTTTCTTCTACTTTCCTTGGATTTTCTAATTTATTTAAGAATCACCACAAGAGCAGTTCAGTGGCTTTCTAAGTGCCATAAACTCTTGCCCAAATTTTGATGCCTAGACACACAATGAAACAGAGGGACCATCTCTTAGATGTAAGATTTGTTATGGCAACCTGCAACCATCCACTGTCATGGGGCAGTACCATGACTAATTAGTACCTTTGTTAAATACCAGGTGCCAAGACCATGCTGTCACAACAGCCCACCAACACTTGTGTGCGAGTATGAAGTGAGATGGGGCGAGAACCGAAAGCACCCTAACTGCTCCTGAAACCTGTCCTCCTTCCAGCCAGCTGCTCTTCCAAGCCATAGCACCAGACAAATCCATTGTCTTCTACCATCTCCTGGTGTACTGAGACCAAAGCATGGCCTGATACCACACACGTTTAGAAAGCTGGACAAGCAAAAGGGAGTGATGCACCCACACATGGTGGTAGAGAAGGCAGAAAACATACCCCCTGAAACAAAATGGAGGCAAAATAACCACTTCTGGTACAAGTAATTTATCTTGCTATGTTCCCCTACCAAATTCAGCAGGGCTTTCCTGGCACAGAGGGTGATCCACAGTGCTGCAGCTAACTGAGACCACTCTCAGCACCAGGACAGGAGGTGCACCCAACCTTTGGCCATAGAAAAGGCATGAAATAAGGTAAGAAGAAACACCAGCAAAGACCGCCCAGCAGCACTGAGCACTGCGACAATGCTCTCAGATACAACTGGGCTACTGCACTGCTCTTATCAGCAGATACAAGTTCAAGGTCAGCCTCGATGCACTCACTGAAAGCTGACACTGCCTATGTCCTGCAGCCACCATGACTTCAAATCGAGGCTCCCATTTATTAGTAGTAATTTTATTTATTATTGCAGGGCCTCAGGACAAACAAAAAAGGAGCCCCATTGTGCTCAGCACTGTACTAAAACACTTGATGAGCCTCTTTAGAGGTTGCTCTCAGTGAGCTTCTTTCCAGCAAGGTACTTTCAGATGTAAATAGATACAGATTTCAGAAATCAGTTCCCTGAAATTTGCCTCCATAAGCAATTACCATGATTTTTCCAGTTAAAATTAAACTTGGCTAGGGATGTTAAAGATAACAGGAAAGGATTCTATAGGTACGTAGCGAATAAAAAGACAGACAATGGACAACGTAGGTGCTCTCCGGAAGCTATTGGGAGAACTGGCTACCCTGGATTTGGAGAAGGCTGAGGGTCTTATGACTTCTTTGCCGCAGTCTTAATCTAGTAAATGCTCTGACCACACCACCCAAGTCTTGGAAGGCAGATGCAGGGAATGTGAGAATGAAGACCCTGGGCTCACTGTAGGAGAGGATCTGGTTCGAGACCATCTTAGGAACCTGAACGTACACAAGTCCATGGGACCTGATGAAATCCATCCGCAGGGTCCTGAAGGAGCTGCAAATGAAGTTGCTAAGCCACTGTCCAATCGTATTTGAAAAATCATGGCAGTCAGGTGAAGATCCCTGACAACTGGATAAAGGGAAATATAACCCCCATTTTCAAGAAGGGGAAAATGGATGAGCAGGGGAACTACAGAGCAGTCAGCCTCACCTCTGTGCCTGGCAACATCTTGGAGCGGATTCTCCTGGAAGGCATGCTGAGGCACATGAAAAACAACAAGGTGGATGGTGACAGCCAGCATGGCTTCACTAAGGGGAAGTCCTGCGTGACCAATCTGGTGGCCTTCAATGATGGGGCTACAGAACTGATGGACAGGGGTAGAGCAGCTGATGTAATGTACCTGGACTTGCGCAAAGCATTCGACACTGTCCCACACAACATCCTTGTCTCTAAATTGGAGAGACATCAATTTGATAGGGTGTCGTGGTTTAAGCCCCCCACCCACGCAGTTTTACTCACTCACTCACTCCCCCTCTTTCTTCCCCCAGTCTCGGGGGGATGGGGAGGAGAATCAAAAGAATTCACCTCGCACAGGTTGAGATAAGAACAGTTTAGTAACTAAGGTATAACACAAATCACTACTGCTACCACCAGTAATAATGCAAGAGAAATACAAAGAAAGAGAATACAACTGCTCACCAAGCCCACCCCAGCGCACCCCCCAATACCAAAAACCTGACAATGCCATGCACCCCCAGTCCACCATCATCACCACCCCCTTCCGGGTCTCTCCCCTCCGTGTTCACAACCTGGACGTGACGTGCTGTGGTATGGAATAACCTCTTTGGTCAGTTTGGGTCAGGTGTCCTGTCTCTGCTTCCTCCCGGCTTCCCCTCCTCTCTGGCATAGCATGAAACTCAAAGTCCTTGGCCAGGCCAAAACATTGTCAAGCAGAAACTATAAACACTGGTGTTATCAGCGCTGCTCCCAGGCCCAAAATCAAAAACACAGCGCTGCACCAGCAACCAAGAAGGAGAAAAAACAACTGCTACTGCTGAATCCATGACATAGGGGGACCACTCAATGGATAAAGAACTGGCTGGATGGCCGCACGCAAAGAGTTGTGCTTAATGGCTTTAATGTCCAGCTGGAGACCAGTAACGAGTGGTGTCCCTCAGGGATGGGTGTTGGGACCGGTCTTGTTCAACATCTTTGTCGGTGACATGGACAGTGGGATTGAGTGCACCCTCAGCAAGTTTGCCAATGACACCAAGCTGTGGGGTTCGGTTGATATGCTGGAGGGAAGGAATGCCATCCAGAGGGACCTTGAGACGCTCGTGAGGTGGGCTGATGCCAACCTGATGAAGTTTAACCATGCCAAGTGCAAGGTCCTACACCTGGGTGGGAGCAATCTCAGGCACAGCTCCAGGTTGGGCAGAGAAGAGATTCAGAGCAGCCCTGCGGAGAAGGACTTGGGGGTTTTGGTCAATGAGAAAATGAACATGAGCCGGCTGCAGTGTGCGCTTGCAGCCCAGAAAGCCAACCGTATCCTCGGCTGCATCAAAAGGAGCGTGACCAGCAGGTTGAGGGAGGTGATCCTGCCCCTCTACTCTGCTCTCATGAGACCTCACTTGGAGTATTGTGTGCAGTTCTGGTGTCCTCAACATCAGAAGGACATGGAAGTGTTGGAACAAGTCCAAAGGAGGGCCACGAAGACGATCAGAGGACTGAAGCACCTCCCATATGAAGACGGGCTGAGAAAGTTGGGGCTGCTGAGCCTGGAGAAGAGAAGGCTGCGTGGAGGCCTCAGAGCAGCCTTCCAATATCTAAAGGGCGCCTATAGGGATGCTGGGGAGGGACTTTTCATGAGGGACTGTAGTGAGAGGACAAGGGGTAATGGGTTCAAACTCAAACAGGGGAAGTTTAGATTGGATATAAGGAAGAAGTTCTTTACTGTGAAGGGTGGTGAGGCACTGGAATGGGTTGCCCAGGGAAGTTGTGAATGCTCCATCAGTGGCGGTGTTCAAGGCCGGGTTGGACATAGCCTTGGGTGGCATGGTTTAGTGAGAGGTGTCCCTGGGCATGGCAGGGGGGTTGGAACTGGAATGATCTTAAGGTCCTTTCCAACCCTAACTATTCTACGATTCTGTGATTTTGCCCATCCAAATGTCAGCTGTACACCACACACCTCTTTTGGGTAAGAAAAATTGGTATTATAAAAATATAGGTTCTTGGGATATAAACAGTTTTTGCCATTTATTTAAAGCCACTATTTATACTTATTTTCTTTGCCTGAAGTACGTAAAAGTTGCAAAATAATTGTTTTTCTGTTGTTTTTCTCTCCTTCAACTACAGAATTTAGGTATCATTCTCATAAATGTACAGGAATATTCACAATGGGAAAAAGAATTTAAGAGTTAAGTTTTAACTCAACACTGTACAAACTGGTCTATGAAATCCGAAGCCATGCTAAGATCTCATGAGTTCAGTAGGATAATGAAAGCGGCGCAGAGCCAGGAACAAGGAATACCAACACTGCTGCAGCAGTGAATGCAGGGAAACACAAACAAAAATTCTGGAAGGAAGGTAAAACCTCAGGCTTTTCCCACATCCTCTGGAGACATTTGATCATATACATTAGAGATGCTGAAGTAGTTGTACCTTTGGCCCAATGTCCCATACAAGCACTTCTATGCTGTTCATAACACTTGCTATAATAACAGGTGAAAGGAAAAAGCAGCACATGAGGCAAAGGGAGGACAGAGCATCCTTCTACGGTATCATATCTCCCCACTGTGTCAGCGGATGGGTTCCTGAGGACCAGACCATCACTTGAAAGCGTTTTAAGACAATTTCAAATGCAAATACTTTCTGCTGAGTCTCCACCTTGCTCAGATTTGTACCAATAATTTAGAGGTCACCAGCTATTACATCCTATTACCTAACCCTTCAGACTCTGCTTGCTTTCTTTTTACTGTTACTGTTCACTGATGTCTCCATTCACCTTTGAAGATGCCTGTTTAATTTAGCTGGAGTTTTAGACCACACTTTGGATTACATTTCCCCCAATCTTATCCTAGTAATTTCTTGCCAATAAATGGTATTTAGATACCCCACAGAAACCCCACATCAAATATTGATTACTGTTATGTCCATTACCATAGGCTGAACCAGTTAGGTCCTAAAAGCAAATTAAAGAGCTTGCTTCCACGTTCTGGTCTTTTAGGGGAAGGACACGAGTATTCTTCATAATAAGGAAGATGCTGACGCAGAACCAAATAAATGCCCTACAAATTTATTTCTCTGGCATGGTTAAATAAGGAAAATACAGTAAACTACTTTGCATGCAGAGGATAAAATCAATATCGTTTCCATTCAGGCAACAAAAATCATAGCATATTGCTCTACATACGTACATGCTCTTCAGTTAAGGTGCAGTTTCCACAATTCCCCCCTGAATACCCAGCTTTGCAGCATGCACCTCTCTATAGCACTCAGCAATCCCCGCTTGACATTAGCACTAAACAATATTCATTAAGAGCATAACACTAAAGTGCAACATGTAAGTAAATCAAACTCTCAATGCTCTATTTTACAAATTTCATGGGCCACTGGGGATAATTAAAAGGGTAATTATATAAAGTTGGTGCAGTTTTGAGACTCAAATGACATTTTCTGCTTTAAAGCACTTGATAATCTGGTGTTTTTCTACTTAAGACAGTATTTTTGTACTTTTATGGCCAAGCAGCATAAACAAACAAGAACTGGTTTTTAAGGTATTTCAATTCTTATTTTTCTCTCTCCCCACACTGTTTTTCTCTACCTGCACCACTCACCAGTTATTCCTAAAAGTCCTATATTAAGATATCAAGAAAAATAAGGCCTTTAAAAAAACATCACTGATCACCATAAAACGACACTGAGCCTCCAGCCTGGTTTAAACTGAAGCCCTGAACAGAAATGGTATTGCTTTGGGTGTTTACAGCGCTGGAGCGCTGTTTGGTTTGTCACCGTGTTTAACCACTGCTCTAAAGCTAGCAAAGTACATTACTGGTAGTAACAGCTCATGAAAAATACAGCGAAGAAACTGCTAGTGGCAGAAGCATTTAACTTTCTTGTTAGCAGCCTCCCCCATGTGGCACTTTAGCACCAGCAAGTTGTTTATTATGTTGTGTGCCAGGCAAAACTGATTAAATGGGGCTCTTAAGAATCAAAGCGTTATAAATTCATGGAAATACAGCAAGCAATAAATTCCATGGAATTAAAAGCTTACTAGTGCTATTAGCATTTCAGGGTGTTTGCATTGTTAATAGTGATGTGCAAAAATGATGTTCCTATTAGACAAGGCAAACCAACAGAACATATGCTTTAGCTGCTACATTTTTACACAATGTCATTATTACTTGTAATTTTTTCCCCAAAAAACGAAAATGCTCATTAATGATTTAAAGAAAATCCTGAACCAAAGGTCTATAGACCAAAGATTTACATCTCTAGCAAAAGAAAAGCATTATACACGAAGCAGAATGCCTTCATGACTCTATGAAAGAGCTGGAGATGGATGCCCCAAAGCAGAGGTCTGCCCTGGCTTTGGGGAGGAGGGAGATGGGTAAGGCAGGGTGACACTGCTGACATGATAGGGACACATTACAACACAGCAACTTGCTAACGGTTTAATAAGTAAACTCGATGCATAGCAATTCTTAATACCAAAAGGAAAGGGCAATCCTAGTCTGACCTGGTGGTCAGTAAATCTGTCAGCAGCTCTCCAAAGAGACATCTTTACTCTGGGTCATTCTACCATCATTCCATGGGAATGACTCTGGTAGCAGGTCTCCATCATTACTGCCGAGCTCCGTGTAAAACACTAATGCCAAGCTGGTAGGAGCCCTTCCCTCATGTCCACCTCCTTGCAGGTAGCTGGTAACTTTGGAAATGGAATGCCCTTCAAGTGGAGACTTGCTAATAAAGAAGCTGCTTTAGGTATGTGGCTGGGCAGGAGAGGAATGAGACACACTTTCCAAAACTGCACAAAAATTAGGCCTTGCAGGAGTTTGTTTTGTTGTTGATTTTGGTAGGGTTTTGTTTGTTTTTAGAAAGGGACAGTTTGTACCTTTCTGAGCTGCTTGCACACACAGCAGCCAGACCATGCGATGTCCTTCTGGGGGGCGAAGGGGTAAATCTTACTCTCCTTGCAGACGGGAAAATCAGATCCCAGCCCTGTTGCCGCAGTTATGGTTTGACACAGGCTAAAGAGCATATTCTGGGTGGTACATCATGCGCAGCTGGCAATGTACAAGTCAAGAAAAAAACACGAAAGCTTTGTCCAGAACAAACAGTAGCCCTGCCATGGAGTGAGTCAACTGCAGAGGTAGGAAATGAACCCCCAATCCTACTTGTGGGCTCAGGCTCAAGCACAATGAACCCGGTAACAGCAAAAACCCTCTCCCAAGATCGAGGGGTTGACGTTTTGGTTGCCTGAAGCAAAACAAAACAAAACAGTAGGTTTTAAACTGCCCAGAGGCATGTTGTCTTTTTGATGTATGCATGTCCTGGCAGTCACACATCTGCATCAGGAGAGAAACAGCCCAGGTTTTTTGGCAGTTATTTAGTCCTTCTCATCTGAAAGTTGAAAACACACTTGAAAACACACCACCATTGAACCACTGCAGCTCCGGATTCTGCATATAAAAAGCAGCTGCTGAATACATGCAGCGAGCAAGGGCTTTTTCTTAATGCTTGAACAGTTCCAAGTTCAAACCCATTAAAGTCCAGGTCACAGCCAGGATCATGTCACTATTAATGCATCCAGTTACATGCTGAGGGAAACCTAATATAAAACTATGATAAACTCTAGCTCTTCTGCAGAGATATATAAGGCCTTACCCAGATGATGCCACAGATCGCTCTTCACATACTGTGACCAGACGGGATGTCAATGTCAGGGGACAAAATGTGGTAAAGTCTCTTTATAGCTGTTTTTAAAGAGAGGGTCTCCTCAGATGTCCACAAAGCTGGTTTGGACCTTCCCTCCCCACCTGCTCGTGGGGAAGAACTTCTTGTCCCAACGATGCCAGTTTCCTACACATCATAGGTCCTACACCCAACACAACCTCCTCGAACATCACCAGCAGCCCACCCTCCATTGCAGCTGGTAAAGGCACTGTGGCTAAGCAGTGACGAAGACCCCTAAACTCCACGCTCCTTCTCCTTTTCAGGGCAGATACTCTCTCCAGACAACCAAGGTCCCACTTGTTCCTGGGGGACTTCATGCCTGGCCAAGTATGTTCTGCCCCAGGAATGACAGCAGCAGGGAAGCAGAAGACTTGGGACAGTCATCCTGCCCCAGCCACACATGGAGGTAATCTGCGTTCTACCCCCTACAGGTACCTGGTATCTTGTAGTACAGCTGGTAACAGCCCTACTCTTGCTAAGAGGGAAGGCAGCCACAGAAGAGGAGACACAAGTGGGGAAACTGAGGGCATGTGGCCTTATGATGGTAGAGCACACAGGGGGTGCTCAGGCCTTCCCCTTGCCATATGCAATGAGCTGCTATGGTGGTGCCTGGAGAAAGCCACTGCTAGCTAAGAAGACAGCAGGAAACAGAGGGAAGGAGCTGAGAAAGTACAGATTTACTTTAGGAGACAAACACTTTTTTCCTAATGTTCTATCAAAAGCCAGCATCCCAACAAAAGCCTACCAACTGACAGTATTCCCAAGCAACACACTGACCAGGAAGTTTGCTCCCCTACAGCAGTCCTTCAGATGCCCAGGTTGGACAGACCTATGCACATATATCTACCACTCTGACGTAAGGAGTGGGTAAGATTAGGTAGGCTGGGACAGAGGAGATCTCATGGCCCACTCTGAACACTTGTGGGACCACAGACAACACTGGACCTGCAAGGCAGCCATGAGCTGTGTGCTGACACAGCAATGCACAAGACACTTCAGACAGTCCTGACCACGCTGCCCAGCCACCAGCCACATCAGCATGGTGGGGATCCTCAAAGTGTCCAGTACTAATCCAACCGCACCTACACGTCAGGTATGAGAGCTAGAAATGGACAGTTTCTTCTGAACAGTGGTCGCTGAATCAGCGAAGGTGCTCAAATCCCTTCTAACTAAAAGCCTTCCTCTCCAGTAGCTTCTGGCAGAGCAATTTCAAAGACTGATTCCTCAAGTGGCAAGAGTGTTACACTGGGGATGCAGGTGATAGAGCATGGCACCACAACTCTGCCTCATCCTGCCCATCTGGCTATCACAGTAGAAGATTAGCACAAGTTTCAAACATAGCCTGATCCAGTAAGCCCTAACTCTTCTCCCAGCTCATCTCGGAGCTTTCCATCCTAACTGCGCTGGGAAAAGAGGAAAAGGGACTTCACTGGACTTTGTGACCTTATCAAGTATCTAGGAAACACTACGGCTGATGTGGGTGCGTTTCAAACCCAGTTAACCATGGCAGATTTGGAGAGCTGTAATGCTCCAGCAGGCCTGCAGGTTATGAACATACAACACACTAACCACACAGTGAGACAGTTACTGAGCACACACTACATACATGGGATTTACACTATGCACGCAGTGGATTTGCACTGCCCTTCATGCAATTTACTGCAACTTATTACAGGGTTAATAAACTGGAAATATCATGAATGTTCTCAGAGATTCAAAATGTACCATTTTTAGAAAAGAACAACTTCAACATTAAAATTCAACTTATGCTAAAAAAGTAATGCCTGGTGCACTTGAGTCTCACTGAGGAGGAATTTAAAAGCGCCAAAGTCTGCATCCTTAAACTATATTCTTTCAGTTATCCAGCTTCCAAAGGAAGAACAGACCAGACTCTCTCTTTAACTACATGAATACAAATCCAGATAATTCTTTCCGGTTTAAGTAATATTTTGTCTAACTTAGTAGACTTTTCCCCCCTACAAAACCTGCATTTATCTGCTGTGAAATTAGAGACAGAAATGAATTGTTTTAAAGAGAGCACATGGTAAATAACAAGTTTGGAACCTTGCAGCCCTACCCTGGCAATCTGTCTCATGCAATGCACTCAGCAGACACGCTTACAATTTCTTACAACTTTTACAGGACCTCCTGTGGGCTTATTTTGATGTTCTCCAAAATTGAGCTCAAAGCTTTGGACGCACTAAGCAAGTAGCACCAAAAGCAATCAGCTCTTCCTCCTTCAAACAAAAGGAAGGAAACAATAAGAGCACACGTATTTTTTCTTGCTGGACATCGTCAGGTCCTAAAGAGGAATAAAGACACAAAAGAATTTGTACTTTTTCAGAAACAATTTGTCTTTTCTAATAATAACATTTAATGATGTTCAATTTGCATTCAGTAAGACTTTAAAAGGAGAATTTTACCAATAAAAATCATCTTTCCCAATTATTGGAATAAAATTTAAATGGAGAATGATGACAGCAATAAAGCAAACACAAACTGCAAAAATAACTGCATGACACTGTTCCAATTAAAAAGGTTAAAAAAATCCCCCTTTCCCCCAAAAAGGAAATGGTCTCATTGCTGATATTATTGATTTATGCTATTGTTGGCTTTTAAATGGAGCACTTTCTATTTCTAACGTCTTTAAAGACAATTCCTAATGTCCTGACTGCATACCACTGTTCCCTTGGTGGAAGTGCCCCAGTAGCAGGAAACACTGTGCTCTTTCACAGACATTTCCTTCCATCAGTGGGATCCACTAACCCTTAACATGTCAGAGGGTTTAATGAAACACTTGTATTACATGTAATACGGATAAAGACAGGGCCTATCAAAAATAATGACAAGGGCATGACAGGAGAAGAAAGTAGATCTATTATTCAAAAGATGCTGATTTATCTTTTTCTTTAAAGAAAGAGATAACAATTCTACTTTTTTTTTTTTTTTGAAACAAAATAGAAAGAGATCATCAGATTTCACCAAAAATCTATTTTGAAAAGTCACATTAAAAACTACAGATATTAACGGTTTGCAATGGAAATGACATCCGAGTCTTAGTTACAAATGTCAAAAAGTTTATGCCACCCTTCTATAAATACAAACAGTGAGCACAGAGTCAGAGATGACCCTTTTGAGCAGTAAAGGACTATTAGGCAGAACACACTGGAAAGTACATGGCCAGCAGAGGTGGCAGAGCCACAAATTAGAATTCACAGATTACACTGAGAGAAACACTGAGTAATGAAACATCCCAAGGTGGCGTCTGAAGTTCCTGCCATTAGCAGTAGTGAAAGATGCTTTCATATGTTGCAATGAGAAATATGGGCAGGCAATCAGGGCCAAAAACTGTCTTTTTTTTTTTAAATGCCTTGGCTTTAGTACGAGCTACCAAATAAGAAGGGTGGCCTCCTGTAATGCCCACTGACATCACTGGTCTTGTAACACTGCCACTGTAAAATATGGCTGCTACCGCTGTAGGGAAATAACTTCAGTATGCCAGAAGATATACTTCTGGTGCAGTAGAAGGCAACAGGCAGTGACCTTAGAGATGACCAAATAAAATAATGAAATATGCAATAATCTATTTCTGGTGTCATTTTCTTATATCTCTGGATTTCCTAACACAGGAGAGTACGCTGACTTTGAGACACCGAGTTTTGTAAATGAAGGTTTCAAGGCTGCAACTTTACAAGTGGTTCTTGCCCTCGTGTCGAGAAGCAGGCATGGCTGTGAGATGCTAACAGGCAGCAGTGACGCGTATTAAAGCCCATCAGCCTATTTGCACTGGCCTGGCAGCATAATCTGCACAAGGGCAAGTTGGAACACAACCCCAAATTTAGAGTTATTTGCCTGCTTTAGAAAGAAACCTTGAATCTGGATCTTTGCATGGCATTTATTTTTGTGTTTGAGACTGAGCATGAGCTCAGGCTATCTGACCTGTAGCCCACACCAGGGATCTGGAGCAATGAGAACCAATGCCATTTCTACCTATGGCATTCCCAATTCTTTTCTTGCCTAAGCTATGATAAAATACAGTATGTCCTGACATGTCTCGAAGAACCAGGCTGGAAATCACATGCAATTTCCAGTCTGCATTGCATGGCGTATTTTTACCTGTTTCCTTGGTGTATCTGTAGTCAGGTCAAGTTAAAACATGAACACAGCGATGTACCTGTTCAACACAGTCCCCAGCAAAGCTACAATCGGTATGAGAGGAGAGGGTGTTCATGGACCACTGACGGCACAAGAGCAGGCTCCAACTTTCTGAACATAGCTTTTACAGCACACTTTCCAAAATGGCTCAACGGGCTTCGACAGCGCTACTCACCACTGCAACAACATCTCTTGCAGATGCATCAACGCCTAGCATAGGATGTCCTGTCTACCTCTTAAGATGCACATAGCTCAAATTTCCTGCTACACAGAAGGGTGGTGGTAGGAATTCGAACACCTGCCTGTGGAAAAGGATGCTGCAGTCCTGAACTCCATGATGGCACTTGCCAATGGAGCCATTTTTGCATGCCACTGATCGGAAGAGAAAGGTTGGGCCTACTCAGATGACAGCTCAGTTTAATAGACATCACAGCACTTTTGAGCAACTGACAAACAGCAGTGCACCCTTTATGGCTGCTTTATCTTCAGTTACAATCTCTCAGTATTGGGCCATTTTCACTATATGCAGTAGTTTCAATCTGTGGGTATAGATTTGGCTGGTGGTTTCCAAATCTAGATGTGTGCACGAACCACTCAAGACTCCTGCTTCATTTTGTTCACACATTTGAAATGGATGATGGCACTTTGACCACATTAAGTAACACAAATCAGCAGAAGATCTTAGTGAGCATCTACCCAAGCTAATGGAAGAAACACTGCGGTATTACACAAAATACTGGCCAAATCTTGCTCACTTTAGCTAATCTTCATGAAAACCAGAAACGTTTGGTCCAAAAGCTTCAGATAAGAGGTTCAAAGCCTGCTACTGACTATCTGAAAGCTGAGAAAAGTATCTTTCTACCAACCTGCTTGAAGACTTACAATATATTAAGAAACATTAAGACAAAAAAAGAAAAAAAGCTGAACAGGCCAAAAGCAAACGAAACATGTTCTCTTGAGATCACTAATGCTGGCAGACAATAGCACAGAAAGAACTCCTCTGACAGATCTTTTAAGTCTTTAATGCAGAATGCTAGTGGTCCATGTTAATGAGATGTGCTCAGATACTTTCTAAATTATTCCAAAATGTCTTAATCTATTTTCTACATCTGCTTGACCTAATTGCTTCAGAGAAGTCACAGTTTCATTCATCTCTGGACTAAACTTTTCATCCAAGGAGGTACGGTCTTCAAGCACTTCGTGTTTCCAAAGGCCCACACCACCTTTTTAGAGTTTACCCCAAAACATGCAGATAATATTGTAATTCCATTTAGCAGACATTACAGAAACACTCTGCACCACACCCATCAGTCTGAGTAACTCAAAGGTCTTAACAAGTGGGATATTACAACCTCTCCCAACATTCTGATAGTAAATACGTCCAGTCTTAGATGTGGCCTAACAGACAGCAACGGCTCCAGTTATACGACCACCACCTCACCAGCAAGTGAGCAGCAGGCATCAGTTGGGGTGTCCCACATCCCCATTTCCTGCTGGGGGTTATACAAGCAGTCATCCTAAACACTTTCAGTACAGCTTTATGTAGTCTGGTCCCGTTGCAGAGAGAACATTGGAGAACATATCCAAGAACCAGGCTGTATGTGCCAATAGTCTTTCTTATGAATGTACCCAAGGCACAGGAGCAGCTGAACCCTGCATCTTCTAAGAATGATGACTGTTCCTGCTCTGTAATTTGCTTTAAGACCATTAGCTCAAAAGCAAATAAAGTCGATATGCCAAACTCAGTAAGGAAAACATCACCCTACTGACTGCCCACTGCTTGATGTGCAAGCATCACTGCCCCCCAGCCAGTAGAGGAAACAGGAGTAAGGATGCTAGCAGCGCATCTTCTGGAAAGTGACTAGCAAGGGAGAGTGCTGGGGAGAAGCTGCACACACTGCTGAGACAATCATGAACAGAAACCGCTCCCAAAATGTTTGTGTCAGGGCTTCAGCTTCTGCCTGGAGCACCTACTGCTTTGGCCAATGAAGACATGGCACGGTGACATGCCAACCCAGTTTGAGAGCCATGTCTCCTCCCAGTGAAACAAAGTGGTAGAACTAGTGGGGAAAAAGTGAGGGGTTTTTTTTGTCCCATAAACACTTTTCCACATAGACAAACTGCACAATCCATCTTTCGTATGGAGCTTAGGAAAAAAAAGTCCTTCTGACCTTTCTCCTGGCTTGAAGGGAAGGGAGAAGAAAATATACATATATAAGAAAGTTAATGCTCAAATGCACAGATTTATCTGTTGATCATCTCATTTGGTTCCGAGTTACAGCAGGCACCTTCTGTTGTATTATCAATATTTAATCAGTATTTAACTCTGACAAGCATTGAGATTTGAAATTTTAAGCTAAGTGCAACTTTGTTAAATCCTTTGTGTTGATTTTCTCCCCGTTACAGGTTTTCTAAAGGAGTCTATCTTTGCTATCTTAAAAGTCTGCATGGGTCTTTTGTTATCAATAATGTACAACTTTAGTAGCATGTTTTGTACTTTTCAATTTTTCAGCATGCAAGCTACCCTGATTTATAGTGCTCACTGAATGCTGTTTGATTATTGAAAATGCTTTTGCACACATTTAAACAAATGACTGCTCCTGGAAAACTAACACTGTTGTCCATAATTCTGTAAAAATACATTTCCCCTCCCTTCTCCCCAAATCAAACATTTCAAACTCTTACTTTGAGGAAAAACTGGCATATAATTAGGCATTATGCCTAACAGTGCTAAATAAAGGAGAATGTAAACATCTTAATTCTGAAGGTTTAACCATCAAAGCCTCTTGCTGTATCTATTCTGTTCTTTGTGCCTCCGTTCAGAGCTCTTTAGAGCTCACGGAAAAAAAGAAAGCAAACAAACCACGCAGAGTAGAAATCTATTTTAGCAGCTCTGTGCCTGTATCCCACTTCACATGCCCAAGGCCAAGCTCGCAAGCAGTGCTGGGACACCCAGGGCCACGCGGCCGCTCCTCAAGGAGTACAGAGTCCTGCTCTCTAACTGCACCGAGCGGCTTAACCGCTAACTCAGAAGATGGGATTTCACCTGGAATTAAGCTATCAAGCAATTGAGCTCAAACTCAATCAACCAAACCCTTAACCTTCCCTGTTTCAGTGGCACTGCTCTAATTAGGACTCTATCACTATTTCCATTACTATCTCCTATTCTCATGGTTTATTATCTCAGCAGTTTCAATTCTCACCCAGTTGAAATTTGACATCCAGTTTCTTGGACCACATATCACTCATTACTGCTTTATTTTATGAAATATGTTGCAAGATTATGGGCCAATTCTGCAGCAAATGGGTTTTCATTGAAAATGGCACCCCTCACTGCAGTGGAAGCAGGACAGGGCCAAACCTTCACAGAGAAACACATCCTAAGATTGAACAACTTATTTTTCATCAAGTTGTGAATTTTGTTGAGCAGTCTGAACATGTGCTTGAACACACATCCTGACTGCATCCACTGTAGCTGACCCATGGTTCTCCAGTCCTCAGTGTCTTCCCACTGTGCCTAGATCAGCTTCTAGGAGACACCTAAACCATACTTACCAGCTCTGCCCAAGGGTGTAGGGTGAGACTCTCTAACTTATGATACTCAGGAGGTCAGACTGAAAAATCTAATGGTCTTTTCCAGTGACATTATACTATGAAGCACCCAAACTGCTTACTCCTGAAGGATGCACACCAGAGGCCATGTCTGGCACGCGTGGTGTCCTGATGGCAGCAATACAAAATACATTTGCTTCTGGAGACATGGCCTGTAAACTTCAGGCAAGCCTAAAGATAGTGGTTTTGCATTCATCACAACCAAAATTCCTGATCTTCCTGGTGCACAAAGCATCATGGTCACACATGAACCCTGACTCCACCACATGATTCCCATTAATTCTAAGGCCCTCTGATGCACCCAGGACTTAAATTTTTCCCTTCTTCACAAAAACCTCAAAGAGGGAACACCACTGAAGAGAGCAAGGAACAACCATCTTCTTAAACTGCAAGATCTGCTTCTCCTTCAATAGCTGAAAGGCATCTAATACCTCATGGGTTCCACCATAAAAAATCCCAAACACTAACATTCAAATTTTGAAGGAAGATAGGCATATATATCATACAGCTGACATGCACCATTGGCATGGCCAAGGACTACAGTATTCACTTGAACTTCATGAATTTCACCCTCACCAAATAGGTATTTTTGGCAACAAAGACCTGAAAAAAACCCCACATCATCCTCAGATCTATTTTAATTTAAAACAGGAGCGAACAGGGACTTTTTTTTTTCCCCCCCTTGAAGTACATTTTAATAAAATTTAAAATAAAAATAGCTCTAATACACTCCAATGCATTTAGTCATTCTGTAAAATTCTAAGTTTAAAATGAAATCACCATTTTATATTCAAGCAAGGTCAAGAGAACAGCACTAACGAGCACTGACATCACAGCGAACAGCAGCCACTGCTCAGCGCTTACATCAGTGTTGCTTGTTGCTATGGTGCTTAACCGACTATTAATTTCTGAAAGAAGGTGATTATAAAGCAGCCATATGAACCTCAGTCAGATGACACCCTTCAGTACCAAACACTGATCTGCCTTTACTCTTCTCTTCTGCAAGTTAATTTTGTGAATCACCACTTTTGTGATGTTAATATTTCTTTGCAACTGGAAACTTTGGACCAGAGGAGAGGCAAGGAGTTAATTCAGAAGCAACGGAGTTGCACATCGCTTTAAATAAAAACCATTTTGCAGCAAGTGATATTTATTTCCTTTTTGCTGAGCTTCCAAAGACTAAAAAGCATGTGTTTTAATTTCTGCAGTGATAATAAGCAATGAAATTAACAGCTAAATCTCCTGCTGTAAATCCAGGAGTGTATCAGTCTGGGACAAAGCAGTGCTTAAGCTGACTTGACCATTCCCCAGGGATTTTCCCTGGTAAGGGAACCTTGCTGCAGGGTAGAGCCTCTGCAGCCCCCAGTCCAGCACCTGGGATGTTGGGCCATGGACTTGGCCATGTGGCCACCAAGACAAACCAGAGTAGAGTCTTCCCATTCACAGATGGGCTCTGTCTGGTTACCAAACAACCTTCTCGGAACACATATGAGAGCCAAAAAGTGCATCTTTGTGGCCTGGGTCTTAAAATGCAACTGGATACCTGAGCCATTGGCTTCCCAGGCAAAACACAGGTTTAAAGGCACAGTGATGGCTCCAATCTGAGCCCACTGCTGCCAACCTTTATCAATATTGCCTGAAAAGCCTTTAATTGCGTTACTAAAGCACGCTCCTGGGGTTTGCAGGATCAAATCCTTGCTTCAGACATGCTTCAGAAACTGTGTGCAAAATGGTATTTGTATTTACCTTCTTCTGTTGCTCTTGTGAAGCAATCTTCAGTTACAGCCACCCAAAAAGGTCACTCTTCTTACCCTGCAGAGAAAGAAGGTAACACACATGACTGCTGGGTCAGTGTCAGCAGCAACACTCAAAGCATTTTCACTGGCACCACATTTGCAAGTCCAAACATAAATAAAGCAACAAATGAATCTAATCGTGTTTAATGGTGAATGACTTTCAGAGAGAGTTAATAAAAACAACCAATGTCACAGGACTGCTGCTTATCAGTACCAGCCAGTGTGAGGCTCTTCAGTTCAGCACGAACAACTTGGTCTTTGGGAGGAAAAAAAAGAGAAGAAAAAAAACCCCATGGAGATGAGACATCTTTGTTCTCTAGCATAAACTTTCTTAATCTTGATGTCTATCAATCTATTTTCAGACTGAATAACAGATGAGTTCAGTCCTTTGTTTCAGAAATCTGACTATTGTCTGTATGGGCTCTTCTTACTGAAGGCATTTTAAGACCGCTTGTAACCACTGCTATTTTAGCTTCTGGATCCTTTCTTTTTTCTCCTCCTTTTCCATAGAGACACAGTCCTAAATGAGGTTTTAAAACTCGCTGCATCTTCCTAATTCAAAAAGTTGTTTACTGCCTTGGGATATCTTCTCATTAATCATTACCAAGAGCACACCAAGTATGCCAAGGTGGTAAGAGCAGTGGGTATTAAAAACGAGAAATAATTAGTGTATCTTTATAAAAAGTAGGAGGGAGAAAACAGCACGTGTAGGGTTTTTTTTTTTACCCTGTATATTACTGCATCTTGTGTACTCTCTCTTATGCAAAAGAGTATGTAATCTTTTAAGAAACATGACAATCTGCCACTTTCTGTTCATGTAATTGGGATCAACATATGGTACAAGAGAAAAGAAAAACATTTGTTTATTAATTTAGATCAAGTTACTGACTCAAACCACTAACAGCATTCAGAATTAATTCCACATCAATTGACCAAATACCTTAATAGAGTAAAATTATAACATAATTCCACTGAAATGCTGATCTGCTGCTGCAGGGGTGCAGAATAACACGTAATACAGACAGAAAACTATGCAATGATTTGGTGATACAGATGACATCATACGAAATGGAAAGTCAGTGACGTGGATGTGTAAGACAGCTACGTGAAACTCCATTTCAAGAAATTCACACAGTGATGTGGAGTATCGGGGGTGTTTGTGAAACTCATCAAATGGTAAGTTATGCTATTTACATCAGCAGGTGAAGCTTTTTACTGAGGTAATAAAATACCAACCTCTGGGAAAAATCAGACTCTTCATTAAACTCTTTTGAAAGAAAATGTACTCATTTGCCATTTCTTTTGGAAGGAAAAATGTTTTCACCATGAGAATGAGGTATTACTTCTTTACCACTGAAACCCAATTATTTTTACTCAGGAAAAAAAAAGGTTACCTTGAAATGAAATGAATATGGGGTTTATCTGTTGCTCACTGGCATTTTATTTACATTTCATATTTCATGTTTTGAGTGAGAAGCTTTTCACAGTTCTGTGGTACCACAGTAATGTGGTATTGGAAGACCAGGGGCTAAAATTTGTACATGTGTGCTGTGTAGGAAGCCCTATGTACTTCGCTGCAGTACATGTAGAAGAGATTCCTGATTCTGCACTTTAAAGGACATAACTCTACTCCATCATAATAGGTCAGGTCTCACCTTCCTGAGAGTATGTAAAACAATACATCTTTTATGTAAAATACATGACCTTTGACATCCGATCTGCTCTTAGATTAGCAACAATAAAGGCTTTTATCCTGCTTTGCTGCAGGGGTTATCTTGGGTTTGACACTTCAAACCTCTTTTCATATTTATCTGTTTTATAAATTTTCCGGATATTTGGCAGTCAGATCCTTACTGTGGCAGCATTTTGGCAAGCAGGCTTCATTTCCACCCTGAGTCTTCATGATCGCAAATGAACCATCTTAAAATGTACTTTTTAAGGAAACTGCTGAAAATTACACGTTTGCATAAAATGTGCACACAATCTCTCCCAGCAGCGCTGTGAAAGGCGGGTAACGTTCTCTAAGCACATTTGTCCCATATGAACTGAACACACATCAAGGAAACAGGTAACACTGGCCCACCATTCGCTGGTGGGAGACCAACAGGGTGTACAGAGAGCAACATACACGTAGGGATGAGGAGAATATCAGCCCTTCTCACAAATTACTCCTTGATTGCAACGCAGACTGCTTTCATTTCTGGTTATCCAAGTCTTATATATGCTACCTGACTTTCAAAATTTGGATAACGTATCACTGAAGTTAAAATGAGCAGCACAGACAGCTGTTCCCACCTGCGAAAACGTCTCATTAATAGCCTACAAGTTGAGTATCTCAAAACATAGAAACACAAATACAGGCTTTCCTCCTGAAAATGTTTATATGGGTGAGCGAACTGATGTAGGCAACACGCATTCCTTCCATCATGCTGTCTTTAAGATAAACACAAAGCACCATCAACACTGTAAGTGTGCGTGTGGAGCAAACAAAGAAAAAATCCCATCCTACCAAAGCAAGACACTTCACTACACTCATATTTTCCCTGCAAGGAGATGATTAGAATAGAAAGCCAAGCCACAAACAAAACCCCACTTTGCGAGCAGCAGTGGTCCTGCCCTTTCACAAGTGGAGGGAGGGTCCCCAAGCACCCACACCACCATCCCCGTGACTCAACTGGCATCCTACAAGGGAACAGTCCTTGCAAAACATGTGCCCGCTGCTGAGCTTATACCAGATACTCCTGAAAAACATGAGGTTCGGTCGCCAGGTGCCTCAGTTTGCCCACCAGTGAGATGGGTAAATGCTTTTGTAACACGTGTTTAAATCCTTGGATAAAAGGTACTTTTAAGAACAGCTCTTTTCAGCAGTATTTTGGAAAGACAACTGGTAATAATCTTACAAAGATCACAACCTGAGCCAGCATCATAACCTTTCCAGCTGACTCTAACAGAAAGCCCCCTCTGTTGATCTGGATCAGGTCCTACCTATTTTCCTGTACCAAGGGACCAGACAAAAATATCAGAGGCTTCGTCATTACACCTGCTGTCAGGTTGGATCTTGAAACATTTTTGATCCCACAACCCTCATTTGATTTAGTGGTCTCCTCCTACAGGGCAGGGAGGTCATTTCAGGGGGCTGCAATGGAGCCTTAACTCCAAGTGATTGCTGCAAAGCCAAATTTAACCAATAATATAAAGAATATGCAGAAATAGAGAACACTGCAAAATGAAAGTCTACTACTTAGAACAGTAACATTTTTACTAATACCTACATGAGAAGAGCCTTGGGTATAGCCAAAAATAGATGAACAAAGACCTTGATCCCACACAAACTGGCTGTGAGTAATTTTACACAGGAAAGTAGAACAGTTGAGCTGGTCCCCTGCTTAGAATTACACATGTACATTTTTTTTGCGGGTGTCTTAGGCTTGAGAAGCCCACAGTTCCTTATCGGAAGCCTAAAGTAGCAAACAAATCACCCTTAGATTCTAGGAGAACCTACTACTACCTAGAAAGCACAATTTTACTTTATTAAAAACAAAATTTAGAGAAAACACCCCCCCCAATAGCACACACAAAAAAAAATTGATGTTTATTTTGATTTTTCCTATATAAGACCAGCTAAAATATATCTAATGTCTGCAATTAAAATATTTACTACAAGCCTTTCTGAAATCTTTAAAATATCAAAACTTGATCCAAATAAGCACTTTTGTGCAGTGATTTCTTCTACATTAAGTGAACCGTAACCGTGTAATACTGCTGCTTCTTTGCCTTCAAAACTCCCTGAGTCACATTCCGCTGCACACAGGCTAAAATATCAAACATGTCCTACTATTCTCATAATTACTATGTTCTCGTCCTGTGTGGGAAAAGATGCACCCAATGAATTTTGTCAAGTGTACATTTGGAAAAGGAAAAAAAATAATGTTTTTCACTTGTTCTTTTACTAATCCTGAAAATACAGGATGTACACCGATAGGTAAGAGCAGGATCTGGCACCAGGCAGGCTCGTGGGCTCAATCCCGCATGCAGGTTACTCTTCTCACCCAGTGCACTCAGCTGGGTTACTTGCACTACGCAGAACCACCATGTGTAGAATTGCTTTGAGGATGGTCACTAGCTTGTCTCTTCAGGTTTTTTGTATGTATTTTATTGTCAAAGAGAATCCAACAACTTAAAAAAAAAACTTATTAAAGTAACTATCTTAAATAACCTGAGGGAGAAATATTTGTTCTGACCATTGTCAAGGTGAATACTTTTTATCGTGCAGTGTATATTAAATCCCAGGAGCCATGGTACAGGAGATTTTCTATACCAGGAGTCATTATCACCTCCTCAGAAAGTGAAATGCAGGTGAACAGTAAAACTGTGAGAGACTAAATGCACTTCTTCCACCTCGATTTGAAGAGGGGGAAATGGATTTGGTACAGGCCAAAGCACAGGGATATTAATGCTCGCCACCTTGCTGCTTCTTGGTGGAAGGAGGGAGTAAATCATATCATATTTCCATTTTCAGTCATTAGCAGGCTGTCCCGAATCTGTGGCTGGTGCTTATTATTTATTCTAAACAGAAATAAAACAGAAATAGATGACAGCACGAAGAAAAAGCTACGCACAGCACATTTTCTCTTTTGAAATAATATTACCTTTCGAGTCCACCGTAACCTTGGAAAAGAATAACTCGATGTAAGCCAATGCTACGAAACTAATCACAATCCATTCCTCCCCTGCCTTTTTTAATAGCTCTTGCAGGAAATATGGGAACAGTTAATAGACAAGTTAAGAACAGCTCGCTTCCAATGCGGAATTTGAACTGCGATTCTAAGTCTTGCATCTTTTAATGATGGATTGGTTATTTGCCTCACGCGAATTACTTTGCATAACCGAGCTGGCCCTCATTGAATTCATCAGACGGAAAGACCATAGCACGTTCCCAGAAAGTATCAAACCTGTCAAATGCCCAATCAAATGATGAGAGGCCATCTCACTGACGCTGAGAGCCAGGAGATCAAACGCTGCCGCCTGCCTTGTACGCGCTTCATCTTCCCCGTTCCTTAAAATAATTCTGCGTGCCTCAACGCCAGCCTTAACCGTTTTATGCCTGTGTTACAACTCTCCTCCGGAAACTTAACCTCACCTAATTAAAGGAGCGAGAGGAATATCCCCTCCGCGAGCAGCGGGGAGCTACCCGCTGCAGGCGCGGGGCGCAAGGGATCGCTATAGCTGGCACCTCCGCCGAGCCAAAGCCAGCGGAGCCGTCACTTCGCGCTCCACCACACTCGCCTCGGGGGAAGGCTGACGGCTCTCCAACTGTGGATTTCCACTTCCCCCCCCTCCGCGCCCCGAGCGCGGCTCCGGGCGCTTCCCCGCCACCCCTCCGCCCCGCGGCCTCTCCGCCCGCCTCGGGCCGCGCCGGCCCCCGCCGTCGCCCCCGAGCCCGGGCCGCGGCGGCGCCGGGACTGCTCGCTCTTACCTGGGAAGCGAGTGCTACTCGTGGTCACGGTCATGGGGAAATATTTTCGAGGTATCCTTTAACAGCCCTTTAAATATTGAAGCCTTTAAAAAACAATATTTGCTGTTTTACCTTTGAAGCTTTAACAAAAGCTTTGTTTTAGCATTTACCTCGGTGTGCAATAAGAGTTAATAAT
Organism: Myiopsitta monachus; assembly: GCA_017639245.1. Lineage (NCBI taxonomy): Eukaryota > Metazoa > Chordata > Aves > Psittaciformes > Psittacidae > Myiopsitta > Myiopsitta monachus. The sequence goes on along the minus strand of CM029929.1, from coordinate 16,516,727 downwards.
CAAATCCGTCCCAACCCCCACAAATGTTAAACAAAAAGATAAAAGAAATGCAAATAGCTATTGTCATGGAAAGTTAAAGTACCTGTCTGTATTTTTAAGTGAAAACTATTATCTCTATCAATCAAAATTTAAGAATACAATAGCACTAATCACACAAGGTGCTTTGACTGAGGTACTTTTCCTCATAAAAAGTTGGGTTTTTTTTTAACTGGTGCATAAAAGTAATACACTTACGATTAGATACGGTATTTGTAATTTTGTTATTAAAAAACCCTCGGCAGCCTTATTGTTAATAAATGCCTCCGTGTCTGTGGGCTGATTTGTACCCAAGAAGACCAAAAGTCCCTCCATATTTTAATGAGGTTGATGAAATTTTATTCAGATTCTCACACTTTCCAACATGTGGTGGAACAGCACACTCTTCTGTTTGAGAGGAGTTACTCAAACGAAATAGTTAATTGGTAACCAAAACTACTACTTCTGGCCTCGCTGCACGTTTCCCACATTTCTCTGTGCTACAGCCGTCTGCTTTGAAGACGTGCCCTTTGTCATCCTCGCTTTAATTTTTGATACGGACTCCCTCCCGCCGCAGCCCGCCGCCCTGCTAACACAGCCCGCGGTGCACGCGCGGGCCGTACACGGCGCAGGCACACCGCACGGACCCTCTCCAGAAGCATTTTGAAAACTAACTCGTCCAGGCTGAGGCAGAAGCCGAGCTGAGCAGTTAATAAGCGCCAAGAGCGAGCGACAGTAATTACGCCTGTACTGAAAGAAAGAGCCTGAGATTAAAAATACCTATAAGTAAATAGTTAAGCCAGGATGCCATTATGCAAACTCTGCTCTCAGGCAGGGATGTCTCCCACACTGAGGAGCAATAGGACTGTCATTTTTTCCCCCTGCAGTATCAGGTTTCCTACTCCACAGTTCTGGTACTCTGCATCATGGCTAACATCTCTAGTGTGCTATTAATATCAATGAAGAGACGATTCAATTTCCACATAAGAAAAACCTTCCTATTACAGCGCAGACATTCTAGCGAGGACCCTTGCGAAGGAAACAATAAAGACCAGAGGGTTGGCGTGGGGATTTTTTTTCCCCCTCCTTTTTTTCTTGTGCTGCTGCTTTTGCAGTTCTACGTTGCACACTGTTTGAAAGCCTTTAGCTAACAATGGAAGCATTATCTTCAGGATAGTTACAAAACAGGATTTGTTAGTACAAAGAATAACAACACCGAACTTATTGCCCCCCCCCCAACCCTGCAAATACCTGCCCTATTGCAATACGCATTTAGTACTTTATTCAGAAGTATATTCCAGAAACACCTGCATTCTTGATCAAATTCCCTGCAACAAGCTCCCTCAGCGGACCAAGTTTGCTTAAGGAGGTTTGGACAATTAAAGTCAAACAAACATTCTGTGCATTTACAAAATGGAACAGAAACAAAAGTATCTTACTCTACCAGAGTGCAAACTTACCCATTAATGAGGAAGAAAAAGGCTTAGAGCTGTACAGTAATTCCCAACCAACTGCAGAAAGTTGAGAGTTTGAAAACACTAAAGCACTTTTGCCTATCCAGCCTTTCTGTGCTTCAACACTGGCTGCAGTGTAAGGAAGGACTGAAGGTATGTGGTCTAAACACAACAAAAGCCACTGCCTTACTCTAGATTAAATATGCAGGAAGAGGCCCCTTTGCATAAACACAAACACTCAGCAAATGAGTAACTGGCTCAAATCAGACGCCTGCTGTGCATTCTACCTGTCCTGATCTCTGACAAGCTGCACAGCTTGTTTAAGGGGATAGGAGCTACAAAGTCAAATCAAATCATAGGGCTAAACGCTTCCCTCATGTAATAGTAAATAACAACAGCACCAACAACGCAGCGCCAAACGTTCATTTCTTATCTAAGCATTGCTCTGGCAAAGAGCTGAATCGTGTGCTATGCCCGCTTTGGCTCAGCCACCCATCTCGGTGGAGCAGAACACAACCAAACACCACCTGTAAAATTCATTTTCATTAGCTGTACTGCAATCCAATACATTCCTGGCCCAGCCTTTTTCTAACAAGGATTTAAAATTAATAGAGGGACTTTTGGTTGAGTTGACAGATTAAATTTGGATTTGCTTGTACTGTTCTTGTTTTATTTACTATGTAAAAGACATTCCACACACAGACCTATTTTAGCTGTTCTGAATCACTGCATAATGCACACCTATTTACTAGTTTATTTGGGGAAAAGGAAGAAATTTCTGAAGTTTCTCTTAAAAACATTATTTTCAAAACATTACTCTCAGAAAACGACCCCTCCAAACTATATTTACTTCAAAAAACAACTAAATTAGAGACTGTGATAACCACCAAGCACATCTAAGCACTTATTATTATAATCAAATATACATAATTATACACTATGATTTACTCTTGCTTCCAGAGAAATAAATTATTTTTCAGTCTTGTTTATCCTTCCATTCCACAAATAGAATAAAGCAGAGCGATTTGAAAGCAATTGGAATTCACCAATGTCCCTTCCTAACTGAAGGAGTCAAATCACATTGACCTGTTATTGTAAATCCTAGCTACATGTTGGGTTTGGCAATTTAATTATTGTTTAATAACTTGCAGTATTAAATGATTGCCATTGAAACACAAATAAGATTATACTCCTCTGCCTTACTCTCTTGTGCTCCAGACTACAGCATAACATGGATGACACGACTGTGTCCGGCACCGAAATCTCATTCTGAAAGAGCACTTACACATAGGCAAACACAGGAAGATTTGGGCTGTGGAAGAGGCAACACATTTACTGGATTCTGCAGCATGTGCCACAGATTATTTCAAAGGATACTGGATATAACACACAGTTTCAATATGGATCGAGTGTGTTCAGTTCCACTGAGCACCCATACAGATGGAGGGAGTTTTCTACTTTTCCTTGAATAAACTCACCACGTTAAAGCACAATAAAATTGCTACCATGAGTTAGTCCAGCCTAGCAGGATAAAAACCCTCCAGGAAAGAATCCTGCAAGAAATTTTAAAGCCCCTGTATCATTCACCAGTTTTGCATTGAAATGACCTTCCAAATAAGGTGCCAGATAATACGGTTCACATAGATGATAGTGATCTAACCTTGATGCAAATAAACCATAGAACAAAATTTAATCAGTATATCACTGTGTAAAAGCCTTTGTCCGTCCCAATGGAGCTTCTAATGACTGTTTTGGCAGTTCTGGCTGATAGTTATGCCTCCCTGCTCGTATGTATCACGTACTGGTCAAGCAAGCTAATGGAACTGGTGTTAGTGGGATCCAGTATTAATACCCTGCAACGTGCAAAACAGGATGCAACTGAATATATTATACAATTACAGGTAGTATCTAATTCCATAGGTCTTAGATACAAGGCTCTAAATTAATATCTTAATAAAGTGAAATAAACACTACATTTCAGGTAAGATATCTATGAACACACGATCTGCCAATCTTCATGCTGTAAGCCTCCTCTGTTCTCACACAGAATAGACACAGGACCCTGACAAAATTTGGCAGGCAAGCTTCAGATGCTGAGTGACACATGCTGATGCACAGAGTCAAAGATGTCATCTTCATGCAAGCTCCACTAGTTAAGAGCTTGAGAGAAAAATGAAACAGAAAAGCCCCCCAAAATAAAACAAAACAAAAAGAAAAGGGGGGTGGGGGAGAGAGAGTAGAGCGAGACCTCCAGAAAATAAACAGGGTGTACAGTTTCAAAGGCTACAGACACAGACATTTCATTGTTCAAGCCAATTATCAGTGGAAAATAATAACAACAGATGGATTCAGAGTCACTGACTTTTCATATGCACTTCATCTCTGCACAACAGATGATGAAATGCGAGAGCTATCTCGGAAAGGCAAAACATCTTTCAGCAAAAGAACTCTATACTCCAGATGGGGACCTTCTAAGGCAGCTGATTATCTTCTTATAATGTTGTAAGATAGACTTACTAAAACATTTCCAGAACTGATCAGATAGGATGAGCACAATGGCATCATTATGAGGGGTAAGCTGCTTCGGCCTCAAACATGTGACTAAACTAGCCAGAGATTTCAACAGGGTCAGAGCTGCCCATTTTCATATCAAGTACTGGTTCCAATAAAAAGGGTCGGAACCTGCTGCTCACACCCCGGGCAGAACATGAAGGTCGGCTGCATTCAGTGACTGCATCACTTGGTACCCAGTAAAAGTCCTGTTGCCGCAAGCGAGGTGAGCCCCCTCGCCTTCTGCAATCAACCCACTTCACACGGGGACAAAGGCAGAGGACAAAACAGATTTGCAAGCACGACTGTTTCCACTATAATTGCTAGATGTAGAGGGACCTCGTCATCCAGGGGCTTACAGCAATGTAAATTAGGAGTAACCTCAGCTGAGTCAATGGAGTTACACCCACGAAAACTGGCACAAGGCACAAATACAACATACATTCTTTCTCACAAAGCCTTTACAAAACCTCACCTTTTCAGGGGAATAAAAAATTTGCGTTCAAAAGGGAAATAACAAATACGTGTGAATTTTGGTGGTTCCTGCGATAAGCAGTTCCAACAAATGTCACAAACACCCAGTGAAGAACCACCTACCCAGCACGACCTTCTCCCACTCAACCTGAATACTGCAAAGTATGTGTTTTTTGATCACATGAATCAGGTATACCACAATCTCAAAACTTAAAAAAGTAGTGGAAAAATTAGCTCATTAATCTTTAAGACATCTCTTTCATGGAAGACCGCTACATCCATGGCGCAGTAAAACGAACTGGTTGCCATTTCCACAGTTTCTTCTCCAAAACACTGCAAGGAAAATTTAAAACCCAACAGGCTCTGTAAATCAGTATCACATACTGAGGGGTAGCGATACACAACAAACACACTGAACTTGCACCTACTGCTAATTTATTTTGCAAGTTGCAAAATATTTCTTAAGTAGAGGTCTGTTGGCTTCACAAACGCAAAGGGGAGAGATGAGTTTGCGGGCACAAAGCACAGCGTTTCCCCTCTTTGTGAAGTACTTTGTCGAAAGTAAATTCACAGGGGAACAGACGAGCAAAGAGTAAATTTTGCCCAGGGCAAAATTCTGCAACTGCTTTAAGAAGCAAACAAGAACACAAAAGATGTGTAATACAACCATCTGGCTCTACTCATGCTATATCAATAATCCCCAAAATTTATCCCCACCCCCTTAATCAACCCACACTGATGCCACAAAACCAAATGGCATCACTTATGCTTCCTGCCCATCACATTTTGAAATGGTATTTAATATGCATACAGTACATATTTGCATGTTAATCAATTTCTTTAAGAAAAAAATATTTTTGCTTCTTGAGCTATTAGTTCTGCTTTTTCTACTTATTCACACTGGGATCTCTAAAACCACCAAGAAAGTCCTTGTGGTAAAGGCACTCTCATATTGACACGGCATCTCAGGTATCAGGATAACGTACCGGTCAAAATTTCAATCTCTTCTTCTCTCTAGTTTTGTGTCACAATGTGAAAATAGCAGAGGGTGAATAATAATGTGCCAGCAGAATTAGCTGTTCAAGAATCCCGGGTAAGCGATCTGTTCTGAACTCGAGGTTGGATGCATTTCTAAGCATCGCCCTAATTTGGGATTCAGAGAAGCAATTACGAAAGGGAAGCAGGGTATCCTATATGTCTTTTCCATCTAGGATTTCAAGAATTTGCACTGGTATTTCAGGCTGTGCCCCATCCAGGAAGCAGCCTTCTTGTGAAGGAGGAGGAAAATGGGAAGCTCCTGGCCATGGAGGGAGGACAAGCCTCCAGCGCGTGCTGGCTGCGCAGCTGCTCTCCCTTCTATTCCAAGGCCATGGTAGAAGACCACCCAAGGATGGACAGACAGAAAGATGACCATACAAAGTGACCAAAAGAGCGGCCTCACCATTGTTTGGCGTTGGCTTTGTTCTTGAGGGAAAATCACGTGCATAACCATCGTGATTTATCCTGGGAGCGTGCAACGTGAAACCGGTACCAAAACCAACACTTCAAAGACGGTCTCGCTCTGGCACTTCAGCGACCGACAGCCACAGCCCTGAGTGCTGACTCAGAGCTCTTCTTCTTAATCGACTTCTGCAACAACATACCTTGGCCCAAACCCGGCCTCTCCCCGTGGCCGTGTCTAGCTGGCTGGAACCCTCCCACGCCTGGGAGCTGCCTGGGGGCATACGAGCCATGGCGGGGATAGTGCCCTACAGCCCACAGTGCTTCTTGCCCTGCTGGAGAACCAACACATGGCTGTTACATAGGGAAGAAGAAACGCAAGCCCTGAGCACTCATGGCATGGGTGGGAATGTTTTGCAGCTATTTTCTTTGGACGTATAGCATACGTATAGCAGTTACGCCTGCTCCTACATCCAGACTACCAACCTGAGATCACAAACACTTTGTTAATTTTTTTTTTATTTTTTTTTTTTTTTTTAAAATCCATTTTTGGATCACTTCTGCTGTTTCTATGGCTTGACTTGTACAGCCTCTTTGTAAGAATTGAAAACAGTCTCCCACAAACACAGGAACGGGCAAATGGTCTAGAGAGCTAATCCGCACCTGGGCTACGTAAAAGGGGCTCATATTTTCCAAACAGAAACACAACCCCTTTTATATATGAACCAGATTTGGATCCAAACGCTAAACCCTTCGCCACATCCTAAGTGGGGCTCTGCAAAAGTCAAGGGGAGCGGGGTGTGTGGTGGCTGCACCCATGTTTCTGTGGCAGCACTGGCTCCAACGCAAAGGTGAGCCACAGAGGAGTCGTCATTGTGACCTTGGACTTGGGTGCAAGTGGCAGGCCTGTCCTGGTTACACCATGGTTAAGGCAGGGTAATCCCCATCCCGCACACGCCTCTTACAGAAGAATCTGGCCCTGTCTCGCTACTCTTGTTAGAAAAATGAAGGCTGTGACAGAAAATAGCTGAGAACTACATCTTGCCGATGCCAAAATACAATAATAACATGTTCAAAGATTTAATTTAGAAGACTACAAAGTCTAGCTCATACATCATAACACCTTGAAATAACACTTTAAGGTCAAATCCTGTGCATTTTTGGAAACCACCAAAACATAATGAAGTTTTACTTAAACACAGCATTTACATTTATAACGCATTTCAGATTCTTCAAGTAAGCTAGACCACATGCTAGGAAAATGTACTTCCCACAACATACAAATTAAGTCATATACAGCCTTCCCTCCACAGGCTGAACAGCCACCGGCACAAATGGAAGTCCTGTGTAAGGATCAAAGGCAGCATGTGGCCCTCAGAACATGATTTTATTTTGTTTTTAACTGGCAAGCCATCAAATCCCACCAGTAGTTTATTTTTGTTGCCTTCCTCGCCCCTTTTCTACCTCTCCCACTTATTTCACAACGGAACGTTTTTAAACCACTAGAAATCTTTGTGGCAAAGGTGATGTCATACTGACACAGGATCAGGTGTGAGGTATGGTATGAATAAATACTTCTCCGCAACCACATTTAATTTTCAATGGTTGGGCATCAAGAGACAAAGAAGTTCTTATGCAGAGGTATTAACTGAGGATTTAATTTTAACTAGCCTGCGTTTAAAAGAGCAGGAATGATGCATAGTGCAAGCCTAGAAGAAAAACTATCAACTCAAAACACAAAAACCCCAAGCCCCCTTGTACCTTCCTTCTTGGTTTTGGGAAAGCAACACACAGCTCTGAAACTTATTGCTCTTCACAGTAATAAATATATGGCTCTTGATTATTTCATTTTCTAAGACACTGATACCATGCAGGGTAATTGTACTTTATGCACTGGCAATAAAAACTCTCCCTATGAAAATAAATATGTATTTTACAGTAATCAAGCGGGAACTAATTTTGTACTTTTTCACAAGTAGCCATTTACTTTGGCACAGAATGGTAATGTGTAGCAGAGAACGCAGTATATGCTTTAACCCAAGAAAAATTAGACTTGAAAATTAATACACAGTGAAAGACAAATTTAAAGCAGCCTTCTTGTGTTCTGACATAAGAATATAAAAATGACACGAGCAACTAAAGATTAGTTTACATACTTTTCAATCACAGCTGCCGCTCAGTAACCACAATACCTTTAAAATGACATTCTACCGAAACAGATAGCTTGGCTGCAACAGCGGCTAGATACAGTGAACGTGAAATTAAAAGGGCATTCTTTTATTTACACACATGGCACAGCACTGAGCCCCAGCACAATTACAATGAAGAGATTTTGTAGCGTGATTAATTTAGGAGTAATCTAGTGATAAATAGAGTGCATTGCGAGGGATTGTGCCTAGCAAATTTTTATCACCAGCCTTAGATGTCAAAACACAGTTTCAGGGACAGAGAAAGAACGAGTCACATCTTCTTGGTTAATATTTAATTGGGTGCTAAAGATTCCTCCCAAGGACCTCTGAACCATCACTGACAGCTCCGCAAGATGTCCCTATCTGTGAAACAGATACCGAACCTTTCAGTATAAACTAAAAGAACATGAAATTTAATCAAACCATCCAATTAATAAATCACTTCAGTGGACACTGCAGCCCCAGCCCTGGTTAATTACATAATTTTAAAAATATTTGCACACTGCAACCACTGAGATTGGCTCTGAGGTTTCATAACACACACTTAACACTTGAGCTGGAGAACAAATCTATTTAATAAATGCAGAGCTAAGTGCAATAACGCCACTCCACTCAAACTGCAAAATCACTTACCATAGCCTGCGAGAAAAAGCAAATAAACTTCTCCCCCCCACGCCTTAAACACAGGTCACTGCTGTCGCCAGCTCTGGCCAGAGCCTGTGTCTGTGCATCTGCCTGAGATGGGGCTGGGAGAGTATGGTCCCCTTTCGTGGCACACAGGCATTCCTTTGCCCAGCTGCATGCTGAATCCCTCCCCTTGCTCTCTGCCTCCATCCCTCCCTCGTTTCTCCCCTATCTATCCCCCCCTGTGATGCTCTTCTGCCCTGCTTCCCCCTTGCTCTCTGCTGACTGCTGGGTCTCCCCATTGTCATGCTCCAGCTCTCCCCATACCTACCACAAGCTCCTGCCCCGAGTTTCCCCCACCTGCTCTCTTTCTCAGTGCCATTTGAGATAGCTGTGGTGAAAAAAGCTCACTGGGAAAAATCAAACCCAACCACCAAACAGGATGGAGGGAAGAGGCTGGGGAGGAAAGCAAGGGAAAGAAAACAGTTCAGTAAGGCCAAGCAGAACTACACCATTTCCAACAACAGCAAGAGTGACTCCTGAGCACCAGGATGAAAAATAAAAGCCACGGACCAAGAGTGTTACTTGGTGCAATTACTTGGCTTCAGGGTCTGGGATGGGTGTAACGCCTGTATCCGCAGGGCAGAGGAAAACCGTGTTACTGCCATATATAACTAGGTGTGACAGCACGGGAGAGGTTGAAATACGCATGGACCATGCGGTGGCCTTAAATGAAGGGGAGAAAAAGCAAAGCTAATGGTCTGTCACAGCTCAGAGGCACAGCTGTGTGCACTCGTACAGACTTTGCATTCATTCATATATAGAGAGCACAGCTTTCAGGTCCTGTGGTTCCAGCGTGATTTTTGGACGAACGTTAAGCCTCAAAAATAAATAAGTCTATATTTGGCCTGCCCTGGATTTGTGAAGTTCTCCACAGTGCTTTGCATAGAAACAATCTGAATTAATACAGCTTAAATTTGTGAGATTATAATATTCTTTACCAAGCCAATGGATGCACCTCTAAAATTCACTGCCCTGACAAATAGTAGAGCTCTTGAAAGTCTGCTTGTATTAGTTTTATGGATCTATTCTACTGCTTAAATCAGGTCTCATTAAAATTACCATCCATACAAGTTATCCCACTGGGAAATCTACATGCCAGAGCTACTCCAGTTCCGCAGGCGGTGCTCGGAGGGGGTTGCATACTGCAAAATAGCTGCGGACATGGTGGGGGGGAGGACAGGGAGAAGAAAAAGAGGACTTCAGGACAGCAAACAAGTTACTCCTCATGCTGATTTTAATCACAACAGCTTTTGCTCTGGTGGTGCAAATGCATCCATGAAAAGAAATGCTACTGCCAGAAATGAAACCGGGGGGTGGTGTAAAAAAAGTGCCCCTTGGGAAGGCAAAGCCCAGCTCCAACACCCATTTTAGTGTTGGAGGGGCAGGCTAAAACTGCAAACACTGCACCTGACAACTTACACTAGAGCATACATCTGATCTGCACAGTGCCCCTCCAGTTTAATTTTTAATAGTAACAGGACTTAAATCTCAGCATTAATGTATTAATGTTCAAATGAATACAATTAAAGGCATCTCTATTTTCTTCAGTGCTAATGACCTGGAAGATCTCTCCACCCTTCATATTTGCAGGGATTGTTACAAATACATTCTATAGCCCTTGTTTTGGCAAAGCAGCAAAAACCTTTGCCTTTTAAATATAAAGTAACAGAAATAATGAATAATATATCTTCTGATTTTTGTCCTGCCATGATATATATATCATGATATATAAAATGTTCATTTATTATTATCACACATCCTAGGAAGCAGACATGCAAAATTACTTCTTTTTCCTTGCCTTATAAGGGTCATTTATCATATGGAACATCCTCCAAATAGGTAGTCCTAAAATCTCAATTTACAAAGACATTTTTTAGAGATGAATTCTGCAAACAGGGCTCCTCTCCTGATGGTTAAAATAAAAACTTTATTACATCAAAATAGCTGGGTTTAAGAAGGGAGAAATGCTCTGCAGTTTCTTTTAGAAGTTCCTGCCCCCACAGATTAATGTCTGCCTATTATTTTTACCTACATCTTGCCACATTTATTAGTTAACAAAAGCAATGTGTGACCCTCTTTAGGCCCTGTTCAGAAAAGAAAAGCATTTACTGAAAGGGCATTAATTTTTATCGTAGCATCTGTGATCTTTGGGTGGGGAAAGGAAGCACCATGAAAAATGAAGTCTGTGTATACACACTATCAGTCAGATTTTAACACTTATGCAGAATAATGCAAAGCTTTATTTCTTTTTGATGTTAACAGGCCTTTTTTTTCTTTTTTGCAATCCATTTTTCAATATGTAAAATGACAAAATGCAAAAACAAAAACACGAAAATGTGCTTGGTAGGGCTGGCCTAGTTTTTTGAAACACACAGAAAAATCAAACTCACTCATAAGATCTTATTTTAATATGTAATAGAAGAATCTGGCAAACATTAGCCAGAATAAGTCTAGCCAGCAAACACAGACTAACATACTAGTCTGCTGCTGCTAGGCAAGATGAAAATGTGGTCTTGTTCTTCCAACAGACAAGAGCAGAAACTTCCACCTTGCTGAGCACCCACCAAACATGGTGAAGGCGGCAGCGTGGGGCCATGCTCCTGCTCAGCTCCTCGGTGCTCGCACCAGCACCTCACCACCTTATTTGCTGTCCGTTCACAAATGAAGCCCTCTCAGTTGTCCCATCTCTCCTTTGCCAAAAGATGGGGATGGTAAAAATAAGTCAAGAGTAAATGTGTGCCTTTTGCCCAAAGCTATGTCCAAGCTCACTCCAGCATTGGCCACTGTGATCTTGGTGCAGAAGACCCTGCAAAACCCAAGCAACAGCGTGATGCTCCTCTGATACATTTCTTTTGTGCCCAAAGTCTACTTCAAGCCATGCAGCTTTGAAGCGGTACCCAGAGAAGGAGTCAGATGTACAACTACCTCCAGGGGAAAAGGATACAAAAAGATGATCAAGAAAGAAAAAGGATAAGGGAGAGCTGGAGTCAGCACGGCTAAAGACTCCAATGAGGAGGGAGGTGGAGAGGGAGGACAACTACAAAGCACTTAATTATAAACCCAAAAATGTTAGAAAACCAATCTCATGCTCACAATTTGCGTATTTGGGGATTACCTACGGATGAAGAAGGTTCAGCTTAATCAGCTATCTGTGCAAATGGATCCTCAACGCGCCAGAGCTGAACTCACTGGACAATCCTGTTAGAGTGGAAAGAGCACATAAAACGCCCTTGAGAAACGTGGCTAATGCCACAAACACTGAGGAAACAACCGTTAATAAATTCTTCCATTTTCAGGCTCAGGAGGCAAAGGGCAAATGTTGAAAGAAGCAGAAGATGAGAAGGGCATGGCTATGCTTTATATGAAGTTCATTTCACGTGTCACGCATTCCTAAGGCAGGTCTCACTCCTCAGATTAAACCCATCATTTTTAACCCACTAAAATAAGCCTCCCAAGAGGGAATCAACTACATCTCTTCTATCAGCAGCTAAACCTAAGATGTCTCCCCTTCTTCCAGGATAGAAGACAATAGAAGAAAAGTCTCTATAAATAGAGATAATAAAGAGTCTATAAAAAGAAAAGTATTGCAAAAAGTCTCTGTTTAAAAAGCTTGCAAAATGTACTAATTTCAGGTATCAGAAGCACTTTGTAAAACTTCTGTTTGGGCTGCTGCTTTTTGATCAACACCATCCCGCAGAATAAAAGCTGCTCCCACGTGCAACTGTGGCATGCGAGAGCCTCTCTCTATCTTGCATTCACCCAGGAAAACACAGTGTGGACCACCATGTATGGAGAAAGCGCTAGCAGAATTAATTTGGGGTGGATAGCTGCCCCAAAACCAGGCTATACACCAAGACAGATGGGAGCTTGACAACTTCTGAAAGACCAGATCTCAACCTCCCACCCTTTAGCCACAGTGGGTGCGCTGGTGGGGTGCAGGGTCAGGAGAAGGTCCATGTGGTGCGATGAGACCTGAAGAGCTCAACACTGCCACCACTGTCAGTCATAAGCAGCCACCCAGACTTCAAAGGTCCATTAACAACCCCATGGGGCCCAGTCCTATCACCAGCTTATCCATCTTTTCCACTTAAACCAAATTTATTGCCACGGGCACGAGGTCTGTGAAGTGTTCTCACCATCCCACAGGGATCTGGGCTGCCTTCAGCAGCCACCCTGCAGACCAGCTCCTCTCGTACCTGGGTTTGATCCAAGCGCTCATACAACTCTCTTACATTTTATTCTCTCTCTTCCCCCTGAAGCTTTGGCAACTGAAATCTATTATGATGTCAAAAGGTAGCTGACAACATAAAATGTATCCCGCTGAGTTGATGGCACACGCTGCTAAATTTACAACAACATAAGTATCATAAAAATTATAAGAACTGCAAATTAACCACTGATTTTTTAGTTCAGTGACATAAATAACAGTAAAGATCTGGAAAACTTCCAAACATCTTTACAACTGTTTAATTTGTCAAAATCTATCAAGTCTTTCTCAACCACAAACCTGTCCTCTGCGGTGCGTTCGTTTTCACATACTTACACTGGCATCAAAGACAACAAAAATAAGGCTTATATAATTACTGTGTTCCGATGCACCCTTCCAGCCATGCATTTACTTACGCTTTTCTTCCTCTGTACTTCTTTATTGCCACTAACACTCAGCAATGTTTTAAAAACATTCACACTAAAAAAGCAGCTTTCCATCCCTCCCAGGTCTGCCCGGGATGCTCCAGGCGGCACATCGCTTTGTTTGCCAATGTGGCGGATTTGCCACTGATGTGCTATGTGTACCTTGCGAGCTTTGCGTCAGCAAACCCTTCTATTTACTCCTTTACTTCTGCACCAAGCTCTGTGAATGCAAAGCCACTTTTCCAGCAGCTGCAGAAGAGCAGGCAAAGATTAACAAAAATAATAAATTTTATAGGTTCTATTGCTTTTCCTGGAGGGGAATGAAAGGAGGAAGCTCATTTTATATAGCTATTTATTTTGTATGGTTAAATATTAATTACTGTCTTTTCTAAGATATAGTTTCACTGCAAAAAGTACATTTCTTTTACAACTATTGCACGATTAACTAAATTGGAGGTCCCAATGTGTTGAAGTGATGAGCCCCTAAGTTAGGCTTTCTGAAAAACACTACAACATGTAGTTCTATTATTTGACTGCTCAGGGACTGTGAAGCCTCCTGAGGCTCCAGTGCTCAGCCCGCTGAGAGAGTCTGACCACTGCACCTACACAGCGGTGGAGGTGTTGCCAGTACTGGCTCCAGCACAAACCAAGGCAGGTAACGCGATTCTGCCTTCTGCAGAAAGGACTGGCCAAGACCTTTTCATGTTGTATTTGTAGCCCTACCCACGGGTTCACACCAAGAAGATTCATACATGGCTCCAGCTGCTGCAAGGTAGTCATTATATAAAATGAAGATCAGGTAGACACTGAGAACTGATCAGACTTTTTGCTTCCAGAAAGACTTCTCATGGTATGGAGAAGGGTTTCTCCATTCAAGCTGGCTCCTTTTTCCTCAGGAGCCATTTTGTACTTTTTCTGTACTTCAACTGTGCAATATTACAGGAACCAATTAAACCCTCTTAAATAGGACAACCTAATAAGTCCCTCCCTCTAAACAATACTGAAGTGCAGCTTGTGAGTGACTGAACAGAGAAAACACACTTGCTGCAGCTCCACAGGCGTAAAAGACCATTGCAGAGACCAGAGAGGTAGGGGTTCATGACAATGCGGTGACTAAACTGTTCACGTGCCCTCATGCCGGGCCTCAAAGCTTCATCTGCTCTCAAGAGCTGACAGACAACATGCGCATCAACTTGTCCCCATCATCCCAATCAGCCAAGGTTTGGTGGATCCATCAACATGTGGACCAGAGGGGCGATGTGGCTCTGTCCCAGTGCGCTGGTGGGCAGAGTGGCACAATGGATTTGAAGCAGAGTGGTATGTGCAGCCATGTGTTACACCACACTGATTTCAAGACCAAATCTCACACGCATTGGCTACCCGTATGGAAGCAGGAAAGGAAGTTGAAGGCTCAGGTTTGACGTGACAGGTTAAACTCAGCTCCCTGCTCCCAGTAAACATTACAGTAAATCTTTTTATAATGTAAGAGAAAAATAGAATTGCTTAACATTTACTTTAAAAAATAGGATTTAAGCTTAAAATACAGAAACGCAACCAGAACACAGCAGGGCTTTATAAATTAAGCATCCAGATATACATGGAACTTTTAAATTAATTTTCCCCACTGTGCTGTTTGCAAGAGCAGTACACTTAAATGGCCACAACTTGTTCAGTGACTGACACCCAGAGGTACCATGCAAGCGCTATGGAATGCTGCAAGTAAGTCAAAGTTCTTTGATTAAATCTAACATAATTGCACATAACTGGAAAAAATCACAGCAAGTTGGCTTCGCATATTGCATTGCATAAATCAGAAGCGATTCCCACCAAATCTATCCTTTCCAGACTATTTTATCTAAGCAACATATAGCTGTTACAACAATTTTTGAGTGATTTTGATTCTCGTTGTGGTATAATGAGTAATGAAGAAAGCACGTTTTTTATTCTGGTTTGCACTGATGTGTTTCTTCTTTGACTAAACCCTTGGTGACTCAGTTCTACCGCTTCACAACAAGGAGTTCTCATGTTTCCCTCGACACAGAAAAAAACCCATGTCTTCAACTATCCCGTTCTCAGCTCAAACCAAAGGGAAGACCTTGAGAACTATTATTCATGCTGCTCACTGCAGAGTAAGACCCTACACAGGGTGTGGTGCTAACTTGGAGGAGTCCCAGACCCAGCAGACACCAGCACTATAAAACACTGTCTGAAGACAAAAGTGCCCCAAGACTGAGTTCTCTGCAGGGGAAAGGCCTTTATCATGAGCTGGAGGAGTGTTTGTCCCTTCAGGCAGGAGAAGATGGGTTTGGCTAGGGTGACTTCCCTCAAAACTCAAAATCTTAGCGACAACCTTCTGCAACCATCTCTCTCTGATGTCCCCAGAAAAGGTGACCACAAAACTTGAGCCCTGCATTGAAAAGAGAATGGCACTTTTTCTGTGCTTTGCACCAGATCTTCAGACTTAAGTTTCTCTTTCCGGTAACAGTGCAATGCAAAGGCTGTGTGCTATGTGGGGCCGAGCATTTTCAGGCCTGGCGACTTAATTGCAATCTACTCTAACTGGCACATGGTACTAAAGTATAAATATTAATAACATTAATAACAAAAACCAAAACCCTGATTAAGATGGCAAGCTGAAGACTGAATCAATAAATCAACAGTAATCTTTTCTTCTTAATCACAGCAGCTACTCCACCCTTTTTATTGATCTTTTCCCCTTTTTCTGCTGTATTTCACTATAATCTTCTGAATCTTGATTAAATTAGTTGAAAACAATTGTTCACCTAGCCAGGATAAGCCATGCCTTGGTTTTAAAACCCTTCTCGGTGCAACTGCACCGTGAGTTGTATGATGATGTTGAGACCTACCTTTCATTTCTCAGCTTCTCTCTTCTGCTGCTCATCCCTGAATCCACAAACTGAACGCTTCAGCAGATTGGTGGGCAGCCAAGCTTTGCTCTGTCTAGGAAAGAGGCAACTGTGCTGATGTGACCTCCTCCCAGCCATGATAATTTAGACATGCATAGGTTTAAAGGAACTTCCATTTAACTGTCATACTGCAATCTGCAAACTAGTACGAAAACCAGCCCATGTATCTTCTTTAGGCATATCTGTTCATCAAATATTTTACTCTAGTGTTCTCTATAGCATCATTACGGTACTTACACATGTTCACCCTGAGTATAAATCTTCGGCACATCCTACCTGCCTCTGCAGCAGCTTTCCTGGAAACAGCTTTATTGTGTTCTAGTAAACTTCACCCGTGTTATTTATACTCCTTTAAAAGAGAAGTTACACTTCCCTGTATTTGTTCCTAGCAAAGACAAGTTTCTGCCTATCAAAAGACAAGTTTACTGCAAGGACTCTTATAATAATACTGATAATGGGTAGAAATTACACATTTTATAAGGAAGAAGACAAAGCACTTGATGCTTTATAATAGTTGTGCTGATATCATAGTTTCACCAAAGCGTGCTTTCATACAAAATTATAGCCTTCCCTCCTGAGTGACCTCGCCTGCAAGTATTTAGGATAGATATAATGGGGCATTACTGTCAACTACAAATCAAGAGATGCACTGGCTTCAATGGGGATTCTGCAGTTGGCTTCCAAAGACTTGTAAAGTGACGATCTGACCCCATATTTTTAAGAAAGGGCTGAAATATGCTACTGGATGAAAACAAATCAGGCCAGAAAAATCACCAAATAGAACTTTAAAAAACTGGCAAAAATAAAACAGAGCCTTTAGGTTGTGAGCTGAAAAGGATCTCACATTTTAATAAATAGGCAGTAATTACAAATATTACCAAAGGAAAAGGAAACTGAAACATGCCGAGAAAGATAGTCAAGTGAGAAATGTGCTTACAGGATGCCAGTCCAACTGATTAAAGATGTTCAGAAAGCCAGATATCCCACCTAGAGCCATTAATCCTTACCTGGGTCCCTACACACCCACACCCTTGCCAACATCAGATCTGAGGATCCAGAGCAGCCCATCCTTCTTCCTTATTACTCCTTACCCTTTGTGTATGCCCACCGGTGCTGCTCATCAGTCTGTTAAATGTGCGCCACTCAACCTTCATTTTGCTTATGTTAAGCAAGAGGGGAGCTGTAACCAGTGATATTCTCCCCCTACCCCAGAGCACGGGAGGAGATACCAGGCTGAGTGTCTTTCCAGAAGCAGCAGGTCCCTAAACCGGGCAAGGTATATAAATGATACGACAACACCGTCTAGCAGGTAACAGGCAAACAGACAGCAGTAACTAGTTAATGATGATCTGTAATAATGTCAGGGAGACTTGTTACCATGTAAGTAACCTGCCACACCAGAGATACAAATTGTCTCTGACTTGATAGCACCTACTGTGGAGAGTTATCAATGTGCTAGCTTGTTCAGATAAATGGAGTACTGTTTCCCTGTGCTGCTGCTGTCACTTTCACCAGTCCATCAGCCCCTTTCTTAAACTGATTGCTATTTTTATTACACTCCTTAAAATATGAAGCAGGAGACTCCTTTTCCTGAAATACACCAGGCTAGATAGATGACGCCTTTTAAATAATATTCTTTTCTTGCTGGCCCTGATCCTTGCAATGTTGTTGCTTACTTTGGAGGGGGAAACAAAATAGAAGTGGCAAGCCATATCTCTCCATTCCAAAGGGAGTGGTTTCCCAAGAAAAGCATAGTTTTGTTCCCTTGCTATTTCCTTTCAGTACTGCAGACAAGCAGGCAGCAGCCCCGCTACTAAAACTGACCCTGGCAGCTAGGAAACAACACTCGTATGTACAGAAAATACCCGCTGCAGCTTGAGGGCAGCAGGTGGCATCTGGGGGGGAAGATCCAAATTGTTAATGGGAGTTATCACCCCTAAATTCTGGATTTGGTAGGAGAAAAGGAAAATTATCTAGAAACAAGACTTTTCAGAGTCTAAAATTAAGGTGAGATGCTGTTGAAAAGGAAAATAACTTCCAGCTTTATTTTAAGAACTGGAATTGTGTTTCCTGCTTCCATTGCTGCAGTTCTTCTGGAAAGGAAGCTGCCCACAAGTAACGGATAAAATACAGAAAACCTTGGATTCAAAAATGTTCTTCCCCACACTTCTGTACAAATAAAATCCAGAGGCTGGTGGAACACACTGGTTTCACTGTAGAAGATACAATGCCAAAGGGGGGTGGGGGGGGTGGGAAGTGCTCCCTAATACAATAGGTCATTGTACTCTGAGATCTACCACATATGTTACTCCAAGGGCTCTCAACCCGAAACTTGGAAAGTCTAAGACACTGGAGCCGTGATATATAAAGTAAGACCCAAGTTCCAAATATTTGATTTAGCAAAGTAAATATGGTTGTTTTTATTGGGTGCAACAAGCATTTTTCACAGAGTGAAGAATTATGGTAAACATCTGCTAATCATACTCACAAAAGAGGTCATTGTGTTTAAATCCAAGGTCATATTAATAGCTATATTTAATTAATAAAACCCAACAGTAATATTACCAAGTTTCCAACAACGTCTGCTTCCTGACACTCAAGGACCTATTCATTAATGAACCACTCATATTGGTTTTTCTTGATATTGCTGCTAAATTCTCACAAAGCTTTTAGGCCATACAACAGAGGCCTGACTTAGAAGTAAACTGCATCATGTTATACTACACGTCTCTGGGGTATTATACCATGTGCACGTAGTTTGTGAACACATGCGCTAACAAAAATACTGGAATATGTGATATTCCATGAAGGTGGTCTTGCACTTCCAGGCTCCCATGTCTTCTCCTATACAATGGGATAGGAAAAGAGCATCCTATCTACTTCTGAACTAGGAGATAATGTTCTTTGTTGAGTCATCCATTGTCTGAATGTAAGTCAAGAACTTACATCTTACATTTCACAGCAGCTTTTTTGCTTGAGAAGAAATCCTAGGACTTTCAAGAAGTGTTGGATTTCCTTCATCCTTCCAACCTTCCCCCAGTTACCCCTGGAAGGGCAGTTTCTCGGTGTGTTTACAAGCTGCACAGCCCTGGTGAACTGTTGCCCAAAGTGCACCGAGTGCTTCGACAGTTCTCACCCATTTTGCCTGTTACGAACTATGCTGCTGAAAATGCTGTTGATCTCAAACAGGAAAATGAACCTGGTTTTCGCTTACTCAGGTGTTAAACAGCACAGCTTTTTTCAAATCTCAGGTGGTGTCCTGGATGAAACCGACACAACTGAGAAATGAATCAGATCTTAGATCTTCTAATGTTTAAGTGTTTTAAGGAAATGGAGATCTATTGCAAAGCAGGTTTGCTTGCACATCCAGATTTCCTCATGTAACTGCAGTCATTGATGTTTATAGATTTTTTCTGTGAAAGATAAATCTAGCTTGTTGCATGAAAAATCCTCGAATGCACTGATGTTTATTCACCAAATTTCCATATCCTTTACACTTGAAGTTATTTTCTCTTTTCCACAATGTATGTGAAAACCATGACATTTTATATATTCTACACAAGTTCCCCACACCATACTGCACCATCTCCATGTTATTATATATAATGCAGTAATGCCATTTCCACTTCATTACAAAACACTACATACTTCTATGCACCAGATGTCCTAGCTTTGGTAGGACCAAGTTATTTTCTGCCCAACAAGTCTTGAAGGCAAAAGTAGTTGTTCCTGTATCTTTGTATACAGCCAGGCCATTTCACCTACTAGCGTCAGACTTCCAGCCCGGAAGACATAAGTGCTTTTTCTTATCCTAGTTTTAGACAATTTGCCACTGAACACAACTGTGGAAACCTGCTTATACACAGCCACGCCACTGGCTATTGAGTCCCAGAAGAAGAAATCGGGACACAAAGGGAGGTCCTAAGAACTAAAGTCTCAGATGTCCCTCCTATTCTTCATGCCTTCATGACAAACCAGGTTGATTCTCTCAACTCCTCCTGCCCTTAAATCTACAGCCTAAACATTTTCCAGAATGGAACTTGTTCATGCAAAATATAACCTCAGCACTGGAGCAACAAAAGCAGCAAATAACCACCCTAACTATGCACAGCTTGTTGTATATCATGGGCCTGCAGACCCCTAAAACCTCTTGGCAGAGAGAAGAAAGTTAACAGCTGTTCAGCAAGCTCTGTGCAATGCTCCGCAGTGCCTTCTGTTATCCTGGAGACACACAGAGATCTTCCAACAAGCAAAAATGAACCATAGGTATTTTGGGAGAGGTCCTTGACACAGGGAGCCAAGAGGGAGAGTGGCTGAAGGAGGACAGAGCAGGAGGAGAACAGAGGAGAAGTGAGTGGAAGACATCTTTTACTCTTCTCTGCAAACACACATGGGGACAGGAGCACTGGACACAGACAGGGAACTGTGAGCTCTCTGGATGCACATCCCAAGTTCATTCAGTTCCACTCCTGAGAATGAACTTCTATCAAGTTCAGAATTCAGGGAAGGACCACACCAGGCTGGACTAAACTTAAGGCTAAATACCTTCTACACAGACAGCATCTTGGTGGAACACTAAGATGAAACAGCAGGTGAGTTGACACATAAATTCATACTTTGGGTAGTAAGTTGCGAGAGTGTAAGTAAGTAGTGGGTAGTAAATCTTAGGCTAAAGTAATTCATTAGCCATTTTGGCATCACACATGAAACGCATCACTTTGATCTAATGTATCTCAGTGCACTCTGCTATCATCTGCACTGGCTGTGCTTTGTTGAGATGAAGGGCTTTTTAATCCAAATCAGAAAGTGATGCTTCTGCACTGATGCTCTAATTTAGGAGTTATAATTAACAGACTCATTGCTAATCAGATCTCATCATACCTCCCCCTAAGGCCCCAATGTGAGAAACAACAGAAGAAAGAACCAAAGGTGCCCCGAGAAAGCATCTAAATTTGTGTCTCAAATTTTCTCTGTTCATACCCATATGTTCATATGTGTGAAATTGGTGGGAAACATGATCTTGTGGTTGAAGTAAATTTAGAGGAATTAGGAGGCTTGAGGTCTGCTTCCACCCCTCCATCTCTTTGGGCAAATTACACAGGACTTGCTTTTCAAGACTGGGAATAGTCAGTAGCCTACAGAAAAGTTCATGTAACACTATCCCATGTAGCTGACATTAAATTGCACTTGCATTTTATACGGATGGCCTCTAACCTCTGTTCAAAACGCTATTCCCGCTGCAGAGATGAGATTGTAAGCTTTTGCTCCCAGCATTCCTGCATGGCCCTACACATTCATCTGCAAAGCCAAGGCGCTTGGCTCAAAACCCACCGAGGGACTACATAACCCTGCCTCTCCACATTCCCGCTGCACACGAAGCAGAGCCTTGTGCCTGCAAACAAGTAGAACAACAACTGATGGCTGAAGAACAACTGATCGCTCTGGGGTATGTCAGCATGCTAGGGATGGAAAAGAAAGCTAGCAACCACCATTACCAGGGGGACAAGACAGCCCCGAGACACAGCTCAGCTCCTCCGCAGCAGCCACATTGGCTGTGCCAAGCTCCCGTCCTGTGGTCAACAGCTGCTGGGGCAGCCACGTATGAGGGACGGCACGTCCAGCCCCAGGCAGCTGAGCCCACACAATTAACGTTTCAACATGCGTGCAACTGCTGCATCACAAAACCTCAGCATTCATCATTTTGTCGTACCAAAGTAAGTTAGCCTGAAATTTTTGGTACAGGCTCCCTGGCTGCTGCGTCTCCAAGCCCTGCATGCCCACTGAAGGATTATTCAGTCGAGACCTTCAACTGAGCAGAGGGTTTTGCTTCTTCATAACGTCTGCACTTATTCAGTTGATCCCACCAAAAGTCATGCTGCCTTCTTGGCTTGGAAGGCACATCCCTGTGTTAATACAGGTACAGACACACTCAGGATATTTTCAAAGCAGATGAATTCACAAATCATGGGCAGCGTGCTCCTGCCCATGGTTACAGAAGGATTACCCAAGGTTTCTCCAGCCGTTGGCTCATCCCCGACCTCCATTTTCTTCATGCCTGTGGTCAGACCAAAGCTCATGGTGAAGACAGCACGCAAGCCTGCCAGCAGCTGAAGCTCTGCCACCAGCTCTTTGGAAAATGTGTAACCATCAGCACAGGAAGCTAGGCAGGGGCTGCTCAAACACCTCCGATCAAACCTCCCCCTAGGGAGACCACACTCCTTCCCAGTGGCACAAAGTACCCCCTTTATGCCCACCTGCAGCCTTGCTGTCACCCAAACATCGCTGGAGAGCACAGAGGGAAGAGAGTTGGGCCTTGTGAACCAAACCCTCACCATACCCTTAAAATAGCAGCTGGGTCCCAGCAAGCACAGGTCTGACCTGCACGAGCTGTGTCAACACCATCAGAAACAGTCTTCTGCACAGTGCTCTCAAGCCCATACCCCAAGGAGGCCATCAAATCTGAAACATCACTGAAATTCCCTTAACCCTTCCCATGGGTTCACATTCACATAGAAATACTATTTTCAGACAAGTAGGTTAATCATAGAACCACAGAATGGTTTGCCTTGGAAGGGACCTTAAGAGATCCTCCCCTTCCAGCCCCCTGCCATGGGCAGGGACACTTTCTACTAGAGCAGGTTGCTCCAAGCCCCGTCCAACCTGGTCTTGAACACTGCCAGGGATGGGGCAGCCACAGTTTCTCTGGGCACCCTGTGACAGCACCTCAGCACCCTCACAGGGAAGAACTTCCTAGTATCTAATCTCAATCTCCTCTCTGTCAGTTTAAAGCCGTTCCTCTTGTTCTGTCCCTACATGCCCTTCTAAAAGGTCCCTCTCCAGCTTTCTTGCAGGCCCCTTTAGGTACTGGCATGTCTGCCTGCAGTCTCAAACCTGGATAGAGCATCACTGCCCTCAGAGAAGTTTCTGCCACATGTGCTGCATCTTTAACTTCCCAAAAGCAGAGTTAAAACTGATCCAAGAAAACCAAACGGACAGCACAGGAAAATGCAAAGCGCTCACACTGTAACATCTCCAAATGAGAGATCCTTGTACAGAGATCCTGAGCAGACCTTTCCAGGCTTAAGGGGTTCACATTCCCTGTGCAAGTCTGTATTCTCTATGTAAATTCAAGCGGCTGCCTTGAAAGGAACTGCAGGTTTCTGTTAAGTGAAACTTTCTTTGTGAATTATGAGTAAAATGCAAAAACTTGCTGCTTAAAAATTAAATGTATTTTTATTGCAGCATGAGCAGGGTTTTTTGTAAGGTGAACAAGAGCCTCTGCAGCCAGGGAGGTGTTTATAAATATAACACTTATTCTTGCTCAATATGTGTATTTCGCTTTAATAAAAACAGAACCTGATCATTCAGCATCAGAAAATCACAGCACAAAATTTGTATGTTCTTCCCAAGGCAGAAATTCTAACTCATTTTCCATGCTGTACCCTCAGCTCCTGATTCACTATAAACAGGACATTGTTTTCTTGAGTTTTCTTTTTCGACAGCATGGAAAGAAAAGAATAGTAGAGGGTGTCACTGCAAAGACATCAGCATGTACCACAACAGTGAAAACAAACCTGATTAACTCAGCTGAACTAAAGCTTCCAAGTTCCTTATCAGTACCTGAGACATATCTGGAAGGGAGCTTTCCCATCCCAAAAGGAAGTGCCAAGGGTGTTCCCCACTCCCAAGGGTAGGCAAGGTTGGGTGGTTTGTCCTGTTGTGATTTAAATACGATGTGATCCTTATTCAGTGCTATAAAGTCTGCTCTGAGCATGCCAGTACATGTCAGCTTTCCCTTCACTCTGTAAGACAACAGCCGCCTCCATGCAGAGTTCAAAAATATTTGATGATTTAAGCCAGCTTGCTACACTTAGGTTAGAACACAAAGCAGACTGCAGTGCTCAATATCACCATCCCTCCCCCCCTCCGCCCCACTCCACTTGTGAATACATGTATTTAGATCAAATAGGCTTTTGGCATCATTTTAGATGCCTACATCCAAGCCTACTGGTACTAGAAATCCTCTCTTCAGTATCATCATCTGAGGATAAAGACATGAGACTTCCCATTCTCCAAGGACTGTCAGTCTCCTTAAACATAAATCTGCTATTGTGCAAAAGGCACAATCTCTAAGGATTTCTATCGCAGAAGAACAAGGAAAATAGCCCAATAACCGAGAAAATGGAGCAGTTTCAGAGATTGGTGTGTTAAAGCAATATAAAGCAATTATGTGGTTGGGTGAAGGTAAGGAAGGGAGCAAAGACTGAAGTTAAAGGGGTTTGGAACTGAAGGATAAGTCTGATTTGGGACTACAGCAGCATCCTCAGAAATTGCAGACATACCTCAATTGCAGACATATAGCCTGGGACATACCTCAACAGCCACTGATGTGATGGGCATAACCCCACTGAGCTCCAGATCAACCTCCAGTTATCAAAAATGCACAGCAGCATCCAGCAGTGTTTCTCACAAGGTACCAACTGCACTAATGGGGGGGGGGGGAAGACAGCACTGCAATTTTGCTAAGTACCGTAAGTTCAATTCTGACAATGGCCAAAGCCATGACAAAACCTCCTATGCTTTACTAAACAATTAAGCAGTTCATTGTACAATCTATTTACACTTCTTTTTCACAACTGGGTGTGTAATCTTGTCATGTTAAACAGGCACCAAGCAGCATTACCCCACAGGTATAATTTCATTGTTTCTCTAAATGCCACGTGCAGGGCAGCAGCATACACAGCATGTGTGAAGCAGTGGGTGGTCCTTCTTCCAATGCTGTAATATCTAACCACAGTAAGGTGGCTGGTTAAATACAAAGCCTCAACTTTAACTCTGCTTCTAGAACCTCAGAGGTTTAAATTTTCCAAGGTGATGTGGACCAGATCCGGGGCAGCCCTACTTATTTTGAGCTGCTGGGCATCTGGTGCAATGCTTTGGGGATCTATCACATTTATTAACTGCTCAGCTATGAGGTATCAGCTCATGGCAGGCACTTTAGGGAAGCAATGAGAATCATTAAGGCAAGATTGAACTGGGGATGCAGAGAACACATTTCGTTAATCATGTTATCAAATATCCTCACCTTGGCCTTGCTGTTTCCTCAGAGGGGTTGGGAAACCATCCCAGGGGAATGCTTTGCCTGTGGCCCTGACTTTGTAGAGAAAGGCAAAATGGCAGGGAAATACCAGGTTTAAGAAACCCAGGGTGCTGCTGCCCTGCCCATGCTGCTCTGATGCACCGCTGCTGCTTCTGGAGGCTGGGGCATCCACTGGGGAATCAGCAAGGCTGAAGGGAAGGGGCTTTGGGATAGGAGCAAGTCTGCAGTCATAAGGCAACAAACTTGCCTTAAAAGTTCATTAATCTGAACTTTGATGCACAAAATGACTCTTGCCCCTTTCTTCAGTGACACGTACAAGGCTGTAACAAGCACACTGGATGAAGGGAGGATGCAGCAAAGAGGCAACGAAACTTCAGAAAAAGTAATGTCACAGCATTATCCCTGATGAAGTTAACAGGTCTACAGGAGTGCTACTCAGAACAGGGTTTGCCCAAATGCACTGGATATAGAATCAACAACACGAAGTTTTCTGTCCCAGGAGTACCTAAAGCGCACAATTTTCTCTCCTCCTTTTCACTATGACTGTGTACAGGCAAACCTGCTGGCAGAAATTACTTGCGTTTTAAACATTATTGCTAATCTGCAATACAGTGTGTGTTTCCCTAGCAAAGTCATTAAAATGTGCACAGGTCAGGATGCTGAGGCTGCATTCATGATTCTTTATAGTTACAATATTAGTAAAGTATTTACTAAATTGACTACCACCTACTTTTAGTTAAATTTGCTGACAGATAAACTGAGCATAACCTCTGGCATTTTCAGAGGTTTTCTTACGAATAGATACATTTTGCATGTTTTTGCATGCTAGGCCCTTTCCAAAATGCTGATTTGATCTCCGATATCAAGGCTTACTCACCCCCTTGAAGGTACAAAAGGAAAGTAGCAGTAGCTCGCATGTGGGAGAATGAGCCTTGAATATATAGAAAGCACAAAACTTACTCTTCTTGGTTTAATTTAGATTCGAATGCTGTAAAAGAGCCTTAAAAATTCTGTACTATTTCTGCATTGGTTGAAAAACTCAGCTGAGAAGAGGCTTAAAAAGAGGGAGATATAAAAAGAATATTATTTGCATAGTCATAAATCATTATAAAACAATTATTCTGTAGCAAAAAAGCACTCGTTTCACAAGGGCAATCCAGCTTCAGGAAAGTGCTCTATCTGTTAGCATCCTATTCTCAAAACAGACATCTCTGGACAGATTTGTTACAGTTTTGTAGATGCTAATGTGTAAACAGATTGTAAAATTATTTTTGGGCCTATAATAGGATTTAATGTGTTTAAGAGGTAGTCTTATACCTCTTTAAACAAAGAGGCTTACAATATGGCAAGAACATATCACAAAAAATATAATGCTTTTAAACAGATAAATCCTCTTGGCAAAGGCTGTAATCTTTCAAACTTAATTGGTGAACTCATTAACGAACAACTGCCACTACAAGAAGAAAGACTATTGTCAGCGACTTATCAGGCAATGAGATAACAAACTTAATTATATTGTTTTCAGTGGATTTACATTTGTTTCCTTTAGGACACTAGATTTTCTAAACGCTATTTCCTCGGCTGTATGCATTTTTCCCCCTCCCATGAGGGAAAAGCAAACCTATCTACCACAAATAAGAGGGGGGGAGAAGACCCCACAAAACACCAAATAACCAACCCCAAAACCATCACATCTTTGACCTAAGCACCACACAGTCCTAAAACTTCTGTCTTTATTATCTACTTGTAAAAAGTTATAAGCCTGTAAAGTAGTTAATTTATGAGCCATGTTAATCATTTGTTCCCATTTGATCTGAGGTTTAGCAAACACGGTTTCCTGGGACGTAGGAGGATAATTTGCAGGTCCAGCTTGGCTCTGGAGGGGGCACGAACTAATTTGACACCATAACATGACATTGATGGCAGGCACACACTAATGACCGAACTGCTCGATGCTCCTGTCAGCCTGTCGCTGCAGTGAAAAGCGAGTTCCTTCTTACTGCCAAAAAAAGTGCAGAGTGGTCCTACTAATTATTCAGACATGCACTATAATGAGTATCTCAGTGCTCCCTTCCAACGTATGAACCGCTCACTAAAGCTCCTATTTGTTTGATACGGTGGCTGATTAGAATTTGTTTCTTGAATAGTAAAACTGCAACTTAAAATAAAGCAGAAAGGATAAACAGCCTTTTATTCTGCATAAAACTCAGAAAGTGGCCATTTTGTTTTCAAGCTGGTTTTTTTTGTCATTAATTTACATCAGAAGAATAGAAAATTGGATTAATTTTTAATAGTACTTCTCAAACAACATATACATCTTCACGGAGTTTTACTGTCTGGAGCAGTCAGCACATAAATCCTGTGGACAAAGACTGGCTCCCAAGGTATTTTCTTTCTCTTCAGAGAAATTACATTTTCTAGAACACAAACCTGTACAAGACACACCACAGGTTGGAATAAAGCGTCTGCTTTGCTAGATTACTGTTAGAACCAATTCCTTGATACAAACTTTTTAAGTTCATAAGGGCTTCACATGTTGCTGAATGATCTGGATGTGAAAACAGGGAGGGGGAAAAGAGTAAAAAAAGTTGAATGGTGTTTTCCAGAATTGACATTTATTCCTCACTTTAGGCCCTGATCCAGCACAGATCATGGAGTGTACTTCAGCTTCATCTCTACAGCATATTTACAATTCTGTACTTTACAAAAGCCTCTGCAGCAGTGCAGAACTGCAACCCACAAAGAGGCCAACAGACCTACTGGTGGTATGTCATATGCTAAACATTCAGACTGAAGATACGTTACTGCCCTGCAAAAGAGCCCGAGTTTCTAAGGATAACACTTGGCTCTTTCTGAAAAGCAAACCCTTCTAAGAGCATTTCAAGCGGGCCACCCAAAGCCTAGCACACACTACTGAGTCATTTAGAAAAACGTTATAAACTTGAAAGTGTTATATACAAAGGTGAAGGAGACACGCACTCCAATACCACCCCAGGACAGTTTGAAAGCCATTACTGGTTAATAGCTCTCCAGTGGGCTACAGGAATTCAATCAGTGGTCTCCACTCGTCTGCTGTATCTATGCTGGAAAAGCCACAACTATATTAGGAACATATTGACAATCCACAGCCAGGGGATCCCACCCTCTCCGCATGGGGCCAGGGCTCTACCTCCTCCTGCAGCCTTCACTCTCCTGGCTGCTCACCGGCATACTTATCGCTGACACACACAGATAACTATCTCTGTTTAGGAGGGGTTTCATTTACATGGAGTCTGATGTCGACAGTTCTCACGTTGTTAGGGTTCATCACCCCTTTTTCATAGGGAGGAAACAGCAAGGAGGCTACTGTGCAGCACCAGAGAGCAGCAGCAGGTCGTGCCCATTGCCACCCAAGTGTCCCATCCACCCAGCACCAGGGTCCCTTTGCGAAGTGCTGCAGATCCCTCAGCAGCACATGCTACCTTTAGTAAACATGACGCAGCAGAACACCCAGCCCCAGATATTCCCAAAATTAATGTCTGAATAAATTCTACCAACTGCAGCACCACCAATCTATCAGAGTGGCACAACTTCCGAGATGAAAGCAAAAGCACACGTCTGCAGAGCCAAACCAGTGTAACATAAATACAGGGTACATGCTGTTACATGTCATTTTGCAGCGCAACATGCGAAGGGCACATGAATCATTAGTGAGAGAACAACCCTGGCACCTACCCCAGAAATACCTCAGTCAGCACCCATCAGGAAAGAAAAGATCAAAAAAAGAGATCCCAGAATCATAAATGGAGGCTCAGCTCCCACAGAAAGATACACTTAACAGTGTTCATCTCTTTGGAAAAGAGAGGTACTGTATCCAAGATACGGCACCGCTAACACTTTCCACATGGCTGGGGATGGGTTGGTGAGTGGCCTTCTCCTAAACAACAGCGTATCTACACGCCGGTTGTTGGAAAAGTGAAGACATGATGTCTTTTGCACCCTAGTCCCACAAACCATCAATATGAATTCAGAGGAGAAGAGAGTCACCAAGTTTATTTCAAACCAGATTACTCCATGTTCAGCCATGTTGTGTGGACATGCTGCAGTAGCCTCCTCGCCCAGCACGCCGGAGTGTGAAGAGCGATCCTTTTATATCCACAGCATGACTTGGCCAACTTTAAAACGCAACAACTAAAAACTCCAACGTCCTTCTGTCAGTTTAACTGCTAATTTGCAATGGATTCGGTTACACTTCCCGTTTAAGGCAAGTTCTCCCTGAGCGCTGGCTTAGAAATCTTGGGCAAGAGGAAGCAGCAACCACCAGAGAATTAAAAAAAATGTGCATATAGAAAAAAAAAATAAAGAAATATCTCACCCACAACTTCAGAAAAGGAGGCAGGAGCCTTCTGTGCCCTACCAGGTCTGCAGCTGGAGGACGGCAACAGCCCTACAATCTCAATGGGTCCCACTGCAGATGGCAGGGGTCCAGCAAAGGTTAGAGAAAAGCTGGGGTGAGCGTGCCAGGCCATCTTGGGCAGCCAGGAGCACTGGGGAAGAAGTCCCCTCCTCTCCCTACCATCTCTCTCTGCCTCTGAAGATGACTCAGAGGTAGGTGAGGCACGAAGGATGCCGTTCCCTGTGAGAGCACGAACAGAAGAAAGACTCGCCCTCTATGAGGACGAGAGGCGGCTCTCAGAATGGATTCAGATCAAACATCCCTAATCCTAGTACTCTGGCAAGACTCCCACGTAAGAATGCTCCATCACCACAGTGTGGTTTCCTAGGCCATGGGCAGGGGCTCCACGGCCAGCTCACTCCACCAACTTGCCCTGAAGACCTTCCTTAGCTCTCAAAGGCAGCAAAGTGAGGAGGTTCTTAAGCATTATAACTTAGTAGGAAAGTGAGCTGCTAACTATGTGAACTTTATGAAACACGTGGGAACAGACTGAAGCTTGCTTCAGCCTTTAAAACTGGTAAAGTTGTATGGGTTAGTAAAAGCAACATCGGAACTGTAATTAATCATGATCAAAGAAACACATGAGTTGGGAATGGCCCTATCAGTCCCCTCTGGTTACACCCTCCTCCTTGTCTCTCTACTCACCCACAATTCCACTTCAAAACAGCCTTTCCCCCACTTCCCCACCTCTCCCTTCTCTGCTACGTCAAGAAAAGACAAGGACTTGCATCATTCAGTTACTGGTCCCCAGGGTACCTCCGTGGCATGTACTCTCCACACATTAAACTAGCTTCACAAATTTATTGCAGTGTTTTATCAGAAATGCCATTTAGTTAATTATCAGATAAGAAAGAATAACCAATGCTTACTATTTTCCTTCCTCTGGGTACTACGACTTGTCCCATGGAAAAAGTGCTTCCTCCAGCATGGCCAAGACTGGACAAAAATCTATGTGTGAATAGACTCGAAAGACTAGCTCCAGGGTAGGCGTAAATTGCTAGGTAAAATAAGAAGCAATGGTTTCACTGCACTGACCCAAACAATCGGCAGTCCCTGAAAACCCTCTGCTTGTCCTTCCAGGCACTGACTGCTGGATCACAGCCTGGTGAAGGAGACGATGTACAACTGCAAAATAGTCACTAGATAAAAGAGCAGAAAGGTTTGTGTTACCTGAAGCAAGCTATGAAGAAAGGAACTTCTAGGAGCCGTACATAGGCGATTACTGGTCCCATGAAAGCTGACCAAGATACCCTGGAGAAAAAAGAAGTGTCTGTGAAGTGTGTAAGAGGAAGAGATATTGGCAAAAGAACTACCTTCTTCATGCCTCTTCAGGAGGCATCACCACCATTTCCCACCTATTTTCATCCTCTTGTCACTACTGGACAAAAGACACCAAACACATTTAAAGTTAAGAGTCAAAATATCAATACACAAGAAGGTCTTCCCTCCCTCACCAAGCTCCTCTGCTTTTTAGTCTTCCCAGAAGTACCTAGTGACCAGCCCAGGACAAACATTGCACTGGGGGCATGGAGGAACCTTTGCCACAATTCAAAACAGATGCTGGCTGAGTTTAGCGAGGCTTCTGCCTTCACATACAGAAGTGTTTTACTCTAGATGAGAAAGAGACAGGTTTGTGGTGATGTTGCCCTTGGGCTTCTGGGAATTTGTTTGTTTGGTTTTTAACAATAATTTAGCAAGTTATGCTGCCATGTAACACATGCAGGTGATTTGATGTGGTAATTACCTATTACGTTTGACAAGGCAATTAAAGTAGCAAAATACCACTGTACAATGTGCAAGTTTAGTTTGCTATCATATTAACATGCGTCTGCTTAGCAAACTGTTCTACTTATAATAAAAAGAAATGGGTGAAACATCCTGACTGCACATATTCTGTCATCTAGAAAGTGCATGGGCTGACCTTCAGCTTCAACTGTGTTCCTGCCTGAATAACAGTACAAACAAACTCTAAAAACTAACAAAACCAACTTAGCAGCATCTTCCAGGAGCACTACAGAACTTTGGAGAGATCTTCTACACCTCAAGTAGGAACACCTGAGACTTTGATGTCAATGTTTGCTTACAGCTCAAGAATAAAATAGCCTTGAAAACTGTTTTCTTGTCAGAAATCCCCCTCCAACGTGTCAAGTATATCAACCTGGAATGAAAGGTTACACTGCTCTTGGAAAATGGGAACAGCAGCATCACTGAGAAGATGCTTGAGAATTTTCAATCACTTTAAATGGTCTGATGACTTTGTCTCTAGATGAAGCCATCTGAGCATGTAATGATGTAAAGGAGAAGCCAGACCCATGTGCAAAGCTAAATACAAACTAACAGGAACAAAGTAAATGTTGTAACTATTATTAGCACTAAATAGCAAAAAACCACTCCTGAATACAGAATACATTCAGACCATGTACTTGGGCTTATAAGGGAAAATAAAACCACATTTTTGACCAAAGTGTCCAAAACCAAACTAGAAACTGTCAGGGGTTATGCCAAGCCTTTCCTGAATTATCAAGCAGCAGGATCAATACCTGCACTCAGCTTTGGTGTCTACTACTGCTGCTTTCACATTAGAACATCCTGAACGATTGATGGTTTGAAATAATCCCAAATACAGTGTAAATTTGTTTGCACAGTCAAGTGAAGAATAAGGAAACAACATAAACACCCACATGACAAGCCCAACTGATTTAGAAGCAAAGGTATCCCATGTATAATACTGTATTTAAGAATTCCTTATCCTTATTCTTATGGCCTTTATCCACAGTAACATCTTAACAAGAAAATCCAGATGCCTTACTGAAGTTATCTTCCTTGCCAGAGGAACCCTTGCAAATACAGCAAGGACCTGGTGGCTGAAGCTATAGTGAAGTAGCTGTGCCTCTTCACTAGAGGTATTTCCACCACAATAACCACTACATACATCTGGCAAAATCTTATATCCTCCCAAACAAAAACGAATGCTTGCTTGATGAGTACCAAGGAGTATCAAAATTAAACAAGTCTGCTCCCTCAATTCAAAGAAACATAGAAAAGTACTTTCAGAGGAGGAAGGCCCCCAAAGAAACTCTTAGGAGAACATTAACCTATTTCTTCTTAACTAGATGCAACCCACTTCATAGCGCTCATTCCTCAAGTGCAGAGGACAGGACCCACATTGGACATTCACGCTTATGAGAGGATGGACTAAACATAATCCACAAGGATGTTTTGCTGGCCCACTACACAGAAGGGTGCTTGTTTAGGGCATCCTTGGATTTCGTAGTGGAGCACCAGCAGGGCTCATTCCCCAGTTCCAAGGACACAGACAGACGTCCCTGCCCAGCGAACTGATGGACAAGACCACAGGTTTCATCAGTGTGACCATGCCATATCCAGGGTGCCCCTTCTGCCCTCATGCACCCACCTCTTTCTCACTCCGCACACCCAGGACACCAGCGAGGTCCCTGTCAGGAGAGACGTGATCCTGGCTCCTCTCACACTCAGGCACGAAGTGGCAGATATGAGAAAAACCTCTCCTTTCTATAGGTTCTTCTATTACTAACAGTTTTGATATTATTACATGCAGGTGAAAAACAAAACCAGACATTTGACTAAACTGAGGAAAAAATACAGAATAAGAAAAAGAGTGTTTTCTGTGAGGGATACACATCTGAATGATGTGACAGGCTAGAAAGTCTTGGCTCTTGGTTGAGCAGAGCAGCTGCCAACCTCCTACTTGGAAAGGGAAAGGCATTCAGGTAGAGCTGTGTGGGATACAGCAGAACGAGTGGCTGGGATTGGACGAGTTGAAGGACCCTTCCCAGCTGATGCTCCTATCGTGAGAGAAAGAAACCTCTGACAACTATAGGACACCTGAAGAACAAGCACACTGGTGTACCTGAGCTCCCCACAGCTCCCCAACACAGACATGCTGGTCACTGACAGTAATTGTTAAGTCCAAGTTGCTGAAGATAAAGTCAAAACCTACTTCTGGTCCAGATGCACTTGCACTCCTGGTGCAAGAGCCTCAAGAACATCATGAGCTCATTGGATGGTGGGTCCAACACGGCTCAAAGAGGCAAGCTGAAAACACTTCTATCTTGGCAAGACTTAGAAAAAGCTTAAGTAAAACACATTCACGTAAGAGTAAGGAAGAAAAGAATACACCAGCTGTAACACTACCTGAAAGTTCATCTTCACTTTAGAAATCTAAAAGTTAACACTATTTTCTCATCATATGAAATACTGAAATCTTTTAAACCTGTCACAAACCCTGTCTTGTCCACACAAGGCAGCATTAGTACCATTTGCACTCTCTCCTTGAGTATTTTCACCATTGCTTTAGACAAAAAAAGAACAACCCAAACAGAACATCACCACACTTGAATCTATCGCCAACAATTGAAGGGTCATGTAGGAAAATCCCAGAGAGCAACCAAGAAGTTCAGGGAGCTCCACAACACTTTGTGTTTTACAGAAAGAGCCCCTCTTATAATGACTGGAGATGAAAACAAAAGTCATTCCTCATTTTCCTCAGAAGGGTAAAAACGCTTCACACATATAATTAAGTTACACGTGGAGAAATCATTTGAGCTCTTTTTCAGTACTTTATTTATTCATCAGATATAGCACTGTTTTGCTGTATGAAATGTTCGACACACAGAAAAGCTTATTCTTTCAGAAGTGTAGTTTCAATCTCTGCTCAATTATATTCTCTCTAGCAGTGGCTAAGACAGCTTTGCTAAATCACTGGAAATGTTGTTTTCAGGCAGTGAAAAAATCCAGTCTTGCACCTCTCCCCTTGGCTCCCCTCCTGAGCCTTAACTAGGTTGTTTTCTTACAATTAATTATTTAGGTGGTTCCAGTAACAATGTATTATTACTGCTGTACAGTCACACAGACATGAGCTGAATGGTGATACAATTCATCCCTGTTTCGTTTCGCCTCAGACTTGCACCGCCTGAGAAAAGACATTTTCCTTCAACTTAAAACTTGCTCAAACTTAGCAATTCAGCACTTCAGTGTTATTTTTCTAGGACGTAACTAGCAATAAAAGATTGCCATAAATACGTTCTCCCTATATTCGTGCACTGCGTAAATACACTTTAATGGTGGTAATTGAAATTTGAATAGGATGCCAACACCTCAGGCAGACTGACGCGACATTTAATTTATACAATTAACCATGAGGGTGGGGAAGCACTAAACAAACAATGTTTGTTAGTTGTATGTTCTA
The DNA here is from genome assembly GCA_017639245.1 of Myiopsitta monachus. Classification (NCBI taxonomy): domain Eukaryota; kingdom Metazoa; phylum Chordata; class Aves; order Psittaciformes; family Psittacidae; genus Myiopsitta; species Myiopsitta monachus. Next base: position 16,481,597 of record CM029929.1, on the reverse strand, counting down.
CATGAGACCTATTTTCTCAGTTTATCTGCCCTGGGTTGGGTTCAGCGGGGCAACATCTCACGAACCAGAGCATTATCCCCTGGTAAGATCTGGCACCAGGGCAATGGAGACACTTGCCAACAGCAGGTACCCGCCCCAGAGAGGCACCGGGACCCTGAACTCCCAGACAGAACTCAGGAGGAGACATCATCCTTTCACAGGATAAACCTAAGAGCAAAAAGCCACTTTAAACTGTGCTGGTTTGATCACCAGCTCACCAAATGCAAGGTGGTGCTTCAGTTCGCTGCATCCAGTGGGCTCCAGATTGGACCCTATTCAACTTGATGTTTCTAAAGACTCAAAAGGTACATTCCTGCCAACACAAATCACAGAATTGGATGTGGAAGAAGCCAGGTACGTAACAAGTCACCTACACGCAAAATATAACTTAATTGGAAGCAACCACAGTACTGTAAAAGTATTTTTTTCTGCTGCAATACAAATCAGCAAGGTACAAAGTCAGGCCCTGACATACCAGGGCAGAGAGGGAGACATTACAGCCTGATGTTTTAAAGCTGAACAGATTCAGGACCTCTCATCCCACCTGGAATATCCCCTCTTCAGAGGAGCTATTGCTTGTAATCTGTTTAGTAAACAAATTGCATTTCTGCATGCACAATGATTCAAAGCATATCAAAGTATCTCTACCCATACTACAAATGCAGAACATATTTTTTATTGAATAGTGCCTGTAATTATCAGAACCACAACTATTGCTAAAAGAAATGGACAAAAAAAAAAAAGAAGTTAGTTTTCACCATTGTCACAAGTTAAATTCCACCCTTCATATATTAAGTGTAGAAAATACAGTCAAAGTATGGCAGAGACGCACGTGCACACAATGCACATTATTAGCAATATGGGGTATTTTTAATGCATATAAAGATCACTCAGTGAGGAGTTTTTTCTTTTTCTGAATCCACGCTATATGGCCCATCAGCATCGTATCAGTTTTTAATATGACCAGGATTACAAATCAGGTATCTCCCTCGGTAGTACTGTGGCTCTGGAAAAAGCAGGTGCTATTTCCAAGTACGCATATGGGCAACCATTACAAAATGAAATATGCACACGGTGATGGGCAAGGTGGAACGAGAGGTGAATACAGTAACACCAAGGCAAAACATGGCCAGAGCTAACGCAAGCCAGTTCATGCCACAAATGAAACAACAGAACAAAATCTCAGTTTACCTTGTATGGCACCATTAAGCAAACTAGTCTTTAGAAATGAAGAACGAAAACAGGCAGGTTTCATCAATACCAAAAGCAATACTTGCACGACCTTTCCAGGAGAGAAGGATTTCAATGCAGGACACTGACTGCTGCAGGTCAAAATAATATCTGCAGGTTTGAAGAGACTGCACTGACTTGTGGCTGCAGTCTTCCAGTGTGACTTATGGTTCATGATAACTTTCACAGATGTTAGAATTTATCCCCCCTACAAACCTGGTAATACCAAATCCCCTCAGTCAACAGGGAGCACTCTCATGGTGAGAAGTACCTCCCACCTCACCGAGAGCACCCTTCTTGAGAAGCGTACATCACCCACTGCTCTGCCATGGGCCTGAGAACCACACTCCCCTGGTCACAACAACAAAGTGAATAGCACTTTCCAGTCATTTGAAAGACCCTTGCTCATTCTCCAGAGCATGCTTCCACCTTGCTATCCAGAAACATAAGGCAGCTGAACTCAAGGAATAGGCCTCATCACTGGGATTTGTCAGCAGGCAATAATAAACTCAAATAAATTAAACAACGGAAATGAAATGCATCAACTCTACCCATCATATTACTACAAAGCGCTTTTAATCCACTGTTTTAATTCTATCTCCAGTTGTGCCTTAAATATATATATCCAGAGCACATTCTTTCTTTTCCTTGGGATTATTTCTGTCTTTGCATCTTCCCTGGAAAATCAAGTCTCATCTTGCTTAATCCTTATCAAATAAATACTTTCAGTTTTATTAACAATAACTACACTCTAATCCCGTTTGGATAATTTATCAATGTTTCTGGGTTTCAAAACCATAAAAAGGCATCATTTTACTTTTCACTATTATCATCATATTTAAAAGTCATTTTATATTTGATTTTAAAAGCCAATTGACTTGCTTACTTAGACCAAGCTTAAGATCTTTTTTCCTTTCCCTTTGTTTGCTGTAAAACTACACTAACCCTATCTGTAGGCTACCGCTGCTTTACTAGTTTAAAACATGAAGATACAACAAAAGAGTGTGTTTCAAATTCAAACAGGACTGTGCCTGAGTTTCAACCACTTTCTTCAGCTACAACGGAGTTAAAAAGCTCCCCCTGAACACAGGGCAACCAGGGCCTCTACGAAACTTAACAGAATTAGCATTTAAGTTTATTAAACTGGAAGGTAACTGTTGACACATATGTGCTTTCAAGGGGTCCTTGGCAAGAAAGTGGCAGCAGTTACAACAAATTAACAGCATACAATAAAAACGCCATAAACATGCAGCATACATAATAAATCCAATCAAGTCTACAAGTTGCACAGATAAAAATGACAAATGGCTACTGTCTCTGAAAATAAAAAATACACATTTCTCACACACTGCTGTTCATCACTACAGCATGGGTTTTGCCCCTAAATCTAAAATACAAATTAAGTGATTTTAATATGAACAGCATTGTACATTAAATATATTTACTTTCTCACTTCCCCCTCTCCCTCCCCTCATTTCTAGCTTGCGACACCAGGGAAACTCCTTCAGCAAAACCTCCTTTGGGCTGATTTGCCTTTCAAATCTGTGTGCTGTATTCTCAGTGTTTATACAGATGTTAGCATCGTGATGTTCGGCAAAACACGAGTATTCCTGAACTGACAGAACACAAATACCACAGTACTTATGGCGACTGTTGCTCCATAATTTATTGGCTGACTGCATTAATTTCCTGCATCTGATCTGTTTCTAATTCTAGCTGCTGAGTTTGGGATCTGAAATTTGTAGCCAATACGAGGCATTTTAATGTTTCAGCAGCATACACTGAATTTCAGCTCCGACGAAGAGGCCATCCCTAATAGAAGCAAAGGGAGGTGAATGCAGGTCCATTCAGCATCTGGATTTCTTTACTGCCAGATTTAACAGCACTTCTTGCAAGCGTGTAGCAACTTGGCAAAGTGCAGCTTCAAAGCCTCTGTCTGCTGTACCCATATCAATATTCCAAAGGGAGCTGCCACAGTGGGGAGACTTGCACAAGAGAGGGAAAATTAATAAGCCTGCATGCAAGAATAATTTAAAATAAATATATAAAGTGCTTCAACTGCACAAACTCCTCCTTGTTAATCAAAGGAGGGAAACAAAGGACTTCCTTAAATATCACCTATATGGTAAGTGTAATAACATAAGTAAATTATAACAATTAAAAGTCATTAAAGAGAGCAATTAAGAAAAACTGTTTAGATAACAATGACTTTCTTGAAATCCTCATAACAGAGGTTCAGCTTTTTAATCACTCCACTGCAGTAACTCGCATAACTTCAGAATAATTGCAGATTTTTAATTCTTACATACCAAAAGAACATAAAAGCAAAACCCATAAATTAAATGCTCGCTCCAGCTGTTAAATGCTGGCATTTTGTCCTAAAAAAAAAGTTCAAAATCTGCTTCCTTAGACCAAGGAAATGTGGAAAAAGGCCATCCTGCCAGTGGAAACATTCAACAGCAGAAAGCTCACGCTGCGGTTTCTTGCCGAGGCAGCAAACTTCTCTAAAAGGGAAGTTACTGCCAACTCAAATACTGTTTGCTTTCACACCCAAGAACAAACTGTGTGCATGGTGAAGGCTTCCTGAGGGCTCAATGCAGCTGGAGCATGCTGAATAAAGGTAACTAATGTCAAAGCTACTGTAAACTTGTTCTCATTTTTTTACCAGCAAGTTATCATCAATGAAACAAAACTATTATGCTGCCATCCTTCCTTTAAAAAAAAGAGAGAAAGGAAGAGAGAAATGAACCTTTGTTTTTATTTATCCTTCTTTTCATCCTCTGGTTTACATTTAGGGTATTTTCTTGTTGCTGTTTCCAAGTGGACAAGCCCGGAGACTTGTTCGCAAAACTTTCCCCTGCCGTTTGAGAGGACAGCTCAAGCTTAACTTCATAAGCACAACAAAGATGAATTTCCAGGGCTGAACACAATATGCAGCAAGGTTCCTCTCCCTGAGCAGGAAACACAAAGGGAGGGTTTCACTGCAACTTGACAAATTAGAGCCAGAAAGCCGTGCCAAAGCAAACATGATTACTGGGAGGGCTCAGCTCTAACGACGATGACAGTTAGACGGGTGGCCTACCACGGCTGGGGACGGTCATACTACTGTTATGCAAGGTGGGTGCACAGCTACTCACACGAGTACTTGTGTGGAGCTGGGAAACAACTATTTCTTTGGGGTAGGTGCAGGTAGCGGCATCCCCATCTGGTCCGCCTGCTGCATGCACTATTAAAGTGGTATCATTTTCAAAAACATGTATGAGGGATTTCTTCCTCCCTGAGAGTAAGCCTGAAAGTTAAAAGCCTGAACTATTGCAGCTACAGAAAAGGGATTTTTCCCCTTGCTCATAAAAGAAACCTGAGAAAGTGCGGCTATTGTGACAGCGTAAGATAATAGCAGTTTCATCGATGATTCCCCTTTGAAATCAATAGTTATATCATTTTGAAATACAATCAGGGAAGGAATTAAGATTCTTGTAACATCTAAGAAAAAACTAAACATTATCAAACCCTGCCTTCCCTCTTCTAGCCAGCTGGCATACCCAGAATCAAACACAGTTAATCATTTAAAGGAAGAATCCTTTTCAAAGTAGAAAATCACACCGTTTATTCCAGAACTCCTACTCAATACTATTTTTTTCTGTGTACTAGTGCCTAACACAACACACTGAAATGGCATAAGGCATAAATGCATCTTTATGAAAGAAACCATGAGCTCGAGCGGACGGACAAGTATACTAAGAAGTCAACTCCTGTGCTTCAGCTGAGCTCAAGATAGGGCTGATGCAGACTTGCCACCACCCTGACCTGTCCAACCTCAGTGCACACACACAGAGGTGTGCAAAGTTATCAGACACCTGCCTTCCTGTAATTTTGCCACCAAAAAGGGGGTAAAAAAGAGAGTTATACACGCAACATCAGCTTTTTCTTTCCGTGTGCGAGAGGCTAATGCTTAATCTTTCCTTTCGAAGAAGGAAAGATAAAGATTTGTCAGCTCTTCTCTGATAACACAGCTACAAAATAAAGATGCTTCTCGCCAGGCCCCTGCAATGATTGATGCTGCATCGTCTCCCTCCTCTATCCCTCCCTACCTTGTCTGATCGCCGGTGGAAAACCAGGCAGCCACGGACACACTGGCGGATCTCACACCTTCTGAGGCCGCAATCCTCCAGCGCCAGGATGCTGCCAATGTCCTTGCAACCGATGGTAAACAGGCCACAAGGTTCAAGTTAACTGCAGAGCGCTACTACACTGAACATCTGGTCATGAATGAACGGATTGCCCACTAACTCTCAGTGTTGGGCAGCTGATGAAAAATTCAACATTTTCCTTCTTGGCACAGTTGTTTTGGAGAATTCTCTAGAGCTTCCTGAATTATATTAAGAAAATTTCACTGCAGCAATCTATATCTGTGAGAACAGCTGGTGTTGAAAGGGATCTGCTGCACTTGGTGTGCTGGGGGACCTCCTGTTGGATCATGCTACTCTTACTACGTTTGTCCTTGAAAACTTAGCTCAGCCACCAGGTCTTACAGGCAGGACTGTGAAACACAGGGCAAAAAAATAACTGGATTATTAGGAAGGGCGGCAGGGTGAGAGGAAAAAGCTCTCCAGGTCAGCCAAAGACACTCAGCATCTCCACTTGCTCACAAGGCTTGGCTAAGGCAGGACAGGTTCTATTCTCTAAGACACAATGTTATGATTCCTCACCGCTTTCTCCCCTCTCCCACTATTGTTCAGTTCAGTAACAGAAACTGCCATCCTGATAAACTCTGGGTCAAACAGCTGAAAAGCCTCACGGAACTGTACAACAAAGATTTCCCCTCCTGCAAAGTCCCCCGTTGAACTGTAGCATGCCAGTTGCGCAATAAAACCGGCTCTACACCATGCACTGAACTCCTCTAAAACTAAAGCTTGAGACATCAAGCAAAAAATGAGAGGGGGTGGGGAAATAAATTCAAGCTAGAGCTCAAAAAAAAAAAACAAAACAAAAAAAACACTGTTCATTTCAGGACAAAAAAAAAATTGACTTTTAGATCTTAAAATATTTTAAAGAAATTAACTTCTTGATAGAGTGATAGTATAATAATATAACATGTATATCTTTTTTCTTAAGGAAGTGGCAAACTTAAGTCATGCTAAATTTAGGCTATTATCTATGCAGCATAAATTTCACTTCTGTGTATAAATGCTAACTTGCATATTTCTCCATGGTAACTAAACTATGATTAAAACAACAGTGAAACCAGCCTTTAAAGCCACCTGTTTAACTAGGAACAACCTAATTTACAAAAATACTTAAACTTAGAAATTTCATGGGAATCTAGATCACGTTTTTCCCAGTAGAAAGCTCACTTTTCCATGATCACATAATTGTAATATACTTGGCTTTGGTTGGTAATCATTTTTCCTTTTTTTTCCCCCCCTTTTTTTTAACCCAGTGTAATTTTTTCATGCATTGTTCAGCCTAACACAAGGGGTATTTAAGATTATAAAGAAAAAAAAAAGTCTCTAATAACCCCTTCCAAAAAGGAAGTTATTTTGCTCCTTTGAAGGGATTAATTTACCTAGAAAGTATCTTCATGTTTTACAAAAGGAACAAAGGAAAGAAATGAGAAAATCCCAAACTGAAATTCCCATTAGATATGGTAAGACACCTTCAAAACTCATTTTTCTGTTGCGATATCCTTGTAATTTACTAATGAAGAAATGGACTGGTTTTATGGGTCAAATTAAAGAAATAATTATAATACGACCCAGAACAGTAAAACTGTAGGTACAAGCAATATTTTCTTATTTAATTATAAAGCATAAAAATAGATTTGAATATGAATAATTTTTACCCATAGAATTATATTTAGTATTTAAATACTGAAAAACCCTTGAAGTAGAAATAGAATCATAATAGGTTTGGTTTGGTGTGAAATACATGACTCATTCATGACACATATCTAAAAATGCCTTGTATTAAAACTTTATTATAATAAAAAAATTGATTACCATTTCTGTCTACCGTGTTTCACATGATGTAATACCTAAGGCCAAATCTCTGGCTTTTAAGTAATGGTGAGTGAAGTAGTTTGACAGTAACACCTCATAAAACATTCAGTGTCCATTTCATTTACACTTGCCCATCCAATGTCACATACAAATGTACAATGGATGCTAATTAGATAACAAGGGTATTAACATAATGCCTACAAAAATCAACATTAAAACTTATCCCTGCTATTAACAGCCCTGAAAGGACGACAGAGTAGAGCTCCCAAGTCATAACCAACAAGGTGAACGTGTTCCCAAGGAGGAGAACCATGGTGACCGAGCAAATAAAGCCCCAGGTCTGCAGAGATCTATGAGCAAGCTCAGTTTTACACTTGGAGATAATCTCATAGAGCTCACCAGTACAACTACTGCACAAAGTTAAAGCAAGCACAGAGATGAGACTTCCTAGGTAGCAGCAAGCTAGCTCTAGGAATGAGACTAACAGCCAGGTCTGGTTCAGACTGACAGCAATTCTCACTCCAGCTCAAGCGTTTTCTCGTATCTACTGTTCTCTCACCAGTTTTGCACCTGTTAATTCAGCTAAGGACTTAAAAACCTATGTGTTCTAAAGGATCAATACTCTTTAAGTAGTGTATATATATTTCAGAACTCAATGTGAAATTCACCAGATTCTCATTTGTGGCAGATACCATCCAAGATCACAAGAACTGAAGCGCATTCAAGCAAGAAAGGCAAAATTACTTTGTTCTCACCCCGAGTTTTTTGTTTTCTAGATCTGTCAAAGTTTTGTCAAATGAACAGTTTCATTGCTTTTATGTAACCAGACTGTCTCCTCTTTATTTCACTGCAGAGGTCTTTCCATTAGACAACCAGAGAAAGAAAAACACTTTTAAAACTAAGAAAGTAAAATCAGAAGTATGAAGTGAGTAATTTTAGGTTAAATGACAAGAATCACAAATAACTGTTTTAAAAATGATCAAATTTTAAACTCTGCCTCCAAAACAGCACACTGCTCACAGCCAGGTCATTGAACATCAATAGTCACAAGTCCTGCAGGAGGGGAACTTGGTTCCACAGAGTATGAGAAACATCTCTAGGACAGGATCACAGAATCATTATGGTTGGGATGCACTGGTAGAGATGGGACAGGAGGACCTGAGCAGAGGATGAACACCGCATTCAAGGAGAAACATTCTCCAACCCTTTCTATCAATGGGAAGCTACATAAGCAACCAGAGAAACTAAGGCATCCATAAACTTCTCAGTGCCTCCTTATGCACAAGTCAAATGTTCTGGGAAGGCAGATAAACTGACGGATTAACAGTGCTGGTCACAAATAACTGTCCTGGTTATATTCATCTCAAGTCCATTTGAAGCCTGCGCTAACACTGGACATTTTAGAGCTCCGATCTGTTGCTACGGTTCTCAGAAAACAATCACTTGCAAAGCTGATGTAGTCCTGTTACACTAATTAAACTTTGTTTTGCATCAGAGTCCTGCATTTGCAGTGTGTGTACAGTATGTAAATTATACAAATTACAAGAAAAGTTGATTAGCGTAATTCAAATCTCAGCGCAGTTACTAAAATTAACAATGAATACAAATTACACAGAATCACTTCAGTGCGGCTGAGAAGCTCTACACACAAAGCATGGTACCAAATTCACAGAATCTGACACCAAAATAATCACTGAGAAGAGTACAGATGACTTCTCGCAGGGAAATTTTGCCCAAAAACGTAACTCTCACCTGAACTTATTAATTCTTTGCAGCTATTTTTCAGGGTTAGACATTTCAGTGCTGTCCGCAACACTGCTCGCAGCTGCGATGACCCCATCCTCTCACTTTTAACATTTTCCTACCGTCTCTTCTCATGTCAGGTGAAATAAAGGTTAAAGTTTTTTAACACTGGAAGAGGCACCAACAGTCACAAAACTCTTCTGTATATACCTGTGCGAGACTACTGAAGTTTCTGAGATCTCAGGTTTGTCCAGGAGGTCTGGGATATCCTACCTAAACCCATCCACCCACCCCAGAGATAATACACGGCACCGCAGGAGTGACCATTTCTGTTCCAACAGGAAGTTCCTGCTGAAGCCACCAAAATGACACGTTCCCTCATCTGTGGTCTGTTTGCTTAAAGAAGCATCATGACCTCTTGAGCTTTTCCAGCAACACAAGGTGGTCCCACAGTCTTCCCCTCCAGTCCTACACCAGTGAGGCAAGAGCTTCCAGTAGCTTCTCCTCAGGTGGACTCTCTAGCTCCAGCGAGAGACAATGCCTCGCTGACTACAGGACAACTATAACCAAAAAAAACCAATCCACTCTTTCGTGGACACCTCAGTTCAGCTCATTTAGAGCTTCCCAAATACCACTAACTCCTTTCTGCTATCTTTCATGTCAAAAGGAACTTTCTTCGTTCTACTATCATCTCCATTCTACTATCCATCTCCTATCTGTCATCCATGTCCTCCCAAAGGGTATCTGCTTGTGAACCTGACTATGAAGAGAGGCAGGTTTGTCTGACTCCTGCCCTTCTGAATCTAAGGACTGAGATGCCTCCAGCTGATGGTGCCAGAGAATACTGCAACACCAAAGACACCCATGGGAATAAAAGAAACCATAAGAGACCTTACACAATGCTGCCTTGACCTCCATGCCTTTGAATCAGTTGTTCTCATTTCTCATTCACCTGAGTATAATAACCAAAGTCAAGGAGGCAGAAGTCTCACAGGTAACAAAGAAATCCTAGCTGTACTCTCTTAGTGTAGACTTCTCGATACTAACCAGCTTGCCTGCCATTGCTCAGTAGAGCAAGGCAACACAGAACCAGTATTTCAGCTTGATTTCTGTTACCAAAATGCCAATTATGGAGTCTAAACAATGAATTTGTGATGTCTGTAGCAATACGATTTCTGTGTGAGATGAAAGCAAGAGAGGTTTAAAAGAGGACATGGGAGAGGGGAGGCATTTAATTTGGAAAACAGCAACACTCTCATTGTGCTGGGAGCAGGGAAAAAAAGCCAAATACAAAGGACAGAAGAAAATTAAAGCAGCATTTATCAAATGAATTTTTAACTCATTAAATTGAATGTGTCCAAACCGGACTTTTGGTTATCCCAGACTTTGAGACAATAGTATTTTTCCTAGCCTGCTAGCAATGATAAAGGTCTGGATTAAACAGGAAGACAGGAAATTCAAAGTTAGCTAAAGCTCTATTCATAAGAGGGGATGGGCTTACCAGCTCAGATAAAATAATGATTAAAAAAAATATATTCAAAAACCTTAGGCCAAAAATCTGATGAGATATTCTCAAATAGGCTGCATTATGTTTTATTCTATTTTAATATTCTTTACAAACTTCCTGTGCTGTACCAGCTTCAGTGGGAGCCAGCATCACAGTGAGCTGCAAAACCAGGAAAGCACCTAACCAAGTGCAGCACTGGACTATTCTAATAAAACCCATTTCATGAAATTGCAGCAGTATTCCCAGACACTGTATAAGCATTTCAGATGCTTATCAGAAGCCATTTCTCTTGTTCCTTCCCCACCACCTATCAACCACCTGCCATGTCTAGCGAGCAAGACACAAAGCATGTCTAAGCAATGCACTCTGTCTTCTCTGTCAAGAACCCTAAAATAAGTAAGGGTGGAAGAGGTACTGAAGCTATCATTCCAACTCCCAGGCTGAATGTCTACATTTCTGTGAGTTCAGATCGGAGTAATAGCTGAGCGCAAAAGACAAAGGTTCTTCAGTCTTCAGAAGTCCCCCATGAGTACTGACCTATTCACAATTATTAATGTTAGTTGCTATCAGTAGTTAACAGTATTACATCTAACACACAAATAGATGTGCATCATCATTTCAGCTGCAAGCAGACCAAAACCAGACTTGCCTCAACGCAAGCAGTAAGCCAGTACAGACAATGAACCAGAGGCAGCACTTGGCCCCACGTCTGAAACAAGAGTGCGAGCAGTCTGACAGCTCCTGCAAGCACAAGGTCCCAAGGAGGACCTGGGTAAGCGGGAGGCCTGCCGCTGCCGACACGGTGGTGGAAAGCAGCCATAGCCACAGCCAACTGCACCACGAGACATGAAAATGAGAAAAGCAAAGAGGCAGCACTGCACAAGGACCAGGAAAAGCATTGTAACAGCGTTCCCGCGGGACAGGGGCTGGCCACAGCTCCTCTGCAAACACAGCCAAGCTGCTCAGTGCAAAAGTTCAGAGCTAAAGAACAAATTATTTCCTCCTTAATTGCTCTTTCTTAGGCTTTGCCCCTTACTTCCCCACAGTCACATTAAGGCTGCCCAGCAGCTGCTTTGTATGCACTCCTCCTTCCTTTGGAGCATCCACCCATTCTAGGAGGACACTCAAAAGACCTCAGATTCTATGACCAGACTCTGCAGGGGGTACAGGCTACCCTGTCCTCACAGCTTGACTTGACGGAGTTATGCTGATTTACACTCATATGTTACCTACATCAAAACAAGGCTTATTAATATTCCACCACACTTGCTTTTGCTGTAGTCAATCGCCTCAGTAACCCCTCTTCTTTCAAAAACCTGAGATTCTTTGACTTAACATGCTCTTGAGCTGTTTTCATGGAATTCAAGGTTTTCAAGTCATCCACTCCATTTCAGCATAATTATTTCCTTTAAACATCCACTTTAATGGCATAAGCAATTTTGAATTTTTATACTGCTTAAATTCAAACCTAAATTTGTACACAACAATAAAAACATGCCACTAATTTGTCATGCTCCTCTGAGCAACCACGTCACTCACACCAATAACCACTGTGGTGTGCAGCACATTCGTTCCTATTTCACATCACTCAATTGAGCCTTCTGCAGAAAAGCTTTTAACAACCACATCTGGTCTTTAATAAATCACTGCACTTTGTCTTCCTGCCAAAACTCCTCCTTTATCTAACTTACATCTTCATGATGAGATAGGAAATCACACATTATGGTGGTGACAAACAATTGTAATTATGTCATTAGTAGCCATTTAGTCTACAAAGGTTCTCAAAAAGGAAATATAATGCACAATAAGAAATATAGGATAATACATTGATCACAGTTCTAACCCGCTTTTTACTTCACAAGTGTAAAAAGCTGGCATAATTCATGGGCACAGCAGGCAGTAATAGTATACCACTTTATGAACTATGCAGCTATTTTATTCCCCTATCTACTTAAAAATAAAAAAGCTTTTAATAGCTTGATTTAGACATAAAAGTTATTTATGATGCTTCACTGATTATAATATTTATTTATTTAACTTTTCATGAAAGTGATTCTTTCCGAAACATAAATACATATTATGTCATTAAAGATCTTGGAGAAGAACAGTAACACTAGCAAAGAAGTGAAGAAGAACCTTTGGTATTGGAAAGAATTTTAGAAACTCATCTCTGTACCCTGGATAGCCTGGAAACCAGCATGCCACAAATAAAAATAGCTCTTCCACCATACTGGAATTTTCTAAAAGGGATTAAAATATAAACATGGGAAGTTTAAGAGTTCATTCAGAACAAAGGTGTCATTTAAACCAGCTCAAATGCTGGAATATTCACACGTGAAGAGCAACTGGAGTTCGACTGCAGTGACAAGCTCCAAAAGTGCCTTTACCAGTTCAGCTCAAATCCAGAGAGTGCTTTTGGGACAGTGCATTAGGCTTCACTTAATGAGCTTTAATTCACAACACACAGCAGTCTCAGCAAACATCAGATGATTCCTCTGATGAAACTAGACCAGCTCCAAAAGCCCTCTGAGCCCCTGCTCAGATCTGGGCTCTCAATCTCACAGGACCAGATCAAGTCTGGGGCAGCGTAAAACCTCTGGAAAGCTCACAGGGAGGACACCACGTCTCAGGCATCAGCTGCTTCCCTCCAGAGACCCACTGCTTTTGCCATGCATTGCTGAGCATCACAGACGTAGCTCAAGAAAGCTGCAAACCACCCAAAGGATGGCTTGATTCTATTGCCAATTGCTTTACATTTAGTTACAAATGTGTAACTTTACGTACATTTCCAAACCAATCACTCCTCATTTTGCCACACATGCCTTAGGATGATTATCCCCTCCAACACTCTGTGAGGTTGCACCCTGCAGAAGTGAACACAGGCTTGGGCATTTTTCAGAAAGACACCGATTCCAGCAGGTTGCTGTATTTTGGCAACCAGCTCTCTCTATCCCTGTGGTGCAAAGCAAACACGAGATTCCTTAAGCAACCACAACACATAAAAACATCATTTCAGAAAGTGCTGTTGTGTTACTCCAAAAGAGAGGCCCAATTTCCCTTCCACATTTGTGAAAACCAACTCCAAAAGGACCCCAAAGAATTGCACTGAATGAACATACAGCACCACCACATCAGCTCTTCTACACCAGCCAGAGCTACGGTGCCCCAAATTCATGCAGGTGCCATTCTGGGAAAGTTTATCTCTCAGTCTTTGAGCCTTCTTCTGCCTGGTGTATTCCCCACCCCCTCTTCCCACCAAAGGAAAACCTTTTCTCAAGATATCCAGACACCCACTCCTGCTTTCATTCTTGGTTTGTTACAGTCTCCACTGTTTCCTGTTAACTCTGACTACAAAACTTCACCTACTTCTAGCTGTCATCCTGGTGAGCATCACTCTTTAAGCAGCTGCGGTACCTCCAGAAGGGCAAAAGTCACACTAGGAATATCAAGTAGCTTGCTGATACCTTCCTGGAGGAAGCAGTTACCACCAAAAGCCTCCCTCTTACAGCGGGCCATAAGGCAGCAGAGATGCTATGAATGATTGCAGATGCATCCCGGATTAAATGTCTGCTCTGGTATAGGCTGGATGGGAGAGCTACAGCCAGGCCTGACAGCATGCAGTCAAATCAACAAATGACCCAGTCTGATTCCTATACTTCCAAAACATCTGAGGTACTGCTTTAGGTGGTATCCCACCCATTCTGTGTTCATACCAAGTGCTGTGAAAACATACTCAGTACTGGAATTTTGCAGAGCCTCAGGGAAAAAAATTATGCCTCAGCTCAAAGGAAGAGGAGTACATGACATTGCACAGTGCCTACCCTGACATAATAACTATTTGGAGAGAAGCTTCAGCTCATGCAAGTTTTATGTTGCCAGCCAAGGGCCCGCAATGCCAAACAGTGCTTGCCCAGCACTGGGGGGAACTTCATCCAAGAACTGTTGGCGAGGGGGCAGGAACAAAAGGACTTTGTAAGAACAATGGAGACAAGCCTTGGAGTGAAAATTACACACTAGCTCCCGGGAAACTCTTCCATACCAAAACCCACAGAATAAGCCCTTGCCGTTGGGCTCACCACCTCACAGCAGTGTGGAGCTTGGAGCCAGTCAACTGGGTCACAAGGCTAAAAGCATTTCTACCTTCCCCAGCCAAGAAAACCACTTCCGGGTGGTACCTTTTATCTCGGTCTAGCTGCAGCACTCCCCACCCTTCTTCTACAAACAAACAACATTAACCCTTACCACCTAGGGATCTCACTGTCCCAAGGCTTGGCAATATGCAATCCTGCGGCTGAGACAAAAGGACTGAGGCAAGATGGGGTAGGAGTGAAAGAGGGGTGGAAAAAAATAGTAGAGGAATTCAATAGTCTGACATCAGCAGAGCTTGCTGCTGTCTAACTGGGAGCAGCACTTGGCTGCAGGGGAGGAATATTATGCTCCTGCAACACACACTACTTACGGGTAGAGCACGCAGGTAGGACACATCCCCCATAGGTCTGCAAGAATGGTGGAAGAAAGGCACTGAAGAAATACTCTTTGAAAACCTTTCACCTTCTCCTGGAAGAGGGAAAAGGGGAGGGAGAATACTTCAGCCCCATTTTGGTCTTTTCCTCCCTAAATTCTTCCCATTTTCTTAAAACTAAAATAAAAAAAAACAGTATGAAAGCAGGGGAGAATCAACCAAACTGCCTGTTCTGCTCTGAACCACCTACAAACACCTCGTCTGGAAAAATACGAAGCAAGCAAGCACTCACTCCTGGACAAAACAGGAAGATTTCAAGACAACCAGCTTTAGGTTACTAATAAAGTGGTGAGAAATGTGCCTCCACAGGAAAATGCAGGCTGGATTTTTATCCCTAACAAGGGTTACAGGGACTTTCTGCTTATATTTAGGCACTCTCAAAGAGTGAGAAGACAGACTTTCATTTGACCTGGCACAACAGCCTCACTGACCTTGTGTGCCAAGCTATAGATGACTTCCAAAAATGGCACAGCCATTGATTGAAAGCATGCACATGCTGCTAAGGAAACCTGCTGAGAACTACCACCAGCCCGCAGAAAAAGGAATTGTTTCTACATTTCCCAGTACTAGCAGTTTACCATTAACCCTTTGAGGAGCCCCTTTTTTCTCATTTTTACCTTAGGAACCCAAATACAGACCCAGAGGGTTGTACTGGAATAAGACACGGAGTGAGGAGCACAACCACCTCCATGATGTTCCTTGGATTGACCTCTCACACCAAGCTTCAATATTTTACTGTATCTCGCACTCTCATACAGGAAGAGAAGGGGAATCACATTGACCCAGCTTGCTCTGGGCCCTGGGGCTTCTCAAACACAACTAAATAAATAAGAAATAAAGCTGTTCATGGCCCTGCAGCAGCTCTGGGTATCCAAAACCTCTACAGATTCAAACTCCAGAAGGCCCAGTCCACGGTCCTTCTCAACCCAGACTCTAACCCCCAGGAACCATCTCTTGTTTTCTGCATCAGCAGCAGCCAGAAGTACTGATGCCCACAGTGCTTGCCAGGCTTTGCTGAAGAAATCAAATGAAGGTCTCGTTCTCACAGCAAAATCTGTTCTCTGTTCAGCTAGTCCCACCTCGCAATTGAAACTGCCCGGTGAACCTGACTGACAGGTCAGATAATCTGCATTATGCCCAAGACAGCACCTTCCATGCTTCTTTGAATATTTTATCACTGCTGGTTTCCCATTTACTTGCTGATATAGGTGACTGCTCTGACATTTTTCAGCCTCGCATGTACTGTTTACCTTCAAAAGGGAACCGAAACCCAAGCTCTTGAAAGACAGCACTTATTTCTTACTTGTTGATTTGCAACACACCTTAAGCTTTTCCAAGACTCCTGGACCATCTGACATTCCACTCCTTGCCTTGAAAGCCGGTTTCTGACACACAGATGAAGTCTCCAGGTAGAGAAGACTTCACTTACCAAATCCTGGTCTGCAGCTCACCATAAACACAGTTTTCTGCGCATCAGAAGAGAGCTCATGGTGAAAGGAACTCTTTGCAGGAAGGAAACTGCACTTTTAATTATACAACTGTAATGAAGAAATAAAGACAAGTCTACCTCAAGGTTTGCTCATCTAATCCAATGCAATGAATCAAGGCCATTCCCTCGGCCAATTAACGCATTTAACAAAAGCCTAAATGAGCCAGCAGTTAAGTGACCATGGGGATGGTCCACCCTAAGCAGATAAATCACACATTATCATGCACACCCCTACTTAATAACCCTTGATCTCACATCTTTCGTCTTGAAACCGAGGACGAGGACGGGTGAGACGTTCACACCCCGATAGCAAAACCAAAATACAGCCACTCAGGGTGGCTTTTTCAGGCAGTTCAATTTGGTGGGGCAGCACCCAGCCAACACTGACCCAAAAGAGGCCATGGTGATGTTTAACCAGTCACCACTGCAGCGCACATGTATCTGGAGCAGGCACATGCCATGCAGGTCTGGACTGGGATTGGGAAAAATCACATAATAATAGTGGCAAGGCAGAGGAAAACACAAGGACCCCATCTGCACCAGCCTGTTTTCTCAGCACAATAAGCAACATTCCATTGCTCAAGGACCATCCAAATGGTGGCACTTATTCAATTAAAATGCAAAGGAAAAGGGGCCTCAAGAAAGCAGCACATCTGTAAATACCTCAAGATTTTTTCTGTGCGTTTGTGGGCAGGGGGTCACAACGTTGCCTTTACTGGGGTTTGTAACAGACTGCTTGCAAGGCTGGTGGTGCTGTAGCTGGAAACCTCGCTCTTCTCAGACAGCGGTACCTATCTCATGGGCTGCAGCCATAAAGGAGGGAGCCAGCACTACCCACATCACCCATATAAGCCTCCATCAACCCATCCAGCTTCAGCAAATACCCTTCAAGGGGCTCTCACCCATGGCGTGGACTCTGCAACTTGCTACTGATGTCCCCACCAAATTTATGAACACTTTCAACTCACTGCGTATCATCACTGATGCAGTAAAATAACAGCGATATGAAGTTACACTCTGCGCATTACTTAATGCTTTCTGAGTATCAGTATTAGGGCCACCAACTCAGAGAAAGAATTGGCCAGGTTTCTAAAAATAAAAAGCCATTAAGTACCAAAAGGAAGCATAATTGTTGACTTTTAATATTCAGGCAAAATCCACAATAAATAACAATAATTTGCTTGAAATATAGCTCCATACAGTGCGTTCACAGAAATCCAGCATACAATTTTCAAGAAACTGCAGGCAAATTAATTGTATACTTTCACCTTTTATGCTCCACTAACACAAGAGAAGAATAACATTCTGCCACACATTGAATAACCCATACATGTTTGAAAGGAATCTATAGTATCCATTTAATTTGAGATTAGATTAAATGCAGACAAAGGGATCAGAGAAGCTTGTAACACCTGGGAGTATTTGTTCCAATTTTGAATCCACTTTTGCCAGCTGGTTGTCAACAAGGTAGAGAAGTGGGGAAAAAGAATATAATCAAAGGAAACAGTGACCACAATCACAGCCATGACAACAAAAAGCAGACATCTCTACTTGGAAATCGCAAGTCTAAGGCAATGCTTATCAACTTCAGAAACTAGAAAACATTCATCTGTCCCCAAGCCATCATTTTGGAGGTTACTACAAAATACAACACATGTGGATAAGACCAAGAGAACTCCCCCTCCCCTTTATTCTGATCCTATAAATTAAATAATAATAGATCATCTTACTTGTTAAGATTTTTTTAAAGCATTTATGTTCTGCAAATGCAGGTACAGAGCCAAATTTCACACCATTAACCATACAGTACTTTTATCTGTGTTGCCATGTGCAGCATCAGTCCACAACATTCAGCATGCGGTATATACAAGGGTTTTTTTTCCCTTTCCTGGCCGCAACTTTGATACAGTGACTCATGACTGCTGTCAGATCATAAACACCAGGGAAACAGCTCTGGAGAAGGAAAATAATAAAGAAAAATCTCCATGCAAGCACTTCCCATTTGCTTTAGAACACCACAATGCTGGTTAAACCGTAACGAAAAGGATCACAGTCACCTGGATGGCTCTCTGAACCCCCCTTGTTAGATGCTTTATCCCACCCCTCATGTTACCCTGTGATTGAAGGGTCTCTCTGGTGAACATCAGCTCCACCACTCTTCTTTTCTCCCTGCCAGGACATGGAGCAGTTGAGCAGCAACCTGATGTCCTTCAACTGTCTCTTGCCTATCACTACATTACACAAACTCTATTAGCTCCCACAGCTGGAGGCTGATAGTCACCCCTCCATAACACTGTTCTGTACAACCACCCATCAGTCAGTGCTCGCACATAGGAGAGAGCTGAGGTTTCTTCTCCAGGAGCACAACTACGGACTGTGTAACGCAGAAGTGTATTTTAAATTGGTTCAGCTGCTTTATTTAGCATAAAAATAAATAATTATTGTAACTTAAAAAGCAACACTGTTGATATTAAAATATTTTATATGCCACTTCTCTAAAAGTGCCAAAAAAAAAAATAAAAAAGAAGCCTGGCAATAACTAGCCTAGCTATTTCAAATAATTATTTAAAACACACAGTAAAGGAAATAAGCCACTTCTCACTGCATTAAGGAAAGGGAATTCTAATGCCAGGCTCAGGCCTGGCCTTGGGTCCCCAAAACAACAAACAGCCCTTTACTCCACACACAATGAGTACTCTGCAAAGCTTGCAGGACCACAGAGCATCTCCTGGGATAGAGAAAGCCCACTCCCTCAGGCTTCCAAAAGGAGAATACAGCTTTATGCCCAAATTCTGTCCTCAGTTTAGTTCACACTCAAGCACTTGAGAACATTTGTTTTCTGTATTTCTGTTACGAAGAATGATTTACATGTTTTTCCTTTCCATTTCAGTCTTATCCTTATTCTTAGCAGTCATACCTTCACAGGAGGAGTGAAGTGAGTTCATATACAAAAAGATGCTTTATGACTGCGTAAGGGGTAAGAGAAACAAAAAACGGGGAGACTTTTTCCACTTAAATACACTGGACTATTGTAGGTCCCCAGAAGAGAAGATGATGATCTCCTCTGGTGGAACGACAGCAACTGAGAATATTGATCTTATTTGGTCTCCTATTGCTAGGATCTGCCTTGAGGGGTGTGCAGAATCCACTTCATCCATAAAGCCACCACTTTACTGGTACAGAGGCTTTAGTCTGCCTTGGAAACCATGTAAGGAGTAGGAATTAATTTTTCTTTACTTTTTGACCAATTTTCTTTATGCATGTTTGATTTGATGTGCTGGTGAGCTGCCGGGGTGGAAGAGCATCAATGCTCTCAGAGAGCTTTCCCACCCATCGCTGCCAGACACACAGTGAGTAACACAACCTGCCCAACCCCTAGGACAGCAACAGCAGCATGGACATAATCAGCACAGGGCAGGGGTAACACTCTGGAAATAGTGCAAACATGGATTTGATGGCCAAGTTGAACCAAAGCCCTCACTTTTGCTAGGCCAGGTTTAAAAGAAAGACCATGTCTACCTACCTGGGTACAATCCTACCCTTGTTTCTCTATAGAGACTAGCAAAGCTATCTGTTCTGCAGCTATTCTGAAGAATGTCTTCTAGATGACTGTCTCTTCATCGGCTTCTCATGTTGAGCAACCAAAGGAGATACTGTGATTCTTATCGCTTTTCACATACGACTTCACATAGTCTTAGAGAAGATAAACAGACAAGCTGCATGTTCTGTAACATTTGCTTTAGAGGTTTCAGTGGTAAAATGTTTGAAGCTGTTTCAAAACTAGACTGAGGTATTGTCTGAACATTTTCCCAAATAACCAAGATGCTCAAAGATGGTTGCATTTACTGTACATATGTGGCTACTCTCCTCAGGTGAGGGTACTGACCTGGACAGAACTTGGAATCTTGTCACCATAACCTCTCTTCAAGCCATCAGAAGGCTCTTTAACTGTTAGAGCACACTTAGGCCTTCGCAGAGGGTGTGTTATTCAGAATACAGTCTCTCAGCTTCCTAACATACAAAATCCATTCAACTGAAAATCTCCAGAAGGCATTTCCAGTTCAGCTGCATAGCTGGCTTATGTGTAATGCTTAAGAAACTGCTAGAGAAAATAAGCATATTTGAAAAATACAGTGAGCTCATGTTACCAGCCTCATTTACATTACTAAACCACCTAAAGCCATGTCATACCAATATTGCAATGTGACCCTGTTGGTGATGACACAGATCAGAAGGTCAAATGATTTCCCAACTTCACTGCTATCCAGTCTGTGCACACAAACAAGCTCAGCTGAAATGGCACTCCAACGAACAAAGCAGAACAAAGCATTTATAGGAGAAAAATAACACCAGTCAAGTTGTTCACTTCATCGTTGATTCCTGCTTAATGTAGATGTTCCGCTGCAGGGTTATTTTCAGACATGTGACAAATAAAAATCAAGAATGTTTTTCCTTGTATAGCTTCTTCCAAAAACATCATTGACAGGCCTTCATCCAAAAATGTTTCATGCTCTGACATCATCCCCAGCAAAAGGTTCTTTAAAAGCTTCAGTAAACTTTTAAACTCAGTTTTGTGGGGAACCCAGAGCACTTGGCTCCCAGTCCACTGCACTTTCAAGACCACCCTTCTCTCTCTCAGTACCACACCGCCTCAGATTGCCCGTCGCTCAGTAGCTCCCTACCATCACCAGTGCCTGCAAGTGGCTCACCATAGAGGTTTTGTGCAAGATTTTTCTGTTTACAAATGCTATTAGCAACACAGAGACAGACTGACAGTCACAGACTGGCTCTCCAGGTATCCCAATACTCATGACACATTCTGCATGCCCATCCCTTGGTCACCTGCTGACTTATCTCCCATAATTAAGGATTTCAAGTAACTACTGAGCTCTTTATTACAATCACTGACAGCAGCATCATCCAACACTCCCAGCTCTGTGCCAATCCATGCAGAATGGGACTTCAGACTGAGCTGTAAAGGTACCAAACCGGCTGGTGATGGCAATGGTTTACCGTTACTGCTGGAAGGGGGTTGGCCGAGCCACTGCCTTAAAAAAAGGGCAACTCTGTCCCACACCATGCCCCAGAGCCAGCTACTTCCCTGTATTGCTGTCTGTTGCCATATTTGAAGCATCACTAGATACCAAGTTTCATTTTTTCACATTTGAAACTTCTTTCTATTCTTGTTTAGGCTTTTGGAAAGGTTGGGGGGAAATTAGGGACTGTTCACAAGTGAAAGTAATACTTTGTAGCTTCATTATTTACACATCTGACGACTGCATGGAGACAGCTGGGCTTCTGCTTCTAATACAACCCCTTGAAACACACACTTTACCAGTTTTTTTTTACTTTGTTTTTTAAATGGACCTCATATTTAGTCAAACTTCTTTAAATCAAAGTGGTTCTGAAGCACTTAGATTTGATTTTCACTTTTATTCTCAGCTCCACAAATAAGAATACTCAGCACCGCTCACGGAGGGTCATACAAGCATGTTGCAGGCCTTCCGAGTTCCTTCTTCCCATATTTTCTTCCCCTCCTTTTTTTTTTTTGGCTACAACAGAAAGTTTCTGGCCTGAAGGAGCGCGTGGTTTGATCAACACTCTCGCTGTATATCAGAGATAGAATACCCCAGCTAGGCTGTTTGGAAAAACTCTCCAAAGCATACAAAGGCTGTGGAGGAGAAATACAATCCAGCACTCTTCTCACTCCCTTCTTCTAAGCAGGTTTAAAGTATTTTCTTTATTCAAAGCACACTTACACACACAAAAAAGCCAGTTCTCATGCTCTTTCCTCCATTTTCACCCATTTTTGACTCAGGTGAACACCTGCAGATTCCCAGTCATGGACATCAGCGGGAATTCTGCCTTATGAACGAGAAAAAAAGGAATTAAAATAAACACACTGGATTTGATTCTATATACATGAATCATTGTGATTAAAACTAAGCTTGTTTAAAGCAAAAACTTCCTCCATGAACTCATGTTTTGCCACACCGAACATATGTAATAGATTTCTTAGATTTGTTTGTCCCTGTTAAGTGTGAAATTTAATATTTCTATATGTATCGATACGTAAGATATCCAGGGCAGCTCACTTAAGCATTACAAACCACGCCAACTTGTGCATTTCCCTTCACTGTTGCTGTTCCAACCATGTCATGTTAGAGAGAATTTAATTTCCTTTTTCCCCTTTAAAAGAAAAAAAAAAAAAAAAAGGACGGGTTAAAAAAACTACTTTAAAATACTCAGTTTGAAGTCTCCACTGTATGTAGGTGAGCAGAATGAGGGGCATCGGGGCTGAGAGCGTAACACCCATCTCATGCTGCAGCTACTGTTTGGCTAGAGGCAGTCCTCTGAGAGACGGGGCTCCTAACGCAGCAGCACATCTGTTTCCACTGCAATCAATACAGCTCACCAGCAAAGAGGTAACTTTATTTTACTTCTTGTTTTGCAGGAACCCTTGAATTAACAGAATGCAAATACTGCGCAGGCTCTGAAGTCAGCTATTTTGAAAATAGCAGTTCTCATTTCCCCAATTTTCTTCGTTCGCTGGTGGGTTGTGGTGGTTTCGTCAAATGAAAATGTACACTGGGAAAACATCTTGAATTTCTTTTCTGCTTTTTATTATGAAAACCCTGCTCTTCCAAAAGTAGAACAGTTAAATGACTCAAAAATAGTGCCAAGGTACATTTTTCAGTCTCTCATTAATGTAATTTAGTAAATTGTGTCAGTGCACAATCTTAGCCACAAGCTTCATTGAGAACCATTAACCTGATCCGAACACGTAAGTCAGAAGAAAACTTTTTCTAGGAAATTTAGTGGGTTCTGGGTCAGGTATTTTGCATGTCAAGCACCGAAGTTGACAAATTTCCGATTCTTTTACTAGGAAATTATGGAGAGAAGGTACTTCCCACATCAAACAACTCAAACAACTGTTTTTTTTTCCTGAAACAACTAAGAAAGGTAACATTCTTTTGCAGGAGACCAACTTGGGAAAATACCATTCAAAGACATGAATACCCAGGATAAACACAGCCATGCAAATAAACCTGTTATAACAGACATAGCAGCAATCACTGGGGCCATGCTAAACGAAAAGAAACCTCTTCCAGCTCTCACCTTTGAAGGGTAAACAACATTTCTGAAACCATTTCAGCCCTGAGATCTAAGACAACAACAGCTTTGCTCACCTTAAATCCGAATTTAAAGACATTTTGTGTCATTATAGGAACCCTAAGGATGATTTCGCATAATAGCAAGATGAAAGTGTACATACATATTCTCTTAAGCATAAATGGAACACGAAACATGGCAGAGTAAAGGTTAAGTAGCATTTGACTGATTTGCACCTCATGGGAACTATAATTTACACACTGCATTCATCCAAGGTAAGAAGGTTCAAATAGCACAAATTAAAAACCTGCAGTTTCCTACTTCTGTTTTTAACACATCACATTGATACACAGCCAGTTTTTAAAGTGATAAAAGGTTTCTATCAAAATATCCAACAGCAAGAGGATGCACTATTTCTACACTGTCAGCATCATTGTATTTTACTGCATCCTTCCTTGCTCCTTACAGCCACTGCTGATAATTATAAAATAGTAACGGTCCTCCTGCAGTCCAAAAGGACCAATTAATCTTCCAGACACCCAGCTCTTACAATCAAATCCTGGACAGAAATTTCCAGGAATAGAAATAATTAAATTAACGTGGGTTTAAAAAAAAGCTGCAAGCTCAAAGGGTACCTTATGTCTGTGCATCAAGAGATGCTGACACCTGCAGTTGTCCCACAGCAGGGTCCAGCAACACCCAGAAACAATGACTTTCTGTGGCTTTTGGTGATGCTGCCCACACAGGTCACTGGCACCTTTCCAGTTGCCTGGTGACATACCCAATGGCCAGCGCTTCCAGTGCTCATGTACTGTGATGAGGATGTTACAATGACTGCATGGAGATGCGCTCCAGGGAAAACGGGAGGCCTGAAAACTGGGGAATTGCACACTGTCTCCTTTTTGCTGGACTCTCAATGCCCTCCTTCTGTGCATCACAGCCTTCACGGGCACACTCCCTCAGGCCAGCTCCTGTTGTAGGCAGTAAAGCAGAAGCCCTCCTATCACAACAGAATCACAGAATGGTTTGGGTTGGAAAGGACCTTCAGATCATCCAGTTCCAATCCCCCTGCCAACCTGGGCAGGGACGCCTCACCCTAGACCATGTTGCCCAAGGCTCTGTCCAGCCTGGCCTTGGACACTGCCAAGGATGAAGCATTTACCACTTCTTTGGGTAAACTTGCTGCGCCTCACCACCCTTACAATAAAGAAGTTCTTTATATCTAACCAGAATTTCTGCTGTTTAAGTTTAAACCCATTACCCGTTGTCTTACTGTTACAGTCCCTGATGAAAAGACCCTCTCTAGCATCCTTGTAGGCCCCCTTCAGATACTGGAAGACTGCTATGAGGTCTCCCTCCTGAGCATCCAAGCATAGTTCTCAGAAATGCTGTCAGCTGCCAGGTCCCCACAGTTAATGAAAACAACTCCAGAGAACTATGTCTCCATCAAAGACCTTTCTGAAGGCAGGACTAGGATGCTCTTGAAAACGTTACTGAGCCATGGTTAAGGACCCAGCAAGCAATTACTTGGTAAACTTCACAAGCCTTTTATAGTTTTTGTTTTTTGCAAGCAGTCATCAATGGACTCAGGGCACTACAAAACCAGCTACAGATACTACTGCAACAGTCATTGCCAAAAAGCATGAATGATTTATATCAGAAAGGCAGAGATACGCAGCAGAGCTCTGGCAAAATGCCTGCTTCCCATAGCTACTACCCTTAGGACTGTGCACTAGTTCTCCTAACACACTCAGCAATGTGCCTGGAGCGCCTTTGGGATTCCAAGCACTGTGCTACTGCAGATCCTGACTCTGGCCACCTTTTCTTGACAACCAGAGCAGGCACACTATAAAAATTGGGAAAAACAGCTTTTTCTGGGTCAGTAAGTCAGTGTTTGTCCAGTGTCTGATTGGCTGGGGCAATTCCACTTCAGTGTCAGTGTTGACAGAAAATATGTGCTGAGAATTTCAGCATTCAGGATGTTCTTTAGTCATTTAGGTGATCTGATGTGGCACAGGAAATATTAGTGCATATTCTGTATTTTCAGCCGCATTCACCTCACCATCCGTATAAAAAAAAGAAGACAACAGACTCAGATCACTGAGACTGAAATCATGAGCAACGTGACAAATGTCAGAGTTGGGGGAAGACTCAGCCAAATGTTAATCTATTAGTTCACGGTCTGATATTTTAATTTCTATGCAGCTCTTAATTAACTTGCCTTCAAATTAGGAGGTTGATGTAGAACAAGTGATGGCACCTGCACTCACCAGCACTTAGACTTCTATCCTGCTGGGTCCAGACTAATCTCATCTTTGAGATTTTCAGTACCGTTGGCTGTGAATTTAACATAAAATCAGATAGCTTATCTTTATCTTTCACCTACCTATTACAATTCCTACCACTAAATATGACGAATCAAAATCTCACTGCTTCTTTCACAGGACTGCGAGTATTTAGACTTGATCAAAGTCTATTTGTGATTAATTATGTATTGAGACCACTGCATCAGCTGCACTGGGCAGTGCTCCCCTCCCCTACTAATCAACAAATCTGTGGCATTCTCTTCCCAACACAGGATAAAGCTGCTCTTCCTCTGGCAAAAGCCCCAAAGTACAGCTGTTGCTGCTAGTATACAATTTACAACTCCTCTGAACCACCAGAAGGGAACTGAGCAGATCCCAGATGCGGGATCTTCCACAGTTAATTTCTACAATGCACATTACTGAAGATGGGCTTCGCTTCTTATTCTGTTGAAGTGGCAGTGCTGCATATCCTTAATATTAATTAAGTGCCTATTTTTGTCTATGAATGCTATTACAAAATGCAAGGCTCCAGATAAAGAAGTTCAGCAGCATCAACAACAAAAAAATTACAGTAAAGTGCACATCATCTTTCATCTAATACGGTTTGTTCTTGTAAAATCTACTAAAATCAAATACAGGATGGAACAGCACTACAGGTTTTTCCTAGCAAGATGCTTTGAAAGAGCATTGCGCTTAAAACCAAGATTCCAAAACAACACATTAAAGGTTTGCACAACTTCCAAAAAATAAACAGCACCTCACCACCTAAACTCAGACCCATCCTCCGATTCAGCTTTGGGAAGACAATGACCTAGTCATGGCCATAATTAAGAGCAGTGGAAGCGCCAAGATGAGGATTTAATTCACAGACCACTGGCCTCTGCTGGAAGCTGGCAGAGCATCAACTCCACCTGGGTACTCCTGAGTGTGCTGCCACCCTCCCATCCCTGGCACATCCCCATGTCAAGCACACCCCCGAACCCAGCTATTTCTTCCTCTGATCCCAAAAACCCAGAAGCCAAGCTTACAGTCCTTCCGAGGGAGGTGGGCTGGACAGTATTTCCTCCTGCACTGCCTTTCTACCCCTTGGTGAGCTCTGCCCTGGGGATGAAGCACACCTCTTTGCAAGATGCCCAGCTTTATCTGGCTAGAAGAAACAAGACAGAATAACCGGGACAGAAACTCTGGGCACCCACGTATCAAGTCAAGAGAGTGTATTTTGTGCGTGTGTGTGTCCCCCCCCAGTTTTTGATTTGCCGTAGGTTAGCTGAATTGATTTGTGTTGCCACCAAATTAAAGACACAGCACACAGACAGCATGCCAGCGAAAAAAATATGGCAACAGCAAAAGTTTACAAATTTAATTTGCAATTGTTTTAGCAAAACAGCTCAGTCCACTCCTTCAGTTTTGGAAAGTAATCAGCTCATGCTAGAGGAAGTTACCAGCTCCCAGGCATGAGCATTATAACAGGCTTATTTCATAACAGATTAAGACCAGTTTTTCAGTTACGAAGTGGATTTTGCAAGTGAGACAATGCTGCAAGTAATAATACTGTGGGCTCAGGATCCCAGAGGAGGGGAATGCTCAGAGGGGTAATGCCAGGGAAAAGATCATCAGCCAAATTCCCCTTTAAAAGCAACACTGGCGTAAATCCCAGCGAAGCCCCAAGGAGTCCCTTCAGCGCTGAAAGGGACCCCCCAAAGCGGATCCTTCTCCCAGACTGCAATCAGAAGGCAAACCCAGAGTTTCCATTGCCTACAATGAAAGGGTTAAGCCAAGATTTCAGTCCCCTGGTTCAAACCGCCCAGCGAGCACTCCCTGCCCAAATTACAGCAGCGCATACATCCAACAGATGCCGTTCAGACAGGGGCTTTCCTTGCCCTGAGGTACAGTTCAGTTTGTCCATTCTACTGTGCAATTACAGAATCAATAAAACATCCCTTTGAAACTCCCTGGACTAGTGCCGACATGCAGACAGTAGTCAAGCTGACATTTTTTGCTGTTTCCGTTATTACTACCATCAAGCCTTCTGAGAAGCAAGACATCAAAACCTAGGCACCACAAAGCAAAGGAGGAAAAGCAAACGTAGAGCTGAGGTTTTGTTCCTCATATCACATCAGTCCCCAGGCGATCACACAGTACCAAACATACCTGCAAACAAAATCTGCTCAAAGTCATCAAAATAGGCATTGGGAAATAGTGTATTTCTGAACAGCATGTGTGCCCCACCCTCCTCTGCTTCAAATATCCATTTTTGACTAATGTATTTTAGAGGGCAAGAGAATTACTCAACAGAGCACCTGATATAAATGGGGAAGCTCTGATTTGGGGATGAACTTAATAAAAAGCAAAACACCGAGCGCCCTGTTGCTTGTATGTGCTCATGAATACAGTGTGAGATGTGGACTGTATGTGGAAGTTGGGAGGTGGGGTTGAAATCTAGCCATCCATCTGTTTCTGAACAGTGCCTGAAACACTGAAATAGAAATGGGAAGCTGCAGAGTGCGAGGAGTGGAACCTGGGAAGGAAAAATGCAGGAGCAGGACGACAAAGAAGAGGATATTGAATTAACACGTTCAGAAAGATTCAAAGGAGGCTTGGATAATGAAGGACATGCCCAGCAGAGAGGCATTCACTGCCTATGAAAACACAACTTTTTCTTTTTCCTCCTGTAAGTAGTAGCAAAATTGGCCCAAATAAATGGAAAACATAAAACTGAGGGTTTTGAAAGCATTTTCTGAAAACTACCATTTTCAGATGTTTATTCCTGCACTCGCTACATCAATTACAATTTATTTAATCATTCATTTTGAGCTTTATAGCCTGGCATGTACGATCAGTAACCCACACACCTGCATTTCCAGAGGGAGGGGGGGAAATGATCTAAAATTCCTCCAGAGTACTACTTCTGTACTTGAGAAGCTCCAAAACTCTTGCCTGAGGCCAGCCCATCCCCCAGCTATCCTTCTCTCCACGCAGGGCATGGGAAACAAAATGATAGCCCACTCAGGGGATAAGAAGCCTCTCTGATTTCTCATCAGCTAATTCCCAAATCTCCCTTAAACAGGCCTTATGAACCATACAAACTTGACATGGGAACTATGACAACATTTATCCAGTAATAACCTATGCAGAAGGCTTTGCTAGTTGGAAAAAGGTGGCACAGACGAGTCATGAGGATGCTCAGCACCATGCCACAGCAACATAACATTCTTAAACAGCTCCAGCATTGTCTGAAGTTTCTTTACGCTGCTTTAATCCTCCTCTGAATCTCCCCTCTTTCCCTTAAAGGTTATGTGCAAATTCAAATGTTTACAACTAGTAATAAAATCACTAGTAGCAAATAGTTTTATTCTGATGGCTCTTCACACACTGATGTCCCAAGCCCCAGAGAGAAGGCAATGTGCTTACAAGGCAATGGGAGCAAGAAGCACTGTACCCATTTCCCAGACCTGGAAAAGGGAGGCCAAATAACCTGCCCAGTGTCCTACAAAGCAGTTCAATAAAAACCACAGTCCAACTCTCTCAGGTTTGAAGGTTAATTACATAAAATTTTATTTCCCCCCTGAGGATGCTCACATGTCTTCTATACCAACCATAGGCCAAACAGTAACTCATTCGGAAAGCAACTTATTTTGAAGAGGTTTCACATTTAGTGATAAGCACAAAAGAGGAGAGAGGGAGGATGTCTCACGTTCAGACTTCATCTCAGGATATATCATATCTCTACTCCAAACCAGTTCTCTTTGTGGTATAAGATCAGGGGTGTGTTAACTGTAAAAACTCATTTTAAAGCGACCATAGCTGAAGATAAGGTCATGTCATCTGTACAGATATGCTGTACTGGAATGAGAGCGCCGGTGTACCAGAGGAAGATTTGGCCAAACACAAAACAGTCAGAGTAACAGAAACTGAGAAGATCCTCAAGCCTGGCTTGTTAGGAGTGCCCTAAAATGGCCCCATTTTGACTCGCTCTTCTCTACCTCCTCCATCAGAGGATTCAAAGGGAAACTGCAATTCAACCTTCATTGCTGTAGCACAACTGCAACTTAACTATCCTCTGCATGAAAGAAAAAACAAGTTGTGGGTGCCTGAATGCTGATAGATCACTTTTGCTTTAAGAGTACATCATGTCAATCAAAACTAAATTCCTTATGCTCATCACAGGAGCTTGCAACCAAGCAATGCAAAAATCTCATTCGAGTTCAACCAGTAATGTGTTTGAAGGCTTCCCAATCTGCTCTGTCTCCAGCATCAGCAACAGACAGAGAAGAGGCAGAAGGGATTTGGGGGGGGAGGAAATAATAAAAAAAAAAATAAAATCACTTGCTGGGCAAAGTAGAAAGGTCTCTAAACCAAAATAAAAATAAGCATTAAAATGTGTGTGTTGGACTAAAAGGATATACAGCAGGTTGAAATGTGCTATATCTTCCTCACCGGTAAGGAAAGACCTCTATAACTCACCACAAGCTTTGATCACCCATGAGCTATCAGCTATTTCTTTGCTGCTTGAGTAAATATCAGTCATTCACAGCTGAAACATAATTTCTCTCTCTTTCCCCTGCCACTATATGTTGTGTGCGAATATGTCTTGTATATAGGCACACTAACACACTGCGCTGTTCAAATACACATCAGAGTTCACCAGATGGTGGGGATTGCCAGACACTCGCTGCCATCAGTTAGGAGCCATGGTGTAACTCATGAATGATGTGTCTAAGCTGTAACTATGCAAAACCCACTTACATTACCCTAACCAATATAAAACTCTGTTTTCTTATTATGTTCAACCTGCAACAGTTTGTAATTGTAAGACTTTAAGGGCTGTTTGGTACCATGTGTTTGTTTTTTTCCTCCTCCCAGAGACAGGGCTCTGAAGGAGCTATTTTCATATGGGGGTTATGATTCACACCCATATACACAGGATTATACATAGTTTCATAAAGCTGAGGCCACAGTCAGTGCCCATGTTTGGGCACAAGCTAAAAACCCAACCTCAGAAAAACAAAGGTGTTTTACCAAAAATACTCAAGGTTTTAAGAGGCAATAATCTTAATTATGCATAGGAAAAAAATATGAGATTGGAGTTACGGTTCTGCATACAGGCCTCAGCATGTACTTGGGCATTAAGATATTTGGGCAATAAATTATGTGAGCATAGGCTGGTAAGGATGTGAATGTTGGGTGAATTGGCAATTTCCTAGTCTTTAATTAATGATGGTGTTGAGAAAGAATGTGGCCTTCCTTCTAAGTTAACAGTTCTTTTTAATCAGCGAGTGAATCTGCCTGTTTGAAGCATAGCTCTAGGCTTGCAAAGAAAGGAACAGAGTCTCCAGAAAGAAAACATGGAAATATGGCAATGCACTCCTGGTCCTATCAGACCCTCTTCACTGCCTCCAACAGAACCCGTACCTTGCCCAAGGTTTATTAACAGCCAGTGGTGGTGGTGATAAAATAAAAATCAAGGGAAAAGGAGAAAGTTGAGAGCTATGAGGAAGCAGAAAGGAGCAAGGGGGTTCCCATCTGATTTGAAAGAGCAGGAGATAGCTCTGCCACAAGACACAAGCTGCCCAAAGAACAGCTCCAACCCTATACCAGCAGAGCTGCCAGGGCACACCCAGGGCACAGGGTCTCCTCTTGCAAGCTCTAGACATTTCCATCCACAACACAACCATCATTTGCAGGGAGGTTCTGGTGACCTTCAGCCAACACGAGGACACAGCATTAGGCTATCTGACAGCCCAGTAAGTATATTAGAAAACAGTTCTTTTACTATTTGCTTTCCTAGTCTATTCCCATAAAACACATTCTGTCCATCTATTTACTGAGTATAATTCACCTTTCTTATTTTTAGCCCCTCACAGACTGAAGTCAGTTGAAAAAAAAATCGGTTTCTGTGCCATCAATGCTCAGGAGAGAACCCTAATTTTAAAGATCAGGGACATATTGTTCCCTAAGCATTAACTTCTAGAAAGGCCTAGTGGCTTAAAACAGTAAAAAATTAATAAACCCAAAGGAGAAAAAAGAGATAGTTACAAGCAGCATTTGTTATTTTAAGGCTTTACTAAGGATTGGATGCCTCCAAGGGCTAGGGCTTCAGCTCCAGTTAAGCACACAAGTTTGCTATCCAAAATTTCTCTGAACTAATAAAATCCCTGGAGGTTATCAGATTGGGCTGAATACGGACTATGGCTTTCAACTCCTCCCCTTTTATCTGTAAATACCATGAGAGGATCTCTCTAGCACCCTAAGTCAAATAGTTTCCTGTCTTGGCTGGGAACCACTTCAGCAAACACTTGAGGCCATGAAAAGCAGTTTGATTCAGACTCTGGGCAGGAGAAGGCACTGTCAGTCACTGCCGGCTCACCCCAGCCACGTTTCAAGGAGCGTGTTTCAGCATGACATGGCTGGGTTACGTACAAGCCCTGCACATTTCTGACTCCCAGACAACTTTTTGGGGCCAGAGGGAATACTGCCTTCCTGATCTCCCCTTCTCCCAAAGGAGCATCTTCCCCTGGCGGCCCCACGGGGCGGATGCACCCATGGCATTACATCCCACTGAATTTCCGGTGCCTTTGGGAGGGATGGGTTAACCCTCCCAGAGACTAACATATCCCCCCACCCTCACCAAACCATCTTCCCCAGGTCACACAAGTATCAGTGAGCACTGAAGAGCCTGAGCACAAGGCATTTGGTCCCCCTCGCCTGACAACAGGCATCTCACCCCCAGCCAGAGCCTATTCAAATGGAGGAATAAAACAGGGAATCAAAAAGTCCTCTGTCTGGCAGAAACACGCCTGCTGGGAGCTGAGCACACACTGAATAGCCTGTTCATGGTGTCTGTCCTAAAAGTAAGGACCTGGTTTTATTTCTTTGTTGATGTTGATATAAAGAAGCAGAAATTGTTGAATCTGGAAAATCATGGGAATAGAAGATCCACACAGAGGGCAGAAGCATCCTGCACACCCTGCACCATCCTTACTGTTATTTCCCACTCAAGGAGTGGAGCGACGCTTTATGCTTTCAAATGGGCAGAATATATCGTGGTCAGGAAGCACAAATGTACAAAGCGGTAACAAAAACCCAATGCTGTACTCCTGACTGAAAAGACTGACAGTCTGAA
This sequence comes from Myiopsitta monachus, assembly GCA_017639245.1. NCBI lineage: Eukaryota > Metazoa > Chordata > Aves > Psittaciformes > Psittacidae > Myiopsitta > Myiopsitta monachus. The sequence continues at coordinate 16,448,526 of CM029929.1, read as the reverse complement.
AGACACGCACGTGATATTAAAATCAAAATGCATGCAAACCCTGCATGGATAGGAAGCCCAAATTTAATTCAGCCTAGTGAGAAGCGGCAGCCACCCCCGAAATCGGACCCAATTCAATTAAAACATCTTTTTTTGCTCTTTCTTCTTCTTTTCAGGTGACTATTTCTGGTTTTTTAGCTACCTTTGAAAGCACTCTCCACTGGCCCCTGAATGCTCTGAAGTCCTGTATCTCACAGCTTCACAGCCAGCTGACAACAGGCAGCTCTTTCTTGCTAAGAAATTACAATCTTTCCGCAACAAATATCAAACCACAACATGCTATCACCTTTAAAAAGAGCTAATGTTCTCTCCTGTCTGGAGCAGAGAATGTCTTAGCCTTTTTTTGTTCAACTAGCTCAGCCATGAGCTGGATCTTCCACAGAGATATTTTCAGAGCTACTTAAGATGCTTTGACTGCCCAAATTCAAACAGATATGGAAAAAACCAACAATCCTCTCTTTGGCAATTTTGCAAATCTCATCCTAAACATTAACATGCTTTCTGCAACACGAGGCCCTTGTTAGCCTCAGAAACCAATGGTTTCCCAAAGCTGTGGACACACAGATGCCCTTGATGCTAAGTCAGTTGTCACCTACAGCAAGAACCATTTCACATGACTGCGAGGCTGCATCTCACAGCCAGAACAATGTTACTTAGCTAAGGTTCAACTCCATCACATGGTAACTAAGGGGAGACCAACACCAAAAGGAGGCACAAATTGTGCCCCTGGGATGCAAAAGCCAGGGAAAGGGCTGAGCAAAGCCAGCACAGAGCCAGGCTCGGCAGCACACAGAAGCTGGCTCTGGCTCAGCTCCCTGGCACAATGGACCTTTGGGGATCTCCACTCCCGGCTACCAGCCCCAACAACTTCATTACTTAATTAAATGGTACAGCAGTGCAATCTGTGTGGGAGGCAGCAGCACGCAGGACCATGCTCCTCGCCGGCTGCAGCCCAGCAGTGCACTACATAATGCAGCACATGTACCGGCCATAAAGTTATCCGGCTAGCTGCTTTGCTTGCCTGAATGCAGACTACAACCATGGCCTCTGGATGCAAACTACTGGCTTTTATAGGTTCCTAAAAGCATTTCACTGTGTCTGCTGAACAATGTGGGAGTTGTAGAAAGGGCCTGATGATGGCAATGATGTAATTAAAAGCTGAGAGTGGAAAAATCCCCCAACATTAGATTCCTTCTTCCAGACAGAGAAACTGGTAAAAACGTGTTCCTTAAAAATAGTTTAAAAGAAAATGTCAAAGTAAATAAATAAAAAACCCATATTCATTCCTCCCCCCGAATCCCTCAAGTTTCCAATAGCTTCCCCGCTCAGCACCCGTGACGGAAAACGTATACGCTAGAGCACATCCCTAAGCCCTATACTCTATCTAGGAAAAAAACAAGATAGAGAAACTCTCGCTATCTAATCACCAGCTCCGTCTGGTAGTAACAGAAGTTACTATCTCTGCCTGCCTGTCAGGGGCTGTACAAAACCAATTGGTGGCTGGGGCTGATATGGGAGGAAGAGGTACGAGGGCTGTAAAGCTGGCCAGCAGCTTTGTTAGCTTGCTCTGCAGCGCCAGGGATGAACCACAGCAAGTGATCAACCCAAACTGGCCCCCCTGGAAAGCCGCCTGCTCCCAGCGAACCAGGCACTGCATGCTGGGATGGCACGAGGACTGCCCTTGGACCAGCACAGTGTTTGTTATTTACCAATGAGAAGCTCACCCACCCAAGACTGGGATCTCCTGAAGTGTTACTTCACCCACCGCAGGGTTCAAGTCTTGATTATGACAGAAAAAGACCAGGGGAGCCCCCATCCAAATGCTGAACATATCCCAGACCCCAGTAGCCTTCTGCAAACTGAATTCTACATTAATATTTTTTGATACATTAAAACTTGGAGAGGGATGACTTCTGCTCCCTCCCTCACAAAATACATTTACAGCAGCATTAACCGGCAGTACCACTGGCAACAAAGCGGGTGGCCTGCATCAGCCACTGCTGGCAGCGCAGGGACCCAGCCCAGCCCACTTCCCTGTTCAAATGTGTAGGGCCAACGCTGGGTTTGAACACATCTGGGCAGGAGTTAGTCCCGAGCTGCCTCGGTGCCCAATACAGGAACTTCCTCTGACGGCACACCACGGCACGCTCCAAGTACAGGCATGCTGCACAATGTTTCTCCAAGCATTAGCTGTGGCCTCAAACAATCAAGGAGCTTTTTTTTTTTTTGCCCTTTTTTCTTTTCTTTTTTTTTTTTTTTGGAGAAATGATCAAACCGGGGGTGGGGACAGAACATCCTGCGTGAAACCGCATCCTGAACAAGCATCACCACGATTCACTGTAAATAAATACTCTCTCCTTGCAGCACTTCCGTCAACTGTCACTGCCTTGGCTCCAATCACCTTTCAAGTCCAAACAGGAAAGCAGAGAAAAGCGAGTGAGATGGCAGATATGAGGTTTAATTTGCTTTTCACTGCAGTTTTCATTGGTGGTGTGCTTCCAATTCGTCGGCATTGCCAGCTGCCTGGAATCAGTCCTGGACCCAGTTTTTTCCTGTTAACCTTCATAATTGTATTATTATGGGCAAGCCCACAAACTGTGCTACAAAAAGCTGTAAGAAGTGCAGCTTCCACCCTTTATTAGATAAGCAGCCAGATCCAAACCCCGCTGCTGCAGACAGAAAAGCAACTCAGATTTACCGAAGATGTTTCTTCACCTATGTTTTACATAACGTAAGAGGTGTCTGCTAAAGAAAAAAAACCATGGGGGTGGGGGTAGAGAGGCAACACATGAAGGGATTAAAGGATGAAATAAGTTTGACCTCAATTTTCTGGAAAACTTATGAAAACATATATATAAATTTGGAAAGATCAAAGATGTGAGAGGATAGCAGTCCCAGGAAGGAAAGCACAAGCAGGAGCTAACTCAGTTCATGCACGTGAGCACTGCAAGGGGTAGGGACGTTGAGCACCCACGGTGTTTCAAACAAGCTGACAATGGAGACGAGGAAGAAGAGTTGCCTCTCGTGCGCACCCCCTCGTGGGCATGGGGACCAGCACCCGCAGGCACCCATGCTGGATGGGCAAGGGGTGCTTGTCCAAGAGCTCTAAACTGGGAGAAAACCCTCGTGAACCTCCAGCAGAGCACAGCCCCCTCGCTTTCAGGAGGGGAGAAAAGACCTTGGCAGGCGCAGCCCGCCTGGGTGTGCCGGGATGCACAGGATCCCCTCCCCACTGCACACGCACACAAGGAGCAATTTAATTAATAAAAGTAAAAATGAAGTATTACATGTAGCAGCAAAGCATTATTAAAAGCTGTAATGTCTCAAAGGTTCCTATGAAGTCATGTTCTTACAATTCACTCCAAAGAATTTAAAGACAAAATTACATGCTTGGTAATACTCTGGGGAGCACGCTTTTCTGTGGCCCATTGTTTGTGTATGATGCATGGCTTTGAGAAAGTGGCATTGTTAGAGGGATCATAAATCACAAAGAGGAAGTTGGATTTTTTTTTTCCAAACAGAAATCTTATTCCAGACACAGAGAGGGCTTTCCTCTGCTGCAGTTTTCCAGCTTGTTTCAGCAAATGAACTGACATCAGACCTACGTACGCTGCGGGGTTTTCAAGCTGCTCAGATGATCATCACCCTCTTCTCTACAGCCTCTCCAGAGAAATAAGCATTGTGCAGCCAGCACCACAGGTTTTGTATCACTGATTCCAAGAGAACGTTTATTTTTTTAAAGATAACTTTCAAGATAACATCTTTAATATTAAAGAGTAGCATTGCCTTTTGCAAAGTTTACCTGGTGTGGTTTGCCACTTTAGTGTTCATCAAATGATCGCTGTGTTTACTGTGGTTATTTATTCTTAGGTGTGCTATTTCTGAACTTGGAACCAAAGTGGGCTCTGTGCACTTCAAAAGCAAAGGGCTAATGCCAAAATCACTTACTACCCACACACACGCACCCCATCCTTCACAGTACACATGAATTAGCTAGTAGCCTGCCTCCCAAAGCAACCACAATAAAGTTATTGCTCTGATGAGGCTGACATATTTCACATCTCACCAGGGCTTAAAACTCAATATAGTCCCCACAACACTGGCCAGCTTCATTTCAAACTTTACACCAACCAACAACAACAAAAAAAAAGCCCAAAACACAAACCTAAACCCCAAACAACCCTTCTTCATTCCCCTCCCTCCAAAAAAAAGAAAACCACCCCAGGAGATCACAGATGTCACAGCAAGAACATCCCAACAGTTAGCAGTAACTCCTTGTTCAGACCAAACCACGCAAGGCAATTTGCAAGAACCAACACATTCAAGAATGAACCAATAGGAATTAGCCAAGCCAGGAAGTCAGAAGCATCTCCAGGCTCTGAGCACCCAACCAGGCACTGCTGGAGGGTGTTTCTTTGCAGACATGGCCAAGCACGTACCACCACCAGCTTCAAGGATGGGAACCCTGCAGCACACCACAGTGCAACCAGGCATCTTCCTGCCCAAGGGAATGCATCCCAAAACACAGATCAGATGGGTTCACACCTTGCTCTCTCTGAACTTTTATGACCTGCTACATCTGTATGTTGCATTTGGTGTACTTATTTCTTTTGCCTGTCTGTTCATAGATAGAGGAAAACCTCAAGCAGCACGCATTCATTCTTAATGTAAAAGAAGTACTATATTTTTCAAAGCAAATTTGAAGTATCAGCTGTGGAGACCTTCTTGGATGCACCATCATTTTCAGCGGCACATGATTTCAGTTACAAGTCATAGCTCTATAGATTACATTTCCCTGGGACTCAGTCCTACATCTCTGCATTCTACAGTCCATACAGCTTCTGTTCTACATATACCTAGCCCCCTCATCTCATTTTTGACTATTTCCCTGGGTGCTTCCCTGTTGCAGCATATTACAAATACAAACATTTTTGGGGTTTTTTTTCCAACTTACGTTACCAGCTAATACCAGGTTAAGCCAAGAGACAGACATCAGGGCAGACATCCCAGCCTTGACTCCTGACTGGCATAAATCAGCACAGCTTCACCGACTGCAGGAGAATTAAAGAACTGTGTCAGCTTATACCTGCTAAAGATCTGACCCCGTTCATCTGATCTGTCTCAAGATAGTCACTACAATCAGAACGTAAGAAGAATAAATTAGCATGGATTAAGCCTGGGAAAACCTGCTGAAGAACCTTGACTGTGTTATAATACACGTACTGTTGTTAACTTCATTCACTTGTAATTGTGCAGCTTAGTAAGTCAGATGGTCTAAATACCATTAACTAATAGGATCAGACCACTACTACTTAACCCTGAATATAAGGGTGGGGGACAGGGGGGTGGGAGAGATAAACCACCTGTTTAAGAAACAGCTTCTTATAAATTTACAGTGGTCAACTCAAGAAACAGCACATTCTTCTGCCAAAACATCTGCCTCCTTCAGGAGAGCTGACTTCATCCAGCACTGGTGGAAGGTCTCTGTCTGCCTTATTCTTACAGCATGAGTATTTGGCCGCCAACACGACATGAAGGAACTATTTATGCTCCATAGAAGGCTTGGACATAGTATGGAATACAGGCAGAAATGAGATAGCTAAATCAAGCTAATTATTCTGAGACCTTCCAACTAGAAACACTATTACAATAAATTCCACATGTTTGTCTCAACTTCTGCACCTTGCACAGGATTTCCACTCAGTGTACTCAAGAAGGCCACCATATGGAAACAATTACAGCATACAAGCTTAAACTGACTGACTTCCACCAATGCAAGGACTGCTGACCCATCTTTATGGGTATTTTAAATAATTTATGTCCAACTTGAATGCAAGCTGCTCTACTTGACATCTCTGACCCAAAGCATACTGAGGTTTATGTTGGGTTTCTTTAACATTCAGACCCTGTCAAATGAATGTGATCTACACTGTTACACGATGAGCTCCTCTCCATCAGCCACCAAATCAGGGCTCCACCAATCCCCACTTCTATCCCTCTGCCAAAAAAAATACCGATTTTGCTCTTCCCTGAGGCTTTTGTGTAGCCAAGCTCACTATTTTACTACCTCTCCTGCAGGATGCCTAGAAAGGAACCAGAAAGAGCTGGTGATAAAGCTGATGGGAAGGGTAAGGCTTCATCATCATCCAAACAAGAGCATGACCATGACTCCTACACAAGAAGAAGAGCTCATTGCTTCTCCTAAGGAAAGGATAAAAGAAGCCTTACCGCTTGCTCTTTACTTGGGTCGACTCATTTGCCAAAAATACCTTCTGGGAGCAAACACAAATCAATGCCTGTGCCAGATCCTTAAACAGGCTTGAGCGATGTGGGGAGAGCCGAGCTGCCGGGGAAGGCTGAGCCTAACTAGGACTGAAAAGTAAATCCTTTCAGGAGCAAGCAGGAAGGGATTTCCTCCTTTAGCTCAGCAGTTTCCATTAATGATGAGCTAAAGCCACCCCAGAAAAGTACTCTGCCCCACCTTACCTGCTCAAGCCCTCGAACTCAGATGGATCCTCTCAGGAAGGAGCTGAGGGCTGCTCATTTAATTTGGAATGGATCTCTACTGTAAACAGCTGAGACCAAGGAGGCACTTAGAACTTGCTGCCTCTATCTTCAGAGAAATGATGTTGGTGACCACAAGCTAATCCACCCGAAGCATGAGCTTGACTTAAATCAAAGTGATCTGAATCACTGATTTTAATCATACTAAAGCAGGAAACATGGTTTAAATCATTGATTTCAATCTTGGTTTACATTTGTAGTTTTATATTTATTTTCTTAAAGGAAAACTGATTGCAACTGGTTAACAACTTAATACAACCTTTTCATCAAGCTTAACTATTCTCCCTGCTAAACAGGAGAATAGGTTATTCTCACATTCATCTGTAGCCCTAATTTTTAGGTTATAACTATATTAGAGATCATTACTTTCTATTACCTGGTAATTTTGTTATTTATATCAATATTCATTTGGTTGAAAAGTGGAACTGCAGCAAAATGAAAAAAAAAAAAAAAAAAAAAAAAACCAAAAACATTGTTATCTATTAAATGAAAGTTACTTTAACATGCTGGGTACAGAATAAGTTTATGCATTTATGCATGTAAAACACTTGCTGAACATAGGCTGTTACAAGAAAACTGAATATATTAGGATCTCGGCAGTATTAGATCTCATCCCCTTACACCTTTATTTTATTCCTGGATTGGAAAAGGAAAAAAAGGTTTCCTTTTTTTCAGCTCCACATTAGTTTCCCAGGGTTTTTTTATTGGATCACCAAAGGAATTACTGAAACTAACTATTCAGCCTCATCCCAATAAAAACTGAAACCAAACTCTTCATCTACAGAAGAGGTCATTAGTGGACAAAGCCTATCAACCTTCACATGTGCTAACATAACTGGTTAGGTCTTTGGACTAATTTTCTTTACAATGAACACAGAAAAGTGTATTTTGTTATTATTTTATCTTTTCAAACATAATGCATTTGTCACAGGTTTCAGTATTACTATTTTAAAATTCTATTTTAGAAATATTTTTAAATGAAATATTACAGAATTTATATAAAAGTAATATTTAAAAGCTTTTTAAAACTTACCCATTTTGTCCTGCTTATTTAACCTGCAGTTCTAAATACCTTAAAAACTGCCTAAACATTAAGCAGGACATAATTAGTACAGTCAATAAAGTAAAAAAAAAAAAAATAAAAAAAAAAAGAGTAGATGAGAAAAACTCAACTTCTTTATTAAACTTTCAGAAGATACTAAAACTCAGGAGATCATTAAAAAATAAAAAAGCTGGTTTGGTATCTTGGGTTCCAAGTTCTTGGTTCTGCGCTGCTGGGTTTGCTGCACAGGGCAATGTGAGCTGTGGCAGCCCCGTTCACAGCCAGCAAAGGAGTTCCCATTGAGGTAAAATCAATCAGAAAGCCCACAAGTAAAAAAACCACGAGACACATTCCTCCTCCTGAAGAAACACCAGGGTTCGCTCAGAGTCACTTTTAACTGAGGATTCAGCTGGACAAGGGCATTATTTGCAGGGGAGACAGGGATGAAAGGGGACAGGGAGCACTTCCGCAGACTTCTGCATCAGCTCTGAAAAGGCCCCAGCATCCCTACCCCATCCTCACAGCCCAGAATACCCACACGCAGCCCCCCCAAACCAACTCCTTGCAACAGGCTGCTCTGAAACCCTATTATAAAAAAAAAAAAAAAAAAAGGCAGCTAGAGGGGGAAAGTGAGGGGGAGGAAGAAAAGAAAGTCGCTCTATTGACTACAGCATCTCTACCACACATAATTCAAGGACTATAGCCAGTATGAATTGGGGGGTAGGAGGGAGAAGGGAGCTTTTTTTATCCTTTTCCTTCAAAGAAACTCATCAGAAATAAACTGCTATTCAATTAGGCAAATCCTCAGCACATTTACTTTCAGCAAACCTAAATCACAACAAAATAACCCAAAATACCATGAAGGAATGATAAATAGAACACGTGGTAAATAAAAGTTTAAGAAAACCTTGGAGTGTTACTACCAACACTGCGCACTGAATTCTTTCTTGAAGCATTTACAAATCCAGACTCTTACTGGGTGATTTCAAAACCAGTAATTAAAACCTGCACAGTAAGAACCATTTGGGTATTTCCTTAGGTCTTCAGACAATGATATAAAAATACTAGCTAAACATGCACATGAGATTAAGCAAGAAGGACTTAAATGGAAGAACATGCAGCTCACAGGTAACTAGTTCAGAAGATAAAATACAGACTGTTCTTTAAATACTCCTTTAAATACAATTTTGTAAGTTTAGACTTCATGGTAATGCAAGATCCCAATTTGACAGTCTTGCACACACCCCACACTACCTCCCTAGAAAACACACAAAGTATTTGTGTTCCTGGTTAAAGCAAGATTAACAGATCAAGCCCTTTTTCAAAAAAAAAATAAAAAAGGCAATTTAAAACAGAAGAAAGGGCTTGTAATAAGAAGGCCATTTGACTGTTTATATTATAATTCTAAGTGTATGGATGTAGCATAAAGCTATGATTATTTTCCTGCTGTCATAATATATGTGATTTAGAGTATGTTTAGGGAAAATGTTAACTGAGACAGAGGTCTGTAAATGGATGCAGAATTTGGGCACAAAAAAGCAGCACACTTCTGCTAACCCACACCCAGTCTTCTGTGCAACTTTACTTACTGTTCATAGTTCACTGCAAATGAGGGAAGCTGTCTCTAATGCCATACAGATTTGGCTATCAGCTGTCCTATGCAAATTTGACTCTAATTATGTATGCATTACTGAGCTATGAAATAAGTCAGTGTGTTGTGGTATGTGAATACACATCCCGCTCTTGTTTTTGAGCATAATAGTTTTCAGTGTCTGCTGAGTGTTCATATCCTGTGGACTTTTCCTTTTTATTTTTTTCCTTTCTATCCTGGGGACTTTTCCTCCCCCTCTGCCTTTTTTTTTTTTCTTTTAAATGAGACACCTCCTTTTCTAATTAAAAAATAAAAATAAGGCAAAATTCATTTGTTCTGACCTATTATTAAAAGCAATACAAATTCCAGCCAGAGAGAGATCTGAAGTAAACAACAAAGACTCTTCTATTGTGTAATGAATTAGTTTGAAAAAGGCTGAATAAACAAACAACTACCCAAAACATCTTGCTGAGCTAATTATATACTAAGCAAGAAGTAATTTTATTCTTATACCCACATTTTATGTTTTGGGCTCTTTTATTTCATGTCCCTTGACACCTTCTCCAATAATCCATCTACTTTATATTGGAAAGCCTCACATGAATAAAACTTTATGGCACTACAGGCATTTAGCCTTCCACTGACATTCCTGGCCTGTTCAATTCTGCAATTCAATCAAAATCAAATCTCAAAATCCTCTTGTCAGCCAGCGCTGCTTTCATATGCCCAAGCCCTGTGTAAGGATAACTGCATCCAATCTTTCCCCCAAGCAGTGCTTATATTGTTTTATTACAGTTCAATGAGTGGAGTTCAAAATTACATGCAGCTGCCTACTACTGTGGTCTGTCTGTGTTACGCATGGACACAAGTATTGCCCACCAGGCTTGAAATCATTCACTTACTGGTCTGGCAAGAAAGACTGTGAGCACTTCACTGTATGGAGGAACATCCTGCCTGCTAGATCTAAAGAGGGTGATGTTAGCAGATCAGTCCCCTTATAAAGGGATTGCGAAAGCCCTATGAAATGCAACTCAAATGTGCTCAATGTTAAGCATGTGGCTACTGCACATAAAAGCAAAGATAAACCTCAACATGCACTACTCATTCTCGGAAAGCTTGTGAGGGAAGATAAAGGACTGGGGAATAAAAGGCGTCTCACAGAGTTTTTATATGTGTTTTAAATGATGAAGCTTCATTTAGGCAATTCTTATCTCCCCCTCGAAACCCCCCCAAATCTTTGCACTGAAACAAAAGGACAAAACACAAAGCTAATTAAATACAATTTAATCACATCAACAATGCAGCAACTCCAAATCCAATAGCTTAAAAAACTCCCGCTAGCACTAGCTCCTGTATAGCCTGGCTGGAGGGAGAGAGAGCATCAAAACTGGGCAGGATTTCCATCCCACACTCACTGGGAGCTGGAGGTAAAGAGAGCATCAAGAGGCTCCCTCCTGTGCTACGACCGGGGCTGGGAAGCAGCAACAGTCATGAACCAATGGGAAGGGGCCCCCACACACATACTGCCCAGGCAGGTACCAGCAAACTTGCCCAAATTCTTCATGGATGGAAGCAGCATCCTCCTCAGCACATGTGGAATTCTTCCAGCAGCACAAGCAATGCAACAGTCCCACAGGCTAATGCATCTCCTGTCATCTTAGTGTTTAGCTATCATTTTCACTTCGCTTTCCATCAGCATTTCACAGTATTACAACAGTGACCAAAATCAAAAGGAAAAACAGAAAGAAAAGTACCTTTTATCAAAGGCTATTCATCAAATATTCTACCGTGACTAAATTCTGTAAGACTTGCAAGTGAGAAAACAGAGGCAACATATAGTTAGGCATCCTGCCGAGAAAAAGCTCTCTTTGAGATGAACCCCATTACCTTTCAACACACAGGTCTAGGAACCAAGCTAACCACACAACAAACCGCTGACCTATGACAGCAGCACTAAACTGCTCGTCCACAAATCAAGGCTTCATTTCTCTTTAAAGAAAATAGGAGGAAAAAAAAGCACACTTAGCTGCTGTGCAACTGCCCACACATTGGTTAGGTAGAGACAAACCCAGTCATGAGGCTGTCCAGCAGCTGAGCTTTTAATAGCCTTCATTCAAAAGTAGCGTGGATTACCACACGCGTATTATACATGGGTCTATTAACCTATTTCTACATCTATTTATACAAAGCCTGGACAAGGAAATCTGGAAATTAGACAGCAGTGACTGATCCTGGACTCACTGACTGTCACTTCTTCAGTACAGAGGCACAGCCTTGTGTTCCCACCCCTGCTATGTGTTTGGGGCAGGCCTGTCATGTCTCCTTTATGCCTTACTGTACAATGACATACTTAGGAACATTTTTACCAAAACCTAGGGTGCCAGGATCACACACATTTCAGTCAAAGCCACTGAAAGCATCTTTCTGCACAAGACTGATGCTTCTCCATAAGAGAATGAGTGGGTTATGGGAGCACCAAAGCCCTGGAGAAGTTCCTGCACAGCTCCGAACAGCAGCCCTGCCCCCAAATGACTCACGTACTCAGAGTGAAGACAGAAATCCCTCAGAGGAAAATACAACTTCCCTCTGTTAGGGCCACCAACAGCAATGAGTACCCAAACCATCAGCCTGCAGACCAGGCTTCACTGCTCCAAACACAGTTCTTCTGCGGCCAGGACACAAGGCTTTGGACCGAAACCTGCAGTTTGAGGGGTATTCTGCAGCCAGTATCACAGCTCCCAGGGTACTGCACATGTATCAGGAAATGGGGTCTCTGGGCCCTCCCAAAGACCAAACTTAGCTGTTGAAGTGCAACCAAAACATAAGCAGGCACTCGCTGGAGGGATGCAGTTCAGGAACAGCAGATACTGTCCCTGTCAATATGCAATGACATATCAACATTACAGAATCCAAAATTGAGGCAAACCACTCGGGCATGTGCTGGGGCTAGGAGGGGGAAAACCGTCTCGCTCCACATGCACACTTGTAGGAAGTGACAAAGTATCACGTCTGCCTGCCATCCAAAATATATTCAGCAGCCTATAGATAGCAAACCAATGAGATTCATCTATCTCAAGCCCCAGCACACGCACCCAGTCATTCATGGTGACTTCGCACCCACAGCTTCACTGTAAAGGCAAAGGGAGGAGAGAGGCAAGCGAGGAGCTGCAGTTTCCAACCACCCCCTTTATCACCACCATCACAGTATTTACTGTAACACATGTGACTTAGTGAAGCCCTAGATTAATTAAATGAACTCCTCCATTAATCAATCAATCAATCCAGCACAGAGCAGTTGAAATATTGAATTACTTAAGAGCAGCATCTTTATATAGGACTTTTAAAGGTCTGTTCTGGAGGACCTTATCCCTGATAATTAAATTCAGCCTCACATGGTAAGGAGCATAAGAAACCCAGAGGAGGCCCTGAGGCTGTGAGAGCAGAAGCACAGGCAGCCCTGAGCAGGCATATCCCAGGGTTCAAGGGAAACACCAGCTACTTCCTTGGGCAACACTACCCCGTCCAAGGGGTCAGTGAGCTTCTGGGGAAGCAAACATCCCCCTAGACACTGACAGTGAAAGCTCCCATGTGTTCAATCAGACCACTAATAAATTAATTAGGAAAACTAAACTAAGAATTGCTCAGTCCTCAGGAATAGCTCACATCCAGCTGGTAAGAGCTGGAACAGGGGCAAAGAAGAAAGCAGGGCCATGTGCTCGTGCTCTGGGAATACCTGAATGCATACATAATAGTTGCAGAACCTGTAAAGTCAGTAAAGGTTATCTGATTTTATGTATGGGGAAATTTAGGCAGAGAGAGTTGAAACATGTTGTTCCAAGATGTGCAGAGCACCGGTGAAAATGTCAGTAATAACAACACCAATCTCCCATCACCCTGAAAGCCAAGCACACAAACTGCTAATACGATCAATTTTGTCATCTGCGGGTCCACTTGAACCAGTATGTTTGGACACTGAAATAGAAGGAATGAGTTCTACAATTCTTTCCATCTGCATTTCAGTTTGGAAGAGACTGACTGTGCCCATCAATGGAAAAAAAGACAACAAGAAAAAAAACACATCTATTTCATGCATTTAATAATTCAAATTACTGAAAAATCCCCATCATCAGAATTTTTCCACATTGCATGAGAACTGCTGTTTCTCTTAGACAATAAAAAACAAAGCTTCACAACGCTCCCCCTCAAAAAGCAGACCTACAACATCTGGCAAAACTAACTAACCCTGGTATGTCCTCCCCTACTCCCAGCAAATATTTATATTTTAACTATTTTAGCTGCAAGGGTCTGACTGAAGTGGTTATAACCTCTTGTGGGCTTGCTCTTCTGCCTCTAGCCTTTCCCACCACAACTACATACGCTGCCCAGAGCAGGGATCTCAGTGAAATGCATGGATTACCCCAACTGCTCCTCCTAGATACAAAGGGAACAGAGTAAAAGCCTTCAGATCTCGTGATAAAACAGAGCATACAGGACCCAGAATCAAACAGAAACACAGCAATATGAACACATGCTTCAGTGCTCAAAAGTCACTATTTTTTTTGGCAAAGACAATACAGGAAAAAAAAAAAAACCTTATTACAAGCCCTAAATGTAGGATGGCACAGCATGCTAACATATTGCTGTACATCCCTCACAGAACCGCATCCAAGGCTATATTAAAATAACGTTAAGGTTGCAAAAACTAGGCAACAAAGTTGGCAACATCAACATGCAATCTTGATTTACACCTTTGGATGAGTATTATGATCAAGCCTTCACTTACACAATTGTATTTTTCTCTGGGACTTCCATTTACATGCAGTTATTAAGTATTTCTTTTCACTCCTATAAAATCTGTACTCCCAGTAGCACACGCAACTTACTTAGTAAACACTATCCAAACCCAAAGCTGAATGCAGCATTAAAAGCTCCTCTTGACCATATCTCCAGTTCCCTCATTACAACATCATGAATGATATTAATGAAAGTCACCTCACCTCTGCTTACAGAGAAGCCTGGCAGCATAAGAACCATCCCACTGGCATGAAACTGAGACAAAGTGAAATGGAGGCTACTGACAACTGCTGGTTTGAGTTATCCAATAACTGAAGACACCAGTCAGAGCCCATCACTGCTCACAGTCTTTATGGACACTAACCCCTGTGCTACCACAAACAGCCCCAACTGGCCTCAGCTGCAGCTGCTCACTTTACAAAACTGGCCCAGGTGGCTCTTGGTGAGCACAAAGAAATGAGGAACAGCGAAGCACATGGCAAGCTTGGAGCACTTGGGTTTGGATGACACACCAAAGTCCAAACAAGGCTCTTTGGGAAGAAAAAGATAAACAACCCACCAAAACTACATGATCACGTCAGGAGAGTTTCACAATGTGTAACAGCCCAGAGGCTCAGATGATGTGGCACATGGCACCTTAGCTCTGTCATTTCCCAAATCATGTGCCAGACTGTACGATCCTGACAGTTGTTTTCACATAGACCTGTTATTAAAATACATAATTTCTTGAGCACTTTTTACTCTAAGAATAGAGAATTGAAACAGCAACAAGAACCAGCCATAGCCAGAGAGTGCAGTAAGGAGACAACACAACACAGCTTTTGGTCACGAGCACCAGAACTACCAGCATAACCACACACTGCACCAAGCTGCTGAGTGGTTCAGGCAGCTGCTGGTGGCACAGCAGGGTGCAGGCATCAACCCCACATTCTGAAGAGAAATCACTCCAAGAGCTGTAAGTCTGAGGCTCCCTCGTGGTGGAACCATAAGGAGCACTCCAGTATCCTCAAACAAGCTGAAATGCTTTGACAACTCCAGCGACTCCCAAACAAAACTGGGGCTCAGTGAGACACCAGGAACTTCCACTGCTCCTTGGGGTACCTGCTACCACCTTCAGGTACCTGCTGCTAAGGCAGCCAAACAGTGCAACTCCACTGCAGAAGTCTTGATGTCTGCCAGAAATCTTTCTGCCAGCAAGACTTTCCCCTTTACACTGCAGGGGCTCATGCAGGGCGCTGCTGAGGCCATGGCACCCCATGTGGCACCACACAAGGAGGATGCTGAGGCACTGTGGGACTCATCCTCTCCCAGTGCAGCTCAGCAGGACCCTTCATGCTCGGCACAGTGCCATACAGCTGCCCTGGCTTCCCTCACTAGTGGCAACTCCTGGAAACACCGCCTGCACGGAGACACTACAGCTCTGATAAAAATACTTACAAACACACACACATATCTATACATTAAAAAAGGGGGTACTCCTTATGTGGCAACAAGCTGTGCTGTCATTCCTGGCCATTATGTACCTGCCCAAGTTTGCTCAGGCAGCTGAAGACACTTGGTGAGATCAACGGGTGCTCTCAGAAGACTCACCACGCTCCCAGCAGCTTCATTTCTGGCCCCTCTAAATCCTGCGGAAAGTCACAGGTGTTGTTCAAAAGGAGTGGTATATCTCAGCTCTGCTAATGGTACTTCTTGTGCTGGGGAGGGGGCTGCCAGCTACCACATTTTTACCCTCATCAATGGTGTTCTTCATCCTCCCCAGAAATTTGCACTTTCTTCTTTTTCAAACATTCCCATAAAAACCATTTACAGTCAATACACAGTCCTATTAGCACCTGGTATATATTCTTTTCTAAAAGCATGTGATTCACTTTTCCAAAGCACACATTTACTTTGACTTCCCTCTTACCGAAACAGCACGTGAGTGTTGCCATTTTATATCACAGACTTCCACAGCCCCGTACGTTTCTGTAACAGGTTATTACAACAAAAATGCAATTTAAATAAATCAGCAAAAAAAAAATCAATTGAGAAAAGCTTGCACTGCAGTTGCTGTGACTAAAGAGAATGGTGAAAGCCAAAAGGAAGGAGTTAACCTTTGTTGAAACAGCATCAAACAGTCGCTGCTGCTTCAGCTATTGCTATACCAGGACTTGCTGCAGCAAAGAGCATCCCCCTGTAACAGAAGAGCATCACCTACATACTCGTAACTCTCCAAGGGTCAAACCTAAAGCACTGCCCTTTAAATGTGGGTAACAACCAACATCAGGTACACAAGAAAATCTGGTAGGTTGAACAGGAAACTACAGAGAACTATTTCTGAAATGCAAATGAAACACTGCTACTTTCATTTCATTACTGCCGCAGCACTGTGCTGAGATGAAGTTTCCATCTGTGATTTTCAGGACAGGATATCAGCCATTTCAGACAGCATCCGCTGGAAACTAGAGAGGCAAGTTACAATTTTTTGGTTCATAAAAACATTTAAACTCTATTTGGTCCTCCCTCAGACAGAGCTTAGGGGAGATAATTCAGTGCCTTGGGGAGCAACCTCGCAGCAAACATGCAGCTTTATCCACCATCCCTTACTGTATCATTTAAGAACAACTTGTACAAAGTTACAATTTGAAGTGGACTAAATACTGGGAAGCAGGGTTTTGACAAGGCCATGCTAAATATGAGTCTTCTATTACTCCTTTCAATATTCTTGACTACAGCAAGCTAAATGGTTTGTGGTATCAAGCCTCAAGGTTTTGAACACAGGAAAACATTTTCAAATCCCTCACTGAAATTCAGGGACTCCTGGATTACCTGGGACACTTTTTGTCCATATGCAACAGACAGCACATCCAGCAAAATTATTGCAAACACTTGTTGTTTCTTTTTTTAACAACCTTTTTAACATCAGTTGCACAAATTTATCAGCAAAAAAATGCTGAAGTCCATGATGATGCAATTAAGGCTTTGATTACATGGTGACAGCAAATCGATTTTAAAGCATATTATATCAACAGTTGGGCAAAGGGAGAGGCAGACATTATGGAAATCAGACCCTTTAATATCTTTAAGTTTCCATAACCCCAGAGACCATCTATAATTCACCCTCTTTTATTTCAGATGGTCTCACAATAAACCCCCTACGTTATCACATTCTCATAGCCCATGCTAACACACTTCCTATGACATGATGTTAATAGGTGTTAAAACCCGAAATAATTAAATATATATATACATATCCAAATTGCAACTCTTGCCCCACTAAGGTGATATTTGCACCACATACATTTTTAAAGAACCCTAGGATACAACACATCACTTACTTCCACCGGACAGGTGATGCCTGGTGAAGGCAAGTAGAATTACATGTAAGTGTTTAAGAGCAGGATTTGGCTTCAGACTCTGCATGAAGGCAGGAACAGGGAACTATTGTGCTGCCTTTTTTCTCACAGCAGATCCCAACTAGCTTTGGCTATGGATCTGGCACCACCAGCCAATTTCAAGAGAAAAAAGAAAGAGCCTCCGACCCTTTCCTTTCTCTCCCTTTTTGTAATCTCTTGCAGGCACAACCGCTCCAGCAAGCAGCTCCCCTACCAGCCCAATATTTACACTAAACCACTAAAGGACTTTCTATTATAATGCTATCTCATTGATACAAGATTACTCCTGAACCACATCAAACCCCGCAATACTGTGAGAGGCACAAACGCCGTCTCAAGAAAGAGGCAAAGAGTGGATTATTTCAGTCTCGTTATTTCAACGGCACTTTTGAGATTTATGTAAAAAGTAATGCAATGCTACAGTAAGTGTTTCTCCCCTGGAGGCAACTTAGTGGCTATATGGATTAAATGTAAACGTGTAAATACTTGTGATAGCTAATTATATTCCTGAAAACACCCGATTCCTACCATTTCTTAATCCTCCAAAATAAAAACACTTCAAAAACACATTTCCAGATAATAATCAATTTCATATCATGTCTTTGAAACTCTATATAGAGATTTTTACCTGAGAATCAAAAAGTGTTAAAAACTCCTGCCTCTTTCAACTCTTTTTTACAAAAGACGCACGGATGTAAAAAGCCCAACAGAACACAGCGTTTGCTGTCTCCTCTGGTTGTAAAGAACATGAAAGGGTAACCAGACATTTTTATTCAAATGAAATTATACTAATTTTTTTATCTTCCTCTTTTTCCTCAGCGTGTAAAAACCCCACCCTATAACGAACACAAGCTTAAAGCAATCTTTTCCAATGGACCATTTTACTTATGCTACAATTTCTTACCCAAATTACACAGGTATAATTATTTTGACACTGTAATGAAAAGAAAATGGGATTTGGGCACTGTGGGTTTATCTAATAACACTATTTCTTGCCAGACTTCACAGCACTGACAATCACAAAGAGCCCTGTCCATTCCAATAGGAAATATTTGATTTTACTGCAGGAACATTATTTATTTTCACCAACTTGCTATTATCAGAAAGGATATGATAGCTGAATAATAAAAATGAAATCAAGAAATTCTGGTGTTTCAAGGCTTTATTTTTTTCTGCTCTCACTTTTGACATTTTCTTCCCCTGGAGAGACAAGATAAAGTGCTGTCATAAATGGGTGACTTTTCTTGTCAAATGACAGATTTGATTCTCCATGGCAACCACAAATCAAGGTGCTAGTCTGAATTAAAGCTTCTCTTAAAAGGCGTCTTTATGTTTATAAAATGAATTTAAATTAAATGGGTATTAGGTACAGTTTTTTACCTCCATTTATTTATTGACTAAGGAGCTCTGTACTGCGTGGAGCATATTTGCATTTTAAGGAAAGACAACATATTGTACTGGCAGATGCACAAACAAAGCAAGTTACAAGGTCATGCTACATATACTAGTTTACAGTACTATGAATGGTATACAGATGGACAGCAAGCAGTTAAGAGGTACTTGAATATTGGAAAAAGCACAAAAATTACCTACAGAGTAACAGATGAAGGAAATCTCTCCTCATTTCATAACACTGCTTTCTTCCACACACTGTTAATAGAGTCATGTAATTGTCACAAACAGAATGCCAAAAGGGGAAAAAAAAAACTAAAAAAATCAGATGCTTCAGCCTCTGCCCTTATGCAATCTTACTATAGAGCATGATACACTTACAAATGGTTGTTACCATGACTTTCAAATACCCGAATTTATCCCAGATTTCTAACTTCAACTGCTCTAAATATTCCCTTTCTTGAGGTCACAACAAATCTCAATTTCTTTATTCAGCAGATGAGTCAGTGGAGCCTCCTAGTTCCACAATTAACCTACCTTATTGCCTCTTCTTTTAAAAAGCCTAAACCCATGAGAATCTGAATTGCACTGTCATACTCTCCTCGTTCAGTTTCCCCAAAGAGATAGGAAAAATTTCTGCACCAAACATGAGATTGAAATTTTTAACACATAGGTAAAGACAAATATATATATTTACACACATTCACAATGAAGTAAATACTTCCAGGAATTCAGACAGCATTGTAAGATCAAAATACTGCAGGTTTGTCAGCTGATTCTCTCGGTTACTGGAGTCAAGTGGCTCCACACTCACTGCCCTTGTAAGCTCTGCCAAATTTGATTTTAAGCTTCCTGAAGTTAAAGAAGGTTTATACAGTATTAACAGGAGATCTTCCCACACATTTCTCAGGTTATTACACAGCCTTTTATCCAGAATCACAATTTTAAGCAGCGAAGGAAGGCTTCAGTTCAGCTTCACAGGCAGAGATGGACAGAAGATGTCTTCATCCCGCTGCTGTGCTCTCTGCTTTGCTTCACCGCTGCTGCCCAGTTTCTTCCATAGAAGGTGGAATAAAAGGGTGCTGGCAACCTATAAACATCCTTACACCCTGCATGTGTGCAGGATCCGGCACCTGCACCAGCAGCTTTGGGACAGCCCCCACCTTGCTGCTGCAGAGCAGCTCAGACACAGGGTCGCTGTACGGCTGACCACTGAGTCCCCAATTTACCAGCACCTGTGTGTAACCCAGAAATGTCCCGGTCTCATATTGGCAGCTTTTTGATTCCAATACCCCACCTTAAGAATTAGAGGGCAAGAATGGCCAGGCCTCTCTGAATCAGCATGTAAACATTCACTACATAAAAATCAAAGGACACTTTGCTAATGTACTACTGTCTAAGTAACAGCCTCATTAAAATAAGACTAATCCGTAACAGAAACGCGCATTTTATGGGGTAAGCAACTGAATTTCTTACATTTTTATTGTGAGAAAAGAAAAAGAAAACGAGTCAACCTATTTCACTCACACTGTAACCTGATCACAATGTTTATACATGCCCATCACAGCGCTATATAAATTAAGTCCCAAGAAAGGGTTTGAGAAAATAAAATATGGTTAACTTCAAACAACACCTTCAGCTCAACTCCTGAAAATCCTTGGCACCTCTTGCTACGCACTTCTGGACGTACTTGAGGTTAAGAGGCAGCCTCCTCAAGGTCTAAATACTGTGCTTTTAAGGAAAAATTCCCTAAATTACTACTACGCACAGAGATAACTACACATGGAAAATACCCTCCCAAGACTCTTGCACAAGCTGGATGCTGTAGGGTAGATGCTGGAAGCATCTTCTGCTAACACAAGGGGATGGAGGGTGAAGTCCATACCTCATGCTTACACTTTCTCTCTATCAGCAGCGTTAAGGTACAACAAACAGGTAGAGGATTAAGGAAATACCTTCTGTCTCTCCAGAACACAGGGTGGTTTTCTAGGCCTTCGGTGCAAGCTGACAGCATGGGTTTGCTGGATGAGTGAATGAAGGAGAATGGAGAAGCAAAAGAAAAGATTGCAGCAGCTAAAATTGTCCCTGAAATTCTATTGCAGAAATGGGCAGCCACGGAGCCTTGTCCCATGGCACTGGTTGGGACAAGCTGCAGTCACACCAGCAGCAGTTCTCCACTTCAGCTCCAAGTATTTCAAGCATTAATGTATCATGGGCAGAAAAACACTGCAAGTGCATGAATCGGGGGTTCTTGATCTTTCTGGAGGGTCATGGTGGTGCTGAGGCTGCACCAAAAACTCCTAGGAGCACCGGGGTGTTTTCCAGTGCAGAGTAACTCCAGATGCAAACATGCAGTTGTTGAAACAGAGATACAAAAGGAGATGACTGGCTTAGATGCAGTAGGAAAAGACATAATTTCCTCTCCAAGGTGGTCTCAACCACTCATTTAGTGGGAATACAGGAGTCTGATTAGCAAACGCCTGAAATTTAAACTGGGGTAAATTAATGATGGTAGGTCTTCCTTGCGCACTCAGCGGGCACTTCTGAGCTGGCTTTTGGCAAAAACTTTAAACCTTCTCCTTAATTTTTGGGAAGCAGCACAGCTCACCTTTCGTATTATTTCTAATGCGTGGCATTTCATTTTATTGAACATGAGCTCAGTGCTGGCAACAGCCATAAATTTTACTACTTTAATAGTGTATGTTACCTGACGTTTCCTAACACTGAGCTCTGGGATTTGAGACTGACCAGTCTTGACAGAGATGGATAGTTTGCATAAGAGTTATAAGGGGAACAGAAGAGGCTTCAGTGATATTTTAAGCAGGAAAACTATGCAGCATACTTTAAAAAGTGAAAAGACAACCAGGAAAATCTTTGGTTCGCAATCACAGGAAATGCCAGCAAATGTTTTGAGATGCTAGCTGAAAATTTGAAAGATGTTAAAAGCCAGCTTTGCTACCTTTAGCAGTGAACTATAAAGCTAATCACATATATTTTGGGGGTCCTTAATGTGGACCAGATGGAACTACATCGCATATAAATAAAAAACATTCTCTAGTTTGTGGGCTGGTTTGAATTTTATTTCATTGGATAAATGTGGAAGACAAAGTTACCACGTAGATGTTAGTCTGAGTAAACCGTGAAGCAATTAACACGAGTTCAAAGATACATTTTCATCCATCAGATACCCTACTGCCTTCTAGATTTCACATGGCAGTTACCGCAAGTGAAAAAGGGATACTGTCAACTTGAGACCATGTCCATACCAGCTAGGTAGGAGCAAGCTCAGGTGCTGAACCTGCTCCTGAGTCCATACAGGGGGGGCTTCAGCTGCATCCTACTGAATGCTTTATTTTGTTAGAAATAACACTAATTAATTGGGGGAAACTTGATAAAAAAGTATGGAGATAGTAGGTGCAAACCTGCAAGGTAAGCAAACTAAGGAGAATAATCTTGATTCTCTTTTTAAGTTATAAAATTATTTACTTGTTCTGATCTGAACAAACATAAAAGAATACCTCTCCCAGGCTCCAGGCATTGTTACCATCAATTAACTAACAATTCCATAAACAATAAAAGTATTACAAAAACAGCAGCACATCCCCGCCTACACGTTAGCACCAGTCAGCAAAAAACGCCACAAAAAACTACAAACACCACTTCCTGCTCCTTGAATTCCCAAAGGAAACTCCACCCCAGCTGCTGCAATCAAAAATACGGACTTAACAAAGTGCCTGCAAGGTTAAATGGCAATTTTAGGTGTTACTTGTGTAAAACAATTTCAGACACAAGGGTGAATGTAAGCTGAGAACTCCTTGAATACAGCCTCTTCTTCAAACGATGACTGCTTGCAGAGCTTGTGTTCTCTGCTTCAAGATGCTGAAAGGTGAATGGGTTTACATGGAAAAAAGAAAAGGAAAAAAGAAAGCCTAACCCTGCATCACTGACCTACCCCAGCAACAGAAGTTCCCTCGCACCAGGTACAGATGTTTTCAGCAGAGGGCTGTGACCACTTCTCCCATCACTTGTTGCAGGTAGAAGGACAGTGGGAAAAGGGGATTCCAGCCTGCTTTCTGCCCTCCTCCCTCCCACAAGTCCACACTTGAGTCTTCCCACTGATTTCTCAACTGTGTTCTCAAGTTTCTGTGGGTCAACACGGCACCGACTTGGCACCCTTACAACTCCAATGAAATCCAGGGAGTCATGCAAATGTAGCTGAATATATGTCTTCTTTTCTGATTCACTATGAATAGGCAGAAGCCACTTCAGCCAGGATGGTGAAGATCTTAATCCGTAGCTTTGGAGTGTGTTCTTTTCAAAAATCATCCCAACTTCTTAGTGCCCCTCAGTTCCAAGGATGGCCCGAAGATCCCCAAGCACATGCACACCATTGCCACAAGCAGAGTCATTGCTCCTGCTCTGAAGTTAGACAAGCACTAAATCAAGCCAATGCCAGCAACATGCAGAAATGCCAGCTGATATAAATTATGCAAACATACCGTAAAACTGGAAAATGGGTGTTTTAAAGTACAACATCATTGCTCAGCTGAAAGCAAGCTGAGGCCCTACCCGGTAGTTCTCCTCTCAAGCATCTTTCCTGTATCAAAGTTAATAACTCTTTGCCACCAAAAATACATCATGGGAAAATTCAGCAGTCCCCTGGGAGTTAATGTGGTACATTCAGAGAACGAACTCAGTCTTTAAAACTGTGAAGTACAAGGATTTTAATCCTGGTTAAAGTGCAAGTTCCAATACAAACTCAACGTTGAACCCTTCCAGAATTCGTTTCTAAGAGTAAGTGATCAGAGGAAAATCTCCTTCAACGTGCACGAAATAACGCAGTAAAAAGTAATTATTATGCCAGAAGAGGGCAATTTATAAGACACAAGTGTGGAGAATAATTACTTACCTTCACAACAAGCACATTTTTCTTGGTTCCTGTGCCATAAATGTAACTTTCTCCCAACAGCAACTTCTTAAAAAGATGTTTGTCAACTTCTGTCATTCACAGATACACAACAAAGAAAAATGTATATCTTTCTAATGAGATGCACAGCCAAGGACGGTTGTCAGCATCATAGCACTGCTGTTGTGACATGTATTTCATTTTACTCAATACGTAGCGGGAAAGCTGTTTAATCCAGCAGTCCAAGCGACGTCCAAATAGGCATTAATAATGCAGTGAATAACTGATCATCACTAGATGGTTTTCAGCGAGATAAGGGTATTTCCCTTCCCCTTTTAAAAATATCCTCCTAGTTAGAAAACAGAGGCAGAAGTCAAGACTGTTGCCTGGTACCTCCTGCAATGGGCACCCATCTGCAAGTGCCAACTTGCTCACTGCAGAGTCCATCCTGTGCACTGCGGATTTCAGCACTACATCAACAGATTGCAGTAGCACAGCAGGTGGAGCGGGGGGCGAGGGGAGAAGCAATTAACGTGGATCATGTTCCCCATTTTTCAAGGTAGATGGCAAATTCTGTTTCACAGACGTACAAATTCACTTACAAAACCCACTGGATAATACAAAGACATCTGTGTTTACCAAAGTAATCATTATTGTTTAATGCTGATTTTTTACACCATTTAACAAATAACTTTAGCTCTGATGAACATGGTGATTTCCATGACAGACTTAAAAGGAAAAAAGTTCCTAAGAAATGAGGAGCTGCTAACACATGCTAAGTATCCAGACAAGCATCACAGATTAAGGGCACCGCTTTGACCTCACATATTCTCACCCCGTGCACACTCAGCCAGCACAGTCCAACAGGGTTTTATGCGGTGGCTTGCTGCCTTGCATCAGAACTTGAAGTAATCCTTGCACTGCTTCCTGCACCGAACTTCATGGCCACACACAACAGGGGCAGGCAGCACCATGTCAAACACCACAAGCAGCTACGGGACTAAAACACCACCATTTTGGGACTGACCCCTGCATCCACCCACAGTCACAAAGAGCTTGGTGCAATGGACACACCTGCCTCCTGGACCAGACCCACCACCATCATAGCTGTGGGGAGTTTCCCGTCACTACTCCAGCATTGCCACTTACAGCCTTCATCTGTGCCCCTCTGCAGCTCTGCAGCGCAGGCAGGCAGGCATGGCTGACATGCGAGGATGGGGGAGTTCGGAGGAGAAGTGAGCCGAGTCGAGACTCCACTACACGTTCAGTGATTATAAGATTAGTGTGTTTTTATTTAAAGTATTATCCGTTAACATCCTGTATTACAGAAGTAGCACAACAGTATCGACAGACTGTCAATATTAATAGGAGTGTCTAATGTTATATCAATACTAATTTAATTTCTGTTATCTGCAGGCTGCAGGGCCTTTCTGAAGAAACAGAGGAACAAGAATGAGAAAGCCAAAGCAGTGACATAACAGGAAAACAAGCCATTCCTTCAGCTTCTCCATCATTCAGTGGCACCCTGCTGTTTAACAGTTATCCTTGCTTCTTCTTTTGAGAAAATCCACTGACAACAAAACCCTCTTAGCTTTTTCCAATATCACCATAACCTCCACATTCTCTTTCTTTTTGGCTAAAAAACATCTTTGCAGAACAGCATTTTTCCTAACTATGTACACCCAAAACCTGCAAAATCAGTGTATAAGACAAGAGCAATTACAGGTCAGACGAGTAACTCACCCTTATGACACAGTGTTGACTCACAAAGGGGAACTTCTAGGCTGGCGAATGAACCGAATTCATACAGACCTTAAGGGCCACGTGAAAAAAACATGTTCCTCACATGCAAAATCTGTATTTTGAGGCTAAAACTTTTTGAAGACTTGTACTTTAGTAAGCATCCCCAAGAGTACTCATGTTGGGAAGCCTGCCCAAAGCAGGAGGGGCTGCAAGGTGGGAATAAGCCCTTGTCCCTATGGGGAGATGCTCAGCACAGCCAGGATCACTGTACCACTCCTGCACTTCCCATCACTACCAATGTACTTTAAAGAGAGAGGAAGGCAGGTTCACCGTGACAAGTGAACAAAGTAACTGAGCTAATTATGTAAACGTTCATTATCAAAAATACTTAAATATCCTGGTTTGCATTTTCTTTTTGTGGCGGAACGAGCAGCATCTAAGGACTCGGAGTTATCATCTAAGAAGTGAGTAAAAGAGGAAACTGCCTAAAATGAAGACACACTATTAAAGAATATTTCTCTTGCTTTAGCACACCAATGATCCCAACTGTACTCGCCACAAAGCATTCAGTGGGAATGAAGGGGAAAACATTCTCCTTAAATACATTACAAATAAGTGATGTATGGTTTGCAAACTGTGATGGAGAGAAGCAGAACAGAAGGTACTGGGGTAGGAAATAGGCTTACCTCATGATACTCCAGGATGTGTGACCAGTTCCCACAAACAAGTGAACCCTCCTTCCCTCACTAATGAGGCTGCAGGTTTGCCTGTCCTCCCTGCCCAGCCAGAGCCCTCTGCAGCACAACAAGGCACAAGAAGCCTACCCCACCATCAACCATAGCCTCACCACTTGACATCACCATGCCAAATTCCCAAGAGTAATGATACCCAAAGCTCTCTTGAAAATACCTCGAGAGGGTACTGAATGCAGGCTGGGTGTGTCTCAAACCCTCTGCACTCCCCGATGCTGGGCTGTATCACCATGGATGGTGGCATCCTTGAAACCCCACATTAGAACAAGTCAAAGAAATGTTTAAAATAGACGTGGGGAAGAAAACAGCTTTCATATTGTACTTAAAATGCTGACTTCTCTCTCCTAACCTGCCTGTGCCCTCCCAACAAGGTCTCCTTGCCAGATTCACAGAAATTTCCACTCACACAAAATTCTACCTTTAAACAGATCTTTGCTGCTACCCATGCCTGCTGCAGTCACACAGATTAACATTAATTGGTGGTTGCGAAGAAGCCATGTCTGTCAGACTGCTTCCCAGAATGACATAAAGAAGGAAGGAAGGCAGAAAATGAGGGAGAACAGCCTGTAGCCTTTGAAAACCAGGGGACTGCGCTGCTGAACATATCACTTCCAGGCAGTTGGGGATGCAGCCAGAAAAGTATCTTTGAAAGAAAGAAAAAACGCCAGTGAGCAAGCAACAAGCAAGCAATGGAACAGGAAAAACTGTACCATAGGGAAGTTAATCCAAGAGCAGTCCCACAAATTGGAAAAGGATAAGAATAAAAATTAGGAATTACTGGATAAGGATTAGTGTAAGAGAGGTAGTTTCCTACCAGGAAATGGGGATTGAAGGGCTCGTGCACGGTACAGCTGAGGACCTCAGAGAAGGCGGCAGGAAGAAATTACAATGCACGATGATGTAGGTTAGCCTGCAGACCAAGAAAGCAAATTAAAAACAAGCTTCTGGGTCTGAGCACCCACCAGGGCAGCTCAGGCCACTCTGAGGGGTCTGCAGAAGAAAACAGAGCTCTCCAGCTTGGCCATGGAGGTTTGCTTTTGCGTTCTAAAGCTCCCAACTTGGCTGTTGGGATTTACATATACAGCAACAACACTCTCAGAAGATGGGTTCATTCCCAACTGCAGGGCTGGGTTTGCACTGTCTCACACAGTTCTACACCCCACAAAGCACAAAGCACTACCAGAAATCAGCTATGAGCTGCACAAACAGCACAGCACAGTTCAAGAAAGAGATCTGCCACCCAGGAATCCTCATTGCCAGTTGCATCTTACCTCTCTTCCGCCTTTCTCTTCACTGCCTCTCATCTCTACAACCACCACTTCTGCAACACTTCTCCCCCCCCTTAGCACTTCACAAGCTTCTAACCCCTTCTTCTCCCTCCACAGGAGGCAGCACCGGTAGGAGCAGCAACAGCCAGAGCTCATAACTTGCCTAACGAATGCCAGCCAGAAGTGATTTGTAGGTATAAAGTAGATTATTATTCTTTGAGAGAATGGAAAAGAAAAAGAGGGGCAGAAGCTTAAGGTGGTGGTGATGAATGAAGATGAAAAGAAGATTTTAGGGTGAGAAGTGCTTGTCTAGTGTGACCTAAACTATTCAAACCTCATTTGATATACGATGGACTTTTATTCCCTGCTATGTGTCACTTCAAAGTCTGAGGTTTGTATTAAAGAAGAAGCCTTCTCCTTCTAAGTCATTCTTCACTTTTTCCCAGAGTTTACTAACACAGCACAATACCTGGAAATGCAATCACATTAAGTTTCTATAATAAAGTCATATAGTCACTAGTAGTACATACTAGAAGATGCATTTTATTGTTTTTCATTATGTAATTGTGTGCTTCATTGCTTTTCATCTGTTTTTCCTTGTGGGAGGTTGAACAGCCCAGGAATACTATTTTCCTCGGGATAATGTTCTTGGGGCAGAATGAAACCAACCCACCTGTGCTCCAGTCGGATGCAGTGCCACCACCCTTCCCTCCTCTCTGCTCCCTGCAGGGGAGGATCAGACTCCTGATAAGCTGACGGTTCACAGTGTGAGGCAAGGCAAATCCAACTTTTCGACCCCACAAGGCTTGTCCCTACTCAGAGAAGCCATCAGCAGTAAACACCTTAAGTAGGCAACGACGCCAGGCACAGAAGTGGCTTTAGTCACTAGAGATTTCTGAAGTCTTGCATTCAAGTCGCCCACCATCCTTCCTCCCATTCACACATCTCATGTCTTGCCTGACACGGGTGGCAGTGAGTGGAGTGGGCGCAGGAGCAAAGCCTCTCCAAGGAGGGCTCCACACACCTCCACTTGCAGAGCAGTTTGCCCACAGGTTCAAAGACCTCAGCCCCAACAAAAGGCTGCCAACTGAAACCAAAAGCAGAATATACTCCCCCGCCCTGCTCCACTTCTGCTTCCCTTGCATTCAAGTGGGTTTCATCCTGGCAAAATCACATCCCAGGAGTTACCATTCAATTTTCCCCCTTCTCATAAAGAAGGAAAACAAAGAGCTGCTACGATGATAGCATATTCATATGCTGCTGGAGCTATCAAAGAGACTCCTGCAACAGAAGTGGAAAGGAGATGCTTGCCCTGGACAGAGTCAGCTGGGATAGCAGGAAGGGCTGCAGAGCAATGCATCAGCAACTCAAAGGCATCAGAGTAAAATCTGAGGACAAAAATGTTTCCCCTCCTTATGCCTGGAGACGTCTTTGCTTTGGATCTTGGTTTGCTGAGAAAGTTGATGTTTAGAAAGTAGTGTATATATCGTGAAACATGTTTTCTCCAAACAGCTAATGTCACATTTAGTTTTGAATATGGGGTTCTTCCTACTAACAGACAGGATCGTTCATTTATAGATGTTTACATTCCTATACATGAAAAAAAAACATATTATGCTAATAAATTGCACAACTAAACTATACTTGATTGGATATGCTCCTGCTTAGTATTCACACAAAGCACTTAACTGTTGGGTAGATTTACTCATTTACTGTATCTATTCTTTTAAATGTGCCCCAAAATTCGTTTTCTCAGCACTTGCTTGCTAAGATTGCTTTCAATATTGGCTTTGGGGGAGTTCATTTTACTTAGGTTCTCTATTAGAAGAGAAAGAACACCACAGATTCACTGAAACCTTATTTCTCTACCAGAACACTGATTCACACGGGAGCAAAGAGCATTCTGCGCTACTCCTGGCCCCAACCAAGGACACCAAATCTTCTCTGCATCCCACCCAGAAGAAAAAAAGGCAAATGCCTTTTATTTGAGATGCTCTGGTCTCCTGCACTCCAAACACACAGACCTCCTGCTAGCACCCTTCCTCTCTCCCATCTTCAGCAAATTTCCACTGCAGCCCAGCTAAGCCCTTGGAGACCCCACAACTGTACAACCAAGCTCCAAGTAGGAAGCTTGAAATCATGCTCCACCAAGTTGCTCCATTTCACTACACTTTTACAGCTTAAAAAAAAATAAATATCAAACTCCATTGAATTTCTCTCTACACAGCTGCATCTCTAATGAACCCCCATAAAAGTTTAAACTTACATTCAGTAATCATATGCAATTGAAACATCATAAAATGAGAAGTCAAGGAACTGTATGTGGGCTGCAATGACTTGTCTTATTGTATTCATTCCCTTAATAAATATATCTTAAAAATAACCTCACAGTCACACATTTGCAATATAATATAAAAATAACACTGGATTCAAATTATTAAACAGGTAATTTAATAGAACGAGAATTGAAACGTAGGACAGAGTGCAACTTTATGCTAAAGGAATAGGATGACTTTAGCCAACACGACTATTTAATTTTTTTGCATTATCTTTGCATTTGTAACACTACAACATCCACATAACCTTGACACTGTACTCACCTTAGTAACAAACAAGTGTAACATTCACTTATAATTGAAATCCCAATAGGGTACTTGATTCAAGTAAAATAAAAATTGGAGGCCCCTACTCTGTTGCTTTTTTCTTAGTCACTCTTATAGGCTAAAAGGATTTTAAAATAGATATATTTGTACACTATTAAATCTACAAAGCAGAACCATTTAATTTTAATTTAATGCAAAATGGAAACACCTTCAAAAGACACGATGCTAAAAAGAGAATTTACTTAAGTTCTGGATCAGCACAGTTTGGCAAATTCACACCCAGTAAAGACCAAGATTTAAACCAGTCTTACCACCAAGAGCAGCCACTGTGCTGGGGGGGACCACTGTACCAGCAACACCTCCAGGCAGAAGATACCCTCCACTGCGCCACCACAGCTCAACACCGATGAAGAGGGACAAGTACCTCCAGTCCAAGCATCACTGAGCCAGGACTCTGCCTGGCACAGGCTACCCTCCTGGTTGCATACTTAGCTTCTGCTTTGCATAGCTGGTTTCATTTAAACTGAGGTATTTTAAATGAAAGAAATAAGGCAAGAGTCCTATCAGTGCCCAGAAAAGGAAAGGCCCTTTCCTTAACAATGGTCAAGACCAGACACTTCAGAGAAAGGTACAAGAAACATCTGAATTGAGAGTTTTCACCTCTGGAAAGTGGTTTCTGCCTAACCTTTTGTTAGCTTTGTCCTAAAGCAAGAGCATTTATATTCTTACTAACTTGTAAAATCAAATCAAATAAACCTGCTCCTACTCAAGGTACCTGCAGATGTTTTGATTACTTAAAATTAATCAAAGTTAAATCCTCCTTATTTCACACCTAGTCTTTGTAGCTAGGATTTACAGTTCGACTGAATGAACACCTAGCTCTATTTCAGGGAAAAAAACCCACACTTAACTGCAATCTAAATCATCTGAAGCCATCTTTTACTTTGCTCATGTTGGCTTGCTCTTCTCACAACTCCAAAGCCACAGACTTTCTGCCCCTGCAGAAGAGCCAGCCCATTGCCTCGAGTGCACCAGCACAGTCCCGGCCACACATCCCACTTGTCAACCGGGGCTGCCATCTGCCAGAGCTCCGTCATGCTTTTATTAAGTCCCTGATGAGCGTGATTCAATTAATGTCGCCTGAAAAACAACTACACAGCAAATGAAAGGTGACAAGGAGTTGAGACAGTACTGGGGGGGGGCACGGTGGACAGCAGTCCAGCCAGAGGACACAGCAAACCTGTTACTGCACACAGCAAAATGGGTTTGATCTGCTTACGTCCAGGGGGGTGATGGGAGGGATGCTGAGGAGAGAAAAAGAGTCTGGAGAAGTGAGACATTAAGAAAGCAATTCCCACCCTGCCACTGGGAAGGCAAATGGGAAGTGAATGCATGTTTTTTATCTTGTTATTTTGACATTTTGTCTATGTGTAGCACTGTGGTGCCAATCATCAGCAAATTCCTGATAGAGCTATTAGCTGTACCACACTGGAGGCCTGCAGGATGCCCCACCAACCCATCAGCAGGTCCGTACCCAACACAGCTGGAGGAGTGGGCTCCTTCTGCTGGTGGAAACAAGGACTTGGCTAAATGTAG
This sequence comes from Myiopsitta monachus, assembly GCA_017639245.1. NCBI lineage: Eukaryota > Metazoa > Chordata > Aves > Psittaciformes > Psittacidae > Myiopsitta > Myiopsitta monachus. The sequence continues at coordinate 16,416,859 of CM029929.1, read as the reverse complement.
TGAGCTACAAGTTTCTGCAACAACGTGCAAGTCTCCAACATGTGGCCCGTAACGTAGCTGTTGCCATGGTAAATATTCATGTTTAGTGAAAAGTGTTAAATCTTGTATCATAAGTTAAATCAGCTGCCAAGACACATTTTCACAAGTAGGGGAATTTTTGTCTTTTCAGAATGGAATGTTTTTCAGTTGACATTGATTTTTCCTTAAAATAAGTCCCCCAGAAAGGAAGCCAATCACACGTGAGGCAGTCCAAGAGCTGAATTACTCTACTCCTTCTCTGAATCATCAACAAGTGTTGTGTGCTAGTGCGTGTGTGTGTACAAATGCACTGTAGCTTCATGAATCCCATCCTCTTATACAAATGAGCAGTTACACCATTTATTCAGAGTATTAAACTAACGATCCCGGCAGAAATAGCAGTGATATTTCATATTTTGGGTGATGAGACTTCAACAAGGAACTTTTCTAAGAAAGAAGCATCCCAAAAGAAACAATTAAGTTCAACTTGGCCTAGTCTCTCCACAAGCACAAGACTCAACCCTGAGCCTGAATATACAGTTGTTTATGTAGGTCAATGACAGCCATAGTAAGAGCATATTTACCTGCTTTTATGTTTCTTGATGAGTATTTCAAAAGAGGACAAATGGTTTTAATACAATTTCAGATAGACAAGAGAGAATTAATGCATAATTGGCTAAAAAAAACCTTTGCTGCTTTTATTCATTTAAAAACTGTTGCGAGGAAACCTGACTGTTACCAGTTCAAGATCTGCAAAATTACATGCATGTGTCCTTCTACTGCTAAACTACTCAAAATTGGCTCATTCTAGCGTGTTACGGTTAATCTTCCGTACTTAAAGCAAAATGCATTTTCAACAGAAGGTTCTTTAGAATAAGGGGGGAAATGGTAATTCAGTAATTAGTCCAATTTCATTCAGAGCAGAGTAAATAACTCCTCTGATAACAGAGCAACAAAGCAGAACTAGTCCTTAAGTCTGAACCAAAAAGACAAAGCAGTCATCTGCTCTGACACTCTGCAACGGAAATAAAACCATGAACAGCAAAGACCTTGTTTTCTCCTGCCCAAGCCCCACACCAGGGAAAACCTCTCCTGCTAACACACACAGGGAGGACTCGGCCCCCAGACCAGCCCTGCAGAATAACCGCTGCCCTGCCGAACGTCCGAGGGCTCTTTGTCAGTGTTGGTTTTCCGCTTCCACATCTGATTTCACCTTGGTTGTGTCTTCTGTGGTGAGGACTTTGCCCAACAGATTCCTTTCTTCTTTACCTACCTCCAAGTAGCAACAGCCAGCAGCCTGTCACATCCTTGTTTCCAAGTTAAGAAACACTTCTTATTCCTCCTCCTCTCTCTAATTATTGCTCCACAATCAATTTGCCATACCCCATTGCCAGATCTGCACCTTAGCTCCTCACCTCTAGCGATTAAAACTCAAATGCTTCTCCCATGTTCTCCACAAAAGACATTTTCTAGCAAGCAAGCTATTGCTTTACACTTGCTTACCTCTTTCTCTACTGAAACCAGCTCTACCAAAAGGCTGAAGCATATTTAGCCTTCTCAGCTCCCTGCTTGTCTCTTTTATTTTACATGGTTCAATGTTCTCATTCTGCCTTCTCTCCTTCTTTCTCTACCCCAGCACTACAAAAAGACATCTTTAGTGACACCTTAAAAAGATCCCTGAATTAACATGACTTGCACTGTGTGGTATTTTCAGACCAGCCATTTGCTAATGTTGCAAACACAGTTTGGAAGTCAGGGACTTACCAGCGCAGATGAAACCTGCAGAAATAAAATGGAAAGCTTTTACCTGCCAAGCAATCTAGTTAGGATTGGTTCTAGGCTGCCCTCAGATCTAATGAAGCCATAAAAGACCCATATTAAGGAGATGTACAGGCACATTGCTGTAAATATCAAGTGTGGCTTTTTCCATCCTCCTATAGACATGGATTTCTGCTACCATGATTTGCAGGCTGGTAGCCATAGGTGGTTTAAATTCTTCACATAAAAAAAACCTCAGAGCATTACTGACAATTAAAAACAGCTTTTACACATGCACAATAAGGCTTCTCATGCTTAAAAAAAAATAATATGCATATCCATATTACCATCATAATAAGTGCCACAGAGTGACATGATATGATTGAGTATAATGGCTCCTTTGGAGCCATTATGGCCAATCAGTAAATAATACACTTTTGAAATTGTCTAACTACATATTTACACTTGTCAACTCTCATACACTTCAGTGACAGAATTTAAAAGAAACACTGTAAAAAAACTGTAAGAACATTAAACCACAAAAACATTATGCTGAAGTAATATTAAGGTTTGACTTAATTCCACAGAAACATGGAAATTCCAGATTAAGGCCAAATCTCCGGCAATGAAGGAGTCTTTAGCTCACCGAGCAGTGCCCAAGCGCCTACCATGGTCCAGACAAAGTGAGGGATGAGGCAGGGATGGGCAGGAAGGCAGGAGACCAGAGGTTCATGGTTGTCCAAGGCATAAGGCGAGCATCAAGCCCCTGTGGAAGTCTCTGGCCACCAAATTCACTGATGACAGCCAGCCCGCCCACAGTGCCTTGTCTGTTCAGCAAGACACCATTTTATGGTATTTAAAATAAAACAAAGCCTGGACCTTTTCTCTGTTTATTCAGATGAAATTCTCAATTAATTTGAGAAGAATTAGCCTTCATTTATTTCGGAAGAGGCCCCATTGAGACACTGGGAGTTTTGCCTAGCTGAAACACATGGAGAAAAACTTCAGGCTTTGACCCTAAAAAGGCATTGTCAAAAAAATATGTTAAACAAACATGACAGCGGAACATTAATATCCCAAAGATTCACTCCATGTGGGGAAAAAAAGACTGGGAAGCAAGATGTTTTTTCAAGAGTAAAATAATGGGCTTGGCGTGGGCTTTTTTAATTGATAATTCTGTGTCTCTTGTTCAGCTGTAGTCACTTTTGCTCCGAGCAGCAGTGGCAGCAACTTTATTGGTTCCAGTAGAGCTCTGCTGAAAACAATAAGCATCAAGCCCCCAAACACTGTCTGCCTTTCTGTGAGGGTCACATCCTGCTACTGCAGAGTCAAGGGGATATTGAATGCAGAGCACCCCCGGGCCCAAGGCACCTCCTTCACAACAAAAGGACCCCAAATGCGTCAGATGCTCTTCACTACAGTCCTGAACCGTGCTGTAAAAAGCAATGATGGATATTTTCCTAGAGCAAAGGTCTTCCTTTCATATATCTGTATCTGTATCTATCTCCTTGCTCAAACTTATCTATCACTTAGCTTGTGAGAATAAAATCCATAAAGGCTTGGCATGGCAGACTGCTGAAGTTGTTTGAAGACACAACCACCACACCCCTGTCAAGAGGGAATTACAGCTCAGTTTTATAGTCAACTCTCCCCTCGACTGACTGATGACAGAGCAGCCTCCCTCTACGCTCAGCATCTGGGATTTTACAGCCGCTGTATATAAATGGGCTTTTCATGACAAACAACTCTGTATTCAGTTTCCTTGTATATCTGAAAGTGAGAATGATCTCTTAAGGCTTTGCTTCGAAGGAGTATTAATGAAGACAAAGAGTATTACAGGCTATTTCCCCCAGCAGCATTATCACAATGACAATATAATGACCATACCCTACACAAGTATTTAAGTCCACATCCTCTTCCCAAAACAGCTCTTCAGGACCCTCCTGTATGCAAGCCCAACACAGTGACCCTTGCAACCCCCTCCCCACAGCCAGCACCCCACCATCCCACAACCACCTGAAGAGGACAGGATCTGCCATCAGCTCAGAGAGCTTTCTCCAGTTTCCCCTTTCATAAGTCCTCCCTGGAGATATTTGCTTTTGTCTACATATTATAAACCATGGTACAACAAAGACTTAATAAACTCTGTTGCCTTTTCACTTTGCGCAGCGTCTGTCTCCTCTCACCCTACCTCGCAGCTCATGCAAATGTCAGAGTGAGAACAGTTTTTGCATCTCCTCGGGTCGCCCCAGAGTGATATAAGCAAAGGTAAACAAACTACTGAAGTCTGGGTATTTTTGCTTCAGATGGGATGCAAATCAGTGGATGAAAGCTTGGAATAAACTGGCAATATGAGGGCAGCTTATTAAAGTTTCCTCCCCCAGTTCCTTCAATGCAATATAGCTGACATAACCCTACACTAAGGGGAAAAAAAAACAAGCCAAAGAGATATAAATATTTCCCCCAAAGTCAAAGATAGTTTCTTCAAGATGTTTGGCCAACTCTTACAGAAAAAGCATTTCCCCACCAAAGGCAGAAATCTTCACCTGTAAGAACTCAGGAGGAGACGGACCACCACCCTGAGTTCTCAGGATGGGCACAGGCTTTGTGTGGGCAACTGAAAGAGGAGATCAGACACCACCAGTGCTTGGGTGGGCACAAGCTCCACACAGGACACCTCAACACAGAAGAACCTGGGATACAGAAGGTGGTTGGTTCCCGCCATACCACATACACCACTTTCCAAACAACAAGCAGAGCAAGAGCTTCATCCCAGGGCTCAAAGCAGAAAGTTACTGGTCCTGTGTAGAGCTGAAAGCCCCCTGGGAAGATGGGATTTTAAGAGCAGCAGCCCCAGCTGCCACCTAATTGTCTGACCAGTGGGCGCCCCAAACCCACAACCTCCTCACACCATTATCTCCTGGCATTAAGATGTTACCTTCTCCCACTCTTCCCTCCCTGGGCCATGCTTAAAGCTTCCTGGCTGCTGGTGAAGAAATGAGTCTGCCTTGCTCTACCTTTCTCTCCATCACCTTGCTGTCTGTGAGGACTGGTGAGAAAATGTCTCAGCTGCTCTTACACTTCCACAGCATCCATTTCCTGAGTCTCTTATGGAAAAAAGCTGTATCCCATCTCCTGCTGATGGTAGTTTTATCAGATAATATCACGAAGCAGGAACAATCCCATAAAGCCGTTACTGATACCCAAAGATACCTGAACAGCGGCAGCAAAACAGAGATCATGCTCGCTGTGTTCACCCATCAGTGGGCAAAACCTGAAGAGCAACAAAGGGAAAGGCAAAGACTGTCTTCTACAGAGCACATCATTACTCAAACCTGCCATGAGGAGCTGTTCGGTTCTTCTGATTTTTCTGCATGCACACTTCATTTTTTTAACATTTTATTTTAAAACCTGCTGAAATTCAATGGCTCCAGTCACAGGAGTGCCAAGGAAATGGAGCCTCTAGTCCCTGAGAGGGACTCTCGTCTGTGCTGGCCTGACACACAAAATCTGTTTCTTCAATTATGTCTTCCCTTTTACCTAGTTTAGACGTGATGGTACGAAGACATAATAAAAGCTTGTGGAAAAAAAGAATTCAAGGAAGCCAAGAAAGTATTCTTCAGATTGTATTTAGAGGCCTTGGCTCACAGATGCTTTAATACCAGGAGGATAGTCACCTGCAGACCTCAGCTCTACCCCTGCACCATGCTCTCACCCCTTCCCAAAGCACCAGCATCGCCATCTCCAGCACCCTAAGAACTGTCATGCTCAATAAAAACAGTGTTACTGCAATAACAAACTCCAGCTACAAAACCTACTTTGCACTGCTAACACTCTGCATGCGATGAGGCACCAGTGCTCTCCAAGAGTTTGCTGTACACACGCGTGTGATCCACACAAACTCAGAACACCTTCACACTATGTGACATCTCTGCTGCGCCACTCCTAGCTCAAAAGATACCTTAAAGCTTCTGAATTATCAGGTAAAGGATTTTTAATTATGCATTGAGAAACTCTGCAAAGCCAGGGTGAAGCCCTGCAGATAAAAGCTCTGCTCAGGACTTATAGTTCACCACCTTCACACCGCAAAATCTTTTCCTGTTAAGTGATTTAATCGGAACTATGGATACAATTTGTACGATAAAACAGAGTACTTGAAAAATTGTGCTAAGCAATCATTACAGTCGTAACAAAGTCAGGGCTTGTTCTTCTACTGCAACAAAAATTCTGTATTCAGTTTCATAAATGCACAGCAATGAAAAATATCACTAATTCAGCCAGGACAGAAGTCTACGAAAACGCCCTCATTTTTGGTGTGAGAAGATTTTTGCACTGAGAAGGCATGAAATTCCCCTTCTTTCTGGTGAGAAGAAATGCCCCTCGATGCCCCATCTCCTCCAGGACAAAGGCACAGTGGATATAATTTTCAAAACTCGTATGTACACAGAATAACATGGTTAACATCATCCAATGAATTTAGATCCACCTACATGGTATAAATATATCTAGATAAACTGTCACCTTCAGCAGAATTCATTAAAATAATGTTGTATCTTCCTTGTTAAATGTAATTTTTTTAATTGAAATTTAATCTTACTGCATTATTTGGTGGATTTTTAATTGACATTTGTAGTAATTAATTGGTAAGCATTACAGCTTTGTCTGAAGAATTTAAAACTAAATTTGACATCGAGATTGGCCAGCCACTGCTGTGAGGTGCCTGCTGGGAGCATTTCATCATCCTCCCAGCCCCTCCTGCTGATCAGAGGTGGGAGATGATGGTCTCTTTCTTACAGTCATGAATTACATTACTAATGTATTCCATTACCACCACGCAAATGTCATGTTAATTCCTGATCATCATCAAGTCAGACAATGGTTTCCACGCTGGCACCCAGCCAATTAGCGGTGTGGAAAAATATTCCGCCAATTATATAACTTGAATTAGGTTAAGGACTCAAGAGAAAGCAAAATAAATGCTTTGAAAATACTTCTGAGATAAAATGTAAGTTGACACTGTCTTCATGTGCTATAGCCGATGTTATACAATCTGATAGGCAGCTGCCAACATTCATAACTGTTTATTAAATCTAGCCTCTCTTTATGGTGGCAGCTAAGATCTGTATTTTTACCAATATTAGGTTCATTGTGTTATGAAAAAAGACCAAAATACTTAGGAGCATTCACACCAGCTTATAAAACACATTACGTAGTATATTAAATTGTTAAAATTACTTCTTCTCTCCTCCCCTCCGCCACAGAGAAAGTTCCATGGGCAAAGAAGTTTCAGAAAAACAAAGTCTTTCTGCAGCCACTGATGCTTTAAGGAGGAAGGACGATGCTATGAGGACAGAAGTGCCATCTCTGGGCTGCTGCCACCTCTCTAGCTGTGCAGCTCTGCCAGGGGGGCCAGGCTCAGCTCCTGGAGCTCTGCCCCATTCCCCCCATTCCACCAACACACGTCTGGGTTAGCACAACCCACTGACCTGGAGGAACCCATTCCTGCTCTGCAGCTGTGGACAAATCTGGCTTTTGCCCCCTTGGCTATCACAAGAAGCAAACAAAGCACTCTGCGCAACCAGGAGCCCGTCCACCAGAGGAGAGGACTGCAGTACGACTGGGTATTCTTGCAAGAAAAGGTCAGTCCGAAGCCTGGTGAAACGCCTCCAGCCATGCAGGGACACAGCAGGTTTCTAGCACCGTGAGCCAGCAACTCACCGCACAACCAGGCTTCTAGTGCCACCCCGTTATTTTGATTTGTTCTGTTCTTAATTCATTGCACAAGCATGATTATCTCCAATTTAAAAACGTACACAGCACCAGTTGACTTCAAAAATTTATCACTACGAGCAATTTGTTAAAACCTTTTACCGTATCTTTCTGTCTCATTTTCCTAGGTGCTGCAATGAGGCAATTCACTGTTCTGGCTGCTTACCCTAGATGACCTTTGCCTGCCATAAAATGGCATATAACTAAACGCTCTGCTTTAAATAGAACCCTTGCCTCTTCGAAAGGTCCTATGTATTCAGTCAACACAATCAGCAGAAACCACATTTGGTTACTCAATAAGCTGGAAACTTCTAAACCGCACACAGCGGTGAATGAATTCCTGACATCACCAGGGACACTCGAGTGGGGAACAAGAGAGACCGTTGAGAAGTGGCTCTTGCTGCAGCTGGAGAAACGATCACTCCTTTAAGCTGAACTCTCCAGGAAAACAAGAACAAAAACTGAATTAGCTCAACACGTACCCTCTGCAGTCAGCACATTGCTAGGCAACTTACCATCTCTTGATAGAATTATGGTGGAGGGCTGGTCGTACATCAGGGTTAAGATGAACACAAGCACCAGTTTTGGCTAACTGCTCCTTTCCAGTGGGAATGCTCAATGCCTGGTCATTTCCTATTATTATTTTGCAGTATTTTCTAAGCATCTAGAGAATCTAATGCATTCAGAAGGTATTTTAAAGCTATTACATGACATGAAAATTTTAAGATAACTGGAAGTAAGTGAATTCTAAGAGGAATAGCACAAGTCTTTTTCTTTGTTCAAACCAGCATTTGGAGAGAGTTAACAATCCTTCTTTTCATTGCTTTTATTTTTTAATACTGGAGCTATCCAGAGGGCACAGTACTCGAACACTCTGTCTTTACTCCAGATGCCAGCTGGCCACAGTTCCACACCTCCATAACTCAACCTGGTATTTCAATTTATACCATTTACTTCCACTTGCCACCGCTGGGACCAGACACAAAGCCTCTTTACAGGCAGTGCCATGGGGCTATCACAACACCCAGTGAAGTCAAACTTAACCCATGCCAGCCTTAGAAGGGCCTCAATCTTAAACAGTGACCTGGATGGTAAGATTTAGACTCTAAGCATTATTTACAGTTATTAAAGAAGTATTGAAGAAATGCATAGACTGCTTTAAATAGAGGCATGTAGCTTGCAATGTACCTTGCATATAACCCCAAGTTTTCCATGCATACTTCATAGGCACAAAGAAATAATTAATTAGCTAGCCACCATGATTAATATCAATTGATTCACACATGACAGAGCAGTGAGAAATTTTTGCACCACTGGAGAAGTCTGGAGTTGGCTCCCGTTTGGGGATCTCAGTCCTATCAGTGAGGGTGGTAATTCAGACATGAAGGAAATGGTAAGAATCCCTCTCCTGCATGCACACTTTGAGCTGCCATATGGGTTTATTCAACTGTTTACTACACGAGTCGGCAAAAACTGAACAGCTATTATAATCTTAGCTAAATGACATGGTAATTATGCTACCTCTGGAAAAAAAAAAAAAAGAAAAAGAAAGAAAAAATGGAAACTTAAAAAAAAAGAAATAACAATTCACTGGTGTGTGAATTTCTCACGTTTTGTAATCTTTGAATTGAAATGCACTTTCTACCACACAGAGGGATTTTAAACATATAACAGAAAACTGATTTTTTTAAAACTATTTGTGTTCCCATTCCCTACACAATTTAATTATGCAAATTTCTGAGTTTTGAAAGATCTCTTACATAGACCTTCCAATTTTCCTGTAAACTCAGATGACTCGTTTTCCCCAGCCTCAGTCTTCTGATTAACGAAGAAATATTGCCCCTCTTCTTACCCTGGGTAAGAGAAGAGGGCACAGCAAGGCTTCCCGTGCCAAGCTGCTGGGAGACAGGGACAGCCAGGAAAGGCACAACCACCACTCATTTGGCACAAAAGAGACAAACAGGCTTCTTGGGTGGCTAACACCACAGGGAAATGGCAACTGCCCATTAACACAGAAGGGGTTGCCCCATATCACCCTCTCAAGCTTGACCAAGTGCACCCAGGCCAAAACCCACTACTAAAGCCATTGCCCCCACATTCCTCCAGGCTGGGCATTGCAGCACCAACACATTAAACAGGGCAAGCACACGTGACAAGACAGCTCTCCTGTGTACCAGTGACACCATTTTGTCGCTGGGATGCAAGTGCAGCAAACGGTGGAGGTAATTATTTGTTGGCAATGGCTCCTTTGAGAGTCTATCAAGTGACACATGATGGAGAGGAGACCTCTCCATATTCATATTTAATCATGACATGGATTGCCCACATAAGCATGTTTAGACTCTATCTGCAAGGCTTCAGTTTCAGGCAGTAGCTTTGCCTGCATCGCTGAACTCCAGTTTCACCACCAAAGACCTCATAGCTCGTAGGATTTGAGGGAATGGAGAGAAAAAAGCAAGGAAGGGAGTATTTTTTCTATATTGATAATATTTGGTCTCATTGCTATTTCGTTACAATGAAGGTCCTTTGTGCGTGCATGTGTGTGTGTGTGTGTGTGTGTGTGTTAAAAGCAAGTCACTGCTATTCTTTAAATCACAGACAATACAAAAAAGAAACCCCTTGCACCACCATATATAAAGGGGAGAAAAGGGTAATAGAGAGATTGTAAGAAAGAGTAAGTGAGAGTTACTGCAAACTCAGGTTTGACGACTCACCAGTTTTACTTGCAGGCATCACACATATCCACTCATGACTCAGGGCAAAGATGGGAAAGGATCGAAACCCTTATCATGGCAAATGTGTCTGGAAGCCGGAGTCACTCAGAAAAAATGTTCTCAGGAGACTGAAAGACAAAAACATGTTTTAAAACTTCACTCAGTTAGAATCATATCAAAGCCTACCGTTTTCCTTTGAAACTAAAAGGTGGTTATAAATGCTGGAGGTGGGGAGAGCATTACAGGAGCATTACTAGGTATCAAACATTTTCACACAGCAGACTTTATTTAGCTTTAAATACAACTGAATCTTACAATATTAAGAAAGGTTTCTAAAGACACACTTATTTCACATTTGCAACGTGCTCCTCCGACAGGCAAGCTTATGTTCCTTCTAAATACCAAAATGTGTCACCACCCAAGCCCATATTCTGCTCAAAAACACTTCACTGTGCACAAAATCTAGATACTTTAACCTACTTTGCATTATCAAAATATAACAGTCTCTAAATTTCTGAAATACTTACTCTCTGCCTCCACTCCCTGCATCCTGGTAAAACCTTAACAAAATGTAGAATCTCTTGTTGGCAATAATCTTTCCTCCGAGATAAGGAAAAACACATAAAAACTATTTGATGTTCAGGATGAAAACACAAAATTTGCAAACATCAGTTAAGAAATACCAATTAGTACGGGTTTTTTTACTCAGCTATTATTAACACCGATTGAGTTTAAGTTTAGCTCAGAGGAAGATGCTCACTGTACAAATGAAGCATCCATTTTACTAATACGGGTATTTTAAAATAAGATGCATAATTTCTTCACTGACAAAGTATCCACACTGAGAAAAAACACATATTCAGAAATACAAACAGAGGTGTTCCTGGAGCTGTTCTGCATTGCACCCATGAAACCACACAGGATTTAAACAGCAACTCTGGTGCCTGCCCAGGCTGGGGAAGGGAATTTGCTATCCTAAGAGATGCACCCACTCTCCCTCGGCTCCTTGGATCACCACACAACAGGGACCTGCAGCAATAAACCCCAAAGGGGAAAACAAACTTTACAACATATGAAGATGTCCTAAGGGACAGGGGTAGGAAAAAAATTGAAAGCAAAAATCACACGTGGTGCTTCTGACCTCTTCCTTCCCCAACCCTCTCCCTCCATAGCATCCCCACGACAGCTAAGAACAGTGGCTGTTCCCAGCTTTTTCACACCTACCAGCACTTCGGCAGTGGCAAGAACTGCCATCTCCAAATTAACCTCATAGTTATTATTTGGCAGCCCAATGCAACTTTCCTGAGGAACATCTGGAAGCTTCTGTCTTCGCAGCAACTGCATGAAATTTCATGAGACAAAAAACAGGTACTTCTCTGGCCCTGGGTTTTTTTCCCATTCTTTGCTGAATGCAATGTAACGGCTCAAAGAAGATCACAAGAGTTCAGAAATCTAAATATAGGAATTATGTGACCCTATTATAAAACTGTGCTACACAATAAAAATAGATCCAAAGGAGAGTTTTAAAGAGCATTTATGTTAAACATGATTTATTTCTTATGGACTCTGAAATACCTGCAAACCAAAAGTGACCTGCATCTTGCATCAGCTGTATTTTATTCATGAGGAACAGAGCACTTGAAAGAAGCAAGTGTCAGAAACACACATCCGAGGCTTGCTTTATTGCTGTGCTTGATGACAGATATGCAGATGGGTATGTAGCCGAGCAGAAAGCTGCACCTACACGTGTTGGGCAAGATTTCTCCAGCTGACCTACTGCACCACAGCGTTCACCTGCTTAGTAATTTTATCTACGACATGTCTGTAGAGCAGAAAGTTATCGTTAGCCCCATTTAGAACATGAGGAATTGAGGCTCATTTTGGCTAATGCTTTCTCAAAAGATTTCATCTTCTTTTGTGACTTCTGAGGCAAAATTACTTGGTTAAATAACATATTTGATCTGCAGCAGATGAGGGCTACACTGTTCAGAAGCACTATCCTCACCTCCAGATCACTCTTTTCCCTCACATCCCTACTCAAGCATAAGCAATATCTTTGCATCTTTGTGCCAAAAAGCAGAGTTGAAAGCTGGGAAAGCTTCTACACAAGGAACAAGAAACATTGTCGGATGTAGGTAAAGGCATCCTAGCCTGGCCTGAACTCTGACAGTGCATCAGGAAAAACAGGTGTTTCTTACGCCATCAAAAACTGACCTCACCAAAATACTCGGCAAAACATTTCTTCAGCCAGGTTTCCCAAGGAAACCAGGCTTATGCGATCACCATGTACTTGTGGTGCCCAGCCCCACCTGCATCTTTGGAATCCCTTGGGATTAATGGGAGCAGAGAGCTCCCAAAGACATGTTCTCACAGCGTTAACTCTGGGGCTTGCACCACTGGAGGCCTTCATAGCCATTTGATCAGCTTCTCCAACAGCAGGCTCGCTGGCACACTGCCAGCTCCAGGCTGAGCCCAGCAGTGCGGCTGCATGCCAGGAGGGAGCCCGGTGTGGCCTGGGGCCACAGAGGCAGCCCAGGCACTCCCAAGGACCTCAGTGCAGGAGAACCCGGGGCGGCTGGGGGAGAACCACATTTACTGCTGAGGGGAAGGGTGGAGGAGGGAGAGGAACAGATAGTAGATCGGTTCTGATAAACTGAAGCCTTTAATGATCTACCCACACAATTTAGTTCGATCTGGCATTGACAAATTGAAGCTTCTAATGATGTGCCCACACATCTGAGTTGGGTACTCCTCTTCTACAACTTTCACAAAAATAGCCTGCTGGATTAAAGACAGAGGAATTAATAACGCTGCAACATGAGCAAAACTCTTGACTGCTCTTTGACAAAACTTCTCCTCCAAAAGATTATTTGATAAGACCTCCACTACAGACCTCCAGCACAGGCCTCCTCCTGCGCTGCCCTGCTCCCATACAGATTCTCCGAAGGCTACAGCTAAATAAGGGGCAATGAGATGCAGCAGCTTTAGCGTAACTGAAGCACAAAGTCAATCAAACCTTGAAACAGGAATCTGGGCTTCATTAATTCCAGCAATCACAACGTTTTTATTATCACTGTATTAATCAGAATGGGAAACCTATTAATCTGCCCCCAACAAAAATTAATCTTCATAATATTGAACAGATTTGAAACAAGTTTTAATATTTCACTATTTAAATCTCAAAGGCGGAGGCACACAGCTAAGATGATTTGATGCACCACTATGGACCACTGCATCACATCCAGCCCCGCTCAGGTAGCAGAGGCTGAAAATGCCACCCCATGCAAAGGGCTGCCTGGGTACCACAGAGCTTTCTGCACCATTCAGGACAAACATGACAAGCAGCAGATACTCAACCATGTGTTCAGGAGAATGAGAAGAGGTGCAGTGGGAGAAGAAGGCAAGCAGCTGCAAAACTAGGAAGTATCTGAAATTCCCATGCTCTACCAGAGCAAGTCATGGATTGGATGTGAAACAGGCTGCCTGTTACTGACCCTCATCGGTGCAGCAAAGCCTCCCCAAGCCATCAGTGAGCTGCAAAACACCCCACTCCTACCAGATGTGGCATAACACAGCCCAGTTTCAAGGAGAAAATGGGCGGCAGAGGAAAAGTCCTTACAAAATGAGGGTAAGGAGCGGGACAAGATGGACAGGGACTGAGGAAATAAAGACAAATCAAAAATGTAACTGAAAAAGTGGAAACTGACCCAAAGCTTTTCCACATACCCAAGTCCGGCCTGGCTGCAGTTCTGCTGCTGCAATTCCACCACCATCCTGCAGTGGCAATTGCTGATGGATACATCATTTTGTTACTTGGCCAGATTTCCATTAAAGCAGCTTCCACCAACACACACACATTGATTCACATACACCTGGTGACCATGCTTGGCACAGGACATTTCAAAGCCCAATCAAAGGCAGCAATTCAGTCATCTTACATACCACTCACATTCGGCTGTTTACTGACTGCAGCGCGACTACAGAATGCTGTTTTAACTGACAATTTCTCAAAGTCATGCTGCACAAAAGAAAACAGGTTCCACTTGTACATCAGTGCCTGAGAGACCGCTCCAAAACAGACAACTGTAGGAAAAGTTGTGCCCATGTATACATATATACAAAACTGTTTTTAAGTGACTGTTTCAAATTAGAATAAATCTGTGTTCCACCAATTAAGCTTTGAATGCATGGCTGATGCCGCTCGCTATTTTAAACAAGTGGCATAATAAATGCAAAAATTCAAATATTTTAGAGAAAATACTTGGAGAGTTGAGACATTAATTTTGCCATATACAATCTGTTTCACAGGGATTTAAAAAGCGTTATTGCCACCCTGGGTACATTGGAATAAAGATGGAACAGCATCCTTCCTATTTACATATTAAAAAATACATGCCTTCTTGATACAGACTACCCAGCTTGCTGATACACGACTCTGTTAAAAACAATACAGCCTGCCTAGAAAATGCAAAGCCCCAAACCAGATGTGTCCTTGCAAGAATTACTGCACTCTAACAGGTTGAAAGTGGAAATAAAATGCACTGCTGCCTTGTTTATCCTCCCCTCCAGTGAGTGTCCCTGGGGGAACAAGGCCAGAGCAGCTGCAGCTCCCCAGGGCCCTACCTAATGATGGAGCTGTTTACCAACCACCAGCAAAATAAGAGGAGTAAGATCAGCCTCGAAAGCCTTGGGATCTCGGGATACCTACATCCAGGTGAAAAAACAAATAAACAAACAAACCCCAATGCCACCCTCCCTCCCCAAAACCAAACAAAGCAGCCCACCTCCCAAAAATCAATGCTACCATCCCTATTCTTATTTCTACCTCATCTACCTGTAATTGATTGCAGACTGAAATGCACAATCTCCTAAAATCTTTCAATACATATATATGATATAATTTAAATTTTAAAAAAGTAACATTTTTCTTCTTCTTTTTTTCTCTTTAAATAAATTGCTGTTAGAAACACATGCCCAAAGCATCCTTAAAAAGACCACGAAGGCTGTTTGCAAGAGGAACTTTATTACACCAACCAGTAACATTTGTTCTCTCCCTTCAGCTGGGATCCACCTCAACTTTTTGATGTTGGTTGGAGCTTTTATTTGCAAATAGAGCAGAGCTGCTCAGGATGGAGGGCTCCTCTGGAGCATGCCATGTGGCCTGCACAGATGTTCCTTTTATTCCCATGTCCCACAGGACTCTGAGCCTCACTGGTGTTAAACAGATTACGCAAGTAGAACACTTGATTTTGTATGTCCCCCTTTTTTCCTTACAGTTGTCTAATCTACTCACAACTCTTTCTGCCCCTCCTTCTCCCAGAACCACTACAGAAAACACAGAAAAATGAGACAGAAGCAAGGAATTTTTTCCTCAAAAAACAGAATTTGCAGAAACGGCATCTGCAAACAAAGCAGAAATGCAGAACAACAGAACTCTTACTTGGACAGCAAAGTAACCAGCTCATTAGGTGCCAGGTTCTTCTAAAAGAACTTCATCATACCCCAGGAATACCAGTTGCTACAAGTATCACAATCTCTCACCCTCATTTAGATGTCCAACGAGAACTGAACTTTTTCCAAGAAAATAAAATAAATAAATAAATCTAACCCCAATTATGGGTGCTAAGCATTTGAAAATCCTCGAAAATCTGGCCTTCAGCTCAGTCACAAAGAAGGGGCTTAATTTCCCGCTGTCAGGAATCCCAATCAACAACTGAAGTCAATGGGATCTACACACTACCTTATTAAAATAAAAAAATAAGAGCCTAAGAGGCCCATTAAGCAACTTCAGCTACAGGGAGACAACCTCGCTGCAGAAGACAGCAGCTCCACACAGCTTTGTGCACCAGCCACTTCGCTCTCATGCTTAATTTGATTAATCATTTTGGTATTATCCCCAATTAGAAAAGTGTCTAACAGGCAAAATAATTAAAAAAGAAATGGCTAAGACTAAGATGCAGCAGAAAACGGCAGCTACTGAACATGCAACTACTTCAGACTTCTGGCATCTGCCAAGGATACAAAATTAAAGCTTGAAATTGTGGGCAAACACAAAGGCATTGGTGTTCAATCCAGACTGTGGATTTTGATTTTTTTTTTTTTAATAAACTGAAACCGAATTCCAGATGTTGGAAGTTGGGAAGTAAAAACTGCTTTAGCTGTAAAAACATGGAAAGGTGAGGCAAAAAATTCTACTGAAATATAATGATTCTTAGGGATGAAAGTAAAGCTCACGCACCCCCTCTCCGGGAACAGGGTGGGACAGGATATTTGCCCAGCTGTACACCAAAACAAGTAGCAGCACAGGGGGTTGCCCAGAGTTTCCTGGTAATAAGGGATTGACTGGCACAGAAAAACACACATCCCCTGTGTTTCTGATACTATGGTAGTTGTGAATAGAGCCCACTGGACCCACCACCACCCATGCCCTGGTACCCAGCAGCTCTACCCGTGCAACACCACCAGGGCAAGGGGGATTTGTGGATGCAACAGTGTCCTGGGTTCAGCAGTAACTGACTGTTACAGCTGAACCCAGGACACACAGACATTAACTAGTACATCCCAAAGAGTTGCCCTCCATTTCCTTTCACCAAACACAGAGTCCGAATCATCCCTGACGGATCACCGCCATATGTGAGGCTCCAGGATGTCTTTCAGCATCCAACTCCAATCCAAATTTGGACTCATGTGACTAGTTCTCGTGTTCTTGTGTTAGTATATGGGTTCAATCACCCATATACTAACTAAACCACCAACATCCACGGCTTTTGAAAGCTGAATTCAAGGCAGTAATTTGAGATCACTGTTTTCACCCGTTTATTACCGTCACGGCATCCATAATGCTCTGCAGATAAACATACAAAGATCACAGAGTATATTGCAGCATCTCACCAACCCCATCCCAGGAAGACACTCAGTTTTACCCTAAAATTCAAGGACAGAGACAAATGTTTGGATTTTGATAAGAAGGGGAATATTCATCAGCATACTTCAGTAGTGATGCCGTCAAAACTTGCAAACTTAGTCACAGAAATATGACTGAACTTGTCTGCTACCACATAACAAAGTACTGTCTAGTGGTTAAAATCAGAGGACATGATTCAGGAATGCAAGCCTTTTCAAAGAAGAGTTAAAACACATGATTAAGTGCTGTTGAAGTCAATGGGCTGATTCAGAGACCAACTTTTGGAGCAATGGATCATACTCCCCGCATTGCCATATGGCTCTCAGTCAAACTTCCTAGAAGCATTTGCTAACACTGGGTTTCACCACAGCTTTTGGGAGGCCGGCTTTTCTTTTCCCTTTTCTTCCTTTTCTCCACCCTTTCTTTTCTTAAACCTGCATCTGAGATGATTTTCACCCGCCCTGAAGATCATCCAAGCTCTCACCAACTGAGAAAGAATACCCAACTGTGATTACTGCAGGGTGGTGCAGACTCACGCAATAATTAATAGTCTCAAATGAAAGGTTATCTATAAATAATAAAAAAATGCGAAAATATATTGTGTAATATATAAATATATACTATATAAAATAATAAATGCAAATATAAAAATAATAATTAATAGATACAAACTTATCCACTTTTTGTGGTGTTTAATAAAAGGTACACAAGCCCTTTAGAGTAATGCAATCGAGCTTGCACATCATGGCCAGCCAAGGGATCTCTGCAAACAATCCCAATCCCATCTCAGAACTCCTGAAGCCACTGCCTTTACGACTTGCAAATATTTCACTTCTCCTGGCAGTTCCCCATTCACTGCTACAGTAAAATCTCCAATGGCAGGTTTGTTATTTCTTATCCCTGCTAATCTATATTGCTCACAGATAGCAGCCACTTGTCATAGCCTCCTGTGAAGCGGTGACAACAACACAGCCAGGAGGCTGACCCCCCAGGCAGGCAACGCTGTAAACTTCATCCCCGAGGTTCTCCTTATCTCCTGAGAATGCCATCCAACAGCACCTCCTGCTCCCCAGCCACCCTCAATCCTGCTAATACAAACAAGCAGCAAACCAAACCTTTGAACAAGATAAATGGCTACCTAGCAGCATGCAAGCTAACATTTGTAGAGACTCAGTTACAACTTTTATTTGTACTTATACATGGGGAAGGGAAGGAGGGGACCACTGCCAGAGCCACCCACTGACTTTTCATGCCATCCCCAAGCCATCCAACTGAAATAATCCACTAATTCTGCACATTTTCTAATCTTTGCAAAGGTTGAAAAGTTATTCTTTACTTTCAGTCATGGAAAATACAAAATCAGACAAAAGCCCGGTGAATTCTTGCTGGCTTTCTGAAACACTTCACAGCACAGATAAGGCATAACATCATTTTTAAGCAGTTTGAAAACACCCTGTTACTTCCTACAATTAAATAAATGTAATTGCAGCCTAAGTCAGCCCTCCCAGCCATCTTGTCTTTAAGGCAATGGGAAAAGAAGAGGCTCTACACCATACAGTACTTTTTCTGGCTATTAAAGTATTTCTCCTTATTCAATATCTAAATTAAATCAAATGGAGTATACTAAGTAAGCCCATAAGACACAGCGCATGATGCAAGAGTCTTAAAATCCTTATCTACTGAGCACTCCAGCTTAAAGGCTGATGTTTTATAGTTCCCCTGCAGCGCACGGGGATCCTGCTGGCTTGGCCAGACTAGGAAAATAAGCTTCAAATGACCAAATGCAACTGCAGCTTGAAAAGAAGGAACCAAACCAGACACAACAAACCACAGAGCAACCGCCCCAGCCTGGCCTGAGCTCGCCCAGCACTGCCGTTCCCTTGCCGGCACTCTCCCTGCGCAGCGGCGGACTTTGCAGCACTGCTGCTAGGATGCTCGTGAGCACAAGTTGGGCCGTTAATCACAGGATCCTTAGCCAGAGATGCACGGGGCGAGGAAGGCAGAAAGCCAGCGCGTGCTGACGGAGCGACAGACGCATGGAGTTGTGCAAATTTGCTGAATTCCAAAGTTATGAATTCCTTATGATTCGTAAAAACACCGCTGAGCCAAAATCCACAGTCCTGGCTGGCTGCTGTCTCTGCAGGTCCCGGCACTAGGGAGAGGACGGTGTGGCACAGGGGACACCCATCACGCACCCATTAGCGCTGTGCAGAGGAGCAGGAAGAGTGCTTTGGGTCATTTTCTGCCCATGCTCACCCCAAGCAGCCCTGCAGACGGCTCACAAGACAGTCATTCTCTGCATCAACCGCACGTGACCCTGTGTGAGAAACGGGTGCTGCTCCTCCATGCTCATGCACCCATATCTGCATCCCAGGGCAAGCGCTGTGCAAAGTGCGAGAGGCATGGAGCACCAACTATTGCAGAGCCTATAGATATTAGCTCCTATAACATGCAAATAAAACCTAAGTTGAAGACAAAGTCCAGTGTCTATCCTTTCGATATGTTTCCCTCCTGAATATATGTAATTAAAGTATAATTACATGTGTAACATCATTTTACATGTCCCATTAAAGGGACATTTACTGCAAAGAAGAGTTAAGCAGCTCAAATATTAAAATGTGAGTAAAACTGCTGCTGATAACAATGACATAAATTAATATTGGTAGTTAATTAAGTCTGGCTCTATTCTCAAGCTCTTATTGGAAGACTGAGGCTTTTACACAAAATTTGTGTTACTAAATAATGTAATTTTCCAAAGTACTTCACTCTACCAGATCCATCAATTCAGCTTTTATTGTTCAACTCATTTGCCCTACATTTAGCATACCTACCCAGAGAAACAAACCACACATTGCACCCATTTCCACCAAAGCAAAGCTCTGTAATTATCACCACATCTACTAAGTATATTTGGAGGTCAAATTTTAATCGTCCCCACACCCTTTTTTTTTTTTTGGTTACCACCTTTCAACTTGTAAATAGCCATAAAAATTAAAAAATAAAAATAAAATAAAATAAAAATACCTCTCTGGGCGGGAAATGCAAAAATCACACTTGAAAAGAAAATAACAGGAGAGAGGGGAGAGAGTGTCACTTACTACTGCAGAGCAGCCACAGGGCTGGAGCTGCATTTTCAGCACTGGGAAACCCTCAGAACCACCCCGCACTCAAATAATGCAAAGCAAAGCACTGGTGCAGCCAATCCACAGGACGTCAAAACCCTGTGGACCTAATGCTACAATCAGTGATGGAAAGGTAAGGTGAACTTAAAATCATGGTTGTTGGGTTTTAATTTCCTAAAATCAACAGGACCTGGGTGCTTCGCTCTCCAGGAGTATCTGGGAAAGCTGAGGTAACATCGCCAAGGGCATGGGGGGAAGCCTGGCCTTAGCCAACGTCCTTTGGCACAAAGGGACTGCCTGACATCAGCAGAGAAAGGATCAAACCATGTTCTGAGAAGCTTAGCAGGGATGTGCCAACAAATAATACTAAACTAATAGTGACTGCTTCACAGTATTAAGGGGTAAGGAGAGCAGGGAAAGACACCAGCCCACAGCAGTAACTACAAAGGAATCATTTCAGCGCCCAAATCAATAATATTTTCTCTTTAAATTAAAACAATTTCATAAAACAACAGTATACAAGCCCACCCAAAGCAGCAAGAAGCCATTTTTGCCATTGTAATCAAATACAAAGCTGATGTACTAACCTAAAGGATCAAGACAAAATAAGATATGTGGGCCGGCAATCTGAATGCCAAGTTTTAGCCATGTGAATTCAGTTATAAATGCTTGAAAAATGTGATTCTTTAACTTAGAAATAGCAGCTGTAGCATTCAAAGGTACTTCAGTAATTACTGGAATGCTCGCTGAAAAACTAGACAGAAGCTAACATCTTATTTACATTAAACACACATTCACCAAAAATTAAAAGAGCCACAGAAAAAAAGAAAAAAAAAAGAAAAAAAAACAGAAAACAATCAGGCAAGCAGATGTTCAAAATGGAAGGAGGAAAAAACATGACAAGAGAAGGCCAGCTGCTCACTTCTGATCCTCAGCACAGAGCAATGAAGGCGCCCTGCGCCACCAGCCTCCCCAAGTCACCGATGCTCAACAGCTGAAGGGAGTCAGATTGTCACCTATACATCTGTAAGTGGTAATTTCATTCCAGATACTGCAGTAACACACCGCCTTAAAATCGCAGAAATGCTGCCTCGTCATCTGAGACAACAGTAAAACAAGCAGCAACGCCAAGTGTAGTTGTCTACTACTGCCTGAGGGACTCATGGGTTTAGCAACCAGGCTGGCATAAGGATTGTATTATCGAGGAGTGCCCTACACTGCTTTATTAATCGCCAGTGAAATGTCTATTGCACTCAGTGCCTGAGAAATACTGTATGAAACACCAAACACCAACAACCAAACTACAAATTAAGCTACATGACCAATCGAGCCTTATTATCAGCTATTGTAACCTGAAAATAAAAACATTTTGGAAAAAGAAGACTGGTGACATTAGCAGAGGCAGTAAGAGAACCTCTCTGCAGTGAACATAAAGCCCCAGGACAGGCTGGTAGGAGCAGGGAAGTGCGCACCCAGGCTTTGGAAGGAGGTACCCAAAGAGAAGTTATCTGCAAAATGTGCATCACACTCTCCTGGCTCTCTTCACACCTCCCCCTTCGCAGCCCCACTCCCATGCACCTTCGCGTCTATTCCCACACTTCTCTCGCTACCCACATCCTGAACATATTTATGTTGTAAACATCCATTTGGAAGCATTCGGTATGCTTGTGGCACGGAGAAGGATGCTGCTTTGAGCTTCACAAGGCAGCTGTCTCGCCATGACCCCTCTCTTCCTTTCCCAACTGCACAGGAGGGGACAAAATTACTCGGCCCCCACACTTATCCTTTATCCACTCAGGAGCCAGGTTATTGCCTAATAAAACTTCACTGCAAAGCTATTAAAAATTAAAGGGATATTTCCCTTCCTACATAATGATTTGTCACAAGCCAGACCTGAATCAGGACTGAGGAGGTTCCTGGTACCTTCCTTTTCTAGCTTTATTTTTCTTTCTTTTCTTATTAATTTGGCAGAATTTTCAGATTTTTTTGCAGCCCTTCTTACTCCTGACTGCCACAAAAATTTGCCTTCAGTCCTCCAGAACTTACTGCTTCATCAGTGTGAAGTAAGGGGTGAAAGGCAGCTGAGCCAGCAGAAATGTTCCACTGTCCTTCAGGAAACACACAGAAGAATCCAAGGAGTTGGTATGATTCAGAACTAGTGGTAGAAAAAGGACAAACCAGATTACAGCAACATAGAGGACTCCATCCAAAACCTGCATCCAAAGAGACTCCTGCTAACATATGGTGGAAATGTGACTTTCTGCAAATATCCTCCGCAGAAGCCAATTCCTCTCCTCCACCCAAGCCACGTCCAATAGCTCTAGTAGGACGAGCTGTTAGTTACATGTATTAGTCAGGATAGGCATCGGCCGTGATACAAATTTTAATCCATCTACCTAATGAGGAATCTGCCATCTAGCTAATGTGCTCAGGCCCTCCAGTGAAATTAAAATCCACCTATTTAGGTCCCTTGTTAACCAATGTGCTACCCATCCCAGAGCATAGTGGCTGCTCTTCCCAGTCATCATGTCCCACACTCCCTCCACAGGGCCACCACCACACTGCTCCACCAATATAAAGAGAAGCACCTGAAGCAGAATCGCACTGGAAAAACAGAACTTGGAAAGAATGCGTTAACAACTTCAATCCAAATATAAAATGCATTTAAAGGTCATAATTTGCATAACTACATCTCATGTTTTTTGTTGTGTGGTTGGGGTTTTTTTCTTTTTTAAATTGCTCTATCCTGGAAGGTGCCGAGCGCTTCTGAAATTGCTGAGCGCTTCTGCTTCGCATTTACAGTTTTAACAACTTCTTAGGGCTGTTCAGTGCTTGGCAGGAACAGCTCTGCAAGGTGTCCTAGGACCATGCTAATAGCTACATAACATTTCTGGAAAAAAAACCCAAACTGATGATAGAAGGCATATGGCCCCAAGAGTGCAGGGCACCATTATCATACACTGACATGACTGGGCTGATATAGGAGTTTCAATTTCTAATGATACGCTCTTGGTGGTGGATTCAGAAAAGCAGCAAGATGCAACCAGTCATAGCAGAAAGAGCTCAAAAGGCCACAGGCACAAAGTGACCCAACGACAGTCGTATTTTTCTTTAATCCTTTTGTTCATTTGGATCAACAGCTGCCCCAATCTGCATCCAGTGAGGACTCTACATCCCCTAAAATTTCATACCAAACTCATACCAGATCCCATAAGAAGTATCATATTTTCCTTGAAAGGACTATAACAGGGACAAGGAGTGCCCTCTTCAACCTGAGCGAAAACCAGGAGATGCTAAAACATTCAGCTCTTGCTTCCTGCATAAAATTAATTACAACGGCCAATCTGTGCTACTGCTTGTTCTGCTGGGGAAAAAATGAAATAGCTAAATTGATATCAAGGCAAAGGAAGGGCTCACCGCAGTGATGTCTAAGGCTGGTGCAGAACTGGTATTCTGCCTTCTCCTGAGCTACAAAAGGAAACTCTGGAGACAGCTGAAAACTGTGGCTACGAGCCTGCAGTTCCCCCAGCTTGTATAAGCGTGTTTGCAAAGATCAATGAGCTGAAATACATCAGGTTCAGAGGCTGAATACAGTTCTATCACCATCAGCACCTGAATGATGATTGACACAAACCACACGCCACCTACAAAGGCACTGCACAGACCCAGGCGTGTGGGAAAACGCAGGCTTTCCAAAAACCTCTGCAACATCTTAAGATGTCTTCCCAGATTTCAATTTAAAAAAAAAAAAAAAAGATCAAGGTTGCAGTACCCGTGTTAAACAGGATCTTTCATTGCCGTGGCATCCGCTCACATTCCTTTCAGGAGTTAAGAAATACTCTGTTTATTCTGGACTCGACACAAGATCTTTCCACCAAAAGCAAGTTCCCAGCACTCTGCTGCAGACACCACCAGCAGACAAGCAACCTAGAGTGCCTGGGCTTGGTACAAGGCAACAAGTACCATGTTGGAGATGCTGCGTATGAAGTTTTCCAAGCTGCATATATATTTTTTTGTTTAGAAACAGGAGTAAAGAACACACCATTTTCTTGTGAAAACCTCAAAAATCGAGTTCACAAAGCCCTCTGAATTGGGTCTTTATGAGTAATGTTCTGGCCCTGGCTAATTGTTAAAGACAATACACTTCTTTTATTACCACAGACCCTACAATATGCACCTAAGAACTGCATTTCTGGTGCCCTCCCCACCGTCGCACCACCCTTCTCACTCCACGGCACAAAGAGGGCAAAGCTCCTGATCCCCGGTTCACCTTACCTGGGGTCTCTGCAGGCCCCCAGAAGAAGGGATTGCACCATCCAATGAACCAACCAGACCCTGAGCAACATGAGGTGAAAATCCTCCTCTACACCATCTCCCAAAGCTATATTTTCCAGAGGGCATGAGGGGATGTGAGGAGACACTCTCTCCTGAGGCGAGCTGCAGCCGGGAGGCAGAGGTAGATGGCCCGGAGAAAGGCAGCCATCATGTCTGCCCCTGGTGTCCCACAGGTCACAGTTTCAGTGGGAAACAAGACCGCACGGCCGCGCTGGTGCCTGCACCAACAGCGTCCCCAGCCCATGGGGGACAAGAGGAGTGTGCTGGGACATGAAATACCAACGCCGGCAAAGGAAGGCACCTCCATAAACTCAGCTGTGCTCAAAGCTCATACCAGAGAAGGCCTCAGGGACAATATGGCAGAAGAGGCCACAGTTTTCATGTGGTTTTAAGACATGAGGAATCAAATCAAGAAGGAGCTCTGTGGCCAGCTCACATGTGGCCTTATGAGGTCCTGCACCAGCCACGACATGGTCTCAGGGAATGGGTGGTCCAGCCTCCCCGAGAACCTTCTGGCAAGAGGAGATCCACACATGGCCTCACACATAGTAAGAAAAACCCTCAGGTTCCCTTCACTGCAAGGCGTGCTTTGCTTTGCTTTGCTTTCTTGTTTGTTTGTTTTTAAATATTCTGGCAGTGGAAAGAGTCACTGTTTTGTTTTTCTCCCCCACATATGCTATATAGTTTTCTCTCTAGCACTCGTTTCTTGCTTACTCAGTTGACTATAGTCTGCTTCTCTCACAGGAACGCTAGCTGTGTTTGTCCCCAAACTGTATAGTGATCCAACTGCTTTGTGTCATCACACCAGCCCCGCGCAGGGAACGATGATCAAAACATTTTCCCTAGGATGTGATGCTGAGAGAGGGGCATAGATGTTATTTTAGAGCTAAGCTGACCCACAAGGCTGAAGAGTACGCAGAAGTGTTTTGGCTAGTGAACTCGGTAAACACCACATGAAAGGAGGGAGTAGTGCTACAAACAATACCAAGGCTTTGTTTGTGCAATGGTGCTATTTTGCCAAATACGCTGCTAAGAATATACTGCATTTCAGCTACACATGGCAACTCCACCCGCAAATTACTACACAATACGACCGTGCTTTCAGTGACATTTAAACGTAGCCAATAAATTAATACAGGACATCCCAACCGTCCACGGGTCGCAGTCATCAACAAGTAGGTCAAATTAATCCTGGAAGGCTGTGAGAGGCACATAAAATAGTTGAACACAGCAGTCTGAGGCAGGGATGAAGCAATCCCCACCTGAACTCATGTAGAAGCACTGACACAAGCCCAGACGTTAAAGAGATGCAGGACAAAGCCATCCCCAGTCCATGCAACTTGCCTTCCATCCCTAGAAGTTAAAATTAACTTCCCTGACAAAATGCAAATACGTTAAAAAAATACCCAAGCCAATTAAGACACAAGTGTTTAAAGACATGAGTAGTAATTACAAATGTATTATTCATACCTAATTTACAAGATGAACTTCTTTCAGTAAAATATTAAACTGTTTACATGCATTCAGGACGACAATTTCCCAACCCTTCGCGTCCTGCTCTGAAGCGGTGACTATTGCTACGCAACAACTCCGCAGACTTACAGTGTACACTATGGAGTAATCAGAAAATGTTTGACCTCAGATATCTACTTGACCCCACAGAAATGCAGACTCGCTCGCTATAAAATCCTAAACAATGGGGCAGACAAGGTCAGAGGGTCAAAGCAAGTATTAACAGGTCATTGTGCAACCCACTTGGGAGCAATTACTTCTGGTCACGGCTAAGTGGACACTTGATTGAATACCACTAAGACAGCTCACATCCCACAGATAACAATCCTCACAGCGATTAAGAATTAAAGCCCCCATGATTCAGCCTTTATTACTCAAATGAACCTAACTATTCCATAAAAAACTCTTGGTATATGCATGATGCAAGGTCTAAATTGAAATGCCACCTCATTAAACAATAATATCTAATTTTATCTAAATGAATTTTCATGAAAGTACGCCACACAGCTCAGGAATTTTTAAAATGAATTATCACAAGTGATACATAATTTCACCAAAACTGCTGCAGGAAAAAAAAAAATTAGCTTCAGGGAAGAAAGGGAAACATCTATGCTGAATGAAAATTGCACTTCTTTCTGCTTGCAGAAAGGGTAAAAGGGGGATTCAGGGTTTCTGCCAGACAATAGAGCCAGATTTTAATCAAATCAACACCGTTCTGCTATATCAGGTATGCTCACCCTACCCTGACCGACAATAAGCACCCGAAACACACACCAAGTATCACTGCACACACAGGCCACTTTCAGAAAAGGGGATGTCATCTGCACATCAAACCCCTAAAATTAGGATTTATTATCATAAGCCGTTGAAAGAGCCACTCATGACTCTGGCTGCTAACTGCTCTCCGTTGCTTCAGCTGAAAACAGTTTGTACATCCCCTCCTGAGGGTGAAAACCCTGCTCTGACACCTGCGAGCACATCCACATGCTGGCTTTTCATTTAAGAGCTCTTTATTATTTTACAAAAGGTATGAGATGCACAGATGAGATGCCTGCTTTAAAAGGGGTCCTGTCAGGAATTACTGAAAGAAACACAAAACAAAACAAAAACAGGTAAGCACATTTAATTTTTAACCTTTTTACTTGTTGATTCTATGAGCCGGAGCAGCAGGTACCACTTCCCTATGACTAAAAGCAATGCCATCATCTCCAAGGTGGTCTCTGCCTCATTTCTATAGCTTCATGTGGAACTTTTTGCAAAGTCTGGTTCTCCCTCAGCCTCCCTTGTCCAGCTAGTTCCTGGAATATAGCTGATACTCAGAAAGCCCACGTCTCCTTTCACAGGCTACGACTTTCACATAAGAGGAACCAAAAAGAAGACCAAAAAAAGGCAAAACAGGCAGACGTTTTGCTAATCAGCTAACTAGCCCAGCATAAACCTGAGGAGAAGAGCAGGTTGCGTGGATGCTGGTCATCGACTGGCACACAGTGAAGGCTCGGGCAAGGCCATCAAGGAAGCAACACAAGGATACCAACACAAGTTAGGGCCCTCCTGGTGATGAAGTCCTTAGCCCCTTCCCCACCCCACCCGAGCAGCAAAGCACACGCCTTGGGGATATTTAAGACCACTGCATATGCAAACACTTGGATGTGCAAAATTATGCATGCATGTTTGGAGGCCATTTTAGAGCCTGGCTCGTGAGTCATGCAGAAAGTAGATCAGGAGAAAAAAAAAGTTGAAAGATGCATTTTTTTGTATTCTTGCTACTGCAGCATAGCTTTCTGGGGTTTTGTTTTTTTTTTTTTTTCTCTTGTTTTTTTCATTAATATTGAAACTCTTTGGGCCTTTGTTCTGTAGCTGTTGGAAAATTCTGACTTAGAACAATATTTTACATTAGTGTTAATACCACGATAGTCAGCTGATAGCAGATCAGATATGCAAAATTCAAGCCTGACAGACTGGTGTTCACCACTGTTGATTATGGCACAGGAGTACACAAGGAATGAAAACAGGAATGAAAAGCTGCACGGTCGCTTCTCCCTTGTCCTGCTGCCAGTGAGGTGTAATAACGCTATTATGAAAAGCAAACAGGGATGAACTCTGCTCAAAAGAAGGTGAAGCCTGAACTGAGAAATCAATTGCTGCATCAGTCGTGCCCCTACAACTGAGTAACGCTGTTACAAAGTTCATGGAGCCCTCAAGATCCTCACCCTGGCAATGTTTACGGTATTGTGCATATTTCATTGGCTCTGAATATTCATATAGTGGCAGCATCTGAAGACCACCTAACTAAGGCTGACACTGTGGGGAGAAAAACAGTCCTGGAGTTCAACCACCAGCTGGAGATTTCATCAAGAGGTCCATGCTTGGTTTTCCTCTCCTGCGTGGTCTTTCTGCCAAGTTGCACATCTACCTGTACCTCTGCTGGCCCAGGTCTAGGATAAGGATCTCGTATTCATTCCCCTACTGCCTCACAGGGGACGATGCACAACAGACCGTGGTGCCCCGTTACAACAGCAGACAGTGCTGCTGGGTGCAATAAAAATCACATTGTAGATGGCAGTCCAAAAATAAGATGTACTTTCTCACAGATACAGAGTCACTCAAACCCAAGAGGGCTATCATTGGGAAACAAGTAGCAAAGTGCTGCTGGGAGAGAGCTTAGTTGCAACGAAGAGGTACTGATGAGTCCAGGATACAGGAAGGTGGTTAAAATGGGGCAAAACTGAGGAGAGCTGGGAAAGCACGGAAAAATTTTATGCCGTCTCTGCGAGGCAGAACAAAGGCCATGAGGGGATGCAGAAGTCAGAGTGGTGCTTAACAGCCACACACACAGTGATCCTCGCAAGCGGAAAAGAGTTAGAAAACATACACACACAAAAACACAGATAAATGAGGCAAGAAGATGCAAAAAACCTCACTGTTAGCACCAGATGAGTCAGGGAAGGGCAGGATTGTGAAACATCGAGCAGGGGCCAGCAAATGGTCTTACTACCTACAGAGTCATAGGGGAATCACAAAGGTTTTCTTGACCAAGTTGTGTATAGTCCCTTCTTTCCTAATGCTTTCAAGACAATTTAAGCATACCACACAAAATGCAAAGTTGAGCATTATTATAGCTAGATAGGCCAAAATCTACTGGATGGTCTACCAACTCTCTAACATGCTTCTGATGAGGAATGTGAATGGGATCAGAAAAGTCACACCTAAGCTAGCAAGGACAGCAGCGCATCAAACCACCAAACCATTCCATGAGCGACGGCACATGGTATCAATCTGGGCACACAGATGATTTTTGGGTATGCTTTGGGGTTTTTTTTTCCCCCACTTGGTATTGTTTCATTTGTGTTTCCAGGAATTTCTACTAATTTCTTCTTAAAATTATTAAGTGCTGCCCTATTCCCTAACCATTTACAGTGCACTACAATGGTAGAGCTGTAGGCAACCTCCTGTTCACCCAATCCTCTTTTGGGTCTCTCCCTGCTCATCCTTTCCAGCTAAACAGGCCACCAGGATGCTGGCATGCTCCAAAATCCAGGAGCCTGCAGCCTGGCTCATGCCTACTGAACAACAAAATAGAGGCTAACTGGTTTTCCTGAAGGCTGCCCTTACATCCAGTTCTGACCAGCCAAAATCCACTCTCAAGAAGACTCTGCCACCCTATTATGTCTTTCAGCCAGGAATTCAGCCCCTAGTAGGTATCAAACGATCAGCAAAACAACCCTGATTAAGGTTTGGCAACTCAGTGCCTACTTGCAGTTACTTCTGGGCTGGGGGAAAACACCATACTGCCTAATGCTTAGCTGCATTACCCAATATAGAACATGTACTGAAACTGGTCTGAACAGCCATGCGTATGCACACAAGTCAGATCTCATAAGCACAGAGACCTGCTGTCAGGTCACTCATACAAGAGTTTTTCAGAGAAAAGCTGACATTGTTTTAGAAGCACACACAGGATTTTAACCTTCCCCACAGCTCCCAAGTAGCACATCAACACTTGCAAACCAAGACATTCAACTGCCAGTACAGACTCGGACTTCCGGGTAACTGAGCATGTATGGGTGATGTCCAAATTCACCAGGGGTAAGCAGTAACACTTTGGTTTCCCTCCTCTTGTTTAGCAGCTAGAAGAATCATTGCAAAGAGAGACACGTCCTCATGGCTGGAAGTAAGGGATCAGCACAGGATTGCTGCGGGGGAAGGAAATTGGGAAATCGGAAAGGAAACGGCTGGGTCAGATAAAATCCCCAGGCCTCCCTCTTGTAAAACAGGACATTTCAGGCTCAGGAACAGATGGAAAAGAGAATCCACTCCATGGCTAACCCAGAGGAGGTAGAGAAGCCTGAAATAAAGTCCCTTTGACTTTAGCTCTGTCTCTCTTACAGCCCGCATCAGTAATGGACTGAGCAGATAACAGACGACCATTCATCAGCCCAACCAATACACAAAGGCAAGAATTTCCCTTCTTAAAGAGATTTAATGATAAAGCTTTAGAAACTGGTTGAAGGAGAGAGACTGAGAGTGAACACGCTAGAGATGAGACCCAGTAGGTTGCTATTAATATTTCTGTGAAGCAGACACCCCAATTCACGGCATTGGAAGGACGCAGTGCAAAGAGCTATGTACATTCTTCAAGTAAACCACCCCCCAACTGCAGAATTAGAGCTGAGTTCAGAGAAAAGTTTTTCCAACAATCTAGTCTAATGGACTATTGACTTATTTTTTAACACCAATGCCAACCAGAAGAAGCTGACCCACTAGTGCTTGTCGTCCTTGGTACCCTGACAAAAAATGATGCAACTAACCAGCTGGCCAATTCTCTGTCCAGAAAAGATTATTCTTCATATCTCCCTTTGAAAATTAAAGATAAGAACATATTCCATTAGGACAGTCAGAGAGCAAACCTGCAGGCATTACTGCACTCATCGCTCATACCTGCATCCTCCTGTGCCACTGAGTCCTCCCACAACACATCCCACTTCTGCCATGCCTGCCCACAAAAGGGCTGGGGATGATGTGGCTTTTCTAGGGTAAAGCAGCTGGGAGGAGGAAAAAAAAAAAATGAAGTTTTCAGCTCTGCAGCTTTTTCCTGTTCAGCTCCCTGCAATGACTTGCCTTCCTTTTTGGTACAGAATACTTCAGTTGCCTGGAGCTATTCTAGTTTATACTGGGCATTCATAGCAGAAGCCCAAGATCTCTTGCTATTTTTGCCCATGGCTACCTAGGCAAGCAGCTCCTGTGCAACAGAGAAGCACCTTCTTAATGAAGCAGCTATGAGATCAATGTTGTATGACTTCCAAGAGCAAAACAGTTTACAATTAGCTGAAGGTCTGGTATTTGACAGTTTTTTATGGCTCTTTTACAACTGTTTGCAAATCTTTTCTTCCTTTAAATTATTCTGAAAAGTGTTAGGGGGAAGCCAAAAGTTATTTTGTGCAAGCATGTGTCTACTTGCATGAATCCAAGAGTCTTTTTAATTTAAAAGCACCATTACAAATGCCTGTATTTACACGATAGTTGTTTATGTAATGCTTTAAAGAAAATCTAAATGGAGCACAGAAGCCAATGTTAATGCAGAAGACAGTGGGAGTTAATGAAGACAATCCTGGGGCCGTCCAGAAGATGGCAAAGCACAGTGCCTGCATGACAAGGCTTCAATAAAATGGCTGTATTTCTCAAAAAGAACTTTTGGTGAAACCTCGATGCATGCATAACTTATGATTTTTAGGCTTGTCTCATCTGAATTCATGGGATGTTCAAGATCTCTGTTCATGTACTAGCCCAGCATTAAAAAAAAGCCAGAACACAGACCATGAGGACACAACCCCCAAAATTCAACCTTCCTCTTCAGATTTTGTGCATTTTGACAAATGAAAGTAAATTCAGAAGCTAAGCTCAAAAGTCTCTCTTCAAGCAGGTCTGTTCCAAATCCACATCTCTCCTCCTTTCCTTCAGACATGCAAACCTTTTCTACTCTAAACCTTTAGTATTCCTGATCCCAAGTCACAAGTGCGAAACAATCTGACTTTCAACCCAGAGCAACAGCCCAGGTCTCGGCTCTCAAGAGCAGGGCACAGCCCCTCGCCTCCACCTCAAAGTATTACCTTCTCGAAGTGAAAGTGCAAGAGAAAGCCTTCACAGATAAAAAGCATGTTCTAGCCTTAGGCCTGTCAGCATGGCACACGTCTAAAGAGAAAAATGAATCTGCATGATAGAGACTTGAAATGCAGGTGCCTGGATGGAAACAAGAATTTGCAAAAGGAGGCATATATATGTTTAAAAAAAAAAAGGAAAGAAAATAAAGGGAAGCTCATTTGCAAGAGAACACAGGACAAAAACCCAAAGCTACACCTGTAAAAAACATGTTTCTTTGCCAGATGCAAGGGAGGTTATACCTTCATTTCAGACTCCAGCCAAAAAGATTAAAGCCATTTTCACCCTCACCCATATCACCAAGGAGACCAAACCTTTTTCAGCTTTTATCTGCAGTGAAGTTAGCATTGAGGGAGGATTCAAGAGAACCATCTCCCAAGCTCCAGATCACTATCACTGCTTCATCCTATCCTCCTTGCTGCTGATGCTGCCTCCCTCTGCTCTCCGCCTGCCCCAGGGGAAGCAGCAGCCTCTTCAGCTGACACACCATGCACAACTGTGGAAGCATGTTGCTGGACAAAACAGCATGATCAATGCTGCCTTCTCCTTGCTACTATACCTATGGGTTTGGCAACACTGTACCCATAATCTAGACTGACAGCATGCAAGATCCTACATCTTCTAGGGGAAGCCGAGCTCTGGCTTAGAAGGATGCCTCCAGCAATGGGGAACAATACCAAGTTACATACTCCTATTCAAGTTTGGGGTTTCTTAAACATCTGAAGGAAAAAAAAAAAAGGAAGAGAGAAATCAATCCAGTAATCCTTGTTGATTATACTGACAGTAATTATACTTGTGTTATGCCAACAGTATTTTCAGTCTTGAGAGTGCCAGTGATTTGAGATAGCTTGACTGCCTTATGGATGGAATGAAGCTGTAAGTTTTAGGCCATTTGAAAGAGGGCAGCTGGCACTGAAGGTAATCTGGGTATGCAGCTGGATATTGGTGCTGTCTGTAAAACACTCGATTCCTACCCACGGCAGAAAGCATAGCCCAAATGATTCTGTCTGTGAAAGCAGAGCAGTGAAGGTGCAAGGACACAGATGACCAGACTAGGGGTCACAACTCAGAGACAAGCTGAAAATGACAACACGCTAGAACAAACAAACAAACAAGGCTCCCACAAACCTGAGCAGGACATTTTATGCAGATTCAGCCACCTCTGCTGTGGCGACCAGCCTTGCTCCCTGAGGCAGCCAGCCCCATGAAACCCATGCTGGTGCTAGGCAGCTGGGACCTGCCCGTGCCTGCCATTATGCATGCCATCAGCGGTGGGGACGGACGCATCCCCATGCCACCCAGCCACTTTGCTCCTGCTTCTTCCAAGCTAAACAAATAGATAAGAACAATAACCCCCTCTTCCCCCAAAACCCACTTACCTCTTTTTGCAGCCAGGTGTTGGCAGATTTATTAAACTTATAAAATCTTTTCTTTTTTTTCCCCAGATGAAGGCTTTACATTTCACATCAGGAAAGAACTGGCCAAGGTCTAGAGGGCTTGAGCCAAGTGATGCACTAAAACCTACCATCCTCCAGCCATTACATGAAGTATGTCGAACTCCCTAAATATTTCAATATATTTTACAATATATCATAAATAAATTGTAAGCACATTGTGTGGGAAGAGACAGAACAGTCACCACATCACAGTTTGCTTAGCTGGATCCTGCCCAGCTGTGGGATCACCAATGAGCAAGAGATAAATTTAAGTCCTGTTCTGACATTGGTTCCTCCTGTTGCTTTTGGCGAGTTGCTTAACACCCAGCATGTCCAAGTTTCATTGCTTTATATATACATACATATATCTATGTATACATACATACTTCAGAAATCATATTTATTCAACCTCCTACAATGTTCAAGAAAGCAACGAATTATGCTAAAGCATTTGAAAGCGAGGAGCTCTATCACATACAGAGATCAGGAGTCTCAAGAGAACAAGCAGTGATTTCTCATCAGCCTGCAGAGCTCTGGAGTGCACAACCTTCAAAAATCACGACCCTTTTGAGAGAGCTTAATGGCGGGTGAAAAATTACTCGAGATCTTGGGGGAAAAAAATAAATATATATACACATATGATCAGAAAACACCACAGCCAACCCAAAGCACTTATGGGCAAACCACTGATTTGCAATTCCAAACCACTTTTCCGCCTGAATCCTCCATTTACTATCTTATCTGATCTTCTCTTAGGGAATCCCCCAAACCGTCTCTGCTTTGAAAGCACCTCTCTAGCTCTACTGTGCTTGTTAGCATTGAAGCTTTCTGTTTAGAGATGGGTGTAAAGTGATGACAAACTAACAGCATTTTTACGCATTCTCTTTTTTCCTTTTTTGCACACTGCTGTACCACTTATTTGCTGGCAAACTTATCATGTAACAAGACTCTGCCCTTTTTGCCAAATAAAGGTTGTCCATACCCAAGACAGACACACACTTTTACTGGTCCACGACATGTAAACATCAACCTAAAATTTTTAGAAGGTACACATGCCATGATCTGTACCAACAGCATAACAAATAAATGCTGCTTTACTGATGTTCAAGAAATGCTTTAAAGTCTGCAACCTTTGGCAATTCTGCTTGGTGGCATAAAACCAGCTGTGTTCACTGTTAAGAAACACTACAGACTCACTGTATGGCATCAACAGCGCAGTCATGTTAGGGCTGAGACTGGTTGAAGACACGGATTCTTATTATCAAAACACCCTGTATTAGATGACCTCAGCACTTCAAAAGCATTATTTAAATCCTTCAGCATCCTCTTAACACGGCAACTTTTACCCATTCCCACTTTGTAGGCAGAAGCATGCAGACGCAGAGGAAACAGGGTAGCATCAGTTATAGAACAACAAAGTCCCAAACTTCTGAATGCCAGCTTAAATGTGCAGGCTATACGTTAATGTACTTTGTCTAAAAATATCTATTTGCTGAAATGAGTAAGAAAAAAAGTAAGAATGTTCTTTCCTCGTCATTCTGCCTTCTGGGAGGAAAAAACCTTAAGAATATACCTTCAATTTGGAATCAAAATCCTTCCAGCAAACAATTTTTGAGGAACACTGCATGGAAACACCTGGTTTAAGTGGGGACAGAAGCCCAAAAGAAGTATCATGGAATAATAATGCTTTTTTGAACAATCAGTATCAGTCTGTTCCTGGCATTATTTTTGGAAATGGTATATCTAATATGACAGCTATGATATGGAGCCTTCAAAAGGCATAAGCTATTGGCATTTTAAATACATTACATACAAACATGCATGCACCCATACACCCACACTAACTCTGAATATTTGTTCTGCTCATGTCTGCTGGCTCTTCTGAGCATGCTCCACAACAGATTGTTTCCTTCTCTCATCCCAGTTTTCTCCTATAGAAGCTTTACATCAGGCATCCAAATATAAAGCATATGAAGAGACTCACATTAACATACCACACAGCAGCAGGGATCCTCTGGCACTAAATGGACACAATCAAGCCTTTCAATTAAACTATTACCCAAAAAGGTGTGAGTGGCTTATTACCAAAGACAGCATTTATTTAAAAAAATGGAAAGTACCATTAGAAACACCTAATATAACTCTTATTAACTTATTTGAATCCAGTCCTGAGCACATTGGGTTTTTAAGTGTCTGCTAACATAGCATTCTGTTTGCCTAATTAAGTTTTCAGTAGGGTAAGCTATAGTTTTCATGCTAATACAAGGAACGGAAAAAATCACATATAAACCAATGCCTAGCATGATTTACTTTTATTGTATAAGAATTTGCTATAGGCTCTTCAACAACTGCTAACTAATTTTCCATCAAAAGGACAATTGCTGGACCAATTCCCATTCCAGCCTAAGCGATGGCAGTGGCAGACTCATCTCTATGTTATAAACCTTTCATGCAGTGCCTAAATCACTTACTTGGTTTTCTCCACCACTTTTACCCCTTGCTGGTCCATATTCTGAACCTTCAGCTTATTTCTCAGCCATGCTGGCAAGCAGCACCACAACACTGTAGCTGGGGAACGTCCAGTGGAGGAAAATAACCATTAGCCAAAAAAATTACTCTTAAGAGGCTTAAAAGAAATCTCAGGGAATCAACTCACATCTCCATGACAAATAATTAGCAAAATAAAGATAGAATACTGAACCATCTCAGCTTTCCGCTACATTCCAAAGCAGCTTATTTTCCCCCTCAGTTTTACTCTTGCTGCATTTAAAATGCTCACTTCCAACTTCCAAAGAAGAAGAAAATGGGGGGGGGGAGGGGGGAACAAGTGACAACAGAGTGCTTTGCCTAGAAAGAGATTTCTGCCTGCTGAGTCCCTGCACCCAACCCTGCTCTAGCCAGGGCCCCAACCCACACCCCTTGTGGGACCTGCTCATGGTGTGAGTGCTCCTGGAACAGGCCCAAGACTTTTTAAGCCATATTACAGCATTAATATAATTTACAAAATGGTTAAAAATCGGAATGTTTTTCCTTCATGAAAAATAACACACTTAATGCTTTTCATCTGGCACATAAAATTTACAGTACCTCCAGGAACATTTTCTTTGGTTAAATCAACACTATTGGCACTTTTTTAGCCTTTAAGCATATTACAGGCCCAGCTTTTTATGGGTTTTTTTGGTTGTTGTTTTCACCCATTGTAATAAACTTTTCAGAACCAGAAATGATCAACAGTAAAAAGCGTTCCCATGTCAAACAATTTTAACTACTGCTTTTAAAACAATAATAAAAAAGGGAGGGTGGGGGATGGGAGATCGGCTTCAAACCCAACTCGTATGGTAACTATCTCAATACAATTAATATAAAGTAATCGTCTGTAGGGGCAAACTTCAGCGCTCTCCCCAAAATTGTTTCCATGCCGCTTCCATCAGGCAGCCGCAGCAGATGTTGGCTGTTAAAGGGCGCAGACGACACAGTTCATGACTTCTCGGAGGCGGCTGCGCGCCACATCTGCAGTCGATGAAGGCGAGCACAGAAGTGTGGCAGACAGAAGGAAAACGTCAACCCAGCTAAGCCAACCCTCTTCCGTGCTGGAGATAAAAATAGAGGGGGTGTTTGCCCCGCTGCTCCGGCCGGGCTTGCCAGCCCCGGGCAGTGCTGCTGGAGGAGAGCATCCGGGATGTGGTAAGTTCACGCCGAGGAAGCGAGCGGCAGGAGCAGCCTCCGACTGCCACTCCGCACTCGGCTCCTCATTAACTGGGCGGCGATCCAAGTTCATCTGGGCCCCAGAGAAAGGCAATGCTTGTGTTTAGACCGCACAATACTGACATAACATTAACAGATTTACATATGCAAAACTGTGAAGCAACAGGCATTCCCCCTCAATTGACCCACAGCTTGTAGTGGCTGCCGAGTTATTCCGTGCTTAGGCTCTGTAACCAAGTGGGCGTCATGCGACTACCATCTGGGTACCACTTATTTAAAGCTGGCAGTCTCTCTGTAATAGGCAAGCTGGCAATAAGCAGGAAGGGAATAAATTGCATCATTTAGTTAACATCCACTTGCTTTGCGGCTGTTAAAAACCCATGACTGAATAATAATTTGGTTATTTCTTTTGCCAGACAATGCTGTCAGCCAAATCGTACTACGCATGCTGCAAAACGTCAGCTTGCAAAATTTCCACTTTAAAAATAAATGAAAGAAATCTACAGTATAATGTGAGCTAAGAAGTTTTTCTAATGCTAGCAACTCCAGTGTGATCGAGTGCTAAAAATAAACTTGCAATACTGTAGTCACCAGAATCTGCTTTTCCTTAAGATCTTTATCAGCCACCCACCCCAATCCATTAATCTTGCCAAACATCATCAACCTGGCCTGTAATGAGTACAGAAACCAGGGTCTGCTTGTAGGAATGCTTGTTAGATCCGAACACATCTCCATCTCATGCTACCCGCTGCCCTTCTCATCTTTTGCCTTAATTCATAGATTTTATCATTTCCTTCTGTCTGACACAACTACTTTCACACAAACCGGTATCAAAAGAAAGTGGCTGAAACCCTAGACCACTGAAATACAGCTAGAACGTATCCTCTGTTGACAAAAAAAGGGGGGGGGGAGAAACAAAGAGCTTTTGAAGTGTGTTTCTCTTTGGAGCTCTTTAGTTTGCAAAAAATTAAGTTACTAATAGTAATTAATTTATTTTTTTTGGTCCCAATTTGCTAGATACACGGTCTTGTGAACACGCATCCCAACATCCATCTCTCTTCAGGACTAAAGGAAAAGCCCATGCTGAGTACAGTTTTAGGCTACAAAGATAACAAGGGTTCGTATTATATAGTGGGAAAAAACAGAAGTAATGTTTCCATTGAGATTAATGGCAAGGAAGAGCCAAGAGCACAGTCCACAGGTAAGAGTCTTCCCAGCACAGGTTACAATACCTCCGTCTTTCACAAAACCAAGCTCGCTCCTCCCTCATTACATTCCAAAGGGCTGTCAGGGACTCTGGAGCGCAGAAACAATTTGAGACAACACATAGTAAGTGGAAACCCAACTTTATTAGTAATTCACTTCCAGTACTGGCAATGCAGACAGCCTTGGGGAGAGGACACCAGGAGAGGCAGGCTGCATACGCCTCACATCTCTGCACAGGGCAATAAACAACGAGGTCTCCAGCTTCTATTATAGGTACAGCACTGAAAGACCACACTGCCAAGCATGGAAATATCAAAGGCAAGTGGAAGACAACCGGTTTCGCCTCCCTATCCTTATCTTGTCTCCACTGCAGGTCTAGGGTGCTAGGGCAGAGCCCAACATGTAAAGAAGCCAACCTCCACGCCATGCCTTGTCTTGGCCACACAGCAGACAGGTACACAGAAGAGCATGTATGGTTTCAATACGAGTAACCCCTTTATTAATCCAGGAACGATACAGGATAAACCAGGTACAAGGGGACCTGCAGCACTCAATCTCAAAACACTTCCTGAGCCAACACACACGCCAATTGCTCACTCAAGAAAATAATTATTTGGAAAGGGACCTTTTTACAGGCTTCCATGGCATGGTGCAGCTCTTGCCACTGCAGCGGGATGCTCAGCTAGCCCAAGGCAGACAGGGAAAAACAGGAACCATGGCTACCCACAGCCCGCCACAACACTGGACCCTGGAACACAACAGTGTGATGGACAACCCTAACAGCTTGTGGGCTTTTACAAAATAGTAACGAAAATAAGATGGAAAAAGAGAAGGGGTTTACACAGCATGATCCTGCACCAACCTGACAAGTCAGCAGTCAGATGAAGGGGAAGGGGAAAAAAAGGAAACAGAAACAGAGGGCAGAGAGAAAAATCCGTCAGAGGAAATGTGATGCCAGAAACTGTGCCAGGACATACTGGCTGAAAGACAACTCAAAAGCCTCCAAAAAAGCAAGGCTACAGAGCCCCAAAACCCTCCTGATAAAAATCCAACTGTGCAGGCTGAGGTTTGTCAAGACGTAGTTTGCCTGCTGTGCTCCACTTTGCTCCACCACTCACCCAGGAGGTCTCTGCCTGAAATACTTCCCTGGAAGGGAGACACAAGGCTTCCAGTAACTTTGGCAAGTTATCCTTTGGGAAACACGTATCCCCTAAAGCATCTGTGTATCTCGGAGAGTGTTTGAAAAGCTTCATGGTACTGAGCCTTAACACTTTTAATTGCATATACCATACTCAAGATCGTCAACCCAGTAACACCATCACACGCGTTGTACATTACTGTATGGTCAATCTCCCTAATTCTTATTTTTTTCAGTAGATCTACAAAATTATCAGCATAAATCTCAAAACGTTTACCAGTCAACAAACTCAGCACAACAGACATAAGCTTGGCCCTGACAAATAAAAAGACTAAGCAAAATGTGTTTATTTGTAGCAAATGTCCTTTCCTATAACCGTCAAACAGATTACAACCGCATTTCTCTCCTCGCGTTGCACCCTGGGATCCAGACATTTAACTAGCACACACTAGAGTTCTGGATTAATCATAAATAGCATATATTTTTAAGTTCATTAATTATGTAACAGATGCTTCCAGGATTCCAATGGAGGTAATTTTTAAAATCCCAGAGTAGTTTTATGAATCTGTGCAGTTTCAAGGTTGGTTTTAATTTCTGCTCAATGCTACACTTATGTAAAACCAATAGGTAATCAACCACTGCCTGTTTTCTTTCTCCTGTGCAGGCAAGAAGATGTACCCTACACTGTTAGCATTGGACATCCCAGCTGCTGATGGAGGCTCCATTTCTTCGCCATGACAGCATATTTGGATAATGAGCCTTCTTCTATTAATTTCTCTCTCAGACTCATTTCTGCCACTAAGAAGTCCGTCTTCTCCTGCACATTCCCCCCCATGTAACGGATATATTCAGTGGCACATACTGCAAGTGGAGCCCTGAACAAGGACAGTGTGGCAGGGGTCAGAGTGCTCAGGGTCTTCGGAGAATGCTTCATTTATTGATGGGGTGCCATGAAATAACTCTCATTGCAATGCAAACACACAGGCACAGTACATGGGGTGGGTGAGCCACCCAAGCCATCCACCAAAACCCCTCTGACCCACAAGTGTCTTGCAGCAGTAGCTGTTATCACAGCTGTACCTTCAGAGGTCCTGCTGCTGGGTTGCTTTGAAAAATGGGAGTAAAATGGAGTTCACTCATAGTGTTCTGCTACACTAGAGAAAAACAGGGGTTACCTCACTTACCTTGATGTAAACAAACACAGCACATCCAGGTGTGGGGAATACATGCAGATCCACAACACTGTTTTGCTAGCTAGTTACCAGGAAATTCAATCCTTGTACAGCCAGCTTCTGCTGCTAACCACGGCCAAATTTACCACCAAGAACCACAGCTTCCATGGGGTGGCCCAGCTATGCACTACAGCAACGCGCTGTGGAATGGGTGGGATGCTGGAGATCCCAGTAGCCTTTGGATGACTGCACTGGAGAACCCCAGTGCAGGAGCATTACAGACACCATGTCTTGGATGAGAAGTCTGCTTTTCTCTCCATCTTTGCACACCACATAATTCCTGGATCAAATCATAGATCTCCTCACAGAGCTTCATCTCTGCTTTTGTCTTCAACACTTAATTCGTACTGACTTGGAGAGTTATTTTTCCAGCCTGGTAAGTGGGAGAGCCCCTACCCTGGTAGCATCAGCTTGGGCTCCCCCTTCAACAAACCCTCCAACTGGTCTAAGAGGCGAGAGAAAAAATACAGGAGCATGGAGAGCAATTAAGGCTCCAATCAGATGTGGTGTTGACATGTAAGAGCAAACAGCGAAAAACCCTGACACGAGGTGAGCGCTATTCAGGAGTATGTATAATTGTACATGCAGAATATGAAACCTCAGCACTCTGTGAAGAGAAAGGGTGAGGACAGGAGCAGCTCAGGATTGCAGTTCTGCCCACCTGCACATCAGCCATCCCTGGGGAGACCTGGCAACCCAGGCTGGGCACAAACCAAGGAGGAAGAGAAGGTGGATAATAAGTATTTCATTCCTATTAAGTATTTTATTCTGACTGCTACTCCTTTCCAAAAAATAAAGGTAATAATTAAAAGTGATGGTTAATGCTTTGATGCCTCGTTTCACAGTCTGCACATTCAAATTCCTCAACAAGACAATGCAAAAACGGGTAGTTAACGGGGCCGTCAGCTGCAGAAGGCAGACAACTTTGTGCAACACCAAGGAG
Source organism: Myiopsitta monachus (assembly GCA_017639245.1). Lineage (NCBI taxonomy): Eukaryota > Metazoa > Chordata > Aves > Psittaciformes > Psittacidae > Myiopsitta > Myiopsitta monachus. The sequence continues at coordinate 16,374,911 of CM029929.1, read as the reverse complement.
GCCCCAGGGCGGGCAGCTGGGTTCTGGTCTGGGTCTCGCTTCCCCAGGCGTGCTGCAACCAGCCTCCTCGGTGTGCAGGGCTGCACGCCACCGACAGAGAGCCACGCTGGTGCAGCCCTGTCCACCAAGCACCTGGCATTCCTGCTGCTTCCAGCCTCCCCCAAAAGTATCCATCACCTTTAAGGCAAAACCCATGGAGCAGCCTCACCCCACCTCAGCATCAAATGCCACTCATGCAGGAAGGTTTGGAGAGAGCCAGGTAACCCCACTAAGCCTTCCCGAAACACTCTACCAATGCCCTCCTGTTAGTGCTTGGGGACAGCCAAACACCCCAAGTTCTCATGGGCAGAGAGGAAAATCGACCCCAAGCACACAGCCTGCCTGGTAGATGGATTAGGTCCCTGCCAAACTGCAGCATAACTTCACCCCCATAATGCCTGTGACACGTGTAAATGCTGACACTATGCCAGATTATCAGTAAGGTGATAACACTCCTAGGCTCTACCTGCTTGGCATGGCTTGAGCGAGGCTCCCTCAGGGCTCCTCCAGTTTCGCTTCCTGCTAAACATGCACCTGGCACCCACTGCAGAAGCAATAAAAGCATGAACCATATTTAAAGCTTTACTCAAACCCCCAATATAAGCCTGAGCGAGCCCCCCACCAACTAACGACATCCATGTCAACACCTGGGCTTCCAGATGGCCCCATCACAGACAGAGCCCAGCAGCAGTGCCCATGGCTATCCCTGCATGGGCAGCCACTGGCAGCGACACTCCCCAGCCACCTTCACACCACAGCACATCCAGCGTGTACATCCTGCACAACACTAAGTGAACAAAGACTATGGGTCAGACCCTTTCCGGTGTAAACCCACGTGATGCTGATGAGTTCTGGCCACCTATTTCCTTCTCAACTCCTGCTCTTTCACTCAGAAGTTATCCAGCAGGCTGGACACAGTTTTATCCGAGTGTTATGTGCAGTTCTATTTGCTTAGGACACAGATAAGTTATTAACAAAACAACAACAAACAACAGCAGCTGGTAACCTGGATATCTCTCAGTGCCTTAATCAAAAATATCCAGGCTCTGGACCAGCTCATTACCTACCGCTAACAAGGAAAAAGAAAACCCAAGGAAGACACAATGCCAGGCTTTTCAGTATGTGCACATTAACAGCTTTAGTACCTGGCACTAAGGGAGCAGCATTAAATTAAGAATTTAATGAAAACTCGTACTCGCACCAGCTTGGCAGGATGGTCCCACCGGCAGGTACTGCTGGGAGCATGTCCCAAGGCAGCTGTGCAAAGAAGACTCCTCTGCCTACATGAAGAAGAGCGGGTCCAGGCACAAAGCCTCTGGCAGAGATTTTACCTCACTGCAAAGCCAACCCAGAGGCCTGAGGTTTATCAAGGGGGCAGCCCTGACCTCCTTGGACCCTCCCATGACCTCTAAAGAGTCCAGTGAGGATGCTCAGCTGCTTAAGTTAGTTTTCTGCTGGTCCTGCTTCCTGCACAGTCTCACCCTCAGGTCAGGCAGTCAGCTGAACCCCGGGGGACATGACGGGAAGCACCCAGGGACAAGCAGACAGATCTAAATCTGCTTAGCTGCAACATGAACCAAGCCCTCATCCTATACAGCACCAAGCACACTGTCATACAGTCTGTGAAAGCAGCATCAGCCTTCAGCCGGGAAAAAACAAAGGAGCAAAAGGCCTTCCATAGAAACAATTCTCCTTTGATACATGTCATGAAGTTGTGAGCACGCTTGAGTCACGGCACACGTGTGGACCATTGTAATGCACTCGCACAGCGATGTGTCCTCCTCCTCAATCTGCTGAGAGCATCCACCAGGCAGAGGTTGACATGCGGAGGCGATTCAGCGCCGATTAACAGAAACATTAAGACACACTGTTCTTCAAACGGGGGCTGCACTTGACACTACTTTTATTTACCCATGAAGTTTTCTGCACTGTATGCCCTTTCCCCTCCAATTTACCCACAGCATTAAGCAGAACCTCCATCCTACCCTGGATGGTTCACTGTCATCAGACAAGTAGACAGCGCTTCCAATATAGAAAGATTATTCTTTTCCTTTAGGAGCTATGAGAAATACCAGTCGAAATCCTTAACATTATTTTCTAACTGACAGGGCATTATGCATAATATCTTCCACCTCCTCCTTGTGCTTATGGCACAGAGCAGGGGGAAAAAAACAAAGAAAGGAGGGGGAATAAAATCTTCCCACCAGCATGTAAATATTTCTGCGTAACAAGAACAAAGTATTTCCATACAGGTTTCAATAAAGGATGACTGCAGGCCAAATTCTACCCTTAGGTACAAGCATATAACTCCAGTTAAAGTTCCTCAGAGCTGCCCAAATTTATGCAGAGGCCAACACAAGCATACTGCGTTCATGTACACAAGGACTGCGCACAGGAGCTGCAGCCAGACCTCCAGCTCTCACTCAGAAAACAGACGAGACCTGCTTCAAATCAGAGAACAACTTGGGTGATGAGTCAAACCTGCAGGATTTGCTGCAATACTCGCTGCAAAAGAGGATGTGAGAACTGGCAAGTACTCTGTGTTTACTCACTGTGCCATCTAATTTTGGAAACTGGAGCTGAGATTCTGCGCTCGAGCACGACTCCGAAGGGTGGTGGGAAGATCCTGGCCACGTTACAAAGCTGCTTGTTGGGCAAAACTGGCATTACCTGCTTAAACAGGGCCACAGGCTGACACGGGCAGAGGTGCTGCAGCTGGCAAGGGAAGTGTCCCTAAGGTAGACACTGCACCGCATCTGCCTCTAGCCCAGGGGATGAGGCTGTGCAGGCAAAGGCTCACAAAAGGAAAAGTGATGCTCCAAAACTCACGCACTGCTTCAGTTAATGACACAGATTTACACTGGGTGTTAGCCTGTTTCGCTAAAAAAAGCCAACCAGATTTATTTTTTTTTTCCTGGTGCAAACTGTCCTTTATAGACACTATAAATATCCCTCTTACTTCAGTTTAAGCTCTACTTCTCTTCCTTGTTCTCCCACTGACTTCAAAGATAACTTGCAAAACAAGATCTAATTTATCAGTATCTTTTGTCCTCGTGCCTTCCCTCCTGTCACTGCCTGGACAGGCAGGCTATACGAATAGGGGAATGACCGCATGGAGCACGCTGTTTAGATTTGCTGCAATATTCACGTTTTTAAGCAGAAAATGAAAGAAAATACCTAGTTTATACTGAAGAGATCCCCTTTGATTCTGTCTCTGTAATTAGTTCTGTGTTGCACAAACTAGCATCTTAGAAAAAACACCCTGCTATAAACACCCATCTCAAATAGCTGCAAAGATACTCCTTCGCTATCAGACACCAGTGAAGACAAACAGTGGTGGAAGGCAGCCGCCAGGAGATTACGCTGAAACAAATGCACTTCTATTTTTCCCCTTAAATTACAAAAGATTATCATTTTACTCAGCAATGCCCCTTATTAAATTGAAACTCTCCAGAATTAAATACATCCTATCTACTCAAAATGAAGTGTATTATTTATCACTAATATTTAATGACAAAAAACCTGATAACTTTCTCTGATTATACCACTGATTTCCTCCAGTCATGCATCATTGGCTCTGCTGGTCATTAGCATTACCACAGTGCATAAACTCTGGCTTATGCAGCAAGTTTGATAACAGAACCAGATGCCTATAGCTACTATTTTTCAGTTTGCTCAAATGTACTAGTTTACCTCTCTATAAGCTTCTATCCACTGGCATCTATTATAATCCCTAAAAATCCTAGTGAATAAATCTCCATTTCCATGCAACATGCTTCTGCACAATCAGAATTCCTCAGCAAGTAAAAAGCACTTGCTGAAAAACCAGGTTTCCCCTTCAAGTGTCTGAGGACCCTTTCCCAGCAAGACCAATTCCAATATGGAAAATAAATAGGAAATACCTAGTTTTCTCCGACTCTTTACCGCTAGGAACATGGGCACAGGTTTAAGATATTTTAGCTTAATTCACAGGTAATGCTCCATTTCAACTTTTATGAAAGACTATTTTTTGAGTGCTGTAGATACTGCTTTTATAGCAGTGAGGAAAACTCAGAACAAATGTACGTGGTACAACATCAGCTAAAATATACCAAGATGGGTTTCTCCCATTCTCAGTTAAATCCTGTAACTGGAATGACAGATTAGAAAGGTTTCCAGAGTAAGACCAACCATTCCTTACATGACCAGCCTTCAGAAAACTCAGACAGGTTAGCCAGAGTAACTATAAAATACTTGCACAAGCAATAATTATGCTGAATACTTTTGACATTCCTCTTTCAAAGCCTTTCAAGTATCAAGTGATTTATCACTGTAAAATACATTTTCACTTTTCTGAATATACAACTCAGGAGCTTTACAAACCTAATACACATTATCTGAACAGCTACGCATGGCTGTATCATTTACAACTACCAGAACAAGTTACTATTGCTATTTCAGAGCCTCCGTCTCCCAGCACTCATTTAATTCAGCCAAAGCAGGATGAGGCCCCTGACACAACTCCCTGATGAAAACAAATTACCCAAGTTGTTAACACGTTATTAGTACTGCAAAACTTAACAAGCAAAATCTCTTCTCTAAATCTGCTAAGGTAGATACAGGCTGGGATGTTCTATACAAACATCCAGAGAGATTCTTATTATATATTCCATGCATGAATATTCCAAGATTTTAGTCTCTGAGCTGAAACTGACTTTTTTTTTTATTCTTTTTTAAACTCAGTTCACCCAAGGAAGCTCCCATGATTTCAACAGAGGTATCTGGGGCTTGGGCCACATAACCGAAGCAAAATCTGGCTGTTCTACGTACTGCAGCACGGATACGCACCTATTTATGAAACTCACCTGAGGGGGAAGAATATCTTACAGTGCACTGATCAAGAGTTTGCATGATGCTGGCTGAAGGAGCCCTATTTCAGAAGCAGAGCAGTTACGAAAGCAGAAAGTATCAATACTAACACAATTGGTGCCACTATTATGCTATTTGCTGGGCAGAATTCATATCACTCACAGAAAATTTCGGTTTGGGTACAGTTTCAGTATCACTACCTGCGATATTAGAAATTGGGGCCATTATATGAGAAAACTCAGCGATTTGATGAGGTTAATGCCAAATTCTATGATCTCTGTCAAGGCAAAAAAAAAAAAAGGATCAAGCCCTGGAAGAAAGGCAGCGAGCTCGGGAAGACAGGATGCAGGAGGGCTCACACAGATGCTTCCCCAGGCCCTGTACCTCTCACCATCCAGGTCCTTCAATCTGATCATTCAGAAGTGAAATAAGGAGAAATATTGTCATTGTTCTCTTTTGCTCACCTGCTCCTCCATCTCCCTCTCCAAAATGCACTTCTGCATCAGCCAGGCATCAGTCAACATCAAAAGCCTTGCCAGCCCTATCCTTCCCCAGACAAATCCAGCCTCAACATCTTCCAAACAGCCCAATGCCAGGAGCTGCCCCCTGATGCCCCGCAACCCCCTCCACTGCCACTGCTTTTATGGGGAGTTCTGGGATTCACACCATCGATTTCAATGGAATTTTTCTTTCCAGACGTGGGAGCTGGGCCGGATGAGCAAAGCGAGCTGCCTGACCGGCTAACAAAACTTTGTCATGAAGTTCATGGAAGACAGAGTTCATGACTCACTGCCAGCAAGGTTCCTACTGCAACACAAAAAGCTATTATGAAAATAGAGACTGAAAAACTCAGGCACCAAGGGGAACACTTCAAGAAGGTTTTAACTTCTTAATCCCAGACAGACTACTCCTGAAACACAGCTTGCAACTGGCCCAGCTGACAACAGTCATAAGAAGACAACATTGCAATGAAAAAACTATCAGAATAGCACATTATAGCTGCAAAAAAAAAAACCAACCAACAATCTATTTCTGCTCCCCTGACATTCCCAGAAGTTTCCTGGGAAGAGGTCCCACTCACACTCACGTCCCAGCTCTCCAGAGGCAGAAAGAGAACATAAACCTCACACTCGCTGCACAACACTGGGAAGATGCTTTTTAAACCCGACACTGGTTCCTAAGAAGTATCAGTTAATTACTTAATCCTCCTTAATGGAATGATTATCATTCTTTCAGCAAACAAGGCTGCAATGATTTAACGTTTTACTGCAGGTTTCATTACAGAAATGGTAGAATTAATACCACTCCCCTCTCGTCTGCTGCAACCACTGATTTCTTTATCATCAGTTACATTTTCACTTCTGCAGAGCAGCCTCGGCAAGGCTCTAACATACAACAATCTGCATCACTGTTTACTCTGCTGTGCAGCCAAGGACCAATCTCCGGACAGGAACGCAGGTGGCCATGGCACCAGGGAAATCAAGGCACAAGGCAGCACAGAGCAATGAGCCCCAGCGCGAGCCTGGAACAACTTCATCAGCATCCCGGGAACACCGCGTGGCTGCAGAAGAGGGGCAGCCACTTCAAAGGGAACCAGGGAGGGACGTTTGAATCCCAGCTCAGACAGCTCCTGAATCCCTGAGAACCCCTGGCCGTCTTTATTGGCAATAACAAAAGTCCTTTCAGGGCTCCACCGCTCGCTGCAATCAAATCCAGGCTCAGACATTACTCCTGCGAGCAAGTGTTTTGCAGGAAGGGGGAAATCGGCATTGATTTTTGGGATCAGATGTTTAGCGGCTGCTCTGAATCCCCCCTCGCCATTTTATCTTCCTTTATCACAAGCTTTTTAATAGAGACATGACATTCTGCTTACTGCTGGGCTCCCTCTATTTATCTCTCTCTTAACAATACTTTGGCATCATCGGCTCCGCTATCTAAATCAGCAATAGTGCATGTCCGGTCACATAAAACCAGAGAGGGTTTCCCGAGATGCTTTGGGAAGTCTGACTACTCCGGTTTACTGATGTGTTAATACGCCCGATCTCCTAATTAATGAACAGACAGCTTAGGCTGGGAGCTGGGGGAGGGAGACCGACACGAAGGCTGCAGAGAGAGCCCAAGGAAAGACACTTGACCCTAATTGTTAGCAACAAGATGACAAGACTGATCGGGAAGTACAGCTAAAACTCGGATCCAACATGAAAGGAAATGTCTGGCGAAGAGGGGAAAACTAACGATGCCGTTAGAGGCTCCAGCCAACCTGCCGAACTGTGCCACCTTCTGTCGGGCTGTCAGTGCTCAGCACCCGGCCCGGCCAGCGCTCGCAGCACCACGCTCCCAGCGCATCCTGCTCTCCATGCCCAAATCCTCATCCTCCTTCTGTAACCCTACAGCTCCAGCGGCGTGCACCCCAGCCAAGGAATAGTAGAGGCTTGCCCCAACCCATGGCCGGATTATTGGAAAACATAGCTCATCCTGCACATTCCCAGGAAAACTTTGGCCACGTGCAGAATCCCAGAGGGTGGATTTTAAGAGGGACCAAAGTTTGGCTGAAGTTTCAGCCAGACCATTTTATCCATGGCAAAACATTCCTCTTCCCAGACCATGTACCACAAAGGGAATGCCTGCACGAACGCACCCGCAGGAAGGGTCCCACGCAGCAACCACACATATAGTACTGGAGGAAACACTTCCATAAACATTCCAAAAATATGGAAAAAAGGCTGTAAGCACTTTTTACCTGAAAAATCAGTTCAGTCAACAGCCCAAACGGCACAAGAAAACCTGCAGCATGCACTCCGGGCCAGATACCCAGAAGAAAGTTGACTTAGAGAATGCAAATCCCAGCGCTGCCATGCTGCAAGTACTACACAGCATCACACAAGGAACCCGCGTTTTCAGCATACTTCAGAATGAACAAGCAGCGCTAAACCATCTTATTGAGGAAATAGGCACTTCTAATAAAACACAACAGTGACAAGTATTGCATAGAGAGCTGATCAGCAGTAAACAATACACTGGAGAATCACCCAAATAAAACATCCTGGGTATTTATTTGTGTCGCTTCCCCAGACCATTGCAACCGAACGCAAAACTGGGAGGAAAAATGCCCACAATTAGTTCCAGAATAGCACTTTCAGAAACACCACAGCCTATCAGATGTGTGTAAATACTTTACGATCTGGGTTCCATTTCAGTAGATCTGTCAAGATATTTACAGGGCTTGACAGTATTTCTGTCTTTAATTAAATTTTCACACACATACTTTAACGTAATTTAAATAGATTATTAGTTGTCAGAATATAGTATAAATTTTGTTTATGATTTGGTTACTTTAAGTACTCACATTGAGGAAACTCATTTAACCCCCTGACTGAGTAGCATTAAATGTTGAGATGAGGCTTCTAAAGAGCTTCTACTGCCCTTTGCACTCTCGTAATAATCTTAAATTACTACAACTTAATTGCAATTTCAAGGCACTAAAGTGGAGATGTTTTAAAAACAGCACATGGAAGGTCAACGAGAGGAGAAAAATTATTTAGTCCTCCTCAGGTACCAAATGCTTCTTGGGGAGAAACTGATTTTGTCCATGCTCTTCCCTTCACTCAATTTCCATAGAAGACCATCTTGATTTTCAGGATGGCGCTGAACAAAAAGTCATCAAGATTATTCTGGATACTTGCCACATACAAACAGCCATTAGACATAAGCCTGTTCACTTGCATGCATGGATGAGATCAGTGCCAGCAGAACAGAAAGACAAAACCCTAGAGCGTATTTGCAAAGCAGCTTCTCTGACTTGGTACCTCCAGTGCTGAAGTAAGAAAAAAAGAGCACGTGTTAAAACACTCCAGACATCCCAACCAACAAATATCTGATCTCCTAAAAATAGAACAGCTTGATTCCTCTGCAGCCCCAAATGCAATATACATTTTCGTAAATTAAAAGGCTACAGTTCCCACAATTAAGTTTTTACTCTAACGACTGCATGATTTATTCCATCCGACTTTTTCCCCCTCTGTTAAACACTGGCATCACCTTGTTACCTACAGTAGCTGCAATTCCCAACGCACCGTGAGCAGCAGGAATCAAACGGCACGATAGTTTGAGAGAGCAGCAGGCTGCGAGCAGCGTTTTTGTCAGTGCAGAAGCAAGCAGTTCGAGCACACACAAGATCTTCTTTGCTTCCTATTGCAACGAGACATCTTACGAGGATCTGGCCAACAGAAAAACACTCAAGGCTCACGATTTAAACACCGCTGTGCTCTAGCGCAGCCAAGCACTTACGCGTGTCCTCAATGGCATGAAGTCAAGGACTCCGAGCCTGGCCCTACCTTTCTAAGCATTTGAATAAAGTTTGGTTGCCAGGACCTCTAAGAACGGTCACAAAGACGCTGCTGATCCCTAGTGCACGACGTTCAGAAATTCCACTTAGCAAATGCTTTCTGGCTCCTATTGCGTATCATATCTGCGCTGAACTGCTCACTGGGTGTGAAAACATGATACTACACGTAGCAAGGGGGGAGTATGGGGAGTGGGGGGTGAAAAACTTTCAGTGATATGAGTTAGTGACACAGACCAAAAGCCTAACCTGCAGGCAGTGCAGTCAGCAGAAGCCCTGGATGAAGGCAGCACGTGCTGGATCGGGCCCTGCACAGGCAGAGCAGCTCACTGCGCCCTGGGCTCACTGCTGGGGACCATGCCATACCCATCAGCTAGTGGGCTGTATGTCCAAAGCAGGGTGCCACCCGTGTCCCCATCCTACCGACCACCCCCTTGGTCTTTCCCTCAAGCCAGCAGCCCCATCCCACCCTACGTCCCAAGTGGAGACTTACAGGGAGAAGCTCCAGGAAGCAACTTGATAGCAAGGCTCATTTGAGGAATAATTACAATGTGCTGTTTAATTCAAACATACGCTTAAAAACTAACAGCAAACAAAACACTTGTGCACCTGAGCTGCCTGGCTACTGCAGGGCCCGATCCTGCTCCCCCCAGGGTGGGAATCCCCCTGCAAAGCTCCCTCCCAGTGCCGTGTCCAGGCACACACACGATGCTGAGCTGGATGCGCTCCCAAGGGTAGGAAAGGCCTGAACAAACACTGTCTCCGATGAGAAATCCAGCTCCTTGTGAAACCTCCCTACACCATCTTCAGCCCCGACTCAGCTGCATAAAAATATTTCAGCTCAGTGCCTTGAAGTTGCAATTAAATCGTAGTAATTTAAGATTATCACAAGAGCAAAGGGCAGGAGCAGCTCTTCAGCAGACTCCCCTCACCACTTAATGCTACTCGGTCTTGGGGTTAAAGGAGCTTCTTTAGTATAAGTACCTTAAAGCAAGTGAATCGTAAACAAAATTTATACTATTTTCTGACAGCACATAATCTATTTAAATTTATTAAAGCTTCTCGCAGAAAATTTAAGATGACAGAAGTATCATTATGCCCTATAAATAACTGGACAGCCTCGCAGAAATAACTGTATTTTACATACATATCCTACATATGTGTGTGCATATGTTATTTCATTTGATATACAAATACATGCTCAACAGATATTTCACAAAAGGAATTACATTATCCAGTTCAATCTCTCAACATAAATGACCCCAAGCAGTACGAATACTAAACGCTAGGCTGCAATCCATAAATTTGCCTTTTTACTACCGGCCTTTTCCCTAATTTTTACAATGCTGTGAAATAGGAATAATTCTGGAGCTACAAATGTTTACAGTATATCATACCAGGGATGATCATGCACATTTTAGCTCTTAAAAAAGGTGATCCACTCCAAGTGTAAAGCATATTGCAGCATATGCTGCGCAGTAATGTCCAATGCATAATTCTCTGCTCAACTTCCCTGCTCCTTCTCTCACCCGTACAAAAACCAGTTGCGTTACCACCACCGGTGGGACTGATTTAAGCAGAAAATGTTTATAGATGTTAAAAAACATTACCCATTACCCAAAATGGCTTAATAGCATACGTGTGCCTGTTTAACACACATACTTTTTATTGTCTAATTAAAGTATATACCATAAAAATCTACAGGCTTTATAATAAGTTATGTGGGACAGTTATGAAACCTTACCTTATAAAAAGTATAAAGTACTTATTGTGTGATGTGCACTGCTAATTAAAGAAATACTTATGCAAAAAGGTTTGGGATTTCTGAATTCTTCAGCAGATGTGCACTTGGTCTCCTGATTAATACACGTTAGGCCAATAGCCTTTTCCTCAGCTATACGTATTTTTTCAATAATAGATATTTGCATTGTTTTGGAATACTTTAAAGCAACGAAAGAGGTGGCACATTCATGGAGCTTGCAGTGAAGTTTCTGAAGGCAAACATGAAAGTGTCAAGCACCAAAAATAACCTAACTGCCACTGGGAAAGTTTGATTAATACTTAAATCCTAAATGTTTATTGAAGTAAAATCAAATATCTCTGAATGCTTTTTACTGCTATTTCCACAAAAGAAAACCCACAAAACCCTACACAGTAACAAAATCTCTCTCACATCGCCATGAAGAGAAGTTACACGCAGTTTTGCAAAAACCCTCTCGGATCAAAACCAAAGTGCCACCCTGACCGGTTTGTGATGTTTGAACTAAAGATACCAAAACTTTTCTAAACTTCAGGAACGCAGCCATACAACACACGACGCTTAATCACCACCGAACTCCTCTATTATACATCAACACAGCACTTATACACAGAGGGGAAAAAGAAAATAGAATCCATGTTTCCTTACAATTCAGAGATCCAGAAATAAAAGCAGAATTCCACAGAACGGTTTTCAACATGACACTACTGAAACGCCGCCTTCCCTGCAGCTCCAGGCAGCCTAAATAAAAATCAAACCTAAGTCCCTCTGAAAGTGGATACAGCGTGCTCCAAACCACTATCCCTTCAAATAAAAAGTCAGAAGAAACCAAACTCAAAACCCAGCCCATGCACAAAAAACCTGAAGTTTGCCGTCAAAACCGGGGGAGCACCAGAAAAGCCTCGTTTGAGATTGTAGTTATTTTCTCCAAGTTATCCTTTGGTTTCACAACAAAGATCAGCATTTGTAATGGTCCATTTCTGCATAAGTGAACATATAGCCTTGCTGCCTGATCGAATAGTCCAGAGCTTTCAGTGAGGCAGCTCCTGACAACAGCCCAGCAGCAGCTTTGTTTGATCTCTCCTGCCTTCCTTAATCTGGGTTGTCAAGGTTCACTTGTTGGAGGCTGTTTACTTTACTTTTTCCAGAGGAAAAAAAAAAAGTGATTTTTTTTTCCCCCTGTCTCTCATACAATGACTAATCCAAAGACTAAGGGGGAAGAATGCTGCCAATGCAAGATGTTAAAGCTACAATACCTTCTTGCAATGAGATTTTAGCCGACACCTTTTGAATGGTAACTAGTGAAGAGCTTCCTCCCCCAGCGCCCTGGTCCATTCAACATGCTTGGAAGATAGCTCAAATAAAATGTGCAGAGGGCGAAAAAAAAAAGAGATTCAGCGAGATAAATTGAAACCAGCAGCCCCGATTTCCCCGTCTTCCCCCAAATCTGGCTGTGGAGATGCACGGTGCCTCCTTGCCTACACTCGCTTCTCTGAAAACTCGAATTATTTCAGGCTCTCTCAAACTTACAAGAAGCAGGAGCTGCTCAGCGGTAACAGAAGCTGTAAAAATAATACTCGACCGAATGAAATGCCTGTTTCTCCCTCGGCCGCAGCATTAAAGCAAAGCGTGGACGAACAGCACAAGTTTCTTCGACGACATTCTTGAAACTTTTGTCTAATTAAGAAGCTGTCATTAGCGACAGCAGCGCTTGGTCAGAGCAGGTAAAACCCAAGTTTTGAAAAACTAGATGGAAAGGAAATGCAGTTTAGAGAATTGCTTTAATATTTATAACCATCCAGCACCCCAGAAATCAGCAGCCTGCGTTAGGCAGACACGCTACGAGCGGTACGCATACGTTACTCACTCAAAGAACAGTTACTAAAAATGAAACCTTAAAACTTCTGAGCACAGAAGTTGGGCTCCAGCTTCTCTAGAGAAGCGGCTCGCAGATACCTCGGGTGGGTACGGGAGGTCTGAGCGCTGCTGCCGCCAGCCTTGGGGGAGATGGGGGGGGGGGGGGGAATAAAAATAAAGCCGTAATCTCACTCGGTTTAGTTCACTCAAAGCAAACCCACGCAATTAAAATCATTACAGCGAAGTGGCAGGAGGCAGGCTCGCTCCGCAGCCAGCCCGGCGATGCTCTCCGCGCCGGGGCCGCCGGATCGTTAGGAGCTGCGCGGGGGAAAGGAGGGTGCGTGGATGATGCGCCCCGCGCAGCAGCCACCGGCCCGCTCCTGCTTTTTTTCAGGGAATAAAAAAGCCCCGAACGACGGAGCACCGGCGGGGCGGGGATGGAGGCGGGAGGCGCCGACACGCCGCTCGGACGCCGCCTGCAGCGCGCACCCGGGGAGGCGGGCCGGGCTGCGCGGAGCGGCGCGGAGCGGCGGAGCGGCAGGTGCGAGGGGCGCAGCGCGGCGCGGCCCTACTTACCGGGCACCGGCGGCTCTGCGGCGGGCAGCGAGCCGCGGGGCTCCGTCCCGAGACTCCGCACCGCGGGTCTGCGCGGGGATGGGGGGGGGGGGGGGACGACACGGAGAAACCAACACGTGAAAGATGCGCGGTCCGCACCCGCGCAGCGAGAAGTTGCGCTGGGCCGGAGAGGCGCGGATGTTTATTAAAACACTTCAAAAGGGGAGGGGGATGGGCGCAGCGGGACCCATGCGCGGAGCTCCGCAACTGCGGAAGAGACTGCGCGGGTGGAAAGCGGCAACAGGTGCCCGGAGCAAGGAGGGGGAGAGGGGCTGGCGGGCCCGGCCCGGGGGGGTGGGGTAGGTGGGAGGGGGCGCGGCGCCGCCACAACTTCTTGCCCCGAGTGCTGAAGTTGGGGCGTGCGCGCCCCTTGCGCGGCGGCGCGGGGGGACCCGTCGGAAAGCACGAGGGAGGCGCGGGAAGGGCGGGAGACGCCGCATCCCACAGTCCGCGGAGGGTGCGCGCAGCGCGGGGCGGGAGGGTGTGGGGGGGAAGTTTCCAAAGTGGGCGGGCAGCGGCCTCCGAAGCCTGGGGAGGGGGTTCCGCACCCGCGCACCTCCGCTGCCCTCCCCCCCCCGCCTCCAGCTACCGCGCTACCAGCGGTCGGGGGGGTGAAGGGGGAGAGGAAGGTAAAGGGGGGTGGCCGGGCACGTGGGGCCGGCGGGGGGGGGGGGGGGGAAGTGCAACAGCCCCGGAGGAGCGGGGAAAGTGTCGGGGGGCGCCGGACTCACCCGCAGGACTCGGCCTGCCGCTGCCCAGCACGGCGCGGCCCCGGCGCGGGGCTTTGCCTCTCCGTCCCGTCCCTCCCTCCCGTCCCTCCGGCACGCCGAAGCCCGGGCGGCGCGGCGGCGTGCTCCGCCGCTCGGTAAATAACAATAGAGCCCTCCGCTCGGCGCCGCGCCCGCGGGGCCCCGCACGCCGCCCCGCCGCGCCCCCGCCCCGCGCCCCGCGCCCCCCCCTCCCCGCCCCGCGCAGCCCCGCGCCGCCGCCCGCGGAGGGAGGGCCGGGGGGCGGCCGCGACACCCCCGCGGAGGGAGATGTTGTTATTTTTTGCTGTTGTCAGTCTCTGACGTCACATCCACCTGCTGGGTAAACAAGGCTGGGTGCAGGGGAGCGCATCGGCAAAAATAAATCAAACCATCAGCGCGGGGCGGGGGGGGGCGCGGAGGGGCGCGGAGCGGGAGCCCCGCCGGTGCGGAGCTGCGCGGGAGCCGGCCGCGGGAAACGGGGGGGTGGGGGGGGCGGGTCGGGGGAGGCGGGGCAGCTCCGCGCCGCGGGGAAGAGAAAGTGGCCGCGGAGCGTACTGCGCGCCGCCGGGCGGAGTTCAGCGAGGGGGCAAGCGGGATGGGGTGGCCCCGGCAGCGGAGGGCAGCGCCGCGCACCCCTCGCAACTTTTCCGCGGTCCAGGCGCGCCGAGGAAGGGAATGTCAGGCCCGCGTTGCTGGGGGACGAGGCAGACCAAGGAGGGCCTTCCGCGGGTGTCCGCGGAACCCGCCTTACCTGCGCGGAGACGCGGCTCGGGCGCTGCCTGCTCTTCCCCCCTCGCACCCCTCCCGTAGCGCACGCCGCTGTTGGCGCAAACACTGCTTAGAAACACTGCGCGGGTGCGCAGCGGCGCGCACCGGCCGCTGAGCGGGAGTAACCGGCCTTGGGTGTCGCTCCGCGGGGCTGCCCCAGCCACGGGTCCTCATGACGGGGCATGCACGGAGCGGCTGCGGTCCCTGCCGCGCCTTCGGGGCTCCCGTGGAGGCTCCGCATGGGACCGGGATGGGGCGAGAGCCGGGCCTGGGGCACTGGGGCCGCCCCGACACTCGGCACAGAAAAGTTTAAAGCCCCCGATGGGCTCGGCCAGGGTAAGGAGCAACCGGCGGCCTCGGGGCCGGACGGCGCGGAGGCTGCGCGGGAGGAGCGGGCCCCGCCGGGCTGCACCGTGCCCTTCCCGGTGCCCTGGTCCGCCGTCGCAGTGCAGGCAGGCCGGGATCCCCGGCGGGCCTGGGGATGGCTAGCGCCCCGCGGGGATGGAGCCCGGGGCGCCGCAGGGCAGGAGGCAGCAGGCGGCCTTGGAGTTACCAGCGGCCGACTTTGTTCGGGGTAAAACTCTTTTCTTCCGACCGCGGGGACCGGCGAGAGCCCGGATTCTCCTTCCTTTGTGTTTATTTTCTGGGCCCATCGCGTTCGGTTTTCCGCAGGACCTACACAAAGCTCCCGGGCCGGAGGGGGGTTTGAACACCGCTTGAAGCGATACCAGGCAGGGAACCGCTACCGCGGGGGCAGCCACGGCGCGGCCCTTCCCTTCTGCCGTCCCACCCCGCCCGCGTTCTCCGGTCTCGGCCTGGCCCATTCCCGTACCCCTCCGTTCCCCGCTCCGGGCCCATCACTGTTTCCGGTCGTCCCGGTCCCGGTCCCGGTCCGGCCGCCCCGCGGGGTGCTCCGAGCGCAGGGCCGGGGCTGCGGCGCCACCTGTCGGCAGAGGTGTCGCATCGGCGCGGGGACTGCCCCGGTAGCAATTAACACCTGAAATTACAGTAATGGCGAGGCGCTTATGCCTAATTCATTGTATTTTGAATAATCAAGAGGGGGCAAAATCGCTGCAAATAAATACTTGCGAAGCCGATCGTGGCGCCGTACTTCGGGAGCGCCCCGATGTGTTCCCTTCAGCCCCCTCCCTGTCCTTCCGACAGAAGTAATCCTGGAAAACATGGAATTTGTGGGACTGGGGGGGTACAGGGATCCCCAGCTTTAAAAACTAAACCTCACCGTGGCCTTAAGCTTCTGTTGTTAAGATTTTATGGTTCATCTGCTTCTTCAGTTGGAAGAAAAAGGAGCTAAACCTATTAAAAGAGCCTTCTTAAAAAGCAACCCCCCTTAAACAGTTCCTCTCCTGAAAGATACTTCTTTTACATTTCACCCTGGAATAAATGTTTATTGGAAACTTCTTTGCCTCCTGTTTTTAAGTTTGCAAATCTAAACCAGTACATGAGCTCTGTAAAACATGATTAATTCCACAGACAGTACCAGCAGTGGGACTTCTCCCTCCCCTCTGCCAATGTAGCTGCTAATTGTACTCGAGCTGTTTACTGCTGTATTGGTTTACAAGTGCCTGGAGAAAGATGCTCGATATTCCCACCACCAGCAGAACTTAGTCCCAAGAGCAAATGCTTGGCGCATGTTGGCAAGGGTGTACACAGGCTACAACTGCAGCTTGTTAGCTAAAAAAAAAGTGATGAAGGTGATGACGCCTCCATAATTATAGGTGTTACTTGTTTTAAAGGCAGAATGTTTTCCAAGCTGCTGTAATGCCCCACCTCCGATGTCCCAGGAGCCAGGCCTCAGAGTCCTTTCCTCTTTAGTCATTGGATTATGAGGCTTTGGAGAGTGCATCACCAAGCTGCATGGATAGGCCTGGGCCACTGCACAGTCCTGCCTAGGTGCGAACCACCCCCTTGTGGGTGCTCAGCTGCTACTCTTACCTTTAACATCAGGTATGAAAAGTTGAGATACTCACTGTGTACTGTCCCAAAAAGTTGGGGGGCGTACTAAAGAGAAATGATGCTCTGTTTTGAATAAGCCAGATGCTCTCACAGTGCTTAGAAGAGGAGAACCTGAGAGTACCCTTGTACTGTAGCTCCAGGCAAACCCCATTTGGGGAAGTTAGCAGTTGCCCGTTCTCTACACTCCACCTCCTTGCGTGTGGAGCCAGGCAGTCAGATCGGTCTGGCACAGACATCCCGCAAAAAGGCAGAAGCCCTGCCCGTCAGGCAAGGTGATTCACACCAGACCTTTCTTTTGCTCAGATAACTTAAAAAGGTGGGAAGGGTTGACTTGGTGAGGGGGAATTTTGAAAGGCATAAACCTCCAGCTTAGTGGCTGAGCTCACTGCTGTTGGCGACACTTGCCACCAACTTCAGTGGAAGCAGGATCCACGCTCCAACTGGGGAAATCCCGTAACAAGATAAAAGTAACGCGACACAGCTCAGGTCTCAAGCTGGCTTGTCTGACAAAAGGAAATGCATAAATAAGGCCTCCAAGATAAGGACTGTAACCAGAGCGAGATAATTTTTAACTGAAACATTGTTTTGTATCATCTCTAAAGAAGTTGGGAGGTTTTCTCAGCATCCCAGTCTTTGATGCTTACTTTGCAAATGCTCTCGCACCCCTCATCTGTTTTGTTATTATACCTTTTTGATTTGCCCAGGCACAGTGGAAGCCGGACCCTGGCCCAGAGGGTGAGCTGGAGCAGGAGAGAGGAAGCACAGTGGTACCTGTAGGACCGGGCTGCCCCGTGGCCACCCCAAGGGCCAGTGCCCGGCTCACTGCTGCTCACAAGGAAGACAGGTGGTTGTTCTGCCCCAGCAGTGTGGTCCAGGGAGAACAGGCTGGAGGCTGGCTTCATGCACAGGGCAGCAGGATCAGACACAAAATACACTGCACTTGGCTCTGTTGTGAGTCCAGTGGCGCTCCGCTGCAGCCAGAGCTGCTTAGAGTTTACACTGGTAGTGCAGAGACATGAGTTTAAGATTCACCCCAGACTTTCAGGCTCCTCAGTGAACAGAAGAGTTCCCCCTGTCCATACCCACACTAATCTATGCCTCTAGGCTTCCCTCCAACCGCCTCTGTATCGAAAGACACACAGAGGTAAGATTTCTGTAGCAGATTTCCCGATTTTCCAGCATTTCTCCTGAGCTGCCAGCCGATACATATTTCCTTTTCCTGTAGGGGCAATGAATAGCCTTTGTATTTGCATCGGACTATTAATCTGCCTGAATTTGGTAGAGAATTTTTAAATGAATATTCATGGAATTAATGTCATTTAATTCCTATTGCTTCCTGAATGTAATTACGTGCTGTACGTGAACTGGCAAACACCACAAGAATGTCTATGACCAGTTAAACACCGCAAGCTGGACACTGGTCCAGTACCGATGATACACAAAGTGCTACCAAGATGCAGCCTATCTTCAGGAGCAGAGATTGGCTGGAGAAGGGAGCCAGTAGAAGATGAAAGGTGTACACTGTGAGAGGCAAACAATGCCTTTAGGGATGGAAAATATGATTAAAGGGGTACTTTAGTACAAGCTCTTCCCCAGATATTTGTCTACAGATAGGGACTACACTAAACATTTGTACTCCTGCAAAAGAGCTTTATTTTTCCACTTTCTCACGCATAGAAAAACATCTTTCAGGGCCTCCTATTCCTGGCCTCTTTTGTGACCCAGCTTCTTTTGGAAGACCTTCAGCCCATCCTACAAATAAGAAATGCCCAAGTCCAATCCTCCCGCCTCACAGCCGCCCGCCTGCCAAAGTTCATGCTGTTCCTCCAATAATACAGCAGGAATCAGCCCAGTGCTGAAGCAAACCCCATCCCCAGCATCAGTGCTACCAACCCCTGTCGTAACATAACAAGGACTCTTCCCAAAATATTTGGGCTTGCCCTGTCACAGTGAGAGGCGTTCAAGTTCAGTGCTCTGTCAACAGTGCCAGGTGTCTCCCGAACCTCCGGCTCCCGAGCCAAGAGGGAGAGCTCAGCAGCACAGGAATAATCCTTATTCACATTACTAAAACATAACGGAATGTTTAAACGGATAACGTAAGGAAATCTTCCACGGCAAAACAAAAAACAAAAATCCCTGTTTATTATTTATCCCAGCCAGATTGAAAATGAACTCAATCTCCTGGAAAGCACAAGCAACGGTCCTTGTTTCTGCAACTGACAGCCATGAAAAAAACACTGTACTGTGCCAGCTGTGCCCCTTCGGAGGGGCTGATGTTCACTGCGGCTCTTGATAAACCAACTGGCAAATTTGGGGGAGGAAAGAAAGAAGTGCCTGAAAGCCGAACACAAACATCGAAGTAAAACAACCTGGTGAAACCAAAAATCCAACAACAATTTCATTTTGAGTCAAGCCCAAGATTTCATTTCAATTTTGACTTTTGGGGGGGGGGAATAAGACAAGAAGACACCACCCCCCCTTTGCTTGAAAATAAAATTAAAGGACATTTTGAACACAAAGTAGTTTCAAAATGAGAAATCAAAGTGTTTCATGTCAGAAGTGTCAAAACTAACAGCTTCAGCATTTGTCAGAGCTTTTTTGAGTTTTTATAAATGACAAGTTTGGCATGTGTGCACAAACCGCTTTGGTGCTGCTGAATCTGCATTTTTTGCATGCAAATATAAAAAGGTTGGGCAAGATGTTCCATACATGAGCCCCGTTTGCCATCGCCTTGTGCCGAGGCCAGCAGCGCTCTCCCTGATGGCCGCGCTGCGATGGAGCCCCATTGAAACCTCTCAGCTCCTCTTTGGCTTATTAACATTTTACCCTTTGGTTTGCAGCACATCACAGGGCAGGTCTTTTCCAGGATCAGTTCCCTGGTTAGTGGGAGGAGGTACAAAGGTTAGGAGAGAACGACTGTGTGCCTCTGGCCTCAAGTCCTGCACTGTGACAGGCAGCCATGGACCTATCCTGAGTTAATATTAGGTGATTTATTAGCGTGGTTCATTGCAGACTTAAAGTTACAGGCTGAGCTCCCTTTTGACAGCTCACTGCCTTCCCAAAGGGAGGGGTTTCATAAAACATTCTCTCCTGAGAAGTTTGGAGAGGTTTCTGTCAGGTTTACACCTTACCTAGCAGGAGGGCAGGGATGGAAACTGGAGTATACAGCACCCAAAATAAGGCATTTAGCTTAAAATCCAAGAATTACATAAAAAGCTATTGCTGTAAAAAAGTACCAGAAACCATTTACAATACTAGCAACTGAATATATTCTTGCTAAGAAACCAGCAGCCATCCGGATTTTGCATGCCTGTTTACAGCATAGCTGACTTGGCTGCAGGCCTGGGACGGTGCCTAGTCCCCAGGGAAGGCAACAAGAGCTTTGCTGTAAGCACTGTAGGCCTGCGCTCACTTTTGCAGATAGCAGACACCTACCTGCCTTTTGCTACCAGATTTCTGCAACGCTTTCTACATCTCTGCAATGACAGCACCGGTTCTTGCTGTATCTTGACAACTTCTAATTAACCCAGTCTCAGCATCTTTGAAGCTGCTGTAGAAAACCCGTGTACTTCTCTAGAGCAAGAGAGCAAATTCAGAACACCACCTCCTCTTCCGACCTCCAAGGACAGTCTTTACTCCATAGAGGCTTCAAAACCTAGGGTCATACGTAATCTTGACACTGCTGAAGGTCAGACCAGCTCCTTCTGCGCCCTTCCTGGAAGCAGCACTGGAAGCAAGCAGAGATACAAACAGGTTTCTCACATCTTGTTGGCATTTCTGGGACTGCTCAAACTGCTGCTGCTGCAGAAACCCCCACAAGGACACGCCACACTTTCAGCTTTTAACCTGTCCCACCTCATCGAGATAGTCTCCTCAACTCCCTGCCCTGCTCTCCCCGTAAGTGAAGCATCCCTTGTGGAGGAGACACTGTTACTGCAACTTCCCCTGTGCAGGATTTTCTGTTGATGCTGTCTCAAAAGTGTACTATGCTGAAATATTTTTTCATCTTATTTTTTCCACTATTATGACTCCTTTTTTAATCCAAAAGTCCAACATCAACAAAGATCAAAGCTTTTACTCTAGTTACATATCTATGAAAGCAGCAGTCTCCTGTGTCTTGGGAGATAAACAATACCAGATGCTCTAGTAAACACCAGGAAGAAGAGAGAGGAGGAAAAAAAAGAGTGGCTAGCAGAAGCAAAGGGCTGAAATAAGTTAGAAATAATGGAAGAGGAGACCAGAAAGTAAATTCTTGGTGGTTCTTGCTCTGTGGCGGTGAAGAGGTTAAACCCCGGTACACTGCCATCTCTACACAGAATTGGCTGTTATTGCACTGATAAAACCCCGGGTTGTGTTTTCCTTGTCCATTTTGACCTGTATCTGACGTTAGCATTGCAAATGATGTCTGCTGCCATTCAACTAGTCAAAGTGAGCAGACAGAAACAAGACAGAGAGCTTAGCAAAGAAGGTACTAATGGAAGGGGTGGGGAAAAGCCTGATTTACATGTAATTAATTATTATTTATGTAAAAACCATATCATTGTGGTGGTTCTTGACATCATTTAAAGCCTCTTTTCAAAAGAGGAGTCTCCCCTGTTAGCGCGCTAATCTTCTTTTCTGTGCTGCAAGTATGAATTGTGATATGCCGGTAGCCACATTGGCCCATCACCACCACTTGCAGAAATGACATCCAACTGCCCAAAAGAGCTAAGCAGAATAATCCTGACTCCTCCAAAACAGATGACTTTGTATCTCCAGGGCCATGGGAAGATATTTGGTGGGAAATTCTCAGACCTTAGGCCAATGTCATGCAGAAGATGAAAAACTTATTGACAGCCGTTGCAATGAAGTTTCAGATGAAATAAATGCATTTTCTTTTGAACTTGTACAATGATTAAACTGATTTCATTTCAACATCTTATCACAAAATAACTACCTACCCAAGGTACCTTGGCAACATTGTTGGAGACAGCCCAGCGCAGACAAAAGCTTCCACAGGAAGACATCCATCTTCCTGTACAAATGAAACTGGCCCACAGAAATGAAGGGCACAGCTCCACTCCCGTGCTCTTTCAAAATCCGGCTGCCTCAGCCATAGCTCCAGTCCAGCTTCCAGACACATTCCTGCCCAGTAGTTTTCACAGGAGCTAGGTCAAACCTCAAGTGCATGGATTACATATGGCAGCATAACCCAATTTATTCAGGCTCCATTGGACAAAATCTATACTGTGGAAAGCTTACTGACAGCATCTCCCTGGTTCTCTCTAATTTGCCAAAGCAGCTGCTGGGCAGGAAACTCAGTTAACCTGAAATTACGGTAGGGACTGTTTAAAAGAGACTGGACCCAAAACCAGGTAGGTCTCAAGCAACCTTCTTAATAAAGAAAAACAAACCACAGCAGTAATTGGAGCAATTGGATGGGGTAGGAACTTTGGCTCGAACCTGGGAGCAGAGGCTGGAGCAGATGGGACTGGCAGCAGCCACTGAAGGGAGGGATGTACCTGGATGGATGGTCCCACACACCCATTGCACTCTCTGCGCAGCCCGTGAGCCAAGGGAGCACCCTCAGCCACATCTCCCTCATCTCCCCAACATCCACCTCTAGAGCATTTCTACACAGCATTGCCTCTGCCCATGCTATCAGCTGTGATGCAAGACCTCAGCACCATGCTGCCCAGCTTCTGGAGGACACAGAGCAAGCCCAAGTCTACCTGCCACAGACCATGCAGGCAAAACCAAGAGCACTGCAGACAGAAGTTTGCCTGCAAGGCTTTCAACACCCTTCTGCTTTTTAGGCAACAGCATAGTATTTCATGTTCTCCCACCATCGCCTCCTTGTCAGCTGCTGGGAACACCAAAGCATAGCTAATCCCACCTGGGTGGGCCAAATCTCCCACTAAACATACAGTTTTATCCCCAGCAAACAATCACCACACAGCAAAAAACAGTCTTTCATTCAATCCTTGGACATCTCAGTTGTAGTGAAATGGCTTGTCTAACCTTGCCCAGTTTGTGATTGAACTCTGATATCAGGCAGGGACCTGATAGCCCAGTTGGAAGGAAAACAAAAAAGAGAAGAATAATTTCTCCTAATAGAGAATCACCTTCTCTCTTGAGTTATTTGCTTTGTCAAAAGCAGCAAAAGCTGTCATCAGCTTGAGGCCGAGGAAACTCAGCTCACATGCAGATCATGCTTGGCACAAGGAAGTGTTTTCATTTCTTAGAGCATGCTCCAAGCAGGCCAGCTTGCCCTGCCATCCACTCCATTTCAGACTTCACGTTTGCCGTTTGGTGTTTGGTGTTTTTTACCTATCTCATCATCAACACATTCAGCTTTTTTGTTTTATTTATAAGGGGGTTTGGTTGTGCTTTGTTTGTTTGTTTGCTTTGGTTTTGGGTTGTTGTTGCTAAGTCACATTTACCATAGGCACAAGTAGGTTGGTATCTTTATATTCCAACCTTCAAACTTTGTAAAACTGAATGAGGTCAGTAGAGGGACTGTTTCTCCTGGTGAAATTAGCCCAGCCGTAGGGCAGAAACATTATCAGAGCTACCGAAAGCTTTCTTTATCTGGCCAGCCTAGAGACCAGATGTTTTGCTACAAGTTCTTTGGCTCTCAGTGGTTCACAAGTGCTCCCTGCCATCTTTGCACATCAAACGTCTGCAGAGCAGAGACACTGTTTTGAATCTCAGCAGAATTTCAGGCTTGCAGGAGGATTATTATTTCTGCTGTGGGTTTTTCAGAGAGGAGAAGTTATTTAAATGGGAAACCTCACACCCATGAACCTTCTGGCTGTTTATACCCACACAGGGCAGTTCTACGGCGAACACATTACAGCTTCCACCCCGATACCGTGAGAGTCAGAGGCACTTTTCCATCAACCCTCTGCCTTGATTAATCACATCAAATAGTTTGTTTATGAAGTTCAATTCTACAAGCCCAACCTGGAAGCACCCTCCCAGATACAAGCACTTTTGCTATAATTTCTTTTAAACACAAAGCTGATCTTTATCTACAAAAGGCCAGAGCAATAAGTACTTAGTGTGTTTAGAAAACACAGCTCTTTCACCACACCTGCAGCCTGGCTGCCAACTTTCAGCCATGTGGACTCTCCGCTGCTCTGGGCGACTCCAATGCAATAAACAAAGCAGTTTTCCCGAGCTTCCCTTGCACCAGGTACCTTTCCCAAATATCTTTATGTACTCACGCCCTAAAGGTCTCTTCATGCAGGTCCTGTTTCCACAGCATTTCCAATGGCTTGGATTAGGTGGTGGGGGTGGGGATTGAGGGTTGAAATTGAGGGTTGAGCTTTGAATCGAGTGGGGCTTTCCTCCACTTCCTTGAGGTTGTTCTATTGATGACTTTGCAATAGATGCAGAAAGGCCAATGCTGTTGAACATGAGTGGGACCTGTTTCAGGAGCTACTCCTAAGATACTTTCTCCTTACCCCTGATGTAAGGGACAAATGAATCCCATCTTTTTCGTGCTATTGAGGAAGTTTTGTTACAGCATCAAAACCTGGATTGTCTCCCATTAGCTGCTTCTATCTGACAGAAGGTAACATCCCATAGCCTCTCCCTTGGCATCACCATTATTCATTTTGGTCATAGCAATGCCACCGAACAAACAAACTTCAAAGTTAAAAGCAATGCCAGAGCCAGGGAGATGTGCCTGAGGGTGAGAGAACTGGGATAATAGAACTCATGGCATCTCCCTGGTGCCAGTAACCCTGTACTTTTTGTGCCTTTTAATTTCTGCAGTTTCTTGGAATGGTTTCCTAAGGCACCATTTCATTTTGGAGATGAAAAGAACAGGCAAGGGTTAAACCAGAGCCGCCACCCCCCACCCCCAGTCTATTCACAGCAGAAGGAAATGTCTCTCTCCCACCCCTCAGCATCCTGTCTCTGCTGCTTTGGAAAACACACAAATCCCTTGCAGCTTCCTGAGGGGCAGAGACCTCAGCCCACTCCCAGCCGCCCTGCAGCATCCTGGTTTCCCTATGGCAAAGCACCCTTCCTGGGGAGCTCCTTCCCTCCTGCCCGGCTAGAGGAGCTGCTCCAGCAGCACCAGCTTGGTCTCCCAGATAGTAACCCAGCAGCTGCTTGTCCTGTCTAGGTACTAGAAATTAGCCCTGGATGGAGCAAGTACCCAACAGCTCTTCATAGATCACAGGCTGAATTATTCCCAAGTGACCTTTTCCGCCCTGTCCCCTTCAGCAGGTTTACCCTAACGTCAAAGGGACTTGAAACTGCTCCCTCAAGGTTGCTCCAACCTAATCTGATGTGTCCCCCACTGGGCACTGAAGAGTTTCCCCATCCCACTGATGCCTGCCCTGTGGCTCCAAGGAGCCAACACATGCTCATAGCAATCTGGATATGGGATGCTTACAGATTTCAATGTTAAACCAAGTCAGCCAAGCCTCAGGAATTCCCCCACAGGTGTCACTGCTTTCCCTGCATGGTCATTGTGTTGCTGCTGGTTACTGCCAAGCATGCCTGCCTCTCCTGTGTGCCAAAGGCCAGCTCCAGAGCCACAGGCCCTCACCCTTTTCACCTCCAACAGACTCAGAAAGTGGGCCAGCCATCCAGCTCCCCCTTGAGATACAGAAGATGTGTGCTACAAGAAGCCAGCCCGTGGCTGAGCTGAGGATGCTCAGCATCACTCAGAGCACCCAGAAGGCTTCCCACCCATTACAACAGCACGGCACAGTGTAGCCAGGAGGTGCTCAATATCTGCGCAGCAGCCTTGCCTTGGAGCTGTACCCAAGCTAATAAGTGCAGTTTCAAGCACAAAGTGGTTGTGCTACCTTTGGCCCATGAGCCAGAGCACATTGCTGTTAGCATTATGGCCTCCGAACCGCACTCTGTGTTACTTGCATAGATAGGGGCATGCCCTGAGAACACTTCCAAAGGGCAGGTACTGCACAGTTCTCATCCACATGTGGAATCTGTGCAATGTAAGTAGGGCACTGTGAATTCACACCCCAGCTCTCTGTGCTGCAACTTGTCCACAGAGACAAGCCCCACATGGCTTCTTCCAGCGCTTCTGGTCATGGGGGAGTGGCAGGGAGAACTACAGTGTTGCCAAATCTAAATATCCAAAATCATGAGTCATAGTTTCCAAAAATTATCTAACTAGTATTTAAAAAAAAGGGGGGGGAAAAAAGAAAATAAATAAATCTAATGAATTCCGGTTTTCATCTTTCAGATGACACCCAGAAGTTTCTCCACAGTTCTCAGTGCTAGAAACTCCAGGAAAAACAAACACATGACAGCAGAAGTAGGGATGTTCATGCATTCTAATGATTTCAGAAGCTGGAGCTTTAACGAAAGAAAGCAAACAACAAAACAACAAAAGGCTTATAAGGATTACAATTTGGCTAGCAGCAGAAGTAAAACCTCATGATTTATGTGACAAACCTCAACTGAAAACCTCGCCTCAAAAACTTGGGAGGAAAAAAAAAAAAAAAAAGGTGAAACATTCCAGCATCATTTTGGCTGCCAAAATAACAGAAACAATCCCAAAAAATCTCAACGCAAGGAAAAAAAAAGTTTAATGAGATTTGTTCCACTTTCATGGACTCAAAGACAAACAGATGTTGACAAAAGGATGCTTGCAAATAGTTCTTGCTGTTGTTCAGCCGAGCCCAACTTGCAGCGATGCGAACACATCTCTTGTTCATTATGTCATCCTCCTTGCTCTCGCTTTCAGTCACTCACACAGAGCAGCCACTGTCTTTGCATGCTGTGTGCTCTTTCACGTCTTTTACCAACACAATGGCTTTAATTTCAGTCTCTAGTACGCCACGTTAACGGTTGCAATTAATTATTCTCATTTATTCTGCCAGAACACACCTGTACTGGGTACTTCGCTAAGAGAAAGAAGCACAGACCCTTTTCATGTGTTTCAAAGACATGAAAAATCTCCACTCCTTAGTAACATCTGCACTTTTTAATATGGTTCCACAATTTGGGCTACAAGTACCAAAGGGTTCAGCTGGCTCCTGTGTACTCCTTTCTGTTCTTTGATACCAAAGCAACCCTTAATTTTGTTTACTGTAGATTAGACCTGTAGCACCCAACCCAAGCGATACCACGACCCAAGAGGTGCTCTCCTGGAAAAAGGCTTCAGAAATGGAACCCATGTCCAAATTGAAGATGACGCCAGCACTGGTTTTATTTCAAGGCAATCCAGATGTTCAGTAAAGTGATTAGGAAGCGGTGTGTATCAAATATAAGATACTCTACATTGAACTAATGCATTTATTTGCTCTGAATGGTTTTCCAGCGCAGGGCAGCACTTTGCCTGTCACAAGTAAAGTGCTTTGACAGAACACATGGACATTTCTGCTGCTAAAACTGAGCCAGCAAACAGAGTGGCCAGTAACTCCCAAGTCTCAAAAGAGTCCAAAGAAGTACTATCAGTTTGATATATTTATTTCCTGGTCAAGTAAATGCATGAGTTCAGGTCCCATTTGTCAGCATCCTGCACATCCACAGCCATTTGAAAGGAAGCAAATAAACATAACAATATTACCATGGGGTCATTGAGTTTTCACCCTATTACTGGCTAGCAAGTGTCCAGAGTGTCACTGAAATCAGGTAGTACAGCCCTTTGCTCTGAAGAATGGGGGCCAAGATCTTGTCCCAGATATCAGCAGCACCTCTGCCCAGACAGATGCTGTTCCAATGCTGTCTCCCCATGCCTGCAGGCACAGGGCTCTGGTACATCATCTGGCCTTGCCTGTGGAACTGTGATGACAAGGTAGGCAAGACCTGTCCAGGGCAAGGAAGAGGTGGTAAAGCCTTGTCTCAAACTATTATGGAGTGCGAGTACCTCCTGCCTCTCCCATAGGGACCTGATGGTGGTTTACCATTCTATTCAAGGAAGATGAATGAGGATGAAGAACAGTTGAGAAAGTTCAATGGGTAGATCCCCTGTTTTACTGTTATATTCAGTTACTCAAAAGAAAAAGCCCCTTCTTCCTCTTTGGTGGAGAAATCGTCAGTGGATGTGTTGAATACTAATCTGTCTGCCTTGGTTTTCTAGGGAGTTAAAGGAAAACGTCCCCAGGTAGTCACAAAACCCACTAAATCCAGAGGCATCATATCCTCTGCTAATGAAAAACACTGTAGCTCCATCCAGCTTAAAAAAGCCACCAGCCACCCCATCCCATTCGAACGCAGCATCCACAGACATGGGCAGGGTTTCTGCACTGTCAGCATCCCTCTTGACTTTGGGCCTATGTCTCTTTTTCTCACTCAAGTTCCTCTTTGCACCTTCTACTTGTGAACAGGGGAGGACTCAGGCACATGAGGGGAAAAGAAAGAGAATCCAGATAAGAGAGTGCAGCTGGGCTGTAATTTGTAGTTTCACAGTCCTCTGTGGATAAGCCCCAACACAATACATCCATTTGCCTGCAAATTCAGAATTGTGTTAAACCCACAGTAGTTCCAATGTAACAATATCTTCATGCTGAGAAACTTGAAGACTGCTGAGAAATACAGCACTTAAGCAGAACAAAAAGCAAATTCCCAGCAGCACCTTCCACCCCCATGTTTTTATTGAGTTTTAGTAGAAAAGAATTCAAAAATACAGCGGGCCTGCAGACCAGACTTGGCATTGTCTGCATTAATTTGGGGTATACATTACTTTCAGCTGATATGCAGATGAAAAATTAACCCAGCATTCCTCCATGGCTTGGGATTGTGTGAGTGAGTTCTGCAAACCTATCTCTGCTCCCTGGACATGGTGCTCTGGATGATCTCCACTTACACGGGCACAAGGGAGAAGGAGGAACAGCTCTGCACATGCATGTTTGTAAGACAGTCTTACAGATAAGAAAGTAATATGCAGAATAACAGCAGCTCTGAACTCATGAGAACTCTGGAAGGGGTAGTGGTAACATGGCTTTTCACCACCTGAATGACAGCATAACCTGACCACTAACATTGATCTGTATTGGCCATGCAAAAGCTAATATTAGAAACTGGTTGAAGTGGCACTAAGATTTTTATTAGAGCCTAAAGGAACTGGAACCTGCATATTCCTCCACATCATTGGGCACTGGACTGCTCAGTCTTGGGGGGGGTTTGAAAGGTTTTAATCCTGTGCTTATTCCTTACGGCTAAAAAAGGTTTCAGGTAAAAGTACCATGCTTCCAGCTGCTCTTATCTCAGTATCATTAGATTTTAATTCCTAAAGTACATAACTGTATAGTTGTCATTCATTAAGTTATGCAGAATGCAAACCAGAGGACTGTACTTGTAAAGATTCATCAGTGGAACATATCTACATTCTCTGGTTTATTTCCAATAGAAGGTAAGGTTTTGGCAGCCACAGGTAAATTCAAACACTTGAGTTCCTCCCCTGCAGCAGAGGTTACAAACTTGAGCCACTTCTCCCAGGAAACTCTAGGACCAGCAAGCTGTTTCCACAAGAGGCACTAATAAGCAAAAGCTCCACCTGAGAATGGCAGGGAAGAAATAAACGTGGAAGGATAACAGAGCATCAACATGGCCCTACTGAACAAAGCACACATTGAGCACACTCCATCCAGATACTTCCAGCAGCAACCCCACATGCTTCACCATGCTGGAAGGACATTCTCCCTTCTCCTAGCCACAGCCCCCTAATGCCCATAGAGTAGATCTCCAGGGTCTTGCAACACCACCACAGTGCTCCCACCCCACAAGGAAAGTCTTCTCCTGTAACATCATTGTCAGCACTTAGCCATCTGGGAGGCACCACCACAAAACCCACTGAGCCCCGCTGCCAGCCCCACAGCCTCCCAGAGCACACACATCACTCCTGGATCTACCAAAACCGCCTCTCTCCCAGTTTTTCGGGGCAGCCCCTTCTCAGCAGCCAGTCAGCCCCTGTGCAGAACCCAAGAAGACCTGCCTCCCCACAGCACCACAAGAGCTTCCCTCTCACCTTCTCTTCAGTCTAAGCAGCCTTCATGCATAACTGGCAGAAAGCTGAAACATACAAGACCCCTTACTCAGGGGCTACATCCTTCTCTCCCCTTCCAAACCACCTTCTTGGAGGGGAGCTTACCTTCTGCATGGGCTCTTAAAGCCTTGGGGAGCTCTGGGAACACAGCCTGTGCAGATGAAGCAGGTCAGGCCCATTCTCTCCTTGTCTGCTCACAGGTGTAGGTGTTTTCCTTCCCTGAGCCGGAGCTGGAGGCTGCAGGAACACCGTGTGAACCATCTCCCTGATCTGCTTCCTGGGGTGGGGTGGCTGGCAGAAACATGGGGGCTTCAGCCCCAGGCTTTCTTGTCTGGAATGACACTTTCCAGTTAAAGGAGTTGGACCCTTTAAGTTAAAGGGGTTTACATGAGACACGTAAGGTGGCAAAATTAGGATTAAAGCAGGTCAAACACTGAGGTTTCAAAAAAATACAGTAAAAACAACATTAGTTGCAAGTGCTTGGCAAGAATTAACATAAGCATCCTCACTGGAGCAAGATCTGCAAGCTGTAGCAGATAAATACGGGCATTTTTATGAGGCATCACTTTGTATACACTCTGCAAAAGCAAATCATTGGGTGGGAAATGAAAATCAAGAAGGGAAAAATATATATGTTTCTGATTATTCTACCCTAATGTTGTGTTCTGTCATTATGGCAGATTGCTTAATTGTGCTGCTGATTACTTTTCCTGAATTCTTCCTCCAGCTGTAGTTTGCGCAGTGCCGTGGCAACACTAATTTGCAGGAGGAATGTTGCCTTAAATTTCGTTACAACATATATATGTAAAAAAATGGCAAACCTCTGCATTTCCTTCCTTAGTCCCCCCTCTCTTGTTTATGTAACCCATCCCACTCCCCGTTCATCTGTCCCTCCTGTACACCACGCCTGGGCAAAGGTGGAGAGGTCACAGGCAGACACGTCCCATTGCCGGCTACAGGCAGCTGTAATCCCAGGCAGCAGTTTACATCAGTCCTTTCCACCCCACAAAATTCACCTTGTAGAACAATCCAAACGTGCATTCGCTGCAGGGCAGGCTAGTCTTTGCGTGCGTTTGCCACTAGGAATTATCTGGATACTTTGCAATATGCAAAATAAGCTGCCGGTATAGGAACATCTGCACGAATCTGTAATCTCACCGCACATTTAGACTCCACATTCTTAATGATCCATCACGGGGAATGATTTGATGTTGTTTAACTCTTGTCTTGCTAAGCTGTGGTGTGCATTTGCCCTGCTTGTTCTGCACTGTATAGCTGCAATATATCCCCTCGCTAAGGAAAAATGCTTCTTATTTTGTGTAAATTAATGCTGTAATATTTCAGGTTTTCACTTTTTCATCCTTAAGTACCAACTGCCAGTTCAGCCAACCTTCTTCTTCCTCCTTCTCTTCATCCTCTCTCCACAGGATGTAACAGGAAGAATGCAGTTGCTCTTCACTCAGAAGCATGTATGATGCCATCATAGAAGTTCTTTAAAGGGGCATCAGAGGGGATCCCAGTCTTACACTTCCATAAACCCACCAATATGGGACTGTTGGGATTACCCATAAAAGCTGAGAGGAGGTAAGCAGCACATGGTTGCTGGTTTTAGGATTTACCTCTCTCTGAAGTGACCAATCCATTGACCCTATCTAGTATAGCACTTTTTCTGTTTCTCTTGCACATTAGTATTGTGTGCAGTTCTGGTAGTCCTCAACATCAAAAGGACATGGAACTGTTGGAACAAGTGCAGAGGAGGGCCACGAAGGATGATCAAGGGACTGAAGCACCTCCCGGATGAAGATAGGATGAGAAAGTTGGGGCCGTTCATCCTGGAGAAGAGAAGGTTGCGTGGAGACCTCATAGCAGCTTTCCAGTATCTGAAGGGGGCCTATAGGGATGTTGGGGAGGGACTTTGCATGACGGACTGTAGTGATAGGACAAAGGATAATGGGTTCAAACTTAACCAGGGGAAGTTTAGATTGGATATAAGGAAAAAATTCTTTACTGTAAGGGTGGTGAGGCACTGGAATGGGTTGCCCAGGGAAGTTGTGAATGCTCCATCGCTGATGGTGTTCAAGGCTGGGCTGGACATAGCCTTGGGTGGCATGGTTTAGTGTGAGGTGTCCCTGGGCATGGCAGGGGGGTTGGAACTCGGATGATCTTAAGGTCCTTTCCAATCCTAACTATTCTATGATTCTATGATTCCATGATTCTACGATTCTATGATTAACCATGCTCTGAGCCAGCGCCTCAGCTGTGACCTGGGCTGTGATCAGCCATCTCTGCTTAACCAGCGTTTTAAGCCTCCAGTACAGGCGGGTTTTATTCTGGGTGCTTGAGGCAACAGCTATTCTGTCAGCCCAGTTTGGGTCTGACTCCCCGGGAGCTCTTGCAGCCCACACACCCCAGTGCAGCCACCTCGCTCTCCAGGAAAGGAAACTTGGGTGGGATGAGAAACCTCTCCAGGCGCCCTCTGTGCTGCCTTGGGGCTGCCGCCCATCACTTTGAAAGTCCTGTGCCTCAGCTGTGGTCCCCAGGCAGCCCTGCCTGCACCCCGAGATGTGAGCGACTGATGGGTGTTTCGGTTCACCAGCAGCATCGAAGAGTCTAGATGAAGCAAATCAAAAGCAGGTTGGGCTGAGCTGTTTAACAGACCGAAACCCAAGGTGAGGAGTACAGCTCAGCTCAGCTTAGCAACTGCAGTGGGTGAGAAGTGCCCAAAACTGACTGAAATGGAGTTTAACCATCTGAAAGCTGGGAAGGGAATCTGGGTACAGTCCAGGGCAGCTCATTAAGGCCAATTTATAAGCAAGAAGGCAACCTTGGAGCTTAGAGCAATTGCTCAAGAAGACCCTATGCATGACACAGCATTCTCTGAGGCAACACTTTATGCATGTGCACAAAGTCTAGTAGCTCCTTCCTGCATGTGTTTTTCCATCAATACATTGTTCCTGGAACACTACTAAAAGGACTTGAACACATAGTGCTGCCCACCAGTACGAGAACTTCAGGATGCATCACTCTGATTGATGCTGGCTGTCCCGCTGGCAGGGTGTGTAGGCAGATACTGGCACCTCTTGGGCTTCCTGAATGCTCTTGAGAGGACCAGACAGCATGTGCATGGCCAACCCTGTGATAATGGAGACATGGGACTCACTTTGGAGCCGGGGAAGAGCTCATGCATGCTTAGCGGGCGAGGTCAGCATCTCTGAACATCTGGCAGCTCCCAACAGGCTGCCAGACATTGGGAAATCTGAGACAAACACACAAAAGCCTCCAAATCTGCCTGTACGTAACAATGAGTGGAGAATGTCTGGGGAATCCTGTGTGTGCGGTAACCCCCACTCCTCTGGAGAGAGCTCTCTTCCAGAGAGCATCCCTGAAGAAGCTGCACAGCACATCCAGGATGAGCAGCACCTGAGACCTCCCTCTGCATCACAGCTGTGGGAGATGAGGTGTCCCAAGGCTTAGGGTTTTGTGGGCTCAGTATTAGGACCTTTATCCCTGAACCCACTCCATGGTCAGGTTCACTAAGGTACTTAGGCGCAAGTATCTCACTAAACCCCATTCATTTCACTGGACTTCTGTTCATAGGGAGCAGTCCCTACCCAAAAGAGCTTGCATGTGAGAAGCAGCAATGTCAGGCAGTACAGATTATTAAAATCCAACTGCACATATAGCAGATTTATAAACAACAGCAGATACATGTCCTCTAGGAACAAAGCCATTTTATCTGTGTGCTCCTAGTAAGTACGGATGTTCCATGGTCACTGCAAGTATTAGGACTGAATAATGTTTGGTTATATTAATCTGAAGTGCACAGCAGGGAATAAGGTAATTTTTCCATCCTTCTGATTATATGTAAGAATTTTATATAAGCTTTTTGTGGAATTGATTGCAGCAACTTGGGATGTTTCCCAATTTGCTCCTCTCCCAGGACGGTTTTTCTGGATCAGCCTGCTAGTGAGCCCTGGTGGAATACGTGGTACAAAATAGTTGTTGCTTTAACATTTTAAACAACCTAGAGAGAGGAGGTCACGCTCTCCTGGCATGTGGCCCATGTGCAGTGCCTTCGTTGTCTCAGAGGCCCTACTTTAATACCTGCTGCAGCCGAGCAGCAGGGAGTGAGCTGGTCCTACAGCACCATGTTGGCTCACAGGGATGCACATGCAAACAGCACATCTGTGCTTTCCCGCCCTGGCACTCTCCTGCTGATGACCTTTCAGTTGGGTTAAGGCAATTTCAGTTGGGTTTAGACATGTTGGCTAGGAACAGCCTCATCCACCCTCTAAATGGCAGCACATGCAAGTCAGTCTGTGGTTCTTTATTAGAGGAGATGCTGCAAAGTACTTGAAAATAATGTTGGCTGCTGTGAACTGTGGTGCCCAAT
This sequence comes from Myiopsitta monachus, assembly GCA_017639245.1. Taxonomy (NCBI): domain Eukaryota; kingdom Metazoa; phylum Chordata; class Aves; order Psittaciformes; family Psittacidae; genus Myiopsitta; species Myiopsitta monachus. Next base: position 16,340,612 of record CM029929.1, on the reverse strand, counting down.
CAATGAGGGACATGACAGTCAATTACCCTTCCACTTTCTGATTGTCCCCAGCAATCAGCCCAGATCAATACCTTCAATCTCAATTGATAGCAGATATCAAATCCAAAATAATATGTTTGTTTTGGAAGTACTATCACATTGTGTATAGGCGGCCACTGCATTTATTTCACTTCCATCTGGTCCAATTTGGCCGGGCTATGTGCTGTCCAAATGGCTCACATGCATCCTTTCAGCAAGAGCACAAATGTGCCGCCACCAGCTCATCCTGAGGGGAGGGGAACAGAGAGACTGCAGCTCATCATCCCGGGGCATCTTTAGTGCAGAATGAGCTACCTGAGAGAGGTGGTGTTGGAGGATAAGGAAAAGAAGATTAGGCCACTGCAGCAGAGCCAAAGCATGGAAATCAGGAGGGAACTCAGACACTGAAGCAAGGATTGTGTTTCATAAGGTGCTGCTGGGTGGGAGCGCTGTGAGAGCGGAGCAGCCGGGAGACGGGCGGCAGTGGGGCTGCTGCAGCCCTTGCTATTGTCCCAGGCCGGTAGCCTTTGCCATCTTTTGCCACCCCTCGCTGTCACCCAGTCACTGCTCAAGCAGTGACAGCCTCTCAGTGTGCGCTGGCAGAGTGCTCTCTCCGCAGGAGGGAGGGCGGTGGAGGAGCAGGAGGTTGTGCCTGCCTTTGTTTCAGGAGACTTAGCAAAGCTTCCAAATATTTGAAGAAGCACAGTGCCAGGAGCTCTTTCAGAGTTTCCTTTAAAGATGCCAGTTCGCACAGGCTTTTGTAATTGAGAAGGATCATTTACATTTGTAATGGTTTAAACAAGAAAGCGTACACACCGATATGGGCTTGATGGGCCAGGGCCCTGCTGGGAGAGAGGCGGCAAGGGCAGGACTGACTGCGCTGGAAACAGCCTGGAGCAGTGGAGAGCTTCTCTGCTCTCCAGCCTTGTGGGCTTTGATTTTTGTGTCCCTCCATTCATCCTGCTACCGTGGGCTGCATAGCCTCTGCCATTGGCACCTATGGGTGTCTGAGTCCCCCAGCATGACAGACATAGCTTTTTGGCAGCCCTTCAATATGTCTGCTGTATGGTGGCACAAGCTCCTCCATGGGACAACCACAGCAGCCAGAAATGCCCATGCCAACTTCTGGAGCACTGCTGCCAGATACATGCAGGCAGCACATCTGTGAAGCCAAAGGTCCCTTGCATCCAGCAATTGCTCCCTGCAGGTGGATCCCAACCCCATCATGCCCCCACAGCGCTGCCAGCTCCTGCAGGCTTCACTGCAGGTAACTGGCTTCTTTAAGGGGCCATGTCCTGGGGGACAGACAGCCAAGGCTCTTGGCTTCCCCTTAGAAAGGTCTGGGGAGGGGTGGTGAAAGGAGTATGGGTATCTGCTGCATCCGTGGAGCCATGGAGAAAAAGATGGAAAACACGAACTCAGGAGCTCAGGATGTAGACACAAAAAAAACCCCACACTATTAAAAATTATATACTATTGGGGTTGGCTGTAGCAGGTATGAGCTGTGGGTCCCATCACCCTCAGGTGACACCCTCAGCTCCCAGCAGCACCAGGTACTGGTGCCAGACATCTCAGGATGCGCTGCACAAGCAAACACTATGGACCCAGCCTGGGACCATGGCTGGCTGCTTGTATGGAAAGGAAGGAAGGAATACTCAGTTAATCCATTCCCCAGAGGGGTTGAGCACAGCACAGCTCCAGCATGTCCCAGGGAGGACTGGGCTGGGTGATGCTGCTCACAGTGTGCAAGTAGGAGGTACTCCTGATGCACCTTTAGCTTCTCCCTTAAACCCCCTAAATAAAAACATTGAAGGCAGGTAATCCCCTGGGAAAATTCAGATGCCCCAGGCTGTTCCCTCAGCCCTTGCAGGCCCAGCTCCTGTCCTCGCAGCATCCTGCCTTTCTCTTATCAGGACACTGGACACAGGCTACAGAGGACAACCTAATGAAATAGATCCTGATGAGCTGGCCGCGAGTCACTTCGTTTCAGTGTCCGCATGCAACGGAAGTAGGAGAGCAGTCGAAAGATAATGGAGATAAAACATTAGCCCTACAATTGCAGCATGGCAAGGAGCCAAGGCGCTCCCTTTTTTAATACACAATACTTGTTATAAGATTGAATATCCATTTGGGGGCAGAATTCACCTACTTTCCTTTGCACAATTCCCTCTGAAAGCATTGTAATGCTTTACTTATTGGCATTTTATTTTGATGAATAGGGTGCAATTGGTGCAAAAATATCCTGAATGGCATTAGGAGGCTCAGCCATGTGACTGTTGGCCCATTTGCACTAAGTACCATCAGTCAAAGTTCGAATTACTTACAGGATGCTTAAGCCAGCGTATTTTTCCTAACAGGCATGGTCCTCTGAGGGTAGCACTAAGCATGCTGGGGACTTCCTTGAAGTAGTATAAAGGGTAATTATTCCCCAAAGTCCCATTTAAAAAACACCCTTAAAAAATGAAGTTTTGTGCCTTTGGAGAGAAAAAAAAAACCCAAACCAGTGCTCCTGCCTATGCCATAGTTGCCTGCTCATTAGAGCAGTGCTGGAGGGCCCAGCCCAGTGCTGGCTGCTGGGCCAGGCTCCCAAAGGAGAAACTGTCCTGTCTCTGCTCCTTGTCTGGACTGAAATGCAGGTACTGGAGGGTAATAAATGGGAAGAAGAAAGGACCTCAGAGAAATGTGGGTCAAATACAAGAGGCTGCTTTTATTTGTTGCATTTTATGTAACGGGCAAGGATAACGCAGGTCACGGTGCCCGGGAAGAGCAGCCCTCAATCAGCAGTTCCAGCAGTGAAATGTCTGAGCTCAAGTGGATTTCTGCAACCTGTTACTGCCACGAAATAGCTCCTGCACCCACAAGCTGGCCCCAGCTCTGGGCTACTCCTAACCAAAGCCCTTTTCCTGCCCGGAGCCCAGGAAAACACTGGTCCCCAGGTTGGTCTGTGTGAGCACCCCTGGAGGGGTGTTTCAAGGTGCAAAGTGGAGGGGTCTGCCCAGCACCAGCCAGGGCATGCTGAAGTTGTAACTGCATTAAGAAGTGTTCATGTAACACAGCTGGCTGACCCCCAGCCTGGCATCACCAGGGACACCCGTGCTGGGCAAGTGCAGGTTATCAACGCATGCATGGGTTTTGCTGGTTTCTTCCAGGATTGCTCCTGACCTTCTCATTGCCATAGGGAAGCCTGGAGACTCAGCCCACTCTTACTTTCTGACAGCACTTGATGTGCTAGCATTTACTTTCCAAGAGTTAGACCCAGACAAGGCCCCTCTTAGCACCAGAAAAGCAGATTTCTAGGTAGGGAGAGGAGGGGGAAGGCAATATTCTGTTCAGCTCAAGAGAGGGGAGAAACTGCTCACAGTATATAGAGCCCCCCTCCTTGGTTCAGTATGTCTAATGACAAATTAACTAGAAATTGTAGCATGCACCACCCCCAGCTTTTTGCCTGTCTTTAAGGAAAAATGTTGGCAAAAGGATTTTCCAAGAGCATTTCATTTATGGCATCAGAGATGTCACCAACACAATGGTGTTACATGGCACTCTGTGATGAGCATGATGCTTTGCCACACTGTGGACACGAAGTGCTTTTCCCACATCCTGTCAGGAGCAAAGAGCCAAGGAAGAGGTCCTGTCCCATCCCCAGGGAGCAGCACCCGGGGCGGCAGTAGCAGCTTTAAGCTTTGTGTGTTCTCAACACAAAAGTCAAGAAGAAAGTTTCACCAAAAGTGGCTATTTTTAAGGTGAGTTACTGCTCAGGAACCTGCCAGAAATCAAAGACTCTCTGAATTTGCCAGCAACAGTTACAGAAAATCTCTTTCCTTACTGCCGTTCATAACTCAAATAGCCACCCCTCTTATTTGCACTGTTTATACATGAATTCCTGCAGCATTATGTGCCTTGTGTAAGCAGCAGTCCAGTCCAGACACAGCTCCATGACAGCTCCCCCTGACTAATAGCAGAATTATCCTTACATAAGTCCTTTCTCTTCCCTGGCATTTTTTTCCCCCACCAGGAAGGGTTCTTCCCCGCACACCCGTCGGGGCAGCAGCTCACCCAGAGGCGCGCTGGCTCCATGCTTTGTGTTGCAGTGCCATCTCATGGCAGCTCTAGCGCCCGCCATGCGCAGGAGGGCCGTTTCAACTCTTTCGCAGGTATTTTCTTGTTGAGCAGTTCCCGTTTTATATATATAAACCCTCAGGGGAAAAAAAAAAACCAAATCCAAAGATTAAATAAGTTTCTAATTACCAAAACCTCTATGTCCAAAACTGAAGAGCCTTCAAAGGAAGGCAGCAGAGAGAATTTATTTTCCTAGATGATGATGGGCTTTCCAGTCGAGACTGCTGCTATATAAATGGTAACACTGGACAAACATGTGTTGTCCATATCACAGACCATCTCTAATGGCTCCTTTATTTCATTAGGGAGGAAAAAAAAAAGGAAGATAGAATCCTTACCTAAATCTGGAAGCCATTGCAGGCTTCGAACAGTAAAACTATTGCAAATGTTGAACTTCAACTCCCACCGCCTCACAGCTCCAACAAGTTTCCAGCAGTAAGAGCCCTGGGGGTGCCACATGCCAAGAGCAACCCCTGCTCCATCTGACACCTTCGGGTGCACAGTGGGAGCAGCTCCATGCAGACAGCCAGGGATGGCTCCTGTGCAGAGCGGCAGAATGAGCACACACTGAAATCTGCCGCTGCTCCCTGTCCTGTGGCACGCTGACAAGCTGCTTAGGTGTGCTGGGAAAGCCATGCTTTTAAAAGACCTTTTCTTCAAGGCTTCGGCTCATCCCGTGCTCGCAGGAGGATCAGAGGGAGGCCTAATCCCCAAGATTAAGGTCTGGATGCAATTGGCAAAGAGAAGCTTTCTGCTCCCCGGAGCACACAGGCTTGGAAGAGATTCTGCTTTAGCCAGCAAAACTCAGGAAAATCAGGTGCTGTATCCAACCAGCTCAGGACCCCATTTGCAAAGGTCAGCACCAGGGTAGGAGATGGGCTGTCAGCACTGACAGAGGGTCTGCTGTCCCCAACACCAAAGCCAGGTCAAGAGGTCCCTCCTCAGGCTCTATGTCTGACAAAAACAATCAGGGAAACCCCTTCTAAACCCTAATGATTCTGTGAAAATAACCCGCTCTGCCCTCGGTGCTCCCCACCAGGTATTTTCCACACTGTAGAGGAAGGGCTTGGCACCCAGGGCCACATCCATCCCTTTACATGAGGAAGACGCTGCAGGAAGCAGGGGAGCAGTGGTCATCTCACCACAGACGTCAGGCTGACTCCGGAAGTGTGCAAAGGAGGTAGAGCTGGGCAGAGGGATGCTCAGGGGGACAAAGCAGCTACAAGAGATGAAAAAGGAGCAGGAAGGATGGAGGTGAGGGCAGTGAGGATGCTTACATCATTTTGTCATTGGCTTGACTCCAGAGGGAGGAACATCACACCGACTGCCTCTGGAAACACAGAGAAGGGGCTGCCCTGGGCTCCTTCAGTCAGGCATCCCACTGGAACTCCAAGAGAGTCACCTGGTAACGCCCTGCCATACAACCAGAGGAAAGGGAAGGGGGATCCAAGACACAAAGCCAGAAAAGACATAGCGGCCTCCCAGTATCTGAAGGGGGCATATAAGGATGCTGGAGAGGGACTCTTCATGAGGGACTGTAGTGATAGGACAAGGGGTAGTGGGTTCAAACTTAAACAGGGGAAGTTTAGATTGGATATGAGGAAGAAATTCTTTACTGTGATGGTGGTGAGGCACTGGAATGGGTTGCCCAGGGAAGTTGTGAATGCTCCATCCCTGGCAGTGTTCAAGGCCAGGTTGGACATAGCCTTGGGTGACATGGTTTAGTGTGAGGTGTCCCTGCCCATGGCAGGGGGGTTGGAACTGCATGATCTTAAGGTCCTTTCCACCCCTAACTATTCTATGATTCCCTGATTCTAAAAGCGGTGCTGCTACTGTTGCTGTAGGGTGTAGAGAGCACCTAACGAGGTAGTTGGGAAATCCTGGAAGCAAACAAAACAAAAGAATTCCCCACAAAATACCCCAAATTAAAAAAAAAAAAAAAAAAGAAGCCAGTAAACTTCTGAGCAGACCATGGCTGCACCACATGTTGCAAGATCATTTCACATGTTACCTGGCAGGCCACTATCTCCTTTTTGAGGCAATCTGATACTTAAAGGTTGCCAAGAGCCAGCAGTGCTAAAGCCTTTAGATCAGGATTTTCCAAACCCACTGTTTCACGACCAACACACACTTAGGAAAAATCCCTTCTACCTCATATGGTGTTTACAGTGTGATCCACCCCAAGCCTCTGACCACTGCAGTGGGAGAGGGTCAGCCACGGTGTGCCAGGCTGGATGCTTCCCCGGAATGATGGGAGGCTGTGCAATGTGATTACAAGCCCAGGGAGAGCAGAGCCTTGCACAGGTTTACATGCATCATCCATCACTTGCTGACCGCATTGTTTTCTGTTTGCACACTTGTATGGAAATGTAACTACAAAACGTTCCTACATACTATTCCCTGATGTGCAAATATAGCTTTGAATGACTCCTCTAGGAAAGAATCCTCACTATTTTATACAAATTGTCTTGCATGTTTATTACACAGAATCATGATCCAAAAAGAAGGGGGCTCATCTCATGCCTATTCATAACACTGCTCTCCCTTACGCATCACGAGCTGGAACATACTCCAGGCCTCCTTGCATGATGAATGATACCTACTTTGCTCTTTGCTTCCAGCCTGCTCCGATTTGCTTAATTATGGATTGTGATGGAAACTCTTCTCTCCCAGTTTCTCCATGAGACAGAACACACTGTGGGCACTGGGCTTGCAATGGGCAGTTTGGAGGGGAAGTAGCAAGACCCAAAACTCTGCTCCTGGCCTTGCTGCTGTGCAGACACCCCAAGACAGCTCCAGAAGCGCTGCACTTCCCACTGACACTCTTCCCAACACCTCGTTTCCCCACCACATTTAAAGCCCCATGTCTCAGAGCAGAGCACCAGGCTGGATACACAGTCATGCTGGTGCACAGATGCCCGCCCTCCTGCTCCAGGGATGCCATGCCTGAAGGTGCAAGTGGGACATCTCCTGCTGTATGTAGCTTGGCCGGCCCGTTCCACTGCTTGCACACAGCCTCAGCGAGGTGGAAGGAACAACATACCCGCCAGCCAAGCCAAACACCGGGAGGTCAGACGCTGCAGGACAGCCTCTTGGAGACGACACGCACCCGAAGCAAGTCCACTTGTATCCTGGCATGGAAGCACCTTGCAGAGCCCTGCACTAACACCACAGCCACAAACACCAGCTCCAGCACACACTGCCTCCCTCCCAGGGATGGGTGAGAAGGTGCTGATGTGGGTAGTCCTGTGCAGAGCAGCACGGTACGTACTGCCATGGGAACAATCCAGTCTTCATTAACTTGAATTAGGAAATTGAGAGCTGTCGAAGTATAGTGAAGATCAGAGGTGGCTTTTACAGCAAGCTGTGGGATCTCCCACTGCTTATCTAATCTAATTTCCTCTTTGTCGTTGTCCTAAGAAAAATCACTACAAGAGAGGAAAAAGTGAAGATGAAGACATGAACAGTTTCCACTCAAAAGCACCTCCCTTCTTTGTGCGGGTGCAGACAGGAGGGTTTATATAAGCTGCTCAGGATCAATAATCTTCCTCTGTCACGGGCACGTTTGTGTTTTAAGACAGCTCTTAAGCTTCATCCCCTCTGGTCAATCCTGTCATAGGAAGAATATAAAAAGTGATTTCTTTTGTACTCCCATCAACTGGCAAAGGCTGGGAATTGACTGAGCCCCTTCTGACCCGCAGAGCTTTTGTGTTCCATGCTCTGAAGTACTAAGTTAGCTAATTATTACTGAGGGGAGCGTGCCAACCTGTCTTGAACCTGCCACACTAAAATAAAAGCACTCTTAAGACTGAGCAAAGCCTATAGCATGAAATAGCTTTAAATTGAGGACACTTAGATGCGCTCCTCCGCAGCAATTCAGCAGCAATGCTAAGGCACATCACACCACGTAAAAGCAACTTCTCCTCTACTTGCTCCTGCTCCGCGTATGCTCCTTTTCAACACTGCTCTCCAAAACAAAGCTCCATGAGCACCTCCACAGTGCAAACACGCCATAGACAAAATAATTCACTCTGATACGCTCTCATTTCCATGACCACTTCACAAAGGCAGTTAAAAACCCTCAACAACAGCACAAAGTGAGAAAGCCCGGCAGAGACGTCTTAATATACAGCTGCAACTTACTTCAGTGCACGTGTATGGTGCAAGTGCCTGGTGAGGAAACCCCACGTGCTTTGCGTGATCTCTCCCACACACGTAGCTCAGAGGGAGGACAACGCTGCTGTGCATGGAGTAACCGTGGTGGAAACCCTCCTCCATACAGAGGAGGCATGACTGGGCTGTGCAAAGGCATGCACGGCTGAGCCAGCAGCCCCAGCACTGCTGTAGCAGCTGGAGGGCAGAGGGTTTCTTCTCAGGGTAGCAAACACTCCTATGAACAACGCAGCACTGGCTTTTAAGAAGGCAGCACCAGGAGTTTTCTGAGAGAGCAACAAGTGAAATGGGACATCTCAAGCCTCTGCAGCCCAGATGAAGCCCTAGAGGAACCAGCTGCTGCAAGAGCAGAGAGAGAACAAGCTGTCCAATGACAGCAACACAAACAATTAAATACCAATAGCATCAATACCATTCTTGCTGGAGAATGAAAGGTTAAAACCATACCAGCAACTGCTTGGGGATAGGCTTTTGAGGCAAAGCTGCCATTCGTTTCTTGCTAATTGTTATGTTTTCCAAAGATTCCATTGACTAAGTTGTGTTCAATAAACTGCTATTTAATTACCAGAGTAGAATCCTGCTAATTAGTCAGCCCCAGAAGACAGCCATTCATTCCTGGTAAGTGAAATTCCCAACTAATCCCTCCAGCAGCAGTTGCCTCACAGCCTGGGGAGACACAGGGAGCTTTTAGAGATGCTCCTGCTACCAGGGAAGGTGCAAACCAGTACAAAAGGTGCTGGAAGTATAAAGCTGTTCGTTCCTCTTACCATTTCTCAGCAGTCCCTCCTGGCTCCATCTACCTCAGCAGCTTCAGCATCCACAGCTCAATCCAGCATCTCTTCTCCCAGGACTTATGCTCCTGGCTGCATCCCTACTGCCTCCTTCCTACAGTCCAAGCTTGTGCCGGTGTAAGAGGCGAGCAGTTCTCCTTCAGCCAGCTCACCACCACCCAGCATCAAAGCTTTCCTAGGAAGATGCTGAGAGCACCTCTGACAAGGTGCTAGGAACATTTTTAACACCAGCCAGAGTTCTCCCCCTACCTCCCATCCCACCTGGCTTCCCAGGACAGAGGACGATCCCTACATGATAGTAACTCTGCACCGAGCAGACCTGGGTGGCAGGACAAGTGCATCAAGGACATGAGGTTCCTACAAAATCCATAAAACCAGCCTGGGTAAAGGAAACAAGTGCTCCAGTCTCATGGAAGGCTTCAGTGTGACCTGCCCCGGCAGCAGGTAAAGCCCACAGACCCTATCCCAGTGTGAGCAGGTATCAACCAGACCTTGTTACCACCCCAAGAAGAAATCAGGTTTCTTCAATTCCACTAATGCAGCAACCTGGAATTTCTGTGCTGTCTCTCAACATGGAAATTAAATGATTGAATATTATATTGAAATGCTATCAGAAATTCATTTTCATGAATTTCAGGGAGTTGTAGACTCTTCTTTGCTATCCATTTAAACAATTTAGATGATTTTTAAGTAGTGGAGGGAGTTAATTTAATGAATTTCAACAAAGCAGTTCTCTCAGTGAAAACAACAAATATTTTAAAGGCTCTTTAGTCTATGAACAAAACAAATGTGAAGAGAACTTTACTGCAAAATGCACTGGTTTAAAAAAGCAAGACTGGTAACATTTAATCAAGACAGCAATTACAGAAGCAAGACATTTGGATTGTGGAAACCTTGTTTAATGTTCATTAGCTGCACTGGTTTAATTCATAAATAAAGATCAAGTTGTAAAAATAAAACCCAAATGTGCAATTCTAATTTTTAAACGTACTTTATTTTAACAGCTGCCTCTTAATATAGTAAAGATGTGCAAATTGTGCAACTTGAACAGTTGCCAAACAAAAACCTCTCGACAATGAATTAATGGTCAGTAGAGTGTCCACTCATCTCTAACATGCAGCTTCTTCTGGTAAAAGGTATTGCATGAATCTTTGGTAGCGTATTAGAACAAACCAACACCTCAAGCAGTTACTGTGGACAAACCTTTAAAGATGAACACTGTTTATATTCATGCTGCAACACAAAATCCATTTATTTTCTGTAATTTTGTTTAAGGTCACTTAGGAAGTCTTGCTGCCTTGAAACTACCTGGGGTGGGATCTCCTCCTTTGCACTGAAGTCAACAGCAGCTCTGATACTGAGCTTTGTGGGTGCAGGCATGTGGGTGCCTAATGCTCTCCTCAAAGCGTGAGGGGATTTCTAATGCATCAGTCGAACGCATTAGAAATGATTCATGACACTTTTTTCATTAATGTACAGAAAAATATAATAAGCAAGCATACAATATAAAAACATTAAAACCCCTCATCTCTTAAATAAAAGAGCTGTGGAGTTTGCAGGGCTTCCTACTGAAAGATTACTCATTCTAGTCTGAATGAGGGCTCTTCTGAAATCAGTGCAATTAAAACACAGTAACATCATCCCAGACAGGGTTAGTACCAATACAAACATGTTCTCTTTAGTCAATTGTTTAGTGAACACTTGACTATTTACATTTACAGTACGTGTGCCATTGTCAGAGCAAGACCAGATTACATTGAATATTAGAATAAATTTAGCGTAAGTTCTTTCTCTCTTGGGACAAAACCAGTAAGTAAATCTTAGCACAATAGGAATGTTTCAAATGAAAATTGAAAACACATTTCACCAAGCCAGTACTCCGCTACATAGAGCACATCTAGGAAAAGCAGCATACCATCTTTGTGAACTTCTGCATTTAACTCAGTACAGGATAGAAGTACTGTATCTAATACTTTCTATCTTTTAAGATAGAAAGCCTGCTATCTTAATGAAACAGGTACAAATACAATCTGAATGGAAAAACAATTTAAAGGCATAATGAAGAATTACAAAAACCAAGCAAACAAGAACCTCCTGGATTGTTTCTTCTCTGCTGTATTGTACTTCCAGCAGACATCTGTAGGTTAAAGTCCCTCATGAGAACAAGGGCAAGTGGTTCTGAAACTTCTCCTAGTTGCTTGAAGTATACTTCTTCATCTGTAGCTTCACCCTGGCCACGTGGTCTATCACAGACTCCTACCACGATATCTACTTAGTTGGCCTTCCCCCTGATGTTCACCCGCAAACATGCGGCCTTCTCACTCACAAAACTGAGTTCAAGGCAGTCAACTCCCTGACACACAGCGCAACCCCACCGCCTCTTTTTCCTTGCCTATCCCTTCTGAAGAGCCTGAGCCATCCACTGCAGCACTCCAATCATGCGGAGTGATTGGAAACATCACATGTTTCTGTGATGGTGATTGTAATGATTTTCCTGCTGCACAGCAGGCCTGGTGCCATATAGACTGACCCATCTCCTCAGATTCCCTTATGCTCCTCTAGATCATAGAATAGTTAGGGTTGGAAAGGATGTCCCATCTCTTCCTGTAGCTCTGCCACCATGCAGAGAAAATCATCAACCTAGTGACACCTTACACAGCCACCATCCAACATCACCAACAGGCTCTGGCACTCACTACAGCCAGACACCCGGACAGTTACATGTTTATGAGGGACCTCTGTCTGGGTCACCATGTCCTTTCTGGCCAGCAGAGAAGAATGGGTTTTCTTTGCTTTCTGTTGAGAGGATGCCATCTTTGAGCACCTTCTTGATGACCACTGAGTGAGCTCACCTCGTAACCGTGCCAGGCCTCTGGACCCTTCCTGCTCACAAAGTACTTTAAGAATATTTATGTAAATTCAATTACATTAAAGGTTACCTTGACCTAAGCAGTGTTTTTAATTGTATTTAATGAAAATATTGCTAACCTGGGGTTCAAGAGATCCAGGTGTGTTATAGCCCTGCTGTGGCTTTTAACCGGCAAACCATGCAGCTTCCCTCTGCTTCTGGTCTGCACCAGTGCTTCCTTTGACAGCTCCTAACCAGAAGGGACTACGGGGGCATGTACCCAATTTAGTTGCTTCCAACAGTGACAGTCCAAACAATCTGTAGGGAAGTGTCGTTTGGGGTTCCAGAATCCTGTCACTGGAGAATGAATATTCATCATTTCAATACTGGCTAACAGATAGATATTTAATAACTAGAAAACCTGCTGCCTTCTCAGGCATGCAAGCTTTTCAGCGTGAGTCTTGTGCTAAGACAGCCAGAATACTTTGTCCTCTTCTTAATGACAAGAGGTGTGAATACGATTTCCAGCTCTATACCTCATTTTTAGCATGTTTCTGTGTTCAAGCTCAATCTGTCGAGATAGCCTCAATCATTTTTAAATTACCTGCTGCACACCAGTCTGTGAACTGCTGTCCAGTAGTTGCTAACAGTAGCTCTTCCCAAACTGCAGCCTAAGAAAGGGAGAAGAAAAATAAGTTACGTTTGCATTATTATTTTTAATGTAAAAGGTAGGCTTGCTGGCTCAGTTTTGAGGTTCTCTAGACAAAAGAGTATTGTTAAGTCCATGCTGTTGTATAACTAATTTCTTCAATTGGAGCTAGAATTCAGACCCTGAAAATACATACTGTTACACAGAATTGTTCCAATAAATACTTAACAGGTTACCTTCACTGTATCTGAGTCCACAACTCATCCTGAATGCACCAGTTAATGCGAAGCCCGAAAGTAGATTTCTCCCAAGAATTTCACAAAAGACCGTAAGGCTCCACTTGTGATCCTTTGTTTCTACACAAAGGCATTACTAACCCCTAAGTACCTGAAAACCCTACCAGCAAATTAAACTGATTTATAATTTAACCATGATCTCTGATTTGCCTTGACTATGAAATCAGTCCATCTTTCAACAAATTCAAATGCTCACTAAAGAATTAAAACAGGGGGGAAAGCTACCTGCCACTTTACTTTGGCTTTTAGACCAGTCATACTGTTACTTGCTTTTGAGACTTGTTACCACCTAAGCCAAAGCCCAAAACTTCACACGCAACTGGACCAGTGTAATGCTCCAAAGTGTGAGTTTACAGGGACAGTAATTATTTATTTAAAAGAACACAAATACATATATCTGTTTGGATCACCATAATGACTTTTTAATATACTATTTTTAAGGAATGCCTTTTCTGATATATGAAGTTAGCTTGAGTTTTAGCAGTAATAAGAAACCCAGCAAATCAAATGCACCAGGTTAAAACAAAAGCAAGCAGCCTCAAAGATGAGAAACTAATAAGCTACGTTAATGGTGTTTCCTAAGCTATTTTTTTTTGAATACAAAGGATTTCTGTCATTCATTAACATCTAATTCAATGCATCATGTTAAGCTGTTCTATGGGCAGGACCATCTGATGTGATGGCTCCTGAGGCAGGCTGAAGACATCAGCTTGACAGCCTCTATCACAGTGCCATTTGCCTGCCAGTGGAACAGCTCAAAGACAGTGATGGGGCTGAGCACACCCACTGTCATTATCAGGCACAGTGCTCACTATTTGTGAGTTGTCCTAATGGTCTCAAGGGTAGAAAGCACTTCATGCAGTAGCAAGCAGTTGCCAGATCAGGTTTATGAAGATCTAAACAGTATTAGTCTTCATATTAAAAACTGGCATACAAGTAGCGTCACTGCACACATCCCACAACGTTTAAGTGACAGTATTTTGTCAGTTGTTTTTTCATACCCCTTGAAAGACTGATATCTTTAGAAAAGGCTGCATTTTTCCTCCCTCCACACCCTTGTCAAGGCTGCTATAGCATATCACCTTTTGAGTTAGGTCTGTTCATCTTAGCCAAGAAGATGCTGTGTGCACATGTGATGAAGAATAAAGCCAAAAAAAAAAAAGAAACATGCATAAAGGTATTATTTGTGTTATTATTTATGGTATTTCAAGAGACACAAAAAGCTGACTGAAGTTTACGTTCAATTAAGCCTTTCAGAAGTGAGCTGGGACATGTGGTAGGTAGTTTGAGAGATCAAAAAGTACCTTCATTTCAAAAAGGGGACGTCATTCAGCCTCTGGAAAACTAGGCCTCTGAGGTCCCTAAATTCACCACCCAGTAATTCAGACTCCCCAGACTACTTGTCACTTCTGACTATCTTCACACCTTGGATTATAAGAGAAGAAAGAAAATTTCAGCCTTCAGCAATCAGTTGGGACTGCAGGGAGGGAAGCTGCAATTCACATACGGGGAAAGAGCCCACAGGCAAAAAATCAATTAACTTTTGGCTGAAATTTCGAGGAATGTCTTTCAGCATTTAATGCCTTCTGCAAGGCTGCCACATTTTTCTGACACTCCACTTTTCATGTTTAAAGGCCCGATGCAGAATTCACACACACACATGAACACCACATGTGAAGAGGTCATATCTCCTCTCCTAACAGTTCACACACGTTACTCACATGTGTTTGATTAGGGGCACAAAGAGAAACCCCATTATTTCAGCAGTGCTAGAACAACAACACTCCTGAACAGATTTTATCTTTCACATTCTTAAATGCAAAAAAAGAGAGGGATGATCCCGGTTGCCTTTTCTTTACCCCCTATGCCCACCAAAGAAGTCCTCTCCCGGACATATATTCAACTTAAAATAATAAATGGGAGAATTTCTTGTGATATCAGAGTGCATTAAGCTGGCTCACAAAACAGTCTGATAAGTACCAGAGCCAGAGCAAGAGGGGTTAGGAAAGAATGAGCAAGATCTTTGCCTTCTAGCGGGAGCCAGCCATGAGATGGGACGAGCTATCAGTGGAAACACCACCTTGGTCCATGTTTGGCTACAGAAAGTCATGGCACTACTCACAGCCATACAGAAAGGCAAACAAGCCACGCCAAGCAGAATCAGTCTGAGTTTGACAGAGTTTAGGAGCATTTCAGTAAAATGCTGGAAAGTTGTGCTAGACTCTGTGTGTGGACTTTTGAAGAGCATTACTGAGGTTCTGGCTATAATTTAGCATGTAATATCAGGAAAAGATGTTCCTGTTCTTCTTTGCATGCCTGTAAGAAAGCAGTTATGAGAATTATAAAATTATAAAGTTTATGTGAGGTGATTATAAAAAACCCTCTGTTTCCAAATCGAGATGGAGTATAACACCACAGCTTTCATTTGCTTTATAACACACCAACAAATAAACTTTTGCTCACTGTGTTAACATACAAGGTTATAGACCTTATATATTATATATATTATTTTATATATAATATATATTATTTTATATATAATATATTATATATAATATTATATATATATGTTGTGTTGGGTGATGTCAGAACTAAGAAGCTTTACAACTGTATCAGGTGTGTTTAAAAGAAATGCCCTTACTAAACAAAATCTAAGTAAGAAGTCAATATAACATACCGTACTTTCTTTAGGGACCTTCATTGTCCATATACCTCCTTTGGCATTGCTTTCCTCTCCCTGGTTATGGGAAATAGACCAGTGAAAATAAACATTCAGATTCACATCTACATAACCCTATGTCTGGGATTTCATTTTCCCAGAAAAATCCCATCGGAAGCGCAATTACTAACTCCAGGTAGCATGACTCAAGCTATTACCTCTGACATCAGAGGTAATTCTTCCATTGTTCATATGAAGACTATCTCTCAACAGCTAATCCCTTTCCTGAGTTGCGTGTCTTGGAAAGCACTTACATTTTCCCTGACTACAGAGCACCTTTGAAGTGGTTGCATACTGTATGGGAACAAGCCACAAAACAATTTCATGTTTCACTATGGTAACCTTTTATTTTGGAAAAACTCTGGCATATTTTCACAGCAGCAGCTTATTACTCTCAATCTTACCCCCTGAACACAGAACATGAGCACACTTCAGCTGTGTGACAGCTAGAAATCAATTGCCCTTATTATAAGATACAAAAAGACTGAAGCTACCCAGGGTCAGGGCAGACATAACCATTAATCTGCCTTGTCACGACAAAGGCACGACATACAAACCTGTGCACTTCAAGTTTATTCTGTCACAATCCTTTTTATACGATTTTAAATCAGGGCTTCTTGTTTTCTGTTAAAAATCTGAGAAGTAAAGTTAGAGGAATTACCTAAAATTTATCTTTAGAATATCTAAACCCAGTATGAAACCTGTAGAGATTCCTCAGCACCAATCCCACCGATCCAGACAAACACCGGGGAAAGGAGGGGGGAACTTCTTCAAAGCTCTGCAGTCCTCAATTCTTTCTTCAGAATTTGTTTTCATTTAATGTAATTTAAAAAACAATGCTGCAATTAACCCGGATACTGTAACTGTAATCTGAGAACAGCTTCCTGGCAGCAGCAGCTGTAGTTACCGGGTTACAGATAAGATCAATCTCTTGCAATCCCTTTCCTAAAACACAAAATGACTTTGCCAGTTTCAAAATGGGTGTATCGTTCTCAGAAGTAATCTTCACATTTCGCACCTCTAATAGTCACGTACCAAATGCCAACTAAAAACAGCAAACCCAACAAAACAAAACCTAGAAGTGCTCTCACTCCTCCTTACAAAGACAGGAGGGCCTGCACAAAATGCTCCACTTGTCTTACACAGACGATGACACTTTCTCAAACCCAGTTTAGCTATCCTGACCAGTCACCTACTTCTAACCTACTTCTTCAGTAGATCAGGACAGAAATCTTCCTGTGTTAAGTCATCACACAGCTAGACATAAAATGATCAATAACTCTAATCCAATCACAGTCTCTGCAAACAATGCCAAAAAAAGACCAAAACTCTTCAGAAAGCACTTAGCTCTCTCATTGAGATGTGACAGAACCGCACCAGGAAGAAGGAACGCAAAACTCAACTTCTGAAAGGAAAATATCAATTATTTATACTTTATTCCATTACTACAATACAACCAAGTGGGAATTTACTGCAATGAATCCCTTCATAATGCCTTAATTTTAATCCAAGGTACATGTGCATTTACACGCTTATGAAGCATAAATTTGCACAGGTGAAGAACAGGTAAGGACCGTCAGTCATTTGCACCATTCTTACACCAGCTTCAGTGGAAAGAAAAAAAATTGTGAGTTAAGAATAATTCAGACAGAAACAACATTCTGTGTATTCCTGAACTGAAATTCAGAGTCGTATGTTAGCTTAGCAACTCTCTCATCATTTAACTTCTTTCTTACATACGTGTTCAGGGGTGGACAATTAAATTACAGCCTGGGTTTTTAATAAGGACTCTTCAGTACGTGTCACTTTTAAGCTTAACAAGATCCTTAGGATATTTCTTTCATAGGTCTCTTAAGTTCAGGTGTTTGCAGGCAACAGAAACAAGACGCTCCTGTCCCATGCCTACCTCCTTCTACCACTTCAGGATTTTCACTGCCCATTCCCAGAAGCCTCTCATGACAACACATACGTACCAGAGTGTCTGTCCTTCACCTTGCATTAAATGGTAAACTGCATATTGGAGGCAAATTTGTCACAGGAGGACTGTTGTTATAGATACTCCAGAAATCCTTAAAAAGAAGAAATACTAGTTGCACTAATACAAAAGAGTAAGTTTCATGTGGATTTACATCTTTGCTCATTTTCTCTAAAACCATTACATATCCTGCTGCATTGTTTAAGCCCAGCTGGTAACTCGGAACCATGAAGCCGCTCACTCACTCCCCCATTTCCTCCCCCTGCTCCCGGAGGGATGGGGAAGAGAATAGAAAGAATGTAACTCCCACGGGTTGAGATAAGAGCAGTCCAGTAACTAAGGTGTAACACAAACCGCTGCTGCTACCACCAATAATAATAATGATAAGGGAAGTAACAAGGGAAGAGAATACAACTGCTCACCACCCGCCGACCGATACCGAGCAGTGATCTCACCCTTCTGGTTAACTGCTCCCAGTTTATATAGTGGGCATGACGTGCTGTGGTATGGAATACCTCTTTGGTCAGTTTGGGTCAGGAGTCCTGTCTCTGCTTCCTCCCGGCTTCCCCTCCTCCCTGGTAGAGCATGAGGCTCAGAAAGTCCTTGGTCAGAGTAGACGTTACTGGGCAGAGCAGCAACTAAAAACATCGGTGTTATCAGCACTGTTCCCAGGCTGAAAGCCAAAACCACAGCACAGTGTCAGCTACTAAGAAGGAGAAAAATGGCTGCTACTGCTGAACCCAGGACACCTACACCTAGAGAACTGGCACCTTCTATGTTATAATAAAATGCTCTGAAAAGAACTTTTGCTATTTTGCTTCTACTTCTTTTTTCTTTTTTAGAGGACAATTCTGCATTAGGCAGAGGTACTAAGGAGGAAAGCAGCTGAACTGAGGGCAACTTTAGCATCAACATCTTTCGGAATAGAGAGAAAAAAGAATCATCAAAATCAGTTACATAAAGTATGTCAGAACAAACCAATACGTCAAACTTTTAGTTTTATCTACTGTATATATATGTATATATATACACACTGTATATAAGTAGATATATTAAAAATATATACTTATATTAAATAGCTACCTTGCTTCACTTCAGACTACTCCAAAATTCATTATGATTATCTTGAGTTACAAAAACACCACAAAGTATTTCACCATTAAAATAACCCTGTGGAACTAAATGCCTAACCAGCAATCCAACTGCTTAGTCTAGATCACAGTGAAGTTTCAACCAGATGCAAAGAACCTGAGATACACATATTAATGCAGGAGAAGAGGAGAAATTAGAAGATTCAAGTTATCAGGAACCATCGGATTACTTCCCAGCATTTCTGCTACTGAAAGCATAAGCTGTCATGCATTTTCAGAGTGGATAAAAGGCACCCAAAAGCAGTGGTGAACAACAGGGAGGGATGACTGAAAATATCCTATTCCCCTTTCTTCCTTATCCAACAGTCGGGAGTAAGAAGGGATTTTTAAAGATTTATGCTGCACCAACAAGCAGGGATGCAATATTAAGCACTACCACAACCCATTAACTATTATGAAATAATCTTTAGCACAACTTTAAAAACAAAGATTGCAACATTATGTGCCTACCAGCCATTACCATCATCCAGTCACGAGAAGAGAAGGCTTAGGAATATAAAAGCACCAGTATGAAACACCCGATTCATCTTTCATCTTACTCTTCCCTGGTTGTGTGCCTGAACCCTAAAGCAACTGACGGCAGAAGGCGCAGAGCTACGCTGGCAGATGGCTGCGGATATAATTGAGAGCACTTGTGTCCTAAGCCAGGGGTTCGGTTTGGAGGGGTTTTTGGTTTGTTTTTCAACAACACAACCGGCCCGCGCCCTGCGCGTTCGAAGGCACCCATCGCTCTCAGAGCATGCACCGGCGTCTGCGCGCAGAGCAGCGGCCCTCCCTTCGGCCACGCCGCTCCCCTCGCTGGCCGCTAGGTGGCAGAGGCGCGCCGCCGGCGGTGGGAGGGGCGCGGGGCCAGGACCCGCGGCTCGGCCGATGCCGTCGGTGGGACGCGCGTGGGGCCGGCGCCCGTCCCGCAGGACACCACTCGCTTGGCGGATGGTGCGGCGAACCTCCGAGGCCGCAGGCAGGTAGGTCTTCCACCCCCAGCTCCCGCTTAGCCAGGCCTTGCCTGCTGCCGGCTCTTCCCCCGAAGCCGGGAGGTCCCTGCGCTGTCCCACAAGTGGGATCGCTCGCCTGGTGTGCCATTACGCCAGTCTCGCACAGAGCCGACACACTGTTCAGTTCATATTAGCGCAAAGCTGAGTGCTGGGTAGTAGTTCCACAAAGCTGGCACACCTCGCGTTACTCGGGTGTGGATGATGGCCTCTGTTAGGAGTTCAGTAACATCCCCCTACCATCCACTTAGCAATTTCATTTACCACAAGTAAGTACCTCTGCGGCCCAGGGTCTCTTATCTCAGTGGGTGTGATTTTTGGTATTATAATTATAAATTCCTTTAGGGACACAGTTATCTTCTGTTTTGCTAAGCTTGTCAAACTTGCTTCTGTATTTCTCAACCTGTGTGCCTTTCTAATCTTTCTGAAGTTAGTTGTTACTCTTCTTCTGATGCAGATGGTTCATTTATCAGTCTTCTACCCCTCCTCAAGGTCTATAAGTGTAATAAGGAAGCATTGTTTTGCCAAACTCAAGATTTTCCAGCTTTCACAAGCATAGTCCATTACAAAATCTTATCTTCTTCATTGCCTGATAATACTTGGGCTGGGTTCATTGCCAGCCCTTAGGGTTATGCTGACATATGCCAGGCACAGTATAGCTTCTCTAGCTCACCCACACACTGATTACTCCAATTCCCCATCCAGAGCTGCCTCCTTTGGGCACATAGAGTACCGACTGCACCCCACCATCTTAAAGGTCTTTTCCAGTGTAAATGGTTCTATTTCTAAATGTCATCACAACTTTTCACTACATGAGACACGGGATGGTGCATCCACATGCAGAGACCTCACTGGCCCCTGTCATCACACTAACAGCACATTGTAACACCTATTTCACAATTCCCAGTAACAGCACACCATAACACCTCTTTTTACAATTCCAAGCACATGCCCCCATCGGCACAATTTGGGGGAAATGAGGTAAAAATTGCTAAGGCACATTCGGTGTGTTAGAATTGGAAACAGTCCCCCCAGCCCCCAGAAGCCAAAGTAGGATTTCTAAAGAAAGAGGAATATCAAAGACAAAGCAGCCTCCCACTGCATCTCAAAAGAGGAAACAAAAAGGTGTAAAATGACTAAACCTGGAAACAGAAGCAACAGAGCAGATTTGAGGAAACAGAAGAAAACACAGTTGTTGCTCAGGTACCCGCTGGAGAAACTGAAAGAGCAAACTAGCTCTCAGTAACACTCCTGTCAATGTGGCTGTTTGCCCTGATCTGCATGAAGTATGTCCAGCAAAACACTAGAACTTACTCTCAGTTGCTAGAGATGTAATTTGGGCTTTAGCACAAGAACTAGATATTCCTGTAAAGGAAGAAATTCAACACACAAAACTACTGAAACCAATCACATCTTCAAAACTTCAGTACCAGCTCTAAGGTTTTTTGGAGGCCCCTATCAAAATAAGTTACTTTAAAAGAGACATATGAAACCAGCAGAGAAATCCCTCCCAACTTTTTACTATAGAACAGACACCAACATCTACTTTACTACTTGCCTGTTTATCACTAGATATGAATATATTGCAACAATGGAACTGATGAGAAAAGCATCACGTGTCCAAACCTCAAAGATCACTTTAACTAGAGGTCATCAAAACAAAAGCCCCTCAAGAAATCTACAGCTCAAGTTCTAGTCCTGTGGCACATGAACTATGAAAACAACAACCACCACACATTCATCAATGTGCTCCAAAGGAATTATCATAGTAAGGTTTGGGGTTGGGGTTTTTTTGGTACTTTGCTTCGTTTGTTGTTGTTTGTTTTATTTACACTCCACACTCAGCATTAAAGAACAATCAGAAATTCACATTATTTAACAGAAAGAGCAGATGACTTCTGAATGCACACACAAAAAAGTAGTAAGTTAAAAGAGGTTTAAAACTTACCAGGTGATTTAACTGTGTTTGTCAGTCAGGAGTAGAGGATTTGCAACAAACTACCCTTGTTTTTCCCTTGTTGCTGACAGCAGTAGCACCTCTCCTACTGTTTCATGTATAATAGAACACAAACAGGCAAAGCCTGAGATAACTTCGCCTTCTGTTGTCTCACAGCGCTGTTCAAGACATGACTTCTCTTAGGTACTACTGCCAGTTTGCTAACGTAGAAGCCACCAATGCACACAGGCTTAACATTATTGTACAACATGCAGTACTGATGCTTTCTATACTCGCAATGATACTGCCACTGAGATGCTTCAATAGTAAATTCTACTAAAAAAAGATTATTCTTTAAGGAAAGCCTTCAAAGGTTATCTAGATAATCATGGTAGCCATCCCGCAAATCTAGTGCCATTTGAAAGAGCAGTTAAGACAGCCAGAATCATGGAATCATAAAACAGGTAGGGTTGGAAAGAACCCCAAGATCATCTAGTTCCAACCCCCCTTCCATGCCCAGGGACACCTCACATTAAACCATGCCACCCAAGACTATGTCCAACCTGGCCTTGAACACCATTACCAATGGAGCATTCACAACTTCCTTGGGCAACCCATTCCAGTGCCTCACCACCCTTAAAGAATTTCTTCCTCATATCCAATCTAAACTTCCCCTGGTTAAGTTTGAACCCGTTACCCCTTGTCCTATCACTACAGTCCCTCATGAAGAGTCCCTCCCCAGCATCCCTATAGGCCCCCTTCAGATACTGGAAGGTTGCTATGAGGTCTCCACGCAACCTTCTCTTCTCCAGGCTGAACAGCCCCAACTTTCTCATCCTATCTTCATAGGGGAGGTGCTCCAGTCCCCTGATCATCCTCTTGGCCCTCTTCTGGACTTGTTCCAACAGTCCCATGTCC
The DNA here is from genome assembly GCA_017639245.1 of Myiopsitta monachus. Lineage (NCBI taxonomy): Eukaryota > Metazoa > Chordata > Aves > Psittaciformes > Psittacidae > Myiopsitta > Myiopsitta monachus. Next base: position 16,318,030 of record CM029929.1, on the reverse strand, counting down.
TTTTTATGTTGAGGACACCAGAACTGCACATAATACTCCAAGGGAGGTCTCACGAGAGCTGAGAATATTCCACTCTGAGGTCATAAAATTTTGATAGTTGCAAATAATGTTTGAGAGAAACTGATCGGAGAAATGTGATCAGCTGGCAGAAAACACCATCCAACCAGCAAGTTCTCTTTTAAAAAGTTAAGGTGAGTGACCATTAATTTCTAGTCACTTGCCTGGCAAGTGCTCCATGCCCACAAGATTACATGGCATTATTTCAGCCTTTCATCCAGCTCTGGAAAGCAGCAGTAATTCATGGGTATGAGCAGGAGCCCCAAAACTTTATTAAACCAGCCAAACTAAAAACCCTATTGAAAGGACTGTGAATGAAAAAATTATTTTATGCAGCAACTGAAAAGTTCAGAATCATTTGCTGCAGAACTTACACCTGAAAAAAATTGGTTTAATGGATGATTATAAAGCAAAGGCAGTATTCTCATCACAGACAGAAGGGAGAAGCTGACAAATCTAAACCACAGTGGTTCTGCAACAGCCACCCATAAACTCAGATCTGCACAGGTGACAACCGTTTCATGCCTTGAAACCCATGAAATTGTGATTTTAGTTTTTACTGAGTACACAGAATAAGTTTAAATTAAGTCAGTGGAAATGCCAGATGCCTTCCAAGTCAAGGTATCTGTAGAAATCCCCCCTTCTGTAACTCTTCTAGCAAGCACACTATAAGGTAGGAGTAGACGGTTGTGTACTTTTCAATACATTCTACTCCAAAACAAGAACCCTGCAAAAACTGACACTTGAAACCGTCCCCCTGGGCTGCCTGTTCTGTGCCCTGTGATGCCACTTCTATGCATCTTCAGAATCTTTATGGGGAAAATTTCACTGCAATATCAGGAATAATCAAGTTGCCTAATCATGCCAGGCCCACCACACAGCATCTCATGGTAAAAACTGCATGCGTATCAGTCCAAAGCAGAACATGGAAACAAGAATAACTTAGGCAAACTGAATCCTAATGCCGGCTTGCTTCACTACTCCATTATTCCAGCACCAGTAAAGAACAAAGGATACAAAAATAAATTCCATTGTTTTACCCATGAATAAACCTCCAGGTGGTTACGCTTATGTTAGTGTCTGATGCTGAGTTGTAGCTCTTCTATCCTTAATTCTTTGCAGGGAAACAGAAGCTTTTTCATGTGTGCTCACACTGGCCTGTGTTTCCCAGTGGGAATCCCACCATAGCTTTAGCGGGAGCTTTTAAAGCTGCCAAGAACTTTTGAAAACACCCCTGTAAGTGCTTAGCAGCAACTGCTTTTGGTATAAATAAGCAAAATATTTACTTACAAAGCATATACTCAAAAAACATGCAGTGGCAACTAAATAAATCTGGTAATCAATTCTGAATACAAAGACTGATTTCAAGCCATCAAAGCCTGTCAAAATGCACTTAACAGGTTGAACATTCTTATAATACTAACCCTCATTTTTCATTGTAAGCCTCCTACTCGTAAGCTTTAATAGATGAAATAGATGATCCTAGATAAATAAGATTTTGCTATACAGAAGAAGGGAAATTAAGCTTAGTCTCAAACATCTGATGTATTCTGTTAGGAAGATTCACAATTATGATGAAAATGGTTCAGTCATCAGAATTTATCTGTTAAACTTTATTTATATAGAACACTCCAGTATAGCATACAGAGAGAGAAAAAAAGCACACAAGGATAATACATTTATGTAAGAATAATGTCACTTTTCTGGAGTAGACTAATAACATTATTACTATCATATTTGACTACTTTTATAAGCCTATTCTTACCCTCAGAGAATACAGAAGAGTGAAACTATTCTTGCAGTAGAAACAAAAGTCACTTAAAAAGCATTGTTCAAAGTCAGGCAAGAAGGCAGGCCACGATCCTGCAAGGCAGTGTGCCCTGTGTGATGAAGTTTAGCTGGAAACGAGACTTCCATACTAGGCTGTTGTGTGAGGTGTGCTCCATGTCTGAGAGTGCTGATTTGTATTCAAGGGTGCTGGTATTTTCCTTGCTGTTGACTGAAAGCAGTCCGTCAGCAACACTGTCAGCTCAAATGCAGTTAGATCTTCAAAGAATGGCTTTTTGCAAGCGTATGCAACATCATCACTGCATGTGCACACACACACACTGAACTGAAAGCTGTTACCGCTGGCAAAACCTCCAGCTTCTTGTCATGAGGCTGAAAAATCAAGCAGCTACTAGTACTAGTATGTTCCCTCTGATATTTTGGTAGGGAAAGGCTTACTTGGTGCAGCAGTAAACAAGCTGGCATACAATACCCATGCTAAATGAGATCAAAAAGCATAATCAGCTTCACAGCTTTGTATTTACACAAAGATTGTATCCAGATCCACAACCCTGAATCCATTACAGGATGGTTTCAAGTGCCTGACACGGCTTGGTAGCCAGGACATCCCAGCCTTTGATGGCCATTTCACTTGACTTCTTTTGTGCAATCCCTGTCTTGAATGTGCTGCACCACATGAATATAAGTGACCAGCTCCGTAACCCTTCCTTGTTTCTAATTTGTTATATTCAGGGATGCATACTGGCACTGTTGTAATAAAATTAAAAGACTATGAAGTACAGCAAGAACTGGAAAGCCAATCTTTAATTTCAAAGCTAGAGGCAGCTGTAAACAGGAGCCGGCACCAATCCAGAGCCTCGCCAAGATAAACACAAGCATGAAGAGCCACCGACATGTGTGGCGTATCAAAGACAGACTCCAGTTCTGGTGAAATCTGAAGACCTTTATTTCACTTCTGGCATCCGTTTCATAGTCTACTAAGTGCTAAGCAGGAGCTTTCCACTCTCTTGCTTCCTTATCATCCCGATTTAGCAAAACTACTGAGGGTTACAAATAGTCACATTGTTTGGTCTTTGAGATGCACATCCTGCTTTATCTTGCAAACTGTCTGCTTTGTTTTGCTAACCGATCTTTACCCTTCATTGTTCTCTTTACAGTTCTCAAGGCTTAGGTCTGGCCAGGGCAATAGCACCTGGTGTTTTCTTCAACGATCCAGGGCTTAAGTCCGAGAGGGCGATAAGGCCTGAATCCATTTCGTTAATTATTTCTATCCCTTCACCCACAGACACGCATCAGCTTCCCAAGGTGGCACCAGAGGCATCTGCAAGACTTACTGAAATTCCCCATGCCCCATAACATCACAGCACGCACAAGTACTACAAATGAGACGTAGGTGTGAACTTGGAAACATGGACAGACGAAACAGCAGATCTAAACTCCTGGTTTCAAAACTTTAAGCATATGAACTTAAAACGTTTTAACAGTTAAAAGGAAATCTTGTTTCTCTTAAGAGAAAAAACACCTGACAGCTTCTCCTCTATGAAGCTGCTGACCCACAAGCATCTGAAGATCATAGATGGGATCTTATTTGTCAAACTGGTGACTAATATTGTCCCAAACACTTTCATCATGCTCACTTTCCTAAAGCATATATGGGGCAAGATACAAAAAAGTGGTATCAGATGGCTGCTATTTCATACACATGTACCAAGAAAGGCTCAGCACTTACGGGAAGTGTGAAATAATGGCAATGAACCTGAACCTGGTCACAGGATCCCAGCCTCCTCTGAGTGCCAAGGCACTCATAGAAACAAGTGCCACCGCAGATAAACCAAAGCCATTTTACTTCTAAAGCAGGAGATGTATTGAGTGACCCTATGATAAAAGCAAGGTCATGAACCCCAAGGGAATAATTGGTAGCATATCACTATTTGTTATAGAAAGTACCATTTAGCTGATAGGTATTTATTTTAACAGTGTGACTTAATGAAAAGATACATTTTGGAGACATTAAAATGTATGTCATGGATCTCTCACAGTAATTTAATAGAAGAAGATTATGTGTCCATCTCAGCATCTGTTTATCCTTCAGCATCATTTCTTCCTGCTTTTCAGACTAAGTAAAGGGTAAAATGTAGTAGCAGTCAAAAAAATCAATACCAGCTCATTAGGAAATATCACTGCTCCACACTAGGAGTGGCTGAAGTAAGTTTAAAAAGTGGCCACAGTTGTGTTCTGTGGCAAATCCTGCCTGTCCAACTCTAAGCAAATATCCCACCATCCAACCTCAGTGGGCACACCAATAAATGTCACAGCCACTTCTGTGGGACTCCGTAGAGTCATGAACCTCCATGTCTACACACTGTGTGTGTGTGCCATTGAAAAGTTACAAAACCAACCAACCAACCCACCCAAAACCCCAAAACAAAGGAGAATTTTACTAGGAGCATGAGACAATATGTTCAGCCACAGAACGGCATTTAAAGGAGAAAACTCCTTCTGGAGTGGGAGGAGAAGAGAAATACAACTGAAAAATGAGAAAAAGGAGCTGTAGAAGATGAAAACCAAGATGTCAGAAAACATACACCAGAAAAACAGTATCAGATTCTGGGTTTAAACCTTCTATTTCAGCTCTGACTTTGGTGCTTTTGCCCTGTTGCAGGCACCTCGGGGGTGAGCTCCCCCTGCACCAGCTTTCTGTGACCATTAGACGGTGGAACTTCAAGCGTGTGAAATGCAACATGAACACTCCCATTCATTAATAAATCCTAGCTAATCCCTAAAAATAGATCGCGTAAGATGTAAAGACCTGATCGTCTCCGGGAGCCAACCTTACTGTTAGCATTATAGGGAGACCTCGGGCCCTTTGGGGAACGCACCAGAGCCCCCAGCCTCCCGTCCGCGGGGCTCGAAGCATCCCCTCTAAACCCAGCGTTTAAACGGCCACTTACGTTGCCTGAATCAGCGCTCGCCCGTTCAAATACAAACCCGAAAGGGTTTCCCAAACGCGCTTCATTCACTACCCCCAGAAAACGCTAAGGCTCCCCCTCAATGGGAAGGAAGGAACACCGGCTGGCTCCGTCTCACGGGCGCTTTTCCCACTCGCAGCACAACATAATCTGCCGGTGTCCCGCAAGAGAGCCCGTCAAAGCTTCCCACAGACGGGTTTTGGGGGTTCCCCTCCCTAACCCCCCCCCCCGACCCCACTCACTCGTCCAGCCAGGAGCTCCATGGCGAGTAGAGCGGCAGCACCGGCCGCCCGCCGCCTCCCGCTGGGGGGGCTGAGCGGCAGCTCCCCGGCCGGGCGGGGGGCGAGGGGCGGGCCGGGACGCGGGGAGGGGACAAGGGACGCGGCGGGGCAGGTTGAGGACGGGCAGCCGGGCGAGGGGCGGGACAATGGAGGGGGTGAGCAGGGCTCAGGCGAGGGGAGTGGGGCTAGGGCAGGGACACATCCGGAGGGACGAGGGGCCAATGGAGTGGAGCAAGGACAGAAGGATGGGCGGCGTGGAGGGAGCCACGCTGACGGTGACAGCAGTGGACATGGCCCGCATAGGGCAGGGACGCATCCGGAGGGACGAGGGGCCAATGGAGTGGAGCAAGGACAGAAGGATGGGCAGCGTGGAGGGAGCCACGCTGACGGTGACAGCAGTGGACATGGCCCGCATAGGGCAGGGACGCATCCGGAGGGACGAGGGGCCAATGGAGTGGAGCAAGGACAGAAGGATGGGCGGCGTGGAGGGAGCCACGCTGATGGTGACAGCAGTGGACATGGCCAAGGCCCATCTGAGGGCATTGGTGGCTCCAGAAAGGGGCCCTGACCCAGGCCCATGTGCTCACCCCCAGCCACATCAGGGCACAGAGCCGAAGCGTTGATCTGCTTTGTTAGACTCTTACAAGAACCCAGGGCCATAGGGTGTTTGGGTGGGCAGGGTGCACAATGCCAGCGTCCTGCACCATGCACTGCTAGCAGCCCCTGCACTGCGCATACACAGATCACGCTACAGGCCAAACCAACCTCAGGGGCTGCCTTTCTGAAGACAGTGTCCTTCGTGCTCAGTTTGGTTTGGCAACGCTGACCAGAAAACTAAATCTCTCTAAAAATCCAGGTTTTGGGACACAAAAATCCTTGCAAAGTGGAGGAATGAATACCGTACACACTGACCATGGATGGGAACAATAACAACCATGAACCTTTCCAGACTTGGGGGGATACTTTATCTGTCTTCTTCTTTGCAGCCTATTTCATTTACATGCTTGGTTTTATAGGGAGATGCCCCTCGTAACCCAGCATGGACATGTGCTAGAAGCTTCACGTTATTTTTAGAATAGTATTTCTTAAGTTAAGATTCTCCCCAGTGGGACTATAAACAGTAGTAAAGTTAAACACCCACATAAGTGATAGCAGGATCAAAGACCATGAATCACATGGGTTTCCTTGCAAGCACATTTAGCAGGATTAATAATTTTGTACATACTTCATCCTAAAATAGCAAAGTCAATAAAGACACACTCCATTAAAGAGAGAAAACTGTAACAGTAGGAAGGGCCAGAGATCACCCACAAAAAGCAGCCTGTACAGTGACAATGAAGAAACAAAGTTAATCATTATGTTGTGCAGATGGAAAATGCTAACTGCTAAGCTAAATTAAATAAGATCTGGAAAACCAGTTGCGCCATCTCTTGCAATTTAATTTACTCCTCTTTAAATAGAGGGCAAGATAATGACCATTTGGGAGAGCCTGGAATCTAAAAACTCATTGGTATGCCCACCCCAAGACTTTTCTCTCTATTTCAATGGTGAGGCCACCAAAAATATTAATCCTGGAATAAAAGTAAATCACAATCAGTTGCTGTATATAGGCACAGATTTTCTCAGAAGGGCTGGAGAAAAGAGGAGAGTGCTAATTTCTGACGACCCTGAAGGGCCACATCTTGCCTCTGTCACTGCCATGGACAGCCTCCATACCTAATATATAAGGCCAAACACACCAGACTGTGTTACAAAAACTAACTTTGAATCCAGCACCTGCCTCTGATGGGAACCACACGCTTGAGTGAAAACCTCCAGATTCCATTATTAGAGAGCTGCTCATCATTTAAAACATCATAGCTGAGGTTGAAAACAGATTATTCTGTTATAAACAGCCTGAGCTGCGAAGAGCAAAATAGAAGTACAACCCCCTCACCTCTGAGACGCAGAGCAAGTAGCAGGCAGCAGAGCCTATATCGTTATTCCAAATGAGACATGTAAAGCCTCCATTTATTTCTATCTACATCAGTAAACACCAGGCTCCACAGTGGCATAAAGTACATTGTGGGAATCTCAGCTAATAGTAGATTAATCCGGTTGTGGAGGAAGGGCAATCATAGGATGCGTCAAATGAGCACATCCTTTGCCTACAGAGATTTCTAGGGAATCATGACACAGAGGCAAGAATGAGCCTCCTGAGATGGATCTCATGAGAAAAAATGATCATGAGAACAGCATCCTGATTCTGCACAGCCACCTCACACTGCCAGCACACCCTGAACTAAATCAACTGAGATTAAAAGTCCCAGGAAATGATCAGCATTTTCAGAGAGATATTCATAGGACTTTAATTATTAAATATATATTTTTGTTTGCTATATATCTTGAAAGTTGCTTTTAACAGAAACCCTGGTGATGCTGTCTCCTGTGCTTCTGTACCTTCTCAAGCAGATTTACCATAAACAGTGCTATGGCACAGTCCCATGCTACAGGATGCTGCACAAGTGAGATGAGTTGTTTAAAGCTCACCACCATAGAAGCGGCTTCTGGCTCCATTCTTTACGCCTTCTCCCAGCCTCCCACTATGCAGAGTTCTCCAGGTAAACAGGTAACTTACTGCTAAGGCCTTATAAAGCAGGGCCGTGTGGCTGAGAGCAGGGGTCAGCAGTCATTAGCTCAGCTGATTTCAGATGGGTAACAGCTGAAATTTTCCCAGGTAACAACTGGGGAGAGAAAAAAACACAACAAACTGAAGTGGGAATACCATTCTGCCCCATTCTGGCTGTTCTTAGCACTGCCTGCCTGCACCCAGTTTCAGGTACCAATCTGGCACAGCAGTCACTCCATGCTTGGGCTAATTAGAGCTGAAGAAGGCACATTATAACCAGAAGAAACAATAAATACTTCATAACTCTTCCCATGGTTTTACTTGAGATTTTAATCCCTGCTGTTATAATCCTTGCTGATCCCAAAATCTTGACAGCAAGGGGTACGTTACATATGCTTGAAATGTTATTTGCCTGTTCCAGTAGGTTTTCCCACAGCCCCTGCTCCCAGCTAGAGCAGGAAACCCCTGTGATATAAGGAACGGTGTTTTGAAGGTGCAAATTGCCTCTTGAAACCATCAGGACCATCCTTTCTCCCACTGACTGCTGTGTACCATCGCTGTGGCAACAGCAATTCCTGCGTACATGAGAAATACTAGGAAAGCATTAGGCTTATTTTAGCTGTATTCTAATCCAATGTGGCACCTGGGAGGTAGGAGGGGAACAAGCACCATATGAGCAGTCATATTGCATTTCCACCCTGGAAGCATTTAACAGCTATTTTCGAGGCAACAGGTACCTTGCCTTAGAACAGATCTAATAGATAACCTGGGTTTGTTAGTTCAGTGCCCCCGATGCAAAATGAACTGTGTGTAATGTTGGGCTACACCTTTCCCCAGCTGAAGCTCCTCTTTCTCACTGAGGCAGAGGTAGTTGGAGCATAAACCTTCCCGGACTTGAGGGATGGCTGGAGCAGAAGCCTTGGCTGCTGTGCCCAGCTGCTGCTCCGCTGCCTTGCAGGTTGAGCCAACAGCCATGAAATGGAATTTCTCTACTAAACGCTGGTGTCATGATCACTTGCTCTTGAAACACTGCCTGGGACTTCAGAAGCATATTAAGTAACAGAAGAACTGCTTCCGAAAGGTTCCCAGGAAGATAAACTGATCGACCGAGAGCCAAAGCAGAGGTGAGGATGGAGGTATTTTAGTAGATGTTTGCTTCCAGAGGCTTAAATAAATGTTTTTTTAAAACCTAAAACATGATATTAAAGTGTTGAATCCCAACGCTTTTGGCAAAAGCTCCCTCATCTAGGAATGACTTCATATCAGCCAAGCTGTTAAGTGGAGGTTGTCATGGAAACCAGTTATATTCAAATGATACGACCAGAGATATACTGTATTTAGTGAGTTCTTCATTTGCTGCATGTTGGGAACATGTCAGAACTAAACGATATTGCATAACTTTGTTTTGTTAAAAACAAACTGGCTCGCTGCCCCTGTTTTTCTTGCAGGCTTGTGTCCGGTCCTGCCTGGGACAGAAGGTTTCCAGCACAGAATCAAGCATTGCTCCATGGGAAAGGCTCCTCACACAGCTGGTTCCTGCCACCTCCCGTTCAGAGAAGTCTGCCTTCAAGTACATGAACCTGCCAAAGTCAAACAAGCAGAGGAACCTTGCCTTAGCTTGTACAATTGACCTAACCAATCCCTACTCCAAAAACAAGTCCAGTTCAAACGGATCTTTTCTTTCCTTACTATAAAAGTTCCTACATATGCATTGTGAAAGTCTGAAAAACCCCAACCCTATGCAATTGCATAAAAGTAAAGCTAGATCATGCATTCATGGGCATCCCATAAGTGTCCATGACCTCCTTGCAAAAACAGGATTCCTATTAACTGTCTGTGAGTGGTGCTAGAACGAATCTCAGAGAAGACCATATGCATACTGAATTTGTATGTTTGCTTTTTTAGCTGTGGAACTGTTAAAAAGTGCAAGAACTTAATTCCACATGCTAATAGCAACTGCATAATTTTTATATCAAAAAATTAATGGAATACTCCTTGCTCAAGTTATAATCCAAAATCAAATCAGCTTTGGCCAGGACACTGTGTGGAAGCTTCATCCTGAAAAGAGAAAATAAAAATGAGGGAAAAAATTGGCTCCAAAATCACTATCATGGGAACTGCTGCGCAGCTCTTACAGAGCAGTGTCCAAGTGTTTTGAGCAATCTCCCAAGGGGTAAGATTCCTGATCGCCCAAGAGAAGCTGAGCATTAAGTAAAAGTCAAACAAGAGTAAAACCTTGCCCTTAAAGTTACTCCATAACTGAACATACAGTAAAATGCTTCACAGGAATGTGATGGCATCTCACAACCTCTTGGTCCGGGGGCCTGTGAAAATGGACTGGGAGCTTGCTTGCTAACTTCTGGGGCAGGCAATCCTAGATTTCTCCAAGCTATATATGAAAAATGTATATGAATGTATATGAAATGTATATGAAAAAGCAAATCACAGGATGGACTTCTGCCAGATGTGAATATGAAGGCGGCAGTACCAGTCCTCTACCTACCTCAGATTGGTGTTCTGGCTGGAAAGGCATCAGTTTCTCCAGGATCCCTGATGCACTGCAGAATTACACTTTCTGGTTACCATCACTTGTGAAGGAAGGCTGAGCCTCATCCAAAGCCCTTTACAGTTAAGTAAAGGCACATATTGACTTCAGTATGTTTTAGATTAGACCTTTATGCTTTACCTAGCCATCTTTGGGGAGCTGAACTGGCTTACCTCAGCATTTAATCCATGCATTGGGTATTAGGAGACTTGAATTTCTTTCTTAGCTTTGAATACTAGGCTTTTGCTTTCATCCCTAACCTTTCCCATTCCCTATTCTTGTCAGGCACTGGAGCTATCTTTGGTGTTAAAGAAAGAGATGCCCAGTAAAGGTGAGGTCATGGGCATTAAATGCAAGAAACCTAACACACCTCAAAGCTAAATCGCATATTGTAAACAAACTCCAAAGAGCTTCCTTCTCCTTATTTCCCAGTAAAATATCTGCAGAGGGTTTCACTTAGATGTCACTTCCCCAAACATGGGGATCCCAAAATAGCACTGCCCGCAAGGCTATTCTGTGTTACATAAAAAAAAGAATGGTATTGGCACCACATCCAGCATTGGCTTTGATGTGGAACATGAGCTTAAATACTGATCTTTTTTTTACAGGCATCCCAGTATACAGCTGAAGGAAACAATGTGCGACAGTCACATCCTACACACCAAGCAAACCACTTTAGCCTGTACTGCAGAGCAAGCCTGGGATGGAAAGCCTCATCTACTACTGATACTGTAAATAAGAAATAAACCATAAAATATAGAAACCACAAAAAATATTTTATAGGTTTTATGCTCATCTCTTGAAAATGATGAGCTCGGTGCTCCTCTACCGTTCAGCTCATAGGGGTCATCCAACTTTCTGCATCACATTATGAAACCTGGTACCTGTCCAAGCTAGAACAGCCAAGGGCCCCTGTGGAAATAAACCACTAGAGGGAGACGGATTGCAGCGATGTATCACCCACAGGGACAAAATCCTGCACACTGCTTTCAGACATCCAGGTTCAGATCAAACGTGCTCCCTGCAGCTCCGGTCGAAATTACTCTTTGTGTTTCTTCTTCAGAAATAAAAGTGGCTGAAACTAATAGGTCATGTTGGTCTTCGTTACTGTAAATTGAGGGAGCGTTTTGTAAATGGGATCAGTCACGTATTCTTCTCTTGTTTGTATGAGAGGTTAGGCTGACTCTTAAAGAAAACACACCAAAAAAACACCCCAGCCACTGAAAATACTAATAGCTGTATCCTAGCAACATCACGGATTCCATGTGGACTTTGTTCTGGAGTCTACAGTCTTATTCCATCAAAATTATTGACTTTCTCAAAGTCTCTGAACGACCATCAAAACCCAGTTAGTGCTTAAAAAACACAAACATTTAATTAGTCACATTAATAAGAAAAAAAGGAAAGCAGCACTGCATGCTAGTGCTCCCTTTTCATGGAGCTCAGCTTAGCTCCCTTTGAAATCAATCTCAGAATTGCCACTTTATTGGTAGCAGAGCCAGGTCCCTCCTTCAACAAGAAAAGCTGGAAACAGCCTTTCAGAACTGGCAGGTGAGGTTTGTTCCCAGGCTGGGCTCATGCATTGCAGGGATGAGTTCTTCACAATCGTCCAAGTCATTATGTCCTCATTGTAAAGGTAATCCAACTGGCAGCCAAATGATACACAGAGGCTTTCTACAAGGCTTTTGCACTATGTATATAACCAATGTCTTTCCTTTGTTTCCTAAGCTTTGTTTTTGTCTAACCACAATTCAAGATCACAAAAAATGTGAAATCCTGTTGGATCCTCCCAAAACTCCACACCCTGCTCCTCCCAGGTAGGAAGACTTCAGGTTTAACACAGCTCCAGGAGGTTTTCTCTCATCACCATTGCATCGCTGAAGTGAACTTTATAAGAGAACAAAAGGCCAAATATATAAAAATAAATTAAACCACCCAATCCTCGCAAAGAAACACCCTTCACACAAAAGGCACAACTAAGAAAAAGCCAACCTGACCCCAAACAAATAGGCTGTTTGTTATCCTTAACAGCTCGCATGACGACCAGAGGAATCTTGGGGCATTTTGCCACTTAACTCATGGTTTGGGCAGGCTCAGATTTTGGCCACAATTTTCACTCAGCTTCAAACTACATCACAGCTTTTCTGACAGTTTTTAATCTGTTATTTCAAGCTCTGCTTCAGTAAGTTAGTGAGACCTTTTACCAGAGAGAAAGTGCCATTAAAATAATAGATTGCTTTTCATCAGCCTGCCTTAAAAGCTCAGTTGATAGGGTAGTACGGTAAAAAACGGTTCTCACACTTTACTTAGCCTCCTACAAAGTTGGTTGAGACCCAAGAGCACTCCTGAACTGCAAACCCTTTTTATGTGCCATTTCTATGGTTGAAAATTAAATGGCTTTGTTGAAAAAGTAATTTAAATACAGAAAGGTTCGTTAGTGACTTTCAGCCCTTGGACATGAATCCAGTGATGGCTTAATTTGGATTCCAGGCATGGCACTGAGCTGTCTGCACCACTTCAGCAGTGGAGCCTTGAGCCAACCTCTGAACCAATCCCTGGTCATGAGAATACACTGCTGGATCATCATCCCACTCCAGCACCCTGACAGGGCTGTATCTAAACAGACAGCACCCACTTAATTGAGAATGTAGCATTCAAGTAGTGCTCATGGGCTCTCTGATATTGTCAAATCTCACTGCTTTAGCCACATTGAAGGTTTTTACATTGCTCATCCTTTCATTTCAACCAGCTATGGAGAAGGAACGGACCATAGGCAAGGAGGGGATCTCAGTTTGCACCGAGTCCCAAAATAAGAGAATAGTTCTGGCTTCACTACAAGGTGTGCATGAGTATAAACCAACAAGAAAGATAACATGTAGGGACAATAGAGCAGCAAAGAAATCAGCTTTCAGATTTTTATTTACTCGAGGTAAAAGATGGTATCAGAAGGTACTTGAGCATCTCAAATAGCTCTCCCTGAAGATTAGATTAATTCCAAAACTGCTCCAAGGAGAGCAACTAGCAAACACATGACAGTTGCATAGCAAATTATGTTCCCAGTTATACCCTGAAAGAGGGCTATTGGGCTAATTTATACCTGGGTAATATATGAAAGAGGGGGAAAAAGTACAATACCCAATAAAGATGAAGATGCTTTCAGTAGTCAAGCAGATTTTCTTTGAAGTCTCTCGTTAGCATTTAGCAACTACAGCCTGTGGACCAGTTGCAGCAGGATTTCTTTTGATGGCAGACATCGTAGACAGCAAGCGGAGAACAGCAAAGGCTGAATTCATACTAAAGAAGTAAAAACCTGCTCTCACAATGACTCTGGGAATGAACTTTAAGTTGTGCATTACCTATTTTTTCCCTTTCTACCCAGTGAATTTTCTAGACAGGAATTCATAGTAAGTCTATCCAAAAGCACAGCAACGGAAAAAAGTTGTTTCATAATCAAAACAGCCACCTTTTGTTTTGAAGCTTCCCATGCTGTCCAAGGTGAATTTGCTATTGGGTGCCAAAGGCCATTTCACCATGACGAGGGTGGAGGATTCATCCTGTACTGATGAGATGGTGGAGCCCCTGTGCAAGGAAGTAAGTTTGCGAGGGTTGAAGTCAGTCGTGTGGGGAGACGTGACAACACAGCGCATAGAGCCTGTTGTTGTCTGTTTGTCCTGCTGCCAGGTTTTACCTCAGCCCATAAAGATGGCTGCAGCACACACATGTACATTATGAATACACTTATTTATTGCAACACATTATAACTGTTCCTGCTAAGGAAGAACTTGGTGACTGAGAAGCACCACAGCAACAGAGCCAAGGGCTGGCAGTGCTCCTAAAGGCAATAAGCTGCTTATCTCCAGCCTAAGGAGTTTATAGCACCCATGTATCTCCAAAAGCTCATTAGTTTCTCAGTAAGCAGCTGAGACATAAGATGCACAAGCAGAACAGCAGTGGCTTGAGGTTGCTACAGCACAGATAAAACTTCTGGGGTTAGCTAGCCTGCAGCAGGCTGGTTCAATAGCCCAAAGCAACTTACGTATAAAATGATCCCACTTATCTATAAAATGGAAAAGCCTGATCTTGTGAAATGCTCCTTAGTATCCAGCTTTGCTAGTAGTAGAGTGCACAGCTAAAACTCAGCCCTGAGGGGCTGCACCACCCTTCCTGGTACCCGCCAAGAGCCAAAACCATCAGGGCATGGTGTCTCGCAGCATCACCTACCATGGCAGCAGAGGAAGCCATGTACCCTGACATGGCCTTACATTGCATCTGCTTCTCCCTTGCCCTGCGCTCCTCTGGTCACTCACTGCCTCCAGGGCAGAGGGGTCGGAATGCAACCCAAGCAGCTGGTCTCATCACATGAGGGTGAACTACAGAGAGAGGAAGGGAAGGAGCCAGAAAGTCTGTTCCCCTGGAGATCTGAGAGCAATGGCTTTTCCTAACTTTCCTGGCTTGCCTGTGGGACTGGACTGCAGCTACAAGCTCCTGTAGAAAGGCACTGTGTCAGCGATACTTCCTGTCTCACTTCGGCTATCCCCTGTGTCACAGGGGAGCTCTTCCACAAAAGAGCTGCTTCTGAAGAACAGCATGTTGCCAACGATTCAGCAGGTTAAGTTTAGCACAGCCAGTGACAGAAGTGAGCAGGAAGGAGTTATTCTTCTCCTCTGCTTTTCTTCCTTCTCCACTGAGCAAAGTCTTTAAAGACCAGCTCCCTTTGCAGAAGGCTACAGAACTTTTAGCAAGTGGCATGCATGGAGGCATTCACGGCCATGATACCTGTGTCTGGTTATTTCCAGTCAAAATAATCTCCTACTCTATTATGGAGAAGAATAGAGAAGCTCAGCCTGACTCACAATCACATGGGGAAAAATGAGAGGAGTTGTTCAAGTTCAAAACGTTCAGCTCACTGTGGAGGAGGATTAGTACCACTGTGGAAGGAGGCTTTCTCTCCCTCTGCAACAGTACAGCACTAAAGGATGGAAAAGACCCGAGTCCACTTCCCTGCTGTGCCAAATATACTCCTCCGTTCTTCACTCTTCCCTCCCCAAGAGAGCATATAAAGTATTAAACAGCTAGGAATAAGCCCTTGAAAAATGTGATAGCTAGCTGTCAGATACCTCTCTGCTGGATAGATGCAGCTATTTGACTGCCTGCATATCCTCTGCTGCCATCCAGGAAATGGGGATTCAACAGTGCCGTTAATACTCTCATTGGTGTTATCTGTACATTTTGCACAACTGTGCTAATATTTCCTTGAACAAAGCCACATCCAAAATGCTTCATCAGTGCTTTGCTGAACATAGATCTGGCCTCTGGCAGCCCATGCCCATCCGTACCTACACATCTGGACCCTCTGCAAGCAAGATGTAAGGTGGAGGTTTCCAGTGTTGCTTTAAATCTGTTTTCAGTTCACAGGCATGTAGCATGGCTGTGCCCTGGTTACAGAGGGTAAGTGTGACTCCTGTGCAAAGCAGTTATTATTATCTAAATCTGTAGATCTTGCAGACTTAAAACTTCTCACACTGTTTTCACGTTAGCTGGTGCCCAAACATTGCCTTAATGTGTCATCTTCTGTTCCATCATTGTCAGAGAGTATTATCATGATCCTTGTAAACACCCACAAACCTACCTCATTATCTCCTTGCACTCTCTCCTCCCTTTACAGGGATAAGTGATAGCCACGGTTATGCCAATGCCATTCCCTATGATGCAGCTTCACTGTTCACTCATTTCCCCTTTCTCTAGAGTTCAGTATCTCTCCCCCATCTTACAGTTGGAATTTAAGCTCCCTTGGCAAAGGGACAGCTTTTTATTTTGCTTATGTAGCACCCTGGTCCCTGACTCACTGCGTTAGGTGCAAAGATAACACAAATAATGAAGTAATCCGGAGAGCTGTCTGGGAATTACAGGAAGCTGGGAAGGAGGATCCAAATTTTTCTTGTGCCAGCATTCGACTCAAGCCTCTCTGATCCCTTTCTGCTCCAGATTGACCTTTCCAACTCCTTGATTACTAAGCCTGAAGACTTTTCCTTGCCTGAATTATCTGTGACAGCAAAATTGTTTTGCCTGGCTGCTCCCACCTGTCCTGCTTCCCCGTGGTGTCTGAGGCCACGGAGGGGCTCTTTGTCCTTCAGGCATGTCCAGACATTTCCTACTTCTTCCCTATGTCACACCAGAGATAACGCTGATTTCTACTACAGTAGTACCATGGGTACAGGACACTTTTCTTTCCAGAAACCTTATACAGAGCTCCCAGACACAATAACACCAATAACGTCATCAATAATAAATAGCTAAGCCTTCAGGAAGAATACCTGTGACTGGTGGAAAGAAGGCAATATGCCACTAGTATTTGCTGTAAAAGTCTGTATTTCAACTGTCTCTCCCATTCAAGGCCGTGGGCAGAGAACATGAAGAGGCAGCCAATTCAAGTAAAGCGCACTGAAAGGTTAGAGGAATCCATCTAGTTGGTGCAGCACCATTTTGTAAGCAAAGAATAGCTCTTCGCTAAACACATTTTATGAAAGTGATTGAGGTGAGAATGGAAAATAACTTAACATGCTCATTACAATCTCTGGAAACTACCTGTTCCCCATGCCTGCTGCGATGGATCTGCCTTTTGTCTGGCTGTGCGCCACGAAGCAGAATCAGAGATGAAGGGGATGTCAGGGCAGCCAAGGCAGTCCCTGCTGCTCCTCTTCACTCTTAACAGTGGGCACCTCCCCGGGTCCTGCAGTCCCTGCGGGCTGGAATAGCTTCTCAAGCAGCTCTGCAACAGCAGAGGGGTTACAAAATACTCTGTATCTCATTTTTTAGACAAATACTGTAAATGTGGCACTGTGCTAATGCCCAAACTGAGACTAAGCCTGGGTGAGAAATTTGTTTGAACCCAATGCGTCAGATGCAAAGAAGCCAGTGAACCACGCCAAGATGCAGGCATGCCTGCATGGGGGCAGCTGGCAAGTGAAGAGCCTGCTCCTATGAAGACTATTAACCCCCTTATTTTCCCCATTCCCTTTGGCCGTTCCTTTAGTGTCACACCTCCCAGCCAGCTCCACTAGGAAGCTGCCCTCAAGTTCCTCACATCTCCTATAGTGCTATATAGCAGCCCCATCAGTGGAGCAGGCCTGGGAAGATGGATGAAACACCATCTTCTCCCCTCGCTACAGGTGGGAGAAAGATGAGCTAGCAATTTGCTGCTGGCCTGGCAAGACAGTGAATTACAGCAGCTCCTGAGCCAGCTCAGCTGCACTGGCGAGCGTTCAGGGAGAGGAGAAACCCTACCCGCAGGCATGGAGGAGGGAAGCAGGTGTGTTATTCCCTTTTGCTCACTTGATGGCAGAGATCACAGAGCTTACACAGGCCATGAGGTCTCCTCTGCTCCTCTGAAAAGCCACATTCCCCTAAGGACAACCAATCCTTGTACTCATGCTTGGCAAAGTACCTTGGCTGCGGGCACCCAGCCATGGGAAAGCCTGTTAGCACAGTACTGTGTTGCACTGGTGGCAAGCAAGATATGTGGTGTCCCTGGCTCCTCCAGGAAGCCACTGCTCCTGATGCTGGTGCTGTGGCTGCCCAGGGGACATGGCCCTCCCCACGCTCAAGTCGTGGCATGAATGTGAGAAATGTCTTGAAAATTGCACAAAGCACCGAACAACCCGTGGGCAATTCTCTGTCACAGGAAAACTTCAGTGCAAATGAGAAACCTAACAACTGAAAACAGCTCAGATGTACCAGTAGGATGCAAAAAGCACACTCAATTATCTGCCACTTTCCCCCTCCGCCCCTTAGGATTTCTTTGCTCTCCTAACATTAACAATAAAAAACAGATCCAAAACAGATCCACGAACACATGAAATCCCGCATGTAATACAGACTGCCCTCAGCACATATTTGAGGCAAAGTCTGGGTTTGGTTCCATGACTGTTTAAATGCCAGGAGCTCAGCAGAGCTGCTCTGGATGTCTGGTGGCACAACCGAGGTCAGTGCCTGGCCCCTGCCGCATGCCACAAGATTTCTGAGACCAGCTAGAAAGATCTGCTCAAAAGCTGCTCTATGAGCATCCGCTTCTGGGACTGATGCAGACACTTTAATTGCCATCATTTCTGGAATAACACTGAATTTACTGATGGCTTTTAATAGAATGCTCAAAAAGGATTTCAGACGTGTCCTTCACAAGAAGCTATGAAGGAAACTCAGTAACAGTGACATAATTGCATTAACACTCCAGCGAGCTCAGGGCTGCGTGGTGGTGCCTGCTTTACAAGGCACACAGAGAGGCCTTGCCCTACATACAAAGGATGGCAGAGAGAGAGGACAAGGTTCTGTATCTCAGTGGCCTACATTAATTAAACTGCCCATTATAAACCTGAACCAGCAGTACAGGGGAAGCTCTATGCTGTCAGGCCAAAGGTCTGAAAAACTCCACCTCCCAAAAACCTGCCAGGCTCCATGTAACTAAGCCTAGAGAACTGGTAAACCCCTGCAACACACGAAAACACAGGAAGCATCCATGTGCATTAGATACATTTAGCCACTTCCCCTCCCATTCCGCCTTCTCAGGAACCCAGACACAAAACATCAGGCTCCTGACTTGCAGGGAGCAGCTTTTCCTTGCTGTTACCATTGAAACATTTGCACACACGCTGGTTGTAAAACCTCCTTCCCCTGCAACCCTCCCGGCCCAGCAAGGGACAGGGTGCCCAGATGCTCTGCTGCAACAGGCGCTACTGGACTTGCATCCCTTGCGTGCAAAGAGAGAAAGTTAAATGGCTATTTAGTACAGGCAAACCTATCAGAAGCACACTGGTGAATGTATTACAGGCGTGTCACTAATAAATGGGTGTACGGGCTCCATACACACATGCGGTAGGTATCAATCCGAGCACATGTGGTCATATACACCCCTGTGTCACGCACACATCGTCTCCCTAAGCTCTCCACCGGCTTCGCCTCCCCGAGCGCACACGGCAGCAGGACACCCCGCGCTTCCCCGCTGCCTCCGAGCCCCATCTCCGCACCCAGCCCCGCCCCGGGGGACAAGGGCGGGGACCACGGCTGCGGGCGGCTCCCCTCCGAGCCCCGCTGCGGCACCGGGACCTCCGCGCCGCTCCGCGCCGCTGCGCGCCTGACTCAGCCCCGCGCTCCGCAGGGGCCGGGCTGCGCGGGGGGCGGAGGCAGGGCGGAGGGGAGGAGGAGAAGGAAGGATAGAGAAGAAGGAGGGAGGGAGAAGGGGGGTTTACCCCATTGTCCTCGGCGGGAGCTGGGCAGAGCCGCCGCCGCTGTGCGCAGGCTCGGCAGGCCCCTCGCCCGGCGCGGAGGAGCAGCTCGTCGGCGGTAAGGGAGTGGGTGGCTCCGCGCCGCTCCGCGCCTCGTGTGTGACCCTCCCCACCCCACCCCGCGCATCCCCCATCCCCATGGGGCGGCGGTGGCGGCGGGCGCGGCCCTAGCGCAGGGGATCCGCATGGCCCGCGGGGAGCGCGGCGGGAGCGCCCCGCGTCGCCGGGGCGGCGGCGGCGGCGTTGGCGGCGGGGGGAGGCCGGTGGCGGCGGGCATGGGGGCGCCGGACGGCGCGGCCCTCGGCCCCGGCGCGCTGCCGCGGCGCTGAGACCCCGGCCCTGCCTGCGCGGCGCCGCCGAGGAGGAGGAGGAAGAGGAGGAGGAAGGACCCGATGGCGAACAGCAGCGAGCTGGGGAGCAGCAGCAGCCCGCACCTGCCCAGCGCCGGCGGCCTGCTGAGCGCCTCCGGGCTGAAGCTGGCCACCCTGGGCTTGATCCTCTGCGTGAGCTTGGCGGGCAACGTGCTCTTCGCCTGGCTCATCCTCAAGGACCGGCACCTGCACCGCGCTCCCTACTACCTGCTGCTGGACCTCTGCCTGGCTGACGGGCTCCGCTCCCTAGCCTGCTTCCCCTTCGTCATGCTGTCGGTGCGCAGCGGGGCCGCCTGGCCCCACGGGCCCCTCAGCTGCAAGGTGCTGGCCTTCCTGGCTGTGCTTTTCTGCTTCCACGCCGCCTTCCTGCTCTTCTGCGTGGGGGTCACACGCTACATGGCCATTGCCCACCACCGCTTCTACGCCAAGCGCATGACGGGCTGGACCTGCCTGGCTGTGGTGTGCATGGTGTGGACCCTCTCCATGGCCATGGCCTTCCCCCCTGTCTTTGACGTGGGGACCTACAAGTTCATCCGGGAGGAGGAGCAGTGCATCTTCGAGCACCGCTACGTCAAGGCCAACGACACGCTGGGCTTCATGCTCATGTTGGCAGCTGTCATTGCTGCCACCCACCTGGTCTACATCAAGCTGCTCTTCTTCATCCATGGCCACCGCAAGATGAAGCCAGCCCAGCTGGTACCAGCCATCAGCCAGAACTGGACCTTCCATGGGCCTGGAGCCACTGGCCAAGCAGCTGCAAACTGGACGGCTGGCTTTGGCAGGGGGCCCACGCCACCCACCCTCGTGGGTATAAGGCAGGCCACCCACAGCCAGATCAAGAGGCTGCTGGTGCTGGAGGAGTTTAAGATGGAGAAAAGGCTCTGCAAGATGTTCTACATGATCACTTTGCTCTTCCTGCTCCTCTGGTCCCCCTACATTGTGGCCTGCTACTTGCGGGTTTTCATTAAGGCCAGCTCCATCCCCCAGGTCTACCTGACCACCTCTGTCTGGATGACGTTTGCTCAGGCAGGGGTCAACCCCATCCTCTGCTTCATCTTCAACAAGGAGCTCAGGGTTTGTCTCCGAGCCCACTTCCCATGCTGCCAAAGCATCCAGAGCACCCAGGGCACCATCCTTTGTGATCTCAAGAGCTTTGGGATGTAGGGGGGCTTTTCTCTTTCTAAAAAAAAAGAAAGATGGATATAATTTTCCATGTTTCTGCATATGATTTCAAGAGAGTGTGACCTGTGGGGGACATACTAAACCACCACCCAGCGCCCAAACCTTAGGCTGTAAGAAGCTGTTTCATTTATTTTTCTATATTTTGCTTATGCTCTCTTCAGAACATACAAGGTTGCTGTCTATGGGACAGGTACTTGAGCAGAACACCCCCAAACCTTAGGCAGTAAGAAGCTGTTTTTCTTTGTGATTGTGTGGTTTTTAAGAACAAAAACAGGGCTCCAAGTTTCTGGTCTTGCTTCTAACCTTTCTAGGCATAATTCCAACAGATACGGATTAAGGCCATGACGTTTTTTTCTGTTTCCCTATTCCTGTCTGTTTTGATAAAGGCTTAACAATTTTACTCATGTAATATTTGATAAGGGCCAAGACAATTTTCTACTAAAGTTATTTTTGATGACCTCAAGAGGTGTTGTTCTCTTATTATTTGATCTTAAGAACAAGAAAAGGACATTCCTAGTGTGGTCAGAAGTTAGTTTTTGGTGGGAGCTGTTGGGTTCATTCATTCTCCAATGGTCTGAGTATTTGAAGCAGTTACTTATAACTTTTGCTTGACATGCAAACAGTGTAGAACTAATTTCAATTTTCTTGTTGCACTATTCATTTGGTAATATTTCAGAACTATTTGTGAAATGTGATTTTAAAATACCAACTTTAAAAATAAGCAACTATAGCAGTTTTTAAAACCTAGATTGAAATTCATATTTTACTGCCTTTATAGGAAGTTATCTACAAACCTGGGTAATACTTGTACATTTTGACTGTTTTCTTTAATAAAATATTGAAAACCTTTACTGTATGTAATTGTTTCAGAATGGCAGCATTTTGCTTTGCTGGCAAATAACTTGTGTATGTGGAAGGTTGTATGTCTTGTGTCTGAGTAGATTTTGCAGCTGAGGTTATTATGGACAAGCACAATCCTTATTTGCTGTTAGATCTCAATTTAGGTGTTTATACCAATAAAAGTGACTAAAGCTATTTTTAAGAAGACTTAAGTTCATGATGGGCAACAGGTTTAAATAGCACAATTCTTTGTCTCCTGAAACCAAATTTCTGGTTTAGCTAATCACTCCTCTGTTAATGATGGAGTGTGTAATTGTGGGTTGCTAATTTTAGTCGGCAAAGCAGTTTTTTGACATGGTGGCTTGGTTAATACCGTACTCATTTGTAAACTATATTCTTAATGGGCAATTTACATTTATTAAGCATGGCCTTTTAACCTGCTCTATTGTTCTACAACTTCTCTGACAGTGTTGTAACTGGTGGCCTGATGGCGGGATCCTGACACAACTTTATAGCCATCTCAGAGAAAGCTGTCCCTGCCGCGCTTTCATTCTGATGGCTCATATGACCTTTAGCAAACACTGATCATCAGCATGCTGGAGCAAACTGCTCACAAATGACAGAGGAAAGCTCAGTTTCCATGCAGAAATCTGTGCTAAGACTGTGTCTGCAGGGAGTAGTCCAAAGTTGTTTGACATGACCTGAGGAATAGTTGTCCTGACTGTGAAATGAGCACAGAAGAGGTGTGTGTGTAACAGATCAGAAAAAGGCTATGGCGTCTTTAGATTTAGGCAAGGAACTGAGTGAGGTGGGGCTTCTGATTTGGTTTTATGTCTTGTTTTCCACCCCTAACTCAGATTTGAACACCAGAGAAGCAAGTGTTTCTTAAAGGGCATAGGAAGTTTGCAATTTGAACTTTCAGGATAGCTGCAGAGATGGTAGGCACGAGGAAGATGGGGCTGTACTGATACTGCCAGATCTGTGCTAAGAAATGGATGGGGTATCTTGAAAACAAAGTGAGACTTAATGAGCATTTCCAGAGCTGTTGGAAAATGCATCTGGGTACAGAAGGAAAGCTGTCAAGAGCTTCAGATCACAGCAGAAGTTGGTTATTAGTGCTAATTATATTTTCATCCTGGAATATCAGATGATAGCTTAGTGAATCTTAAAGAGTACTGGGGTAGAATTGTGTTACAAAGACTTAGGGCAAAGACACGATGCTATTGCTGGGAATCGTGTTCCAGTGATAACCTTAACATGCCTGTTTTACTGTTAGGTCTTTATGGCAGGGTTCCAACTTCTGCAGAATCCTATTTTCTTAAAACTTAAGAAGCTTCTTAAGTAGGGGCCTATGGCTGTGATCTCTAACTCAGATCTTGCCTTCTCCTAATTCTGCTGGTACCCAACCCAATGTTTTCTTTCTCATCCTCTAATAAAAATGCCTGATATTTTAGCATCCTCTCTCTCTTCCAGGCTATAAGTAGTATGGTTGTGATTCTATTTAAACCACAGCGATGGCAGAATAGTTATTTTTAAAACCTCCTTAAAAGCTGCAAGGACCAGATTTTTCACTTCTAGAAGGATTAAGCACAAGTTGTATAGTCAATCCTATATGTGGGGGAATGAAAAATCACCTTTGGGTGACCTGATGGTTTTATTTAGATTTAGTTCATCAAGCTGTGCTGCTGTATTAGATGGTAATCTCTGTGCATAGGCATCCCCCATCTCAGTGATGCCCTCATGAGATGGGCAAGTCCAGTTCTTAGCCCCTGAAGATAACATATGCTTTGCTGTAACCCATCACTGGCAACCAGACTCAGCCTTACTACAACAAAAGGACACAAAAAAGTTCCAAAAGAGTACCTTTATACAATGCCTTTTGCTTGCATGTAGCTTCCAGGGCTGTGTCAGGACCTCTGATATACTGAGGGCAAATCAGCGCTGTTTGAAGTTAATTTTATGTTTTAGGTACTTGTAATATCAGGCAGATTATGAGCCTGGCCATGCTAGTACAAAGAGAGAAGGGACTCCAGTAGCTTTAATTCAGGGTTTGGAAGGGTGTTGAACAATAGGGCTTCATTCCAGAAAATGTGAAACTGAATATTAAGGGACAGACACATGGCAGAAAATGAAACGGTGCTTGGTGCCAGCACACCAACAAACACCAGTTTGCAAGTCTGTCCTGCTGGCTGGGAGTACACCAGGAAAGTATGGAAAACCAGAAAGGGCTGGAGAGGCACCAGAGGATAAATATTAAACCTGAGCAAAGATAAGAAAAATGGGGGGTAAATAAATAAATAAATAAATAAATAGCATTTCCAAAGTACAGCATTAACATACTCTGAAAGCGTGCTTTAGTCTGCATATAGGGAAAGCAGGTCACAGAGATTAAATGTTTTGGCCAAGATCAGGGAAGAGTACTGGAGAGCATGAAAACCTGCTCTGGATAACAAATAGTGAAATAATCTTAGTGAGAATGGGCTGAGCACAAGGAGTCATTGCTGATGCTGTTGGGACCTGCGAGATATGGCTATAAGCCTCTATACCCCCGGCTGCCCCTCGAAGCCAGAGTGCTGCTGGTCTCAGAAGTGCTAATGGCTGAGACTCAGTGAGAACTGGGTCTTAATAATTACCTCCCACATCCATGTGGGAAGCTATTGCAGCTTATGCAAGTGCTGATCTCACTTGCAAAAAGCTCCCATGGTCTGAATCCCTCTCCTCATCCCCACTGTCCAAAATTCAAAGTACTTGGAGGGTTTGGTGAGCTGCATGGCAGCAGGGCTCTCCCTGTTCTTCCATCTACCTGTGCTTGACCAGAATATAGATTGCGTGTTCTCTGTACCCCTCCAGGCAGATGTGTGATAGTTTTCCATATTCTGGACAACACGAGTGCTGAGTATCACAGGAAATACCAAGATATCTCCCCCAGAGATTCTCTGTGGTCTGGCTCAGAGGTCACAGTGTGCTTGCTTTTGCGTATCTGTGGTAAAGAATTGCAGTTGCACTGAGAGCTGCCCTGGAAAACTCTTGATTGCTGCTGGCATCTTCCCTCACTCACCAGGTATTTAACACATTCCTTGCAAACATTCCCAGTCAAAATCTTTAAGTCAATGGAGGTTTTTAGCCTAAAGTTAAATGTCAGATCAGCTTGAAAAATCACACTGGGTAGTGCCTGTGGTGATGTCTTGATATATAACACTCAACGCTTGGAATACTGTGGGGTGTTTCAAGCTATACTGCTAGATTTGGAAGGAGTTTGTTAGGAAAGGGGCTGAAATATTTGGCCCCAGCCAAATTATCTTATCCAGTAGAGGTCTCATTCAGTGGTCGTGCTAGAAGTGGAAGATGAGCAGGGGGATGCGTAGCCCGCAGCTTGATTAACATTTGCTTTTCTATTACCAGGTATGCACCAGGGGAGACAAAGCTGCCTCCCAGAATGGTGTTGCCCTGTAGCCTTGAGGAAAAGGGCAGGAATTTGGTTTAGTGATAGCAACAGTTCTTTCCTTGGGCTCTACCCAAGGGGGCTCTACCCTCGGGCTCAGCATGTTGTGCTGAGCTCAGAGGACAGTGAAGCTGGCATTTTCCTTCCCTTCCCAGCAAAGGATGCATGGAGTTTGGCTGGACCTCTGCTGTTTACCCCACAGGGTTAGGCAGTCACCTTGGTCCTTCCTAGCATCTGCACTTGCTCAGAATTGCCATAAACCACCCTGAGAGAAGAAGAGGCTCTGGACAGAGTAAGACCCATAGTCAAAATGCGATGCTAAGTATCTCAGGGCACTTCATCAATTTAGGCTTCAGATTAGATGATTCTGTGCAGTACGAGAATACCCCAGAGAGCTGATTAGATAGTTATGCTGCAAATCAAAAAATTATTAGAAACATGGCAGGGGGGCTGTTTTCCAATAGAAGTAAGTCCCGTAAAATCCTCTAGTTAGCACAGCTTCCTTTATGGCTGCTCAAAACACTGCACAGGCTACAATTAACTCTATGGTGATACAGACCAGGAATCATCTCCCATGCTGTCATGTTCTTAAGCTTCAGAATATTGTGACATCTCAAAGAGATGGAGAGAAAATTTGTCAGTGAAATTGCCTCTTAAAAACGGGTGCACAGTTGTGCTGGGCTGGGGCTGTGCCAATGGAAACCTTACCCCAAACCTGGTTTTATGCTGGTGACCTCTGATGCCATGTCATTCATAAAGGACCCTGTGTGGGGTAAATCCTCACTCATTCATTGGCTGTAGGAGCAGTGACCAAGAGCTAATTTTCCAACAGACCTGACATCTGTGGTGCTCTGATTTTCCCAGGGCTGATGATGCTGAGCATCTTTAAGCCTATTTTCACAAGTCATTAACTGCCCCACACCTTGGTACTTTATCTGAAAAATGATTAATTATTCTTACCTTTGTAAAGCACAGAAATACTGATGGCAAGAGCAGAGCATTATCACGGGTGAACAATCTCTGACTACATAAGCTTTCATCACTTAACTTTAAAGTCAAGCTAAGCCTTTAATGCAAGCTGTTGCATTTCTGTATTTCTCTTCATGTTTAATGACCTCAGTACTTGCACTCTGTCTTTGATCTTGAGTCATGCATGGTTGTACTGTGGATGTATTTATTGGAAAGCCACTTTCTTCAGTGCCACGTTTTTCACATCCACAGTAACCAGGTTGATAGCGCAAAGCACTTTGTGTAGGAGGCTTTCAAGTTCAAAGCTAGTCTTGCAAGGGCACAGGGAAGCTGTGAAGTCCCAATTTTAGGCAGTCATCACAGTGCTGATAGAGGAGGCACAAGTCAAGAGATCACCTGGTGAAGGGAAAGCCCATCCTAAAGGTTCTGAGTGTTATTTACTGGTGTGTCATTCAAACCAAAATAATGCTGTGTTTGTGTGAGGATGATTAACCATTGGAACAAATCACCCAGGGAAAAAAAATGGATCCCCCATCTGTGAGACGTGCAGTGTGAGCCTGCGCGCCTGCCCACGGCGCACCTCCCTGGAGCCGGCTGCCTGCCCAGTGCCATCCCTGCGCTGGGCCTGGGGCTCAGCCCAAGCACACCAGCGAGGAATAAACCAGAAACACCAGTGAGCAGCGCCAGAGCCCTCTCTGTCGCACAGTGATTCACTCCTTCCTTTTGCTAACTGCTTTACAGCACACGTTTTATCATACCTTATAAATACTGGTGCTTGCTTCTCTCAGGAATTGTAGCAGAGGTAGAGCTAAAATGGTTTTGTCATTAAAAACATCCACAGAGGGAAACACAGGAAGATTCAGAAGGAAGGGATGAAGTCTGGGTGCTTTCTGACAGTGAGAGAAAGAGGAATGATTTAGTGGAATATTACCTCACTCAATCGAACCACTCAATCTGCAGGAGGGTGATGGAAAGGAAACAGTTGAGTAGCTTGATAGTCGAGTAAATCAACTGGGCTTTTTCCTTTTCCTCCCTCATTAGGCCTTGCATGCTCACACCACACAGCAGGCTCCCCAGTGTGCTGTGCCAAGGGCAAGGGAGGAGAGGGAAAGGGGATGCTCCCCTCAGTGCCACAGGGCTGCAGTGACCCCAGGCAGAGGGACCATCTCTGCCTGTGGGGCTGAGCTGCCCTGGGGAGTGGGCTTTGGGAAAGCCTCAGGAGACATCTGGGTGTGGAGGAAGGCGGATGAACACGCAATATGTTCAGCCAAGCTGCAGTGTGACTAAAAGGAGGAGAACATGGGCAGCCGAGCCAAGGAGCCAGCAGAATTGCAGGCAGAGGTAAAGCTTGGAGCCATGGTGTGAAGGCAGAGGACACGTTTAGGCTGAGCATTGCCGAAGTGCTTTCCAGCAAGGTGATGATGGATGCTGCAGAAGCCAGGCTCTGCAGGACCCGCCCACAGTGCTGCTGGTGGGAATGCATCTCCCAATGCAAATTTTCCTAACCCAAAAGATCCTAAACTCTCAGCCAGACTGACTTATTCTTACTGTCCATTTGTGCAATATCTGAGCATAAGTGCTGATGTAAACCAAATCCAAACAGTTGAAGGCTCTGTTGCAATGTGCAGAAGGTTTGTTAGTGACTTGGGGGAGTTTAATGAAACCAGGGTGAGGAGGGAGTTCAAATTATGACACCATCACAGTCAGGAAATTTTGCCATTGAATTTGAAGGGGTGGAGGACCTTCTTGTCAATGTTTCACCCATGTGACAGAAGAAATCGGGGAGGGAAGGAAACCCTACTGATTTGACAGGATGTAGTGAAACCTTTGGAAAGGGCGAGCATGTTCGCAGCTGCCTCGACAGTGTCTCTCCCCGAGTGGTCCTTGCCAGCAGATCCCATGGAAGCATTAGAAATGTGCTCTGCTGCCTGGGCTCCAGTGTAGCCTCTGGAGGACTAAGGGAAGAGTGGGCCCAGCTTTGCACCCCCTGAAATTAATAGCAGCTTTGCTGGCTTGTCAACTCTTCACAGCAAGAGGTGCGGCTGCCTATTTGTAGTGGGAGAGCCCGCAAATGTCTGCATGGAATGTTATGAGTGCACTCACATGTACAAGAGCAAAAGCAAATAAAGAAGCCTCAGTGCTGCTCACTTGGCTGGAACCAGGCCATATTTTCAGTCTGCTTCTGAACTGTGTTACAGCCTTGGGATTTACAAAGCCGCATTACATTTAAACCCACATTTAATCCCTTCCACGTGTTGCGTTGCTGTGGTGGAGGCCTGGTGCTGGGGCTTGGGAGGCCTGCATAGGATTCCCAGCAAGGGAAGAGATACGCTGGGCACTCCTGGCACACAATTAACATGAACCCACTTCACCAGGTAAACTGGGGTTTGCAGAGAAGACTGTCAGTTTCACATTGTGCATGCATTAGAGCTCCCCCCATATTATGCCATTTACACTCAGACCTGTGGGAAACCCCTGCCAGGGGCATGTTTATATTGCTTAATATAAATTAAGCAATAATTTAATAAGTTAATTTCCTCCTTTCCTGCACACTTTGCTGTTACCTTGCACTGTAATCGCTGCCATGAAACATGCTACCGTCCACTCTCCGTGCAGTGCACCAGGCTTACTCAGCTTCAGCTCTCCATATTCAGCCTTTCCCAGCCCTGATGGCCAGGCAGTGACCCAAAGGTTACAACCATCCTCTAAGGCACCTGGACCATACAGGGGAATCTGCCCTGCTGAATCACTGAGATGCATTCTGCTGCACTCGGCTAGGTGTGCCCACACTCAAGGCTCTCCTTGAGAAATGATAGGCGACTTACTCTATGCTTGGTATGTGTTAAACTTGTTTCCATTCCTGTGCCCAGAATTATTGATTAGTCCAACAGCTGTACCCCCTCCGGTTTGGCATTTTATATCTATGTAGTAGAAAAAGGCACATTGATTTTGCTGTTATCAAAATCCTCTTGTATTTGCACAGTCTTTTTCTTTTCCAGCAATTTTCTAATTCCTTCTGGAAAACATGTTACACATTGTCAAGATCAAATTCCTGAGACATCTTGTTTAAATCAAGGGATTCTTAGCACCTTCTGTTTCTTTTGAACATCCATCTGTGCAGTAATAACAAATCGGAGAGCTACTAGGGCAGGGAAGCATCAGCAAGGACCTCAGTCTGTGGTCATACTTGCTGTTCTCATACATCATTATGGTGCATTATACTGATGAAGCAACTTAGCAAAGTTCCTTTGACAAGCTGCGCTGTAAGAACTTCCAACGCACCAGAGCTTCAGGGTAACAAGACTAACATTTTCAGCCCATCCACAAGAAAATAAACCAATGCTAATTTGTTTCTTACCTTAAGAGTGCTCCATACCAATAAGTGTTGCCCATATTGTCTTCTCAACCACCAAGATAGATAATTTCAGCCTTGTGCTACCTAGCTCCACTTCCAAATACTCCTATAAAACCAGGGCTGTGGTTAGGGTGATCAGACCCCCGGGTAAGCACCCGTACAGATCAGAGCATCACTTGCCACACAGCCAGGAGAATTTATTTTGTGCCACCCCCTGATTCAAAGGCTTTATAACATATCTTTTTCCCAAGGACAACATTTCCTTGAGGGAGAATTGTGGGCAGGCAAATGCAGATGAAGCTGAGCTTCATCTGGATTTCCTCCTGCTCAATAGCAGAGCTTTCCTCCCAGGCTTACAAGTGCATGCTTGCTCAAGCAGCTGTGCGCCCACAAACCCAAAACACCTTGCTTCACCTTTCCTAATGAGCATGTAATCAGATCAAGGCAGCAGCTCATTATATGTGGTGGTGTCCTTTCCTGAAATGGCTGTATGCTAACCCAAAATCTAGTAACAAACATGGGAACTCCTACAGTGTGGTGGGATATTGTCATTATTCTGTAGCATATCTGTAATATCAATATTCATATAATATTAAAAATTAATGCACGTTTCTATTAATAATTAATTACTCCAATATTAATAAAATTAAAGCAAATGTTGGCACAGATCTCCTAAGTGGAGTGAATAGCGGAAAGCATTTAAACCAGGCACTCTCCTAACAAGCTATGTGTACTGGAGAATGAGGCTTTTCCCTTTCACAAAGATGTTTCTAGGGCTGCACAGGTTTTCTTCTCTTTTCTTGCCTGATATCTCCCCCGAGGGCCTCTCCCCTTCCCTTCCTCCCAGCAGGTGAGGAAGCTGTTCCTGGCCTGGGGTTATTGCCAGGGTGATGCTGAGGAAAACTGAGCAGCACAGGGAACTGCAGAAAACCTTGCATGGCAGAGCCGGTTTGAGGCTGGCCACCTTTCCCATCAGTCGCAATGCATCGAGTTTCCTGTGCCCCTCAAATCAAAAGCTGCCTCAAGGGAAAAGCAGAGGGGCATGCATGGCCATCTACATTTTGAGATACTTCTGGCAGTCACTGGTTTACCTGTCATCACTGTAAAGCAAAGGTAAAGGGTTTCAGTCCTACCGCTTCCGCTGTAGAAAGAAATTAAAGGGGCTTGGCAGGTGTGCTTAGATTAGGAAATTTCCCTCAGGATGGGAGAAAAGGTAATTGATTAGGACAGAGTTTAGGGAAGAATTGGGGTGCAAAAGCTTCATCTTCCTTCCTAGAATGATCTCTCAAATCAACTAACCTTCATTGCATCAATTAATGAGAATTAAATTACTGAAAGGGGAATCATAATAATTATTGCCAAGTGCATATAGTGTGAATGTAGGACAGTGAGGTTTTGTCTTTAGCTGTTCTACATCATCAGCCACACTCCAGCAGCAGCAGGGAAGGTGTGGAAAAGCCCCTCGAGGACAAGCACAGGATAACATCTCCCTCAGAGAAGCACCTTTCTAATGCCCTGTCCAGGAGTGTCTGCAGGACAGGAGTATTTCAATCTCCTACAGATGGTGTAAACTTTGGACTCATGTAATTGTGGCTCTTCTCATTACCCAGATAAATGCCTAATCCCATAAGTCAGTTGGCACAAATTACAACTACAAAGTTGCTCTGCTCTTGTCTGATAAACTCTCCTAGGAGTTCAGTTTGGCAGTTCTAAGGCAGTCATCAGATGTAATTGTCCACTCATTTACAATGATACAAACCAGGGTTATTACCTTCAGTGGAGTCGCTGGTGATTGATGCTGGTAGGAGATGAGAAGCAGGACTGGTGTTTCCGCCTATATTTCATTGTTTTGAGGATTGTGACAATGTGCTTTGATAATGAGTGGAGTAAGAGATGGGGCACCTACAGATTTGGGCTGCTTCTATTTTCCTTCCTGAATTTCCCTGTGGGTGTAAATCAAAGTCTATGGTATTAAGCTAACTTTACACTGATAGACATGGACAGAAAAGCAACTCCAGGCTCCCACTGCATTCCTCCTCTGCAGACTCAGGCTGCATGGGTGCACAGGGTGTTTGGGGAGCCCCAGTATTAAGTTACAGTGGTAGGATAAGGGTTTGGGTTTGCTTTTAAATCCAGGTTATGGGAATTTCTCCAGTGCTTACATGTCACTGCATTAACATGGGAACAAGCGGGTCTTTCACCAGCACAATCCAGCCCATTGGGTTCGCAATGAGCCTCTCTAACACTTCAGACCTAATGCAGACGCTTTGTACCTGATCAGATTAATGCAAAGCACATATAAAGTTACCATTTGGTGGCATCTCACACTCTCTTTTTCTGTTTGTTTGGTTGTTTTTTTCCCTACAGGACCTGAGTCTGCTGCCACTTGCGCTGCTGCTGTATTGCCTCTGCAGAGGGTGACACAAAATATACAGGCTTTGGAGTAGGAGCGCTGCGGTTGGGCTGTCTTGAGGCAGAAATATGCAGTACTATGTCTCAAGACATTGATTTTTCTAACGTGTGCAGAATCCACACGGATCTGGCAAAATAACAAGCCCAGTTGTTTCTTTCTGTCTCCTCAGGGAGTCTGTGGAGCCAAGTGGAACATACCTGGTAAACTCACTTATCTTCTTCAAGTAATACAGGTGTGTGCCTTAATACAAGCACCCTAACTTCTCTCAACCCCCTCTATCGTCATCAGCAGCAAAGCACTGATTGTTGAAAGATGAATGACTTCATTTTTCCGGTTCCAGCATATGTTTGCATGTCTGAGAGTAAGAAACGTGTGAAACTCACACAAACTATTGGAATTCCAACTCCAGGGACTGACAAGTAAATATGAAGTTGCACAGTATGTCATAGAAACTCCACAAATTTTATGTTTGCTAGGCTAAAGTTGATTCTTTGAGGCATGTGCCAAAAAAACCCTCTCATATTAGCTACACAAAGATTCCTCCATCATCTGAGACCGCAGCTTGACTGAGGATGTCATGCCTGGTCAACTGCTGAGTTGCCCTAAAAGCAGCCACTGGCATATAATCCTTTGCTAAACTATCCATAAGGAGCTCTGCTAGCATGGGTGAGTTGAGTGTGTGATAACAGATTGCACTGAATAAAAATGGAAAACCACAATGACAAAATAATGCTATAATATTAAAATAAATCATATACTGCCATTATTCTGATACAGAATTTTTACACAGCAAATTTGATACATATACAAGAAGTCAGGCAGCCCATTACAATAAACTTCAGGGTTCCTTTTTTAATATAAACTACATCTTAATACATAGTTTGAGATGATCAGGTAGTTTTACACCAACTCAAGTAACAACAACTTCTCATCTTAGAAAACTAAAACAACAAAATGTTTTAATGCTTTGAATATTGAAATGCTTTGGTTCCACTGTCCACTTTCTAAAAGTGTAAAAACTACAGCTATTGGTTAAACTTTCACCCTAGAGATGTGCCTAACTTAAATACAGTTATTTTAATAAAATAAGAAATGTAACATAAATACAGGGTTTTGGCAGTTGTCATATGCTTCACACTATGCAATTATTCAACTCTCAGTTTGATTCAGACATTCCAAAGTGTAAAAACGTGGCCAAAGTTTTCCAAAACCGACATTAATCTTGGATGTTTTCATTCTGGGGATTATCTGGAACTGTGAAGACCACGAGATGGTTCAGATATCGTAAAGTTCCTGCCCTCAGAAAGCAGCATTGCTTTAGCAGATGTCACTTTGCTCACCCCAAAATGAAAGCATCCACCACTTTGAGTCCCTCCTGAAAACCTTGGCCTCTACAGCACAGTATCGCACCTTCAGTTTTAATGTTGGTGAGGCAGGAAAGTATGGTAAAGGGTTTCCCCTGGCAAGTACCTTGTTCATCACAACAACAAGAAAACGAATACATCAAGAGGCTCTTTCTAGTGCAGAAAAGCTCCTGCTAAAAAAAGACATCTTCTTTTCTGAAGTCCGGTAAACATTTGAATTTGGTGGGAGAAGTCCGTACGCAGGCCAGGCTGGGCAGGCATGGGCAGGTATGGTGCATCCGCCGCCCGGAGAAGGGAACCTGGGGATAAAGAGAGGAGACATCAGGGACAGGGAGCACAGCAGCGGTGGTGCTTAGGGGGATGGATTTAGATGAAGAGTGGGGATATGGGGAATGTGATTCCTCCCGCTACAGCAGGAGATCCCCACAAGCTGCAGCACGGGGGATGGAGGGCAGATGGCAAAGCCAGCCCCACTGCATTCTCGGGTCAAACCACAGTTAAGAGCAAAATGTAGCAGTCTGTGTTGCCATGTAAATCTGTATCTGTGACACATGTTCTGCATTTACTCCCATTTCATAAAGGAGTCTGTTGTGTAACTACATTGGCCATCACATTTTTGCAGTGTGTACCATGCAGTGCCTACTTGCCCTGATTCCTGCATTATCACATGGCACAGAGCAGTCTGTCAGTTGCATAGCAGAGCCTGGGAACCTCAGGATCCCGTGGTAATTCAGGCTGGAAGGGCCCTCTGGAAGTCATCTTGACTCTCTTTGAGCAGGATCCTTTTCGCCCCAGGGCAGAGGTTTCTCATTTCATCCCACCCTCCTCCAGCAACACTGTGTTGCAGGGAGCACACATATGGACTGCATTAAACAAATTCAGTTGCGCCACAAAATGCACATGCACTGACACTCTTTTACAACTTGATCACAAGCTCTGTCTTTTACAGGAGCCGTGCCTTTGCCAGCACATGAGCTGAGCCAAGCAGGACAGCCTGGTGGGACAGCATGGCCAGGAGCCGCAGTGCTGCCGGCCAGCAGCGTGCACTGAGCATCCGGCTGAATGCAGCAAGGGAAACACAGAGGTACAAAGCCACTGCTGGGCAGGCAGCCCTAATTCCCTCATTTCCAGATTTCTGGGTATTTTGAGTCTGTAACTGTAATATTCCCAAATTGTTTTGTGTCAGTGTGCCAGTTTTCTCTGTAAGAAAGTTGAAGGAAAGAAGTCCCACACGTTCTCCTGTTCATCATGCCAAGGACCTGCCCAACTCCAGTGATACCCCAATGGGTGCAGGGGTGAGTGAGGGTCTCACACTGCCTGCTGTGTCCTAGGCCAGCCACAGCCCCCTGCCCAGCACCATCTGAAAAGCAGCTCCAGAGCGAGGACTGCTGTGGGCTTCCCCATGCCATTCGCCATGGTCCCCTCTGCCCCAGCATGAGCAGAGAGACCACCAACCGTGGGTGATGGGGACTCCCTGTTGGGAATCACACCTCTTGGGTGCCCACGCACAGCACTGCAGAAAAACCTGAGCTCCTGGGGCTGGCAAGGCTGACTCAGAGGTACTGCTCAGCCCTCTGACAGCTCAACTGATTTATTCCAAACATTACAGTTGCTGCAAGGAAACGTTCCTTTCAGTGGGACTCCCACGCCAAAGAAGTGACTTTAACAACACACCCGGCTGGGGACAGGCAGCAGGTGACAGCTCTGCAGGACAAAGCTTTGCCAAGGCGTGCAGCTTCTGCTTGCTCAGGCAGAGCCCACGTGCCCAGAGCTGTTGCTGGTGATGCTGGCTGAGCCAGTGCATCTTCACCACGCTGTGTGCCCAGTACTGGTTTTAATGAGCACGAGGCATCGGAAGTTTGTGGGTGAAAAGGAAACATGGGACCTCCTGGGAGATGTGGTTACGTGCAAGGTGCATAGCAGCAGCAAAGCTACCTTTGTGCTGCCAGCTCTGTATGCTGACCTGCCAAACCTCCCCTGCCTGTCCCTGCCTGCAAACCCTGCCTCTGCAATGCCAGCTGAGATTGTTAACGGCATCAAGCCAACGCCATCTAGTTGCTGAGAAGGAAAGTAGAAGGTAGAAACCCAACTGCCAACCATCTCCTCCAGGGAATCTCTATGCTCCTCCCTCGGGGTGGCGGTGTGGTGGTGGTGGTGCCTGCTTTGTATTTGAGCTGCGGGCAAGTGGAAGGTTTTGGTGCTCAGAGCAACTAGTCTCTCCCAGCTGCCCGCTACCCAGTTATTTAGGGGAGAGAAACTGCTGAGTAAACTCTCCATCCTTAAAAATAACTAATTTCACATACTACTGTAAACCAATTTGTTTTTCATGAAGGGCAATGGGGTGAGTAATCTAAAATTAACCTCATAAAGCTTATAAATATCAGTGACTATGACTTTAAGTCTGGGGTGGACAGATCTTCTCTGATTGTAATTATGCAGGCAATTAGCTTAAGATATATCAGACAGTATAATATGCCCAGTAGCAATTCCTCTTATCGTGAGACTTCTGTTAATGTAAAGAGCCCTCACAGGAAAAAAACTGGTACTTTTCATAGTAAAAATGAGAATTTGGTCCCCAATATCACAGCAGAAGATTTAAGAATTTAACTCTAATTGAGCAGAATTTGAACTTCTCAGCCTCTGGAACACAAGGGGACATCGCTGTTTGATGGCAGGGACCATGCTGCAGTGATGCACTGGGTGTCTGAACACTGGCTGGTGATGGTTTTGCTTGTGACGGGATCTTGTTAGGGATTGGTGGCATTTGCTTACATTCATGCTCACACCAGTAGCATTGGGCTTGGGAACTGCTAAAGCTGTTTTGGATCATGTAATGAAGCAAACCAGCAACAACAAACTAATCAGTAAACAATCTGGAAGGTGTGTAGTACTTTCATCCTCAGATTCTCTTCAGCATAATTCTGACAGTAATGTATTTCCTTATGTGAGTACCTTCAGCGCTATTTCCATACAGATGCAAATGGCTGGGTATTGTAACCCATGGAATGTTTCCCTATTTTAATACAATGTGAGGTACAGTGCACTGTATTCCTGTTCCTTTCTGCCCTGCCACAGGCCCCTGGTGACATACTCACTCGGTGACTCAAAGGGTGGCACTCATCTCCCAAATTTCCCATTGGCGTGCACATTCGCAGGCTGCGGATCCAGAGGCTAACCGCACAGCACATCCCTCCTCCGCACTGATGGTCCCGATCACAGGCCTGGAGTTCAATACAGCATTAGGCAAATGAAATTAGTAATAAATATATTCCAGAAATAGGACAGATCAGGTGCTCAGGAGCTGCCTCTGACACCCCACAAGTTATCATGGCCTATTAAGGCTGAATAATCAGATTTAAGGCTGATGTGCAATACTTATAGCTCCTGTGATTCTGAACGTACAGGCTCCTGGCATGTTTCAGAGTTGAGCTCAGGATGTTTAAAGCCATGACCACATAGAGAGCTCAGGGCCAAATCCAGGACTGCCAGACACTTGCAGTCCCAGCTTCTGAGCACTGATGGACCATGGCATGTGCCACTCTGCTTTCCTAGATTGGAGCCTGAGTACACTCAGGCAGGTAAAAGGACCAAGCACCAAGCAGTCAGGAATCCTGTCTTATGGAAAAGCTAAGATAGGATATTATCCATTAATTTAGAGACTTTTAGGTTACTATTCTTTCTAGTTTCTTATGATAATACCTCATGGTTGAGTGCATTTACACTGCAGTACTGCATGATAATTTTGTTAGAGAAGTTCAAGTAGAAGTAGCTAAAATAGAAGTTTAAATATGGGTTCTGTGGTTGTTATCTAGAATTAGTATGTAGAATATGTAACTAGAAGTGGTCTTAAATGTGTAATAAGAAAAACCTCACCTAAATGTCCAAATCCAAGAAAATGCTGCTGTGGTAGCATTCCCCCGCAAAGCAGGAGGGAAATATTTCAGGCACTTACCCAATACAGCTTAGATAAACACAAACCAAAATGCAAACTATTGGGCATGTTTTAAAACACAGAAACGAGGAAGAGCAATTGACGTGTTAGAGTTTGGAAACAGGTTACTCGCTGCACGTCTTCTGCCTATTTTTTAACCAAAATTTCATATAATAAAAAGTCTGATAAGCTTAATGCAAAAAACAGTCTCCTTTCTCTGATGAGAAATGCCATTAGTGTAAGGCTCTGATTACACCCCGAAGGAAAGCTGAATTAACTCCCCACTTTCTTAATGTCTGGCAGCGGGATTGATAGACTAAAGGCACTCATAAACAGGCAACTTGTGAAAACGTTCAGAGAATGTGATAACGGCTCTGGGGAAAACTGTGTATGAGAACAAACACTCTCTTACAGACCTTACCTTGGGATTCAAATGATAAATGTGATTAGACTGTACTCCACTAGGTAAATATTACACAAGTTCAACCAGCAGAAGCCCAATCAAACTATGTATTTACAGATCAGCCAGTAATTTAAGAAGAAGCTGTTGCATTAGGGTCAAGCCATTAAATGTGTGCTACCCAAATAGCTCGCACTCCTCCTAAACACATATTTAATGAAGCAGAGAGCTCTATGCTACAGGTAAGTCCAACACACAGAGTATTTACTTATAAGACTAATACGGCCATAAAACTACTACTACAGCCTGCCAGGTAGATAATGTTTGCTTTCTAACCTCTCTCAAAAGACAAGTACTCTAACAGTCTAATTTTGTCCTAGTCACAAGAAACCTTCAGGTCTGCTGATTTTTGCCGCTCCCAACATGCTGGCTGTCCAGCTGGTGTCCACTGCTCAGCTGGAGGCACAGGCTCTGCTATTCCTCACCAGACAGCTCCTGAACTCCCTTTTTTCCCTCAGCTGTATATCCCAAACCATATCCGTTTCCATGGGGCTGGTCCTGGAGGGAAGTACCACTCAACCGCTAAACAGGTCTGGGTATGTCCTAGCCAAACAAGGGTATCTGTGCTTTCTTTTCCAACTCACACACACATGTATAGGTCTGGCAGAACTTTTAAGGCTCCCTTTCCAAAATGTGTGACAAGTTCTGAAAAATATTCAACCCAAATGCTCCAGCACATACCTTATCTGCAACGTGTAATTCATTCCACTACTCTAAACCTTCACAGGACACAACATGAAGGAGATTCCTCTTCAGCACCCCATTTAAACCCACTTTGGTGTAAAATACAGCTTAAGGAAAAAGTCCCAGGTGAAATGCCAGCTCTAAAGGCAACTTAAGTCGGCAGATAAACCACCACTGAAGTAAGAAAGGTTTCAATCAAGTCACTAAATTGCAAAGGAAAAGGAAAGGGAAAGGGAAAGGAAAAGGAAAGGGAAAGGAAAAGGAAAGGAAAGGGAAGAAGAAAAGGAAAAGAAAGAGGAGAAGGAGAAGGAGAAGGAGAAGGAGAAGGAGAAGGAGAAGGAGAAGGAGAAGGAGAAGGAGAAGGAGAAGGAGAAGGAGAAGGAGAAGGAGAAGGAGAAGGAGAAGGAGAAGGAGAAGGAGAAGGAGAAGGAGAAGGAAAAGGAGAAGGAAAAGGAGAAGGAAAAGGAGAAGGAGAAGGAAAAGGAAAAGGAAAAGAAAGAGGAGAAGGAGAAGGAAAAGGACCTTTCAGGCTCTGGGGATGGAGACGGGAACACCTACGTCAGTTCTCAGCTGAGATTTGCCCATTTATCAAAACCCAAAAATACATCCAAGTGGCTTAAGTGGAAATGCACTGAAGTATCACTTTATATTTCTAATCTATTTTTATGGTTTGGATTTTCTTTGTCCTTGATCAGTTATTCAGTGCTTAAAATTACTTGATTTAATGGATTCATTATTTTCTCAAGGTGTAGCCACAACTCTAACAACAGACATATAAACTGGTCCTCCGCTGCTGGAAATAATTCTACTGAAAAAGAACTTGAAATTCTCAAGTTTTAGAAAAATCCCTTCACACTCTGCTCTGAAAATTAATCAGTCCTGGGAACTGATCTAACTTCCAGAGACCTGCTTATGAGGCCTTCCACAGACTTCAGTGAGGTCTGGATGGGGAGCCTGGACAGCCACGGGGTAATTGGCTACTGCGAGCACAACTTCTGATGGTTACAGAAGACATGTAACCTCTCGAAGGAATGCAAGCGCTGGCTTATTAATCCAAAGCAAACACTAAAAAAAACCCAAAACATTTTACTTCAGCATGATGCAATGCTCTGAGTTAAAAAATGTCTCTGGGAAAGAAAATACTTTCAGAACCAAAGTAAATTTCAAGTCTAAAAACAACAACAACAACAGAGGACTCATGTGCAGGGGTGAGTGTTGAGGAAAGAAAGCAGCACAGTCATACTCAGGAAAAAAACCAGGAGGAGCGTCTTGCGGTGGTTGCAATACCAGTGCCTGCCCTGTGAGCAGAGGGGCTGGAGGAGCAGGCATCCGGGGTGCACAACCCGGCAGCGCCGTGCCCGAGCCGGGCCCTCACGGGACATGTCTGCGGGCAGCGGGGCTGCGGGAGGGCAAGCGGGAGGCAGCCTTCAGCGCTAGAGGCAGCTGAGTCCCTGCACACTCGCGGACCAGCCCGGAGATAATGCCTCGCCGAGTGCAGGCATCCCTCACCCCAAAGGGACAGAGCCCTCACCGTGGCACCCCTCACCGCAGAGACCCGCAGGTCCTGGTATCACCCACTACAGAGATGCCCCATATCCTGGCATCCCTCCTTCTAGAAAGACCCCCACGTTCTGGTATCACTTAGTCCAGAGATACCTCCAGCTCCTGCATCACTTAGTGCAGAGAGACCCCCGCGCCTCGGTACCACCTATCCCGGACCGACCCCGAGCCTGTCACTTCTCTTTCCCTGGCACAGCTCCTCTTTCCAGCCCGTCTATCACTTATCCCAAAGAGACCCTCGTCTCAGATCACCCCTCACGGAAGAGCGATCTCCCGTACACCCGGCACCGCTTCTCCCGGGCGGTCCCCGCCTCCCGCTGTCCCTCACCACACACAGACCCCCAGATGCCGTCCTCACTCTATCGCGGAGCCCCCGCAGCCCTCCGCCGGACCCCACCCGGCTCCAGCCAGCCTGCTGCTGCCAGTGCCGGGTCCCGTCGGTGCCGTCGGTGCCGGCCGACCGCGCGGTGCCGTGCGGAGGCGCTCACCCCGGTGATGACGGCTCCGTGTCCCGCGGCGAGCAGCACCGTCAGCAGCAGCAGCAGCAGCAGCACGGAAGCCGGCGGAGCGCCGCGCAAGCTCCGCATGGTGCCGTCCCGCGGCCCCTGCGCTCCCCGCGGCGCGGCGCAGCGGAGCCGGTGGCAGCGGCCGCCCCAGCCGTTATAAAGCCGGGGACCGCCGGCGGCGGCAGCGTGAGTCACCCCCGCCCTGGCAGCGCCGTGGACCGCCGCGCGCACACACCGCGCTCAGGTGCGCGGCTGCGGGAGCGGGGCGGTGCGGGAGCATCCTGCTGCACCCCAGGGAACGTCCAAAGGCTGCTCGGGGAGCGTCCCGCGGCAGGGCTGCGGAGGACATGCCACAACGCGTTGGAGACATGCCACGGCATGCTGGGGACGTGCCATAACAGGTCTAGGGGACATCCCGTGGAACATCCCAGAGCATGTCTGGGACATTCCACAACAGGTCTGGGGGTGACATCCTGCAGCAGGTCTGGGGGACCATCCCAGGGCTGGCTAGGGGACGTCCCACAGCATGCTGGGCTTGTCCTGCAGCATGCTGGGGACATCTCACAGCACGTCTAAATGTGATATCCCTCAGTAGGTTGGGGACAACCTGCAGCAGGTCTGGGGAGTCATCAGGCAGCAGGTAGGAGCAGCACACAGAAGGTCCAGAGGGAATCCTGCAGCAGATAGGGGGGGATCCCATGGCAGGTTAGAGACCACCCCACAGTGGGGCACTGGTAGCCTGCAGCCGCTGGACCCAGTCTGGAGTTCTGTCTCTGCTCCAGTGCCCATGATTTCTCTGTGTTTCTCAAACTCCCTGCTCTGAACCGGACCCAGCAGTTCTTCTGAAAGCCCCAGCTTTGATGTTCCCCCTTCTCCCCTCTATGAGCAGGAGCATCCTGCGAGCCTCAGCAGTGCTGTGGACATAGCTGGTCCATAGCTGGGTGGGGGGAGAATGTCAGACAGGATGCACCTCACCTTGTCTGGGGCAGGGGAGCATCAAGGCAGATTTACCCCTGTAACAACTGGATCAACCCCAGCTCCTGTTCAGTGCACTTGGTCCAAGAGGTGTCAATGCCAAGTAAAAATTTAATGCTCGTGTGTACTTCTTTCGTCACCCACTCCTCTGTAGACCTTTCATGGTCAGACATGCTCAGACAGGGCAGGGAGAGGGGACCCCATTTCAAAGGCAGTGCACCACTATCTTCTTCCACTGCTAATGCCAGGTCATGGTCAATTGCATCAGTGAGCCCCTTTTTCCAGACGCACACCACTTAAATTCAACGCAAACCAAAGTTTGACAACTAATGGTTCTACCTTTGGGCACCTCTCTCCCCTGTGGAGGGAGGACATCGGAGCTCAGTGACTGTCAGTAAAACACATGCGGAGTTTCCTTCCTTGCTTCTCTCTTTCTGCTTTTCTTATTTTCTTTAGTTTACTTTTCCAGCTCTATATACTTAATTCTCTTTTTCTTTCCTCTCCCTTCGAGCTCCAATTTTGCCCTTTTCTTGCCTCTGTGCTCCACTTCCATCTCTCCAGTCCCTCCATGCACCCTCCTCCTCCTCCAGTGTGTCCTGGTCTCACACGTAAGTCCCTGTTTTGTCAGACTTCAAATTCTCTTTTTCCGAACAGGAAGGCTGAGCTTCTGCAGAGCCCACGTTTCCCTGAGACCTCTAACAGACTCATTCTTTGGCTGAGGTAAGTTTAAGTGCAGCTGAAGGAGAGCATATAACTCACCAAGCGTCTGGGTATGCTCCCGCTTGGTTCAGTCCCGGTCAGGAGCTGTCGAATCCGTTTGTTAGCAGCATCCCCTCAGGGGGGTTAGTCTGTCTGGCGGTGTTTTCATTACAAACCTGACCTTTTTGGGTGCTTATGGCTATTTTGTAAAAGTGCACTCAAATATGGGCTGAGTAAATAGAGCCTCGCTCCAAGGATGCTTTAAAAGCAAATTGGGATAAGCCAATTTTGATGTGAAAGTATTAAAAATAACTGGGATGGCTCCTCAGCTGTTCTAAACTCACATGGCTGGCCTGAACCAGGTAAAGGGATTATCTTGTTTTAAGTTTTATTTGTATCCTAGAAACTAAACCTGAGTGGAAACCAGGAATGATATTTTTTCATTCCCCAGGTGCCCACTTTAAAAAACAAACGATCATTTTCAGCTCTAAACCTCCTGCTCCTTCAAAAATATTACAAAATTGAGGGGAAATAAAAAGGAGGAAGGGAAGAATTTTGTCAGTCTTATGTAGACTCAGCCAGTTCTTGTAAAAGCCTTTTTACATAAAAGGCATCATTTATGAAAGGTTTCCAGTCATCAGCCTGGAAGGGCGGTATTATACATTTAGTTGGGTATGCTATAGACTTACTAGCATCCACCCTTACACCAATACTCTTACTATTAACTTGTACTAAAAACTAGTTTGCTATTAGAAGAGACCTTAAACATCCATATAGTCTTTAGGTGATTACAAAATTGTCATGAGACATTAATTAAGTCCAATTAAGTTATTTCTGTTCTTAAAAGGAGTGAAAGCTGAGGAGGTGAATCTCTGAATTTCAGCATTGTTGCCTCCTAGATAATTGCTCAACTACGACAGTAGTAAAAATCAACAGTGTCTTATATGTGAGTCTTCATACTGCTCATCTCACAAATGCACAAGAATTTCAGAAGTTTTTCTTTCTTCTGCTCCACTTTAAAGGATAGCCTCGTATTAGTTAGTTTAAAAGGGGTTTTTTGCATAGTTGGGATTTTACTGAACCAATTCATTCTGAAACATGCAGCGTTTCTATTAGTATTTCTTTCTATCTTTGCTGGTACAATCCCTAAACCACCCTGGAGTGCACGTGAGGGCAGGAGGGACAGCATGGCATATAACCCAGCCTAGTGCAGGAGCAGCTTTCTGGCTTCTCTTACATGACCACAATTAACACAGATACATTCCCCATTCCCCCAGCACATACTTGTCCAACTGACATCTGTGACACTATCCCAGTGTCAATGAATGTACCCCATGAGAACTTTTTTCCTCCCATAGGAAAACACACAGCAGAAGGATCCAGTGCCATCACCTGTAGGCAAGGCTTCAGTGG
This sequence comes from Myiopsitta monachus, assembly GCA_017639245.1. NCBI lineage: Eukaryota > Metazoa > Chordata > Aves > Psittaciformes > Psittacidae > Myiopsitta > Myiopsitta monachus. The sequence continues at coordinate 16,274,340 of CM029929.1, read as the reverse complement.
AGCTACAGCTTTGGCTATGCTTGGGTAGGCTTAGGCTTCTCGAGAGAGAACCCAAGAGGTGGCATTTTGAGATCACCTTCACACTAAACGCCTTCTACCATAAAAACTCTAATATCAGAATTAGGAAATATCACTCCAAATTAATCATTCTAACACTAGATTTGACACAGTATGTTAGCAATCATCAAAAAGTCCTCAGTTGCTTTAAGAACCCAGAACGCATTACCTATTTTTAGCTTTCAGTGTGGTTGGTAGCTCTTTATGGTTCTTCTCAAAGCCTCAATTTTACTGGAAGCTAACTGTCTATGAGTAGGCATTCAAATAATTATTTGGCCTATTCAAGTGATAATGCACTACAGAGTTTACAGATTTTTGAAGACTAAGAATGTGAATACATCAGTTATCTAAAAAGATAATTTTCTCATAAAAGAAATGAGAAAAAGCTTGTAATGTGAGACAGGAGAATTATCTTTTTGTCCTCAAAACTCCCTTAATAATGACAGTATCTAATTTGTTTAATCTTTTACACTATGTATCCAACAATGATCTAAATTCAGCAAAGTGGTGCAAGTTTGCTGACACTGGTATAGGAAAAATACACTTATCTATATCAGATGATTATACAGATTTATAGCTTATAGGTGTGGAAGTCACCCAAGGTATGGAAGATCTCAAATCAGCTGTCTTTAGTGCCTGGAATAACCTGGACACACAGTTCATGCAAGAATATCCGAATTTCTAAGCTGCCACCTGAGGATTATACCTTGGGTCTCACTCAACATTTCTGCTTTAGGTCAGTACTTAATGTTCAGTGAAGCAGAAGCTGGCCCAAAGCTTTCCCTTGGGCAACCCACACAAAACCCCTCTCAAACTCTTGTCCTCTGTCTTGGAGACGGTACAGAAGGCAGAAGAGGCCTTTTCTGCTTGTCTTGGTATTAATTTGGGTCCCTAGAATTTACGCAACTACCATTTACATTTACGTAGCAAAGATTTTTGTGAATTACTTGCAAGTTTTCTGCCTCTCTCTCTGATGTGGCTGAAGTTGGCCAATGCCTTCACAAGTCACCAGCAGTGGGCTGCCTGAGAAATGGAGGCTTCATACCTGCAACTCTCACTAAGACTGTAAAACCCAGCTGGGAGCTCAAGTGCAAATGGCTTAGCAAGTCTGGGCACCCACCAGTATGATCCTAGATTGTATAGACAGCAGTTTGCGTCACTGAGTAAAACAGAAAATGAAAGGTAATTTAGGCGGTAATACGCAATCCTCACACTTGTAGTTGCCTTTGGAGATGTCCATGAGGCTGCTGCTTGCGTGAACTTGTAGGCATGTCTGAGAGGTCAGCACGTATCTGCCCTGGGATGGGATGCAAGTGAGGAAGCAGTGTGGAGAGCAGCAGCAGCAAGTCTACCCATAGCAATGCAGCGGCCAGTTGTACAAGGAACCACTTACTGTGAAGGGGATATATTATATATAATATATACCTACTATTATATATGGTAGGTAGGCATACATTTTGCAGTGAGCCACAATGGTCTTTCTTCATTACCACACCCAGGCTCATGTCTGGCCTCTTCTGACATCAAATAAACTAATTATTTTTTTTAAAGTCTTAAGAGATGTGCAGATTTTAGGATTAGAAGAGGCACTATAGTCTGAATTCCTACTAAATCAAACCGTATGTTTCATTAGTGAATCCTAAACACAGGAAGATAATTGTGTTTTAAAGGAGCATGTATCTCAAAAACATTGACTTAAACCAATGAGGAATTCACCACTTCCCTCAGCAAACTGCTCCAACTCTTAAAACCTCATTTGCTGTTTGAATTTCACTGATATGGATCAATGAATGATATTATACCTTCTAACATAAGGAATTTTCATCTTTGGCATGTATTTATAAGCTGGAAACAAATTCCACAACACCTGTTTATTAACATTGAGCCCTCTTACTCTCTCACTATGGAGTAGCATTTTTGTCACCCTCAAATTATTCTGGCAGCTCATCTCCAAGCCCTCTCCAATAGATCAACAAGCTTTGATCTATTCTCACCCATTCGATCAGCCACACAGCTCTAGTCTTAAATATTTTGCAGACTGAGTCAACCATCAGCATATAAACAAAGCCAGCCTCATGAATACACTATTAAAAATGAAACCGACTGTCAAAGATCCTCAGCAACAGACAAGGATCTCAAAGTGGTTTCATTCCTGAGGTTAGATAAGAATAGTTGTAATGAGCTGCTGCTATAACGGTATGCTCCTGGTACTCCTCATGTCTCATTAAGCCGCTTCTCAGTACTGCTGTTGTCATAGTAGTCCATGAAGAACCTTACATAAGGAATAAGATGATGGTTCTGCAGTATGATTAAAAAAAACCCATAGCAGATAAGTGCTCATGTTCTAGATTAAGGATTCTTACTCCCTTACTCTGCGCTGGATCATGTAACCGCATGAATCATTTTGATTGCAAAGTACATGTTCTCCCGTCAGTTCAGAGGGGTAAAATGGAATATTACAGAGTCTACTCATGAAACAGTGGCAGTGGCAGGACAAGAAAAAGCTTCAAACATACAACCAAACCCAATAATTTCTAGCTGCTCATGAAAATTTGCTCCTTTAAATTGTACACATTTAGAGTTCTACGTACCCGTGTGACTGCGTTTTGCAAAGTCCAGGGCAGCTCAGTTTGGAATGATTCAGTGGGAATTGCGGCTTTATGATGGGCAGGGACTCAATGCCTTTCTGTAATTTTCAGATACGTCTGTAAAATATGTAGAATTTTTGCCAAGGAGATGCAGTATTTGGGGATTTAGCTGGACTTCGGGGAAACATTCTTTCAACCTTTTTTCTTCCTACTGATTACTTTTGGTAGGAAACAACTTTCCTTTGCACACCAAAACAGGTTAGTACCTGCAAGCTGTGGGTAGGGGATTGCTGGTGGAGCCATTCTCTCTCCCTGTACACTTGAATCTACATAGTGAGGCAATTTCTCATTGAGATGAGACTTTCTGGGCCAACTGGGGAAGGAGAAGGGAAAGCTTCCACTGCCATAGAAGTCTACCAAGTGCAAGAACTGCAGGCGGGTTATTCAGGAGGGCATCGCTGTAACTGCTCCCATCACAGACAACCAATTTATCAGACGCCTCAATGGGAACTAGCTTGACCAAAGCCAAGCAGGCTTTGTAAGCCCATATTTAAGAAAACAGCTCGCCTTTCCTCCCTGACAGGGCCCTCATGGGTCCCTCTTGTCCCTGCCAATTCTGTCTGCACCTTCAGCTGGCACGTAGCGGTGGCCAGTGAGAGAATATAGGGCAGACTGTGCTCCTGCCCTTATTAGCATATTAGGTAAGGTATTGCCTTGAAGGCAATACATAGGAACAACAGTCAGTTGGTTAGTTTTTACACCCTAGGTTTTGCAAATTCCCAGAATCAACAGGGAATTTCACCCCCTAAAATCCCTCATCTTGCACCTTCATTCTGTCCTGCTGTCTTCACAAGCTGTGTGAATTTTGAATCTCCTGTTAATTTGGGGTGTTTATGTTAGGTTTTGGTGTGTGGCAGGGAGTAAGGGAGTGATCTGTAGGGAGGGAAGTAGAGTGGGTACTGCACCTGGGATTAGGTTTCTGTCCAACCCACTGGATGGGGTGTTCATCACTGCTAATGGGAGATTAGAAGCTCCGTGGCTCTCCAGCCTTCCCTGATGCTCTGAACGTTGGTTATCCAAGGCAGAAATAGAAAGAACACAGATCACAGAAAGATCTCATCCACTTTCTGATCTGTCCTGGACTTTAGCCCCCACTCCCTAAGTTTTTTTTCCCCCTCTTACTTTCTCTCCCACTTCTCTCATTTCTGCCCTTTTCTCTCACCCCTGTACTTTGTGCTGCTTTATCTTTCACTGCCACTGCCATGGGAAGAGAGATATTCCCAGCAGAGTACAACTGAGGTGCCTCCAGGGTCTGAAGTACCACTGAATTCCTTTTGCTCCTTTTCATCCACATACACGATTGCTCATAAAGGTGAAAATTCCATCGCAGTGTCATGTTAACAAAAAGAGCACATAAAAAACCATGTGGGGATGGCTGCAAAATGCTTCCCCTCACCAGAGCCACCTCCAACACAGAAACTTCAGTTACTACTCTCTTACCTATGAACTTCAAAAATTATAATGTCTCTCTAGTGACCTACATTTCCAAGAATCCCAAAGCACTCAGTAAGTCACATCCTGCTGAATTACTTTATCTGTGGCTGGATACAACCAGATCCGGGGTGACAATTGGTAAGGATTTAACTTCACTCGCCCACATTAAAGGACAGCTCTGGACTTGAAAAGAATCTATCCCCTGTTTTGGTGGTGTTGGGGTTTGTTTTTCCTTTTTTTCTTAGGATGCAGAAAATGAAGTGCTAGTGCAAAGCTTCAATCTATTCACGCTATTCCCAGGAAAAGCCATGGCGTCTTCAGCATCACCTGGATGTCAGCACCTTTGTTTTTATCTTTTAGCAGAATACAGGGACCCTGACAAACAGCTGTCACTAGGGTGAGTCCTGCACACGCAAGTGAGGGCACTGCCTGGAGCTGCAGCCCTGCAAACACTTTAATCACTGGGTTGGTCTGACGGAGAGGTTCAGACAAACCTGGGGTCAGGACAGAAGGAGGTGGCTGCGGGCAGGAGGCAGGCAGGGAAGCCCTGGCTGCATCTGCAGCTCAATGAGCCCGCCAAGCCCTGGCTTTCGAGGGAAGAGATGTGACCTACTGCATCACCTCCTGAAGACGAGCTGCTACAAAGGACAAATTACCCACCTCACCCTCCTACTCCCTGCTCTGTTCTCCTGCCAGCTCACTTTCCAAGAGCCACTAGTGCAAAGGGCAGCTAATTATTCCAGGAATTCAAATTGGTCGCTTTCATGGTAAAGATCAAACAAAAACAAACCCCCAGCAATGTGAGCTGGTGTTGGCTGCCTGCCCCAGCGGCTAGCTGAGTGCTGGGAAGATGCATTTCATCCTCCCAACAGCTCATTATCTGGGAAGAAGTCACTAGACCACAGATGGGGGAAGAATAGAGAGGAAGACAAGGATGACATGAGGCTGAGGGAGAGGAAGCAGCAAAAAGGAGCATGGTTGGAGTGAGATGCAGGAGATGAGGCAGAGGTTGCCATGGCCATGCAGAGTGGCAGCACCCCTGACAGCAGCTCTGCATTCTTAAAACCACTTTACTAGGTACTGAATATTGTCTCAATTCTGTCTCCCGGGTCACCATGGGACATACCACAGGGTTCAGGCCTTGCACACCCAGGTGGGCTCATCTATCTCCACCAGAGACGTGCCTCTTTAACCAATGTCCCCATGCTAACAAGATGAATCTGCACAACCTATTTCGCTGGCCAGGATCACACAGTGCATTTTTTCCCATTCTACTCACTATGCCAGAACACCAAACCAGCCCAGGGACATGTGGCAATGACATTTCCCATTTCCCCAATGTCTCCTGTCACTGAAGAAGTCCCCCTCCTGTGACCAGGGCTCCACAGAAATAGCTCTGCCTCAAGTTAACACGTTTGTGGAGAATGGCTGAATAAGACCATAACGTTGTTTCTCGTTGCCTTGACAATACACTCAAGCACAAAAGATGTATTTTAACCCTGTGCTGGGGTAATACCAGCTGATGAAACCCTGCTTTAAACAAGGCAAGTGACAGACTGGCAGACCCAAGTTTTCACACATGTGGTGGGATCATTAGGGTAAGTGGTCTTTTGCCCCTGGAGAGGGACTGGCTGTTTGCCCAGGAAGAGACTCCAGTCTTGAGCTCTAAAGGCTGGATTTTCAAGTACTGCATAGCAAATCCTTTCCCAGTACACTGTTCTTTCTTAAAAATAAGGCTTGAAAATACAAAACTAATGCCAAATGTTCAAAACGCTCACGTTCTTTAACTAGAGCCTCGTGCAAAAACTGCTGATTCTGAAGATGAGCTGCAGCCAACTTCCATGGGCTTCAGGGCGGGATAACCAGCAGGTTGTTGCTTACACAGAGCTATAATTCATATTTTGCAGAGTACTGTTTCTTTTAAATTGCTATTAATTCCAATCATATAATATCTAATTTTGGAATTCCTCAGTGACCAATATATTTTGGTGCCATGACAGCAGCATGCAGCAGTGAGAAAGCAGTTAAAAGTGGTTTCCTAAGCTCAGTCCATCACTTGCTCTCCAGGGAACAGCATTTCCTAAAGTGACTCCTCCCTTGTTCGCTCTGTGTAGCGACTCCATGAATGAATCAGAAATGGGCTTTCTTATGACTGTCATTGCCCAGCCAGAATTGTCCTGTAGTGCCAGACATTCAAAAGCCCTGTTTCTGAGAAGCATTGAGACATCTGCTTGAGGTCCCTCAATGCACGGCTGCATGAACAACAATCTTCAGACCTGTCGGATGCATTGAGAGCGGAACAGGCAGGTACTGCTCCAGCTCTTTCTAAATCTAGCTCTTTCTAAACGCAGTTACTCAACTTCCTGCAGCACGGCAGAGCAATTAGACTACAGATGATGAAATATTTCCTTCAGTTTACTCTAAATTCCAGTGAGTGATGTAACCAGCAATCCCTTAGGTTTGCATTGCCAAATGCAGTAAAAAGCAGGAGCGAATCAGTTCTCAACAGACCACTTGGGTATTTAAAACCCCTAGTACAGCCTTTTCTGTTTCACCTATTTCAGTTCTCTTTCACATCTGCAAACATGGTGTCCTTACATGCTTCATCCTGCCAAGGTTAATAGTCACAGCTGAGACTGTTCCAGCTCATTTCATTGTCTTGTCCGAGATGACATTTTAAGTGGCAAGTGCTTTGAGTTTAACTGCCATAATGTTAAGTGACTTACCTCTGGTAGCCAATGCTGTTAGCTTGTTCGGTCAGAAACCTGGTAAATGCCTTGTTCACGTAACTACAATAATTGCCTCGGAGAAAAGATAGAGAAGTGTATCTTCCATTGAAGAAAATGCACAACTGTTAGCCTACGCTCACCTTTTCCTGCTGTTTCCTTCTCCTTTGTGAATGAATGCTGTTAGTGAAACCTTCCCCACACCTGCTGCTTGTTCTGCCCTTCCTGATTAAATCTTGGTGTGACATCGCCAGCAATTTGCAGGGATGTTTAAAAAAAGCAGGAGCGATTTTCATGGGCGTGTATTTCACTTTTCCTCAATGCATAGACAGGATATTTTGTTGAAAAGAAGGCTAAATGGAGCAACATAGTCATGCACATCATTTTCTCTAACTGAACTATCCTGTTTGCTTAACAGTAAACACAAACTTAGGGGAAAACAAAGTCAAATGTGTATTTCAATAAATCAAGAACTTAAAGAAATCACTTCATACATTATCAGCTTCATCAGTATCTTAAACAACTTCCCCTACCAGAAAAGCTGCCCAGAATAAGGACAGGAAGAGCAATCTTTGCCACAGCCAAACCCTAACTTGAGCTCAACCTAATCTCCAGAGAGCTGGGGCTTTCCTTTGGCCTTGGGAAGGCTACGGTTGTTTATGGTTCTTCCTCTAATCCAACATAAACTGGAGAAACTCTTGAGGTTTCTATGTACGAGGACAAATTCATCACAACTCTCCCCGTAGAAGGACAGAGCAATCCCCCTGCATGAGAAACACCAGCTCCCTTTGCCTCAGCTTCGCCACTGCAGTTCCCAGCACGCTGGGCTGGATGCCTGCAGTCTTCTACAGACCTACTCTTTGCAGCACCCTAACAGCTCTCATTTAAACAGCTGACACCGCGCAGATTGCCCTCAGATCTGCAAGCCATCAAGAGACAATGAAATAGGCTGCAGCAGGGGAAAGCCCTGGCCACAGTGCCGGGAGGCCTTTGAAGCTGACATCACTTGGGCTGGAGGTGTTTTGAACTGCAGAGAGGAAACGATATAAAAAGAAAAGGCTTTTATTCTGACAGTCAAGCTTAAGCCTGCCCTTACTGTATGTAAAGTGCAAAGTCGGATCTCAAAGAGGGAAAAATAAAAGGGCTGGATTCAGCAGACAGTCAGGTTTGACTCCAGATCAGCTGTCAAAAGAATAAAGCCTTTGAAAAAGAACAAACCAAATCCTCAGTTCTTTCCCCCAGCATCAGCCCTTGACTGCTGCAGCTTCAAAGGCTGGGCTATGCCATGGAGGTCCCAAAGGGGAGAGCAGGGCCGTCCCAGCACCTCAGCTGCTGCTTGAGCCCTTTGCACGCTGAGCCACACTATGGCTCTTTGCTCAGCACCATGGGACCTCCAAGCTGGTTCAGCTTCCCTGGTTAGGCTGCTGCCACCTGCACCCCCAGAGAAGTTCTCATTGCCTAGCCCTGCCTGATGGTATTTTTCCCCTTTGAGGTTACTCTCACAGCAGCGCTGGGTTTGGGTCAGTGCCACCTCTCACATGCTCATTTGGGAAATGAGTAATTGCCATCTCCTCCAGCATCTGCTTCTGCACTTCCAGACACGCGCTGGTGCTCCAGGCGTGGGGATGACCTTAGCGTCAGATCTGGCTTGGCAGTCCACTGCAGTTCCAAAGGCAAAGGTGTGTTAAGAAAATCTGCATGTAGAGGCAGCAATTGAAAGGCAGAGCTGGATGTCAAGACAAAAAAAAAGTGGTTCCTAATTACTTAGGTTGTATTTGCCTTTCCAAAGGGCATAACATTTTACATGATTCATTAAGATTAGAGCCCCGGGTATATTAATGAGGGCCGTGTCAGTATGGAAATTAATCATTTTAAGGGGCACAGCTAAGCTCTGATGGTGGTTCCCATGAGGCTGCTGAGGCTAGCCCTGGGGTGACATGAAGGTGCTGGCCCTTAGCATGGTCTGGCCAGCTCCAGCCTGCAGCAGGGACTTGCTCCACTGATGATGTGGTAGCTGAGGGTGCTGGCAATCCCAGCTGCAAGCTTGGCTTGCTGGGGCAGGAGTGGGGAGAGCAGCGTCCTGGGCCCTGCTGTGCACCAGGCAGGTATCACTCAGAGGCTCAGCGCCGGCAGTGAGCAAGACCCGAGGTATTTGTGTGCGCCTGCCTCGGCCCTTGTGGTGGTTTAATAGTGGCCAAAGCAGCTAAAAAGAGAACACTGAACCATTGCTACTGCTGCTGTAGTCTCGCACACTGGTATTTTTGGTTCTAATTCCCATGGGCTGATGCTTCTCCATTGGTAATGGCGAGGATGGGATCAATGAGGCAATGGGTAGGATGTTCCAGCCTGTGGAGACCTGCAGAGATCAGGTGTTGAGGGTGCTGGTCCTTTCACAGGTTGGACTGCAGAAGGAATAGCCGCTCCTTTGGCACTGGGTCACATAGAGGTGGGAGCAGGTCTGGGTCTGGGCTGCAGGATGCTGTACACTGGATGCACATCCATCTCTGCAACTCAAGCCTCCTATCAGCCCTTCCTAACATGGTATTTAGTCATTGCTGGGAGAAACTTGTTCACATTTTTAAGTTCTCTGAATATAAAACCCCCATTTGAGAGTATTTTAAGGATTGCTGCATAGCAAACTCAAAGATTTATTACTATTATAGTCCTGCACAGCCACAAAGTTCATGAGTAATTGCAGCTTTACAGCATCCTAACCTTTCACGTAGTTTATATTTCGCATTGCATCCTTACCAGGAATAAGAGATAACTGTAATCATCTGCAAAAGGCCTTGGGTGAGACAAGATCATCAGGAAAACGGCAAGAAGTAAAGTGCATGCTCCATGGTGCACTGACTTCCCTGTCACTTTTGCTCAGTTTATTAGCAGAAAACATACTTTTGCTGCACTCCTGCTTTCAGATTTAATCTAGTGCAGGAGGTGCACAGCCACAGAGGGTTCTTTATTCTTTTCACTTTGTGATATGATACTGATCAATCTGAAAAAAGCCTTTCCTCTGTGCTGGCCTGCTGGAACAGCAATTCTACCCAGTGACGCAGAGAAGGGGAATAGCTGCGTGTTCCCAGTGTCTCCAGCCTGACCTAATCCGTCAGTTAACCAAGGCTGCTGCAAGCATCCATGGGACGACGTTTCTTTTGGCGTAGAGCAAATCTCTGGCAAGTTTGCTCAGTAAGATCTCACAGACTTTCCACAAACACACGCCTGACGTAGCAGAAGTCAGGGGACAATGCCAAAGACCTTTACAAAGGTGGCATTAGCTTTGTTCTTCCATACAGAAATGGAGCTTTTCAACCAACTTCAATACCTTTTTTTGATCAGAAACATCCCACACCTTGGTCTTTCTGACACAACCATCTCTCTCCAACACTGAATCTCATTATGAGTTGAAAAGAATGACGGAAACTGCACAGCTGTAAGAGGAGGAAGTGCTAAGGTTGTTGCTTTTGTTTCCAAAGCATGAAATAAGGTATTGAATAATGAGTTTTTCCTCCTGTTGCTTGAGCTCTGTGGGGAGATTGCTACAGCTGATTCCTAGTCATGTATTTAACAGATTTACAAGCAAGGTCACTTGGTCACATATCACAGGAGCCCCATGTGCTCTTTGTGCAAAAAGAGAATTAGAAGCAAAAAAACACAAGCACCAATCTCTGAGTTCATCAGAAACCCAGCCAGAGCCTCTGGAATAAATGCTGTAATCCCTCATCTCCTGGGGAAGGAGCGACTGTCTGACCCAGGGCATTGCTGGTTAACAGGATTAGGTTGGGGAAATTTTGGCCTGGATTGCCCAGAGACTGCATGTGGTCTGCCAAAGAAACTGTTTCTCTCAAAGCTGAAATGGTCATCCACAAACTCCCCATAGGAGGAAATAATAACCACAAACTTTCTCGTTTTGACACCACAGGATTGGCCGCATTACAAATGAACTTTTCCCATTCATACTCAGGTTTCATCATATTAAGAAGAAAGAGAAAAAACACTGCAACAAGGGAGAGGCTGAGAAGAAAGAGCAGAGCAAAGTAACAGTCATTATAACATTTCAGGTGGTCCTTTTCAGAAATAACACAAGCAGTTCACTTAATATCTTACGTCTGAAATGGTGATTCCATGTCTGGTATACTAGAATAAGGACCATTAACTATTAATAATATGAGCTAACAGGCTGACAATGTGTTGTCCTAAACAACTCTGATTATTGTTAAGCATTCTAAAAGCACTTGATCAAACTCATACCAAGACACAAACCCTCCTTCAGGAAGCTGTGATACTACCAAAGACAAAACCAACAAAATCAGGAAAACTGCTACTGGTCCCTGTGAACAGGAAGGGGACTCCCAAGAGGTCCCCATTCTACCTCCAGCTGCAGCTGAGTGCTCAGCACTGGATCTTGTACACCCCCAAAGGATAACATTTGACAAACAATAGAAAAATTAACGTCACCGCCCCCCAGTTCCTTCATTTCGGCCCTGAACAGGTTGGTGCTGTCAGGGTCATGCTGCAATGTGCACCAGGGGTGGATGTAAACCTCCCTCAGTTTGCGCCCATTTGCCTGCCAGGAGCAGGATGAAGAGCAGACCTCGGAAAGGGGCAGGAGCTCTTCATGGTTTTACTTTGCTGTTCAAACTTTTTCTTCCTCCCTTAACTTTACAGCCCTGAGTCCATTACTCAGTCCATGTCTAAGATTGAAATTATGGGGGGAAAAGGCACCAGTTGGATTCATTATCTGTCAAGTGTTATAGAGGGATTGAATTGCGAGGGAAATTTTGAAACCATTCTTCTGATATGAGTCACAAGAGTAAGCTATCAGAAGCCACGTCAAAGGCACTGTAGTTGGCAAGGAACATATAGCATCTTTATGATTATTCCTTTTATAAACCCCAAGCCATAAACAATAGAAACAAGGGAAGGGAGAGAATGTAATTTCATTAAAGGAAACGTGACATAAATTCAATAGTAAATAATAGCCGTTATCTAGGAAAATATGAAAAGACATTTTCAAAATCATTAGCTCTAATCACAAATAGATTTTTGCAGCTTCTTTTCTATTTTGCACCTCTGTAATGAACTCTGATGAATTCAAGGGACTGCATGTTAAATAAAGAGAGAGAAGGGTCTAATTTGCTGCTTCATTAAACCGGCTTATTTCTGGAACGCCTTGCTTATTGCTCTGAATTTCCCATCTCTGAAAGGTGGAGACAATGAACTATCTGTCACTAATGTAGTGTGGCACACAATTAGGGATTCAAAAGGATATGAATCTCTTTCGATCAGAGACACATGCAGCGATTATTATTTTATTACCAAATACTGTCAGCATTACATATTTCCAACAGCTACCATGACACCTGACTTGCATGTTAAATTTACACAAAGTGTTGCAAAGAAAGCCAGGCAGAGCTTATTTACACCGCATTATTCCTTCTTACGTAGGCCTTTAGTAAGTCTGGAATGGTTAAATATACTTGGAGTACAGCACTGAAGATTTGCAGTCAGGCAGGATATATAGATGCCCTGACATTCGGATGTATTTTTAACACTGTGATACAGCACAAACTCAGCTTTACAAATGCTGCTTGCAAATCAACAGAGCCTTTAAGAACACCTCTGAACCTATCTCTGGCTAGCAGAGCACTGACACACGTGGATCTGAGACACTGCCCTTCTCAGGGATGAATTTTAATGTAGTTAAAGAGCTTTCAGCTTCAACTGAAACTTAATTCTTTTTTCAAAACACTCATTAACCCAAAAGTTCTGTAAGTCTACTTGGCTCTGGCTTAAAGTGGACATGCAGCAGGAAGGGGGCTGAAGCAGTCCTGGAAATGAACAGACTCAAAAAGACAAACTCTGACCTGACAGAACAATACAGATGTTTCCTTTGATGCAGCATGAGCTCGGGTTTTACCTACACAACCAGAGTATACGTAGTTATCTACAGGATCTGAGGAGCAGCAGAAGGAAATTATCGAGATATTGCATTCTGCCTTCACATATATACACCTGGTATAAATACATACATATATCTTCACACATATACCCCATGGTCATGATTACTGCTTATGTACCATGCTAAAACAGGTCTGCAAAACCTTACTTGCATTCTAGCTCCTGAACAGCATCTTCCCTGGATTTCACCCTCCCCTCATTGCCCTTCTCAGTGTGAGGTGCTCATAGCTGGAAGGGAGGCAGCAGATATTGTACCCAGAGCTGACAAGTTATCCTAACAGTTTAACAAATTTATTTTAAAGGAAAGCCAGGCAGTCATTATTTTATACTAGGGTTTTTTATGATAATTGCTGTGAAATTTGTTTTAATGGTAGATCAGTATCACTAGTAAGAGAAGAGGGTAGCTATGTCAGGGATTTATTGAAAGTCTTCAGTACATACTCCTTAGGATACTAAGTCCAATTGAAATTCAAAGCACAGTAGACTATTTCTTTTAATGACACTTAGCAAATACCTTCCAAATGTCTGAAAGCCTCATCTGGGAAAATAAAGTAGGAGTTTAAAAGAGACGTGCAAATTTATTGGCATGAAGATGACAGAGCAAACTGGCGGGATGTAACTAAACCCAGCTCTGCCCCGCTAAAGGTACAAGGGTTAAAACTCAAAGCAAACGGGCACTGTGATCTCCTATTATGCCTTTTACTTCATGGACACCCAGGCATCCTGTTGAAGGACAGTCACCTCCACACATGTGCCCATATGTGAGTCGGTTCAGGTGCAGCACACACATGCCCATGTTGAAGACAATCAAAGTCTCCCCTGCAGATTACTAATGACATGTGCTGTCCTGGTTCACCTTTCATTTTAGAGGTGAATGTCAGTGATCAGTATAAAGGTTTGTAATACAAATAAAGCTGAATCCAGTCTTGAAAATCTATGAATAATAATTGTGATCACCTTCTCATGAAGAACAGTCTTCAGCCACTTGCAGGATCCAAATTGCTGTGCCAGCATAAAGGAGAGCAAGAGGTGTGGTACACTTTATAACTACAGAGTGCAAAAAGGAAGGAAAGAAACTACCCAGAATATTGGACTAGGGAATTTAAACTCACAACTCAGGGCATTCAAAATCATGGTTCCCGTAGCACCCATAACTTACCTCCTTTCACATATGTCGCATGTACTGCTGGGTATGAGGTTATATTTATGTCTTGCTCTTTCTCTGCCAGGAGCAGAGTTATGGCTGTTGGGGGAACCATAACTTTGATTTCCAGACTTTTGTGCACTGAATCTTTAAGAAAGGGAGAGAGAAAAAACTCCAACACTCATTTGGATGGAAGCAACCATGTCTCTGTTTGCCTTTACTTCCACTTTCTTTTCTGGTCCTATGCCTCCTCACAGCTAGTTAAAATTCTGGACTTTACGCATGCAATGAAGAATAGTTGTTAAAAAAATGCAACCTGTGCCTGCATGGGAAGAGGCAGCACCTTCCCATGCAGTCCCAGTCCATAGGGGACCTTACTGGGGAGGGTTGCATTAAAAAAACCACTAAAGCCTTCTAAATAAATTTTCATTGCTCAAATATTGCTTGCAGCCACCCTTTAAGATAAAATCTACTCCTTTCAAGTGCGTGACTTGCAATAATCTCTAAGACAGAGGTATCTCTGTCTGGAAGGTGCTTACAACATTGGTTCAAAGTTTAGCAGAACATGACTCTTACTTATAAAAGGAGGAAGACATGGAGCAAGGCAGAACCCCTGTTTCAGAGCCATTTACCAGCACTCATTGCACTGTGGCACTGTGGAGTGAGGAAGACTACATTTTCCTCTTCTCTTTGCAAGGGTAGTAGCTGTTAAGTGGCCTTTTTGCTGGAAATAGTATTTGGGAAATTGGCACATACTTTCAAGAAAATTTCTTCTTCTGTTCCTCTGCTCAAGTTTATTAAGTAACACCTAAGTAAGTTGCACTTACTCAGATGTGGTTACAATGAAGGGACTGTGTCTTTGCAAAGGCGGTGAGAGCCCACTTAATTGTTTCCATTGACTTTGATAACCCTTGGATTAAGTCCCAAATTGCTCCACCTCTTTGGCTTCCCCTCTGCCTCCCCAGCATTCCCAATTACTGTGCTGACACCCATCATGAACAACAGGCAGCAAACGCAGCTGTGCGTGTGTCCAGGCATTTGGTCACAGCTAACTGTGATAAAGAGAGAAATAAGTAGCACTAACGAAGCTAATACTCGGCATTTTGATGTTCAGTAGAGCACTGCTGCAGCGGTTCCCTCTGTAAAGTGACTGAGGCTTTTCATTCCCCTTGGTCATTTATTTATAGGAGGAAAAAAAGACAAGGAAATTAACCTGGGAGGTGCTACTGTGTCTCTACTCTGTGATACTTTCCTGTGGAAGACCTACTGATTAAAAAATGCTTTTGATTTGATTTCCTGGAACATTATGTTATTTTCAACTCCAATAAGGGTTTATTTCAGACGTATTTCAGATGCTTTGAATGAGCAAAGATGCACGGAAATATATTACATTTGGGAGAATCATACAAATGGTAAATGTCTTTTCAAATAAGTTATAATGATATTTCAAGGGCAGTTTAGACCTATTCAAATTGCATATTCTCATTACCGTTCTTAGCAACAGGCATAAGTCCTTCAATCTCCACACAGTTTTGTTACTCTCTCACCACAATTTTCAATTTCCTTACAACTATTCAGCTGATTTATTATTTCCCTCCTGAATTTTAAAAGCATTGTAACCCCATACATTTGTTTCACTCTCTCAGCTTCAATACTCAAGGTCGTTAATACCCCCAGAATATCCTTTGCTTATACCACAACTTCAAGTGTGCTCTTTCTTGCCCAGTGGCTTGTTACACAGTTACCAGTGGTGATATCATCTTGTTTTTACATTTTTATGATTAAAGAGATAAAAATGAACTCAACTGAATAAAATGTAAGAAGATACTTGCATTCTCTGCGCCAAGTGCTGCTGCTCCTGTTGCACAGGTGGTACAGAGATGCAAAATCAATCTCTCTTGCTGTGCTGCTTCAAAGTTAACTAAGGTGAAATAAATTATATAGTATTAACATTTGACCCTTCTGATTAAGTGCTGCTTAAACACACATCAAATTTTAAATTGATTTCATTGTACAGAGAGGCAAAGTACATGCCAGCAGAAAGGGGTTGAATTCCTCTTAAAAATGCAAGCATCTTTGCCAGCCACATTCCCAGCTCCCGCACCTTAACATCTCTGTGGGTCACACTTGGATGGGCACCATCCGCTTGGTCCTGTGTCCATAGAGGAGCTGGCTCAGCCTCCACATACTGAGGCACAACCCTGGCCAGTTTTGCTGTAAAATGTAAATCTGTGGTTCACCCAAGTCTCCAAACCTGGCAGTGGAAGCAAGAGGCTCATATGAGGCCACTTATCCCTGGTTATGCTGCAAATGCAGGACACACAGGCAACATCCCTCCCCTCACACAAAACCAATCCCCTACACTCCTTCACAAAACATCACACTCATCCTCTGAGCCCATCGTAGATCCCTGGGAATATACAATTTGTGGGAATTCACGGTTTTCCTAACTCTGCTGATGGAGACAGCCTGTCCGAGTGAAGCCAGTTGAACACGACAGAGCAGGATGTCACTGATTTAACGCAGGGTAAGGGCTGCTGCCTGCTGCCATATGGGAATGTCAACAGCATTCACAGTGCAGAAACACAGAGCTGCAGGGCTGGAAGGGACTTGGGTAGACAAGGCAGCTAGTGCATTGCCCCTAGGCAGGATCAGGCCCCGGCAGACCCTCCCTGACAGCTGATTTTCTAACTTTTTCCTCCTGGAGAATACTGCTGCTGCCTCTCCAGGTCACCCATTCAACGCTGCCTGGCTCCACCAGCCAAAGGACTCCTTGACATCCCTGCCACCCGTTCCTGCCAGCTCCACAGCCAAGCCTGAGGAGCACCAACTCCTCTGCAGCAACAATTTTGATATAGGCACACAGGGGAACTGTGATGCAGAACACTTCTGTTGTGATTATTTTTTTCTCTGTGTTCCTTAGTAACCCATTTTGTGTGCTGGAAACAGCAACATAACTAATGTCTGAACCCCTTAAATCTTTGAAGAGATCAGTACACAGACTATAAATGAAGGGCATTAGATGGAGCCACCCAGCCTCTTGGCCAGAGAGGTCTCCCTGAACTCCTCACTTCATGCACATTCATTCTGCTCCCAGCCCCCTTGCACCAGGTATAAATCCAATGAGGGAAAAAGAGGGATCAGTGCCCTTCCTGAGACATCCCTGATGGGGCTGAGATCACTACCGCTTATTCCATTGCAGTCTGGAAGAGGTGTGAGCATGGGACGTGCCAACCTCCTGTGGCGAGTTTACAGGATTGGTGAACACAGGAGCTCAGACAAGACAGGAAAGTATCTGCTTTCACTCTCAGTAACCCAGATCCTCCCCTTGAACCACAGGCTTGGCTTTAAAACAAGAGGTTTATGTAAACATATTGCTTGCTTTTAATTTGAAGCTACAATTTCTTCTTCTCTACTAAAAAGGTTTGGGGTTTTTTCCATGTGATAACCAGACCTGGAGCCTGTCTGGTGCAGGCATGGAGAGTTACCTGGAGCTGGGCTTGGGGAGAATCAAGTAAAAACCATTGCTGGGAGAATGCTGATGAAACCTCTCATCCTGTCAGTGCCTGTAATCCTGTGGGTCTCAGTTCCTACGGCTTTGCTGTTTCTCTGGGTAAAGACAGTCCTGCATACACAGGGGAGATGCCTGATGCCACCCAGGAGCTGTGGCCGATGGGGAGCCCAGGAATATCGCACAGCCTCTCCAAAGCAAAGTTTAGTCTCATGTTTGACTTATGAAAACAAACGAAAGGAAGGGAAAAACCTCTCCTATTACTCACTCCCAGGGCAGTGGGGCTGTGCCGCCACGGATGTGCTGGTTCGCACGACCTCAGGCAGTGCATCCCAAGCATCCCAAGCCAGGCGCAGTGGGGGCCATAGGCTGACTCACACCTGCAGGTGTCATTGGGCTCCTGCCACCCACAGCCACTGTCCCGTGGCCGGCCAGGCCATCTGCATCACCACAGGTACCGCAACCTCTGGCTCCAACCCGCCCCAGCACTGGGGAGCAGTCTCAATACAGAGCGAGCCTTTGGCTCTCCCCTGCGGACCCACAGGAAGCTTTCCCAGCAGGTTTTCATCTTTCTTCCCCTGAACTGACCCTACTTTACCTCTGCCACAGCGGGTACAGAGGCTCCTGCTGCACCTCCAGCAGCACAAACACCCCATCTCCTCACTCATCAGTGTTTCAGCATCTTCTTGCACATTTTATCCAAGTGAAATAGCCTTTGACTCATTTTTGCTGGGAGTTGCAGTAAAACTGCCGGACAGACTTCATTTGCTCACTCAACTCAGGTTGGTGCCAAAAGTACATCCCCACAGATGCCCCTGGACCGAAGCATCTCAAATACTTCAGTCTTCCACACCAGGCCTTTCCTGGAAGAGGCTGCAGCAATCTCTTGGGTAGCTTTTATCGCCAAGAGATCATTGCAGCTGAGCCCCCACTGCCACACATTGTACCCCCAAATAGGGTGGTTTTAAAAGGGGAGTTTTAGTGAGCTAGGTATTAAGAAAATACAAGAAATCAACCCCAAAGCCTGCACACACACACACACAACCTCCCTCACATCATCCTCCTGCAAAAAGCAAGCCGATTTTGCACACAGTTATTCATTTCCATCAGCGAAGAAGCCACCACTGGTGCATCTGCTCTCTCGGCACAACCCCAGGGAGCTGGAGCTGCCATCCTCAGGGACCTGCTAATTTAGCATTCCCTAATGAGAGCTACAGAACCATGCTGCTGACTTGCTTTATGCTATCGGGACCATTAAAACACTCATTAAAGAAGGTCTGGGGTTGCTCTTTGGCCTGTGGAGCTCAGTTGAGTTGCTGAGTAGCTGGTCAGGCTCCTGTAGGAGCATTCTTAAGAAAATAACGTCTGATGATAAATTCCCAGCTACAGCAATTGCATATTAAATGCATTTTACCCCAGCTAGTTCTGTGTCACAAGTTGTCAGTACAGATTGGTGGGGAAAGAGTATGAAATATTCATGAAGTTATCAATGGCAGCAAGATATCTAGTTAATTATGTTGCTTAACACTTCCTCCCAGGCTCTGAATACCCAGCACCGACTGGCTCGTTAGCGTAACTGCAGTTTGATTGTGCCTTTGTGGCAGTGTGTTCTCCGTACCACTGACACACCACTGCGCTCTTGGACCAACTCCATCTTAATTAGCTTTGCTGCCACTGGAATTTGGCGACATGTTGTAGAAGTCGCTGAAATTAACTTCCTACTCTTCCTCAGACAGATGGGACCTCGGTACCTGTGTCTGCCTTTTACAGTTGTTTAATTGTTCTTTAAAGGACTGTCAGGAAAAGACAACGTACCACACTGCCTGGGTGCGTCACAAAAGAGACCTTGGCTTCAGCACTGGGTTCTGAAAATGAATGCATTTCTTAGAAGGCATATGAATTACGCCAGGCAAGTTGATTAGTAATTTGGATCACAGAGCAGAGGTTTCCAGGTAGTGGGGCCCCTTTGGCTTGTGTTACGCACAACCCAAAAGAGCACCTGCTTCCAAACTGGCATCCTGCCCTGTCTCTTGTGCCCACTGCTGCTCCTCAGCACAGGCTGTTGATGGGACTGGCGTTCATGGTGGTCTCTGCCATTAGGGTCCCCACCACTGCACACACTCTAGTCCATACACAGAGCCAGGCTGATGGGATTTGCATGAATGAGCACAGCAAGTGCAGGCTCCCCATGCTCCCCTGGTCATGCAAAGCTTGCTTCGGAGAGCATCAGCCCACGGCTGGTCTTTGACACTCGAAAGTCAGTGTCAGTGCCTTCTGGGGCCTGTTCCAGCCATCAGCTGTTACACAGGAAGATGTGGTAGAGCTACAGCATACTCACATCATATCTGCACGCTGACAGCATCACCTTCTTAAAGCTGTCTGTGCTGTGCTAGTGAGTACAGGAAAGCTGGAAGAAGCCCTAACAGTGCAGGATGGGATATTCTGGAGTATTCCAGCCCAAATTCCAGACCAGAAAACTTTAAGAAGTTACTACAAACATTAGCAGCACTTGAAAGGGTCTGGGGTAAGGCTGTTTGGTAACTGGAGGTGACACTGCTGGAGACCTGGCCTCACTGCACATCCAGTCCCACCAGTGAGAGCTTTTGCCTGCTGCAGGCGTGGTCCCCTCCCCATCCTAGGAACAGCACCCAATGAGGATCCTTTTACCCAGCCTTGGCTTTATTCTGAGTCTAGAGCCACAAAGGGATGGTGCAGCTTCAGTTGTAGTCCTGTACTGGGGGGCAGGAGTGGCAAAGTAAGGTTCACACTGCTTCCTCCCTGGAGGTTTGCTTTCGAGTTTCAGCTTCAAACAAGCCCAGATTTCAAAGTTCCAGTGCCTGCATTGCTCTGCATGCAGGGTGAAGGGTTTCCCTGCAGTTTCCTTCAGCCCCCGCTGCTCCCTGCCTGGTGTACTGCACAGCTTCATAGCAACAGAAATAAACCCACATCACCTGCAGGAGCCAAGCTGACATACATGCGTGTACATGGGTTTGAGGACATTTTTCTCAATTCTCTCAAGATGTTTTGTAAGATACCAGCAACACCACTGCTCTTTTCTGAAGCGAGAGCATCTTACTGATAGGACCATATTGCAGCATTTGCGTAACACAGCTAGGAGCTCCAAAAAGCAGTGCATCTACCAGTCTTTTGAAACACTTCATCTTACTACAGGCTTACTTTAGTGCTGACACTAGTGCCAATTTCCTTAGATAACTCTAACTTTTAAAGGCAGGCTTAATCTGCTGTACTGTGACCTGTCTGTGTCAAGTCATCTTTCCTTATTTCAAGCAATTTAGACCCTGATGCAGCAAGGCACTTAAGTGCATGTTTAAGTGTCATCCAATTCAATGCAAGAGCTTTAGCTCTTGCCAAGGCAGAGCTATAATGCCATAAAATCTTCTGCCTTTTGGAAAACCTTTATTTGGTGTGGTGCCCCTTCGACGAGGTATGTGCTGCCACGGGGTCATGGTCTTGCTGACATGGAGCCTCCCAGCTGAGCACAATGACTTCCTGCGGAATTAGGAGGAAAGATGTTTCCTCACCACAGCTGCATTTCTGCAAACTCTGGAATGAGTCTATCAAACTGAAGTGGGTTTGGAGGCTACGCTCCTACTCCTTGCTCTGCGTTCTTTAGTACTGAGTACTATTCATACACAAATAGCCATGGTTTGGCATTCATTCCCTAACCCATGCTGAGCTCTTCTGTTATTTTGGTGGTGATCTCTGAGTGTTGTTCCCCCCTAGTGAGATCAGTCACTGTCCATAGACCCACAGGCCCATCCATTCACTTTTTATGGTTCCAGGAACACCACTGCTCTCCCCGTGCAAACGTGCTTCTCTATAAAGGAAAGAAGCAGCTCTCCTCTGCACAATAGTGTGCAAATAAGGACATGATTAAACTATACTGGATGCTGAAAGGCAAACTACTGCACTATGATGTTCAAAAGGCCAGAATAATGTGATGGTTATAAAGACAGACAGCTCAGGCAGAGATTGCCTAGAGCACAGAATGATTGTCAGGATGGGCAAAAATGTAGAAAATCATGTGAGTGTGTAAGCTGCCAAAGCCAATTAATCCAAAGAACATTTTGCAACCATTAGTCTTCTATTACTGTTCATGCATTGTAATTACTATGGGTCTGCCTGG
Organism: Myiopsitta monachus; assembly: GCA_017639245.1. NCBI lineage: Eukaryota > Metazoa > Chordata > Aves > Psittaciformes > Psittacidae > Myiopsitta > Myiopsitta monachus. The sequence goes on along the minus strand of CM029929.1, from coordinate 16,252,715 downwards.
ATATGATGGCAAATCTTTAATGATATCAAGATTCTATTTGAACTTAAATTTTTTCATTGCATTTGTTTGTGCTGATTTGCTGCAGCATCTAAAGTTGGGAAAACTGACTTATTTTTCAATTCGTCATTTCAAGGGACACTGCACCCTGATTGTCCTACAACAAAGTAAAGGAGTCTGGAAGGACTGCTCAGAAGAGAGATACTGTGGTGTTCCCCTGTCTTGTCTTACTTTACAAGCAACTTATGCGGTTAATATCAGAGCAGACAAATAGCAGGAACATGGTGATCAAGGGAACTTCTGCTGATAAAAAGGTACAGAAAGCACTTCACTAGGCAGCTTTGACTGGGTCATCATCCCCTATGGTAAGATTAAAGCAGCTAGAGTTTAGGAATAAAGGTGAACCCAAACCTTACAGAAAGAACTGGATCCACGCTTAGTGGTTGGCTTAAACCAATGTTGCAGCATCCTTGACTAGAACAATCAGAAACACCATGTTGGGTAAACCTGAGATTTCAACTGTGTTATTTGGGCTTATCCTCTCCCCAAAGTCAAAAATCCTGGGTTTATTGCAAATTTAGCACTTGATTCACAATACATCCTCCCCATTAAGGACTAAAAAAGCTGTTTATTCAAAGTAAAAATATGATGATATTTATCAATTTGCTCTATTGCTGCCCTCAGGAAGGTGCAACAACTATTATTTGTCACTTCTAGAGAAATTAAATGGGGCCCATTTTTTAAATCTAGTGAATATTCTTTCATAACTTCTATCCATGTCATTAAAACTACTGCAAAATGCTGATAGTAGGAAAAAGGTATGACAGGGTAAGATAGCTACAGGGGCTTTTAGGTTCTATCTTAAAAGTTTAAGACACAAACCTCACTGACTTGCCACCAGTTGAAGCACCTAAAACATCTGAGACTGAATTTCCAGTCTGTAAATTTCCCACCAGGTCTTGACATCTATGGAGCTGACACCTCCTCTGTACCATGGGTTGCCTGCTAAGTTAAGGTATTCATTTTAGTTTCCTGGACAAAAAATGCTGACCTGCACTCTTTGAAGTCATTACTACTTTCCTAAAACTCTTCCAGCCCTATACAGCTGATTTTCAGCACAAAATTCCTTCCTGGCTCCTCCTGGCTTCAGACCTGCACAACAGCTAAAGCAGAAAGAGCCATTTCCAGCCCCTCTTCAGACTCAGTTCTCACCCTTTAACATTTTCCCTCCAGGGCTGCTTCCACAGCTAACCAGGTCTGTGCCCCCCAGCCAAAGCCTCCCTGCTCCACGCTGCACAGACAACCCACAGAAGAGAGACTTGGGCAGAAAACTACAGACACTTGGGGCAGCATTGGTCCCATATGGAGTTTGGGGTGCCTGACCCACCATGGTCTCCACACCTTGCAACACAGTGGGAATTAGACAGAGATCAGACCATTCCATTTAGGCAACACTTGCCTAGGCTAGCACATAGATTTCCAGCACAAATTGCTGTTGGGAGAGACCAAGATCTTTGTTCCCACTGCCAACCTCCATCTCTCTCTCCTATTTCCTTGCAACCATTCAACCATAGGGTCTTTGCAACCCTTTGGCATATGGCAGAGAGTAAAGATGAACTGGTGAGACCAGAAAACTTGTTTTCTCTCTCTTTACTGTTTATTTTCTTGCTGTTATCCCTGTTGTCTCCTTGCCCCAGGGAAGCTCCAGGCAGGTGGAGAACAGTCTCTGGGGAATGGACTTTAACACTGTGCAAAAGATCTGCCTCTTTCTTCATCACCATCTACCCTGAATTTTATCTCTCCAAACCTAATTGTGATAGCCAGCCTGCAAGAGATATGCCAGTCCTTTGGGAAAGGTTGTGTTGGACCAAAAGAACATATTGAAGAGATCTCTTAATTTTCTGATTACACTAATAAATAAATAAAAGAATGTATTTAAGATACATCAGACAGCAGCGCTGCTAGTAGAAGAGGTCACCTTAGGGCATTATCCTAGTCTGGCCTTTTTGAATTCTCAAAGCCATTGAAGAGATGTATTTCTTTAGACAAGCCGTTAAGTGCTAAACTTTTCCTTTTTGGTGGCAACTGATTGTGGACTGTAGGTTACACTTTCTTTTTATTTCTTTACCCAGATTTTATTTTGTCTCAGTTCTATAATTGCACAGTGCTCTGGGCAACTGACAGAGAGAAACACCATATGAATGTGGCTACCTTGCCTTTCTGCTAGCATTTACCCAGCTGCTTTATAAGAAGAGCAAAAAAGAGGAGAGGCAAAGAGGGGCAGGAAAGCCAGTGAAGAAGACTCAGCAGCCATAGCAGAGAGTGCTGCAAACAGGCAAGGACACCGCTTCGGGTAAGGAGATAAACAGAAAAAAAAACCCCAAATCCCAAACCGAATCTCCTAAAGTCCCCTACTTTATGCAGGTCAGAGTGCACTGCTTTGTTTGTTTGTCTAGCTTCTGAAAGAGTCCAAAGAGAAAGATTCCGTTTATCCACTGCGTCTGCACATAGGCAGCTAAAGGTTTTCAACCTGGTACACAAGTGTAAGCAGCAACTCAGCCAGCATGAGTCTAGGCAGCATTTGGGATGATTTTTAATATGGCTACATTACTTAGGAATGGCAAAGAGATTCGTATTGACAAAACTTACAGCACTGCCTTCCACCTCCCTTGCAGACCAGCCATGACCTGAAATCCTGCAAAGCAAAGTGAACCTTCAGCTGCTCCCCTCCATCCCTGCCACCATGGGCTTCTCTTCCCTTTTCTTTTCCCCATTCAGTATAAAACACGCAGAAAAGTTACAGGTATTCTGTAACCAGCAAAATCTCTGCCCTGCACAGCCCTCCAGGGCTCATCGTTGACCGCTGTGTCATGGGAATTCACAGCTCAACCCAGACATAAAACTTGCTCTAAAGATAATCACCGACTGCAATACATCCTCATGACTAATAGGAACAATTACTTTAGATGAAGGCTCACAGGTATTTAAGCAAGTTAAAAGTGCTTCGGAAGCCTGATTATAACCAGCAGGCCAAAATCCAAATACAATTTTCTCCCTGGCCAGCCTTAGAAGTGGTCATAAAACACGACTGGTTGCAATGCTATTAATTATTGTTACAGCTCCTTTAGCAGCATTGTGGAGACAGAGTACAGAGATCTCATTACAAGCCGAATGGACAGCTCTGAAGTGATCAGAAAGCCAATGAGCACTCAAGGAAACATCTTTTTAAGTTATTATTTAATCAATTTATAAGAATACAGAGTTGAATTGTGCTGGGAAAGAGAGAGTGGCTATCTCCTCACCATGGAGAGAGCTTTCCTGGTTTGTCTACATCAAAGACTTGTATCTGCACCTCCTACTCATTTGATCTTAATTCAGCTGAAAAAAGCTCCGCTTCATGCATTTCTAGCTATGACTTAGACATGAAACATGATGCAGTGGTCTTTGACGAATAAGGAAACATGGACTGGGAATCATCTGTGCCAGGAAGATTTGATCTGATTTTCAGAAAGAGGTGAACATGTAGCAATGCACGCACATACCTGCAGCTATAAATAAAGCAGGAACTGTTTGCAAGGGAACAGGAGCTGAAAGCCACTCCCTTGATTCAATTCACTGTCCCAGTTCATCTCTATAATTTTATCACCATAAAAATATCCATGCAGCCAGCATTCTCTATGCAAATTACTTCAAGCAAAGCACAGGGCATCAGCAGGTGCTATGGCAAACCCATGGTGATGAAGCCAGACTCACCTCTTGCCCCCGAGCAGTGGCTGGTGGTGGCTCCATGGGGAGCAGAGATGGTGCTCCCCAGGCAGGAGTCTGGGTTGCCAAACTCCCACTCTGGTGCCTGCTTCCTTCCCACAGTCCCTCAGCAGCCACAGCTTCCCAAGGAGAGACTGCATAAACCTGCTAATAGGTCCTGTGAGACACGTTAAATAGTTTAACTGTCTTTGGAGACTCCTCAGTCACTTGAATGTGCTGGAATGAAATAAATGCTGTTTCCAATGCTACCTGACAGACAGATGGGCTGTAGGCAGGCAGGCAGTGTGGTGGGAATTAGGGCACTGAGAATAACCCTAAGTCTGTGGTCCACTGCTGCCCCAGAACTCCATCAGGCTCTCCCAAACACATGGTTACCCTGTTCCCACCCTGCTTGCAGAGAAGGACCCTGATTTCTCCCTCCTGATTTTCTTCTGAGACAGGTAAATAATATTTCAATACAAATAGTTAATTCCTTGAGAACTTTTTTCAGGTCTTTCATTGGCAGTGTGTCTGCTGTCAGTGTTTGCTCATGGGGCTGTGCAGTGTATCTCTGAAAACAGTGATAACGAATTATTATTAAGTCTTGCCTACTGCCATGCCAAGCAGAAAACCACGGGCCAGTGGTTTCTGTCTGAGAAGCAGCAAATTTTCTCCTGTGTGTCTTTTGAAGCAGGATGGCCAAGGTAAGGAGTGCCCAAATCACTGAACACAGAAATCAAGGTGAAGGAGGAGGTTTGGAAATCACCAAACCTTCAAAGGTGTAGACACAAGACATTTCCAGGGACTTGGAATTTGAGAAAAGGGTATGCTTTTATAGGAGATAGACCGTGCTTGATGAATGGACCAGCTGAAGAGGTCTGTGTATACCAGGGGAAGAAAGATTCATTATTCAGAGGACAAAAAACACCAGGGACCAGAGATCCTCCTAGGACATGGAGTTCAGTGCAAAACGTGCTCCAGAGTGGTGGAGAAAACACTTCACAGAAGTTTGCACAAGCATGGCTTTTTCCTCTGACAGTGCCTCGCTACAAACTAGAGCAATTGGTTTATGGAAACTCTAAGAATGCTTGTACCCAATTACCTGATTTATGGGGGTGACCTAAGGGTTTTGAGAAGAGTATGTCGCAGTTAAGTGACCCTTAGTGAGTGAAAAGAGGATGCAAAATTGGGGCAAGTCATTGAGGCCATTTCTGCAAAGGAACAAGATCCCAGAGCACTGGCCCAGACTGTAGATTTGGTGGAGGATGGCCGCTGCTGCAGCCTCCCTGGAGGTAAGGGAAGCATCAGTGGATGCCTCAGCAGGTCCTGAGCAATGCCCTCTTCCATCATCAAGGAAACCTGCCTCAAACCAGGGAGAGTCAAGTGTCAACAGGCCCTTCTCCCCAGGCAAGAGCAACCAGCACCAGCTTGCGTCATGCGTGGTTTCAAAGGTTCCAACCACTGTAGAAGCCCACAGAGCTCTGGTTGGCACCATTTGGTTGGTGTTTGTTTGAAAGACATCCCAGCAAGGCTTGCAAAGCAAGCCTGCTTCATAAACCAATATAGAGCAACACTCAGCTTGGACGCAAAGTGCCCTCCTCAAAAGACCACTCAGTGATCAATTAGATTACAGTAGCTTAACCAAACTAATACAGATATTTTTAAGTTCAGAGTTGTGTGTTGAAGCAGTGCCTGCATTGTAGATATACTGTTCTCAGTACACTGTTCCCCATCTGTTATACCCTAACACAGTGTGGGTAACTCCCCAAACATTATCGCTAACAGAACTGCAAAAGCCAGTTATATATCCTAGAAATCTGTTGGGTTCTTGCAACAAACTGGTTCTGAATGATGACAGGGGGCTAAAAAGGCACTGTTATGTCAATGCTTGACCCAAAGCCTGCTGACACCTACAGAAATCTTTTAGTGACTTTAATAAGCTGTGGATCAAGCCTGTAGAGAGTATCACCCACAATGCAATTAAAAATCAGAACAAACTCAATCACCTTTGCGAGGTGCCAAGATTTACTTCACTGCAGCCTCTAGCAACACCTGCTAATGCCAGGGTGCAGGCTTTGGGGGTCAAATATTAAAGGCTTCTCTAACATGCAAACCAGCAAGTACTAATTTTTGCAAGCCTCCTCCAGGACGCAGGCACTAGCTCAGGGGGAGCAGCTGTGTGCCCACTGCTCCTGGAAGTTTAGGCATTTGTGTCCTTATTTCAGCTTTCAATAAGCTTCACTTGAGGCAGATTTTAAAATAAAACCCAAAGCTTGAGGGAAAACCCTTCATCCCATCTCTGTCCTGGGAGGCATTTATTCCCTGCCCTCAATCCTTCCATGTCCACTTCTGAAGCCAAAGGCCATGGGGTTGTGTCAGGCCCATTCTGTGAGACAGGTCCTACTGCAGTGTGTTATTCACTGGTTTATTGAAGATATGGCGCCAGACCCCATAATGCAAATAATTTCTGACAGAAAAATTATTCTCTACTGGCAACAGCGCAGAGCTGCACATAGGCCAGAAGAAAACAACCTGCAAGGCATTTTGTGAACGTGAAGAAATGAAAAGGCTGTTTGCCTGCATTTCACCCCGCACAATGAAAAAGTGCTACACGGGCACACTGACACTCATCACCTTTAATAGGTGTCCTAGGGCTAAATATTCACTCAATGTGCTGAAAACGCAGAGGCAAGCCTGCAACTCATATACTTCAATAATAGATGAAACCCTTTACAGGGAGTTGTGAAGTATTTAGACCTAAAATGTTTCATTTCACTTAATTTAATATCACTTAACACTTGGAAAACTTCTATAAACTAAATCACAGGAGATTCAGATCCCTGCTGTGTCCAAATGTATCTGGAAAAGAAATGTGTCCATTTTCTGTGCAACAAATGCTCAACTGCAGATTTTCTGGATAATAAAATTTCCAGCCTGGCTATTTAATTATTCAGTTGACTGGTGGAAGAATATGAAGTTACAGAAATCTAAAGCCATGTGCTGGAAACTCTGGAGTAAGTTATAACAAATGTTTGCTTTAAAAACACACAACTAAGATATTTAGGAGCTTGTACTTATGAGATGATTATTTGACAATTATGCAAGAAAGTGCCATCTTTGCTCTCATAATCTCTCCTCATACGGTAAAGCAATATTTTCTTTTTTAAAGTTACATTAAATAAGAAAAGTCTTCATGCCAGAATTTTGAATTAAGACCTTAATCCTGTAACAGGAGGCATATGGCCAGACCCAGCCATTTCAATGGGCACCCATGCAATCATAAATGACTGTGCTGCAAAATGCCCAGTCACACTATTAGGTGCACCCTCCATTTATTAGGCTCCCTGCTCCTTCCTCTTCTGCCCCAAGCACCTCCAGGACGGTCATCAGACCTTTACCATCACTCATGACGCTAATGGTGGAGACCAGCCAGCTTGTGCCATCTCTGCAATTTACCACTGAGAAATAAGAATGTTCACAGGTTGTAATGCTTAAAATCCCCATACAATACACACACAGAGTCAGTAACATTCCCTGGTTGCAGAAAACCTGTGATCTCAAGGAGGGGAAGGGGAAAATGAGGATGATGTCTATGGTTGATGCAGCTGGGATTTCAAGGAGAAAAGGAAGAAACAAGGAGAGCATTGTAACACTAACCCAGCCCATACTACTGGAGTGCTGCGGGAATCACTTCACCCAGAGGTTTCCTGCGAGTGAACGGTCCACCAGGATTTGGTCTTTTCTACCTGCTGGTGGAGCCATGCAAAAAGGCAGCACACAATCCAGGGCCAGAGCCATAATCCAAATGCATTCTCATGGCACAGACTGTTGTTAGCCACGATATACTTCTGGCATTGGGCAATTTATAATTACATTGCTAATTACATCACCAGTTGAGTACAATCTGCCATTTCTGGAATTCTTTCCCTAGCCAAACACTGCCCTTGAGGCATTAAAAATATGCTGACATCCAGCAGCAGAAGTGGCAAATCACAGCATCCTTGTTATCACAAGATTCCTGTTGAGCCACTGCTGCTAAGCCTGCAGGAGCTTCAGTGTACTCCAGCCAACTCAGACTGTGCCTTTGTTCATGCTGTGGTAACCAGTGCCACCCAAATCAGAGAGGTGGCAGATCAGAAAGAAGCATCTCCCACACCAGGACAAGCCCCTGCCTCCCGGGGCTCACATCAGGTGATAAAAGCTCCTGGCTACCCACAGAGATCCAAAAGAGACTGAAGACACTTCTCCCTCCACTGAGTTTTGACCATTTGGTTCAGGCCAAATTTTCCGCAGACTCATCACTGCACTACAAGACCATTTTTTCCTACAGCCTAGAGACACGGCTGCCCTGATGAGCAGACAGCACGCAGTGGCAATCAGGCACTGATTTGGGACAGACAGCATGAGATGTGCGGTGTCATGTACATAAGCATCCTTCTTCAGAAGGACCTTGTCACTGCAGCCCAGAGGCCTTGGAAGAGGGACAGCAGCAACCAGGCACTGGGCCAGCCCTCCCTGCTAAGGAGGCAGCTTGCAGCCTCTCTGGGGAGAAAGCCAGCTTCCAGCTAGCCAGCATGCTGGCATGTTTGCCATACACCCTAGGCCTCGTTGGCAGCAGCGAACATGCACAATGTGGCTTTGGGAACAGCTTCACTGGCTTTCCTCCACCACAGGCTAACCCCACATGTAGACACCCTGAGCTAGCTCTTCACCATAAAGAGGCTCCTCTGTATCGTCTATGTGGGTCTGGAGATTTTCTCCATCCCTTAAACACCCTCCTGAGAAACAACCCAGGAGAGTTATCTGCTTTTTCAGACTATTTTGCCCTTGGGAGACAGGGCCTGTTAAACTACACCTCCTCTTCTTCCACCCCACCTTGCCACCGGTTTGTGCTTAGCCACTGATTGCTCTAACATCACACCCTTCACATCCAAACCGCTCACAGAAAATCTTCCACTTGCTGCTCTGCACCTCCTTCCACCAAGCTTGGTTCCTCCTGGCTTGTTACAACAAAGCCAACCAGTCAACCACTCTTAGCTGGTTTATTTTAAACTCTTATCAATCCATGTCTGCTGTTACATCAATGCTCCTTGCAACAGGGAGTCAACTATTTAACTCAAATAACTCTTTTAACCCAGCCTTTAATGACTTCTGCCCCTCCAACATGATCTGTACCCTGGATAGCTAGGGCCAAGTGAAAAGTCATCACATTTGTAGAATACTTCCCCTCGCTGTACATTGGTCTTTCCAGACTTGACACAACTTCACTCCCTACATCAACTGCCTGCCCAGGAGGTCTCAGTAGCCTCTAGAGTTGCAATATTGACTGATTTTGCTTCAATACAACTTGTTGGAGGCAGCACTAGGGCAAATCAGCGATGGCCTTGGGACTACTGAGTCCCAATGTGGACAATACCCCTGGGAGAAGAAACCTCCACTAAAATACGGGAGACGATAACCCAAACACATCACAGGATCACAGCTGAGGTGTGCTGAGGCCACCTGTGGCCTGCAACCCAACGGGGATGCCATGTCCTCCCATCCCAAAACACTGTCCCTGCTGTCCTGGGTGATGGCACAAGACATGCTGGGGAGGATTTTGCCCTCTCAGGTGCAAAAGCTGAGCCTGGACATGGGATGATTTGCAGAAAGACAGATTTAATCTTTCTTGACAACTTGTCTCCTATTGTGTGGATTTGTTCAAAAGGGAGAGAGCAGTTGTTAAAGTCTGTGGGAAGGGAAAGGAAACAGTCACTGCTTCCCTGGTCCAACAGCCCTGCTGCCGCCGCTGTCTTGTCAGGGGAAATTAGGCTGGAGGGATGCGAGTCACACAAAGAAGTTGCGTTTTCTTGCAAAACACTCTTTGAAAGACCTCAACTGGCCCCTTTCTGACAGTGATACTTTCCTCCAGAAGTTTCCACTGGCTCAGATTTCCCTTGAAGGCAGAAGCTGGGCTCTTCAAAGCTGGGGGCAGAGATGGCTCCCTGGGTGTGGGTTCCTTAAGAGCTCTGAGCATCCTGGAAGCCGAACTCTACACAAAAGTCACACTGAGGACAGACAGTGAAGGAAATACAGATAATTTGCCTAATGAGCAGACAAATTTTTCCTAGCTGCTTTCACTGTATTTCCAGTGGAATAATCCTGATTTCTCCTGCCACGCTTCTGCTATTGGTCTGTGCTCTGCCTACCATTGCCGTCATTCCAGCTAGCCCTTGTCTGCTCAGGAAATTCATGGTATGTGTATTTTTGTGCATGGTGCTCTTGAGATGTCTGAAAAATGTTCCTGTGAAGCAGGCACTGATGTATCACTCTCTGGAGAAGATAAATTTCTGTCTGCTTCCTGCATCTCTCTGTTAAGATACAGTGTGAATACAAATTCGCTTAGAAAGGTTGCGTTAAAACAATAATATGCCTTTCTCTTCTTATATTTTATATAACACAGCTCTTCCCATTTCACATTGAAAATACAAGACACCGGTATTTGAACAGAAACTGAGCTTTGTTAGCTGAAGATGTCTTATAAATGGCTAATACTAACCTTGCCTTTAGGATTTCCTGTCTGATGTTTGTAACTAAAACAGGAGAAGATACTGAGTCTTTGGGGGTCACAGCTGCTCTGATCAGCCTTCTGCAGACCCCCTCATTGTGTCCCCAGACCACTCCCAGATTTCATCGGCTGCTCTGAGCCCCCCCCGCAGTGAAACCTCTGGGCTGGCTCAGATCTGGCTAATCCTTGCCAGCTCTTGGGCAAAGCAGGCCTGAGCCCTGCTGGAAGCAGGCTGAAGCCTGGTGGTCCCCCCAAGTACCTGAGGGCAAAGATCAGGTCTCCAAGTGCCTCTGGGATTTCCCAGTCCTGCACAGGACAAGACATGGGTGATTTCTGTCCCCTGCAATGGGGCTGTTTGCAGTGGACTGGCAAGAAGGGCACAGGCTGATGCAGAGAAGAGATGATCATTGACAACCACCCCACATGGCTGAGAAGATGCAGGGCTGCAGCAGCAGGAGTTGATGGCTGCGGCAGGGACCCAGTCTTCCTCCCTGCAGCCCCACTTCCAGCACCAAGCTAAACCTCATGCCCATTAAAGCTAATGGTAAAAGCTATTTAACAGGACTCTGGGGCCAGCCAACGATGAATGAAAATTGTTTAATGGCTATATAGCCAGAGGACAGACTCTGCCCATGTTCACAGCTGCATAAATCCTGACAATATGAACCCTCTGGGCCTGACAGGCTTTGCAATTTCAGCCATGTCCCTTCATGTACTAGCATCATAATGCCAGCTATGGGGCACAAGGGCCAGGCATTGTCTCCCTCCTCTGCAGGCAACACACAGGCCATTGCCAAACCAAACTTCTTCCAAAAGCATTGCCAGAGGGGCCTTTTGGTGCTATCAAAGCGCAGGACACCTTCTGCCATGTAAGAAAAGGGTGGTTACTGAGTTTTTGAATAGCAATCTTTCCCTTTCACCAGGTCTTTAAGTCCAAGATGGGAGTCATGCGCAGAAATCAACCACTAGAGTGATGGAGAATGATTTTAAATAACATATGTTTGAGTTTGTGGAAATTAAAGCACTTCACACCCCTAGTTCACAGCCCTGCACATTCAGACCTGGGGATGCAAGGGACAGTCTGCTCCTGGGCTGGGGACAGGAGCCTATTTCTGCCAGCCCTCTCACTTCCAAGCAATCTTCCCTAGCCCCTACTAGAAAATGAGTCTTGTGCTGCAACTGAAGCAGAGAGGACTCCTGCTTTTGTAACACCCTGCTCCTGCTGCCTGTCCTCACAAAGCCTGGCCATGGTGCCATGGCTATGTCCATGAGGAGAACCACAGGGAGCTTGGGTATAACAGGTAAGGTGACCAAGCACTTGGTCATCCTTCCATCCCTTTGCAAACTGTGTAAGACTATAAAAATACTTCTTAATTATGAAACTAAGCAAAGAAAGCACAAATGTTGGAATATTGTCATTGAACAATTTGCAAAGGAACTGAAAGTACAGAACTGCTTTCAAGATAAACTCACAATATTTTCCAGACAACGAACCCACAGGAAACTCCTCCATCAGCTTGTTGGCAATTCCCAAGTTAAATGCCAGTAATCTGGCAGTGAGGAACTGACATCCAGCACATCACAGGTTTAGAAGCTCACCAGATTCACCCCCCTCTTCTGGGCTTGCAGCGTTAACCTCATTACTCATTACAGACATTACTCATGTCTGTAAAAAAGATTAATTTTACACTTGTTTCGCACCCAAAGCAATGCATCCCTTACTCCCACCATGGTTGCAAAGTAACTTAATGAAAAACTGCCTTCCCCTCAAGCCCATAAGAAGGTAACTGAGATATTAAGAAAATTGCCATCCTTTGTTACGGAAACACATTAAGTGTGTTAGCTAAGAAGGATTCTTTTGTCCCATGTTAACGCAGTGCCTACTCCAATTCACTCCAAACATAATGAGATCTTTGTTCATGTTAGTCAGAGTCCCAGTCTTTCCATCCTTGGGTCCCATGACATATAAGGGAGATCACATAGTGCTCATTTGGTATTTAGTCTCATTGTTGGCAGATCAGAAACTCTTCAATGCTATAAAATATGCACTCGGGGCTGTAGAGATGCAGCACCTGACAAATGTGGACTGATAAACAACACTAATCTCTGATATAGATATGGTTGAAGAATAAAGAAAGTCCAGCAGTCACAACTGCCCTGCAATGAGCATCTCTCCATTGCATCCTTTTGACAAGACCATCCTTCACTGAAATTAAATGGGCACCCCCAGCACAGATATAAGCACAAAGGGATATTTTCCCAACAAAACAGCGAGATCTCAGATATGAAAGATGAGCAGCAATTAGAAATATTGCCCAAGAGAAACTGAAAGAAACAGAGAAACACATCTAGACCTTTCCTTGGGCTAGGAACTAGCAGCACTTTGTAGGCTTTACTCTAATATTCTCAATGGTAGTTCATCTTACTCAGGCAATTTTCAATAAATATACACATCCTTAACATCCTACATATATATATATAGATCTAGACTCATTTTACAGATAATGACAAGAAAAACAAGGAGTTCCCTTAGTGATGATGTGCCCACGTAATAGAGATTGTTTCAGGATCTTGGAAGGAAGAGCAAAAAGCAGGCTATTTCTTGCATGGTGAAAAAATAAAAGACAATTTGGCTCATGATATATCCTTGGACAAAACTCTCTTTTTGGCCACATTTAGGGAAAATTACCCTATAATGACAGCAAATGAGGCTTTTGTCTGATCAAGAGTGAGTGAAGAGAGAAGGATTTGGACTTAGAAAATGCTTGCTTCTGCCTCCACGTTCTCCCTCTGAAGCATTTTGTTACTGAGGATAGTGGATGGCACAGCACAAAACCACTCATTTTCTTACCTACAAGGCTGGAATACTGGTACTGAGTTCACAATTAAAAAGAGAACAGAAGCAAAGTGAGCAGCAAAACATCTGCATTGTTGTAAACTGCTGGGTCGCAGGAACTGTGAAGTCCCCAGGCTATCTTAGCATAATTTGGCACCTTTCAACTGTCACATAAAATTTCATGGGGGATGATGCTTGGCATTGTTTATATGACATTAGCTTCACCTTTCATCCTACTGGGGACCATCAAATGCAAAACTGGATTGGATTTGGCAGATCACATTATACATGGGGAAGTGAGAAATATTGCTGTATCACAATTGATTCTCCCAAAGGCACCAGCCAACCTCTGATATTTTGATACTGAGGCGGTAAATAATTTCCATATTCAGTAAGCTAAGTTTTTCTCAGTATGCAAATGAGGTTTATTTAAAGCACCATTTTATATTGCTTACAATTAGGTTGATCTGGAGGGCTGCAGGAGGATTTTCGTCTTGGGAGCAGAGGTAAGTCCTTCATGCAACATAGGCTTGCCTTTGAGCTAAACCAGATTTGCTTGCTGGGCTTGTCATTGCTGGACAAGAGATATGCCAGAGAGGAGCCTGTAAGTGATCAGTAGTTTTATGCCTTGGATACCACAATTATTGTACTTGGTTGTAAATATTTGGGCAGACACTGAAACCAGCAGGTCATGCCAAAGGTCTGAGCAAGCCTTTAAACCAACCACAACAGATGGAGGGAACTTCCCAAGTACCAACCCCCTTGAACAGGTTGCATTTAGACCGGGTCTGCAATCTCCTGACTTCTCATTTATTTTGACAACAGAACTGAAAGCCAACCAACACAGTCAGGTCCACTAATATTATAGTTGAACATAACAAGAGAATAAAAGCAATGCCCAGAAAGTGAGTAACAAAATTGATAAAAGGGAGATCTTGACCCAAATGTGCTAAAAAAAGAAACCTTGCCCCATCTTTAGCAGGATCTGTATTTTCTTCATGATATCAATAGTAATTGAATAGACAAAGTTCAAAACGGTTGCTCGCCAGTCCACGTTCGCTGCATGCTAGATACAGCTAAATTTCTCCACTGGCTTCTCCTAAGCCTCAGGAGAAGGCTTTGGCCAACTCAGCAGGTCCCAGCACACTCCATGACTTGGTGAAAACCTTCCGAGACATTTCTGATGGGCTGCATTGGAGACAGAGCAAGAAGCAGGTGAGAGACAGGGATGGAAGGAATGTAAATAGCACAAATAAAACGAGCGGAGTCTTGTGAAGTGGTGCTGTGCCCTGCTCTCCCACCAACACTTCTCACCCTGGGACCCAGAAGAGCCCTCAGGCAGGGACTTCAGGATGTGCTGTACAAGCCTCAGAGGATGAATTAGCAAAGAACAGAAGTCTTTCCTCCAAGCAGCTCCTTCCTTTCTCACTTTCAGGAGAAAAACAGCCTCTGGTAGCACAGCACTGGGAATATCAGGAGACCCCCTTCCCTGGCACCCAGCCCCTCTCCACCAGCCCCCGCTGCTCCCTCATTGCTCTCCAAGAGATATTCCTTCAGCATTCCCTTTTGCTGGCTCGCTGTTCTCTTGCACTCACCTGGGAAGACAAGGTTTATTAATGTGAGTCACCCTCACTGCTGCTGCTCCCCTGCAGGCCCCGCTGTGAGCAGCACTAATGTGCCAGTTCCCAGTTTGCACACCAAGTGAAAGCAGTTTAAAGGAAATCTAGTCCCACGGAGAGAGCCAACACTAGGTTGATGCATCTCACAAACTCTAATTCGATGAGTTATATGCAGCCTTTACACACAGAGATGGATTTGGCTCTCTGAATACAGTTGCATTCACCACTATTGCAAGCCTTGTGATGTCTTCAAGGAAAAGCCTGCCCTTCCCCAGCCAGGTTCACATTGCACTTTCAGTGAAGGTGTCTGAGGCATTGGAGAACAGCCCATGGATTCATCACATTTGCACATCTTTGCTGCTTCTGGACATCTCCAGTGGTCCTGCACACTGTCATATTGTTTTGCCAGTTTAAAATTTCCTTCTTAAGGCTCCACTTTCAAGCTAGAAGTCTCCTTCTTTATTTAACTTTATTACTTGCTTCCTTCTGTCTCTCTCCAGCTGTGCCTGGTTAAGAATCTCTGCTAACATAAATGGGCAGGCATATTGTTATATTTTTAGTGCTATTCCTCTCACTTGGATCTGGAAGAAGTTTGATCTCCTGGAGAAAACTCAGTCAAGAAAGTTTTAAATCTCCCTATAGGGAGATTTGTTCTGTTTTTTATAGAGAACTACTGCCTGTCAAGAAGGTATTTCTAGAAGTGGTCTATAAGCCAGAGACCCTGGATTCTTTACACACTAACATAAAAACCCATATTCATTTGTACATCAGCCACTGCGTGTACCCCAGCAAGAACTGGAGGGGTCAGAGATCTGTACCAAATCAGCCTTACGGGCTGTTGTGGCATAGCAGAGCAATCAAGAACCAGCTTGCTCAGATCCTCATCCCTCCTATCCATGTCATGGTTAAGATTTTGTTTAGCAAAAGAAAGTGGTGCCTGAATGTTCAGTGCCCATCTTTAACGCTGTTATAGGAAATCACATTTACGAAGTAACTCCCTTGCCAATAGAAGACCCCTTCTCCACATCCCAAGCAAAGCACTCCAAATTCAACGTTGACATCTACTTGTCCTCAGGAGAAAACTTGGGAGCAACAGAGCAGTCTATAAAACGATGCCTGTCCTCCACCCAGGTTGCTCAGCCTCTCCCAGAACTTCAGCTTCAACTGAACATGAAGGAAAAGAGAGCAGAATATGAGTCACTCACAAGTTCTTCTTCCTTAAGGCTGTTACAAATATGATAAGACTTTTTTTGTTGCTGTTGTTTGTAAGTGCTGCCTAGAGTTTAATAAATGCTCATATGTATTATTAATCTGGAATATTAACTCCAAATCTTGTAATAAAATGACTCAAGCATTTCAAGCCATCTCAGAGGCTTGCAAAATCCTTGCGAGTTACTAATTAAGCTACATTGGAACTGTTCAGTAAATTTTACACTCAGGTTTCATCTTCTCTTTAGAAAGGGCAGACTACAAATTTATGCAACATAAAATGGAAGCTAATGAATTTGAAGCATATTCAGTCTGAAGCATGCATCTAATAAGTGGGAATAATAACATTAACAGTGCTTTGAGGTAATAGGCTATTTAAATTCATATTTGTGGAAGCCATAGGCTAATTCTCAGTGATCAACAGTTTAGATGCTGCTTCCTTGAAGGCAGAATCCAGAATACCTAAGGATACAAATTTTCAAGTGGAAGAAACCTCATGCCATTATTCCAAGTTGTGACACACAGCAAACAGGCCCTCAGATAGCACACTGTGCTGGAGATCTTGAGTGTGGAAATGTCATATGGATTTGGAGGTTTGCTTCGTGCTAGAGGAGACATCCACAATTTGGTATCCTTAGGGCTCAGGGTTGCACCTAGCCTGGTTAACCAGCAACTAACAGATGCTCCTGTCCAGGTAGAAACACTCCACCCTGGTAAGGGCCAGTGCCCAGACCATGCTTAATGGTTGTCATAAGCAAACTCTACAAAATAAATAAAGGATCTTATTAATAACACATCTGGCTCTTTGGGGCCTTATGTAATGACTTTTTGCAGGTCGAAGTATCTGGAGCTCTCATCAGTGGTTACAGAATTCCCCGTCTGCATGACAGGAATCCAGCCCCATTTATTTCCGCAACTGGAAGATGAGTTTTGTAAGGATAAATGCTGCAACTTAGCAGGGCTCAAGTTCTGGTGTCCAGCCAATTCATAAACCCTTATAAAGCGTCTTCTTTTTCTCCATACGTGGCTGTAGCAGTACTGGCATGTGATGAAAACAGTGAATCCCTTCCCTAAGCCAGCCAACACAAATCATTTAATTCCTGGTCTGCCAATGGCTGCATTCTAGCATTGTCTCACCAGACCTGCAGCTGAATGAAATTTGGACAGCCATTATTATAGCTGTGTAACACCACATCCTGGCTTTTGATCTCCAGCACTGGCGTAAATCAGGTCCTCAGGGACCAGAAGTCCCTTGGGGTAGCATTGCTGTAGCCCACATCAAAAGTTGCTGGGAAGCATAGATCCAGCCTTTAGTATTTATATCATGTTTCCAGTTGCCTGCAGTGTTACAATGCCAATGATTTATTCATTTATTTATTTCACCCTTTGCATACAGTTTGTAACACGGAGAGTAAGCAAGATGCAATCATGCTGTAGCTACATGTACTGTAGGTTTTTGGGAGCCCCACCATGCACTTAACAGGGTGAGTGATGGCCCCCTGGCCTCCAAGAGCACCCAGGTAAGCACTAGCACCACTCCGTAGCTCCACAAGGCACACCAAAAGTTGGCATAAGGCAAAGGAAGGAAGGAGTCCCTCTAAAAGCAGCACCCCAGGGCTGGGCGGAGGTGAGAAGGGTAAGAGAGATTCAGACAAGGGAAAGTGAAAAGGACCACAATTAACTCTGTGATGAAATTCAGGACTTCCCTGGGACTTTTTTCAATGGACTGATGGGAATTGTTAAGACCTGAAGTCTTTAAGACGTTAAGACAAGTTAAGTCTTGCAATACTCTTGCCCCTTGGACTGCAGTTTAATGCTGGAAGAAGAGATTAGCCCGATACATGCATCATTTCACCCTATTTACACCAAAAGGACACCAAGCCTTTTTCTCAGAGCAGAAACAGATCCTATGGACAATGTTCTTTTTCAGAAAGCCTCTCAGCAGAGCCCTGGCCCAAGAAGCTGTAAGTGCGATGTGCACTTACGCCCCTTCTCCAACCTCTGTCTCTTTCTGGGACCACAGCCTCTGGTCCAGCCTCAGAGCTGCTCAATGTTCCACCATCCCCACTGTGACTGAGCAGTACATACGCTTGCACGGAGGACCAATGTGCTTACTTGGCCCTGAGCGATGTGTTTGCACTGTGGGGAGCTGGTGAGTCTGAGAGCATGTCTAGAAGTTGTCACGAGTACAGGTTTTAGTGAGGGCTGGGGCTCTGTTTGGATTCAATACTCAATTCATAACAGCTGCCCATAGCTCTCACAGCAGGGGAGGGTATGAAACATCTGCCAGAGACTTCTGGGTATCTCAGAACTCCGGTGGCACCTGCTGGGCATCTGATCACCACTCAGATACAGGTGCACAGCCATGAGTTACTCTGTGGTACCTGACCCACAGGGAGAGCTGCACGCTGCTCCAGGCACATACTCCACAACATACACATCAGTGCAGTAATTCACTTACATTGATACTCCTCCTGATGCTGTTCATATAACCTCTAATTCTCTACAGATGATGGAAAGCTTCTCTATATCCAGAAGGATCAAGCGGTGTCAGGCAGCTTAGCAAAGCTCCTCAACACAACAGAGGAGACTTATGCAGCTCTAACCTCACGCAGCCTCCCTGGAAGAATGCCAGGCAGAGTCTTGTGCTTGCAATAATTCTCGCACTGGCTGCTTACACAAACACAGAACAAACTAACCCAGTGCTTCTCAAAGTTACGGTTTTAAATTGAATTCTTTGGGCAAGACCAGAATCATCCCAGTGCTCTCTTGTCTTGTCTTAATTTTAACTCTGTTCAATGATTTTTATAACTAAGAGTTACAGCTCCCATACATTTCATCCTCGGCTTCCAGCTGGTCACTGGCTTTGCTCTGGCATCTTTACTTGTGTTTAGCAGCAACTAAACTTTATCTGTGCCCTCCCTCTGACTCTCTAGACTGGCTGCTGCTGGCAGTGAGCCTTCCTGGGTCATTTGTGGGCAAAATGGGAATGATCACGGGCCGTAGGCTGGAGACAGGTTAGGCACACTATTTAGTCTTGAAGTGGAGCCATGAGCAAAGGTTATTGCTGTGGCAGTAGCAAGTCAGAATAAAAAATAGGCTACACTTAATTCTGCCAATTTATGTGCTAATACTGGGGATGAACATATAAAGCTTGACCAAGGAAAGGGGGCCTTTATCCAAGGCAGGAACCCTGTTACAATAGAAAGCCCTTATGCACTTGATAAAGAATTCACCAACGCAACTTCCAAAAACATCCCCAAGATACTGCTGTGCCAGTGGTCAATTAGCATTGTTATTGCCATGGTGCAATAATCTTCTTTATTAGTTTTCTGTTTAAAATTCAAATGGGGAGATAAGGTGTATTAGATAATGCACACACTCAGACAAGGAACAAATACATTGCTTGTGCACGCAGCATGTATCAGAAAGTACAAAGCAGTCTGTGAGCAGATGTGCTAATGGACACAGACCCTTCGCTGTAACCAATTACTCCATCATTAATAAGGAAAACCAAGTTACACATCCCAGTAATGTAAAAGAGAAGACAGGAAGTCCATTAAAGATAAGCCCGAGATGGAACAGCAGCACTTTTACCTACTTTTCTGGGTCCCCACCACAGCACAGTATTCTCTTGCAGTACCAAACCTCGCACATCCTCTATCAGCCTTCCCATGGGAACATCACCCTCTGACTGAAGCTTTCAAAGACTTCTTTCATGTGGTGACTGGAGGGCTGCGAAAGCCTGGTGCTTTTCCTCTCCCTCCAGAAAGTCTGAAAATGGAAGTAATAAGCGCAGAAAAAGGGTCTCTCCAGGCTACTCAGCACTCTGCCCATGCTGGGCACCAGGGGATGACATAAGGGACAAAACAGTTTTTAATGGTTTCTACAAAATTTGAAGGATGCTGGACAGCATCTTTCTATAACCGGTCCCGCAGTGAGCATGACCCCAGTGCCAGCAACAGCAGGGAGTTGAATATGATGCAGCAGCCACCCCTGTCTGCTCTGAATTGAGGACAGTTTATGATGAGCAGAACCAAGTTGTCATGAACATATAACCTTCAGATTTTGACTGAACAGCACCAGTGCTGGCCCTAGAGCACTTCGTTGCTGAAATCTCTGAGCAAAACCCTGATACTGACAACAAGCTGATGGATGAAGATCTCGAAGCTTGTCCTAGCTCTGAGAAAAGCAATAAATCAGTGATGTAGGAAACCCCCAAGCCCCTGAGTGCTTTAAAAGCGAATAGTGAAATTTAAAATCAATGGGAAGCCTGGCAGAAAGGCAGCACAGGGGCTGGTGTGAAGAAGGGACATGCAGCTATTGTTCAGCTGGGGTAAGCTGCCAGCATGCTGGATCCTATAAGCCAATTTTACTTAATAATCCTACTAATATGGAATGACACTGGTTGTAATCCTTCAATGATTACAGAGTGGACCAATGCCTCAGCATCTCTGGGAGGATTTAAGGGAAAGTACAGCATCCGGAAAGCTATAGTCAGACTTTTCCTGTCAGTTGGAAGGGAAAAGAATATCAAGGCACAGAGGAGAAGAAGCTACTGCATGCTCTTTTATACTTCTATCTGGAGATATAAAAGAGAGCAAAGTTGGAGCTTCCTCACTGTGCTATTTGCCCAATGCCTCTGCAAAGCAGAAGCCAAAACCAGAGAAGAAGTAAAAGGGGGATATGCACAACAGCATGCTGCAAGCAGAAAGCATATGATTCTATGAGCATGGGGAGAAGTATTTGAATGAAACTAGTCCAGAAAAATCAGGGAGCACATTTGTGGTTCTATAAATTGCAAAAATAGAGGAGACAATATTTACAGTCAGGGGGACTTTGAACAGAGCACTTTAACTCTCTCTGCTTCCACAAAGTGGCCCCAGGAGAAGAGCCACAGGTGAGCAAAAGGAAGCCACTGAAAGGGCTTCCTCATGATCTATCTTGTCTCCCTGGGGACACAGAATCATAGAATGGTTTGGGTTGGAAGGGTCATCTAGTCCAAGCCCCTTGCAGAGAGTAGTGACTCCTTCAACGTAGACCAGGTTGCTCAGATCCTCATCCAACCTGACCTAGAGCATTACCAGGGATAGGGCATTTACCACCTCTCTGGGCAGCCTGTTTCAGTGTTTCACCACCCTCACCCTAAAGAAATTCTTCCTTATATCTCATTTGAATCTCCCCTTTTTGAGTTTCAAACCATTAACCCTGGTCCTATTGCAACAGGCCCTGCTAAAATATTTGTTCCACCTTTCTTACAAGCATGCCTTAAGTACTGAAAGACCACAGTAAGGTCTCCCCAGAGCTTTATCTTCTCTAGGCTAAACAACTCCAAGGATCTCTCAAGCACCATTTCAGGATCTCTTGTCCGCACTGCAGTTTCCCTTGCCACCAGCTGTCCGACAGCTTTCACTGAAGAAGTCTGTCAGATAGCGTCGTATCTCAGAGAAATCCACATCCTGCTGTGCAAGGAAACACCAGGCAAAACCCAGCTGATCTGTCAATTGCTACCAAGAGTTTAAATTACTGCTAATTCATTTGAACTGTCACTTGTACAATATTTTCAATGACTGTCGCCAGCCTGCGAAGTGAGAAACTGGAGCACAGTGAGGAGGTTTCACAGGCTAGTGAATCACTGCGGGGGGTGTTAGTAAATTATCAGCTGTATATTCAGAACAGCTGGAACAACTCCAAGAGCAGAGGACAGATGCAAAATTGTCGGGAGGATTGATTCAACGTCCTCACCAGCAGCCTTGTGTAAGCAATGCGGGCCAGGAGGCCTGAGGAACAGCTGGCCAGAGGGGACTTGCTGAATTATGGTGACAAAATTAGATAAAAAACACAGAGGAAATGACTGCAGCCCCTTACAGGGAGGCAAGAGGCCTTCCATGCAGGAACAGCTGGAGGACTCAAAGAGACCGCTCTCTCCCAACAGTAATCACTAAATTAGTCAAATTCAGCTGGTGAAAATGTTTCATTATTAACAGATGGAAGTTCAGAGTTTAACTCTCTGCTTTGTGTGAGGGTATTCAAAGCAGCTGGTAACCCCTCTGGCTCAGTGGAGAAGAGGTCCAGAGAGCAGAGTCCTGGGATGGGGGGGAGCTGCCCACAGCTGGGAGCTGCCCAAAGCTCAGGGCAGCCACAAGAGGGGCAAAAATGAGGCAAAAGCATTACACCACCACCAATAAAAGTGCCTACATCACTTTTCCCAGGTGAATTGCCCCACATTCTTCCCCTCAGCAGTATTTCCTTTTCTCATTCCAGCTGGCCATTCCCATAGGTGACACAAGTCCCAGCTGGCTGACACCACTTGCCTAAGCTGCTGGCATGCCAAGGTGGTCCTCTGAAGGTAGAGCATCAAAGAAAGGTGGCTGTCTTTTGGACTTCTATCTTTCATGAGACTCGAGTGGGGGAAATATCTTCAAGCTAAGTTCAAACAAAAGGCAAAGGGTAGTGCAGAGCCATCTTTGCTGAAGGTGAGTGCACAGTTCTGCACCCCTGGAAATGCCAAAGCTGATGGCTCTCCACACCCTGCGTCTTTGTTCTAAAGCAGCATTCCTCCACAAGATAGCAGCATCCTACATTAAAGTTATAGTAAAAACTGAGAATCAGAGAAAAATCTTCCTACGCCTCAAATAATTAGAGGATGTTGCATAGCTTGAATCACAAGGGTTTACATTTACATCACAATCTGGTTTTAAGGAGCCTTATAACTGTTCACTTGTTTTCTGAAAATTACCATGCACTTGGCATAAAATGCCCCTTGGGCAGGACCAGCTTTTTCCAGACATAGTTGTGTTGTACCTCTGAAGGCACTCAAGGCTGCAGAAGCAGCACTGTGCTCTGGGGAGGCACACAATAGGCTGGTAGGATGCTGCTCGGAGCCTAAAACAAACCCAGAGATGCCTGTCTGCTTGCAAACGAATATTGCCCCTTATGAAAATCACTTGAAATTTCTTCTCTTTCAGTAAATGAACATGTGCCTGACAATATGAAGCATTTCATCTCATATGACCTCATTCTCCATATTCTTCACTTTGTGAGCTGTCCCTCATCATTCATCATTTCTCCTAATATAGACTCTCTCCCCTCATCACCAGTACTCTGGGATGAATCATAAGTCATATTTGCAATTGTGAACCCACATGCCAACCTACATCTGGGGAGATGACTCTTTTCAGTAGCCTTAAATCTGCAGCTCGCTTTGTCAGGATGAAGTTTTACAGGTTGTTTTCCCTGTCTCTGAACAAAGAAGCTTTGAAAGAACCGGTGTTCAGAAATGTTGCCTTGTTCATTTCTCCTGTGTAGGCAGTTTCCATGAACTTTGCTTACCCTCATATTATATTGACAAGGAGACCAAGAATGACTGAGCAATAGCAGCTTTATGAGTTTCTTGCAACAAGTTTGGAATTAACTCAAAAACTGAGGAAATTTCTGTAAGGAGGACAAAGAAAACTGAACTATAGCAACCACAGGTTGAATTTTTTTGCCCATTTAACCAGAACCATGCATAATAAGAAGTTCTGGAAACGTGCTTGGTCTGTCACAGACCTCAGTATTCACAGTTCAAAGACTTCAGCTGGAGGAAAACCCCACTTACAGCCTAACTGAAGCATTGTCATAGCTTGGACCACAGCAGGGAAAGGGCAGCTCAAAGACCTCCTCCCACCTGTTAGGTATTCCTAAAATCCCAAATGAACTTGAACAACACCCAGAGGAGGTGGCAAGCTCACAGCTATGAGAATGTAATGACTACATTTTGGTTAATGGCTGTGTTTCAGTTAACAGAATTGTAATCATCTAGAAGCATAAGTCATCTTGGGGACAGTGTCAATGAGCCATAATGGCTGTGGTATTCTCAGCAGACTGCATAGAGAGGGAAACACACATTAACTAACAGACCACTAATTTCAAACCTTCCTAAAACCACTGGTTAATGTTTGCAAATGGAAGCGTTAATGGCAGTGCGGGAAGCAGCAGCTTCCAGAAACATCCCCAATGACATCCCCATGTGTGACTCACTACGTGCTGTTACCCCTGTTGCTCAAGCACTTAGAAAAGTGCTGGTGCCTTTCACTGTTTATTTATTTCCCTTTTCCTTGTCTGACTGAGAAAAGGAAATGATTTGCAGTGGGAGATACGTCTTCTGCTCTTCCACCCTGTAACCTTAGACCTGATCCTCTGCCAAATCAGTTTGTGTAATTGTATACATAAAAAGAAAGACCAAATGCAACACTGCTGCAAAAAAAAACCCAAGCAAAAGTCATTCAAAATCATTCAGCAAAATCAGAAACAATACAGAGCCTGGCTTGAAAAGCAGAAAGCTCTGGAGAGCCCTTGGCTATGTGGTGCCGCTGAGGACAACAGGTCCCCGTTAGCCTCGAGAAGCTGCCACATTTCAGCCCTGTAGGAAACAAATCTTTTTTTCTTGACTGCAACAACTTAAACGCTTATAAGAGAAAGAAACATGGGAAGCTATTCACTGCAAAGCACAGATGCTCATGGCCCATTGAACAGTCCACAAGCCATTCCTGCCCCAGCCCTCAGTGTCACCCACCTACAGGGACACATGGCATGGCCCAGTCGAGGATTTCTGGAGATAAGTGTATTGATGAGAAACCTATAAATGCAAAGTGCACCTAGAATGCTGTGGAGGAGCTCTGAGGTGGCTGCTCCACCTCTGGGCAGCTGGGTGCTGGGGAACACCTGGATGGCAAAAGGGAAAATATGCTCAGGAAAATAGACAATAGTTCATTCACTTCATTAATTCGTTAGAAAATATTCATTACAATGATGTGCTTCAGAGGCACAGCCCATCCCTGCCCTCCTGCCCCTACATCCACTGGGATTACAAAGGGCAAACCTAGCTTTAGCATGCTTTTATACTCCAAGTAAGCCCAAAGAGGAGTCACAGCTAAATCCCCTCACTGGGGATTTTCACTGGACATGTACATCAGCTGCTTTGGATGAGGGGGATACAGATGTGCAGACATGCAAATTTCTTGGCGGGGAGGCGGGGGGGATCATCCCAGAGGATGGTTTTTGCACACATACTGTATTCTTGGTATTGTTTCTGCGTTCTGAGTATTCCCCTAGAGCGCTTCTAAACAATGAATTTTGCACCTTCCCTCCCCAAGGATGATGTGCTTTTATACCTGAAAACATCTAAGTGGGATTTTTGACTTAGCATCTTTGCTCGCCTCGTTAAGCCGATCAAACTACAGTACTTTGGAGAAAAAAAAGAGAAGAGAAACAATGTTGTTTTGTCTGCTAACATGATTGATAGACAAGTTTCAATTATTGTATCTTTAACTGACTGGGAAGAGCTTAAAAAGAGACAGGCTGCTGAAAGATGGGTTTCTTCCCAGCACAGCGCAGTTCCCACGGAAAAAGTATACAAGGATGCTCTCTGGTGGTAGCTGTACGGCAGGGCTCTGCTCTTGCCCGCCGCGCTTTCAGTTCTTTTTACGGAGTGATAGGGTGAAACCTTGTTATTAGAATAGTAAATACATACATAAAATAATCACTAATTGGCTTGATTTACTTTGCTTTAAAAGTATTACCTCTGGAGGTGCTTTAATTATCCTCAAGGGCATGGGCAACTGAAGGGTTTGGTATTACACATTCTAAAGAAACCGCGTGCTCTACCTGGGGCCCTGCTGGGGACAGGGATGCCATGTGCTCCTGGCAGAGGACACTTAGACCCAACAAGGGCACAGCACACACCTCAGCAGGCCCAGCACCCTTTTGTTGGCCAAGTGGTTTGTGTCACTTTGATTCCCATGCTTAAGGCTCCAAAATGAACCAAATTCATGCCTGGAAATGGAGATCAGTGGTGGAAGTTAAAGTGATGTCTAGAGGGGCCAGCAGGTTCCCACAGCTGAGGTTTGCTCTGACAGCAGGGTGCAAAAACACAAGCATGAACCCCAGTTTACTGACACTGATTAACTTTTGCCTGGCTATGAACACACTTTTGATGCTGTTTCAGTGCTGCTCACATAAGTACCTTTTCTGTTGATTTTCCTGAACACCTTCCACATCAGCCCATTTCCTTTGCTCCCTGGTGGGGACCTCTTCTGCCTATGATGGTCCCTGGGGAGATGCTTCAGAGCGGATTGGCAAGACCCTCCCCTGGAGAGTATCCTCAGGAAATAACCTCCATTAGGCAAAGACTGGCATCTGCTAAACCTCTTCCCCTTCCCTCACTAACCTTAACCCCTGACTTCTTTATACCAAGACCAGTATCTGATATGTACAAAGCAGAATTGCAGGACCTCCATGCCCTCACCCCTGTCCTTCACATGCAGGACAGCCTCCTACAGGCATGCATTAGAGACGGAAAATATCTTAATCATCCACCCTGCTGAAACTACATTTGCAGAGCTTTAATTGATTAACAGGCAGCCCTTGCCAGCAAATGAGCGTTTGACTCCAGGGAGCTCTTGCTTCCTTGTTTTTAAACAGTGCAAAGTGGGAAAATGGAAGTGGAAGCTCTAGGGACCAGCAAGACTGGAGGGCTGGTGGGAGGAAAGCAGAGCTGCTCCATGGGCTGACCTTATTACTGCAGGGAAATGGAGGTCAAGTGGTAGCAGAGCAAAACACTGCAGGGAACAGGGAGGAATTAAACAACTTGAAACCCCAAACAGTAAGCTCAACTTCAACCCGTGGAGGCCAATATTAGTAACAGTTTGTGAAACTTTAAAGTAGCTAAGACACCACTAAAATTGCCTAAACCCCACTGATGTGTTCGTCTCTGATGACACAGAAGAAACCAGTGATACTCCATGTCAGCCAGGCACAGCTTTCCGCACCCCTTCCCAGCACTGCTTCAACCAGGACATATGTGCCTGTGGCCTGGGAGAGAGCAGGACCACACAACAGCTTCTCATCTCTTCTTCCAACCATCCTTGGTCCAGGAGGGTTGGCCTGATTTTAAAACCCCTTGTAAAGCTGAGAAAGGCACAGTTCATGGGGAAAATGGCCACAGCAGCATGGCCAGAGCACCAATGGCAGATACCACCATCAGTGAGTAGAGTCCGCTGATGCACTACTGGTACGCTGACAGACCTGGTTCTGCTGCAGGCTCCTAATCATCAGGATAGCAGATGCTTGGAGGAAAACAGGACTGCTGGTCCCCTGATGAAGCTGGGGTGCAGGGAGGTGCTCACAGGCCTCACTACACCCAAAAATCCCTATAATTAAATTAATGCAATTAAAAGCTGGCACAAAACCTGAGTGTCACTGGCAGTGCAGCAGCCAGGTGCATGCCCTCACCACGCTCTGCCGGGGGCAGGCTTTGCTGCAGAGTGGTTGTCACCCCACTGCACCCTGCGGTCCCACGCTGAGGCTGAGCCATTCCCGAGCAGCTCCAGGAGAGGACAGCCTCTCTCTGTAACCAGCCTCACCGCCGCCTCCGAGCTTTCACCCACCGCAGCCCAGCACAAAGCACCATGCTTACACGAGCCATTAAGCTTGCGCAAACTGTCAATCCCGGTTTCAGCAGGGGAAGGAAAGCAGTTTAGCAGGGTAGCTGCAGGTAGGCAGCATCCAGCTGCCGGAGCACACAGTGCATGGGAATGCATTTTAAGCCAGTAGTCACAGCGCTCCTTGCTCTCCCCTCCAGCATACACGGCTTCTTCCCTCCAAGTGCCTATGGTGGCTCCCCCCTGGGCTCTGCATACCTGCCTGGGATGGGGTCTTTGCCTATCTAGACTGATGCCTTTCAGATCTCAGGCTCAATCCTAGTGAGCCAGTGTACTCTGCCACATCCAGACCCCTCTGCTCTAGGAGCAGCACCTCAATAACCCTCTGGACAAAGAAAATCCTGCTCCTGGAAACCTCTCCAGTACAAAACCAGTGTTGGCCAAGGCTACTTCTAGAAAGCAGGTTTCATCAAAGATGGGCAGAATATTTTGGGGACAGAAAAAGAGCTACTAGATGCAATCACTGACTGCTTTTGAATCAGATGGTGCAGGAATACTGTGCTTGCTGTATTTTCTTGCAATCTTGAAATCCAGCTTATAACAGAATATGAGAGAAGTTGCCCATCTGGGTACAAAATCCATATCATCAGGCTCAGAAGCTCATTTACTCTATGCAGCCCAAAAGGGAGATGCAATATGCTGCAGCACTGGGAATCTGGGGCAGTATCCAATAGTAGGAAGACACACATCAGATTCCAAAACACCGTGAACCTCAGCCAAATCAAATTACTCCAATCGCCGAATATATCATTTTCCACCTTAAGCGGAACAGCCTGCCTGCCCTTAATGTGCTGCAACCTCGTACCAGTGCAACACTGAGAGCGCTAATAGAGATGACTTTCCCAGGGCTGTCACGGCTGCCCACTCGCTGTTTGATGACTTTACACACATGTGGCAGGTAATAATGTTACTGACAGCCTCTCCCTGGCTCCCAGTTTTTATTCATACCAGCGCCTTGTCTGTCTTTGCTGCCCCAGGGGAAGCGCTGTGCTCACTGCTGAACCTGAGCTCTCTTCCTCTCTCACATTGTCACTTATCTTTGCTGAGAAGTTGGACTTAATTTTGCTGCTGCTCTATGATGCCAATCTATACATCAGCTGCAAAGGCTAAAACCCAGATCATGACAGGGCAGGATCATAACAAGCTGGCAGCAGAAGAAATATATACAGTATCAAATCCCTTGCAAAAGCACCAACGAGTCTCCTGACAGAGGATGTATCAGATATTAAACTAATACTACACTCAGGCTGAGCCAAAAGGCCAAAGAGAAGCAATCCCAAAGGGGAAAACAACATCCTGAAACTTTGCCTATCCACTTCCGCACTAAGCTGATTTTGACTCAGATTCTTTTTAAGTATTAATGCTGTGAGGACAGGCGCTGTCCCTGTTGTGCTGTCATTTCAGCTTTCTCAAAGCCTCTGCTTCTACTGAGCTGGGGCACAGTGGGACCCCCGCTCACACAGCCACCTCCTGCTTCTCAGTTAGAGCAATGCCAAGGAGGTGGCGACAAATGCATGTCTGAGAAGGAAAACCAGTTTGAGCAAAGGCTAGAAGCATGAGGGAGCAGAGTATTCCCTTCCCATTAGAGAGGTTTTCCCTCTAATGCTTTTGCTTGTATTCAATATTCAGACTATTGGGGACTCTATCAAAATGGCTGTCTTCTATATTGCTGCTTCAAAAGACTAATAATAGAAGTTATTAGACTATAGAGAGGCTCAAATGATCACTGAGAAGAATTAGCAGAAGTAGAGAAGCCGTATGAAAAAAAGCAGGCAGCAATCCAGCAGCATGAGGAGCTATAGCACTTAACTAAGAATAATTAGCTGTAAAAATACAAGACACAAAATGAGTGCTTAGGCAGCAGGACTGCAGAAGAGGACTTGAAAATAATAACATGAGGCAGGAATGCCCTGGTTTTGGAAAAGAAGAAATAAAACCCCCAGTATCCCAGCAGGAGATATTTCGAGGGGTGACACCAGTAAGGACTAGTAAATGCCCAGGGTGGGGAGGAGGAGGAGCTGAGATGGAAGGGAGCAAGTAGATAGAGCACAGCGCTTCCTCCATGGGGATGTGCAGAGGGAATGAGCAGAATTCAGTTTAGAGAGAGGAAAAGCCTCAGGGAAGAGATGGTAAAAGTCTCCAGATCTATAAAAGGCCTCTTCAGAAAGGGACAGTATTCATTTTCTCTACTGCTGAGAAGGAGGTAGGGCTTGAACTGCAGCAGTAGAGATACATTTTAAGACATTTAGGGGGGAAAAAAAATCCCTCCCTGACTTTCAAAGGCTGATTGAACTCTATCCTTCCTGAGAAGGCAGGGTAATGCGTGAGGGAGAGCTGGAACCAGTAAGCCTTCCCATTCTAGGTTAGCTCTGCTTTCCCCCTGCTTTGGGCTAACAGAGAAAGCCAGCTGAGTTCATAGCAGCAAACCCAAGCCCTGGGCCCCAGTTCAGCCAGATAATTAAGCGAGTGTTTAGACGTCTAAGCAGTCCTGCTGGCTACTGCCCCAGTGTTTCGGGAAATGAAGTCATTGTTTTGCTTCCCACCAACATCCCCCATAACCGTGAGACGCGGGAGATGGGACATGGAGGTGAAATTCTCCCATCGCTGGCCCCGTAAGCCCATGGAGGTGGTTTTTCGGGTGAAGCTCAGCTCTTACTATTTGCAGACAGAGCCTAGAAATAATGAAATACTACCAACTTCCATTTGAGTTTTAGAAGGCACAATGATGTTAATTAGCGTTCAAATTAAGCAGCAAGATAGAAGTGGGCATATAATGGACCACTAATAAATGCCTGGAGTATGTTGAGAGACGAAGGTCTGAGGGAAGAGTGATTTTAATCACCAGGAGTATATTAATGATGGCCCATAGACTGCCTTATTGCTGTTCCAACATGCTGGAATGCTGCATTTTCCCATCAAAACACCCATTAAACTTCAGCTCACTAAAAATCTATCAGTGAAGCCATGTTCTGCTCATTTCTGCTCTATGTATGATCTAATTAACACCACTGAGGGGGCTCAAGCCCCGCTCCAAACACCAGCCCTGGCTCAGGAAGCCTGCCCAGCCGGGGTAGAGCTGAGTGGTGGCTTTGGGGAGGTGGTCGGGGCTCTTTGAGTACCTACCACATCAGTGTGAACACCAACATCACAGCTGAGAGCCAAAAAAACCCACACATCCCTGCACTCATGGGGAGCACGCGGAGAGCCTGGCGCTAAGCTGGGCATGATTCATTACACAGTGGCATCGGTTAAAATAATTGTATTTTTCATTTCCATGCAGATGAATTACTTCTCCAAAAAAGCCATTTGTGCTTAATGCCATTTGTCTGCAGTACGGTGCTAATCAACTGCAAAGACATTTTTGTGCTGAGATTGATTGACTCCATGTAAATAGGTGGAACCTTTAATTAAAACACAAGCGCAGACGCAGTGTCTCGGCGCGCTGACAACACGCGGCACAGACCACTTAAGGGGCTGATTCTATTTTAATCTACCCTGGCATAAATCAGGAGAAAGACCCAGTTCAGCAAAGCACTTAGCACATGTTTAAGTCCATCATATTCAGCAAAGTAGTCAAGCATGAGCTGAACCGCAGCAAAGGCAAAGGATATCGCAGAAAAATGACAGTGCTTGTTGAAAGGACGTGGCTTGTGTGTGACAAGGTGATTAATTTCCCAGATTTCTCCTGCATCAGGAAATACAATAGGTTTCTGGCTTTGCAGGAAAACTGGCAGGGTTCATAAAACCCTGCTGGGTGATGGTTAACCCGCCAAAGAGGATTGCAATAAAAGCCTGAAGGAGGTTAAGCAACAAGAAATTAGCTGGCTGGCTAAATTGCAGAGCTAGTTTACGCATGATGGGACACCCTGGCTTTGCACCATGAGATGGGTGCTCATCCGCACCCAACTTGGCCACTTCTGGGGATCAACGCCCTCTAATGCCCTGCCTGCTCCTGCCTGAAAGCACTTGGCTTGGCCATCTGCCTGCACAGTCTTGCACTGAGGGTAAACAGGTTTTTGCTCTGTAACATCTAATTTCTAGGACTTTTCCAGGAGTTGCTGCCTTCTGATGAGCTGGGCAAGCAAAGCTGATGGAAACCCTCACACTTTGACTGCAGCACAGGAGCAAAAAGGACCTTAAACAGCACAGCCACCACTTTTATGGCAAAAGAAGTAGATGGATGCCAAGATCCGCATGCCCAACTCCTGAACACTACAGCTCCTTCCTGTGATGGGAATAACTCTCCAGCTCAGCTGGGACTCTGCTAAAGCCAGTCATAGCAAGGACATTTTAGCCTTTGCATCTTATGCATGGAGACTTTGTGCTGGTGGGGTAAGCTGAAACAAAGGATTAAAACCAGCATGAAAATACTATTTATCCTTCAGGTTAGTAAAATAACAACATTAAATTTAGGCTAACAATTCCAGGCTTGGAAAAGAGAACTCCAGCACACGATGACACACAAACAGCAGGAGTCTCTTATTCATTTCTGCTTCTACCACTAGAACAAACCCAGTCTCATATTTGCCAGTGAGCTGATGGCAGCAAACAGGTCTGAAAAATGGACTTCCTTGCCTTCCCTCGAGCTTTGCATCAGGTTGCAGCCAGTGCTGGAGGTCAGTACCCCTGGAAGCAGTCACCCCTTCCCACGCCTCAGCAATGCAGCAGCTCACCCTTGCCAGGCTTTGCGATGGATAACATAGATGAAGCAATCCATCAAGCAATGAATTGCATCAATGCAATGCCAAGCATGATCGGGAGAGGATACAATGTGAAGTACTAGAGGAGGAACAGCCAAAGAACAATTTTTGCTGGTCTGACCTGAGCTACTGGGATTGAGATAAGAACTAAAATGGATTTTGACAACTGAAAACTGCTCAATTCCTTTCCAAAATGTATTATTATTGCTTTAAGTTGCTTGAGAATGATTAATTTTGTTTCTGTGTTACTGAATGACACAAACAGTTGCAGTCATACGATACAGCAGGTCACCTAATATTGTCAGGACACTTTATCTCCATGTCATGTTATGCTGATTTCCTCCTGATTATTGTGTTTCTAAAATCCATTAGTAGCAGCTGCAACTCAATACCAACTAAATATGTCATCATGTTTTCTAGAGTGAAGTACTTCTTTGCATCATAGTGAAGCAATTTGACATTTTGAATAAAATAAGCATTAATTATAACAATTAATGGAGCAAACGTAGAAAGATGATACCAGCCTGACAAAAGCGTGTTACCATGGTCTACCCAGATGGAAGCAGCCTCAGAGAAGATATCAGAGAAGGTTGCCACTATGGCTGTTGTAGGAATCCTGACTTGTACCTAAGAGGAACAGGAGGAGAAGGCTCTGCTTTACTTTGAAACCACCTTTTCTAGACAGTTTAACATACCGGCTGCCACATGGAAGTGGCCATAGGGAAACTCTTCTGCAGAAGGAGGTGTGAAGGCTTCCTGCTGGCAGGAGGGAGATGGAAAGGATCTGGGTGAGTTGCATTTGAAAACACTGACTCCTGTGTTGTTAGCTTTCACAAAACGTTCAGATATTTGCTTTCCAGGACCTCACCAGCTCTATTAGCAACAAATAACTTATTTAACAGGGAAGCTTTTGAACAAATAGTTTACTTTCTCAATGATCCCTTAATGCTCTGTAGCTGACAGGAGCCAGTGCAGCTCTGCTCTGGATTCCCAGCGGGCAGTTTCAGGAAGAGGAGGAAGAAGAAACAGGTAAAAGCACAAATTATTGGAAACTCTTTCTCCTCCTTTCCTGACACAGGGAGAAGTATTTCATAAGCTTTAATTGCAGCTTTCCCTCTACTACTTCATTATTTTTGTCCAAGACCCAGCTGCGCATGGACTGTGTGACCTGAGGCTGCAGAATCACACATGTGCAGTGACTAAAAGGCTGGGATCGCTGCAGGGAAATGGGTCAGTGCCTGCAAATGAGACCAATACCAGTGAGTGCTGCAGCAGAGCTCACTTTAGCAGCACTTTGCTGCTCATGGTGCAGGGTGTGCTGCAGAGAACCCACACACAAGAACTCCTGGAAAATGTTACTCGTAACTTTTTAAAGAAATTGTATGTTTTCTAATTGCAACTTTCCGCTGAGCCTGCTGCTACTAGCCTTGAGGACTCAGTTCCCATGCCATTGCCAGGCTAACTAGCTCATCACTGCCCAGGCACTCACACAGTGCATGGGTGCCAGAGTCCTTGCTGGCACTTCTGAAAAGCCTTCAACTTCCGTAGGTTCTGCTGAGCCACAAACCAGCTGCAGACCTGACCTTGACCGAGACTAATGCAGGCATAGTAAAATACCATCATCAAGCATACAGGCTTACTGCCTGTAGTATCATCTTCTTCACCTTTCATGAATGAGGAGTGATTTGATGGGTATGATCTGGAAACTGAAGTACAAGCAACACTGCTCAATGAGTGCTGCTGGCTTCCTTTTGAGTGACTGATGCAAAGCTACAGCAAATCCAGCTCCCAGGAACAGTCTTTTTCCTAAAGAGATTTGACAATCATGGTTTACCCCAGCAGGAAATTAAAATAGACAGACTTTCCCTGTGAAAGCAGAAAGCCCCATGTGCAGACCAAATTCAGTGTCCTGTGTTTTTTGGTGAGTGTCCCTTGCCCATGGTGGATTGGTGAAGTATCACAGACAGGCACAGTGTTCCCAGCAGTCTGAGGCCTTCAGACATGAGAAAAGACTACATTTTTTTCAGGGGAGAAGGGAAGATAACACTCCTATCTCAACCATACTGATTTAAATCTTACTTCAAGTCATTTATTTAAGGACTCCTTTGAAAAAGCTGGAGATCCTGAGTGGGGAGCATCCCAAGAGGGGATACCACAACCTTAGCAGATAGATAGCAAGAAATTCTCAGCTGCTGCAAAAGTAACATTGAACAGATATATGCACAGAAACACTTGATGAGCTTATTCCTTGCACCCTTAAATGATACTATCTTCCTTACGAAACAGACCACCTGAACATTAAAGTTTAAGGCTCTCATTCTGCAAAAGGACTGGAGTAGCAACAGATAAGCCCAGCTTTAATGAAGACTGCAGCCCAAAAGTGTCATTTGTAAATCTGTTTATGTTCAAGCCTTGAATGAAATCAAGGTGACTTTCACCTGGGATTCTTTTAGGGGTCACTTGCTTCCAAAGGTTGTGTGTAGTTTTGCAAATCACCAGTGTTTGTCACAGCTATGTGACTCCCACTTTTCTTGTTATTAAAAGTGAAAAATTTCCATCTATGTATATCATGGGTTCAGCAGCAGCAGTCATTTTTCTCCTTCTTGGTAGCTGGTGCAGCGCTGTGTTTTTGATTTTGGGCCTGGGAGCAGCACTGATAACACCAGTGTTTTCAGTTACTGCTTGAGAATGTTTTGGTTTGACCAAGGACTTTCTGAGCCTCATGCTCTGCCAGGGAGGAGGGGAAGCCGAGAGGAAGCAGAGACAGGACACCTGACCCAAACTGACCAAAGAGGTTATTCCATACCACAGCACATCATGCCCAGGATGTGAAAACAGAGGGTAGAGACCTGGAAGGGTGTGGTGGTGCACTGGGGGGTTGGCTGCTGGGGGGTGCACTGGCTGGGTTGGGCTTGGTGAGCAGTTCTATTCTCTTTCTTTGTATTTCCCTTGTATTGTGATTGGTGGTAGCAGTAGTGATTTGTGTCATACCTTAGTTACTAAACTGTTCTTATCTCAACCTGTGCGAGTTCTATGCTTTTGATTCTCCTCTCCATCCCCCGGGACTGGGGGAAGAAAGAGGGGGAGTGAGTGAGTGAGTGAGAAAACTTCGTGAGTTTTAGAGGCTTAAACCATGACAATGTATTATGAAAAGCACCATGCATTTAAAGCATCATGCAGCTGTTGGTTTGTGCACTACACCTGGGCTTAAGTTCATTGCAGGCAAGGAATGGTCCCCAAGGAACAAGGATGAGAATCTTGAATTTGCTCACTCCCTGGTGTCCTGGGTTCAGCAGTAGCAGTCATTTTTCTCCTTCTTAGTAGCTGACACTGTGCTGTGTTTTTAACTTTCAGCCTGGGAACAGGTCTGATAACACCGATGTTTTTAGTTGCTGCTCAGTAATGTTTACTCTGACCAAGGACTTTCTGAGCCTCATGCTCTGCCAGGGAGGAGGGGAAGCCGGGAAGAAGCAGAGACAGGACACCTGACCCAAACTGACCAAAGAGGTATTCCATACCACAGCACATCATGCCCACTATATAAACTGGGGGCAGTTACCCGGAAGGGTTAGATCACTGCTGGGTCGGGCTGGGTATCGGTCAGCAGGTGGTGAGTGGTTGTATTCTCCTCCCTTGTTATTTCCCTTATCATTATTATTGGTGGTAGCAGCAGTGGTTTGTGTTATACCTTAGTTACTGAGCTGCTCTTATCTCAACCCATGGGAGTTACATTCTTTCGATTCTCTTCCCCATCCCTCCTGGAGCAGGGGGGTGAAGGGGGGGGGAGGAGAGTGAGAGAGAGACTGCATGGTTTTCTGTGTTAGGGCTGGGTTTAGACCATGACACCTGGTCACAGGATCTCACTCAGATCCAGAACCAAACCCTTTTGTTCTTAGTACCATTACTTCAGGCAGAGCTACAAATCCTCCTTTTCCCTACATTCATCAAGGACCTCTGAACTTAAACCCCCTGTATTTGTTCAGCTTTCCCATGTGGAGGACAGAAGCACAGTGCAGCAGCCGGAGGAGCAATGCTGCTCTCAGCAAAAAGTTGCTCTCACCCCATGTCTTGATTCTTTTTTGCATTCAGCTTTACTTGCCCTCTCACCTGCCAGCTTTATTATTTTTCACTCCCAGCTTGGAAATGTTCAGATCCACCCAAGGGGTGGCTGCACTTCATTTGCCAGCCAATTGTGTATGAAGCCCATGTAAACTAATATGCTTTGGTGAGCCTTTGGAGGAAAGGGCATAAAACATGATTATGTGTATCCTTCTTCAGCTTATCCACCATCTGCTAGAGGCTCCCAGCTAAGAGAGCAGGAAAGGAAGGGATTCACCAGCGACAAACTCTCCCTCAGCCCTTTGGAAGAGCCATAGGAAGGGGCTGGAGAGCTGTGTGTGCCAGCAGCCCCACACCAATCACTGCAGGGCACAATGCCTCTGCTGCATCATTGCTGCTTAAACTGTTAGCAAGGGCGTGCAGCAGCGGAGATTCTCCAGCTGCTAGGTCTGATGGAGAGCAGCCAGAGGCACTCGTAGGGTGACCAGTACCAGCCAGCACTACCTCCCGGCATGGCTCCATCTCCCTGCTTAGCGTGGTTGTGGTGACATGCAGGACCACATGTCAGCAGGTCATATATGTAAGTACAAAGAAGACATCCACAGAGCACCGACACCATTCCTGCCCCAGTGTTAGCGCCACCTGCCCTGTTATCCTTCCTGGCACAGCGAGGTCGACGGATGTGCTGTCTGGAAAATGAGCTTCCTGAAACAGTGGGAGTAGTTACCATGGAAATAAAGAAGGGCTTTTCATCCCAACTCCACCAAAATATTGATTTGCCTCCCAGTGTTTCACAAGCCACTTATTAACAAAAGCAATAACAGCAGCAAAGCTGGAGAGATGCTGGGGCACAACTAACAAGTTGGGTTTGGAAAGAACCACCAGGAATCATTGTGTCTCTGCTGGAGAAGTTACCGATGAGCAGGACAAGCCCATGACATGCAGACATGCAGGGACAAAAGCATGCTTCACTATCCAAAGCCTTGAGCAGATTTGTTCAGTGACATCCCAGGTTACACCCCTGAGCAGACTGCAGATTGCCCCTGTTCTTTGAGGGTCCAGAGCACGTCAAGGTAAACTGAATTGCTGCATAGTGCCCGGGCTGGTGCTCTGCTTTGGATCCTAAACACATGTCCAGCTCTGTCCTAGCTGCTGGCAACCAGCACCCTTCCATCTGGGGCAAGGTGTGAAGGAATGCTTGCAGTTGGGTTCTGGCCAGCTTATAGCCAAGTGGGGACCTTATCAGATGCTTAAACCACAGCCCCTGAGCTAGACAAGGATACAAAAGTTGTTTTCTTATAACCAACCCACTTCTGAGATTAGTGGAGGGCCAGCAAAACAAAGGAAAACAGAACTAGAAAGATGGTGGAGGTTGGTTTTTCCTGATGGGAGACCTGTAAGAGCATCCTGAACACACCAAGGCTGCCCCAAGCTCTTAGCATAGCATCACCCTTCACAAACTGAGCACCTCGCCTCATCCTGCACCGTGCTCCACCTCCTGCAGTTTGGAACAAGCATCATGCTAAAACACCATTGAAACCCTTTAGGCTTTGCAGAGGGCAGAAACCATCAAGAACATACAACAAACAGCTAATGACAGATGCTCAGATCCAGAAAGCCTGTGAGGCACCTGTGTAGCACTGAGGCCCCTGCATGTCCTCAGAGATCTGAGCTCCGGTCCATGATAGCTGATTGGAAATGGATTGAATCTGAGCCCTTTTACTCACATTGCTGCATCATTAAGGATATTGGGCAAATCCTTTCCTGAGGAAGCAAACATCAAAGGCGCTGATCCTCCTTACTTTCTATTCCCTGCCTGCTGCTCTTATGTAAGGCTGAGAGGGAAGGGCCTAGAGCAGCCCTGCCAGTAGGGATGGGCAAATCCCAGCCATCTGCATGCAAAGCATTAGGACTACGGGGATTTACTTTATTTTAAGGAAGCCACTCTCGCTCACATTGGTCACCTGGAATTAGTAAAATAGAGTCCTGAATAAAAGATACCAAATGCAGGCTTTCTTTGAAGAGATCATATTGGGGGCAAATGCAATAAAAAGAGTATTTTTTGCATTAGTGTGTCCTTTCCAGATGGGAAGAGCAGCTTAGCTGCCCTGTGCCGACAGTGCTTGGGGTGACTTTTTCTACACCCAGGTTACACATGCTGTGGCAATATGGGCAGTCAACCTATCATTAACATGCATATCTAGGAGCGCCGTGTCTCATCAAAACTGCCTAGGACATATTTTAGCACATCAGAGCTTAGAATTGAAGATGCTTACACAGAAATACACAGATGGGTATCGGTGCAAGATGGAAACACTTCAAAATATATGTGGTGCTTGCAGCAAACTTTGCCTTGCTGATCCTTTCCTCCTTGGAAGAGCTTTCAAAAGTCCTTGAGGGGATCCAGATTATATTGTGTTTGTGGGAGGGGAATGGGATGCAATTAAAGCATAAAGTCATATCTTCAATGAGGAATGGGCTTTATGGTTTTTCCACAACCTTGCCCCAGAAGCACAAGTGTGGCTTGTCACAGGTGGGGTTGCAGCACGCTCTGGAGCTGCTCAGTGTTATTTCCTGGCTCTCTGCAAATGCCAGCCTGCCAAGCTACATGTAAAACACAATTGTCCCTAGAATTGCTGTGTGTAAATCACTGTCTGGGTCTGCCTCCTCTTATGGCAGCCAGCTGAAAGGGGTGTCCAGCCGAAATAAGAGGTGCAAACCAAAGCAGGTAGAAGGAGCTCACAGTCAACCCCTGCCCATCACAGCCTGTGTGCTAAAAGCAGCCCAGCCTCATCTAGAAAAGCCTGGGGGGAAGCGAGCAGCTGAGCTGTAAGTAGAGGTAAATGAATCCTTCAGGGAATCAGTCCAACAGCCGCTAGCTCCAAGGGGCTGGAAAGCAGCCCGGGAGGGTGGCAGATCCCACGCTCGCTCCAAGCGCACACATGCTCTTATGGCCCCGGAGAAAGTGTAATTTGCTGCAACTGTTTCAACAAACCAAAGCCTGGTGATGCTGTGACACACTGAAATCGCGCAGCGCGGAAGAGCGCAGGGCAGAAACGCTGTGAGCCCAGAGGAGCCCCCCAGCGCTCGTCAGGCACCCGGCCTCGGCACCTGGGTTTTGTGAGAAGCAAAGGCAGCCCTCCAGAAACACCAAACCACCCCAGAGCGCTCACAAAATACCTTGTGTCAAAGCACGCTCTTAATTTAGTAGTGGGGGCTGAAGGGGTAAGAGGAGATGCAGAAACTCCACGTAACATCCTGGAATGTGCTTAAAGGGGTTAGTGAAGGGCTGATGCTAAACGTGTTTGTAGTCCAAAGAATGAGGTACTCACGAGGACAAAGAGGCACTTTTTGCCGTAGCCAAGTCCTCTGACACCAGGGCCTGAGCACCTTGCATGAAGTTTCTTTACACCCACTCCTCATCACCATCACCTCATCACTACAAGCAGAGGCATCTACACCATTGAGGAAACAGGTTTTGGCTGGCAGGACCCCTAAAGTTTCTCTCTTCCCTTCTCCTCCTCCAGCCACAGGGCTGTTTTACTCAGCCAAACCACCACAGCCGAAGCAGGTTTCTCCTGCTGATGTTTCCCATCTGGTTTCTGCCTGACATGTGAAGCTCCCCAGTTTGTATCTTCATGGATAATGACTCTTCTCCCTCCAGTGTCAGGCCCTGGCTGGACACACGGTTAATTCTTAACAGGCTGCTCTGCTGTCTGTTCTGGACATGGCTGCAGTCATCTGGATCAGTTTAAATCACCCTTTCTGCCTTACTCTGACTAGGAAAAGATGCTTGTGCAGGGGTGGAAAAGTGTGAGGACAACACAGGGATCAGGTGCTTCAGGATTAGTTCTGAAAAGGGTGAGGGTGATCCTCTATTTTAAGGATCCTCAGAATCAAGAGGAACTGATGTCAAAAAAATTAACTCTATCTGCAGCTTCAAGGCCAGGTCCTGATGATGACCATATGGGAGATCCTAACATTGGCAGTGTGATGGAGAGGGCTTTGCTGAAGCTGTAAGGACGATGTGTCCCTGACTGGGGCTTGGATCAGTTCTAGCACCAATGGCAAATGCAGGAGATTCCTGCAGGGATCAAAACTCACTGGAGGGAAAGTCATGCAAATCCTTGGGCAGGAAAACAGGACTGGGCTCGCACTGCTGAGGGAAGCTTGGTCTGCAAGCAGCCCCATGCTCCAGGAAGCTGGCAGGCAGCAGGTTAGGCTGCCCAGGAACTGCAGGGAGAACCAAACTGAAGGAAGACAAGCATGGGGTTCCCACTTGGCAAAGGGTAAGAACTGACAGCATAGGGAGGGCAGTCACCTTTGAGGAGGGAATAGACAGAAAGGAGAAGTTTACCCCAGAAACTTGCTAGCTTCATGTTAGTTTAATATCCAGCTTGCACAGGCTGCTGGGAAGGAGAGGGAGGTCCCAGCTTCCCAGCATGGACCAGGGCTATTTAATTCCCCATGATCAGCAGCCGAGCAAACTCCTAACACCACAGGACTAAACCACCAATGCTCAGCTATGACCCAGCCGTGTTTTGGCTGTAACTATAGCAAGACACTACTGCAGTTTGGCAGGATAGCCAGCAATACCCCTATTCATGTAGGCACAGGTTTAATGTTGAACACCACACACTTGTTCTGGCTCACACGGGACTTCTGCACCTTTCCCTGCCCAGGCTGTGCTGGCTCCTGCTCTTGTTCTCCATCTCTCAGAGACCAATGTTAGCATAGACCTGCTATTGAAGCTGATTAATCCACACTGGATCAGTATGCCAGACCTCCAACAGAAACACTGTGAGATGCATTGGGACAGTGTGCCATGGCACGGGGCTCAGCCAGGGCTGCTGCAGCCGCTCATCCCTCAACACTCCTAGTCCTGGCATCAGTGAAAATTCCCAGGGCTAACAGGCACGAAGAACAGAAGAAAATTGGGATCTCTTACACCAGCCTTGCTGCTGAGATCCTTGTGTATCACAGCTCCAGCTAAAAGGTTTCATTGGAGTAGGACTTCTTGAAGGGGCCAGGGATTCTTCAACAGCCCCCGCATCATCCCCATCATCCCTTTTCCTTCTCCCTGCATCACATCCTCATCCAAGCTGATTCAGCCATGCACAGGCCACATGGTGAATCACACTGAGAACTGCTTCAAGCTAAAAATAACCCGTTGGTGGTGGTGGTGGGGGTGTGTGTGTTGTTCTTGGGTTGTTATTTTAAGCTGCTCGCTTCCCTCACCGCGGTCACCACACAGCCACCTCGAGCACTCACACCAGCACTGGGGAAAGGACCACCTTTAGAGCAGCCACTGGGGAGGGTGAAGGCTGCTCATTACCACCAAAATTTAAGTTCACCATTCAGAGACCTGCCAGAGCTTCAGCTTGCAGCACTAGTTGTCTGAATTGGGTGCAGTCTTTGGTGCACACCTTGCTTACAGGCTGGTGCAGCCAGCATAGTGCAAACCTGCAGCATCAGGGACAGCCAGGTAACCAGTGCTCTCAAACCCTAGCACTGTGCCAGGGATGTGTGTCAACACCTATTCTGTTTGTTCCTGTACTTCGCTTCTTTTTCAGCTGGCAAAGCTGCTATCTCAATAGAGAGCAGCTTCAGCCAAGAAAAATAAGCATTACCTTACATTCCCAGGCTTGTTTATCATTATCATGATGCTCTGCTCTAACTGGGAGGCCGCATTGTGCATCATGCTGCCTACTTTCAAATAATAAGCTACATGTGTAAATAGGCTCTGCTACTTTGAGTTGAATAGCTAACAAATGAGCAAACAAAAACTCCACAGCCCACCATGCTCTTGTTTAACTGACGCAATGGATGCCTTTCTGCATCCCAAAGGTGATACATCCATCACACTCGCAGCTCGAGCAGCTTCTGCATCACTGTCAAAATCCACACGCACTCACTCTGGCTGCAGCCAGCACACACAGTGCTGAGGGTCAGGCTGGCACTGCTGGCTTGTCTGCCAGTCTTAGACCTAAAATTGATGTGATGCTCACTGCCACTACATCATCATTATCGCAGTTGCTGTGGAGGCTGGAGATGGATTCAACTGTGTGAGGTACATCTCCTCACACCAGGCAGGAAAGGCAGGGCGTCATGAGGGCATTTAATCTGAGCAGGGGTCCTGTGGGACACCCTGTCTCCGGATTACACCATTGCAGCATTCACATAATGAGTCCATATGAATTTCTTAGCACTCTCCTGCTGCACAGCTTTCCCACTCTACTAAACCCTCTGCAAATCATGTTTCCTTCATCACAGCTTCACCTGCTTTTGTATTCCTCAATTTTCTTCCATAGTCTGTATTATTATCTATTGCAGGAAGAGTTATTTAAGAACCTTTGGACTATAATGGGCTTGGCATTACAGGAAAATAAAGCAGCTCTCCAGGAAACTTGCGCTGATTTCAGCCTTCCCATTTACGCTGTGATGCATCACACTGTGCTCTAATGTCTCACTAATCTGCAGCTCAATCTGCTGTTAAACGGGCTCATGATGCAGAAGCCGCTCACTCAGGTTGCTTGATATTCATCTGTTGATTGAATCATTTGCTTCTTGTGATTTGCAAATGTGCCAAAGAGCCAGAAGCTCTTTTTCTTCCAGAAAAGTTAATTGGATCAGCATCCTGCACTGGCAGGAGGCACCCTGCTCCTGCCCAGACATCCGCTGAATCCAGCAATGTGGAGAGGCCACCCAGCAGGGATGGGGTCTGGTACCAAAGACTCTGCAAGGTTCAGATTCTCCAAGCAACCATTTTCTGCAGGAACCAGACACCTTGATTTCTTGCAGAGGCCTTGAGTGGCCCCTGCAGAGCTGTGAATTGCTCTGCTCCAGTGAGGCAGAGCCCTGCCCCAGAGCTTCAGCCTCATCACAGCATGGGTACCTGGTGCCAGGGCTTGCTACCATCAAAACTTGCTTCCATCAGACATTCTCTATAACAGATTTACCCCTCCATAGTTTCACCTGTCTCATTTTTGAGAGCTAGCTCTTGGTTTTAGCGCTTGGTTTTACCTATTTTTCAATGCTCTGACATGAAACACACCATTTTCTATCTTCCTCAATAATTAAGAGGCTGGTGCCATTGTCAAAGAATCAGTTAATGACATTTCTATGAGGTTTCCAACCAACTGAGGTCCCAAGCAAGGACATATCAAGCACCAGGGCTGCGTCTCTGTGATTATCTGGCTGTAAATAACACCTCAGAATATATGGTTTATTGTGGTGATAACACACATTTTGTAGGTTACATAAATTGGAGCAATCCTGCTGACAGAGGAAAAATAGTGGTGTGTGATGGTTTCCTCTGGTTGCTAGGAAATAGAGTTAGTGCTCGGATCCTTACATGCCTCGATGCACACTTGTGACAGATGATAGATTCGGCACATGTGTGGAGCCCAGCCTGTTAGCAAGCCCTGACTGAGGGAAAAGCAGCAACACAGTGACAGCAAGATCCATTTAACAAAAATATATGCATTTTTCATTAAGAGAACTGCATTTGTTTGCCTGAGGCATTTAGGAAAATGTAAGCAAAGAATAAAGTTTGATCTAAAGAGACAGGTGGTCCATGCAGGCAAACCCAGAGCGGCCAGGCAGATGCGCAAGGTGGTCTGTGTTAAGGATTTTAACACCCATCGTACTTAATGTGAATGAGCTGCAATGTTTCAAAATGGTCTTTTCTAC
Organism: Myiopsitta monachus; assembly: GCA_017639245.1. Classification (NCBI taxonomy): domain Eukaryota; kingdom Metazoa; phylum Chordata; class Aves; order Psittaciformes; family Psittacidae; genus Myiopsitta; species Myiopsitta monachus. The sequence goes on along the minus strand of CM029929.1, from coordinate 16,208,829 downwards.
CACTACAAAGCTCACACAGCCCAAAGGGCAGGAGCCAGTCTCTGCCCTGTGGTCTCCTCCCAACCAAGGGCCTAGTAGAGCTGTGAGGCAGGTCCCTTCCCCTCTCCTTGTTACATGGGGGTATAGCCTTTTGCATCGAGAAGCTCAGCTTGGCTCCTGCTTCCGTAAATGTTTGCTAAGGCAAACTGCAGTTTGTTCTATAGGTCTCATGCTCCAATTTGCTCAAAAGAGCCCAGCACTTGGTCAAAGAACATGGAAAGTGGACAGATAGCAGCAAACAGGGAGCACTTCTGTATGGGGGGTTTGTGTGTACATGTTTGTCTGCTTTTTAAAAATATACATACAAAGAAGCATATTTATATACGCACACACACAGAGACACCGTTGGGTCAGCTAATCTATCACCCCCCCTCAGGGCAGGCACAGCTCTACCAACCGATCCCTGGGTGCACTTCTAACCCGCTTTTAATTATAGCAAAGCTGAATTATAAAGGCACTGTTGAACCACACAGCTTAAAAAGAAATAGTTGGCATGATTACAGCTATGCCCTGTCCACAGACAGGGTATTTTATACACAGCCAAGGGAGCTGATCTGTCTTCTTGTGTTGTTATTATTGCTTTTATTGGTGTTGCCCCATCAGAACCGCACAGTGCCACCAGCCTGCTCTACAGATGCTGTACTGGCCAGCATGAACCTACTTTTCAGAGTGATTAAATTCTCCTAAGATTGTTCCTAGAGTAAGCTGGTCTCTCTGTGCTGCTCTCTCCAAAGCAAACTGGACATCCTCTGCCAAGTTCAGCCCAGCAAGTTCAGAGGAAATAAAAGAGGGACTGGAGGTCACAGACTGCTTGGTTCCTATAATTAGCTATCTGGCACAGATTGATGGTCTCTAAGAAAACTGCACTGTGAATGGGACACAGCAGCTAAAGGCAGTGCTTGGGCTGGGATGGACTCAAAGAACCTTTAAACACTTTCTGCCTAGCTCCGAAGTGTTTCTGTAGCTCACCATCACCAGCATGGAAGTAGGATCTCCTGAGCTTGATGTCTGACGAAGAATTCATGGTCTCATCAGGACTCAGCCCCGTGCCAGCCAGGGGCAAAAGCCTACTTCTATAGCCTGATAGAAAGTGTAATTTAATCCCAGCCACACAAAACACTTCCCTAAGCCTTTGAAAGGCCTGATAATCTTTGATTTACCCTCAAATCTTGAAATTATCCTAAAGAATGAAGGACGCTTTGTCTACTGAGTGCCTCTACACTTAATGAGGTCATTAAGACAAATCAGGGTGCACAGAAGAATATTTTCTCCTGGCTTCAGCAAGTGAAGATCAGGGCTTTTGTCTCCCTTAATCCAAGTCCTCCTCATCTTCTGCTCTGCTGCTCATGGCCCCAACACTGCAGTGCCTTGAATTTGCCCCTGCTTGTTCGCATAGTGGCCACTGCTTTGCTTCAACATCAGCAGAAAGTTCCTTGCACTGACTTTGACATAGTGCTTTTGGTATTACACCTTCAGATGTTTCCAAAGAGCCCACTATACTTTTTCCTCCATGGCTAGAAGGTAAAGTGTTCCGCGGATCCGTATATTTACCTCAGGAGTCTAACCCAGATGAATATCTTGGGGTCTATCAGCTGGTACAGATATTTAATATTTTTAAAGCAGAAGTCTTTCTGTTTCCACAGAAAGCACAGTGGGCTTGTGTATCAACCCAGCAGCCCTAAATACCTGAGCAAAGAAATGCCGCCTCCCTTAACTCAGAAGGAAGCAAGGGTCTGACTCATGCCCAGCATCAGGACAGGAGGACAATGCAGATCCACGTTCCTGGCCTGCCTCCATCTCCCGTCACAACCGTATGGGAAAGGGAATACACTTAAACAGCTGGGGGCTCGAAGCAAGCTTTTGCTTTCAGCAGAACTGAGACATACCATTTGCCCAGGATGCAATATTAAAGAAGAAAACCTTTGCTAATGTTATGCTTTATAATGCAATGATTTTCATAACAGCCTGACATGGTTCATCAGCATGTGATCTGGCATGAGATCAGCTTTCCCTTAAACCATCTGAATGGGCTGTGGGAAGTGGGGGAGAGAACAGACACAGTATCTGGTTGGGTTTTCACATGCAATCTTTGCAGCAGCCTCAGTGCATCTCAGCCCACACGGACTTACACCTAGCTCAGAGCAAAACTCAGCTGCAGCATCCCATTCCCGCCTCAGGCCAGAACTGGGCAATCTCATTTACCTTAGCACACCACTTGTGAGCTGGAGTGCACCTCCCTAGCAAGTCTGGTACACCCACATTAATAGGATTCTTTTGGTTTCAGATAGAAGCTTGTCTCTAGGAGCTTATCTCCATTTACAACCACAATGGTTAAATAACTACCTACCATCACCTCGAAATGCAAGTTAGCAGCCTTAAATTATTTGATCACTTAAGAAGGAAGAGAAGGACTACTATGGCAGTGCCCCAGCACACAGACCTCCCAACATATGCAGGCAGTGGCAGTGCCAGGTCACCTTGGCGAAGCCTCTCTAGTGCTGTCACACCAGTGTCTTCTCCTAGGTCATTTAGGATGTTCTTACGCACCAAAAAAAAAGGAAATATTTTACCTACTCTTTTCTTCTTTTGAAGGAATTCAGCTCATTTCAGTGATGTTATTAACAGAACAACCTGCAAACTGTACCTGTGACATTAATGGATGCTGTGGTAAGGTGTGAAACATGGGTGAGAGAGCAGGGAGCAGGTTGTGTCCTCAACACAAACCCCTCTGCAGCTCTACCTGGAGCACTTCTGCTTTTGCACTGGGACCATGTTTGGGGGGTGGGAAGATAAAATCAGCTGCAGGACTTCCTAGAATTAAACCCTTGCTCCTTGCCATGGTGCAGTATTATTTATTACCCAGATGTGGTCTCCGGCTTAGTTGGAATTTGTACCAGCAAGGGAGGGCAAGGTGAGATCAGCACTGAAGGTATAAGCTCCCGGGAGAATCATTCTCAGGAGTAAGGCTAAGGGGGGGCTGAAGCAAAGCCCAAACCTTCTAAACCTCATTCTTGGCTTTACAAGAGCTGGAGCATGTTATGCAGCGCAGTTTGGCATGCAGCCCCATGAAGGCTTGAGCAACTGGGAAACAACATTCCCCGAGGGAGCAAGGAGCTTTAACTTTTGTAGCACAGCAAGAACGCAAAAGCAGGATCTTGAGGGAATAAGAAAGATAAGTTATGTCATTTCATCGCTGTTCTTGGAACGAGGACAAAAAAGCAGAAGAAAACAAAACAGAGCACCCCCTGGGATCCATAAAGAGGAAACTAAAAATATGATAAATAGGCTGGATCATTATTTTCTGAAGATGACATATTGCAGCTCATGTTATGTATCTGGATTCTTATTGTCATGAAGGATAAAAACTTTGGCACGAAGCAAGTAAAGGAGAAAAATTAAGTTTCTGCCATACCACAAACTAATATGTACTGGTAAAGAGCCATCTACTAAAACCACAAGCCAGAAATTCCAGTCCTGCAGGACAGGAGAGCAGGAGAGCACCAGCTTTCCTTGCCAACAGCAGGCAAAGGGTTAAGCAAAGGTGTAATTTATCATGTTAGCTTAAACTTTAGGAGAAGCCAGGGAAATTACAAGATCAGAAAACAACTGCAAAGTGTGTAAAGATAATCATAAATCCGAGGGAAATAATACATGCTAATAAATGCTCAGGAGATTATGCTAAAACACCTTCTGGTTTTATAATCAAGCAGTAAGAGTAGCCGGGTACCCCTCCTGCAGCATGGGACACCATGGCCTGCATTGTGATTTACCCACAGAAAGGGCTCCCAGAGGAATCTGGGGATAAAGCAGAAGAGTGGAAAGACAAGTAATATTAAATATAAATTCAGAGAAGGCGGAAAGCCAGGATCCTTCATGCAGTTTTAAAGCGCTACAGCACATCACAAACAGCAGCCGACGGAGATGGAAACCCCTCTTTTAGAGATGCTTGGCACCAGGTGTGAAATCTTCCATTTCAGATGCTGGGGAGGAACATATACCTTAGCCCATTGTGACAAGATTCAGCTTCCCCACTGGCTTTCCCAGAAAATAGGGGTCACAGAGCCAGCCTGTACTCGGAACTGAGGAATTTTTCTTCATTTTCTTCCTGACTCTGCTAAGTCATCTTGTAGCAAAGCCTCTCCTGGCATAACTGCTGTTCTTTTAAGTCTTGAAACCCCAGTATGTGACTGGGAAGGTTATGAATTTGGGTGTGTTTTGGTCCATAAGCCTTAAAACCTGTTCCTGCTCCTTCACGTCCCTACTCCAGGGGGATGTAGGGGGTTTGGGATAGAGCTGGAAGGATGTTCAGGGCAGCTGGCTGGTCCCCTGCTTCATCCTGCCCTGGAGCCAGGCAGCACAGGTTTCACATGAGCTTTTGAGAGACCATCTGAAAAGCTCAGAAAATGTAACCTCTTAAAACCTGATCTTTGAGCATCACTGAATGGTAAAATAGACTCAGGAGGTTTGGTTACATTGGCAAAATGCCACACTGAGCGGAGGTTGAAAGCACATAGGTTCAGTGCTGAACATGAGGGTCTGTAGTACACCATGAAAACGCCTGCTCAGGTTGGTTTGGGTTTTTTCCTAGTTCAAGCAGCTCTGAGCAAATTATCCCCTTCCAAAGCCAGCACGCTGCCAGGTACGACATGAGCGTATTGAGGTACAAAGGTAGCGGTGTACCACACAGGACACAGGGCTGCAGCTGCCCCAAACTAACAGATCTCCTCCAACAGTAACACAGCAGTGATGCATAACCTGCATGTGAGCACTGACCAGGTAACCAAACCACCCAGGACAGAGCAACTATAACTCCACCACGGAACACCTTGGATTTGTGCACGTGTGCGTACAGGCAGCTGGCCCAGGGAGCTTCAGCATACCAGCACCGCAGGGAGCAAACTCAGCTGCTTACCCAAATGGAAAGGAATAAACCCATATAATCACCTTTTTCTCTGCATTCTGGTGGTTTTGAAAGTTTGCTTTGCCTGACCCACATGTGCCAGAAACTTTTCATAAACAACATGCGCAGCTAAATAGCCATGAAACCCATTTCTTTGATTTCCCTAAGCACTGCAAGTGCAGTGTTAATAACTCCCATGGGAGATGGGGACTCACAGAACACATTCCCCTGATGGGGTTCCAAAGGAAAACCCATCTTGAAATGTTTTTCCCATCTCAGAGCATGTGGTTAGACCCCTGTGATGGGAACAGCTCACAGACCCAGCAGCAGCAGGCTCCATCCAACCCACAGCTCAATCCTGGGCACACCACACAAAATATCCCCTTCTGTGTATTAAGGAAAATAACCCCAAGTGCCTTACAGCTACACCTTTGTCTTTGTGAGAAATGAAGTACCATCAAATATTGGTGGTATATATGTATCTTTATTCAGGGATAACCCTTTAAGCAAAGGTTTTCAGCACAGTTTGGTGGAAAAGAGCAAGGGGAAACAATGAAGAAAAGCAGCTGATCAACTCCTTAAAGTAGCTCCTATTTTCAGCTGCCTCCTCCTGCACATTTGAACCAGCCCTTGTTCCTTCTGAATCCTGAGCTTTAGGAAGATACATGTACTACACCTTAGCAGGCTCCAAAGAGTCACATTTAATCTGGTAAATAATGAATAAATAAATAAATCCAAAACCCAACAGAGCTGAGTCTTTGCATTGAATCTAATACCTAGATAAATCCCTATGGAGCACGAAGGGAAAAAAAGCAAAGCAAAATGTGTATAGAGTCAATATAAGCCATTCCCCCTTTACCCCTTCATTTCATAGCAAAAAACAGTGATTATTCACATTGCAGAGTATCTCTGATGAAATAAATACTGCTACATCCATCCTTCATTGGCAAAACATGGACTTGCAATTTTCACAGGAGTCCATTTCCAACACCACAGCCCCATCCTGTCTTGGAAGTCATTTCTTCCCTTAATTATACCTATAAAATAAAGACTTGCTCCTTACATAATTAAAAAGGACACAATTGATAGATATCTATTTCTGGTCAATGATCTCACTTTGTGTATGTAGGAAAATTTCCAGAGGGTTCCAAAGGCAGGGAAAAAAAAAAGGTACCCACCCCCCCAAATTATTCCCAGACTTCTCCAGCCTGAATGTATTTATTAGCAATAATGATTGCGGCTTCATGCGAGCAGATGGGCAGTCCCTGAGAGGATGATTTGTTTCCCCTCTTTTCTTACTTCATGATGTATTTTATGATTTCAGCAGGTCAGTGGCTGCCATGTGTTTCTTTCTAATCTGCAAGCGCTTTGCGTTTGCCTCATTCTTGGCAGCCTTCATATTTACCAAAGAGATCAGACACGGACAGATGATGGCAGAGATCCAGGCTCCTTGAGAGTTCAGTGCTTGGATGTTGGCAGCAAATAAAGATAAATGGGTTGCTGTTGTTGGTTCAAACTTACAGGGGCTTTTTCCCTTATTGTATTTCAGTTTATGTGCGCGCATATATGCACATATATATAGATACGTGTGTGCTCACACACGTGTTTTTAAATTCTCTTTGCAATACCCTCGACCAGCTAGAATACAGATGAGCTGCTATACAAAGAACAATAGATGTCAATTAGATTGCTACCCTCTCCTTTTATTTTTCTTTTTTTTCCTTTCCTTTCCCCCCCCCCCCCATGTTTTTTTATAGGCCTGGTTTGTTATAAATCCTCTATGCCCATTAACCTCTGAACCACACTGATGATACCTCTTCCGAGCTAAATTGCTTGTATTTCCAGACATTTGTTTGTTCACTTAGAGGTCTACTGGCAGCAGGAGGGGGAGAGCAGCCCATTGCTGAATAGGGCTCATGGATTATAAATGAAAATTCTTTCTCTCCTTGTAAGACGATGCTCTGAGACCTGCAGCAAATGGACAGCTCTAGTTTATAAGCTCACGGGTGGAAGCCAATAGTAGAAACTTAATCACACTGATACCAAAAATATCCCAGCAGCATAGTGGGAGCACTGGATCCATCCCCATAGCTGTTTCCTACACAGCAAAACCTCTGTGACATGAGGTCACCTGCTGTCACCGTGCTCTTGCTGCAGCACAAGTGGTGGCTGGCTGAGCATACTCCCCTGCAACACAGCCCCAGGACCAGACTAAAATGGGGACACCCTCCTGATCTAGGGGCACCACCAGAGATGGAGCTGACCCCATGCAGCAATGGGAAAACTGCAGGCCTGGTCAGTTCTCTTGGAACTTTTGCTCACTGTTATGTCCCAGGAACAAGCAACCTGCTTGCTCCTTGGGGATGTAAAGCTACCTGCAAGGATGTAGCATGCAGCATTGCCACCCTCTGCTCCGGCCCAGGACCCCATTGGCTGGACATAGCCTGCTGCCAGGCTCTTTGGGCATCTCTGCCCTGGTTTTCCCTGCTGCCCACACTCTGTGAAGTTACTTCAAATCCTCTGATTTTTCTTCTAGCAGAAGGAATAATGCCTCAGCAGGCGTTAGTTGGTTGGTTCTTTTCAAAACGGAGCAAAATCAAATGTACAGCAGGATCACACAACTGAGAAGCAGCATTAGATGTAAATTTGCTTCCCTATCACACAGTACGTCTCTGCTGAACCACAGGCTGGGTGCAAGCCATGGGCTTTGTCCTTTGGGTAGCTTTGCACAAAGTTGGGCCACCAAATATAAGACCCCTGTAGCTGCCAGTAGCTCCAAACAGCCTCCAAAAGGACCCGCCATGCAGTTTCTGAGTAAACATGGCCTTAGCACTTCCAGGAGGCATTTCAGCTCATTGGAAACACGCTGAACAGCATTTCCAGTATCCTGACTTTAAAATAAAACCTTGGAAGCAGCAAGTATGCTGGCATTTCCAATGCAGACCTCCTGCCTCCATTACTGTTATATATATTTAAACTTATCATTCCAAAGTAACATTTTCCTTCCATCCATCATTACACTATTTAAGCATGGCTTCCATTTGATCCATTCTTCAGCCAATTCCTCAGTCTTTCCCTCTTGCTGTGGGTGTGCATCCCCGACTGCTGCGGGTGGTGCAGGAGCAGCGCAGATGCTTAAGTGCTTAACCCTGAGATGCTTAAGTGCACTGTAGCTCCCAGGCTTTGCACTGAGAGCATCCTCCACCGGCCACTGGTGGCTTGTGGAGACTATTCCCAGGTTTCTGCCCTGCCTCCTGGTTCTCTCTGTTCCCTAGGAACAGGTCTGAAAAAGCCTTCCAGGTGGGCTACACATGAATAATACAGGACCTGTTGCCTACGGTTTGTCCCACCCTGCTCTGACTCATATCAGGGCTTCCCAGCTGATTTCCATGTCCTGATTATAGTTTATAGCTCCTCTGGACTGACCAGTTGGCCAAAGCCCAAAGCTGCTATAAAGAGTGTGGGTTACATGCACCACATACATGCATACAACTGCATACCTGCTTTTCTATGCAGCTGAAGCAGTAGTGCACACAAACATCCTGCCAGCAAGGAATTAAACAATCTGCAATAGGTTTTGCATAGCAGAGGGTAGGAAGCAACAGCAATCCATATTTTTTCAGATCATTCATGTTTTTCCTGCTCTCAGTAACAACTCCCAATTTCCATGGCAACCCTTGCATTCTTCAGTACGTGGTACTTTTTGCTTATGTGGAACACTGTTCCCACATACTGGGATGACCAAGCTCCCCCAACAGCCAACAGAAAGCTCCCAACACAAACACTTCACCATCTCCATCCTGCTGTCCTGGCCATGCATCTGCACATTTCCCAGTGCCTGGGAGAGAGCGGTATCACCAGGATATACACTACTGTCTGTTCCCCATCCAAGAGCTCATTTTAAACTTGGCTGCAGTTTCTATTTTAATCCCACACAGACATTTTTGGAAACACTTACTAAACCATTAACACATTTATATGAAAGGAAAGATGGTGATTAGCATTTCCCCCCCCCCCATAATTTCTTTTTGTGTCAATTTTTTGGCTCGTGCGCTGCAGCAGAACGTGGTTACAGTCATGCATACAATTCTAACGGGTGTGAATTCCTTCACAGCATAAACGTGATTTACCTCTGCCTCACTTTGCTTCTCCTCCATTTCTATACATACTGTTTCACCAACACTCCTGTGGCTGTCACAAGCTTGGTCACAAGCTTTACCCAAAATGCACCAAAGCCAAAATGAGAACATCATCTGGGTTCAGCGTGGGTTTTTAACAGTCTTGTGTTAATGGTCCATTAAGATAGACAGTTGATTTGCCTGGTCTGGCCCTTATGTATCTCCTTTCTACACCTATTGAGATGTTTTCATAAGTAAGAATCATTTCCAACGTAAAGAAGCAGCAATTAGTACATTTATTTATTTTACTGTAATTCACACCGCAGCATTAGCAGTCTCTGATGGCCAAGGCACAGAATGAATAAACTTGAACTACCTTAAATTTCTCCCATATGATGGGTCAGATGAAAATCAAGGCTGCTGTGGGATCTCTGGCCACATGAGACCATGTGTGTAAAGATGCAGCCAGCAAATATGTGCAAAGGAGAGGGTTGAAGAGCACTGTTAATAAAGTGCAGCAGCTCAGAGCTGGGGAGGCAACAAAGCCATAGAGCTCCAGCAGAGCCTGCTTCCTGGGTAGAAAGTTATTCTGACTTAATTTCCAGTTGCATTTCTTTCTTGACTGCATTGAAATCTCCTTTGACACTTCCAAATAGAGGAGCTGCATTCATTGCGGAAATGATAACCATGACTAAGGGATTACAGACATAGACAAGGGACTACATCAGAAGACCACAGAGGAGGGTATGACATGAGATACTGCCCAAAATGAGTACCAAAACAAGTGAGGAGGCATGAGTCCTATAAGTGGGAGGTAAGAGCCCTTTGGTTTTGGCAGGAGAACAGTGCAGATGACTTGTTCTCTATAGCTAGCCAAGGATAAAAACCCAAAACAAGTGAGTTTTTGGAGTAAAGACAACTCTGAACATATCCCGGATTGACACTGGCTGGGCCTCAGGAGCCGAACTTAATTTACCACTTGTGAATTAAGAAGAATGAAGTTATGTATCTTACAGGTAGGGTTTGACTTTCTTTTGGTTTAGTGGGCACTTTTAATTTTCCCAGCACAGGCCATTGGATTCTGGATTCCTGACAACAGGCTTGCTTCACTTAGCTGCCCTTCATGGGCCTCTTTAAAGTTCCCCCAGGTCCTGCTGGACATGGGGCTGGGACTGCCTCATACTTCCACTTCCACAGGAAAAGCTCAGCTTTTCTTAGACTTCCCACTGTAACTCCCAGGCCAGCTAGTGAAAAGAAACAAACACCTAAGAAAAGATCATCTACCCACATCTCTTGACATCACCGCTTGCCTGAGATGTTGTGACACTGGTATCTACTCTTAGCACAGAAAAGAAATACCCTGAGTAGCAAGTGGCATCCTCCACATAAAGCACTGAGCTGGTGAAAGTAAAGGCTAGTTTGACAGAGCTGAACTGAACCAGGTGCACCCAGCAAAATCCCATGCTCAGCCATAGCACAGATAGCCAGATTTGAGTGTGTGAAGGTTCAGGTGGTGGCCTTTCCATCTCGCATTTTTGATCCAATGCATCCAGGCTGCCTGCTTTCTCCCCTGGCAGTCCTCACAGCCTCCAGACAAGGAGACAAACTGCAAACCTGCTGTTCTTGGCTTTGGATTTACCTTGCTGTGGCTGGACAGAGCCCCTTCAGGACAAAAGCCACGGGTAGCCAAGAATTTTATCTGCCAGTGATTTCCTGGAGTGACATACCACACTCAAATGCATCACAGATATTTGTGCAAACAAAACCCTAACCCTGACATGGAAGCTCCATCAGAATAACCTCTTAAAACCCTGAGACATCTTTTTGGCATCCGATTTCCCCCCTGAATTTGATGCACATCAACAAGATAGTAGGAAAAACCTGTTTCCTCTACTTTTTTCATGAAAGAATGTTATCTAATCATTGCTGAGACAGCAGAGCCCTTGGCACAGAGAGCTGAGCAGCATAACAGGGAGGGAGAGTACCACTCTCCTTATGGACCTGCATAGGGCAGAGCAGAAAACCAATATATTGATTAAAAACTCAAGGCCTTTCCCTTGACTTATAGCAACTACAAGAATAAATAAAAGCCAGTTCATTTTGTAAAAAGCAACTCTCAATGTCTCTCATTTGCTTCTGGCCCTGGAGGCCCTGGACTCCTACTTGCATCTTTTGAAAGGCTATTCCCATGCTTTCAGGTTGGGTACAACATTACTTCCCACCTTCTTTGAAGGCTGTACCTTGACACCGGCTGAAATCTCATAAATGCCAGAAATCCTTAGAGCTGCATTGGCAAGAAAAGACCATTCCATAAGCTGAACTTCAAGGAAGAGGTACAAGGCTAAAGACCACACAAGAAATTGGGGAGGCTGGAGGGAGGGTGTTGGGCATTTGAGAGACAGGCCAGACAGTGCACTGTAGATCAGCTCTTTTTAGATGACAGTCAGTAAGGCAGCCAGCAAACATTAATGCAGGCACGGCTGACAAAACCTTGTCATAACATGTTTCTTAGAAAGAAAGGAGTCATGGGGGTTTACACTGGCATTCAGACAAAGAAATGTGGGGAGATGGGTCTGTGTGGCCTCCATGCACATGTGAGAGTCCAGATCCCAGGAAGAAATCTCATGAGGCAGAGAACAAAGACAAAGGTTGGACTTCGGAGGTGGAAGTCCTCAGCGTGTTACCACCAGCTACAGGTGGTCACCACATGAGTAAGGAAAAACATGCCTGTGAGTGAAGTGATGACAGGTCTACAGTCATGAGCAATTTTCCCTAAGATGCATTTAGGCATCTGCTCTAAATTAATATTGCTTTACTTAAAATGAGCGTTTTGGAGGTAGGCTAGATAAGTAGCTGAACCTAAGCATGAGGAGAGACATTGGTAAGCAGACACGGGGACAGTTGACAAGTTGGGTTAAAGTCAGTCCCATCACCGAGATAAGTACCAGAGCACATCCTCAGCTGTGTCAGGCGACAGGAAGTGCAGCAGTGGCTGAGATGAACAGTACAGGATACAGTCACTGAAACAAAATGCTGAGTAGCGAGCACTTGCAAGAGTTCAATAACTGCAATAAAGAGGATGAAAATTGTTGGTCGGCTTCAGCTAGAAACTGTGAAACCCAGGGTTTTATAAGTGGGAGGCAAGAGTCCTTTGTTTTTATAGCAGGAGAACAGTGCCGGTGACTTGTTCTCTACAGTTGAGAGATTTTTGCCAGCTCCACCTGACTGGGAGGGGGCCATGAACAGGCCTCACTTACCTCAATGTTCCACAATATCTGAGTTTATTTTTAAAGTCCTATATAAAAAAGCCCAAACTAATAACCACACCATTCAGACTCACATAATACTCAAATACAACCAATAACCATGCAGATGAATGAACTAGACTCAGGTACATGAGAGAGCAGCTCCAAAGGCTGAGTGGTAAGGTACACGCAAACACCTAATATATATGACAAAAACCCCATTACGATCAAAAGCCGACCTCGACCTTGAGGCTGAGGAAGCCAAAGGAAGCCACTCATGAGGCTGAGGCAAAGGGAATGTAGAAGCAGACAAAGAGTTTCTGAGGGCCAGCAATGCACAACAACTGAGGCAGTCAGGGCAGGGCAGTGCCACAGCTTGTCCACAACAACCAAAGCAGGTTTGCTCCTCTACAAGCACCCATTCAGAAGTGATTGCCTTTGTGAGCCAGAAGTACTCCATCCCAGTAGGTGACACAGGTTAAGCCTAAACCTTTTGTCCAAGACAGAGGTTCAGCCTTATGAAACCCAAAGGGATGTGGCACACAGAAACAGTCCCTTCAGCACCAGCTCACCCACAGCAGTAACATGATCTCCAAAATCCAGCTTATCCATCTGCAGTGTCTGACTGTCCCACTATCTGGAAATGCCTGGTCACATTGCGCACTGCTTTGCGCTTAACGGAGGATGACTCTGGATGACTCTTCATCACACCCTTCAAAACCCAACTCTACAAGCACATATAGAGCCAGTAACTTCCAGTAGACAGTGAAGAGCTCTTGAGTAGTCCCCTACTGTCAGTTTAACTTCTTCAGCCTGAACCACAGGGCACGGATGGCAGTCCCAGCCTGCTCCTTTACAGAGGCCAGAACACATGGATTTCACATACATGTTCAAGTTCAGGTTTCCCTCTCATTTCTTAAAGATGCTTAATTCCTTCAGTGCTTGGATTCCAGGATCTTAATAGCTTTAACTCCGTTTTTCCTTCTCTTGCTCTGCATTTAATACTTCAGCTCATTAATCTTTGCAAACATACGCATAAAAACAGATAAGGAAAGCTGTGTAGCCATAAAACATGCTGGAAAGAACTAACATAAACCCCACCCAATACAGGAATTATAACCAACAGAAGAAGAGACAGAGAAATTCAGGTAAAGTGGTGCTGTCAAAGTTTAAGCAAGTCTCAGAAAAGGTGTTGTATGATAACTTAATTAAGCTATAGTAGATCAAAATCGGCAGTTATGATTCTGGTGATGGAAGAGCTCCAGAAGAGCAGATGAATACAACACAGACTAAGTTTGGGACATTTCTTTGTGAGTATGGTGCTGCATGAATGGCTGAGGGTTCCTCCCTCCCTGCCCCATCACTATCTCCCTCATCCTTGTACACTTCCCCTCTACCAGGGACACAGATTTGGAAGGGGTCTTTTGGACCTATCTCCTTTAAGGAAAACCTAAATGCCCATCCCGTCAACCATCCTTCAGTACAGTATGCGCACAAAACCTCTCGTGGCATCACCTTCTGCATCTGTGCAATGATGGCCACAATTAACATTAATAACTATTTCACTCCATAGGTTTAGTCCTTTTCCTCTGGGTAATTACTATCTCTTCCTCTCCCCAGCACTCATTTCAGATCCTCATGGGTAATGTGCAGTCAGCTGATTTCACATTTATCTCAGTTCTAGTTGTTTGACACATTTCAAGCAAGCTCTGCTGAAAAAATACCACAAAGCCAAAAACTCCTGCTCATTAATAGCATTCACATCACCCACTTCTTGGTTTCTTTAACATGCTGCTTTTATTTGGTCTAATTGCAACTCTCAGCATGATTAATCACAACATTTTTGTGGGGAGCTGGGGAATTTGATATCCCTGTCCTCATATGGATCTGATCACATTCATGCTGAGAGTCCAGGCACGCTTCCTGCGATCTTAATGTAAAAGCGTAGTGTCAAATGATCCTTCTTGTCTAGTACAAACTAATTACTAGTTCTGCTATATTCACCTATGTCCCAAACATGGACTGAAGATTAAAGCTAGTTCATGTGATTCCACCCTGGGAGATAAATCTTACCTCTTACAAAGGTCTGTATTCTTGCACATAGGCTCTCCCTTACTTAATTTCACCTCTGGACCTAGACTATTTACCAGGTAGAATCATAGAATCATGCAGGTTGGAAAAGACCTTTAAGATCATCAAGTCCAACCTTAAGATCATCAAGTCCATCAGTAAACAATTAGCAGGGATGCTGGAAGTTTAAAGAATTATACCCAGGAATGCCCTTAATCCAAGGAGCCAAAACTCTCTGTGAGAAACTGCAGATAGTAACAAGCACTATGGAAAGCAAGCTCAGAATGAATGTGTTAAGTTTTCACATAGAGAAAGATAAGCATCAAAAAAACCTCTTCAAACCCAAGCTTGATTACAGCTTAAAAATAAAAAAAATCATTTTGCAGTGCTACTGCTGAAAAGTTCTTAAATCAGTGATCTTGAACAGTGTCTTTTCCTCAGAGAAGGTAGTGCAAACTTCCCATTGATTCTAAAGAAACACAAAAAGCATCAGTCCACATTTCTGAAGCATCATCTGGAGGTCATACGCTAATATTTAAAGACAACACAACCTTGCTTCCCACTGTACTGGTAAGAGCAGTGTGACTGCAGTTAACTTCTCCAGCTCAGACTGAATCTTTCCCAGTTAACTGGTGATGTCTTACCCACTTTTTGCCTACCAAGACTCCTCATCCCCCCTCCCAAAACAGCTGGAGAAAGGGTCCAGGTTGTTTCCTAGGGGTGGTTGTTCTTCCCCCATTTACTCCCCCCAAGGCAGACTGTCAGACCAGAATAAAAACCACAGGGACACCACCAAGCATCTCCTACTCGCTGCTCTCCCAGGCTGCATATTCTCCACATCATTTGCTTTACAAAGCCCTTTAATTAAACGGTAAAGGCCCACTGATTATCACCTACTTAGAAAACACTATTTGAAATAAGGGAATTAACTGCAGGCTCCTACTCCATATACCCAGAGTTGCATCTTTTTCCTGATGATCTCCTACAAGTGCTATTCCCCTTTTGGTGCTTCACCAGATGTTACCACTTCTACAGTGAAAGGCTGAGAAAGCAAAGAGCTAAACACGGGATTCAGCATGGTGTGTGAAGGGGGAAGGGGCCCTTTGGCAGGAGGCAGAAGATCAGATCAGGTCAGGTACCCCACATTGCTATGTCAGTGGCTGTGTATGCGGAGGGGTGACTGGTGCAGTATGTGCAGGGAGCTGTGATGTTGGCCAGTGCTTCTCCTCACAACAGTGACACTGTTGTAGCACACGAGGGGCTGCAGCCAGCATGAAATCTGCATTTGACACAAATCCCAGTGCTGCAGAGACAGGCACTGTGCAGAAAGCAGTCCCACATTCCCATGCAAGCATATGTGAAGCTGACTGGGTACCCACTTGCCATAGAACACCCCTTCTCCAGCATGCAATAGCTGATGAAGTGATACCTGTACAACCGCACCATCAGAAGGTGACAAGCACGCAATACTGAGATATGATGTTCCTAAAATCCTCCACCTAAAATCTCTGGTGTTTACTGGGAATTTCTCACACATGCACATCTGCAACTCTTTGTAGCCCTGACAACAGGCTGCATGTGAAATGGTATCTCCAGGTTTAAGATACTCAGTAACAGGCCCCCAAAATAAGATGGAAATACAAGCTCTGTAAAGCCCTGCAGAGCACAGGATAACCCTGCCAAAACCAACACCTCACAGTTTCTCACTTATCTCAGCTGGTCTCCACACCAATGCTTTTTCCAGGTGCCCAACTCCCAGACTCTCCCCACCAATGCTTGTGTAAGGTTTGACTGTAACAACAAACAGCCCTGAAAAAGCTTCATTTTGTTTGTGGTTTTGAGGTTATTTGAGAACAAAAGACTCTCCTCTGCTCTATATTAAAAACCCAACAACCAAACCACAATTCTCTCCCATCCCCCCCAAAAAAACCCATCTAAGTCACATCCTAAAATACTGCTAAATTGCATTTACACAGGTACATGTTGCCGTGATCTTGACCATTACTCGGAGAAAGACAAACTGTAGAAAAAGCTTGTGTCACTTCCACTGAAACATGTTCCAAAATAACAACAAATAAGATAATCAACATTGTCTCTCTACAAGGAATAGAAGGATCTGTAACTTTACCTCTCTAGCCTGTAATTTATTACCTAACCACACCCTTTCTCCAAGTTCCCCATTTAGATCTGCCAGGTATAAGAGATGGCATGAACCATCCCGTGTTGATACAAGGCAATCAGGACAGGTTAATGGACATTTCTGTGTTCACATAGAGCAGTTGCAGGTCAATGTCTGCACAAGCTCTTCTCAGCCACGCTGTTCCTTATTATTCATGGCACTAAACACACTTAGAGTGAAGGAGGAATAAAACCAGCCAGTTCTGGGACCTTTTTCCTGCTATGTGTTATGCCACGCACTGTCAGAAAGTCTGTCAAAGTACACATCTGAGCTTCCCATTTTGGCTTTTAATGTTGCTTAATACAGGCTTCTAAGGAGTATCTTCCTTTCAGACACGGCTAACTTGAGATCACAGCATGAACATTAAACACAGACAGCTTTGAAACACAGTGGTATGCACAGTGAAGCAGCAGAGCTCAGACCAATATAGGTCCCCATCAAGCTGGAGAGATCTGCCAAGCAGGTCCCTTGTCAGCCACCTCTCTCTGCCCCCAAAGGACTCATTCACCCTGCAAGGGGCAGGAAAACACCTGTAGGTGCACAACGCGTCCTTGTTCCTGCTACACACCATACACCCCTTTCTGCTGATTTTTCTCTCCTCTAATCACTCAGCCAAGCACATTCTCAGGCAAGTTTTGTCTGGAAAGGAGTACAGAGGCAGCAGCAGAAGGTACAGCCTTTATAGCACACCAATGGCAAATTCAGTAACGGGGCAAAGCACTAGACGGTGTGCTGCATGCTGCACTTCATACAATCAAAACATCTTCCTAAGAGACACCAGGAACCGTCCTTCCCTGCATAAACACTGGGCCAGAACAGATATACATTACTGAGAGGATATCCTCATGGATGACAGCACACAACCATACACCAAATTTAGCCTTCTCCTTCAGCTCAGCATAACAAGAACCCAGACAAAGCAAAACACCCTACACATCCTTCCTCCCCACCAGAATCCAGCCCACGGGGCTTCTGGCAGAGTTTGGATTAAAAAGCACATGAGCAGCTCCCTTGTTTCTCATCGACAGAGCTGCACACTTTGTCCTAGGCTGATGCCAGCATCGGTTGCGGCTGCCTGCAAGTATAAAGGATGCTCAGCAAGGGAGGAACTATGCAGGGAGCAGAGTTCACCCTGACCCTCTTGGCACATCTGCATGGAAACAGGCTCATATCATCTAACCTGGCACACTGCAAGGAATTTTGGGTCGTGTTGCTTACAAATAGAAGAAACTTCCAAGATAAAAGGGGTGCTCGCACCAAACTTGTCTGATTTTTATGCACAGAAACATTACTAAGCAGCAAAACCACAGGGAGTTCACACCAGTTTGGCTCAGCAATTTAGTTGGAGTCCTACGGGAGCTTGTATTGTTTGCTCAATCCTGGCATGTGTCCAGACCATCCATTCACTGCCCAGGCTGCCAGGCCCTGACTCACCTCCCCAGTTCTTCTCTTCCTGGCGAGTTCAAAAGATGTTGCATCTTCCCAGGGGATTAGCACATCAAGCAGGTCATCTCCATCCAGGATTCTAGCCTTATCAGCAGCCTGTTTCCTAAAAATAAAAAGAAAGAACAAAAAAAACCCACCCAAACAAATCAGCAAACTATGATCTGCTATTTCTCTGTTCTCCTTAAAATATTAACTAGACATTGACGTACTGTAGTACTTGCTGCATGAAACATGCTGCTATCGGGGATAACCGGGACATTACAACGGGCTATGAATCAACTCAACTGCTGAGGTTTCAAGTCCTTTTCTAGGCAAAAGTATTTCACTCACAACCAAGTGACCATGTCAGTATTTTTTCCCAGTTATCTCCAGAACATTTATTAAATTAGGAGGTTTTATTTATGGAATCTGACACTTTGCTGTTTCCCAGCAAAGGGTTTATTATCTGTTTAATGTTCCTTTTGTTCATCTGGACATTTGCATTTATTTATTCTGATGCATTGCTGCACAGTTACGAGGCTCCAGCTACCCATGGTTTTAAATACACTAGCAACACATACATCTTGGACATTTAAAACATCTTCCTCTAACGGCCTCCCTACAGCCAGGATATCTCCATTCCCAGGTGAAACCCAAGCATTCTAGCATCAAACCTGCTTACAACAGCTAACACCAAACTTTCAAAGGACTCTTGCAATCCTATGCAAACCTGCTTCACAGGTTTGGATATTTATTACAAAGTCGGAGTTTGTTACAACTGATTTAGTTGATAAAAGGCTTCATAGATAGGGGTCATTTCTCCAGTGCCTTAATACTGGGATGTTATTTATCCTCCAAACAAGCCCAGCCCATTCAAAGCTGGCCTTGCTAGCAGGGAAATATCACCTGCATGTCTGCCTCTGCCTATTGGCAAGATTAAGTGTGTGCCTCCAAGTGACTTGAATTTAGGACCAAAAGCAGAAGAAGTTTGCCTGTACCCAAGCCATCAAATTTGTATATGCTTTAGATTAAATGATCTGTTTAACATTGATGAAACCAAAACCCAAGCTGCAGGCTAGGGATCTGAACCATGCTGCAGGACCAGGGCCTGAGAAACAGAGAGCCCGCTGTGCTTCTGCCAGAAACAAAATGAGCATGAAGCAAGTTTCCAATGGAAACCAGGCATGAAGAGTGTCTCCACCCCAAAATACTGGATTTCAGCTTTGGCTGGACTTGGATGAACGTGTAATGTAACTCTGAGCATCAGTCACCAATTCTACAGTGCTCAGTAGCGGCTTTCTTTTTAACAGAGGTGATGGGTGCATGTACGTGCCTGTGCCTTATGCCCAGGCTTTCTTAGGTGCTGCATATTTTTAATTGTATGGATATTTTTAATGCCTCTCAATTAGAAAATATCTGGAACCAAATAATACATGAGCAAAGGCATCATATACAACATGAGATGTTGCACGTTTTGGTGGAACTTGGATATAAACTCTGGGTACCTTTGAAATCAAAGTTGGTTTAATTGATTTATGCAAGCAATGGATTTGGAGTGGCCCTGTGAAATAGTTGGAAACTCAATGTATCTGCTTGGTTTTGAGGTGTGTTTTTTTCCCCCAAGCACAACTGCTTATGGTTCAACAGATGGCCATTTGTCGAAACACTGGCTCATTTCAGATTGAGCACATGCAGAATCTTCTCACTGGACATTTTAAATTTGCCACAGTGCTGGTGTCCAAACAGAAACCGCAGTTGTTTCAATTTCTGTGCTAACAGCACAAAGCATCACCCCACTGCACGAGGAACTGCTGGCAATGCCACCAGCACCACGATGACAAGGAGCTAACCATGAGCAACTGGGACACTAAAGGACCAGAGTATTCAGCAGAGGTATATTAAACCTTAGCACGTGGTAGCCATCGTTCCATTTCACAGACAAACGCATCTGCTTTTCAGGCTTTCTCCAATAGCTCTTCCTATCTCCACCAGCACATACAGAGCATCCACTTTAAACAAAATCATCTTTAGCTCTGATGATATCAGCTCTGCCTTTGTCAAACCCAATTCTGCTTTTGAAGACAGCAAGGAAGGAAAAAGTGAAGATACCATCCTGGCTGATACTCTACAACCACCCTTTTTTCCCCAGCTTACTTCATTTCACATACATAAAGAACCACAGGCAAAGCACCTCTGAAACCAGACCCAAGAACATGCTGCATCCCCTCAAAATCAGGGGCCAGTTTCTGTTCAGGCAGCAGCAAGCTTTTAATCTGTGCAAAACCTGAAGCCAGGAGGCTGGGGACCACTTCTAGCACTAAGGACCAGGAGGATCTGCTGTGAAGCTTTAGCTTCTGGTGATAGCTTTGGGATGGGTGCACAGCCCACAAGTCAAGTCAGGAAAGCACTGCTGGTCCTTAAGCATCTCCTGAGAAGGGACCTCACAACCATCTTTCTGACAAAACCATGCAACAGGCATAAAAACCCTTCACTTGAAAAAGAAGGGGGGGGGGGGAAACCTCAGTGCAAACACAGAGGATCTGCTTTTGAACCCATTTAACAGAAGAGTAGCTTTCACAACATAAATAACATGGCTTTAGACAGAGCCGCGTGCAGAAGGATGGGACTGAGGTTGCCAGAGATGCAGGTGGTGAGGAGAGTGCCTGGAAATGAGCTGATCTCCATGTTCAACGTTTCTCCAATCATTTTCATATTAGCATATCTCTAAGTGCATATAATTTTCACATCAAAGAGTGATTTTTTAGGTATTTGAAAGGAAAAAAAAAAGAAAAAATCTTCAGATTGAAGTAGAGAATAATTTCTTTGCTGAAGTCTTTCAAGCAGCTCCTCTCTATGGCATGACAGAAAAATTACAGAGGAGACAAGCGTTTAGAAAACTCTTCCCTGGAATTCAGATTATTCTTCAACATACAGTAAAAAAGGTTCAGTCAAACTGCAACAGAATGTGTAAAGGAAGCCCTGGTAGCACCACCCACCCAGAATCCTAACAGAGGAGCAACCTGCATCCTCTGCTCCTGGCTTAGGGGCTGAAGTCATCGGCATCTAGGAGCTTGTGGTGGGAAAGGAAAACTGAAGACGACCCTGAGCCCCTCTTCTCTCCCACTGGTCCTTCCTGGTTAGGGTGAGAGAGAACAGCTCTGAGCATCTCTCCCTATTTTCCTCTACATTGCTCATCCTCTGCTCTGCTTTTTACAAAGCCATTTTATTCCTCTGGGCCTGGACCAGAGCAGCAGGGACAAGTGCCAGGCACTTCTTTACAGCCCTAACCAGGTCTTTGCAGGGGCCTATTTATTCCCTCCTGCCTCTTGAAGCAGCTCATGAGGCCAGCCTTCGGTGCTCTGTTCCAGCAATCTCAGGAACTGGGCTTAGGCAGGAGCTCTCCTTTAATGAGATTTTATTAAAAGACTGTATTACAAATAGCCACTTAAGCAAGTGAACCTTTGGAGCCTTTAGTCCATGATGTCAGTACTGTGGCTAGAGGTTTCTTGAGAGTATTAAACCTAATGCTAATATAGGGCTGTTCTATATGACAGCTACAGAACTGCTTAAGCATACCAGGCAGGAGGCCAGCAGGGCTTTCTGTTGAGTATCAGGGCTAGGCTAAAGGTCTCTTGCAACAAGACAGGAGGAAGGAGGGTGCTAGGTTGGGATCCAGCTCTCCCTCATCTCCCTTGCAAGGCTGGAAAATCCCGAGACTGGAAAAATCCACATAGCAAAAGCTACACCGCAAAGACTTATCTGTACCTATGTCTCCTTTGCTTGGTTAAATTATCCACCTCTGTGCTTAGCAAGTAGGTCTCCATCTGGAGCAAGGAGGCCCCCAAAGCAGCGCTGCATAAGTGATACCCACAATATCACCCATAAGTGATACCCACACCACCTCTCCCTCCACATCCCAACTTGCAGCCGTGAGCTGCAGCTATAGGAATACCCAACATTTATCCTAAGCCAAGTGAGTTTGTTCACACATCCAGTAGCACCATTTACACAAGCCTGGCGTTCAGCTCTGCCCTGCCCTGCTCTCAGGGAGCAGGTTTGCCAGCCTTCCTCCTTCACACGTGCATCCCCAGGGTTACACGTGTCCACCGGCAGCTGGCTGCCCGCAGCAAACCCTCTGGTCTGCAAATCACACCCAAGATACACGAGGAATGCGAACAATGTTTGCCAACAGTAACTGATATTAAAACTAACAGTAGAACTGGTTTGACCCACCTGTCAGCTGGGGAATGATAAGCGGAGGGCATAATAACACACATTAATCACGTCCTAACCTGCAGTTTTCCACCAATAGGTGGCACCAGCAATTTTTGGATATGCTACAACATGGTACATCTGTTCCCTTGCCACACGGCATCCAGCCCAGAAGATGGATGGACCATCTATTGCAATAGCAGGATTCAGCCCCTCTCTTCTCTGTTTGAGTTAGGGAAACGTTAAAACTCCTCTAAACCAGTTTTTCCTTCCCTAAACAAACTTATTTTCTGGAATGAACCTAACCTGAGTAAGCCTTTCAGGGAACATGGGCCTGGAAGCTATATGCAAACTAGATCAAAAAACTTGTTGAAAATGGAAGCACAGACTGAGCCTCCAATAAGGCAAACAGCAAGCATGCAGTTTAACACAGCAAAAACTAAAGCTTCTTGTAACCAAGTCTGGCCGCTCATGCGAAAACGTCTGTGTTACAGTCTAACACACTTTCAGCGCATGCCATATAAATATATTACCTTGATTAGCGCATCCTACAGGAGAAAACACCAAACCACACATGTGCCCAAGATACACATGCTCGATCCCCATGCATCACAATAAAGGAAAAGCAGCCCATTACTAGATCAAACTGAGCCTGTGGCCAGCACAGCTCCACATGGAAAACCCCCCAGGACCAAGATGAGGCTGGAAACAGCCCAACAAGCAAACTCCCATCAGGCGTCCCAAACCCAGTACAGGTGCATGGCATCCAACAGCCTCAGCTTACAACTCCACACAGCTGAATTCAGCCTCTATAAATTATTAAAGAGTCTGCAGAACATTACACAGTTCATGTAGTTAATGATTATAGTTCAGTGTCTAGGTCAGATATAATTAGATGTTACATTAAAATAGCTTCACAGAGCCATTTATTCTGATTTAATTACTTAAAATGATAATATAATGAGCACTGCTTTCAAAGAAAAAAGAAATCTTTTA
Source organism: Myiopsitta monachus (assembly GCA_017639245.1). Lineage (NCBI taxonomy): Eukaryota > Metazoa > Chordata > Aves > Psittaciformes > Psittacidae > Myiopsitta > Myiopsitta monachus. Next base: position 16,185,645 of record CM029929.1, on the reverse strand, counting down.
ATGAGCTCATTTTAAGTTAATATAAGGCAAATTAATCATTTAACAAAATGCAGTAAAAGACAAGTTCATATTTTAAAATGTGTTTTGCCTATGTCAAGGAGGTTAGTTTGTTGTCATGGTGGGAGATACACAAATGGGTGGCTCTTGAAACAATGCCACATCCCAAATACCGTACATCTGGGACATCTTTAAACCATGTTTTCTTCCTTCCCCAGATATACCTTCTACATGAAAGCCCTTTGAAATACAACCTGGGCTGCAGATTTATGACTGTCAAACTGTGTCTTTATTCCAATGTAAGACAGAGCAATAGCCATGCAAAGCAGTTACCCGAAGTAGGTGAGCTTGTGATGAAGGGTTAATTGTGGGCTTGGTTCATTAATCATTCATTTGCTGGCTCAGAAAATTAGCTTTCACTTGTTTGTTTGCTCAAGAAGTGATAAGCCCATTCCCTCGCTAGCTCATCTATTTTCTTCCCTTTGCATTGTTTTAGAGATTTTAATCCTTTCCAATTTTTGTAATCAGTCATTTCGGTCTTTTAGCAGGAACATTTCCAAGCAAGCAGCAATTATTGAAGTGAAAGCAAGCAACTCTCTGCAGGGAAGGCAGCAGGCTCTGGTTCATAACCCTGCCAGGAACAGCACCCCTCTTCTTGCCGCCCCACACAGCAGCTTATGCAGGAACCAAGCAAAGGTGTCCCCTCTCTTCAGAGTCAGAGCCACCCCATTTCTACTGCAGACAGGACTCCCTGCACTTGCACAGGCATTTGAATAAACATCTATATTGGGTTAAAAAGCAAATCAAGACATTCTGAGAGGTTTGCAGGTCATCTCTTGGCCACCACTGCTTACCCTTTTCTATCCTAACCTGAAACCTCAGCCTCACTCAGCAAGAAGTGAAAAGCCTAGAGGTATTTGTGGAAGGAGGTAAAGGAGGGTCCTACTCCCAACCCTGTATTTTTTCCCTCTGCATAAAGGATAAATCAAAACCAACAACACAAACCTCTCTCAATCAGGTGTTTGCAAACATTTCCATTCAAAACGCATGGTCTTCCAGCACAGATGTCGCTTGGATACCTTGGTGAGAGAGTAGAGGCTGACTGTCAAACAGTAACTACGCTACTGCCACTAGGAACATAAATAATTTGGGGCTACATGTTTCTTTCTTAATGTATCATCCCTGTTCCCAATTAGGTAAATCCAATGGCTTTCAGCTGCCGTGCTTCCTCAGCAGCAGAGGCAGGAGCAGGAATTTGATGCTATGACAACACTGTGGGTGCCACCTCTCTCACAGGTGGCACAAGCAGCCTTCGGGTGCACCCACCCATCAACTCCCCATCCCATCCCTCCCAATTACTGGGGCAAGCAGGATGTGCGCAGCCAAATGCAACCTCAAGTGCCACTTGCTGCTGCTTCCCCTTTCCTAGTCTGAAACATGGATTTTGAAGAAAAATACAACGCCTCTGAGCCACGAGGCCCCAGCAAGAGGCTCGTGTCACACAGTCATTAATAAGGCTTTGCAGACAAATCTGACTGCAGTGATAATAGGCTTAAACAATTAAAAAAATATAAAAAAGGTCCTGCGATGGAGTATTTTTCTTCTCTCCTCATTGTAATGACTTTCTAGATGCAGCTCATTTTATACAATGCAGGCGGCAGTGTTCCAGAGCTAATCAGGCCACATGTTTTCATGTTTCGAAAAGAAAACTAATTAAAAAGAAATGAAAAATGGAAAAGGGAAGAAGGAAAGAAGGTTTGCAATGAGGACTGGGAAGTTTGGGTCGGAGAGGAGCGGTGAAGGAATCCTTCAGGAATGTATACATTCGCTCCGCGCGGCTCTGCATTTTGTTTTCAGAATTGTTTCTGGCAGAAACCTAAAGAAAAATATGAACCAGATGTACAAGGAAATAGTTTCTTCATCAGAAAGAGAAGAATAGCTCTCTGTCTGCCAAGAGATTTTCAGCCTTTACGTTTTACCAAGGTGATGTTAAAAATACCCCTCAATAATGGCTTCTCCTTCAGCAGCGCCAGGGGCAGCCCGGCCATGGGGAGAGCACCTCTGGGCATGGGGATGCCAGAGGAGAGCAATCGCTCATGGAGGAGGTCTGCAGACCTCAGGTGCCTTGAGGTCTGGAGCGAGCAGGGGCAGGCCCTGTTGTGCAATCACAGCATCCACAGTCTGGCTGCGGAGACCCCTTGGTCCCAGTGCTGCTGAGCTGGTGCTGACGGGCAGGCAGCCAGCACTGTCGGGCAGGTACCTGGCAGGCAGCTGCAGCGGTTGCATTAGGGTTTTTCCAACCACTCCCAATGATTTAACGTGCCGGGGGCTCAATCCTGAGCCATGGCTTCACAGCACTGGGTGCTGCACGGAGACCAGGTCTCCTTGGAGCTGGTGTAGAGACTGACCAGCCAGGGAGACCCTGAGGGTCCAGCGGGCAGAGGGATCCCCAGCCCAGTGCTGCCTGCAAATGCAGTGATGAGTTTGTTGTGGAGAAGGCAGGCAGCTTGGCATGGAGCTACAGCAAGCTCTTCCCTGCTTAGGGCAGCCTGGAGGGAAGAGAGGGTTGGAAAGTCTCATCTGAGAGCACCCCTTGGCAGAAGGGAAGTGGGAAGCACCCAGGAGCACCCTGTCTGCTCCTCTGCAGGAGGGATGTGTTTAACTGATTTCTCTTTCAGTGCCCCCTCTCCTTCCATTTGCCACAAGATGCAAATCCCCTCCAGCAAGAGAGCGCTGCTCCTTTCTGGTCCAGGGGTGCTGACACTGCCTGTGCTGGCATCAGGCAGGGTGACAACTGCTCTTTTAGCCCTGCCCTGGCCCTGAATCCCCCCACACAATGGGGGTGATTTCCCCAGTGCCCGTGCCCACCTCCCCTGGGCATCAGCACCAGGCGGGGTGGAAACACAAACAGCATCTCTGCTGACAGAGGTCTTCCCCTACTTTTGGTGGAGCACATGGGAAAGGTCCCAGGAGCAGGTCGGCAGCTTAAGCACAGCAACTGAATGGAAGAGTGAGGAGGGGAGGAGCTGAAGACCAAACAGGTGGGGAGAAGAAATAAAACCAAATTATTCCCTCTGATCCAAAATGCTCGCTTCTGATGAACTAGCCACAGGCAAGAGGGAAGGTGTTGAAGTGCCTCCATGCCTCATCCTGGGGCTGTGGCTGTTCCTGAAGTCCAGCTGGCCTCCTGGGCTGTGTGCCCCTTGTCCCTGTGTCCCTCTGGGAGAAAGGGGTCCCACCACTCTGGGTGACCTGCCTGAAAACACCCCGTGGTCCCACACTGTCACCCATGGGTGCTGCAGGGGTGCAGCTGCCCCTCTAGCTTGTCAGGGCCCCTGCAAGCATCCCCAGTGCTTCCAGCAAGGTCAGCAGCTTGGAAAGGGAGTTCAGTTCAAGTGGAAGTTAATGAGGACAAGAAGAGGGCAAGAGCATGCAACCAGGGAACTTTAATCTCATTAAATACACCTCAAGGCTTAATTTTGCTAAGAGGAGTCTTTTTCTTGCCTTTAGCCTCGCTCCAGCCTCCCTGCGCCAGGAGCAGGCTTCAAGGGGTCTTGTCCTCTGCTTCAGGCAGGTCAGAAACCTCTCTGATCCCTGGATTTGAAAAGGGAAAATAAAAGATGTTTTGAGCTGATTTTTACCTGATTTACCTGGTTTTCAGGGGACCACATCAGCCCCGATGAACAGGCTTTCTGATGAGGCTCTCCAGCGGCAGTAGCAGGCAGTGGGTCTTCCCTAGGTGTTTGTTGTCCACAGTAGATGAATTTCTGTCCCTCAACAGCTTTTAATTCCAAGAAAAAAGCTTCCCAAGGTTTGATAATTAAAGCTAAGGAAACCCAAGGCCTCACTACAGTAGTGTTACAGGATCTTTGTTTTCTGGCCAGCTCTACTTGAAGACAAACAAATGCTGCAAGCTCTGAAGTTGGCTCAGTGAATTGGCTTAGTCCGCATAGGCACTAGCTAATACAAAAATCAAGAAGTTCAGTTTTCTGCACTGCGAAATGACAGCTTCATCTGTTTGAAAGCCAGCAGCATCAGCTTCCCAGGTCTGTCACAATCCCCTATAAATCTTAAAAGCTCGGTTTTATTTCACAAAGTGCCTAAAGCAGCCGAGATTTCACATGGGACACCCAGAGGAGAAGTTTAACAGCACATGTTTCATGGTGATTGGCAAATTATCAGGTCATTGCTCCAACTTCTACAGACACCATCAGCCAACAGCAATAAAAATACAGGTTTAGGTCTCAGGAGCCTTCAAACTGTTTTCCAGAGTTCAACTTCATGACAAGATACTCACTACAACGCTACAGAAGCACTGAGCGGCTTAATTAGAATAATAAAGATGTAGTTTAGTTTTTAAGTCAAACACAACAACAAATATAGAACCATCAGATTTCTGAAAGAATTACTCAAACTTTTTGCTTGCTTTGTGTTTCAAATACAAGTTTTCTATTTTATCAGTAAGTAACCCTGAAGAATCACATTCCTTTTTAGGCAGAGCGGCATCACTTCAACTTACCTGGGATTTGCCTTATTCAACAGTCTCAGCACTAGGAAACTCCAGCATCCGCATTTCTTTCAGCTCCCTCACCTGACAGGGGAGCCAGCATGTGTACAGGGTGGGTATCTCCAACCTCAACAGTTCCCTGACCATGACATCAAGAAAACACTCCAGGGGTTTTGTTAATAGAGGGGAACTTCAAACATCCTTTATTCCTGGATTTAAGCAGGCTCTAATCCTGTAAGGTTGATTTTTCTCTCGCTGGTGAGAACAGACACCAATGAGTTGTTTCCTGAAACACTCACAACTGCTACTGATGCTTTTAATTTTTTACCCCTTGCTTGAAAACCTTTAAGTTCCTTGGAATATCCAGGCCCCAGGCTCTCCCTATCATTTCTGCCCCAGCTTTAGGGAGGCTGCTGACTGTGCTGGAGGTGATGTGGCACAAGCCTGCCCCATGCCCCCTGATCCTGTGGGAACTGGGGCTCATTGTGCCACATCATCTGCATTCATCTAGCCAGCAACAAGAGGTATTTTGCCCCAAAAATCACTGCTCGGTGCAGCCCATCTGCTAGAGGGCCTTCAGATGCAGAGCATCCTCCTTTCCCTGCTTGGTGGCTTGTTCCAGTCTCTCTGGCCTATGCAATCTGGCCTTAACCAGGGCTCTGCCCTGCCTGCTGCTGCCCTGCTGCCTGTGCTGCCTTGGTCTCCTGGGGCTGAGCAGCATCGCCAAGGGGATATAGGGTTGTGATTATGCACTGCAATTCCCTGCTCATGTGGGCTGGCAGAAAATTACTGCTCAGCCGGAGAGGAAAATAACATCTTATTTACTGTCTCTCCTGGGACTTGTCTGAGGTCTGAGCAAGTGCTGGCTCACAGGCTGCGGAGGAGAGGTGCCGAGATGCAAAACCCAGCTGCGAACACCATCACATGCTCCTCACCTTGGATTTGCTGGAGCCCCGCACCAGCCCTGTACTGGCATGGGTACCCATGCCAGCATCAGCACCCACTGTCCCTCCCGGCTGTCCCTGAGAGCAGGCTGGCAGAGGATGGGGACCTCCTGCTTTCAGGCACTGCAGGCAGACAAAGGCAGTTTGCTGTGATCAGCAGGTCACTGCCCCTCTGCAGGCAGCAGATGTGGGGCTGGTTTGGGTGCACTGGCCAGAGGCAGGCAAGGCCCCTCTACATGCTTCTGACCCACAGTGAGGCCACGAGAGCCAGGAGTTTTGATAAAGGACTCTGCCTCCCCATTTCACTTTCCTGCTGAAAACATCTGGTCTGCTTGGCACCTATGCTGCAGCAAATATAGCAGAGCATCCTGCTCACGGGCACAGTGCCACCATGACAGATGGGTACGAGCGCAGGCAGCCAAGAGACCTTGTATCAGCATCAAGTGTGTTTGCTAAGGGCAGGATTCGCAGCCAGAAATGTCAAAATGGCTGAGTTTCCATGCCTATAGATACCAGGGAGGCGAGACTGCACTGAACTGGTTCTGGGCAGGATTAACTCTGAAATGAGGGGGGGAAGCTAATTTCTGCGGCTGCGGAGCATAGGTTTCTGGTCGTGTGGAGCTGGATTAGCTTCTGGCTCAGGGATGTTCCTGCTGCCTTGTCCCATTTCCAGGCGAGAGAGCTCACAGATCATCCTGGAGCTGGTGGGACACCATTACGGGCGAGAAACCCATAATCCCACAGCCGAGAGGAGCATGGGCAACCAATTCATCATTGCAAAATGGGTTGAGACCTGCTCTCAATTAACCTCAGGTCAGCGTGACAGGCACGGGGAGGTGCCAGCACGTCCCTGCTGTGCACACCCTGGCAGCCTCGGGCAGAGCTGTGCCTGGCTTCAGCGGGATGACTGCTGCCTTCGTTTTCCATCCGGGAAAAAGCAAAGGACTAATTGCACTAATTAGCGTTGCCCTCATTTTGCAGTGATTTCAGGGGCTAGGCAGAGCGCTGAGCGTCATGGTGAGTTGGGAAATGAGCCTCATGGTGGGCTGGAAAACGAGGAGGGAGTGAGGAGGAGCAGATGTGCCGCAGCAGAGGTGTGGAATGGGCGCCACAGCCATTCCCATGATCACTCTGGGTGGCTGGGTGAGAGCAGATGCTGGGTGGGTCTGACAACAGAAGCGATGGGTGCACGACCGAGCATCCTGCATCCCTGCAGCCACCACCGCCTGAGGCTCCCTCTGCACCCGCCAGCCACCGCTACCCATCCTCCATCGGCATTAGGAGAGAGAATGGAGCAGCGCTGGGCAATGAAAGACTGAGCTGCTTGTGCCATGCACCCTGCTGTGCACAGCTTGCCCTCCGTCGCCCGGCTCCTTGTCTCCGCTGGCTGTAATGAGCCCTCTCTGACAAGTGATTGACTCGGCCATTATATTCCTGGGTGATCAGAGAAACAAACACACTCCATATAAAAATCTCAGCTTTCTAATCCTGAAGGCACTTCCTGTGGGAAAACTTGGCTGATTGCTCAGAGCAAGATGGAGCAGCATGGGACAAGCTATTCAGAGAGGTTGGGAGAAATTAGGAGCAGGGCAGCAATGTTTTTTCTCCCTGCATTGTTATAGCCTGCCTCGCTCTTTCTTCAGCTGGTACTTGAAGGAAAAAGTAACACAACACACCCCCTGAATGGGAGAGGAAGAAGAGCTGGCAGGAACCAGCATGTCTGCACTTGTTTTATGTTTTTATATTATTAAAATGCTCTGGAAGTCTATTGCATTCCCGCAGCCTTTGGAACAGCGCTGAAATAAGTTACATGCTGGGAAACGCTCCATTTCCAGCAGCTCTGGACAAACATGTCTCCTGAAGGGACCAGCAAGGATGGGCACAGGAGTAAGTTATCTGTGCTTAACCCCATCTGTGAAATGTTCATATTCTTCAGCCTGAGCCTTCTTACAGAGGCAGGAGTCAGCCTCAAGCTGGCCTCAAGCTGACCATGAGGGTGCTGGAACCACAGTGTTCGAGCACCTTTGAGCATGTATGAAACACTCCACATGCACAGATGCCCTTTCCTCCTCTCCCACAGGCTGGGCAAGTTGTATCTTCCCCACTGTGAGCAGATCTTCCAAACGCAAACTCCAGTGCCTGCCCTGGTACAGGAGAGCTGGGAGACGCACAGCTGTGCCAGGTAGATGGAGAGGAGGCACTTGGAACAGGAGGGCTCTGCTGTGCCACATCCAGATCCCACTGGAGTCAGTCAGAGCCTTTCCATGTTGGGCCAAAGCCAAAACCCCTTAGAAGCTCATGGGAAACTTTCTTTAGGAGGTTATGGGGTCTTTTGGTTAAGCTTTTCGCTGAACCTAAACCAGGGCTTGGTATCATTATTGCTGCTATCTATCCACCTTCCAAAAACACTCCAGCCTCTGCTGTCTTGTCATCCTCTGCCTTCTTGCCATCTTCTGCCTTTATAACCTGGCGTTGGCAGGATAGGAAAGAAAAAACCCCAAAGATATTACTTTAATGCAGGATATTAAACTTCCAGGTTCTGAGCTTACAGCGAGAAGAAGGATTTATGGTTTCTTGCAGTCGCCTTTCTGACCCCTAAGAGGCAGCTACATCTGCCAGGGAGACAGCCCTGTTTTAAATACTGGGTACCCAGCGCTGCAGGGATCATTCTGTTACTAGACCCCATTTCCAGCCAGGGGCAAGCAGCCAGTTAATAGATATTTGGGGTTTAATCCACAAAGCATCCACAGCCTCCAGCAGCTCTGACAAACTCCAGTACAGAATTGATATTGGAAATATCATAAAGAAAGTACTTAAATACTGGAAGAACCCCAAAGGAGAAGAGCTGAAGACTCCTGCCAATGCTGTGACCCTCTCAGACCACAGCATACCCTGGTGAGGAAGGCAAATGCTGCCCAGGCTGGCCAGTTTCGAAAGTGCCACAGGCTTCCAAATCTGCCTATAAGCCCAAGCAGGGCACCAAGGCACAGGATATGTCTTTACTAAATCAGGAGTAAGCATGCTGCCCAGCACTGGTCTTTAGCTATTGTCAATCTCCAGTGCTTCAGGGAGAAAGCAGAAAAAAATCTTTCTAAACTAAAAGATAAGGAAGGAAAAATCTCAGCTACCCTTTCTTCAGGTAAGCAGCAAAGGATGCAGATCCCAGAAAGCAAATACAGTACAAACCCCTGCCCCCTCATCACCTTCAAGTCCTTCTATAGATGTCCTCAGATCAGCATGCTGATCTGAAGACATCTCATGCCACTGCTGGGGATGGTGGCAGGCATTGAGCATCCTCAGCCTTCACCTATGCTTCTTTGAAGACACAGGGGAGCTAGTCCCCATTCAGTGCTGCTGCCAATGGTATAGCCCCAGGTGGGCTTTGCTCACTGTTTGCAGCAAGCCGACATGGGCAAGTATGGGGCTTCCTTAAGGGAGAGATAAGGGAAACCCCAGGGCTCCTCATTTCATCTCATCCTTTAAAACTTCTCTGTATGCTCACACACTTGCTCACTGCCTTTGCACTTAACCTATTTCCAGGTAAGAGAGGCGTTTGAGCATGGTTTTAATGCTCAGCTAACAGCATCTCTATCCACCAGCAATTGTGAAGAGGCAACAGGAGCAAAACCAGCACCTCTTCATGCCCCTCTGTGGTAGATGTGTAGATGGTACATGTCTTGTATGTCCATTGTGTTCACCAAAGAAAAGCTATGGAAGGGGCACAGATTCCTTAATTGTTTCCAGAAAATGCATGGACTTCTGTCAGCATCCCTCTGCTGGAAGCTGCATTCTGCATTGGAAAGGAGTAGGGAGAGGAGAGCTTCTTGCGTTTTGAATAAAGGAGATCTATAGCGAGGCTTTTAGATTAAAACAGACATTTAAAAATGAAAAAGTTTTCTTAAAGCCCAAATGCTTTTCTCCTGCCCCTCTGCCCCATCAGAAAAGGGATGCGCTAGAAGTCACCAGGCAGCTTTTGGACAAGGACAGCACTGGTGGCTCCCACCCTGCAGTGAAGTTCAAAGGAGCCCATTGTCCCTGACAAGGCACAGGCTGCTCCCTTCATCCCCTGGGCACTTGAGCCTCAGACCCCCAAAATCTGGCGATGTTTTCTAGTCCAGCTGCTTGGAAGCCACTCAGCACTGCAGACAGAGGCGCAGGGCTGCTGCCAGCTGGAGCAGGCAGAGCCAAGGCTGGCACCAGCACTGGAGGAGCTGGCTTTGGCCCCTGCCTGCAGCAGGGCTGGCTGGGGCACAGAAACATTTCTGTTCAGTTATGCTGAATGGGACTGGTGGGTAGCAGAGCGCACGCGAGGAAAGCGGCTTGAGACCAAAGCAGTGCAATGATGTGGAATCCACTGTGAAAATACCTCTTCCTCCTCCAAAAAAAAAGTTATTTATGAAGAAATCCAAAGCGGACCCAAGGCAAGGAGTGACTGCACACGTGAAAGAAAGGAAATAAAGAGCAGGAACTTGCTTAGGTAGCCGAGGAGAGAATGGGGTGGAGTCTGTGCAAATACTGAATGAGGAAGGAACAGGAACAAGGTAAAATAGTCCATATCCAAGTCATACGGTTGCTCAAAACCCTCTAATTTGCCATAGCCACATTGAAAACAACCCCACATCTGCTATTTGGAATGTAAATCCAATGCTGATGCTAACAGTACCTGGTAGCTTTGGAGATACAAGAGCAAACAACAGAGCCTGGCTGCAGGTACAAGGGGAAACACACCTTTCACTTTTCATATTGGGGAAAAACTGCAGTCCTGAGGGACCAGATAACTCAATATTCCCTAAATACACGCAGCTGGTCTATAAACACCCTGCAGCTCCAGCTGGCTGCCAAAACACACTGTGAGTATCATGAAGTGTCATAAAATACATGAAGTATGTATCCGATACCCAAGTTCTACAGTGAGGACACAGACATTCTTTATGCCCCTGCAATTACCTTCACACAGCTGTCTTATTCAGCTGCTCTGTAGTCTCCAGACTTTGGTGATTTACCTCTTACATTGACTTTATTCTTTATTCTTTTCAGTTGTGAATATTGCAGCTTCTGAGATAAAAAGAGGCTGGGAAGAAAGAGAACTCTTTATCTGGGAGGAATGAACAAGAGGAATAAGAGGGCACAAAAAACAACAGAAATTCTCTGCACGCCTTCTTTGCATGCTTTCTTTTCCTCAAGATGCAATGAAAGTGGTAAATCAAAACACACTGGTCCAGGACATAATTCCACAAACCATCAAGAAAAGACTAAATCTGTGATGCTCATGGACCCAGAAAATTAGGAGCATCCAGCAAAGACCTAGAATTTATTGCTGATTACCAAAGCAGACCCAAACATCTACTGTTAAAAAATTAATGGGAGAGAGACCCGGAAGTGGCTATAATCCCTCCAGCTCGGTGGAGAAGGAATCTAACTCAGCTTCCTTCTGCTGCTAGCAATTAGAAGGACTTCTGAGGCCTGAGGGAGAGATTAGGTTGTTTACAGTTTTGCCTTTATCAAATAAATTAAGGTCTATCTGAAGCCAGCAGAGATTTCCCAGGAAGGCCTTGTCTCCTGCTGTGCAGGTTCTCTGCGCTGTCTGTGGCAGCATGAGTGACTCTTAGACCAACACAGAAAACGGCATTAAAAGGGTAAAAAGGGGAAATAGGCTGAATTAGCCCAAGAAAAAAAGGCCACTATCAATACAACAGCACCAAAAGCCTCTACCAAAGCCATGCCTGCAAGAGAGAGGAGCATCATTCCTGTGTCTTCAACAGGACCTCACCCTGGATGAAATAATAACAGCGCCTACAGCCTGCTAATGGCCTGGAAAGACGGAGAGATGGAAACTGCATTGCCTGTTGTAATTTTCCCCTCCAGGTTCTGGAGGTTTGTCCTGTTTTGTCCTAAATTACTCGACATTGGACTTCGATAAGACAGGCCCTAGGTGAGCTTTTCCCCAATGATGACAATTAATGCCATCTGAAGGGCTGCCCAAAACCGGTCTTTCTGTAAAAGCTCCTTCTCCAGCTAACCTCTCTTCCAATTTAGTACTTTACATCTGGAATTTTGAAGCCCATTTTCTTTTTACTGAGGCTTTAATGAAAGGAGCAAATTGCTTATAATGGTAGTTGTTACTCCAGAAAGAGACAAGTGAAGCTCTTAGGCCTTTTGCCCTGGACCTCGTGTCACTGTTCTGCACTGCAACAAAGACATACTCGCATTTTTTACTCCGGCAGCCCATTTTTTCCACACAAATTAACACAATTACAGAAAGGCTCTTCCCTGCCCATAGTATGGAGACAGGTGGGTCACGTTGGTGAGCAGGAGATGCACGGAAGGGTCTCACACAGCCCCACATGGTCTGCAAACACCAGGTCTATGGCCAAGGCAAGCGTGGCCCTTGAGAGCAGGCACCCATCTGTCCCAATCCCATTGGGTTTTGACTTCTTATTACAAGGTCCTGGCTGTAGCAATGCCTCATTCCCTGGGATGTGGCACTTCTGCTGAATGCGTCCTGCTGCCTCGCTGCCTAACACAGGTGCTAGCACAGCGAGTGCCTTTGCAGCTCTGGATCCCAGGCTGCCCAAGGTGACTCATTTAATCCATTATCAGCTTCTAAAACTAAGGCCTTTGGGCACAGGGGCAGCTGAGAGCAGAATACATATTACTAGGGTGTGGGGAGGCAACAAATGCTCGTGGGCTCACTCAGAAGTGTCTGAGCCTCTGCAGGTGTATGGTGACCTCACAAACACTTCAGCTACTGTGAAAAGCTGGATTATTGTCTATAAGTAGGTTCTGTCTGAGCACTGCCTCAGTCCTGAGCATCTATTATCTCTCTCAGTCTCATCACAAGCAGCAGCACGAGACCCCTGGTGAAAAAACTAGACAGTTAAAGGAACCCAAAACTGTAAGCATTATTAACTTGTGACTTTCATAACAATCTTTGTATTTTATTAGTTGAGAACTGAGAGTAGGATGAATATTATTTCGTCTTAAATTACATATATAAGTGAAAAAAACTCCAGTGACTTAGAAGAGGGGTCTGAGAAGCAAGAGGCGCAGAGGTAGGAAATGATTTATTGCTTCGCAATAAAGCTTTAAATAAAAGGGGGGGGGGGGGGAGAGAAGGAGAGAAAAGAGCAGCAGGAGCCATCTAACAAAGCAGATTCTGCCCAAATTGCCAGAGAGGGGCCCACAAGTCATGATGGGGAACAAAACCTCCAGCAGCCCCAAGGATGTTGTGAGAGCTGGGGAAAACCCTTTGCAAAGTAGAAACAGCCTTCCCTACCACTGGGGGTTTTCTTTCATTTCCTCAGCTCTGCAAATCACTGTCTATTCACAAACACACATACTTTTCCAAAGGATGGTATTTTGCAAAGGCAGCCCTCATCCAGTGGGTTGGGCTGCTGCTGTCCCCAGCAGCTGGTGTAGTACAGTCTGCATCCCCTGCTCTGAAATAACTCCATGGCAGCCGCACTCACCATTCCCTTCTGTGGTTTTTCCCTTCAGACCAGCTAATACCAAACAAATCCTTGGAGCAGAGACAGCATCTTGTCTGAACACCACATCCATTTTACGAACAAGACTTTAACCAAGCCAATGAGCAAAAGCTTCTTGAAAAATCCCCGAGGTTGCTCCTCACTCAGTGCAAACCAGCCAATTGCTTCAAAGCTCACTCCATAACCTGCTGCATCCTCTGTGCTTGCAGACAGCATGCAGCTATTGCTCTAACAGATCTATTGCTTTACAAATGTGTTAAATAAATAACTTGTCACTTCGTTGAGCAGCGCATCAATTTACCAGCTAGTCAAAGTGGGCAGTAGAATCTGACCAATAAATTCCTCTTCTTTTGCTGGTGACTGAAAATCACTGTGACTCAATGTTGACTGCTTCAGCGCTATCAGAAGCTGCATTACCCACAAAAGAGAGATCCCAGCCAAGACCAGCCTCCACAGGGCAATGCTGCAAAGAGGAGACTTTGAAGCTGCATCCATTCTTCCCTTTCAAGGAGCGATTTATAGTAGAGCTCAATTCCACAAGATTGATGGACAAAAGGGCTGGATCAGCTACTGTATAGTCGGAGGTGAAAGCCTGGATCCATCAAGGTCAGTGGCAAAAGTCTCATTGACTTCAACGGGGGCAAGAATTCAGCCTGGCTCTGCGCTTCACTGGTTGCTCTTTCACATGAAAACCTTGTGTCACAGCAAGATAAATGTTAACTTCAGCTTCTTCAACACATGCTTACAGTGACCCACTAACCAAGGTGCTTCAAATACTCTAGGCTTGGAGTCCACACACATGTGCACACACGAACACACACCCCCTTTTCCAAAGGATTTTAAATCTTGCAGATTTGCAGGAAAACTCAGTATATGAAAAGAAAGGAGCACAAATTATCCTAGCCTTGGGGCAGCATGCCTTCCTGCCAATGAGCTCTGTAGGTTTTATGTGTTAGTTTACTCCAGTGATTAATAAAACATTTGGTACTTAATGGCAGTTGTGCGCTCTCCTGGATGCAGAGGTTGATGTCTCCTCTCAAATATATGGTTGGTGCCTAAGTGGCACTCAAGACTTTGTGCAAGGAGCTGTACACACATGGCTGAAGGAGGATCACCCTCACGTCTTGTATCATTGATACAGGACACCAAGAGCACAGGCACTGCTGTGAAGCTAAGCCAGGTGGGGCTTGAATGAGCTGCTGCAGGTACTAGAAGCAGCCTGATAACAAGACAGAGACAGCTCAGCCCAGGCTGTCATGGCTGGACTGTGCCTGTCACCCAGCCCAGTGAGCCATCCCCAGGCCAAGGACCGAGCAGCAAAACCCCAAGTTAATGGGGACTTTGCTGAAGAAGTACCCGATTGCAGTGCTACCCACCTTTTTATTGACCATATGGTTTCCAGCTCTGCTTCCCCTGCAAACATTCATCAGCCTCACACTTATCTGCATCCTGGCCAGTGCTGACTTGGCATTTTTAAGATGTCAGTGGAAGAAACATCACACACATGTGCTTTAGCATCATTGTATGTCAGAAACTCAAGGTCCACAAATATGCTTCCTCCTTCCCCTGCACTTTTTATGCATTTTACCAAGTAAGCAGTTTTGCACTTAAATTTCCCTTTACAAACACTTCTTTTTGAGCTAATCTTAATACTCAGGAGCTGATGAAAAGTCGGTCTGCAGCGGGAGAGTGACATTTTCTACTTCCAGAGGAGATAGCGTGTTCCATACCAGCAGGCATGCTCGCTAGATGCCCCTGTGATAACTGCCACAGAAGAGCCCCTGGAGATAGCCTGCAGAGCAGTGAGCATTTTTTTCTCTCTCAGTCTCACTAAGCCTGTGCTGAAGGATGAGGTAACTGCATTACCATTCCCACTCTCTCTGAGCCATCCCTGTGTAAGCAGAAGCATCGAGTTCAGGTTCTACAGGATGCCCAGGCAAGAGCAGCTCCCGCACATGGGAGTGGGTCCAGTTCCCCACCAGCTGGGAGAAGGGCAGGGGGAGGCAAGAAGCCAGTGAAGAAGAAACACGTTGGCTTTTAAAGACCCGCAGGGCCTGCAGTGATGCAGTGACCCCTCCAGCTGGGTCCTGCAGTGATGCTTTCTGGCCATGCCAGGTCAATGGTCGGACCCCTCTCCTGCAGTGACCTCCTTGGCACCCCAAGAACTGGTCAAGCTGTGCCTACTGGCAGCAAAGCCATTTCATGTGGCTTCAGAGGCTAGAGAGGCTTTGAAAGTCAGTTTGCAGTCATTGAAGTTTCTTAGTGCTTACTGTAGTGCTAAAGCAAACGAGGGGGCTGGAGGACATTCCCAGGCTATGGCTCTTCAGACAGGGCTTTGTCTTCCCATTCCTGTAAAAGGGAAAGGTCTGGTGGATAGCCTTGCTAGCTCTGGAATAAAGCACCCTCCATCCAGGTTTGAGTTCAAATTACGTTTTCTAATGTACCACCGGAGATTTTTGCTCTGCTGTTACTGTGCAAAAGGCTTTGCAATGGAATGGAGAATTAATCTGCTGTTGATTATTGCATTATTAAAAAAATAAGGATAAAATTAAGTCAGCCTTTGAAGGCCAGGGCAAGACATTGTAAGAGACTCTTAAGTTTCACAGTAACTCTTTAAAAAACCTTTACTGCTGTTCCCTTTCCCCAGTACAAATCTTATTGCCAAAGTCTTACTCTTGTGCTGGTTTATGTCTCATTGTTTTATTCTATAACTGTCCACTACAGTCCCCATGATTAGACTGTCCCCAGTATCCCAAGCTTTTTTCATCACCTACTTTTCCCCTCTGTCACTTGCCAGTACTTCTTTTCCCTTGAATCCTTCTGGAGCCACATCTTTTTGCTCCTCAGGTATAAACTAACTTCAGCTACCACCTGGGGTTCTCTTCATCAACTTTCCATCAAAAGGAACCCTGAAACCACAAAACATACATATGTAGGAAAAGAACTTCTGTACCTTGATTACTAAAAACTACCAGATAAAATGTTCGAGTTTGGAGACATTAAAAATTATTTGGGGCAAGGGCCTTACGTCCCACACCATGGTGTTACATGACATGGTTTTAGTGCTTTAGAATCGTGAAATGGCAAAGACAAGAGGATGGAATACCAAACCAAGCCAGTCCCGATGCATTTTAGTAGGCAGGAGGAGGGATAGAATACAGACAGCAGAGCAAGATAGCATCTGCCCACAGATACCTGCAGAGGTGAATCTGCATGCTGGAAGGAGGGAGCATCTACAGCAAGTGCCAGGGGCTTCCTAAAATGAGCTGCTGGAGCTGCAGTTTCATAGGGCAGTGGAAAGGGTCAGATCCACCACACGCGGCCATAAGGGGCCAGGGATGGTCAGCTCAGCACCACAGCCCCCAGCCTGGTGCTTTCTCCCTGCCAGGTTGCACATTGCTTGCATTTTATGGAATGCATTTTTACAAGCAACCCAATATTAAACCCAGGGACCTTGGTAAACTGCATGTATTAGGGTTCACATCATAAAAAGTACACAGGATATGCAACACAATCATGCTAACAGTTTTGGAACCTTACCTTTTGGCATCCTTTATATTTTGTTATTTTAACTGCAAATCTAAGTCTACTTTAAAATCTAAGTGGTATTTTAACAGAGGTTTTCTTTTGTATCTTGTACAATTAGGCTTCTCAACAGGGTTTTGGGATAAGGGTGCATTGGAGATCAAAGCCTTGCAGCTCCATTTTCCCCTCATCACCTGGAGGACCACAAAACGAAAACTATGCAGATGTAGATTAGTTTACAGAAACCTCATTCAAGGTGAAAAATCCTGTTAGCTGTAATCACTCGATTCTTAACAGATGCTGTGCTGGAGCCAGCAGCTCCACTGCTATGGCATCTATTGTGGAAGAACAGTATTTAGTCACAAGACATTTCTTTCACAGCACACTAGGATGCTTGAACCCCAAGGCAAAGAGGAAAATAATTCCATTTAATACATTTAAAAACAACCTTGATCCTGGAGCCGCTTGGAACAGGCTTGTCACTGAAGTGCCTGACTACAGAGCTGTCAAACACCTCCCTGCCTTCCTGTGGCTGAGAAACCTGGCTCTGGCTGGGGAAGCCAGAGTGGGAGCACTGCGAGTCACAGCCAGAACATCACCTCCCTCCACCCAGGCAGCCACAGGGCTGCCCAGAGGAGCGAGCTGCAGGGTAGGGACAGATTGAAACACAGGCACAGCCCTTGACAAGCTGCGACTCGTGTATCGCAGTGTGCCAGCTGCAACTGAGCACTGGCAGCACCTTCTGCAAGTGCCAGACGGGAGCAACTGAAATGCTGCGATTTCAGAGAAATACCTTCTCTGAAGATGTTGATTAAAAAATAAATGAATCGAGCCAGTTTCTGACCAGAAAAATGAAACCACATCAGGATAATGATTTTTTTTTGCAATGGGGCCATGCTTTCCCAGTCACTCCGGACAACACAGAGACTTCAGAAATGAAGAAATTCCCAAATGCTGCACATGAAAAATACTCCTGAGGAGCACATTCTTAGCTCTGAAACACAGAGTGCTGGAGCT
The DNA here is from genome assembly GCA_017639245.1 of Myiopsitta monachus. Taxonomy (NCBI): domain Eukaryota; kingdom Metazoa; phylum Chordata; class Aves; order Psittaciformes; family Psittacidae; genus Myiopsitta; species Myiopsitta monachus. The sequence continues at coordinate 16,168,168 of CM029929.1, read as the reverse complement.
AGGCATCTCTGCAAATACTTCCATTATGGATGCACCAGCAGCAGTAATGCCATGTGCCATCTATTAGTGGTTGCACCCTTCTCCACATGGTCCAGCCCCTCAAGATGTCCAGACCACCCCGACAGCCAAATTCCCAAGCTACCTTTGCTGCAGAGCCACTCTCCTTCTTGCTGGCATGGCACCAAGACACAGAGCCCTTCCTACTCTCAGTGCCTGATAAGCAGCACTCGCTTTAAGGTCTCATAAATCACAGTGTCAGGCAGCTTTTACAGTCTAATTGAGCCCTGAGTCCTTCGATAATAAGTTCTTAAGAAGTGGGGGCAAGAAAGTATTTCATAAACCGGAGCTCAGCAGGGTTTTTACCCTTGCCAAGTACTGCTACCCCCAAGGCACTTTTTGTTGAGCACACCCAGCAAAACAGCAACCACAGGCTAGCAGTGATTAAGTAGTCAGGTAAGTGTGTCAGGTAACTACATGCAGAAAAAACTATGCTCACCCATAGTGAGAAAATAAGTCATCCAAAGGACAGAGAGATAAGGCAAATCCTGCTCTGGATGTCTTCTTAACTCTCATGTCTCTGGTTTGTGGAAATGAAATATTACAGCCTGTTAACTCCCCGAAGTCTGAGAAAAGATGGGATCTTACTCCTCAGCAGAATAGGGACTTTACACGAGGAAGATTACAAGACTAGAAGCTACCTGATCCAAGTTTGAAGTTCTGCCTTGAGGATGGTTGGAGTAGGTGACTCCTGATCTCCTACATGTTCCATTCTGGTGTGATTCCACGGGTGAGGGAGAGGGAGGGGAAAAACACATCTTCACCTGATAGTGCTCGCCTTTAACCACATACCCATTCCCAGCCAGACTTGAAAGAATGAATTCAACAGACTGACTACCCAGTATACCCCCAGTTAAATCAGCCACAGAAATGACTGATCCAAGGCAAAATGACCTCTTCATTTTCTCTTTCAACAAGGACCAGCTTCACCTCCCATCCATCAGAAGTCATCACGTTTACCCAGTTTACCTTGCTCCCAGATATGCTCATTAAGCATTTTACTTAGATAAGAAAGATTGGACCCCTTCAGTTTTCACAGACTTCAGATCAGTTCTGGTAGTTCTGTGCACTTTTAAGCATAAGTAACCTCCAGTTTAAAATCACAGTCTCTGAAGCTCAGCAATTGGTAATTGCTTGACAAATACGACAAAACAGAATCAATAACCTCTCATCACCTTCCAAAGAGATCTCAGTAGATGCTCACCTTGGCAAAGACAAATATTGACAGAAACTACAGTCCTGGGTGATCCTGAGTTGCTTGCACAGATCAGGATGGGCACCACTCTAAGTTGAAGGACCCCTTCTAAGTACCTTCAAGATCTTGTACTTAGAGCAAAAGGAGATGAGGAAAGAATGAACAGAGCAATTGTTTGCAAGCATGCAAGTGTTAAAGTAAGCAATCAGAGGTGTTAGGTTTAAAATGAACCACACCTTTAAATACTCAATCAGTTAATTGTTAACATTTGCTTCAAGCAGTCTATTAATTAGTCCATGAATGGCTTCTTTCTTAGTCTGTTTTTAAAGGATTTCTCAATTCCAGCATCTTAATTATTTGCCTTCATATTGAATCATCTCAGTGTAGACAAACAAAAATCCTCCTTAAGTAGCAATAATTTTTCTCTTCTCTTTTTCTTCTGCAGCACATATGCTTTTTGTCTTCCACTGTTGCCCAAGACTGAATACTTACTAGGACAGTACTGGGAGTTTTAGACATGAATTTAGGAGATTCAGAATTACTGGGACACTGGTATATAAGCATGGGTACATGAAACAGCAAAATATTGCCTCTATCACATGCATACATTTTGGAGGTAAATCTCTTTAATATTTGACCATTTGCCTGTGAAAATCAGCAGCATTCCTGCAGATGAAGACTGCTGCAAATATGCACTGAAACACGGGCATGGCAATACCATGGACAAGTTGGAAAGTGTCACTTGTACCCTGATCATTCTTTCCTTGATATCAGCTCAACACCAGAAGGCAAGAAAAACATTCAGGTTCTGCAATTAAATCGTTCTCCCTCTTCTTGATGGTTTACCAGCTGCACCAGGTACCTCAGGGTGCTGAGGGCTGAGCTAACCTTGTGCCAGCGCCACAGGACGTTTTACATGAGCTAGGCTCCCAAAAATCAGATCCTTCCACTGACTTCAGTGAAGTCAATGTGCAAGAGAAGCCTCCGGCTAAGCCCCTCCAAACCCACCAAGCATTGGCTGGGAAGGAAAGCTCAAGTCAGCAGGTCTGCTCCCATTCCTGAGAGACCAACCTTGTAAGTTCGTGCACATTGAGGAGCGATAACATTGATGCCTTTTCTGAGACAGATATAAGGTTGGCATTGGGCCCAGGGATTTTGCAATTCTTTTCTATTCTGTACGAAGTACTGCCTTGAAATACGTTCCCTCAATAGATATTTACATTTTTCTCTTATTCCAACATTAAGTACAAATACTTTGCAAGGAATACATCCCCCACTCTGCTTCCTACCATCTTTCCTCTTCCTGCCTGCGCAGTCCCCACATTGCTCAGAGCTCTGGGTAAAGCTCTTTTCCATGCTAAATATGCATCCAACCACTGTTAATGAGCTTTGGCCAGCTTGCAAGGAGTTTTGACAGGCCTGTTGAACTGGTGCCAAGCAGAGATGAATGTTTGGCTTGGACCAGCACAATGCTCTGTTTGTCTCATTGTTGCATTGGAAGTGTTAGCAAACTAATGTGACAGGATGGAGGCGCATACAACTGAAAAATGACTGAAAATGTAATTCCATGTCAGCAGTGACTCCTGAAGGATTACTTGTCTCCAGTGACTTTCAGGGAACTTTCCTTTACAGGCTCAATATAAAGACAGGTCTGTGTGCTTGGGGAAAGCGATCAGTTAGTTTTAAACCTAGATGTGAGGAGCTGCACTCTGCTCTCACTTCCTAAGATTTACTTTTCAATCAACCAGGAATTCTGCCACAATTAGTTTTATTTTCTTTTGCTTTCCAAAAAACCATGTATTTGGCTGCTTGCACAGCCCTATAAGGGCCTGAACTCTGTTCCCTGTAGTGTGGATGGCCTCCAGCAAAGCCTGTAGTGGGGACTCTCTAAGTCTGCATGTACAGGAATTGAAGGATGAGGACAAATGATGTTCAACCCCAACCAGTACCAGCACTTCAAAAGCAGAGTGATGGATGAATCACCATGGACTATAACAGAATTAGGCAGAGTATAAGGAGTGAAGAATAATCCTTACCACGTACCTTTTCACCTTCTGGCGCTCTACTGTGTAGTTACCTATAAGGCTGGAGACTAAACTGCCACGTTTAGTAGCCCTTTAGGGATCTACCTCTTCACTTTTTCTTCTGGGGTCTTTTTGCTTGTTTGTTAGCTTTGGATCTGATCTTCATTCTTCTTTCTGCAGCATCATTATCTCCTTCACATCATACAAAGGACTTTAAAAAAGGAGAATTATAGTCAGACTCACATTGTTCTTTCCCATTAGAAAGCAGGGTCACCCAGTAATCCATTTAAACTTACCTTGTGATGTTTGCCCTCTCCAGACAGTGGGCTTCCCAAGTCGGTGCTGGGCTTGTATGTTTAGCTGTAGGCTGGTCTTTTGGTTATAGAATAGATACAGGAGTCTGTTGACCAACAGCAAACAGCTGCTGAGCTGCAGGTAGCCTGCTGGCTTCACCCGCTTACAAGACACACTTTGCTTTTGGTACACAAGAAAATGACTTTTCTTAAGTGTTTGCATTAAAAATATTTGCAGAAATGTGACCTTAATGGCAGAGACCCAATTCCCCACCTGGAAAACATCTCTCCCATCCTTCAGGCTATCAAGTTTTGGTTCTTATGATAATAGGGCAGGGTGGGTTTGTTGGATTTTCAACAGACATGTAGACTTCTAGAGATGCAGGTATAAACTTTCAGGAGACTTACAAAAGATACTGGAACTCCTATTGAAAGTCAAGAGGAGCTGAGAATCTTATTTAGGCGTTTTTGTAAATCCTAAAAAAGAAATGTCCTACTGCTTTTGAGTCTTATAAACCTTCGTAAACCTGGACCATGACTGTAGATTATATTGTTAATGTGTAATAAAGGTGGCTACCACCCCCAGAATTACAAATTCTATATGCACTCACTTAGCTGAAGAAATATTCAGCTTCAATGCAGCATTTTATAGTTTGCCTCTTTTATTTCTATATCTAGCATTGAACTGATAATATAGCTGTTTAGCCAATGTACTGGAGGCAGAAAAGAGATAAACAGTGACCATTTATTTGTATTCTCACATGTATATATATAAAGTCTATATTATTGGTGCAATAGTATAAAAACCAAAGCCATTATAAAAATCATGTAAAATACTCTGTAGCTAAGGGCTGGCTTTGCAAGTCCTTTTATATATGTATTTTCAACTGCTTGCATGTCAGAAAGAGACAAGCTGGTGCTAAATACATCCAGTTTGTCAGGGTTTCATTTGGCTCTTCATGTCACTGAAAGATTTACCAAAAACTTGAGTCTTATCTTGTCAGGAGTTATTATTTTCTTATTCACATGACAGTTTACTAGCAACAGAAAGTAAAAGTATGTATTTCGCTGAGGAAAATTGCTAGGATCCTTGTCCAAAGCTCTCAGAGGAACTGGCAGGGTCGGCAGGTTGTCATTTGGAGGATTCCATGCGCAGATGTTATCAACTGCATTGCTTTGGGGATGATGACTTGATTGCTGCACATTCTGCTCATGTGGGGAGCTGCACAAAGAGGATCCGCTACAATCCTACCAGAAAGAACTACAAACTTGGCAAAACATTTCATGAAAAGCCTTGTTTCCATTTCGTAAACCTCTGGTCCACTTATGTGCAGCTTTTCCATGCTGTCCTAATGAAAACTGGTTCCCAGGAGCAATGTATTGCTGCTGAAATCTGGGGCTTTGGTAAACATAGGAAGAAACTGATATTTCATGACAAAGATAGTGATGGAAAATGTTAACAGCACTGATTGTTTGGGCTTTCTTCCCCTTTTCAAAATGAAACACTTTTTAAATCAAACTTTTTTCACTGGGATCTTTGTGAGCACGTTTTTTCACCTGGTTCATATCAGACACTGTTTTAACACAAACAAAGAGCAAGAGCATCCAGCTAGGGAGCAGGCGAGAGCGTGCTCCCAGCGCAGCAAGGCTTGCTTGTCCCAAATTCCCTACCAAATCCTGTGGCTTATCACAAAGGAGCACAGAATAAACATGACTCAATGCACAACATAAACCTTCCAAGGCACAGAGCGGCTTGGAGGAGTGGTAGCAAAAGGCCTCCCCTCCAGACTGGTGGCTTGGTGGCTGGAAGGCAGTGAAATCTTTCTCCCTGCTGATGGTTTACTGAATTTATACCAAACAAGATGGCAATGGGGGTCCAGTCCTGCTGAAGAAATGCCTCCTTCAGAAGGAGCTCAGAAAATACAATTGAAGCATAGCACTGGGAGGTCTGAGGAGGGATGAAGAGCACCAGCAGACCATGAACCATCAGCGGATTTGCTGAAACGTGCAGGTGATCCAGCCAGAAGGATTATAGCACAGGCTGTGGAGAAGGGCAAACCAACAATCCATGGAACAGTGCCACCCATGGAGACGGGCACTGGGCTGCCTCTGCCTGTCCCACTGCAGATCTCCATGCCCCAGCTGCTGAACACCTTGCCCTTGCTGCACCCCTCTGCAGCTCCTCAAAGGGAGGGGGCATGAAAACCAGCCCTTAAAGTTCAATATCCATCAATGGTAAAACCCCCAAGCCCCTCCTGGCACAACCCATGACCAGGGGAACTGAATCCACAGAGGGAAAGAGCAAAGTTTAGGTAAACTTTGTCCCTCCCAGCTCCTCTGAATTCCAGCACTTGGGACCCCAGACACCATTCCTGTGCAGCTCTGCTGTCCTCTACATCAGTTTATCAAACTCTATCTTGAAACAATTTTGGCCTTGAACAGATTTGTTGAACAGCCTAATATGGAGATCAAGGAATAAAGATGAAGAAAGGCAAATTAGATTAACGGTGTTGATAGTGTTTGTGTATAGATAATGCCAAATAGCCAGAGGGCAACATGTCAACAATTTAACAGGGAACAACGTAAAATAATGTTTTCAAAACAAGCACTTCATTGGTCCCTTCCCCCTTGAATCAGATAAACAGTATCACTACAGAGAGATTTGCTTTGATCTGTTCTGCGCCAGAAGGTCAAGGGTGTCTATTCAGAGCTTGTGAGTAATAGAATTAAAGGACTCAGATCACTGGATGCATCTCTGAACTCTCAGCATCCCCCAGATGTGGGGCCAGCTCTGGGGTGGGGAGCTGAGCCCTGTGCCCCCAACTGGCAGCTGAACTGGGTGCTGGCTCTGAGCCTGGGCTGCTCATGCCATCCCCAGAGCTCCCACAGGAGCAGCTTTTGCTGCCCACTGAGACTGGCAGGGGCTGGCAATGCAGTCACATGTGAGTGGCAGCTCTGGAACAGCGTTGTCTGGCAGAGACATCAGCCCCAGCTCACTTACACACTCCCATCAGTTTAAGCTAATGAGCAGGAAGGTGCATGAACCTGTCACGACATCTCTCAGGCTGAGGAGGGATCTGTACCTCAGGTTTTCTGCACCAATGTTTGTGCAGAAAGCATTTTTATTCCTGGGAAGCCAAGGCAGCACCTACCTCCATGAAGGATTTATCCTGCACAAACTCATTCACATTTAGTTCTAGGCATAACCAGGTATTTATGAAACCTGATCACTGTGAGGATGATTTAACCTCAAAGCAGTTTTCCACCCCTGCTGCTGGTAACAAGCCCAAACTCTGCCATTCCAGTGGGTGAGAAAGATGCTTGTGGGGCACAGCACTGCCTCCCTTGCAAAAGGAAAGACAAGGTGGGAGATGGAGGCAAATCCTAAGAGGAAAGATTAAAACAGAGCATCGCATGTGTTTCTCATGGTTGCAGTACACAGCACCGCAGCATGACATGGTATTTCACTGCCTATCTCTGCTCTCCCAACCGTAACATTTAAGTAGAGGATTAGCCCATCCAGCACACACCTGTCAAAGGAGGTGCCACACAAGCCACCTCCAGAAGGTCCACACACAGAAGATGCCATCTCCCAACCTAGGAGATGATGGCATCAGGTTTGCTTTGGTAGGGGCACTTGCAGTAGTCTCAGCATTCTCCCAAAGCAAGGGTATGGAACTTAAGAGCAAGATCAGGTTAAGAGCCCTTGCGAGCACCACCTGCATGAACATGCACAGCTACACAGGAGTGCTGTGAGAGCCCTGTGCACCTCATCCACTGTGCTGCGGGGGCTGCAGCAGCTGCCAGAGATGCACAGGGGCCTCAGGGGACTGCCTGGGAATGAAGGCAACAATAGGGATCATTTATCTTTGGGATGTCACCCTGATAGCATGCTGCTGCTGCTGCTGTGGCACTCGCACACGCTGTGTAGCTGCTGTGCTCGCTGGCTGCTGGTACCCGATGGGAAAGAGCAGCTGGCACAGGGTCCCTCTGCACGGTTCCCTGTGGATTGGATGGCTCTCGAGGCTTTGTAACCTTGCCTCGCTTCAAAATGCCGGCAGCTTTTTGTCACTCTATGTTTGTTTATGGTTTTATGCTCCTGAAGAGAGAAACAGGCTCTGTGCTTTCCTGCTGAGGATGCACCCTTCATCCAACTCGCAGGCATTTTTTCTCATTCAGTACTAATTTACCTCAGACACAGAGTTTGCCATCTCTTTGGGCATGCAGGATTGCTCTCGTATCACCCACTCAGCTTTCCCTTCCAAATCAGTGCCCCTGCAGCCCTTTGGTGCTCTACGGAGGCTTCTGCCAGGAACCAGCTGTCCCACATCATTGCCCAAAAGTCCAGGGCTTTGTCTGGCATTTGCCTGGCCCCATGAAGCCATGGCTGGGATGAACCTTCGCTCACTCATGGTCCTCCTCCAGGAGCTTGTCAAAACGACAGGTCTTGCCTCTGTTAATCAGCTCCTCTGTCTCCAATGGGCACTGAGGAGCACTTTGCTCTCACAGGCTGTCACGTCTCAATTAGCTCTGTACCTTCGATTGAGGAGTATGTGACAAGGGGCCACAGGGTCTCCACAGCTTTGTAGCTTTAGCATGGAAAGGTAAATACCTCTGCAGCGCCCAGAGCCAACCCTTCCCTGCAAGTGACTGGCCCTAGATCAGGGCTATGGAGCGTAAGGACCCCTAAGATGAAGGCAGAGGCCTCTCCTCATCCTGATCACCCAATCAGAAAGGCAGTTTGACAGAGGCAATGCTCAGCAGAGACCCGCCTGGTCCACGTTTAACAGCAGCCCTGAACTGCAGCCGTGTCAATGGTGCTGAAGACAGGTGGGTCTGAGCCTTGCTCCCCCACAGACTTCTGTGTTTTCTGCAGAGCTGCCTGACAAAAGAGCCCCTACCCTGGAGACCAGCATTTAAAAGAAAAACAAATACGAGGACCTGTAAATTCTGCACTTCCCACTGCTGGAGCAGCCCCAATCGCTCATCCAGCAGCAGCTTAGTTCAGCTCTCTCCTCATCCCTCCTGCAGCCCAGTGTCCTGGGTTCAGCTGCAGCAGTCATTTCTCTCCTTCTTGGTAGCTGGTGCAGCGCTGTGTTTTTGATTTTGGGCCCGGGAACAGCGCTGATAACACCAGTGTTTTCTGTTACTGCTTGGCAGTGTTTTGGTCTGGCCAAGGACTTTCTGAGCCTCATGCTCTGCCAGGGAGGAGGGGGAGCTGGGAGGAAGCAGAGACAGGACACCTGACCCAAACTGACCAAAGAGGTTATTCCATACCACAGCACATCATGTCCAGGATGTGAAAACAGGGAGCAGAGACCTGGAAGGGTGTGGTGGTGCACTGGGGGGTTCACTGCTGGGGGGTGCACTGGCTGGGTCGGGCTTGGTGAGCAGTTGTATTCTCTTCCCTTGTTATTTCCCTTGTCATTATTATTATTGGTGGTAGCAGCAGTGATTTGTGTTCTACCTTAGTTACTAAACTGTTCTTATCTCAACCTGTGCGAGTTGCATTCTTTTGATTCTCCTCCCCATTCCCCCGGGACTGGGGGAAGGAAGAGGGAAGTGAGTGAGTGAGAAAACTGCGTGGGTGGGGGGCTTAAACCACGACACCCAGGTAAAGAGAGGGCAATGTGCTACCCTTCCCCACCCCTCGCCCCTGCCTTCCTGCCCAGCAAAAATAGGGGTGCATCCTACCTACTCTGCAGCGTTCAACATGGAAGCGTACCTGTGGCATAGATGTTGTTTGTAGTGTTGTGGGGTATCCTATAAGAGTTCAGCCTTTGATGCACGGTGTTTGGTGCAAGTGGTTTGGAAAGGTGGAATTTGGGTGGCTCAACATGTCAAGCAGGCTCACCAGTGGCCACGGTCTTTGCTCGGCTGCACTGGGGAGGAACCATCAGCGTATTGGCAGGAGCCCATGGCAAGGCGCACTGCAGGGTGTGCAAAGCACCAGGCTGAGACCACTTTCAGTGAGGCATCCGCCAGAGGTGCCACATTTTACATCCCATGTGCTGGCACAGACCAGACAGGACAGGGCTAAGCCAATGCCCACATCCACCCCATGCCAGCGAGGACAGGACAGGTCCCATCCCCACTCACCTCACCCCAAGGTGCATGGCACAAGGGAGAAAAACCAGGGCAGCTTTTTTCCTCCCACAAACCAGCCAAGGAGCAGATGGAGGGGGAAATCCCTCCTCTCAATTCCTGCTAGACTAACATTTTACCTGCAAAATTGAGGTAGGAGGCTTCTAAATGACTTGTAGGTGGATCTGGTTCTAGAAACATTTCTGATTTACAACAAGTCTTTGCTGCTTAAAAGCGGTGGATGTAATAGCAAACAAGGAAATGGTTAACTGCAGCCTCTGGTTTGTGCTTGCTTTCCTCAAGCTCATGAAATGCAGAGATACAGGGCCCACAGTCACAAATTAACCATTAAAGCAAATGTCCCTTTCATCTGTTTCAAGGGTGGGTTTTCTTTAAAGCTTTCTTCCTGGCAGAGATGTTTGAGGAGCTAAAAATAGGCAACAAAGTCACGTGCAAACCTCCGGATGTGAGAAATCACATAAAAGATACGAGCGTGAGTCCCTGTTTCCTTGGAAATAATAGTAGTAGTAGTTCTTGAACGTGGGGTTGTACTGGTGAGATCTGAAACTGGCTCGCTGTTCTCTGGAGCCCTCTGTGAGCAGCCAGGGCAGGGTAAAACCCAGGTGCCAAGATAATAAACTGCTCCGGTGCACAGCGTTGTGTGAGAAAAACCCTCCCTTGTAGAGATCTGGAGGTTGAGATGATGCCAGAGGTTTCCACATATGCAGGATCAGCCCTGGAGCTACTGCACAGAGGGGATGGGATGCTTGGGCAGAGAGGATGGCACAAAGCCCTCCAGACCTCTGGAGAAAGGTGACATTTTGATGGAAGGTTTCACTTTGGGATGAACCCAAAGGAAATCCCTCAATCACTGCACTCTGTAACTTCAGGTCTGGATTTGAACTCAGACCTTTAGCTGGTGCTGGATGAAAGGGCAGGAACCAAGCCTGGGGCTTGGACACCTCTGGGGAGATTTCAGACTCAGAGCAAAGTGGCACGAGCCATCCCTGGTGGGAGTCAGCGAGCTCAGTGACAGCAGTAAAAGGCACTCACCCATCCACGCAGAAAGTGCTTACAGTTAAATTTTAACATCCCCAGGCTGAGCGCTTGAAGCCATTGAACACACATAACTCCAGCTGATCCCCAGGGCATGGGCGATGCTGAGCATCGTTAAGAGGAACACAGGGACCTGCAGGATGAGACAGCCAGTTCCCTGCAGCCACCTCCAGCCACAAGGAGCTGCCTCACAGGGTACAGCAGTGGCATCACAGCAAACTACAGCTCCAGGTCCTGAACTCATGGTGTCTCATGCTCCATCTTCCCTTCCTACATTGCCAGCTTGAGCTATACACTGCCTCCTATAAACCCTTTCTAAATGAGCACTGGCATTTAGTTGATTTCAGAAAGACTTACTGCTTTGCCTATAGAGATTCTGCATGGGAAGCACAGGTCAAGACCATTATTCAGATCCCAAAGCCAAATGCTCAAATGCTCACCAGTCAGTAAATGCCAGAATTAAGGTTTCATAATCTGTCCTGCTGAGTCAAAACTTTGTGCTGTAAGACAGCAGTACTCAAACTTCCCAGCTAATCAGTTCCCAGTGCAAAGCATGTTATTGGGCATCACTGTTAGTCACCTATAGACATAAGAGCACATATGGCTAAAGCCCGTTCACTGATGCAATTGCAAAAGAGCCAGTAGACAACTGCCAGATTTTTCATCTGGAAATTTTGCTCCCCTGGACCAGAGAAATGTCAGTCTCTCCCTCATCCCTCCTCTCTTTTCCTATTGCTGCCATCACAGCCATCATCACATCTCCCATTCCTTTACCAGAAAACCAGGACAAAAGAAAGATGAGCAGAGAAGGGCCCAGCCATGCACCCACTGTGAGGTCACATGAGGCTCCATACCTGCAGGACTGTGGATTCCTGAGTTTCAGTTGGCCAGACACCCACCCTTACTGACACCTAAGGTTATTCCTTGGAATGCCCATGCAGGCAGCACCCAGCACTGAGCAGGGCTGGCAGACAGCACGCTGCAGAGTCCTCCCACCTGAATTCTATATCTCCTCATAAAGACCTCAAAATCAGCCATGAGCACTGAAATAATCATCACGCGTGATGATCCTGAAGCCCACCCCAGCCTGTCTGTTGCTCTGTTTGCCAGATGCCTACGTGAGGTTTTGTTCTGGATGACCAGAAACCAAATTAGGCTGCATCCAAAGAGACAGAGCAACGTTGCTAGGCAATTATGCCTGGCTGAAGGAAGCTGACAGTCACAGTGAGTTACTGATCTGTGCAGGATGCGGCGATAAGGTTATCTAATTCTGCATATGCGACTTGTGCATGTTTGTGCTAAATACGACTCCAGCCTCTCAGGTCAAGAAGACTTCAGCTCAACTTTAAAACCAATGGAGGCTGGGGATGGGATGGGGATGCTGGCAAGGACATTGAGCAACGCCCACAAGAAGAAACCAACTGTAAAACAACGGAGGCTCCAAAACCAGATATCAGCCCTGGGTTAAAAAAGAAAGATAGAAAAAAAGGACCTCCACCTTTGATGTAAGGTGAATTGTTTTTCTGGCAGGGAAAATGGCTTCTCTTCCACCCAGGGCAGTGTTATTTGAACGCTTTGTTCTGCTTAACAGCAGATACCACCCATGACCTAAGATGGGCTGTTGTGATGCTCCTAACGGCTGGTCATCCCCACCAGGCTGTACTAATGCTGCAGCTCATGGTGCAAGACAGCCACATCGCTGTCCCCTGCACTGTGGACAGGCACTGGGAGATGCTACAGGTTAATTAGCACTTTCTCATTAGGGCTAGTGCCAGAGGCATTTGTGGGGAACAGCAAGGAAATGAACGCAACTGCAGGAGCAGTCAGGGCTGGAAGGAAGAAGGCAGGAGGGGACCAAGCTGAGGAATTTCAAGTGGGATTCAGGGAGCACCCATTTGAATTCTACCTTTTGCTAATAAAACAGTACTATCCAAACAACTGAACCTAGAGGCTTTCAGAAACACACTTGCTTTAGATCAGGCTACACAAAACTTCACCCTTGAATCCGGCTGGTACCAGGCACAGAAGCCAAGCAGAAGGTGGCTGTTAGGGCAGACAAGAAGGTAAAAGGGTGTTAAAATGAACTCCTTGTCAAGATGTGGTGCAGCAAAGCCTTCAGCACAAGCTTACCTCCAGGCATGCAAGCTGTCCTGGTTTCAGTGGCAGGGCTGGTGTTTTCAGTCCCCTGGGGACTATGGAGACATGGATTCCACAGGTTCCTCCTGGGCTGGGCTGGGGCAGGCTAGCAGCCAGCTATGGTGATGGGACTGCAGCAAGCAGCCTCAGCTCTGAAATTACACACCAGTAGTCATGGCAAAGGCAAATCAAGTCCTGATTCATCATATCACACTGAATGGGGCACATGCAGCTTCCTCAGAGACCCAACTGAAAAGGTAGAAAAGTATGCATGTACACATACATATTTAAACAACATACCTCATCTCATGCACTTTTTGGGGGGAGAAATTTGGACACCAATACCTAGGAGGAAAGATACAAAACACTGCCTTTACACCATCTGAATGGATAGAACATGTTCCTTTGCCAAGACAGCCTAAGACCAAGCTCTCCAGCACCAGCAGAGCAATCATGTCCATGCAGCGCTCAAGCATTCGGGGAGCTTTCTGCTCCAAACCTCAGGCTGAACGACAGAGGCCTCCAACTGCTGAGGAAGCAGGAATGTGCTGCTCGCTGCCTTGTAGGATCTTGGCTTATAACAGCAATTGGCGCAGAGTCATCCTTATCAGCTCGCACATTAATCTTAATTAACAGATCGACAGCAACAGTTCCTCCCTAAAGCTCCCCTGAGCATTCGCAGCCTTTGCTGTGCTGCTGTTCCAGCATCAGCGCTGTTCCCACCGTGGGGAAGAAGCCAAATCCTGCACAGAACTGGGGCAGCTCCGCTGGCTCCAGCTCTCCAACCACCCTCCCAAGAGGCCTGGCTGTACCCAGATGAGGGCCCAGAAGCATGTCCCATTGCAGCTGGGACCGGGACCAGGACATTCCCTCTATCCCAGTGCCACAGGTCCTGGTCTTGGTTGTGATGTAGGGGACCCACTGTCCCCAGACAGCCCTACCTCCTGTGCCAGGGACAGATCCCAGGGAGGAAGGGTTTACCCATGCTTGTGTGTTTTTTGAAATTAAGATTTTTTAATTCTTTTCAAAAGAGCAAAACCAAAAGAGACGATCTATGAAAATGCAGTAAGAGAACCCTAAATCAAACCCAAACAGCATGGCTCCTCTTGCCTTCTGCTCCCTGCCGCTTTCAGGGCTGGAAAATCGGTGCTGACTGTGCCAGGATCGATTCACACTTGTGCCTGGAGCTCATCATCTCATCACACATGAATAGCACTAATGGCTGAGAGCTCCAGTGAGGGGGACCCAGGCTTGCATGGGACCATGGACCCCACATCCCTGCCAGCAGCTGGAGTCAGGGGGCACATGTGGTCCCCTGAGCTGGGGCCACAGAGCAGCACAGCTCTGTGCAAACCTAAGCCCAAACAGACAAAGGCTCTAACTGGGTGCATACAAGTGAAAAGAAGCAATGAAATGGTTGAGGCTGTGTTGCAGGTGAGAAAAGTAACAACCCCTGGCTGCTACAGTGTGAGTTTAGGGCACGGTCATTCTTCCCAAGTAATTAAAAGGCATGGGGACAGCATCTATTACACCTTGTCTGAGGAGTGTGAGGTCAGATGCAAAGCCAGGACACCTCAGACCTGGCAGTGCTCAGAAAAGAATGTTATTTTCACTGGGAAAAGAAACCCATAGAAGAGACCATTCCCTTGTCCAGATCAGCAAATCCCATCAGCTCTGCCCAGACTGGCACCATAGCTGAAGGAAGTGGTAAAGCAGCACATTTCTTAGAGCAGCAGGAAAAGTTACTCCCATTTTGCAAAGGCTGGGCCCCAGCTGCCTGAGGTTGGATGCTGGCACACGCAGCCACAGCAGTGACCTTGGAGGACCAAAATCATGGCTGTAGCAATCAGCAGACCGAGCCTCCTCAGTAAACACTGTTAATTCACTAACTGAGGTGTTCCCATTGCCCTCGCTTGGGCTTCCACTTCATTAAACCCTTGTTTGTGGCAGTGGCCTGGATTAGGGATGTGTTGCTTACCAAGGGCACCCAGAGGGTTCGTTTTGCCTCCTTGCTTCTCGTCATGGGACTGGTGCCAAACCTGGAATGTCCTGAGTATGTCCCATGTAAGCGGTTGGGGTTGCTCACAACACTGGGAGTTAGGCAAGGCTATGGAGACACAGGCAGAGGAGGCAGTTTCATTGGAGGGTAACTCAGACCTTGCCATATTGCTTTCAACTCCTCGTTATTCCCCTTTTCCTCTTGGCAGCCCAAGGCAGGGCTGAGAAACCGGAGCCAGAAGCACACTTTATGGCACACTGCTTTGGCTCAACACTCAAAACGCAGACAGAAGGTACAACGTGGGGGCAGAGACTTCAGACTTGCAACAGGGTTCCTGCGGAGCAGGAGAGGATGAACCAAGAGGGTTAAATTGTAGGCTTAGACCCAAGATTAAGTTACAGCATCAAAATGAGCTGGCACAGACAAGTGGAGTTACAGAGCCCCCTCTGCCCAGGGCAGACTGGTGGTGGCGGGCAACAATGTGCTCCTGCATCCCAGCGGCAGGCTGGGAGCACAGCCCTGACTGCCTTCTGCACCCAAGTCCTTGAACAAGGAAGCCTTTGTACTTCGCTTACACCCATTGTTATAGTAAATAAACACGCATTAACGCTAATGACAATTTTGCAGCTGAACAAGGATTCCATTTTCTTAAAGCCACAATGTCACAGCGCAGCTGCAATCCCGAACTTCAGCTTCTCTGCTGGCACAGATGCCACCAGAAAACAGTCTGGTTTTCAGAAGTGCCTTTCAAGGGGTGTTCAGCATTTGCAAAAGTTAGACCATCACATCAGAGCAAAGAGGTCAGCTGCAGGCATCGACTTCGGAAAGCAGTGGCCTAAGTGTCTTTCCAACATAGCGGAGAGAAAACAACCCACCTCAGCTGAAACATCAAGGCCTTAAAAATTAGTCACTGTTCATGTGCAGTAGCTCTTGTTATTGAAAACACCATAAAAGTTTTACTGTGCTGACTTAGGGTGCATGTAAAGAACCTGGCTTGTCTTGACAGACCATAAAGGAACTTTTATGACCTATTGGGTCAATGATTTGCAAAGGATTTATGTCACCATCCATGCTGGGATGCACTGCTGGAGGAGGAACACACCAAACTAGGGTACAGGCCTGAGAGGTGGACCCCTCTACAGTCTGGCTGGGTAAACAATGTGTATATCCAGCATGACTATGTATCAGCATACCTGCTTGTTATACAGGCTGTGTTAACTCAGAAGGGCACGGGATTATGTGCTGAGTGGATTTAACTGGTTGACCTTTATTATTTTGGGGTCACTAGCAAAGCTTTAGAAGATTAAAAAAAACCAATTTACCCGTGCATCAGCTCAGTTCTCCCCCAGGGCTATAGCTTTGGAAATCCAGGCTGAATTCCTGGTGTTGCAGTTGCTTTATCTCCCATTGGAAGGTGTCAGGAAAACATCAGCTTCACTGGTCCAAGGTTCAGTCTCAACACACTCCTGGAGCAATTAAAGGAAGAGGAAGCCCTGACTCAGTGAAACAATATCATCTTGGAATGATGCCACCAGGTCTGCTCAGGACAGATGAAATGGTGCAAAGGGAAGCCCTGCCATGCGAGCAGCCTCGTATCAACGTCAGGGCTCATTTGCCTTTATAGAGCACCAGCATCCATGGATGCTCACAAGGGCAGCGCACTGCAGCTGCAAGCAAAGTGATACTGAAATCCAAATACATGGTCAAACTCCAGCCTTAGGGACTGGTGAGCTGCCTGCCAAGGTGACCAAAACTTCCCTGGAAAAGGGACTAAACCCCAGTGCCACCCTCCTGGAACACAGGCAGCCACACAGCCACTGCTCTCCCTACGCAGCACAGCTCGCGTCACCCCTGGTCCCCTCTGGTTTTCACCTGACCCTCAGTGTCCCACGTTCATCACTGGCGTTGGAGCCTCCCCCAGGGCTGGGCAGTAACTGGGACAGGGACACAGGGCAACTGACCCCATCCCTGCCCTGGGCTGTCCTGCACAGAGTGCACTCAGCCCATGCCAGCGATCCCCCAGCACAGCCAAGGAGGGAGCAAAACGATGCCACAGATGCAGAACCCGGGGGAGCTGCGCTCCAGAGCCTGGTGCCTGCAGGAGGGAGATGGCAGCCTGGGAAGATCAAACGCTTCAAACGTTGCTCTCCGGAGCACCAGTGTGGGCTGAAAGGAAATCTGTAAGTGCTGCAGGCTGGAGAGCTCTTCCCGCCAGGCTCTCACAGTCCTCCCTGGGGCAATGTCTGCAGCGTCTCTGAAGGATGAGAAGCTCCTTCAGCCTCAGCTCACCGAGGTGCATGCTGCCATGGGGATGCTCATGGTCGAACATATAACACTGACCAGGGTCCCTCAAGCATCCCCAAGGAGCAGCACCCACTCCTCCTCCTCCAGCTCCCAGCCCCATCCACACAGGCAGCATCATTGGCACCAAGGTGGCTGCACTCTGCAGACTTCCTTCCCCCCAGAGCCCTGTTCCTTCAGCCCTCAACATCCAGATGGATCAAACCAGACCCGCTGCACACGTGGCAACCAACTGAAATGGTTTCTTTGGCAACAATAGCGAAAGCTCAGAAAAAATTTTGCTTTCTGTCTCATGCGACTTCAGCAGCCCAGGTGATGCAGACCAGGGAGCAGGGAAACTGCAAGCATCTGCCTTGAATTACTGCCTGTGATAGGAATCAGACATGCACTCCAGCATGTCTGCTGCACGTTTATTTATTTATTTGGGGGCTGATTGATTTAAAGACTCCCTATTGCCCGAGCAGCAGCATGACACAATAACTCACTTGATCTCTGATTTATATTTCATGCTCAAGCAGGATGCTTCTGCCCAGCACAAAACTAAGCTGTATATGGCAATACCACGCTCAGCAGCTTCAGAGAACCTGGGCATGTACGCAAGTAAAAAGCAAGGCTGCAGAAGGGAGTAAGCACAAGATAAAAGCCCTGTTAAGCATCCAAACCTGCATGGCCAGGTTCACAAACTGCAAGAGAGACTCATGGATGCCAGTTCCTACTTGTGCACTCTCACAATGCTCAGTCCCAGGCTGTGTTTTCCAGCCAGGGTCCATCCCATCTCATCTTCTGCCCAAACCGCTCTCCCCATCCCATGGCTCCGGCAGCAGTGCAGGGGTCAGCTATGTCCAGCCCTGAGCTCTCCAGCCTTTTTGGGATGTTATGCTGGAAGGCTTCTAGCAGGAGAGCATGAAAGAGCTAAGGTATCCCTACAACACCTACACTTCTGGCCCTGGTGGGCCATAGGTTTCCTATTTGACCTTATGCCAACTACCCCAGCAGCTGGCTGCAGCCAGTGAGGTAACCGCACCTAATCAAGTCCCTCTGCACTTCTGTTTCCCACATGGAAAAGGATCAAAGTGCTCCCCACCACACTGCAAAGGCAAGCGGGGCCCTGGGAAGGGTGATAGAAGAGGAGGTTGGGGGTGAGCATCAACCAGAGATCCTCCACTTCGTCCCTGCCAGCATCACCCTTCCCCTGCGGCCCCTCGCTGGGTACTTGTGGCTCCAAGCAGAGACAGGAGCCCATGAACCCCATGAGAGAAAGGGCCAGCAGTGACCCCCTACCATGTCACATCACCCACAGGGTGCCAGGGGCTGCAGGGACCTCTGAGTGCTTTGCTACCACACTGCCAGTATCAGAAATAGATAAAAGCTATTTCAAACATTTCTTTCTCCTTTTCATAGAAATCGTTGCACAGAGCAGAGTTAAGATCTGCTTTTCTCTGCTCTGCTTCCCACTTGGAAATACCTTCTAGAATTTAAGGCGGATAAAAATAGTAGCATTCAATGGGAATAGAAACGAGCTCTTCAGAAAGTACCATAATCACACAGAGCCGGAGCCCAGGCCCTCAGCTGCCGTGAGCAGTGCAGTTGATCTCCCTCAAAGTACTGCTGAATGAGGTCTTACCCTTATAATTTAAGGGGATGAAGTCCTTCCTAAGGCTGTGAAGATTTGGGCTTCCCAGATCTATTATTTTATATTAACTTCTCCTGGACAGCCTAATTAGACTGGGGGCAAGGGCTGTTCCCTCCTTTCCCCCATTACCCAGGGCCCTTTCTCCTCCCATAACAGATTTTATTTGTACTGCACGAAAGATTTACCAACTGCCTTTATAGCTCTCCCTGCACTAAATCACACTCCTAATGGATAGCCTGAGGTAAGAGCACCACTGTTTATTATTTTTCTTAAGTTCATTGAATGGCACGGTTACACGCACACAGGGCTGGCAGCCTGAGCTCTGCCTCCCGCTCCTCCCCACACAGTTTTAAGACTCCTAAGTGGCATTACTTACACTGGCCCAAATCACAAGACACGGCTTGTGAAAGCCTCAGCAGGAGCATCTCAAGGTCCAAACACTCATGACAAGCCAGGGATGGCTGGAGCAGACAGGCAGCCTCCCCTGCTTATCTTCTGCTTCAGGGGGGCATTCAGAGTGGTGTTGCCAGCTCCAGTCTCCATCCCTGCAGGAACAGCTGAGCTCTGCCTCTGCCAGTGACTTGGAAATCATCCAAATACAAAGGTTAAGTTAAAAAGTCCCCACCATTTATCCTGGTCCAGCTGTTAAAAGTGGTGTTAGTACCCAAAAAAGGTGGAGGGGGAGAAAAACCAAACCAAACCAAACCAACCCTTCCCCGCCCCAGCAAACAAAAGAACGCCTCACTTAAACCCAGAGATACCCGAGATCTGCTCCATCATTCCAGCTTTCAGGAAAGCCAACCCCCTTGCAACAAACCCAGCTTTCAGGAGAACCTATTAAGCACCAGAAGAGTCATTAATTCACTACAAACAAGATGTTCGTATGCTGTTAGGAAAACATCTGTTGTCCAGCAGGGCAAGATGCAGATCCCCTTCTTGCACAGAGATGTAACTCCTAACCCAGAGCAAAATACAATAGTCAACGCATCAGAAAGAACAACTCCAGCAGCTCATTACGGCTCTCCTGAGACTAGGAGTGAGACTAGGGCTCTAAGGGCAGCATGTTCTGTTCCTTCCAGCTCCTTTTCCTCAGCTGATGTATGGATCTGGGGAGGAAAGCGGCCACTCACCTGCATTTCTTCAAACCAGAACCTTCTCTCCACTGGTTACAGCTGTCTGAGGGACAGGCAGAGCACAGTGAGCCCACTACACAAGATCAGGAAAATCACATCTCTGTAAGAGTGCATATGGGCTCATCACTGCCTTCTCTTCATCCATGCACACTGTCCAGCCAGTCCTGAACCCCTGCCTTGCATGGGGCAGATCAGGTACCACAGCCTGCTCGTTTCCCCTCCACTCCGTAGGTAAAGAAATAGCACAGTCACCTCCAAGTAGTTCTAACTCATCTCCTTAAACTCAATCTTTTAATTGATGAAGACTTTGGATATAAAAATCTGCAGGATCTGTAACTTTACACAGAAAGAAAATGATGATTGGCATCTGAAATAGATGGATTTGCAAGAGGAGAGATGGGCCCATAAGAGCCTAAAAGCAGAGCTGGTCCTGCTTGGTAGGATAAACTGATGCAGGAAACAAGAGCAAAGGTCGACAAGGCTGTCAGTGAGGGGGTCCAGCAGGGCCATCCACCCCAGCCTGCTCCATCATTGCGGGAGCAACACAGCAGCGAGGAGCCGCTGAGCTCAGGCTCCTCTCCCACTGCTTCAGAAGGCACCTTGCTCATGATGCAAAGGCCCAGGGGGTGTCAGACCCTCCTGGGAGCGGTGGGAAGCTGGAGGCAGCCAATACAGACAGCAGCAGGGGCTGAGTCAGAGCCACACGCCTGCATGCCATTCCCACCCCCAGCACCCCCCAGCCCCCCCGTGCATCCGCCTCCCCTGCCTCCCCGCTGGCTTTCTCCCCCTCTCAGTGTCATCACAATTCGGGAGCGTTTGCAGTCAGGGGAGATTCCCATCACTCATTTTTCCCTGTGCCATTGTACTGCAGTGACTCCCAATTAGATCACTGTCAGAGGCTGTCACGCACCCATCACGTCCTGCGCTGCAGCAACAATTCAACCCCCCAGGAATCACCATATTCCTTTTGCAGGGAGTGTTTCCGCAACTCCAGGCCACATTTTCCTTCCTTAACTTCACACCAACAAAACTTGGGTTGAATAAGGAGAACAATAGAAGCAGCTAAATACATTTCCATCCTCTCTGTCTCCTAGTAGCAAGCACAAATCCTGGGCTTGTAGGGATGCTGCCAGGCTTTTTGCTGGCTCTCTGTTATGGGGTTTGTTAATGTCTGGATGCAGCCCTAGCCCTTGGCCAAAGGCTCAACCTCTTACAAAGGCTGCTCAGAGAGATTTGGAGATTGCAGAGGTTTCTCTTTGCTGGGAATGACAGGCACATGAGCATGTGGGAAATACTGAAAGATGCAATTAGTTTGCTCCTGGGCAGAGGCACCCACTAGGCTTCTCCACCCAGAATCTATGAGCCTCTTCCAACAGCCGTTGGGAGGCTCCAGGCTGATGGACACCTCTTTAAATCTTGGGAAAAATCTGGATGTATATATTGGCCCTCCCAGGGACTAGCATCGTCCTTGAGCCCTAACCAGGTCCCTCCGGCTGCTCCGTAGTTTTGCCTCTCTTGGCTCAGAAGGAAATGAGTTTAATGGAAAGCTACATTTTTCTTGCCCTCTTTTTCTTATTATTTTTATAAACCCCATTGGTAAGTAAAGCATATGAACAGAGGGAGACAGCCTACTTGCTGCTGAAGCCAGTATGCAAAGTAAAACAGTAATAAACCACCTAAAAGGGGTGGGAGGGATTGTTGGCCCTATTTACACTTGGCCTATGCCAGCGATTCCTCAAAAGTCAACAAGCGACTAAACCCCTATTAGAGATCTTCTGACAAGTCATGTGCTCAACCTTTACCATGCCATTAGTTTGTCACACAGTATATCTCTACAACCTATGTAAAATCTAACATATTTATTTCAGATTATGTATTACATATATTTTTATATAGATTATATATTACATAGATTTATATATTTATAGACTTTATATATTATATATTACATAGATTATATATATTAAATAGGTATTAATTTCTGGATGAAGATAGAATTAAAATCTCAGTGGCTCTCCTGCTTCACTACGCTACTCTGAGCTTTAATCTCCTCCTAAAATACACATACAAACACGGAAAACTTCTCCTGCCAATGCCACCCCAAACTTCCCAGGTAAGACGAATTATACAGCCCCAACAGCACAGCTTGAGATGGAGCAAAAATCAGTTTTATTCATTTCTATTCTTCTTACCTGGGCAATCATGTGTTTCTGCAGCATGCCAGCTCCCTCCTGCTCACAGGGATATACCCAAAGTCAGCTCCTAAACCTGTTTTATTCCAACACTTGAGAGCAATTTTGAGCAGCTTAAATACTTCAGACCTCCAAACTCCAACTCCAGCCAGCCCCAGTAGCTGTGGCCAATTAATACTTCCTAAAAGCTTTTGATGTGCTGTTATCAAGTGTGTATTACGCTGGGAATTTCACGGTATTTGAGTGAACGCTATCAGTGTTACAGGCTTTGAACGCCTCTGCCTCACCTGCTGGCAGGAGGAAGGGAGGATTGCCAACGCAGGGAGGCAGAGCAACGGGGATTCTCACATTGTAACTTCCGAGTAGTTACCATGCAGTTATAAGTGGTTCTCAGAAGGGTTTTGGAGAAGATGCAATGCGGGTGCTGGAACGGCCCCTCAAGTATGTTGGAAGAGTCTTGACAGCTCCTAATGATGAAAAACAAGAAGCTGGAAAGAATTAGAACCATTAAAAAGTCCTGAAATCTTCAGGATCCTGGAAACAATAAATTACCTTGATGGAGAGCAATTTGTCTCTCTCTTTTTTTTCCTTTCCTATGGTGACATAGAGGAGAACAAAGAAGAGTTTGTTTCATGATTCCTCATCAAGGAAGCATAACTGGCTCATGCCTTCTGTGTTTCCTGTGCAGCCAAGGCTGCCAGATCATTCACTGCTCTGTGAGGAACAATCCCTGTTTCAGGAGCAACAGGGGCCTTGAGGCAAGCACTGTGAGATTTGCAGTACAACAAGACCTGGCGGCAGGAAGACACTGTTTTCCAGCTTCAATATTAATGAGGTGAAGACCAGAGTTAGGTATAGAGTGCTCTTCACTGTTACAGGCCTCCATGCCGTGGAGGTTTTGCAAGTGGGATAATTGCACTGGCATGGTTTGAAATGGTTCGATTAGGAATTTCTGAAGCAGCCTTCTGATGTTAATGGTGATTTCTGCATGCAGCTTTGTCTCTGCTGAGACACCTACATTAGCAATGAGAAAACAGTGCAGAAGCTGCCTACATCCTTCCCATTAGACAGGTTCAGCTGGGATCAGCATCTGCCTCAACCCTGTCTGGAAAAGGGCTCTGTACAAATACCAAGCAATCAGCCATGATAAGGTGGAAACAGCAAATGCCAAGCAAGACTTACACATCTAAATACCCTAGAAAGAAACAGTCAAGAAAGAGAAGGGCAGAAAGACCTGACATTTCCCTGTCATTACAACTACAAAAGCCATGAAGCAATCCAGGGGTGCAAATTGCAGCTATTCCTCCTCCTTCCAAATCCTGCTGGCTTTCCATGATCAGGACACATCGGCTCTGCTACGGCTCCCA
Organism: Myiopsitta monachus; assembly: GCA_017639245.1. NCBI lineage: Eukaryota > Metazoa > Chordata > Aves > Psittaciformes > Psittacidae > Myiopsitta > Myiopsitta monachus. The sequence continues at coordinate 16,144,698 of CM029929.1, read as the reverse complement.
GTACTGCCTATGAAAGGTTTCAAGCCGCCCTCAGGCAAACTTGTGCTCAAGTTTGCACAGGCATAACATCCACCCCGTGAAACCCAGATGGCCAGGGAGCACCAGGATAGGATTCAAGAGAACGGCAAACGCATGAAATGCAATCTCTGTCATGCTTGTGTAGTTCATTTCTTTTTTTGGTGGTGCGAAGGGAAAGCAGCACAGGGAAAAGAAGAAAAACTCATTCATGTGGGGAGTCCTATATACGGGGGGTTTAGGGGTTTTGTTTGGGGTTATTTTGTTAGGTTTGCAGTTTGTGAAGCTTCACAGCTCTGCTCTCCTTAAAACATGCACTCCTCAGGTTTACATTTAACCAACCGAACGAAAGGGGCTGCAGCAGCCCATCCAACACGCAGCAAGGCAAGACACTTGCCTGAAGCCAAGCATATGTACCCTGGAGGAAGCCACACTCAAACCTGCCCCCGCAGCAGCGCTTCGTCTTCACACCTCCCCTTCTGCAGTAAGGGGCACTCAGTTTCCCAGGCAGGTTTTGGGGGCTGTTTGGAGTTTTTGTTCATGTAAACAAGGAAAGACAGGCAACAGCTCTGCAGCAACCCATGCGGTTTCTGCTTCGTGTAGCTCTCTCCATGAGATGGGAAGGAGTTTGCCCACAGTTGGGGTTCACAAACCCCGTCACAGGGCACTTTGCTGACTCAGCACGGCACTCGGCAGTCATGTTCCCATGGGATCATCTGACTTGTCTTTTGCAGGCACCTTTTTGCTTTGGCCCCTGCAAACTCCCATTAGATGCAATAAAACACTGCTGGACATACACGGCTAATCACAAGAGGGCTGTGTGTCTGGTGGGTAAGGAACACGCACAGCCCTGCCGTAGGTTCATACACCCAAGTCCAATACATACCTTGAAGCAGCCCTGGGTGCCCTTATCCCTGCAGCCTTCAACCTCCTTCTCCCATAGCAGGGTCAGTTCTGCAGTTGCAGCATTGAGCAAAGCTCTCAGCTCACGTGGCTCCAAGGCAAGGGAGCTCCAGGAGACCAGTCAACCAAAGTCTCAGTGAAGTGGTGACTGGGCAGGCTTGGCGGGTACGGCACTGCCATGGAAACCATTTGCTGGCTCCATGCAAGGCTCCTCCTTGCAATGAAGGAGGTGGATGCTGGTAAAGATGAAGCCATCTCCTCTGCTTCCCACAGTTCTTACTACTTTTCCCACCTTTTGCAGGTTGAGGACAGGGACTGCATACTCTCCCAGGCAAGGGCTGTTTCTCTACTCACTCATTCGGCGTGCCAAGCAAGTGCTTGTCAGTTCTGTAGAACAACCACTACCTTTCCTGTTTCTTCTTATTCTTGGCACAAAGAAATCTGAATCGCTTCCAACTGAGGTTAAAAGCATTTAAGAGTCTGTTTGCACAGTGCCTTTTTTCCAAGTGACCTCTAGTTGTAATGCACACTTCCCCCAGCATACACAAAAATACCCAGACGGCTCATAGCTTCGAACTGCCCTCATATGCCTATGAAAAACCTATAGAGTAAGATTGTTTTTCACCTTTGCATTTTACCTATTGCTTGGTTTTCAAATTTCAACTTCATATTTGAAGTTATGCCACATATGTCCTGCCTTGGGTGGGGGAGAAACTAAGATGTAGAAAGAGCGCAGTAATTCACATCACCTCGTTTCCAAGGCAGAGGACCAAACCACTGCTTGCAAAATACCAGTATTTTGATGCTACAATATCAGGCTCTTTATTAATTTTACCCATGGGAGTTTGTTAGCACAAGCTGAAGGAACTCCCAAGGGCTCTCACTAAAATCCTCTGCACTAAGCCTCGTTTCTGCAGCTACAGAAAAGGGGGAAATGCTTGTATCAAAGCACCAGAACCCAAATTCTGCAGACACATCCGCCACAAACTTTCCATTCATTGTTAGTCCCAACGAACAACATGGATTCATTCCCTGGACTGCGGTTTCCTACACACACAACCCTGTCTGCAGCAGTGGGGTGCTCGAGCGGCGGCTCACGAACAAGATGTACAGACTGCTCCAAGAACGGGACTCTGCTTTTTCTGGATCCTGGCATCTCCCAAAAAAGAGAGCTTTCAGATTTAATTAAATTTTACTATTTTATTTGTGAAAAAACTACAAGCAGAATTCATAAATAGACATTTCTATTTAAAGCAGGAAAATGATAAAGTGGCTTCTAATAACAGTCGTGCACATGCCAGTAACAGGAATATATTAACATCTTTTATTTGCTAGACAAAGAGCAGTGTCCAATATAAATTTCCCAAAAACATTTAAGACCTGTGAATTTCTGACCAGTTCACAAAACCACCATTGACACTTTAGCATGAAGATTAAAACAAACCTAACAGGACTGTCAGCTCTAAAGACTTTACAGAGCGGAAAAACTTCCAAAAGCGTTATACAAGCTGTCTTTCTGGGCAAATGAAAAATATAGCTCGTATAATACATTAACATAAAAATCCACAAGATAAGATTATGTTTTGACATACTTAAACAAGCATTCTATATTTGTCTCCAACAAACAAAGCTAAGGAAATAATGTAACCATCTTTACACAGTAAATTAAGGTTACAAGTCATACACAAGAACAGAACTGCTTGCGCATTAAAAACTGTTCAGCTCCATTGTCATACTCTAAATGTTGGCTCTTAAAACCATTCGGTTACATACAAGCAAAGGTTATTATATAGTCAGCAATTAATAAATTTTCAATAATTTAAGGTTTATGGTAGAGCCTAAAAAAGTAGACTGAGAATGATCTTGGTAAGGCAGGTGAAAACATCTCAGTGGAAATAAACTCACAGAAGCTGCTGCCAATTGTTTTGATCCGTCCAATTTGAAACAAGCAAAGTGTTCCAATTAAAATAAATAGCCTGGTGGTGTAAAACGCTGTCATTTTCCCTTTGCAGAACTACATCAAACCGAGCAAGTCAGGCAAGCTGTGTTGGTGTCTGTGTGTGTGTCTGTGTAAGAGTTGAAACTTTGCAAACGTAACACTGTGCTTTACTTACCTGCTTTCTGTGCCACTGAACACCACGAATCTGGTCCTTCCCCTGTGTTAGTGTTTTGGTTGGTCTGGTTCTTAAACGCGTTCCCCACCAACAGTGGGATAACCTAGAGGGAATCCCACCCATAGACACGTGCCGTCGGGGTGCTAATTTCAGAAATCAAGCGTAAAAGCAAACACTACCTGTCAAATCCACAACACAACAGCTACAGATGAGGTTGGGGAGGTTCAATGCTTAGCTAGCAATTTCTACTGAATGCAAATTACAGGTCACTTGTTCCAAAGATATTTTCCCACTTATTTATAATAAGCTACTTTATCAAGGAGGCACACCCAAAGAGACAGATGTTACCGACTTTACCAATAGCCATGAGTAGCTGGTTACGGCGTTAAAGCTTTTCCAACTGATCTACAGGTCCATTTTCACTTGAAAAAGAAGCCATTTCCTGGTAACACACAATGCTTTATTTTGTTTTTGCACAAAATCCCAGATTCAGTGAAGAAGGCGAGCACATGGTTTGAATTGAAGCACCAGAATTAGCCCCCCTGAAGCCAGAGGGACTCACCACTGGCTCACACTCTTCGCTGGATCACGGCCGAGATGCATGCAAGCCTAATTGGTAATGGATCATTAATAAAGCAGTGCAAAATATACAAGTTCAGGGGCATCTTCAAAAAATCTCTCTTAAAAAATTATTCCAATACATTTCAGTAAAATAAATAAATATGGCTGACCAGTTTACCCTCCCTGAGACCCTTAAAGGAATAGTAAAAACTGGAAAAGGAATGTCTTTGCAATATCCCACTAATGTTAAATTGTGGATTGAGAAAGTCATAGTATTTAAAACTATGTATAATAAATCGTCTTGATGCTCATAGGAAGCATCTGGTTTCCTTTGGTTCTTTTAATATTTTAAAAATGTTTAAAAAGGTAAAGACAGCCTATACTGTGAATATAAGCAAAATTAAGTCAGGGTGCCCATGTTAACATGGTCAGAGTAAAACCACTGCTGCAAAGGCACTGCCACTGCACATACCTTGGAGCAGGGGTTGTAACAGATCCCTACTCATACATTTCTGTCGCCAGTATGACAGGAACCTATGTCTGCTACTCAAAACCACACAGATTTTAAAAGAAATCTTAAATCAGTTGCCTCCACAAAGAGAAATTACTCTTGCTAAGCAAATAATTCACAATGTAACAACCTGGCACAAAGTTGTCGAAATGTGGCCCTCTTTCATCATGCCCAAAAGTTATGCATTTGATGTCAAATAAAGCCATAGCCTCTGCACCTGAAATTACTGCAAAGCACCCTGGGGCCACTAAATAAAGATGAAAAGCTGAAAAGGTTTGGGATTTGTTGTTTTGTTTCACCTCTTCAGCCTAGTGTTTTAGCAGGATAATGCATGGAAGGTAAACTGTAAAGCAACATTAACAGGCCAAGAAAAGAAACTACAGTCTAGATAGCTTTAGAGCGAGAATGAAGGTGATGCTGGTAATGAGCACGAGCCACACATCACTCACTTGCCAGCATGGAAGTTTTTCCCTAATTTTGCTCCCATCACAGGAAACTAAGAAGTATCCAAATGCTGACAAGCCCAGCATCATCATTGGAGGAGATCCTGTTCAGAAACCACTCTTGGAAAAGAGATGGATTTTAAGGAGAAGAGCCACCCCAACAGCACAGATGTGGGACAGATGAGGACTGACCCACATGCCACGGGCTGGAATGAGCACCAGCTTGCTCCCTCAACCTGCAATCACTCTGAGCCCTAAGGCTCCCTGCTGCCTTCCAACACAAAGCAAACCTCTCCAGTTCTAAAGTTATCTTGGTCACTGATGCAGGTGGACTAAATTCATTAAATCTAACACCACCAAATATCTGTGGGATTGGCTATGCACGAGACTGATGCTCACATTATTAAAACAATGACTGTGCCATGCCAACACCAGTCTGGTTGTGAACGCTTATGCTCCAGCCAGACATGAACTTGCACATCACCAATCTGAGTTACCCTTGTGGAAATACAAGCTACCTGGAGTAATCATTTCTCCTTTCAGATCCCAAGCTACAAAAATCAAAACTGTGTCTCCAGCACGTTTTAGCCATTGCTTAGAGAAGAAACGGGGAAGGAACAATAGAGAGAACGGGTCCCATCCAGGTTCAAACCTTCAGGAGCGCTTTTCACCTAAGACCAGCTCCATTTCAGTTTCAGGACGTTCACAGAAGGGGACTGTCCCAGATCTTGAACTGTTCAAAAATGGATTTTTTTTTCACTTCACAGTGTTTCAAGCACCAGCGTTTCCATGTATTGGTTTCAAATAACCCTTTATATATATTTATTTATATATATATTTATATATAATTTATATCAAAACTGATAGTACACAGTATAACTGGAAGAAGAACTGAACTTAAAAAGGATATGTTGAAAGAGGATGGAGTTTGTGAATGCAATAAATAAAGCCCCCTTCCCTCCCCACCCACTCCCTACCCCAAAACAAAAACTTGTAATGTTCATGGAAAATTGTGCACAGCAGATATTATAAAAAAGTAGATTCAGGAGCACATCCAATTATAAATGATTGTTAGGAAAATCATATAAAACAATGGAATACATAAAAGTGTCAAGAGTAATCGTCAGGGTGAGAAATTCCTTGGTGGCCAGATGCCCACGGCAAGCAGAAGTTATCCTGGTTGCATCAGTAAGAGGTCGATGTCCGAGTGTGTGTGCTCAAGCACAGAAGAGGCTCTCCAGGATTTGAACAGCATGGGCAGGTGGAGTGTTTGAATTTCATACCCTGATTCATAGTTTCCACAACTGCATGTGCAATTTTCAGAAAGATTCGTCGTTGACTGCTGACATGTCCCCCTTTGGCGTGGAGGAACGGGACGAGCCCTTGTCTGTGCTCTCAGAGCCCGAGCTGCTCTGATTCTGTTGTTCTGATCCTGCACTGGAGGTCACTGTAGAAGATGATGTGGAAGAAGAGCGAGTCTTTTCTTTAAAGTCTGTGATAATTACTGTGACATTTCCCACTGTGACTGCCAGCTGCTGTGCGGTACTTCTGTCCACATTTTTCAGTCTGGGTCTAAAAGAAATGAGAAAACATTTATAAAACAGATAAAAATAAGTGAGAAGGGAAAAGTTTATTAGAAAAAGGATTTGACAACAAACTCCATGTGACTCGTCCTATGCTCGCCTGCACAGATGGCAGTAGCTGGGAGAGCCCAAGCAGCAGTGGATGCTGCACAGCAGAAGATGAAGGTTTGACCTGCTTCCCTGTGATAGCCTAGTCCACGAGGGCTCCAGCAGCATGTTCAGCTCCAGAGAAAAGACCTGTCTTGCAAAGGGTGTCTGCTGTGGACTTATTCCTAATCCAACTCTGCCAGAAAGGAGGACACTACAGCAGAGCCAAGCGGATAGGAGCCAGACAGACCAAAGGATCTTCTTTCTCCCCAAGGGGCAGATGAAAGCAGATGAAAATCTAAATTCACCATCTCATCATGTGCCCTGATGTTATGAGACAAGGCTGTGACTCTGCAATACAAAACCACATGAAAGCATTTGACCATGGTTCTATCATTCCCATATTGGAACTCTGCAGCTGCAAACAACACAGGCACTGGGACAACTTGGCTTCTCTTTCAACTGCTTTGAGCTTATACAAATCAGATGCCCAATCAGCCTATGTATAAAATTGCTCTAAATGTTCCCTCTGGAACTGAGGCTATTTTAAATAAAATCCAGAATGTACAGCAGTGTTTCTTGCAGCTAGAGTTTTTGGTTAGGGGAAAGGATGGGGGGATCAAAGCCACCAGAACACACCGCACTGGTATTTATCACCAGTAAGATTATCTCAGTAATTTGCATGCTGCGCTATCATTCAATTAGTAATGCAGCTAATAAGGGTCTAGACTCTAAGAAGCTGACATTCACGCACATTTCAGAGGCTGGTCCAAAGCTTTAATACAACAAATCTTGGACACTCCTCCAGCTACCAGAGAATTCCAAGTCAGCTGCAGCAACTGCTGCAATTTACAGCTTTTGCTCCTAATTAAAGGTCAGGCTGAAGCAGTGGAATATTCCCAATAGGGAAATTAAAACGGAGAGTCTTTATACATCACTGAAAAGTAGCTTGCCGAGAACTGCCTTATTCCAAGGGATGGAGGGAAGGTTAGTTTACTTTGGGATCAAGCTCCAGCTTTTAAACCAATCTGCCTTTCCTCCTCCTGGTCTGCAGTACATTAGGCTAGCGCAGTCAAAGCGAAAAAAGAGGAAGTTAGGCAAACTTGGTATTTGCCACGCACACTCAACAGTCTGCAGGGGTAAGTTAACAAGCGGAAAGTCCTTAAGTAGTCATTATCCAAGTGGTATTCTAGAACCAGACAGAATAAAGTATTAGGAATGGATGCACAGCTTCAAAAATAGAACAATTACATTTCTGCAAACTCCCTTACCAAAAAGGACCTTACTGCACCACAAACAGTATTTCTATACCTAGCTTAGGAGGCTGGTTCAATTTTCAACAAGTACTACAGGAAAAGCCTTTCTAATAGATAGAAAATGCAATTCAGATTATCACTGCACTGGGATAACTGTCAGTAAAACCTCCTACTTGAAACAGCCCCTTGGTTCAGTGACCGGACTTTTCGAACCCACAGCTGAGCTTAGTGAATTCCCACAGCAGTGAGACACACACCCCCACATGTATGTGCTGCGCATATGCACTTGCAGGCATTGGCAAACTCAACATGTAACCACAGGCCAGATGAAATGATGTCACCCTGTTTGTGGGTAACAAGAAAGGCCAGATAGATCAGCATGTTTTGGGGTTTCCGTCAGCTTTCAGATAGCGTCTCTGCAGACACAGGCTGCCCCCACAGCATCAGTAGCAAACACAGCAGCAAGAGTTCCCGGAAGCGTAGTACGCATACGTATTTTCCTCCCTAAGCCCCAAGTTCCTCTAGGAAACCCAGTTCTTCCTGTAATTTGCCTGGGTCATTTGTTTTCTCTTGTACTCAGAAACAGTCAAAAAAATGCTGGCCCAGATACTGGAACAGACCTTTCTTCCTCCACCTTTCTACAGGCACATGAACTCCTGCTACTGCTTGTCGAAAGCCAGTGCTGATAGTGGTATTCAGAGGACAAAAAAAGGAAGAATAAAAGGACTTCATATGGCCTAAGCTGCATTCTGCCCAGAAAAGCTCCTGCTACAAGTAGCCTTTGAGATAAGCCATGCACCAAGCACCTGAATGAAACTGCCCGTGCATCTTTAAAAGCCAAGACAAAGCAACATGAAAGGACTGGGTGGAAGCAGAGCTGAGGTGCAGGATCTCTCTACAGTCCTGCTCATGAACATATTCTCAATGTCAGTTTTAGAACTGAGCTCTCCAACCACTGCTGCGGCCAGTTTTAGGGGGCTCCCCTGTACAAAGAGCTGATGAAGCACAGATGGAAACCTACAGTCTCTTCAGCACATGCATACCATTTTTGTTTCCTATAGAAGGCAAAGGGATGGGCCCATTCATGTTATTCTGCAATATTAAACACCTTGATGTTTACAGCTGAAAGTTCAACAAGGATTTCTTAAAAATCCTGGGATCCTTAAAAGCCAATTTACAAAACCAGTTAAGAAATCTGGGCATGAAAAAAATCTGAACAGGTAAGTTGTATAAAAAACAGATCCTTTAAAAAGACAGCACTTCTGAGGGCAGTGAACTGCAAGAAAGGTTCCACTAAACCGAACACTTAGACAGTTCAAGAACAGAAGGAGATGATGTATCCCTTAAAAACATCCAGCTAGACCTGATATTATTAACAATTAATTAGGAATGACAGAAGCTTGCTACAAAGCATGGACTAAGAGACTCTGCAGTAGACAGAGTGACTCCTTCAAGGAGTAGAAACAATTATTTGTTGTAACCTATCAATTTAATATTATGTCATCAGTCAAGTGCATCAAATCTCCTACATCTTAAGTCTGAAAGTAAGTACCATTCCAAAAAGAACAGGAAAAAATAAATCACTGCAATAAAGCCATATTTCTCTAATCAAACGAGGAATAGACACTTTGATCTCTGGGGGCTGAGGAAGAGTTAACAGCAGTCCCTGCCAACAGCTCAGTCTTCTAGCAGAGCAAATCTCACACTGCCCTCACTGTGTTCAAGTCAGTTACTGTGTAAAGGATATTCACTCTTACTAAAGACTTTCATGCTATTATTTAAAAACTTCCAACACAAGTTTTCTGCAGTCACGTCTTGCCAACCTTAATGCTAACAGCAGCATGAACCATATTTCCCATGTGTTTTACAACTGTTTGCAGCTAATACTGCTTCAGTTCATGTGGCTTCACTGTAAAATACTTATTACAGCATGTTTTTAAAAGAGATGCAATTCTTCGATAGCCCACATAGGCAGAGTGCCCTGTTGAATTCTACCTCTTATAGCTCTCCAAGTTCAGTAATATAAAAAACTGCTCTTTGACGATGAATTTTTGATTAAAGAAATAAAGCACAAGGTGCCACTTAAAACAAGCATGGAGTATTGGTACAGGAAAGACTAGGAACAAACCCTTCTCCACAGACAGCTACTCATTTGAAATCTAGATAAATACAAAACCATCATGCTTTTTCTTAGTAGCAAGAGCCTAGCAAAGCTGTTCATGCAGGTTTTTAATCCAATACACTTGGAAAATTAACAATTACAGTGACTGAATTATAGATAAAGAAGTAAAAAAAGTGACCTTTGTTACTACTATCAAATGATGATAAGAATTTGTTACAGACCACAACAAATGCTGGTTAATGTTTTTCCACTCCCTGTGTTTTACACCAAAAGCATTACTGTCCAATTGACAATATGATTACTGTAGCAGAGAAATGAAAACTGAGTGGACAACAGAGTAAATATTTCCAATGCCTGAATATGTCCTCACCAGCAGAGTGCCTGAGTGCTTGTACACTGAGAAGGCTCATAGCCACTGATGGTCTTGCCATACTAAACAAATGCCCTGTGGGTTAGATGGTACTCTGTACATCCAAAAAACCAAACAAAACCAACAGTGTTTGATATTTAACACAGCTGTCAAATACCAAGAGTTCAACTATAGTATAAAGTTACCTTGAAGTGTGATTTGAGTCGCTGGTCTTTGTTGTAGTATTCCCAGACTGTATGCTGTTCGCTTCACTAGGAGGATCTTTCACAATGTCTGACTTTGGTCTGTAAATTGGAAGGAAGGAGGAGAGTATGATGTTAGTTGTTCTACATGATTAATCAATGCACAATGCTACTGAAATCACACCATGTTTAATAGTGTATCCTTCAAACTTACTTAGTCTTCTTGTTAGCGTTCTTCTTTGTAACACTTGGACTAATTTCCTTCTCTTTGTCAGGTTTTTCTTTGTCTTGTTTTTCCACTTTCTCCTTCTTCTCCTTCTTAGGTGGTGGTGGTGTTGCATATTGCTGGGCAACTTGTTGTGCCACCAACTGAGAGTTTATTCTAGGTTTTCTATAATGACAATAAAAAGAGAGACCTATAGTCAGTTTTACACAATAAGAATTACTTCACCAAGAGCAATGTGAAGATTTATTTCAGCAACCAGGGAAGAACACTTGACTTAAAGAACCAAATGGATGCACTTATTTAATGTAAAATACTACTGCTGCTACCAAACACAATACAGATTTCAAAATCAAGAAATACTCCAAAACGCCGTTTCATCAGTTTTTAGCCTCACTGAACATTCTTAAGTGTAATTGTAATTCTCCCTTTCTTCCATCCATGTCATGAATCGCAGTCAACTGTGGGGAGACAACAGTGAAAAAGTAGCTTTCAAGAAGTTTGCCAGCTGTATGCTGTGCGTACACTTCAAGAGGAGAACAGAGTGATAAAAGTTTCCCAATAAGCATCAGTCTCCTTCGTATTTTCAATTTAATTTTTCAAACAAGCTTCTGGTTCCCCAAAGCAGCAAACCTTGCACAAGTAACAAAGAGCAAGAGAAGGTAACTGAGAGGACTTTGTCCCAAGGACCAGACCGAAGCTCCCTGACAGGAAGACAAAAGACAAGTGGGCATTCATGGTTCCAGGGGCAACAGCTGTGCCAGGCTCCGACACACCACACCATCTTTACACTATTGTCTGCAGTCCCCAATGGTGTTCGGCCAAAATACACAGCCAAACTGTTTTTCAAAGACTACTTCCATTTCAAGTTATGATTTACACAAAAAAGTAGCCTTGCAAGTAACCAATAGCTTGGTTATTGGTCCTCACATGTCTTATAGAAATTGGTACCTTCGTCCCTCCTGCATTCCTCATCCAAACTCTAACATCCTCTCAGCATAACAGCTTAAGACCTCTCCCTCCTGGCCTGGCATATCACAAAGCCATTTATACTTCAAACATTCCGACTACTTGCAATCGATTCAACCTCTTTAACATGCCAGAAAGATCTATGCTCCCTGTGTCCACACAGCTTGCAGGGGGGAAGAAAACCAGGTTATTGACTCCATTAGTCGTCCACTATGAGCTGAATACTAATTGCAACAGTTGTTTAAGCATATCCATAGCTGTTATCTTGGTCATAAATACGATTCAGATATTCTACATCAGCCTACAACAGACTGCCAAGGAAAACAGTACACAGGTATCATTAAGTCACAACCGGCACACAGAAATCCAAGGGTTTCTGCTGCAGAGCTCTGTACCTGCATCCAGTTTTTACTAGAAACATCTAGAGAGACTTTAATAAGCTACTTAGTGAATTCCTGTGATAAAGAAAAAAAGTACAAAGCACTAATTGCTCATATCAGCATTCAGAGATGATACAGACAATGGAACACCCAGAGAAGTTCTACTCCCTGTCACAGGAAAATCCAAGTATCTAATAAACCTCTCGACACTGGTTTTCTGTATAATGGTACCAAGATGTTCTTACTGAAGCCAGATATACCCAAATATTTAATTTCATTTCACAACCACAGCTTATTATAAACTATGCAACAGGTTGTATCAGGCCTGTGACCTGTCTCAATACCACTGGCACTTGGATCTTTCACCTGACACAGAAACTATAACTCATTTTATGCTACAAGCTGCATTCATTTCTGAGCAAACAAAGATTATCTGATCTTCAGCCTTAAGTAACTATGATGCTGAAACATTCTGCAGATCATACCAAGCAGTTACCTGTCCCACAGAACAGAGAAGATATTTAGCATCCTTGCATTTGAAGTCCCATATATAGCAATTTCTGTCTGTAAGACTGAGAATAAACACGTCAGAAGAAGTGTTTTGGTTACACGGAAAAGACTTTCAGATTGATGCAACCACACTAAAAGCTGACAACAGTAGCTTGTGTCAAGCAACCTGCTAACCACCTACTCAAAAAAGAAAAAAAAAAGAAAAAGGAAAAAGGAGAGATAAAGTATCAAGAAATCTTCAAAGAGAGGGCAGATACCATCTCCCTGCGTGATTATACATGATTAACCTCACTGCTTGAAGCTGCCACTTCTGCTCAGACTTACAGTTATTTGCTGTTTACACAGCCAGCTAAGCCAGAAACCCCAGCCATTCATGGGAAATCCCACTTCAAGAATCTCAGAGCACCGTCAGAGTTTTTCTACTTTGCACAACTGATGTGCCTGCTTGTGATGTTATTCCTAAGGCTTACATCCAACCTCTGCAGTGACAGAGCCGCCGCTCCTGTTGCGGGAGTGCTGCACTGCCTGAGTGAAGATACAAATTTTAAAACTGAAACTTCAACTAAAATAAATAAAAATTAACACATAAATAATTCACACTGCATTTCCCCAGAGAAGGCTGGAATCCAAAAAAGACCAGCCCTGAAGTGCTCCTGCAGAGACACTCTGACCCATGCTCTTCCACTCCTTATCTGTGACAGCACAGTACATTTATTAAGTTTTATCACGTTCTGGCCAGCCACTGACATAACTAGCACAACTTCTCCAAACCCCATTATTTGCATACGCCTGCTTACATGCTGGGATGGCTCCCTGGTAAGGGCAAACCCCAAACTGAAAGAGAAGAGAGCAGGCAGCAGCATGCGCAGACAAGGGACCTGCAGGAAGGGGCACCAGGCCTGCTGATGGGGTTTCTCCTGCCACACCAAGGAAGGAAGCAGAAAGCTGCTGAGACTCCTGTCAACACCAAGCATGTTTCAACATCTACTAGAACAGATTTATTTTTTTTTTAAATAATGCAAATAACCCACTCACTTTCAAATTCCTAATTTGGCCATTTCGCACACTAACAGCAAGGTTAGGAAGGTTAAAAAACAGGTAGGTTAAGCAACTGGCATACTAATAGGAGCAATAAAATCCTTCAAATAAGGCACATGCAGCCACTACAGCCAGAATACACTGGCTACAAACCCTTTACAAAAAAACAAAGCAAGTAGAGCAGCACATTTTTAACCACAGCAAACTATAACCACAGTAACCATAATCAAGTAAAGTAGCTGCAGTATCCAAAACTTGCTCCAAGTTTCCGTGCCTACCAAAAAAAAAACACTTCAAGGGCAAGCACTGATCTAACCCAATACCCCTAGCAAAGACCATAGAATTACAGTATAGTTTGTGTTGGAAGGGACCTTACAGATTGTCCAGTTCCAACCCCCTGCCATGGGCAGGGACACCCTCCACTAGAGCAGGTTGCTCCAAGCCCTGTCCAGCCTGGCCTTGAACACTGCCAGGGATGGGGCAGCCACAGCTTCTCTGGGCACCCTGTGCCAGCACCTCACCATGCTCACAGGGAAGAGCTTCCTAATATCTAACCTAAATCTCCCCTCTCTCAGTTTAAAGCCATTCCCCACTTTTTCGTATCACTATGTGCTCCTGCAGATCATTATTCCAGACACCATTCCTACCTCTACAGCAATCTGTACCATATCCTACTCACTCAGCTTGTCAAAGCAGTGAGCTGGAGAAAACTCCAGGAACAAACTCACCAACAAAGTTTTCAAGTTGACAAGCAGGTATTCTTTACTGCGGTGCCGGGAGACACGGGGGACAGCTCCTCCTAAGGTGCATCACCATACTGCCACACAGGCCATCCTTACACAGTCACTTGGGCATACATACATATTCATGATGCTACACATGAATGACATCGTTTTCCAGAAAGTTTCCTTCATACATACAAAAATGTGGTGATGGTCTTTAAGAGTTGTTTATTTCTTCCAACAATCTTCATAACTGCTGGCAGTCTTTGAAGCACCAGCTTAATTAACATTACAGACATAGCAGTCATCCTGCCCTTCTACTTAACAGCTAGGTTAACTGCTCCCATCCTGGACATCTGCTAGGCCGGGATACTCCCCAGTAGATGTCTACACCAGCTTAATGGGTTCATTAACATAGCAATCATCCTGTCCTTTCACCTATCAGCCAGCTTAACTGTGCCCATCCTGGACATCTGCTAGACCCAGACACTCCCCATCCCCAGGTCCTGTTTTTCCATGGTTTTCCCCACACGTTTTGTACTAAGGTCCTAAGGACCCAAAACTCTGTCAACTACCTTCAAGCACCCTCATTACAAAACCATTAGACTTAACCTGACTTAGAACTGATTACATTTTGTGCTTGTGTGCCTCCTCCTTTCAGCAGCCACCCTCCTCCTGAGTGTTGTGAGCTCTGCTCCAGCTGTGGCAGCAGGCAGCCTGTATTGCCTTTTAGAAATAAAGGAAAAAGCAAAATCACAGATACTTTGCAGTGGAGACTAGTCATTTCCCCCTGCAGAATCTGAACATGGAAGAAAGAAACAAGTGGAGAGAAACTCGACTCATTCCCAGTTGGGCTACAACAATTCAACATGCTCTGGCTTCTACTGCAGAATTAGGAGTCAAAAACTGAAGACAAAGCATTTCTATATTTTTACTATAAGAATAAACAGCCACAGAAACAAGTATTAACAATGTTTTATCCCCAGATCGGCTGATCAGCTTCATTTCTGTCACATTAAATGGTTCATATAAACAAAGAATACATCTAAGTGAGAAAAATCAAACCCCAACTCAGCCTCTTCTGAACTTTCTAACCAGCATTTGCACTGAAGAAGTATACTGTCATTTAGTAGAAGGTTTAAAGTATCAACATTACACAAACCCCACAGCTAACAAGTCTCAACTTCCAACTCTGAAGAGTTGCAATACTTAGTATTACACTTGGTTCTTGTATTCCTAAACAGACTCCAAATGCTTGAGCAAGTATCTGAAATAAAGTTGTGTTCTGCTTGGACAATTTTCCCCTAACTTAAGCAACTGCCTGGGTAAAGACCATTATGACCCAATACTGAGATGACAAATACATGAACATTATCTTTTTTTTTTTTCCAACCCCTTTAAAACTAAGAGCAATTAAACTGATTTAAACTGCTTTCAAAGTTACTTTCAGCCAGATAAACCCTTTCACACTAGTTAAACATAGTTTACATCACAGGAGCAGATACCTGCACAACAATTCACCATCTTTGCAGCAAGGACATACTAAAACACAAAGAGCTGAAATATATTCATCTATTCTGAGCATAGCTTTGGCACCTTGGTACTTACCATCAACTATCACAGATGATGCACACAAATATTCTTTACTACCTTTTAGTAACAGACCTGCACAGAAATATACTGCAAATACTACACCCTCAGATTGTCATATGAAGCAACAATGGGACGTTTGGCTCATAGTAAGTGAAATAAATGCAAGCATTTTCCTGAAGGGCTCACTGCCCATGTTACTGTGCTCTTGAAATGAAAAAAAAAAATATATAATAAATAAAAAATAAATAATTAAAACCCAACCCCAACCCCCCAATAAAGCAACAACAACAAAAACACAACTCTATTTTTAAGGTCCTGGCAAGCATCTCAGAGTGTTTTACTACTTGCATTTTTTCCTCTCGATCTCAAAGCTTTCCTTTAAAACCTCTTTCGGGACCAATTCCAGAGGGCTGCTGCCCAGGAATTCTGCTGCTTAACTCGTAACCGCTGCAACTGGGCTTAGGAGTAGAGCAGCACAAATCACCGCACATCCAACACATGGTAGTTACTCAGACCTGGGTTTCAACAGGGATATAGGAGGATAAGTTGCACCATATTTTTATGTGACCCTAATTTCTGTATATGTTTTGGATTCCCCTGGTCCTGCTGCCTTGAGCAAAGGCAAACCACCCACCTCCTGTGGACACAGTGGAGCAGAGACAGCAGCTGGCTTTATACCCACAGCAACACACAGAGACCCTGAGGAACTCTGGCAATCCCCAGAAATGTGGCTCTAATTACAAATGCTCTTGCTTCCTTACAACTATGTTATCAGAAGAATGAAAGTGGCATCGAGTGGGATTTCAGAGTCAAAAGCCTCATGTAACGTGAAGTACTGAGGATTTGGGTAATTTCATGCTGTTCTGCCTTTGATGCAAGCAGCGATACCAGCAGACCTCGCCGCTTCTCTGAGAAGTGTTTTATGCACAGTGCAGTGTGAAGTACATGATTATTTTAATAATCCCAGTCACACAGCAATGTATCTTTGCTCAAAGAAGAACAAGAAAACAAGACTAAAGGCATTTTCATGCATGTTTGTAAAATAGTGCCCGATCAATAACATAATCAGCATACTTGTGAGTGATACTGTAAAGCAAGGTTAGAAACTAACCCATGACCATTAACATCTCCTGAAAAGAATTTTACATTTAGAAGACCCAAAGCTTGAGAGATATTAAACCCCAACCATGACCAGGTGAGCCTTCATTCTTGCATGCATATTTTCCAGATCATTTGTGATGGCTACACGGTCCTTTTTAGCAACAAGAATGAATGAATAAACTGTCCTTGGTGTATAACTGCAGAGCAGTATGGAAGCTGTCTGCATTTATCCAAGAAGTTCTCTGTGTAATAGAAGACCACAAAGCAATGCTAAAACAGTAAAAGACAACTAGAAAGATACAAACAGCAGGAAATATGTGACTGAGCAATATCTTGTTGGAAGAATTTTCCATGAACATGCTAATGCTGTGTTTTTAATTCAAAATACAGAAGCTTAAAAATACAGAAGTTAATCTAAGGAAAATCTACTTCTGGGCTGGCACAGCAATGTGTTTTAAAGGCTCTTGAGGTTAAGTCTGAACATTTTGTAAGAAAAGGTGAAAGTAACAGCTTCACACAGGCAAAACAATCACCCACCACAAAATAAAGTAAGTACATTTAAGAGTGTATGGCCACCTCCAGAAAGCCTCAACAAACTGTTCAACATCCTCCTTGATCATTCAGCCACTTTCTCCTACCTCATCGAAAGAGCCAAGAATAAGCAAAGCAGAGATAAAGAAGCCTCAGCTTTGTGATAACTATTGCTGGCCACAACAACAAACCTTGAGCTGTTCAGATTTCAGAAGAAGAGTTATTTTCAACTTCATGTTTGTCCACCAGAAGTTTAGACTTCAGGTCATGGCTCAAGAGTTCAGAATTATCCGCAGTACTTAATATCTAGTGGTCTCACAAAGCTGCCAGCTCCCTGCTTTTTAGGGTAACTTTCCCATTCTTAATTTGGTTAAATGAAATGCAAGCTGTCACCTCCATATACACCACACGTTTTGCTGGAAAGTGACTAGTCACTTCTTCTGTGTCCCTAACAGGGTAGCTGAAGCTCTCTGAATGGTGCCTGTAGAAAGAATACTCAATTCTTACTTGAGACAGGAGCCTCAGCACTGCTTATTTTTAATTATTTGGGCATACTTACAAATCGAAGCCTATAAATCAGAGTTTTATTCCCAGAGTTGCCACTGCACAGATTTTGCAGCTCATGTTTCTGGTTTTTCTGGGTTGGTTTTTTTCCTTAGTGAAAATATACTAAAAATCACAAAGCCAGTTACTAAGAGAGTCCTAGAATTGATCTATGAAACTTTCAGTACAACTGCTCAATAGCACAGTATAATAGATATTTCAATAGTTCCACAGTTCTTTTCTAATATACATTGTTCCATACAATCCCATTACAAACAGCCTGAAGTCAGGGCCATAGGATGTTTTTGGAAGCAGTTTGACCAGAATCTTGCCATCCTGAAGCTGAGTAGTCACATAATTCCTCAAAACACCCATTTCAATACAGTACAGAACTGGAAACTGCAAATACCATTTGCAGACACTACCACAAACCCAAATGTGAAAGCAAATCAGGACCATTCACCTCCTACCAAATTAAGTACAAAACATCTTCCAGAGATGTTTCACTAGTTGGGAATTTTTTGGAAAATTTTCAGTGGAGAAGCACCACTGACTGCAGTCTGCAAATGTACAGAACTTGCACAAAACTTTGGTCTATTTAGTTTTTGGGGGGGTTGGTTTGCCTTGTTGCTTAAAGGGAAACTGATAAATCAGTCTGGGCTTTCTGGTTATGAAGTACCAAGCCTGAGAGACTGACTGCAAACTTGGGTATTTTCCATCTAGTTTCACAGGCTCTGCTTACCATACTGCCCTAGGTCTTTGTCCTTCCCTACAACACAACCCTATAAAGATAATTCAAAAAGAGATGTCCAACATTGTATGGTGCGCATTTTGGACTACAGGTTTATTCTAATATGCCTCTGTGGTGGGTTCATGGTATCAAGCAGTGTTAAGACTTTGCAGCAACCAGAAGTTCCTGCACGCTCTGGAGAAGGAAGAGCCATCCCTACAAGGGCAAACAGCACTTCTCAAGAGCAACAACCCTTCCCTTTTGCAGCTACTTAATTTGAAATCACAAGATGGGAAAAATAAGAGTTAAGCACAAGGCTACCACTGATAAGAGAGTGTGGATGGAAAACAGTGGTGATGGCAAACAACAATGCTGGGTATCAGTTACTGGAAGAGAGCTTGACCTTTACTTAACCACTGATACCATAAAATTTAACTTAACTACATCTGCAGGAAGCAAAACAAAAGTCATGCTGAAGTTTTGGAAGACATACTGCTCTCTTTCTCCTTTTACAGTAAGAGCCTGCCTGGCAGCTCACACAGCACTGGCAGTCTTGCTCCTCATCTGTAGCACCTACCTAAGCTGCAACAGGAGATAATTTCATATCTCAGCAGCAGCAGCTAACGAATGCCAACGAAAGCCCCAAGGGTGGTCCAGCAGATGCTCACCCTGCAGCTTCTTTCTCTGCCTAGTCCAAATCCCTGGAAGAGACCTGCTCCAATGACAGCAACTGCTCCCTGATAGTCCCTACTCCATCCCTGGAGCTGCAGGAGATCACTGCGCCTGTCTGTGCTTGCTGTGTGATGTTGACCTACACAGCTCCCCATCAGAAGGTGGTGCAAGAGTTTGTGGGTATAAATATAGTATCTAAATAAAGGTAAAATTAGTGGAGGATTGGCAAAGCACCAGATTTACTATATTTTAAGCACATTTTGTCTCTTTGACGGGGACACAGAACCGCCCAAATAGTCATGATTTTATTAAGTTTACAAACATTGTAAAACTACTTCTGATTTATGAGCATATACAAAATCTAAGGCAAAAGTACATAGCAGAATGACAGTTTTTCAGACGCTTTCTTGTTCCAGTATTTCACATGAAAAATAATTTTCTATTAAGATTTTTTAAATGGCCCATTTAAAAAAATAAAGAGAAATTAAGAAAAAAGAGCACAATACCTTTCCCCTGTTTAAAACAAAATTTGCCATATGTAGCAGATTAAAATGGCATCAATTCCCAACTGCAACATCACCCTAAATTCCAGCTGAACTAAATTTCACGACTCCTCTTCTTGCTCTCTGCATAAGCATTTGCTTACCACAAGTAGCAGTCAGGCCCACAGCAAAGCATTCAGCAAGAAGCACTGCTTCCTACTCATTTATTGGGTTTGTTGGGAAGAAGTTCTACAGCAGGAGAAAAATTGTGCTAATCTATACAAAATCCACAACCAAGTGTTTATGAAATGGGGATGCAACCATAAATGTAAGCAAAAAGATGGCCTTGAGATTACCAAGTAATTTTTCTTAAGTGTGCAAATTTTTCCGGTCTAAATAATTTTAGTCACATGCTGCAAGTGCTGCACAAGCTTCATTTCAATAAACTTACTGCAACTGCCCTCATCATGCTATTGACCCATTCACTGATTCACTCGGAGCTTCAGTTCAATCCATCACTGAAAATTCAAACCAGTGCTTCAGTAGGTTGTAAACGTGCTGTGCAGCTGCTTCTGGTGTTTTCATCTACAGGCACACCTTATTAAGAAATAGCAAATGTTTCATGATTTACAAGGACTTACAAAACTGTTATGGAAAATTCACTCATCTCAGCAAAAAAATCTACTTGCCTACTACCACCAAAATGATGATAAAACTAAGGCCATTTTACTTGCTTGTCAAAAATAAGCTGCTCTCACTGGCAAAAATTCCAAAACAGTTCATAAAGCTGGCAGCAACCAAGATGTGCATAATATAACAGATTTAAAACAAAATCAATTACTTAACTACTTCTTCCTATTTGACTGTTTATTAAGCTATGTATAATCCTGAGGAAAGCAAAGAGGCTCAAAACTTCCTGTTGAGTAAGAAGGTGCAGTTGGCAGCATGAGGGTATAAATGAGTCTGATGGAAATTTAACACGTAGATTCCCCAAAGCAACTGCTCATGGTTATTGTCTTATAAACTAAAATAACAAACATCTGAAGAAAAGTTTTAGCAGCTGTAACTAAAGCTAAAAACTAAGAATACCAGACTTGATGTTAAACAAGTGCTTTATCGCTGCTGCTAATATGTATCTTTCCATTTCAGACACTGAAATCTTGAGTAGTAACAGAAATTGTCACATATACATCATCCTTTAATCCAGCTTGACGAGTCCCATTCGAAAGCATCTGTCTCCAGGTTTTAGGATACTTAAATTTCACACTTCAAAAATCACAGGAGACACCAAATTTGGAAAACAAGCAATAAAAAGAAGAAATGCTGAGAAAAGGACCTCCCTACTGAAAAACTCAGTTAAATGCTGAAATTGATCACCTCCCCAAAAGCTTGTACTAAAGCAAAAATGAAATACATTTGCAAAAGCATCCTTCCTAAAAGCATGTTATTAGATAAGCACAAAGAAAACTTGTACTCTTCTCTTGTAGCAAGATGACTTATAAAAGCATTTGTTAACATGAACAAGCATCTCCAAATTTGAGTATGTATAAACATTTAATGCCTAATTATGTGGCATAGCATATATAGCGCCACTGCTAAAGCAGCCTGTCAATTATTGGTTTTAAGAGAGAATTCAATATGGTCTGATGTCTGCAAAACAAAAAAAATAACCAAAATTTAATTCAGTCTAAAACCCCACCTGTTGTACAGCTACAGCTGAATGGGATTTTAAGGTTTTGAAGTTGCACACTAATATCACTGGTCCAGAATTTGTGTTTTGACAACACATTTCTAACATCCATAACTTGCTAGCAAATTGAAGGCAAACTAACTTTGAAGCAAGATGAACTTCTATAAACTTGCATGTTTAGGCTCCAATTTTTAAGTCAGCTCTGATGCAGACAGATCAAGAGTCACTGTTCTGCCATCGCTGTCACCCTGTCAAATACCGTTACGAACTCAGAACTTACAGGACTGAAACAGCCCACAAACCTTCAAGCAATGGTCACTACCAAGAACCACATCACAGGGTTTCTAGTCACAACAGCATAATGCGTAAACTTACACACAACTTACTCTTTGAGAAGGGCAGCTAACCTCAACACCTGACTTATGTATAGGGAGGCATAACAGCTTTGCTTAAAAAAATAACCTAAAAAACTTCTACTGATGAACTCTTGCAGAGTCCCCTGACAATGCAGGGGTGGGCTGATTTATCAGAGTAAAATTTCACTGAGCTTGCATGGCACTGGAACACTGTACACTTCTCTATCATGTAACAACCAGGCTAAATTCACACAGAAGCAAAACGAGAAACTACCGTTTCTACAACAGATGCTGAACAGACTCAGTAGGCTCTAAATCTCTAGGGATGCCATTAATAATAAAAGTAATTAAAAAAATAATAAGGCGGCAAATTGAGCAAGGCAGTAATTTCAATTCAGCTACATAAGACACTGCAGGCTTTACCTAAATGAGACACACTGAGTTTTCTCAGCAAGCAAAACCTCCTTTTTATTAAAAAAGAGAGACATCAATGATAGGATTTCCTTTCATATGAAACAACATTTCAAGAGTCCTTGAACAACCTGGAGTGTAGCTTTGCCAATAAAGCTTCAGCCTGCAGCAGCTCTGCAACTTAAGAGCGACATCAGAGCCGCTGCAGTGTGGATGGGATGCTACTAAAGTGGCAGCACAAGGAACTGGTACCCACTGGTACTGAGAAGAAGCATCCGACCTACTCCTCCATATGCTGTTCCCAGCACAATCCAGTGTGAAATAGACTCACTGTCAATGCTTTAAGAGGAAACCTAACTGCCCAATAAACCAGTTTGCTTTTCTAAACACAGCAAGAAATAAAACACACTCTGAAGGAAGATGAGGCAAGGCAGACATGCCTTTTCAGAGGCTACCATGGGCTCAGAGGAGCTCTTCCCCCCACCCCCCCGTTGTGTCCTCTGAACACGATCTGGTAAATAAACACAGATGCAAAATTCAGGGTGTCCGGCTCCATCTGGCACAATACACGGCAATCCAGGCAAGCCAGAGTCAAGCACTGGGCTGTTATCAATAGCTGCTGCGCAAGCACTGTGGGAACAAGAGAGCCCAACAGCACAGAAACTTCTGCTTTCATCATTATTACTCCTGGGTGTGAGGAACTGACCCAGATGGTTTCAGAATTTGCCAGGAAACAATATTACAATACTCAATTCAGAAGCTCTCTTTCTTCTCCTAACTAGAAAGCCTTAGAAGAAACCTATTTAGTAAACTGTTGTACTGGAGTGCAATGTGAGTTATCCACGTGTGCCTAGCACACTGTAGGATAGGAAAACTAAACTACCTTTATAAACAAAACTAGCAGAGAGCACTATCTACGTAACAAAAAGCCAGGAATACTTAATTAAAACAGCAGAAACATTTCTGAGTCCTCTGGAAATCAAATCCTATCATTTTTCAGGAAAGTTCATTTTATTATCTTCTTGAGTGTCCTACCACAGTTATCATCCAGATGACTACCAGTCTGCAGCTTTGCATACTCTCGCAGGGCACATATTTGTACACATACAAACACACACGAACATACACAGCCAATATCCTGAATTGCCATCATTCTGCTACAAGCTCCAAGGAGGGAAAACAAGCAAATTGAGTTAGAAGTTTATTTTTCTTAATTCCTCAACACAGTTCTAATGCTTCATCCTAAAGGAGTAGTTAGGTCTCACTGAAAACTACCAGTTACACTGTGAACCTCCGCCAGCTGCAGATCACTCCAACTGCCCTGGCACCATCATTTAAAGTCATTTTCCATTTAAAAAGCCCCACATCAGCGCCAGCACAGCCTTTCATTACCCATCCCACTTAATACCCACAATCTCTCCACAGCTCACTCGCTTGGTCTCCACTGACCAAGCAGCACACAGAGACTGATGTGCGGATTATTGGGATTCCTAATGCCTTTTCTCCCCGCTGGCTGAGCGCCTGGCAGCCTGCCTGACCCGCAACACGTGTGGGTTTGTCAGCCTAATGCACTGTGTCATCTGGAGAATCTCAGGACGAAGCAGGACCCAACAGTGTCCACACAGCAACGGCCGATGGCTCCCCAAACCTCCAGCTACTACACTTCACTGGTGGAAAAAGCACAGAAGTGAGTTCGGGTGTTTGCCACTGCTTGCCTTCTGAGAGGCAAATATACAGGGTAAGAGCAAAAGCATTCAGCACGACGCTCTAAGCAAAGGCTGGAGAGTCAACACAGGGTTTTTCCGTACAAAACATCCATTCTCACTTGCTTGCTGTCCTGCAATGACTCTAAATCTGCACGTCAAGATTCTGGATTTGAGTAGCTTTTTTTTTTAACCCACCTCCTGTTAACTAAATAATGTCCGCGAAGATTTAGAGCTATGGGCTCAAAAATGAGTTATCACCAAGTCAGTTGTCACTTTTCAATAGAAGAGGTTGCCATTAAAATGTACCTATGGCTGGCATTTAGGTAGGACAGAAAGAACTGGGGCTTGGGCATTTTTCTATGTAAAAGATCTACTGAGGTATTTTCAGGTGTGAGGCAACGCATCAGCTCTGTAAATCCCGCTGTAAAGTCTTACAGGATGACTATACAAAAGGAAATACCATACAATGCGCAAGTAGCAAATAAATGCAAATTTAACACCATGCCTAACTAAAAAGTGTAATGAAAGTGAAACTTCTTTGTAGATGAATGAAACACAGAAGCCAGCAGATGTTACTTGGAAATGGAAGAAAAAAAACACGCAAAATACAGCTAAAGTTTCACATCCTCTACGCAACAAAATACAACAGAAAGCTCAAGCACTGCACATGGCACATCCTCTACAACCTCCTCAGACAGCATACCAAAGATTTTCTACTTTATATCTGATGTCAGATTATAGATTTTTTGTGAATTATCTGAGAAGATAAAGATTACCAATTATGTAACTAAATACACGGGATTTTTAGACAACATACTGTAGACCTATTTTTCTGTTAACAAACATACATCAGTTATTTTATAACAGCAAACACACCACTACTAAGCAGTCCAGCTGCACTGGGTTTGGTTCTGAGAGCACACGCCCCAGCTCTCAGCATCACAATATCCAGGAACCTCAGTCCCAAGTATATTTATCAAGACACCTTGGTTCAGTTTATTTCCATTTAGCTACAGATATACTCTGAAAACAGTGAGTTGCTCGAGGATGACTACAGTGTAAGAAAATAAATGAAGCTTTTCTGAGCCCCAGGACTACACCACACTGGCAATACGCATCTACCAGATCACAGATATTACGTTGCTTTTGGAGATTCATAAAAATGACTTTGTGAGATTACTATGTTATGTTGCTTCCTCTAATTTCTTCCTGGACTTGTGCAGCTAATTGCTTATTAACAGCATTTCCAAGTTATAGCAAGCTAAAAACAGGATCTTGTTCTTAGACAAAAAAAGAACAGAACACAAACTCCATTCTGGAAAACAGTGCGGACCAAACTGAGCAACCACTTCCTAAGGAGCTCATACGCTTGCTCTGCACCAAAACCAGGGAGTACAAACAGCAAAACCTTTCCACATGAGACAGCCCTGCATGCTCCTGCCACTGGCTTTTCAATTCCATCTACTCCCCTCACCAGCTCCCAATGCAGCCACAAAGCCATCTGGCTTGACACCAGTGCAGCGGCAGCCCCAGTGGTCATGGTGAACAGCAGTAAGGAAGGTCCTGAGCACTGATGCCCCAGCACAACTATTTGCAGCCTGATCTGGAAGCCCAAAAATCTATTTAACATCTTTAAAGACTGAGTGGCAATTTTGAAAACCACATAGGCTTAAGTTCACCCCCTGAAAATGGTCACTTCGGCAAGAAAACTTGGGGGTACGCAAGGCAGGAAATACTGAAGCAACCACCTTAATGCTGCAATAACTGCTCACTTTTCAAATAAGTTTCCTCAGACAAAACTGAAAGCAGTCAAATAACAGAAAAACACACAGAAATTATCATCATGGCATATAAACAAAAGCAGAAAAGCTTTTGCGTGCCTCCTTTCAACAGAAGAAAGTCTAACTTTGAAGGAGCTGCTTCACTGCCATGAGCACACACCCTGAGACATGGGCTAGGTCAGGTCTCGTTTCTGTTTATTTCACTGTTTCCCTGTTTATTCAGCTTCTTTCCTCTCTCAGTGGCAGTCAGGGCAGCGCAGGGCAAGTGGCTTCATCCAAAAGCAACAAGCAGTCCTGGACCCCGACAGCTGCTCTATGGTGCTCTTAAAAACTCAGGTACACATGGGTCCTTCTGAACTTGGAAGAAGCTTCAAGTCTTTTCTACAGTAAAACACAGCAAATCACCTCAGAGCTTGCTTGAAAAAAATTCCTATTTTATTTCCCCCAGTGTCACATTAAGGTGAAAGAAGGTAATGAAGGTAAAAAGAGAAAAGCCAATGGAGTTAGAGAGTCTAAACTCCATGTACCTTAAATGCTACTTACACAACTGTTAACCAGCACAGGTCAGAAAGGAAGTCTGCTCCTTCTGCAAAGACTGCAGACATTCCCCAGAGATGCTCGCATGGTGACCAAATGCTTCGGGAAACATCAGACTTCTCTGGTTACAAACAAGTGCACTTCAGTGGTGTTTCAGACAGTCCACCATACACTGAAGTTCAACCTCAGGGATACCAGTTCTACCAACTTCAAGTGAACTACTTTTGCCTGAGGCAGGCAAAGGACTTACTGAGGGCTGAAGGAAGAGTAAAACATGAACCTTTTAAACACGCATTTGTAGCAGGAAATCTGGATACTGAACATCCTTTGCAAGCAAAGTATGCTCATTTTGACATCAACAGTAGAGCTCTTCTACAGGGATTTCCACGGAAAGACAGGCATTTCGACAGAGCACGGCTCATGCTCTACTTTCTTTGAGAATGGTGCGCTTGCATTAAGGTGTAAAATCAGGTCTATTGTTCTCCTAATCTCAGCTACACCTTGCCAGCAAAGAAAGGGAATGTGACTGTAGTGTACATAAAGCACCGCAGAACCTGTGATACTGTAATGTGGCTGACAGTTGAGTGCTGGAATCTAACACACTTGACATCAGGACAGGCCTTCAAAGCCTCAGACTGACCACTGCAGAGACTGCCAAGCGTGTGTTCCCAATGATGCTAGTCATGGTGGCTGTAGCCAGAGTACAGGTGAGTAGTCACAGTGGCTGGCTGGGCACATCCAACACTCAGGCAGGCAGCAGTTCACGGCTGTGTTTTATGCAGCGAACGATGCAGTAATTGTCACACAGGGCAAAACAAGCTGCAACTGACCTGATGGTCAGGGACACACCATTGACTAAAATGGGATCACACTGACAGGAGGGCATATGGATCTTGTGCTGCTCTGCCTTCTGCATCACCAGGAAGAGACTCCCATCAAAGTATTTGATAAAAGAAATCACTCGGAGAAGGTGTTTCTCAGAAAAGCAGATTTTTAATTCAAACACATGCTCTCTCCTGAAGACTGCCATTGCAATGACTGACACGTAGTGACATGAAATACTGATAAAGCTTATAAAAAGAAACTTGAATCATCAAGTCTAATGAAGCTGGTCCATTAGCAAGCAGCAGACAAATCATGCCCCATGCACAGTGTCCACTGCAAAACCCAAACCCAGGCCTTTCACAAAGTATTTCTTCACTAGTTCAAAACAAATACAACCACCACAGCAGCTTCACAGGCACACTCATCACGCACTTTCGTAAGACAGGTTCCAACAACAAAATCCTCTTTCATAGTTTTGGGTGGGTTGCTTTTTTTTTTGTATCAGCAAGATTTTCATGTCATTTACTCCCCTTTGGTTCACTCACAGGAGAAAAATCATTCTCATAACACAGTTTTTGCCAGAATTTTACAGACCAGCAAAGTTCTCTGTGCAGTTAAACTATTTTAATCCTAGATGTACACACCCTCCACACCATACACAGGTGCACAAACAATTTGCCTCAGTTACAAGTGATCTGTGATGAGTAAACCTTTTGATGCTGCAATACCTGTAACTGCATTTCACCGAAAGCAGCAGCAACAATAGTACTGGGGTCATGAAGGTCTGCAGTTTGAAGTTCAACAGTTTCTGCTGGAAAATGTAAGCTTAGTCTAAACCAACACCATGCAGTTAACAAAACAGACCCTCAGACCTGCAAGCCTGCTTTCAGGGCAGCCATGCAAAACTGGACCAACTAAACACTTCACACGTGTCATGGGTTCAGCAACAGCAGTCATTTTTCTCCTTCTTGGTAGCTGGTGTAGCACTGTGTTTTTAATTTCATGCCCGGGAGCAGCGCTGATAACACCAGTGTTTTCAGTTACTGCTTGACAATGTTTTGGTCTGGCCAAGGACTTTGAGTCTCATGCTCTGCCAGGGAGGAGGGGGAGCCGGGAGGAAGCAGAGACAGGACACCTGACCCAAACTGACCAAGAGGTTATTCCATACCACAGCACATCATGCCCAAGAGGTGAAGACGGAGAGGAGAGACCTGGAAGGGTGTGGTGGTGGACTGGGAGTGCACGGCATGGTCAGGCTTTTGGTATTGGGGGGTTCACTGCTGGGGGGTGCACTGGTTGGGTCGGGCTTGGTGAGCAGTTGTATTCTCTTTCCTTGTATTTCTCTTGTATTATTATTGGTGGTAGCAGCAGTGGTTTGTGTTATACCTTAGTTACTAAACTGTTCTTATCTCAATCTGTGCGAGTTGAATTCTTTTGATTCTCCTCCCCATCCCCCCGGGACTGGGGGAAGAAAGAGGGGGAGTGAGTGAGTAAAACTGCGTGGGTGGGGGGCTTAAACCACGACAACACGTTACTGAAATCACAGCATCTCTGAAATTCCTTCAACCTGGACAAGACATCATTACATCAGCTGGACTGATTTTTGACTTACCTGAACCTCTCCCCTTTTCACAAGTATTAGGAGCAGCCCACCCATTACACAGGTCTCAGCAGGTAAGGACTATCCCTGATGCCTGGGGACAGAGGTGATGGCAGAATACTGGTAGGCAAACACTCCTGGTAAAGTTAAAGACAGTGGAAAAAGACTGAGAATAACTAACACCTGCCTACCCACTGAAGTACACTAATTACAGAGAATAACTGAATGACTCCTTTCCTTCCTCAGGGAGGTAGAGATAAGAGGTATGGGTCTTCTCATGCCTCAGATGTGAGTTTAAAGCACTCTCAGTTAGCAGCAACACAGAGAGAAAAAGTCATCAGCTGTGACAATTAACAGCTTCATTTTAAGTCTCTCTTGTTCAAGTGAGTAACTCTTCTACTCAGACATTCTACATGAAACAACCCTATCTGAACTGAACACCTATATTCAAGGCACACAGCTAAAACCTGAATGTAAAACCTGTAAGGTACCTGATGCGGGGAAGCAGCCACAGTGTATTTTAAGGCAGTGGGGTCAGAGCCACAACAATCCTGCCTGCAAAGGCGCAGAGGGGATAGAGGGCTCCACTATCTTCCAACCCCAGCAATACTCCACTGAATCAACTCCTGCTTTTTTTAAAAACCAGATTCTCAGGGAAAGTCAAAACCAAGATGATGCACCGGCCTGCAGAGGAAAAGGAGGGTTGTCTACAAAATGAGTTATTTCAGGACATGTACAGACATGTGCACAAAGATCTAGAACCTAGCGTAACCACTAAATCCTTACATGAGATGTTGTAAAGCAAGGTATGGATAGATTTCACGTAAGATGCTGTTTGCTGGAAATATCCCAAGAAAAATGTATTTCGATTTTAAAAGACCTGCGTTGATTTTATCCACAACACAATCTGTCCACTCAATCACCACTTCTCACGATCCGGCTCATGGTGGGAATTGAATTTTTGTGTGGAAACAGGTGTGAACATTTCTTGGAGCTGCTCTCAGTTCTGCCTTACCTCTGTTACAAACAGAATACAACCTTCACTAAAAACTCTCTTCATTAAAATATCTCAGTTGTGGGATTTTTCTTTGCCACTTGCTGCCTGAATTTAAGAAGAAAATGAATTTACACTTTCTTCTATACTGCACTTCCACAGAGGCTGAGAGGAGACCGCTTGCATAACAAGTATTATGCAATTTCCCAAATAAATAATACCATTATAGGGGGGAAGATTACAAAGTCCCGAAGATTTTTCAAGGCTGCAGATATGACTTCAAAAGCAGAAAGTCTGTAAAAACCACATGTCATCCCAAATCTTCCCTCTAAGTACTGACACCGCATCAACACCTGAAGATCCCATCAGGAACAGTGCCCTACTGTGTATTCACAAAAGACAATGGGGCAAATAAGCAAAATACCCCTACAGCACTGTCTCTAAAGAAGGTAAAGAGTTGACACATCAACTAGAAAAACCAAATACAACACAACACAAACCAGCATGGATGCAGTTACACTTATAAAGCTGTGCTTTGGTCTGGGTAGCATATAGCCCTAAGACGGTTTTATTAGATCAGTAAATAAACCCAAACCCCCCCCCCAAAAACCCCAAATGCACCTTGATGAACCATCTTCAGCCCAAGGTACTTTGCCAGCCCAAATACAGTCGTGGAACATCTCATGTGGAAAACCTAAGAAAAAAGCCCATCAAAGTACCACGCAACTATGTGATCATCATGGAGATGTTTAAAAAACAGCCTCCACACTAAAACAAGCATGAAAGTCACAAATGGTCCAAGTAACCCATGGAGAGAAGACCCAGAAGAAAAAAAATGAAGCCCAACTGGTGGCACTTAGGAAAACAAAGGTGATTTGGCAACAAACCCCAGTGCCCACCAGCCCCTACCTTCCAACTCTGACAAATAACTTTGCCAGGCCTGTAAAAAACTTTGCTTCTCCTCAATTTGTTGTTGCTTCTATGATTCGGCCTTCCTCTCTACTGGTTTCTCTCCCCTGCACCCAGATCCCAGCACATAGTGCTGGTGCCCCAGTGTGCTCAGCTCTCATCAGCCAACACTGACACCAACTCTGCTCTGGAAAAGGGAAGTCCACATGCATCAACCCATGGCTCCAGCCACTGCACAAGCCAGGAATCTCAAACCCCTACCCATGCACAACTGCAGCTTTGTATTTGCGCAGGAAACAGGCGGAAAGCAAAAAAGTGATTCAGTAAGTAAAAGACAACTATATTAACTTATATTATTTATTGGCAATGGAAGAGGTCCATTGCAAGTTTCAGTTCTCCGAGTCCTGGGATATTTTCACCAACAGCTTCAACTGGGTATCAGGGAGCAAAACAGAGAGACACCAAGTTTTGCAAAGGCAGCATCCATTCTGCCAGAAACTAGACATAAAATTACTTTCTGAAATGAGCTAATCAGCCACATTCCAAACATAAGCTGCATTTATCTCCTCAGAACAGCAGACTTTTTTCTTAATTATCCAAGGTCAAAGGCAGTGAACACTGAGCAAACTGACACTCCAGGAAGCAATGCAGATACAAAGCTGGAGGGAAGGCAGCCTTACATTTGCGTAGCAGTAATATCACATTTTAATGTAAAGTTTCTCTTCTCAGACATGACAATTACTTTCTAATTAATCCCCAATCAATACATTTGATAAAGTACCTTTTAGAAATTGAAATACCAAGTTCTGGACCAGCACGATCCTCCCTTTTTCACAGAATTACTTAGGTTGGAAAAGATCTTTAAGATCATCAAGTCCAATCATAAACTTAACACTGCCAAGTCACCACTAAACCACATCTACACATCACCTAGAGGTGTTCTTAAATGTTGGAGTGTAAGCATTTAAGGCAACTGAAGCATCCAGTCAGCCAAGGGAATAATAGTTACATTAATTTTTTATCAAACTCACCCAGAATTTTGATCACTGTCTCTGTGTGCTTAAGATACTCACAGAAGTTAATATAAACAACTTGAAAGCATTACACCTCCAGCTCAATACCTACAAGACAGAAGGTCTCAGGTGCACAGTCTCATCTGCTGCTTTGCTGAAAGAGAGTTTTTCTGGACAGGTCTGAGCTTGTCACAAAACAGAAACTACTTTGGAAACCTCTGAGCATTTCAGCTTCCCTAAAAACACAAGTGGCAAACGGGCTGACAGAGTTTTACTAGTATGGTAAAACAGAAAGGTCCTGTGCGATTTCCCTGAAATTTCTGTCCAAAAAATGCAACAACAATGTGGATTATCCTCATGAGGTGAAGAGTTATTTCAGGTAGCAACAATAATTATGCAGCAATTGAAGACTTCTGCAATTGCAGAAGCAAAGAATAGCTCCAACAAGCCTAAGGTGAGAAAGTTTTTGGGTCCTGATGAGAAAGACATCAGAGATAAAATACAGGTGGAAGAGAGAAATGGGCAGAAAGGTGCTTCCACATCTTGTGATGGAACCAACACAACATCCATAAATCTGCCCTGACCATAATGGTCCCAGGAAGAAAAGCATCATCCTTTAAATGCATGGTGGTCCTTAGGTGACACAGAATGACATGGGCTGTGTTTCTTTCCAAGTTACATTCTAGTTTCCTAAGCTCATCGGTGACATTACCTAAGTATTAATTACACTGCTATTCAGCACACTTTTAACTGCAATGATCCTAACTGCTTCCAGTAGCTCACTAATCCAAAGTACAATCCTCTTGACAGCAACTGACAGATTTGGAGTATTCAGATATAGCTGAAAGGAAGAAAAATCAAACCCCTCATCTGTCTGCTTTAAAAACAGCCGATATTCCTGCTGACCAGCTCAGTTAAGGGCTGGAACAAGCTGCTGAGGGGATTCCAAACCTCATGTTAATGCACTAAGCAGCTCACTCAGACCCATGAACAGCAGATAAGGAGCAGCCCAGACACAGAGTGGTGAAACAGAGTGGGTAGAATACAGCAAAGTTAAGAGTAGTGTGCCAGCAAGGCAGCAAGCTGCTGGGACCAGCACTCTGATGCGGCACTATCTCAGCGTTCTCCCACCCTTCCAGCAGCACAGCTGGACCCTGGCTGGGTGCTTGCTCCACTACTCCAAAAGGTGGCCCCCCAAAAGGCTGGCTGTGCTCGCACCCCAAAGGCCAACATCCACCCATCCAGGGTGACTCCAAGAAGCCACTGGAATCACACCATGCTAACACAGCAAAGGAAGATTTCTTCCCAAAAGCCATCTTGAAATCATACGGAAAACAGAAAATTGGGTCTCTCTTGCATCTTCATTATCACAGATACTGGAAGGTTTCAGTCATCATCTGCTAGACCCAACAGAGCCCTTCCTCAGACAGGGCTCTGCCTTTGCCCTTCCCATCCAACTCTGCTAGCATGACTCTTCCTTGCAAGATCCAACGCAATTCTACATGCATTATTTATCCCTCTTGCTAAGTCATGCAGTGGGATAATTACTTAACTATTATAATATTTTGCAATGGCTGTACTCTATTATTCTAATTGATTTTCATAGGATTGCTTTTGCTGCATCTTTTGAGCAGAAGAGCATGTTTTCCTGGAGTATAAAAGTTTCGTTTGACATTTGTTTTTAGCTTAAGAGCTGGATGTCAAAAGTGAATTTTTATGAGAATATCAATGTATTCTTAATTAAAACAATGTTGATACATTACTCAGATATTTGCCATTTCTGTTAACAACCACTGAGACATGTTTTTTCACAAATCTAATGAAATATAAAAATAGTTATTAACTATTTGTAAGTGTTAATCACAAAGTTTTTCGTCCCAATTGGATGTTGTTTTCCTTCGAAGACTTTAGCATAATTACCAAACATTTGAAAGGTGAGAGATCTGCAACATCTTTGCTTACAAACTAACACACATTTGCATGTCTTGCTTACCACCACATCAAATTTTACTACAATAAATGCACAGCTTAAGACTAGCAGAACTGTCACAGTAAGACACTAAATAAAAATCAGCTCTTTCCGTATACTCAACAAGATACAAGCTACACGCAGAGCAGCCCAATTAAACAATTATTTATGTCTCCCTATCCCCAGGATATTCTTCAGGCTATGCATGAAGCAAGATGTACTTGCTACATGAAACAGTTTTGTGAAGCGATGAATAGGATTTTCAAAAAACACAATAGACCCAGTGGTTCAAAACTTATTCTGCCTGGAGCCAGAAATTCTTCCAGGAGGAGCCTTGCTTTAAAAGCTGCTAATGATAACACTCTGAACTAGAGCAGGGAGGAAAAGCAGCAAGGCACTGATAATCAATCAGTGCTACCTACCAGTAATCTGCTGGCTATACAAGCAAAGGCATGGACACAGTTTCACAGAGAAGCAAAATGATCTTTTTTGAGCACATCTGTGTATGAGGACTAGCATATCTGTACACTAACATCAAACCCAAGAACTTTGTACAGTTGGCAGTCAAAGGCTAAACTTTAGGACAGATGAGACTCATTGAGAACTACAGCCCTAAAAAATAGCCGTAAAAAAATGGCAAATATGTTGGGCTTTCTGGGTGTTTTGTTTGTTTCTGCTTAAATGACATTTAAGGTCACTATCAGTGATACAACTTTGGATCCAAAGTTTTTTCAGCCTCAGCCCCTGTTCAAACCTCAGAGGCTCCAGGACAACCAAGAGCAACAAGCTGTCTGAGGAGCCCTTTGCTTCCACAGACACACAGCAAGTTCTTCCCGAGTCGCATTTAGGGCTTTACACAATACAACTCATTTCTCAATTCTTTCTTATCTATTAAAAACATCTCGCTAGGAAAAAATAGTCTTGGAACAAAGCATGATCACAGAAGATGACTGTGTTAAGTTTCATGTCAACTTATTCCCTTTCTTCTCAATGCATCAATCTTAGAGGCCTGATCCAGCCCCCTTCAGCTGACAACAAAGTGCTGTACTGACTTATGAGAACTCTAGACACGATTCAGAAAAATCAATGCAAGTAACAAAAAGGTCACATTCTCCACAAGTATCAACTATGTGTCGAACCAAGACAGATTTGCAAACACTAGCACACTCTGAAATAAAGCAACCAATTGTTATTAAACTGATTTCTTAGCGCAGCGTTCATGTACCCACACCCATGACTAAGTAAACCTGTTCCTTACATTATATACCTTCGTGGGGAAAAAAAAAAGTACCATTCATGCTCGTGACAGGCTTTTAAAAACAAGCGCAGCACGTAACCATACAATTTCATAGCTTTGAATTCAGAGTGCCAGTGGGAAAGTCAGTCTAGCTTACGGTACAAAAAACAAAATGGCAAGAGAGGGAAAAACTGAGAAGCTGTAAATAGACCCCAGCTACTGCCAGGTGTCATCCCTCACTCTTCCTGCACATTTGGAAAACCCTCAGAACTGGCACAGAACTGTAACAGGTACCATATTACAGAGCTTTTTCCATTACTTGGTGATTGTGCCTCGTTGTTGGAAGAAGTAATGCCTCTCCAGGCACAAGTGGTGAGACTATCTTCACATCTTTATAAATGCAGTCTGAGCATGAAGGTGTGATCTCCCAAGCACTTACAGAGCAGGTATGCACCTTAAAGGCATGATGTTCCAACCACCCTGTCCATTGTTGATTTTTCTAACTGGTTAATTTGTGATTGGAAAAAAAATGTCATCTTCTTGTGACAGGAAAGCTTTTGTTTATGATACATCTTTCACTACCACTTCTTTGCTGGTTGAATAACAGTGACTCTCAACAAAGTAGTGTAAATTCCAGCACACAACTACGTTCCCAGCCGACACAACCATGGAGCCTCAACAAACCCTTCATGAGTCTAAACTTCTTAATGCAAATGTATGATCCCAGCGTGTAGAGATGCTGAGAAACTGTCACTGTCATTTAATGAACCTCAAAATTTCACAGTTAGAGCTCTGGTATTAAGGACCATCCCTGTGGATAGCCCTGTAGTCCCACGGACACTAACAACACTCATCTCGGATGCATTACATCTTCTTGACCTCAGCAACTCCCAACTACCCTGAGTCACTTCCGGCGACAGTACTTCTAATTAAGGACTTTTAATTGCTGCCAGAGTACTGTATTCCCACACCCATGGTTAAACATGTTCCCTACTCTGCTAGCCCACGTAAAATTGTGCAACTCTTAGCAATCCCATGCCCTCAGTACCCATACAGCACACAGTTCTGCCATTCCTCTGGTGCTTTAGGAGCAAACACACAGCTGTACGCGACTGCACGAAGTCTACCCACCACACTTTTCCAGCAGTTATCATCATTTGCTTTCTTGCTCTTATTTTTAAACGATTATATATACAGTTCAGAGAAAGGAAGACAAACACTGTTTTAAGTCTGACTTCACGTGTGGTTTTTGAGAAGACATTTCAGAACTTCAAAGTGTTTTCCATAGATTGGTTCCTATGAGCCATATGTAGTAGAGACTTGTTACTACATTTGCTTTACAGACAGGTAAACCTATGCATGTGAGTAACCTAACTGCACAGAGTCAGTGAGTTACAGCAAGTTAAAAGGGTGGAGGGTGGAGGGTGGGGGGGAAGTCCCCACAACAAGCAGTGGCCCAGCTCATAGCACTGGTGAGTATACAGAAATACCCGCAAGCCATGCAGAGTAGCACTTCTCTGCCAACACTTAATAGTTTCATTGCATGTCACATGGGAATTAACCACCTCTGGACACAGAGATACTGCTTACACAAGGTTTGCAGCCCTGTATTCTGTAACAGGAGTGCTTTGGCCCACCCCAGGGAAAGCCCACGCTCATTCCCAATGGGCCCACTGCAACACCACCTCTGCAAAGAGGCACGCATCCAGAAAGGGGCAAAGCAGCCATCAAGGAACAGCCACTCACAGTTTATCTCACTCTGCCTGAGCAAACCTGGATGATGCCCACCACCACCTTGGATGAGCACACCAAACTACCTTTACCTGCTGCCATGTAACAGCACATCACCCAGCCATCCCTCAGACAAGCCACCCACCATCACTATCGTGTGCTTTCCCTTTTGCTTTGACAGAAACCCAGTGCCGTCAGATGCTATTAACAGTAACTTCTGCAACCCACTGGCTTCACTTTCCACACTCCTCTGAGTAAGACACACCATCCTTCGAATCCCACACTGGCATCAGGCAGCTGCCAGTCTTTCCTACACAAATCAAGCTACTTGTATGTAAAAACAATAAAACACACCATTCCCCTGAAATAATTCACCATTTTTATGACAAGCAGTTTTATGTGATACAGGTTTACAAACTGGTGTACTAGGCTATATTGAAAGCATTTCCTAGAGCTCATTAAATATTTTTGTTAAATTGATCCACACCCACAACTGTTACAGATAACAAATGAAAACAGGTTTGTTTCTCCATAAGACACCTGTAATAACCGAGCAATAGCAGCGAACAGGCACAAACCAGAGCTCCCTTGCCGTATTAGCATTACAGAGGAAAGCCTCCCCTTCTGCTGCTAATGATGTGCTCTACCCTGTATCCCCAGGAGACAAATGACTGCACTGGCTGATTGACTCCATCACAGGGCCATCATCCATCAATGTATTGCCTCTCTTATTGAAATCTCATCTCAGGAAGAGAAAGTGCTCAGTACCACTTCCGAAAAAAACAGTAAAGCACTTTCAGAATAAGAGCTCCAACACACATATTGGAGCCAAATGTTTCAGCAGAAGCACTCATTTCCATGCTTTGTGCAACCAAGGACAAGTAAGACCTATGTCCTGCTAATCTAGATGATTTAACTTCTTTATTAAACACTCGCCATATACATAGATTCAAATTAAAACACGGACAGTGAATACAATCATAGAGATTAAAAAAAAAGAAACTTGAGAATATTTAGCTAGCTGACTTGCAAAAGGGTGAATTCCAGCCTCTTTTACACAGGCTCAAATCACACTAACATGACACTATTCCTACTGACACCCGCAAACAGAAGCAGAAGAATATATAAGTCATTCCATGTACTTACTACATAGATTAAAAAAATAAAGGCAGTAATCCTATTCAATAAAGAAGTACTCCTTAAAATTAAAAAATGCTGCACATTTGGGACTGGGCACAGGGGGTAATCCACACTCAATGCTCACCAGGTTCTGAGCAACCTCACAACATCACTGAAGCCACCAAATCCTAGTACTTCTGCATCCTCTGTCCACCTCCCCAGTTCAACCTGTTAAGTTTCACATGAATTAGCTGGACGTAGTTCCATGTGCACAAAAATCATTTAGTTCAGGAAAAATACTTCAGATTATGATCAGTCTCATGTCTGTACTCAACAATACAGATCTGAAAGAGGTAGCTTTATCTCAGGCAAGATATTTTGTCTCACTTAGCACCTCTGCATGTTGCAAGCAATCCATCGTAACTTTGAAATCCCGAAGAACAATCAGGTTCAGAAAACACATCTAAACATTTATTCTTTGTTTAGCTCTAAAGAGAATTCAAAATCAACTTGTTTTGCTTTCATTTTATTTAAAGACAACCAATAAGGTAACATCACCAAACTTAAGTTTCCAGAACATCGAATCACAGAATGTTTTGGGTTGGAAGGGTCCTTAAAGCTCATCCAGTTCCAACCCCCTGCCATGGGCAGGGACACCTTCCACTAGAGCAGGTTGCTCCAGCTCCTGTCCAGTCTGGCCTTGAGCACTGCCAGGGATGGAGCAGCCACAGCTACTCTGGACACCCTGTGCCAGTTACTCACCATCTGAGCAGTAAAGAATTTCTTCCCAGTATCTGATCTAAATCAACCCTCTTTCAGTTTAAAGCCATTCCGCCTTGTCCTGTTACTACAGGCCCTTGTAAAAAGTCCCTTGCCAGGTTTCTGGAGGCCCCGCTAGGTACCTTAAGGCTGATCTAAGGTCTCCCTGGAGACTCTTTTCCAGGTTGAACACCCCCAGCTCTCAGTCTGTCACCTTTGCAGCCTCCTCTGGACTTGCTCTAACAGCTCCACATCCTCCCCATGTTGGCGGCCCAGAGCTGGACACGGGACTGTAAGCGGGGTCTCAGGAGACTGGAGTAGTGGGGGAGAATCCCCTCCCTCAATCTGCTGGTCACGCTCCTTTTGTTACAGCCCGACACAGATGGTTTCTGGGCTGCAAGTGCACACTGCTGGGTCATGTTGAACTTCTCATCAACCAAGTCTTTCTTCCTCAGGGCTGCTCTTAATCCATTCTCTGCTCAGCCTATGTTTGTGCTTCAGATTGCCCTGACCCATGTGCAGGACACCTTGCACTTGGCCTTTTTGACCTTCATGAGGTTTGCACTGGCCCACCCTCCAGCATGTCAACCACACCGCGCTGCTCGGTGTCTCAAGAACTTGCTGAGGGTACACTCAATCCCGCTATCCATGTTGCCATGTCCATATTCCTATCTAAACTGTAAATACTGAAGCTTGCACCTCCATATAGTAACTGATGTAAAACATATACTATGCTTACCCAACTATGGAACATTTCAGCTCTCAGCAAATTGCCATAAAAATGTATGTTTCAAAACGTTTATCAAAGTTAAAAATCAATTTGACTGTTGCTTCTGCAGTAAAAAATATAATTACAAATTTTTAGTACTTTGATCCTTGTAGCATAGGGGGTTACTACAGGAGACCAGCATCTCAAATAAGACCACATAGGGCTCAAAATCAAGTCTCCTGGTTTCACAATCCACACTTTAGATCCCCACAACCCCCTCTCCGCATGTATTTCCAGAGCTATTTAACAGAATATTGGCTGTGGGTGTACTTTCAACTGTCAGAAACACAGGCAGCATTTCAATAATAAAATACTATCAAAACAACGCCCAGCTTTAGCCACTTTGGTTTGGGCTTGTTATTATTTTGACGGGGTTTTTCGTTTTAGAAATTAGCAGAGATTCACCCGACTGAAGATACACAGTTACTGAACATTCAAACAAAACCCCACCAGGACAGCAAAAAAAGAAGTGATGCTTTGCCCTCTCATTTATATTTGAGCCACTTGGAATTATAATCTTTCCCATGTTTAACAGACAGTGAATTTGTTGATGTACCAATTAGCATCTGCTACAAAGAACATGCTCCTAATTAATAGCTAGCTTTCGGGAAGAGCAGTGCTAGGTTGGACCTCCAGATGTACTGGAAAAGAGAAAGGAGCCTTGGCTGATGTAACGAAGATCTGTCTGCACAAAAAAGCTACGTATTTATCATGTGCCAGCTGTAAAAGGAACTTCATAAATACAATGGAGGTATTTCCATATTATTTTTACAGTATTGCGTAATGCTGGACGTCTGCTTAGGGTAACATGTACAGGTTACTCAGTATTTGTCGTCTGCTTCTTTTGCCATGTCCTTAATAAACAGAAGTGGCAATAATGATAATTTGCCCTTACCTGTCCGCAACATGCACGCTGTAAATAAATACAAACCCTCCTGTAAGACTCCTTCCCTCTGTGAATGTCCAGACTTTTTTACCTTGTGAAGGAGGCTACTGCAAAAAGAGATACCAAGTACAGCTGCGAGACACAGTCACAGGGAGTTTGTATGAATCTTATTTCAGGTCAGAACTCTGCATTACAAAACTCCAACACACGTCGCGAGTGACCTACATTGTGGGACTGGAACCCACTAACCTACAGAACCACCCAAAATCCCACAAAATAGGTCAGTGGGTTTCCTTTTAAGAAGAATTACACAGAGAAGGAGAAAAGCACATAATAACGGACAATCAGAGCGCAGGAGTGAGCACTCTGCAAGCCGTAACTCTTGCCCTGCTGCCATATCCCTGCACACAAACAGGACTCCCCAGAAATGCCACGAACTCTGGTGTTTCTCACCGAGGGACCCTGAAAGGACATCTGCTCACAGTTGGATGTGTTCAAGCCCAATGGAGCAGGAAGAAAAGGAGCAGCACCACAGCAAGCAACAGCGAGCCTACCAACAACAAAGCCATTTCATTCACATTGCCAATGCAAAGCAGGTCTCGAAGCAGTCAGGGTACAAGTGACACCTGATTCATGATCAGCAGTGAACGAGCCTGGAGTTATGGCAGGGGTGGCCAAGCTGCAGCACAAAAGCTGGATGTAGCCAGACAAAACAATTCATCTAGCACACAGCATATTTCTTGACTCCTGGTCCCCCATGGATCTTTGGTCCCATGCATTTTGGCAGGAGCCACAGGTGGCCCCAGAGAACTATGCTTTGCATCCATCACTTCCCTCCTCTCTACTACTCCAAGCAACACTGCATGTTTTCTTATTTTCATTTCATGCAAGGTTCTACTTGCTCGACAAAGCCACATCAGGGTGCAAATGCAGCAGCCCCTCTGCAGCCAGCTGATGGGAACACGAAACAATCAGGGCAATTAAGAAAGGCACGCAGAGAAAAATCACTCTGCATTCCTCTGCCTACTAGTTCCCCACAAGGACCTGCCGAGAGCAATGGGTCAGTATCCCAGTGGACACAATGCCTGGTTGCAGCAATAATAAAGCTGCATGCCCTCTCCTCCTACATGCACATACATACTCTGGTTTAGATTCCCATCTCCCAAAAAAGCAGTCTATGGAGGAAGAGAAATATGAATAATATCCACACTGCATATTACCAGTGATAAACATGCTCCGTGTCACAGCTTATCTGTTAGATTTCTATAGTCTCAAAGAGAAATCAAAGATTAATATTAAACCCTACCACCCACAATTACCTAATCCAAATGGGTGATCTACATAAAAATAACAACACACCTTACCCACGCGAAAGATTTTACTATTTATTTTAACAAAAAAATCATAGAATCTAACTAGGCTGGAAAAGACCTTTAACATCAAGTCCAACCATTACCCCAGGATCTTTTTCACCTAATAAATAAGCACCTTAACAGGAAGGGGTATTATTCCTTTACAGGACCTTCAGGAACACAATGTGGTAGAAGCAAAGT
Source organism: Myiopsitta monachus (assembly GCA_017639245.1). Lineage (NCBI taxonomy): Eukaryota > Metazoa > Chordata > Aves > Psittaciformes > Psittacidae > Myiopsitta > Myiopsitta monachus. Next base: position 16,103,212 of record CM029929.1, on the reverse strand, counting down.
GAGTGACAGTACCCAACACACTACCTACTGTGTTTGTCACCTACTGCAAGTACCCACATTTGACAACCATAGCAAAGCAGTATTGCCTTGGTGCAGCATGCTAATACTGAGGATCCTCCCTGCTGAGAATGGTTTCCCAGAGGTGCTGAGACCCAAGAGAAATCCTGAGGTGATGGTAATGAGATCATTAATACCAGAGCCAAATACCAGCAAAGAGCAAATCAGGACACAACTCTCTTTCAAACAGCCAAAGTACAAGACACAGATCCTACGCCAGGCTAATGCTTGCATCAGGATGACAGATAATAGCTGATCTGCAGCTGAAGAGCTTCATCTCCTCAGATAGAGTCTCACAGACTATGCTAGTTAAAAAGCAAGCATAGCATGAATCTCTACCAGTAGTCAGTTTATACTGACCCAGTCAATAGATCAATACTCTAAGCCACATGGCCAAGACACTCGGGGTCCAGCAACACAAGTTATGAAGTCAAACTTAGTACACTGTCAAACCACGGTCATGGAATTCAGGGCTTGCTGTGAACCATCAGCACTGTCTGCTTGTAAAATCTTAGGTTTGCAAGAGGCTCCTCTTGCCCTGCCAGGTTTGCCCAGCAAAACTACTCCTCCATCTACAGATTCAGACTGCAACAGGTAACTTACTTTTAGGGAGTGCTGGTATGAGACAAGACAGGTTTCAAGAACTACTTGTATGTGGGCAAACATTTTGCATATAGGTATCATGTATTCTAGCACTCAGAACTATCGAGGCAGAAGTATGCTGTTCCCATCCATCACCCAAGGGAACACATCCTCAGGATGTGGATGGCTCCATGGAGCACTGGCACAGCTCCAGGCTGGGACAGACAATGTTTTGCTCCACCTGATCCAAGAGCCATTTAACTTCAGCAATCAATGGGGAAAATATGGATGAGTTAAACACAGATCTGAATGGCCAATTAGTAAAACAAACATCCCAGAGTAAAGGCACCAATGTCCCTTCCACAACCGCTTTCTCCAGATCAGTCACATACCCCATTTTTACAGAAAATAACCCACTTAAAAGCCAGCTATGACGCTGAATAACAATCCCCCCTGCTTAATGCAGGTGAAAGCTACCCAACTTGAAAGAACTGAATGAAACCACTTTGCTTTCAACCTACACCACAGCTACACATTTTTAGAACAGTCCTGCAAATACATGGCAAATAAGCAGCGCATATATTAGCTGTACAGAGATCAGGAGCCTGATTTGTCATTCTAGGAACTGTAGGACTATCTGGTGTCTATTCTGGACAGCCCAGCTTGGATGCAGAACAAGAGGCTATTTTTCAATGGTGACATGGAAAGTAGTTTATATCCTTCAAGGTGCTAGCTTAGATCCTTCAAACATGCAAAGGGATTTTCTGGAGAAATGAAGGGGAACAAAAGCCAATACCTGAGACACCTATTCCACACAAGAGAAAATACATTTTTAGACAAGAGGAAAATATATATTTAGATAATGATGAATAGTTTCAGCTCTCCCTACCCTCAAAAATAAGGGCAGCAAAAGAGTGAAGCACTGACATACGCTCCATGAGCACTCCACAATGAAACATATGTTCAAATCACTCGATCCAAACTCCAAACCATGCACTTCAGGCATAAAGGTATTAGCAACAAATACAACAGAAATGCTTATTAAGTGCATGCCTTGCAGAGGAACATACATGCAACACCTTGTTAATTTTGGGCTGCAGTATCCTACTGTTTTGTTAATTTGCACATCAGACATCCAGTTGCTGCTCTCACATCTTCCACTAACTTTTTTTAGTGCACTTCTCTGTAATCAAGACACATTCATGATAGAGGATGTGAAGTTCAGACAAGGAAAGCGCTTATCCTAAAGTTAGAAAAATTAACATCACAGAAGCTCCACATCACACTGCTTGCCATCTAACCAGAAGGAAAGCTTCAGATAATAGAAATTACCCCTGTGACATCAAGAGGAACGGGGAAATATTCTTCTTCACGATGATGTCTGAAAGCAACCCCATCCAGAAACACTCCGCATGGCCATGACTGGGAGGAAAGAAGAAACTACAAGGTGTACAGGAACACAACGTATGTAAATCATTGGAGAGCCAAAGGGAAAGAGGAGCAAGAATACCATTAAAAAAAACTAACAAATGAAAACAGGGAGCCATCTCCTGCCCTCAGATAGGGATACACAGCTCCCGGTAACCGGAAATACGAGGCCAAATTCTGCCCTCACATTCCTAGGAAATCCAAAGGAAACTTTCTTTCCGTGTTTGAAGAAGTAATGGATATTGGCAGGAACACACATCCATGAAGGAAACTTCCTGGCAGAAGTTTTAATTCAAGCCTTCTCCTGTGTGCACGAGCTGGTAGGGCCACACCAGAGCAAACCAACAGAAGAGCTGCAGGACTCAACTGGAAGTGGTGGCCAGCACCAGTCCCCTGCACTATGACACCAACACAAAAACCTCTGGGAAAGAATAAGAGTACTGTACACTCTAGCAAGCACATCACCATTGCTCACTCCCAAGCTAGCCAGTTACATCACCTATCTCGCCCAACTGAATGTTGCGTTGAACACAGCTTGTATCTTTGCCACAATCCCCACAAAAGGAAAACCATAGAAAAGCTCGACATACTTGCCTAAAGAGAGTGTAATAAAGTTTAACCATAAAATTGCAAGAATGAAGTTGAGGAAAGGGAGTTAAGTGACACATTGTAACAAACCCAGCATTCAATAATTACTACAGGTTTAATGTAAATCTCTGCACCACAACTCCCAATTCTCTTTAGATGGAATTGACCTAATTTTTACTTAAAAGCAAACTGAAATATTTATAAACAGCCCTTTGAAAAAGTATTCAGGTGCAATTTAACTGTTTAACATCTATAGTGATTTTGACTTGCAGGTCAACTCAAAAGCTCACATGCTTGAAACTCCTTTTATGAGATCCTAGGGAAAGAGGATAGGATCTGTTGGATAGTTGGAGCTGACAAAATAGAACTTCAAACTGCTGCCAGCCAACCCTCCTACACACCAACAGATTATATCGAGTCTGAAAAAATACACACAGTGTGAATTAGCCAACGTCCTAACTAGATCTCAAATCAGAGACTATCAGCCAAACTAAATTCTACAGCAAATAAATAGCTTCACAGTGGAGGGGTGGGGGGAGCAGGTCATACCAGATCTTAATAAAAAACTGCGCATACTGTAACTGCACACAGTAATTTGATGAAAACCAGTTGCCTCACCATGCCTATGTCTGTCTTTCACTACTTTGCTGAGCTTTTTTAAGAGGGAGTTTGATAGATTTCCGATAAGTGTTACTGAAGTAAGCCTTAATGAAGCACAGCTTTTAAATGTGGAAAAGTGTCATCAACTTGTCAAATTGCAACTTAAAAGTCAAGCTCATCAGACACCTTATATTTCAAGTAATAAATTATCAATCATAACTCGTTAAGTATCTTTACATCAGTCATTTAGCTAAAAAATTCTGAGGATTTTCCCCAACACCGACTCGTACGTCACATACTGTAACACTCAGAGCAACAGATACCATAAAGAACTCTGACCTCCCAGGTCTTCTCAACACACGAGGCTCCCTCACAACGCTCAATCACTCTGGCTTTCAGTTATATTTATTCATGAATTGCACAAATATGCAAGATGACATGATGGTCCATTGAATATTTTAAATACTTTCTCAAATTCTCCAAACAAAGGCAATTTAAAAAGCGGCAAAAATGAATAGAAAGCTGATGAATTAAATGAATTAAAATTAGAAGCTATTCATAAGGGTCCATTAAAAGCTAAGGAGAAGTAGAGTGTTCCAGACCCCAGGATCACATCTGCAAGTAAGGCTCTTAACCTGAAATCATCAACTGCTATCCCTCTTAATGGCCCTTTACAGACAAAACATCCTACTACCTCAACAAACAGTTTGAAAATTATCATTAAAAAAAAGTCAAGGCACAGGAGGGAAAGCTGCTCAAAAACCTCTCAAAATGAACATCAGCATGGTGGCCAAATGAAAATGACTGAATCTGCTACAAGATACAACCCATATGGGCTCCTACATCGCATTAAGGCTCTCCTCCTACAAACACCCATGCACATGCTTGACGCCACGCTGCGAGAGCTCGCCGTGACTGCAAGGCTACGCACTGTAGTAGCACACACAGTTAAAGACCAGGCAACTGCAGGATCAATGTGTTTCACCTGAGCACACAGGGAAGCCAAGGAAACAGAAACCCACAGAAATCAAGCGTGCTGTGAAGGTTTAGTTGCATGCCAACAAGACTGAACAAAACAAGGGAAGAATCAGCTCTAGGTGCATACAGAACACTACTGTCCCAAAAGCTAGACCTTATTCAATGCTACAACTATGCTACTTAAAATGCTTAAGTTCAAGACTTCTGTATATTTTGTAAAAAGCAGAGACACTTGCAACCAACATGCATCCTAAAACACACAGTGAAGGACTACAGTGCTCTCTGTTGCTGTAACTCAAGAGTTTCAGTGGCCCAAAAGCTCGCTCTTCATTACCAATGTAGGCACTTCACATTGTCTAAAGCACAGTGTAAACAATAACCAACCAAACACGCTTTCACCTCCTTTGTCAGTCACATCAAGACAGCTAAGTCATGCAAACAGCCTGCTGATGAGAGCTTCTCAATAGACCACTGTGCTCAAAGGAGGGAAATGATGCCTTTCACAATGGAAAGGACTACTTCCTTGGCAGAGGAATGGAATTTAAATTTACTAGGTACGGCAGGAGCAAAATCAGAAGTCAACAAAAGTAGAACAAAACAGAAAAAGAAAGAATAAGCAGAACACCACATGCCTGTTTTAGCGCTAACTGGTATTTCCAGGGCAAACTTTCTGAACCCCTTAACTGGGAGAGTGCAAGTTGGGGGGGGTGTGTGTTATTTAGATTGAATTAATTAAATTACTGTACATCGGCTTCACCATCTCACAAAGACTTCCACAGCTACCCAGTGCAAGGCAATCAGAGACCCAACAGCTAAAGCTTTCAGAAATCCACACCATTCCCACACCGAGCATAAAGCCGATTCCTTTCAGATGACAAAAGACACTGGGAGATCAACATCTCGGGAAGGGAGCTGTTGTTCTCATGGCATCAGCCGTTTCCTTTCTCACCCCCTAATCCTCAGTCATTTCTACTCCAGTAAACACAGGTAAATCTCCGCCCAGACCACAGAAGACCATGTGCCCCAACCACAGAGAGAATGTTTCTGGCTGGCTGCGGATCTCCAAATGGTCCTCGGTACATCAGCAACAAAAAAAGCACAGAACAACAAAAAGATTCAGGTCGCCGACACAACCACAGAACATGTCTTCCAGCTCCAATTAAATGCTTGAAAGAGAATTTTTAAGATCCACAAGCTTTTGAACGGGGACAGAAGGGGCTGTATCATGGGAAGGGGGGTTGCAACCAGCCAATATCCAGGGAACACGGGGGAAAAAAGTCAACAAGTCGGCACAGCCCAGCATGGAGCAAAAGCCGCATCGGAAGGTGCAGACGTACCTTGTGGAGGTGCCTTTCCTGACATCGCAGATGCTGCACTTGAAGGCTTCGGCGCTGTTCCTGAAGGTGCACACGCTACAATCCCAAAAGCCTTCGTCTGCTGCAGGTTTGGCTTGCCTTTTCGGCCTTGAGGAGGGGGAGGGAGAGGGGAAGCGTGTGTGTACGTGTGTTTGGGAAGGAGGAGAGAGGCGGCGGAGGGAGGAGGGAGAGGAGGAGAGAAAGAAAACACACACATGAGAAACCATGTTACAGAGCCCCGAAACTCAGCGCCTCCTCTCACCGCCGCTCACACGCACCCCCCCCCGCGCCCGGGAACAGCCGACAAACACCTACCGGGGCCGGCGCCCGGAGAGGTGCGGCGCGGCCCCGCGCTCCGCCCCCGGCCCCGCGCCGCGGGAGGGCCCAGCCGGGCCGGGCCGGGCGCGTCCCCCTGCGCCCCCTCACCGCGGCGGGGGCCGCCCCCCTCCCCTCGGAGAGAGGGTGGGAGAGTTTGAAGGCTGGGAGGCGCGTTCCCTCCTCCACCTTGTTAAACCTCCCTTTGTCTGGGAGCAGCGAGTGCGCGGAGCGGGAGTGCGAGCGAGCGGAGCCGCCATGGCTGCTCTCGCACCAGACCAGCCCTGGCACCGGCGGCAAGCAAGGAAACACCGGCACTGCTGCTCCCGCTGCCCTTCCACGCTCCCTCCATCTTAAGAGCCTCCTTCGCTCCCTCCCGCCTGCCCCCCCCCCTCCGCCCCGACCCCCCGCGTACCTGCCCGGCTGGCGCGGGCTCGCCGCCCCCCTCCCAGCGTTCCCTCCATCTTAGAAGCCCCTCGCCGCCTCCCCCCCCAGCCCCCCGCGGCGGAGCACACGCACGCAACTGCCAGCCAGGGGCCTACCCACCGCCATCCCCTCCCGCCGCGCCAGCGCCGGGCCGGGCCCGCCGTCACCGCCGCTGGGGCAGGGTGCGGGGCGGGCAGGGGCGGCCACCGCCGCGCTCCCTCCATCTTAGGTGCCTCTCTCCGCGCCCCCCGCGCCCCCGCTCACCTGGTCGGGCTCTTCTTGTCGCCCATGACCATGGATCGGGGCCGCCCCTGCCCTGCGCACAAAGAAAGAGGCGAGGGGGAGGGGGACGAGGCTGCCTCCGTCCAGCGGGCTCCGGCTGCTTCTCACCCCCGCGCCGCCGTTCCTGCCGCTGCCAGGCTCCGCTCCAGACTAGCAGCGCAGCGCAGACCGGAGCCCTCTCTCCTCCTCCTCCTCCTCCCTTCTCTCCCTCCCCGCGCCGCTCCGGCGGGCGGAGCTCACCGCCGCGCCGCGGCCAATGGGGGCGGCCCCGCCGCCAGCCCCGGCGGGGAGGAGAGCGGGGAGCGCCCCCCGCGCCGCGCCGCCCCCGGCCGGGAGCCCCTTTGGGCCGCCTCCCTCCCTCTTTCTCCTCAGCGCCGCAGGCGCTGTCCCCCGCAAGGGGACCCCGTTGCAGCGGGAGGGCTGGCTCCACTCAGCCGGAGGTGGCGGGTGGCCCCTTCCTTTCCCGTCCCTTCCCCCTCGGAGGGCTTGTCGCCTGCCCGTCCCCGGGGCAGCGGGGCCGAAGCCGGCGGTGCCGCCGGGGCCTGCTGCGGGCGGGACCCCGTCAGGGGCGAGCGCGGTCGCGCGGCCCCGTCCTGCCCGCGTGAGGGGCGGCAGGTACCGGTGGGGGACGCGCGGGCCCGCTCCGTGCGGGGCTGGGCGGCCAAACCCCTGCCGCGCCTCGCTGGGCCGCTGCGGGCGCAGTCGCCCGGCGGGGCTGGGCGGGCAGGAGTGCGCTCCTGCTCCGGGCCCTTTCCTCGTGCACGGGCCCGCTGTGCCGCCACGGAAACCTCGACTGCCACCTTTGTGAATCTCCGTAACGCTCTGGGTCAGGTCACCAACCCGAGCAGAGCCGAAGGCGTTTGGATAGCGCTGGCGAGGTCTTCCAGGTCAATCTCTCCATGATCTTTCAATTCCACCTAAAGCACAAGCTGCGGTTCTGCAAAACTCCCGAGGTGGCAAAAAGTGGCGTTTCCCAGAAAGCGACAGTCTTGCCCCAAGTTTCCCCCCTAGCTCTTCAGGCCTGTGGAAACACTGGCATGATGGGCTGGGTGTCAGTGTGGCAAGGACCAGCCCCTAGTGTCTTTGCTGAGCTTCTTTCAAAGCAGGGCTGGTTCCTCAGCAGCAGCTGCAGGAGGAGATGGGAGCATGAACAGCCGAAGAAGGACGGGTAGTGAGTGATGAGTAAAGACAGAAGTTGGTTCCACCACTCCTAGCTGGAAGAGCACGAGCCTTGCAGGGCAGACATTTTTGCACCGTGCTTTCCCAGTTTCTCACTGGTGACTAAGCCAAGCTAACAGCTCCCACCAGTGAAGAGCAAACTTCAACACCAGGCAAGAAACAGCACAGGCAGGAGGGATGTCTGTGGGCTGCACAGGGCTGTGCCTGAGAGTGTGGTGAGCAGGGCTGCAGAGTGAGGGTGAAGACAGCCACGTTAACCAATGGCTGAATATAAGGCAAAAATACCTAAACATCAAACCTATCTAAGTGGCTTATGGCAGGATACAGCCCTACTGTAGAAGGAGGCAAGCATAACCACGTCTTGTGCTTTAAATCTTCAGTGATATGGACTCACTCACAAGCCACAGAGGTTTTTTCCCTTCTGCCCATGCCCATTGTAACAGTAAAATCATGCTGACAGTCACCTCCCAGTACTTGATAGCTGCATGAAATCCACTCACCCTACCCAGCCCCCTCGTCCCCAGACAGGTAATTTAACCATTGCTGGCACCTCCGCCAACAACTTTAACTGTGATTTGCACAGATTAAGTCTTCCCAGGACTTTTTGCTACGCCATGCAAGTTCCCGAACAATACAGCGTGAAAGAGACATACTCCAAGGGCAGAGTTAAGGTTTTGCAATTATCACACGTAGGAAGTGTCATTTTCCCATTGCATCTGCTGCTTTCCAAACATTTTTGCTCTTTTAGATTATAGCAGTAGCGTTTGCTTTGGGAATCTGTGTGGGAACAGTAGCTCAGCAGTGCTCGTGGGGTCTGGTAAGCACAGAGTCCTGTTGTGCAATCACTACCAGAACTTCATGGCAATGATGCTTATGGGGACAGCAAGAACACTGATTTTGGGAACAAGGTCAGCGGAGAAGCTGAGAAGAAGCAGAGAAAGGCAGAAAGTGCTGAAATTTTGGCTTGAGGGGAGATCCAGGCACAGTCTGACTCCCATTTTCTGCCACAGCTGCTTCTCTCAGCTCCCCATTGCTGAGTTCAGCAGAGCAACAGCCACCACAGGCACAGAGTAAGTTATTGTAGAAACATTAGGGAGCTACAACCCGTTTTAGAAAGCAGTTTCTCTCCTCAAAAAAGTTTCAGAGTTGCTGTTTTCTTTCCAAAATCTTACTACATCCTTTACTATCAATTCCCCTGGAAACCTTCTTTCCTCAGCAAATAAAGCCTTCAAAGTCACTTGGCAACCTAAGTATGGTGGGACTTCATTCAGTCATGTACTTGCAATGGTAGGTGATCATTCCCAGTTTGTTAAACACACTTCAAACTGCAGTGTGTGTCTTTGCCTTCATGGGTGGTTCCTGGAGGAGTGCAATGGTGGGCTCACACCTTGATCCAGCTGGAGCTTTCGGGATGCTGTGTCCTGCATGTAGCACTTCCCTGCTGAGCCCTCCAGACACTGACTCACCAAGACAGGAACTATGGGCAGAAATCAGGGCTGTAAATACAGTCAAACTAAATGGCAAATGCCTTGGTGTGGTATTTCTTTCACACTTCGGTGTTAGCACAGTGAGCTGTTCTGCTGGCCTCAAAATTCACCAAGGTGGCATGGGCGGTATACTCTACTGAGAATTTAGCGATTTTTAATGGAATTTGACGTCTCTCGTGCTCACAAGGTAGCCTTGATCAAGTCATTTAGTATTTCTTCTCATTAACTCCAGATGTCTGGATTTGAAAAGTGAAAGCAGCAAATTTCTAGGCTCACACCTGAATCTATGGCACAAGGTTTCAAGCCAGACTCATTCCAACTAAATATTTTGGACTCCACAATGCTGTTCAGCTAGGTGGTAAATCCCCTTGAAGAAATTCCCACCCTTGCCTCCAGAAGATGCCTCTTTCTCATTGGTGCCAACTGTGCAACTCCTCATTTGAGAGCACTCTCAACTGCAAGAGGAGCCTGTTAACACACTTCTCTCCACCTCTCCCCTTCCCCCATCATGTGTATTTTAAATGACAAAAGCTTTATAAAGAAACACTGTTTGCAGATGCTTCCAGAGTGTGACAAGAGACATGGCACTGGGGCCGGCATGTTCACAGCAGCTGGGAGAGCAGGGCACAAACCTCTCAGGCCAACCTGGCTGCCACAGCCTATGCTGGGAGCTTATGCACAAATGGCTCTATTGGCTTTGTCTGTACATGAGTACATCCTTCATGTCAAGTATGGAAAAGTTGGGATGAGATGGATGGAGCAACATTTCCCTTCTGCACCATTTCATCTCTCTTGCCCAAACCATCCCTTGCCCTAGCAGCATCACAGCTGCTTCTGCTTCCTTGCTTCATCCCTGAAAACAGGAGACAGTCCAAACTGACATTCCGTACCCTCCACAGAGCTGCTGCCCGAGGGTGCTCAGAGGCACACTCCAAGCTAAGCGCCCTGTTAGTAGCCTCTTCAGCTCAGTGAGACCTCTGAAACCTGGCATGCCAAGAGCACAGAAGTAATTCCCTGTGCCCAGACCATCGGTATAAATGAATTGAAAAGCAAACTGGGATGCTACACATGCAGCCAAAGTCAGTATTTGTGCATAAGGTTCAATGCCAAATATAAATATTAACTTGAGTTCCTCAGCCCCTTTGGTCACTGTGGTAAATATGCATTTTTGTACTTCTGCATTAGATGTGCATAACTTCTCAGAAGTGACTGCTGCCCTGAACAGCCCAGAGTGTAACCACTAGTAAATGACTTTTCTGTGGATTTAATAAGGAGTTTCTTACACAGGAGTCAGAATTGGGCTCAGGACACAGGTCTCTCTTTAGTTTAGCCAGAGCTAAAAGGATCAGAAGTGATGCTGCTGCTGTCTGGGGCAGGGAAGTTGTGTATCACCATACAATTAGCACCTTTTAGTTGAAGTGGGTGGCAAGGGAAATTAGCAAGTGAGGGTAGAAATGGTGAACCACCTACACTAAAGCACCTAAAAGCCAGCATTCATTTCACTGTGTCTTGAAGGGGATTAAATGTGTTTGGCCTTCCCAGGTTTCCAGGAGGAAGAGAAATATCACGGACTGGAAGAAAAAGGAGCTGTGTGAAAGCCAGTGGACTTCATGCAAAGTAGCATAGTGCTTGCCACATCGTAAGAGCATCCTTGGCAAGGGAGGCAGGAGCCTATGCTCAGAAACGTGGAAGTCTTCACCACAAAACAAAACACCAAACCAGAAAACATGCATTGGCCAGAGACACTGGTGGCCAACTGCATCCTCTCTTGCTCTTAAAGCACAGCATTAACTGCCATCGGCTTCCCGCGCTGATGCCAGAGAGAAGTCAGGAAGAAACTACTCTTGGAAGTCTCACTTAGCACTTGATAGCATCTTTGAAAATGCAGCCCTGGCTTTGTTCATAAGCTTTTGGGGGAAAGCGTTGTGCTAGGGATTGCGTAAACACAGAACTGGCTGATGGATGGCTCTGGTGCACCACAGAGATTTATGCATGCTTCAGCAGAATGTACTGAATTAGCAAGCATCTCAGATTAATATAGGGGCACTGAGAGACTTTACTGATAATCACGGGAGAGAAAGATAAGGAAGAGTTACCACACAGTGTTCCATTTTCCAGACATCAATAAAGACTCAGATGCATGATATTTTTAGCTGTGCTGGGAGCACAGAAATGGCAAAGTTGGCAAGGAGTGAAGCAAGGAGAACCATGGAGCTGGAAGATCACTGGTAGAGCTTCTCAAAAAATAGCCTTGGGATGAACATTACTTGGTATCTTCCCTAGTGACCACATTAGGAAAAGAAGGGATTGTTCTCATAACCTGAAGATGAGAAGCAGAATGTCACATTGGAAGAAGATAATAACTTTGAAAGAGAACAAAATGGAAATAGGATGAAATACAATTTAGGCAGCTGGGTGGTTGTAATAAAACTTTCTGACTCAGAGCAGAAGCTCATTGGTATGGCACACACAAGGGAGAAGACCTGTCTCAGGTATCTGCGTGCTGCTGGTGTGACTTTGCTCCTGAAAAGGTCAATGTTGTGTAAAGGGTATTGGAAAAAGTACCAACAAATGGAGACAGGGAAGCGTATAATGGCACTGAACAGTATACAGGCAAGATCTTGTTGGAGCTACCATTCTCCAGACAATTCTCCAGTTGAAGACAAAAAATGCATTCAAGCTGGGGAAAACGTGGAGAAGAGTTTCTAGGATGGTCAGGGGTCTGGAAAGCCAATTTTATGAGAGAAGTCTCTACAAACTCAACTTGCTCAGCCGGAGGAAACAAAGGCTGGGAGGAGACGTGACCACTCTGGAAAATGCAGTGGGGAAGGAAGCCGCGCACTACAGCAATAAAAGAGCTAGTAGACAAGAATGAAGAGCACAGCCGATCTATGCTGGACATGTAGGCTGGAAACTAAACATCTGTTTCTAACCTTCAGAGGTGCAAGGAGCAGAAACAGCTTTGCAATGGGAGGAGCAAAGGCACTCAATGTAAAGACAGACCTTGATCACTTACTGGACAGAATCACAGAGCAGAGCGGCTTACAAGGTCCCTCCCAGCCCTATGACTCCTCTGAGGGAAGACCCCATTGCTGTCACCAGAGTCCTGGCTCTCCCTCCTCACCCACACCAAATAATCTCATCTGACTTGTTCCCAGGTTTTGTGCCTAGAAATGGGTTTCTCAAACACCCAGGGATTTCTGATTTGCTTCTAAGTCCGGTCTATGTTTTTTCCTCCCAGGAAACTTAAAGCTTTCTCTATTGAGCAAAGTAAGGGTAATTTTTTTTAAGTTTTCCTTTTTTTTTTTTTTTTTTTTAGTATAATCTATTTATAGATAGTCTTTCATGGGTTCTTTGGAAAATAGTTTTAGAACTGAATTAACAAGTGATCAAATGCCGACTATCAGGAATTTCAAACAGCAAGCCAAAAACTTTCTATCAGGAACAGCCTACTGAAGAACAATGTAGTAGAAAAAGGATCTGAAAGATGAGGAGCAGTATGCAAGCAACAGACAGTGCCAAGAATCTCCAGGGTCTGCAAACCCTTAAAATGCCAGACAGACAGGAATAGAAAACAGCCTGAAAAGGTGGAGAGACATAAAAACCTCTGCGTGCAACAGCCTTAAATATAAAACTCAGATGAGTAGCAAAGAAAGCCAACAAAAACTAGAGGCTCAAGCTAAGCATCCTGCACGCTGTATTCTACAGATAGCAAAGGCTGTGCAATTTAAATCTGTAATCCCTTCCCAAGCAAAGAGGCTTTTGCAATAGCACAATCTGGATGTCACCAGTATATGAATAGGCATCTTGGGACTGCTCTGGAGAACAGAGGTCAAAGTTTAGTGATGTATGTAGTTGTCTCCCTAATGGGTCTTATTGATTATTATCCATAGAAACAAGCAATGTCTCCAAATCTGCCTCCCCCTTTGTGCTAGATACTGGCAACCAAGAAAAAGCAGGATCTTGATCTTCCAGCTCCAGGCAGATTGTAGAACATTGAAGCAACAAGGAAAGACGCAAAGTTGCTGAATAGAATAATTAAACACAGCAAGTAGAAAATGGTAAATAGATCTGTGTAACATCTGCATAGTGATGATATGTGGGAGTACAGTGTTAAAAAATAATACGTAATAAATTTTAAAAGAATAGGATAACATAAAGGGGGGAGAAGAGGAAGTCAACATTGCAATTCAACCACATAAGTAAACTATGCATTGTGGAAGGGGCTGAAAAGCCTCAGTACAGATAAAGCCTAACACAGATAAAGCCGTGCTTGTTCGACTGCAGGTATTCCAGCAAGATATCTTAAATACTGCAGTGAAATCATTATGTCTGTGATACAAAATGGGGGTAATAGGTTGGTATCTTCACAGCACAAGCGCAGTTCTGTTGTGGCAACTTCAACAGGAGAGCAAAAATAGACAAAGCACCAGAAGGAATGGACCTAAAGTACCGATGCTGCTTTTTCCCATTCTAGTGAGCACTGCTGTGGCAGCCAGCCAGGCCATGAGAGCAGAGCCACCTCAGGTAGGGCACTGGAAGCACCCTTGAGTGAAGCCTAAGCTGGTAACTAAGGAAGGGTAAGGATGATTATTAGACCTCTTCAAACTTCCTGAGTTTGCAAGATCGAGCCAGAGGGAGCAGGCTTACTCTCGAGACTTTGGTACTTCCACTTTTGGCTGCTGCTAGAAACTGGATGCAGAAAAACCCCACAACCAACCAACCAAAAAAAGGCCAAACAATCCTGTCTACAACATTTCAGAATCTCAGAAGTCATCTCATTTGGGTTCAGGGTTAGGAACTGTCTCATGTCAGGATTCAATTAGGGCTGCCCCTACTGATGATGTGCTGCTCGAGATCTGACTGCTCTGTCCATCCTCATCCTCACCCATCTCACCACTCACAGGCTGAAAAGGAGCAGAGGACGTTGGCAGTGCTGCTGGGCTCCCCTGGTCAGCAACAGCCACTTCCCACTGGTGCCAGATGCCAGTTCCTGGGCTGTTCCTCACACACACCCTGTGTTATGCAGAAATACAGGACATAGAGGAGCATCCCAGCAAGAGCTCTGGGCACACGCTCCTGCCACCTTGTAGCAAATGCTCCATGCAGGGCAGGGATGAAGCAAGGCTTGCTGCCTAAGGGAGGACCCTGTAGCTAACTGCTGCTCCTGGCTTTGTGGGATGTGCAGTTTGCTGGTACAGGTTATATAAACCTAGTTATCTACTCACACATCCTCACACTGAAAAAGATGGGTCTGCACAGCTGAAAAGGAAGAAAAACATATCAGTATAAAGCCATGTATAGACTGTGTCATCATTATAGAGGTCATAGCACAAACCAGACTGGCAGTAACTGCGTTTACACCAGTGGAACTGCAACAAGATGATCCCAGTCCCTGCCAGGAATATCACTGTTCAGTACACATATGTCATAGAACAGCAACAAGTCTGCCACACACTCGATTTGCTTACAGGTACAGTAAATCTGGCTTGCTCCGGGGCATGCAAAGGGACCAGCTCCAGGCAATCAGAGATGCTGTGCTCTGTGCAGCTGGCATTAGGATCACTGGCATCTGGTGGGGGTGCAGCTATTCAGGACTTCACCAAAACAACAACAAAAAAGCCTCTTTTCTCCTAGAGTACAGCTGAATTCCCTTCCTCCCATTCCCTTAACAGATGTCAGAAAAAAGCATGAATGGCTGCAGCTCTGTGCTTGACTTGCAGCTTTCACACTTGCTGCCGAGCTGGCCTACTGCTTCTCAACCCAGTTCTGAAAGGTGTTGCTTTTTGAAAAGAAAAATAGAAAGGAAAAAAATATCCTTAAACACTTAATAGTAAACTTCTTCAAAAGAAAACTTGCTGCAAGCCAAAAAACATTTGCCAAGTTTCCACTAAATGTGAATTTTCATGATGCTGTAATAAACACCTCAATATGGGGTTTCAAAATGAGAATACTGAGACAACTTTGCTAGGAGCAGTTCACAGACATATATATAATATATAGCTTCTTTTGGTTTTGGGGTTTTTTTTATGAAGAAAAATCAAACTACCCCAAGGAGTCATTTTATGGTGCTACAGTTATATATACATATATATAAAAAACCAAACCAAAACAGAGAAAGCAAAATGAAAAGCCACATTTTCATTTGTTGCCCATCATTCCCAGTTGAGCAGGAGTGTGTAAGCAGGAGCAGGACTCTCTCCCCAGAGCCAGATCATAGGTCAGGATGCTATTGCAACAGATTAACCTGACAGCATTATGGGAAGGAAGCATTTCCAGGAGAGAGAAGTGCTCTACCACGGAAATGCTCTTATAAACCCTACCTGGCCGTTTTACCTCATCTAGGACCCCAGCCAGGGTTCCCATGGACTCTGTGACATACAGTGGTGATTTCTGAGCCCAATGCCTCCATCCCCAGCACTGCACCAAGTGGTGCCTGCTACAGCTGTAGGCATCAGAGGGGCTCTGACAAGGTTCTCCAGTAGTAAATAGCAATGGCATGAGCCATTAAACATTTCTAGGACTAAAAGAGTCTAAATTCTTGACTGCTCATATGTTGAATGGCTTTTCCTATGCTTAGGCTGGTACATAAGCACCAGCTTTCCTGAGAAAGCAGAGCTCTGGGTACAAAGCGTGAGCACATCAATCTTTCCTCAGGGCCAGGTCTGGCTGCCTGTTTTGCAGATAGCTGCCAATTTGTTTTGGAATGTACAAAAAAGCCCTTCAATCCAATTTAGGCATTAAGGGAAAAAAACTGAGTACCGTATGGTAGCTTTGTAACCCCAGAGGCATCTACAGCTCCTGAGGGGACAGCGGTGCTGCCATCCCTGATTCAAAACTAGTGTCATGATGCCAGCTACAGCATCCCTGAAGAGACAAGCTGCGGGACTCTGCTGCCAGCGGGCCTTAGGCTGGTCTTAATTCTAGCCAGCTCCCTTGTGCCGTCACACACAGGACACACTGTGAAAGCTGCAGCAGAAGAACAACCTGCATTTCTGCAGGGGAAGAGACTGTGCTTGTGATGGCAGCCACAGTTTAGCTAAACTTGTCCAAATAAGGGCCGGGGGAAGCTACTTACATTGTTTGCCCAGCCTCGAAGCAATGTGCTTCCCTAGGATCAATTCCTAACCAGCTGCTGTGTTCAGAGCTGAAATTAATCTTGCACAAGGAGAATGAATTAAAAGAATGAAGAGTTTCCTGCATTCATTCTGCTAAGAGCTTCCTTTTCTACTTTCCAACTGGCCACCTTGCTTTCATTCAAGGAAAGCCTGAGTGAGACTGTAAAACCATTTCCAGGTGGTTTTGGTTAAAGCAAACAAAGAGCCATGAATTGTGTCAGAGCCTGGTTTCAGGCATGGCAGAAGGTGGAGGGCTAGCCAGAAAGAGTGAACCACCTCTGCTGACATACAGCTACTGGCCTAATTAGGTGGAATAGCTATTAGCAATTCCACCTAATTAGATAATTAGATTAATTATCTAATTAACTGAGATTGTTGTTAGACAAAGGCAGGTAGAGCTTCAGAGGTGATAAGGAAGATACCAGGGCAAGGTTACTCTGTGATTTATATTGATTTCTTTAACAGTTCAAGAACTCCCAAGGTTCCCACATTTATTTACCCTCATCTCTCTCCTCCAGGGTCGTTTTAAAGTGATTAAAGTGTGTGTGGGGGGGGTGCTGTTTCCTTTAAATAGAGATGTCCTGGGTTCAGCAGCAGCAGTCATTTTTCTCCTTCTTGGTAGCTGGTGCAGCACTGTGTTTTTGATTCTGGGCCTGGGAACAGCGCTGATAACACCAGTGTTTTCAGTTACTGCTTGACAATGTTTTGGTCTGGCCAAGGACTTTCTGAGCCTCATGCTCTGCCAGGGGAGGAGGGGAGCCGGGAGGAAGCAGAGACAGGACACCTGACCCAAACTGACCAAAGAGGTTATTCCATACCACAGCACGTCATGTCCAGGATGTGAAAATGGAGAGCAGAGACCTGGAAGGGTGTGGTGGTGCACTGGGGGGCTCACTGCTGGGGGGTGCACTGGCTGGGTCAGGACTTGGTGAGCAGTTGTATTCTCTTTCCTTGTATTTCTCCTGTCATTATTATTACTGGTGGTAGCAGCAGTGGTTTTTGTTATACCTTCATTACTAAACTGTTCTTATCTCAACCTGTGGAAGTTGCATTCTTTTGATCCTCCTCCCCATCCCCCTGGGACCGGGGGAAGAAAGAGGAGTGAGTGAGTGAGAAAACTGCGGGGGGGGGGGGGCTTAGAGGCTTAACCATGACAAGAGAAAAAAGGAAAATTTCACTTCAAGTTCCTCCATGCCACTGAAAACTCAGGACTTGGCAGAGGGGAGAAAACCAGACTGGGCAGGGGGATGCCTTGGGAACAAAGACTGCCTCTGTCCCCCCACTTCTTGTGCTTGGATTTTGCTAGTGCATCCTCCCCACAGACCTTTTTGGCTACTCGGCTTGTTGTCTTCGGGGACAGGGACGACATGAACTGATGATGCACCAACACCAAACGGTAGCTGTGGTGTGGACAGATTTTTCTTCATCACCTGTTCTTTGCTTGCAGTGCTGGTGGGAACCACAAGCCAATTAAGGAGGCCTCATTGTGGTAGATGTGGCGTAAAAGTAGCATTAGAGCATCCTGCCCCAGAGACCTGCCAGTCCTAAATACCCATGGGCTAGCACAAGGCAGGTTTGCAAGTTTAATAAGCTAAGTCCTCCTCACTCAGGCATGAAGCTAATATTATGCCAGGCAGGCCTTGGTAGAGGAGGCACAGCCGGAGCCTGTGGCTTCCACTATTTCAGCAACCTGCTTTGAATTGCACCACGATGGAGTCAGGCGCGCAGATTTCAGGATGGCGTGCAACCAGATTGATTCTGCCCTTCCCATCCTACATCTATTGTTAGATCTCTCAAGGAGTTTGACCCACTTTTGGGAGTTTCTGGTGGTTTTCCACGTCCATTTGTCCTTTCTGACTAACGCTTCATGCTTGTGTGTCACAGCCCTGGCTCTGCTCCCTGTGGTGGATACTCAGATCACTGTAAAAAGATCCAGCTGCTGTATCCCACTGTGTTTAGAGCTTCTAAGCTCTGAGAAGATCCAAGATGCTACCCACACTGGGATTTGAGGCATCCTCTCCACATGCCAGCTCCACTTGGCACACTCCCTTCTTACCAAGCTTCCCTTCTCCAGCCAGCCACTTGAATTCAAACCTTAGAGGCTTTGCACACTGGCTCACACCAAATACAAAAGCTTTGCAGAGTGCAACACAGGTTTTGGAGCAGGCCATAACAAGTGCAATCTCAGGTGGACTCTTACCTGGGTTTTGAAGCGTGACTGGTCTCTGCTCACGTTGCAGAGCACAACAGCGTTTAGAGGTCTGGTGAGTAAGTGTGCTGAGCATGGGGCTGGATCTTTTGCTCACCTCCCTGCAGGAATCTCCCATATCAGCTGTATGGTAGAAGAAAATGGTTTACATGCCTTGTCAAGAGATCCAAGGTCACTTATGGTTTGTTTTCTCTAGCTTTGGCTGGTGCTACAGCTAAAGCAGCTCTTTCCTACTTCAAATGCTTCACCATCGCTTCCCCTAGCTTCTCTTGTGCACCTCTGAGGTTTATCTTTTGTACGCCCTCATATCACTCAACTCCTTCGTTCAGCCTTAATACCTGTGTATAATAATAGCTTAGTAACTTTATAATAGCTTCAGCCTGTCTTCTGGGATGCACAGAAATAAACCTGTCTTTCCTAGTTGCAAAGTCTACTTTAAGAGACCCATTATTGGTCAAACCAGAATCATTACAATTCTTAGCACCCATTGCCCCTGCTCTGGTGAGTGTGCCTTGGCATCCCTCTCAGCACGATGCTCCACCCAGGCCTTAACAGCATCCCATGGAAGAGCTGCACAGTATAAATATGATGCCGGTGCCTTGGGTACCATGTGGGCTGGGCATAGTGTGCCCTGTCAGCTGTGGGGTGTCGGGCTCCTGCTCTCCAGTCTGCACACACCCATGTCCCAGAGTGATCTCAGCCAGAACTTGCTCTTTCCTAACACAACATTTATGTCTCCACGGGAGCTAAAGGGTTGCAAGCACAGGCCAGCCACATCGCTGCGAGCAGCCGTCCATCTGTTAAGAGTATTGGAGCAAGCAACTTTCAAAGCCAGCAGGCACTTTTTCACAGAGTTTTTCCACTGTAGAGAACATCACAAAAACTTCTATTTTGTTGTGTCATAATACTCGTAGCTAAGAGAGATTTTTGTAATTCCCAGCAAACCCTGAAACTTGCCCCAGGCCTTGGGGTGGGAGCTCTCTTCAACCAGGTGCAGGACATGCTGCCCAGGGAGGAGATGGGTCCCCAACAACCCAGGGAGCCACTTCACCTCTGAAAATACTTCCCCCAACAGTTTTGGCCTCCTTGGAAACCTGTCACCAGTGCAGTGAGGCTGTCGCCTGTTAGCCAGCAGGACAGAGGAAGACCACAGGCCAAGAGGAATGAATTTAAATCATGCCCAGCAGTAGACTTTTAATCCCTATCGCAAAATCTGGCTGTTCTGCTACTGTTTTCATCTGGTTCAACAAGTTTGCAGGAATCAGACTGCAAGAAATCAGGCAACTTGACTTAAAGCTGGAGGCTGATCATCCACAGAATCTGGCAGCATTAATGTGCTGATCACATTTGGTGCTAAAAGGCCCAGGTGGGCAGTTACTTCATTTCTGGGGCTTGGAAATGAAACAGAACATCTCAGAGCAGCCCCAGAGGACAGTAAAGCAGGGAACGGTGCACAGGCAGCACATTGACACTCCTCAGTGTAAATATCAATTTCACACTGTGGTCAGGTTCTGTAAGTGTGGGGAATTGGTGTGGCAACGGGATTTTAACGAGGTCTGGTTGCGATTAATCCCTTTCTAGGCAGCTCCTTTAAATGACTTGATTCCTTGAGATCAGTCAGTAATTATGAGACTAAAGCAAACTGTAAGGCACGGCAATGAACGCGTGCATGAAACTATCCAAGGCTGGAAAACAAAGCTACTGCTGAGAATTATTTAAACAGCACAAAAACATGGAATTTACCCAAAATGGAAAGTATATTGGAATGGGTAAGAAATACCATACTGCAATTAATGTCGTACAGGACACTACAACAGAATGGTGCCTACCTATGAAAGGGCATTTCAATGCCAGAGCAAAACCCATGGCTGAGCCTGGCCACCGCAGTGCAGCTTGTGCTGGGCTGCTCCTAGCCATGCTGCCTTTCATCAGGGGACGCTCATCCCAGGCAAGGGGAGGTAGGAAGCAGCGATGGCCCTGACGGGGTGAGATAAAGCAGAAGTCTGCAAATGAACTGAAATCAGCCACTCGAGTTCCTGTTCTTACATCACTCATCCTCTTGTTTCTATCCCTGCAGCAGAGAAGATTCCCTGCCCAGAAGGCAGCCTGGCCGCTGCCAGAGTGCGCTGGGAAAAGGGAGAGTTTGCCTTGCAGGGGAAGCGAACACCTTCCTCCACCGATCTCCGTCGCTCTTTATCCGCCCGCAGCTGCTCGCAATCTGTCCCCGCAGACGAGGGAGGCAGTGCTCCCCATCCTTCCCGTTCCTCCAGCCGGTGAGGTCCGGCAGCTCCGTGTTTTCTGGAGCGGGGGACAGCAGCGCCGCGTGGCAGAGGAGCGTGTAGCCAAGTCCCACGGCTTTGGCTGGGAGGTGCCGTGGTGTGGCAGGCAGCCGCAGGGATGGCAGGCGCAGCAGAGCCGACACACAGGCTCAGCACGCATCTGCTCTGACCCTGCAGCCCACCCCATGCTCGGGAGGGTGGCAAGGGCAGGGGCTGCTCTGGATCCCTCCCAGACCCATCCCTCCTCTCCATTCCTCCCCAGATGTAGCAGTAACTCAGTACCTTCTTTTCTTCCAGCTTAGTACAGCTCTCTCTAGTGAATCCACTCTTAAAAGGTCCAAATTCATCCCAGGTGTCCGCACAGAAGCTTAACTGGAGGGACACTTGGGATGGATTTAGCCCATTACACAGCGTGTTAATCATATTACTGCAGAAACCTGACACAGTTCCCAAAGCACAAGCTGATGAATCCTCCCGGAGCCCGACGGGCCTTGGAGCTTCGTTCCAGCTTGCCAGAGGTTCTTTTATTCATTAATCATATTTGCTTAATAACCCTGTATCTCTCCAGCGAAGGGAACTGCCAGGCTCACATAAGGTAATCGTGGGATGGCTCTTCTGGAGAGCTGGAAGTACCGGCATTTTCAGCTGGTGTGTGTGGCACAGCTCCGTGGTAATTTCCTTCCCCGTCCTCAGCCACAAGGGCACGGGGAGGGATGTGAAGCTCTGCAGATGCTACGAGCCCTTCTGACAGCACTTCCCCCTCAATCTGGCTGCAAAGTTTATGACAGTGAATTTATGATGTTCTGGGTCTGAGCTGCCTCTTGATTGACAAGCCCACGCGCAGCAGCAGCA
This sequence comes from Myiopsitta monachus, assembly GCA_017639245.1. NCBI lineage: Eukaryota > Metazoa > Chordata > Aves > Psittaciformes > Psittacidae > Myiopsitta > Myiopsitta monachus. The sequence continues at coordinate 16,081,477 of CM029929.1, read as the reverse complement.
TGTTTAGTGCAGGTAATTACTGATGATGTCAAGGAAAAAATTGCAGAGAAGATCCTGCACGCAGCCTGTTAATTGTACCTGTTCCCTTCGCTAAAAGTTTTGATAGGTGCAATCCATCAAACCTGCTTTATGCAACTTTGCAGTGGTTGACTAAAGACCAATTTTATTGCTTTAGAAATCAATGGGAGCAGCACTGTTGGAAGCAGAAGATCCGTTGCTGTTTCCCACCTCCTGTGTCAGCTCCCAGCATGTGAGAGGAAGGTGCTGACTCCAGAGCCTGCTTCTCTCTGCTGCTCATTCGCTCCATGTGATGTCTACTGTTGCTGTTGCAGGAGCACTTTTTGCTCTTGTAGTCTATTAAAGCCTCTGAGGTTAGCGCTCGTGTTGTTACAGCATGGGGTCTCACTTTGTAGCTGAGGTTCAGGAACTTCCCTTTGATTAGGCTTGTTGAGAATCAAGCTTTTCAAATACCCTGCCATTGTACCACTGGAAATCTCTAACTGGCACAGTTTTCCAAACTCTCTGCTGTTTGTGTGATGTTTATCAATCAGCCCAAGATTCTCCATCCTCCAGTGCACCCGTTTCTGAACAATGTCGCTGGGTGTCAAGAGTAAGGCAGAGTGATACACCAGGACAATCCACGATGTATTTTTTTCCCACTGTTGATCAGGGAAAGGATTCCAAGCTAGCAAACCCTGTGGCCACAATGTGGAACAAGTGGTATATTTGATTGCTCATTCCCATTCAGTATTGCCCACCTAACCCACAATTCAGTTGCACCCCAACAAATGAGGCAGCATTTCTTGAAGGGCTGGGGGCTTGGAGGGGCTGAGCAGCACCCATGGGGATGTGGGAGCATCTGGCAGCTGCTTTTTCCTCTCTCTTCCTCCCAGTCAAGGAGCAGTTCCACATCAGCAGCCTCATGAATACAGTTAAACTGCAGCCTGGGCCAGTTTTAAATCAACCCCAGATGGACCATCTCCTCCTTCCAGGGGGCTGCTAAATCTGTTTCAAGTCCCACCGACCTCAGAGGAGCTGAGTAAGACTGGCAAAATGCAGCTTTTACCTGGCATGCTGCAAGCACTGCAAACTACTTGTTAACCCTCAGTGAGATGGACGATGAACTGCATTCATTTCCAGTTTAGGGATGGAAAAACGAGAGAGGACAGGCAACTAGGGATACCCAGGGAGCTCACATGAGGGGTGCTACTCACGGCACAGCACAGCACTCCTCCGCAGCTCCTCCTTGGCTCATCCCACTGGAGCAGCACATCCTGCCCCGACAGAAAGCAGAAATGATGCTGACAGAGTATGACGGGAATGTCAGTGCTCTTCCCATCAGTGGCACACAGAGACCAGGGAAAGCATATGCGTCTGGAGCTGTGACACTCTTCTCTCTGAAGTGCCCTACCTGAGTCCCCGTTCTGGAATCAGAAAATCAGGAACCTGCTGACACATACTTATAGTGGGGAAGAACTTAGGAAATTCAGTTGAAATGCTTTTAAAAAGCAAAGAGAAAGCAGACACCCTCCTAAGACAAGGAGACTAAGAAGTGCCTCAGCTATTGGGAACAGCTATAAATACAGGCAGGCTGGTTCTGGTGGAGTCATGGTATCATTTAATAACATTGCTGGAAGGCTAATTGCATAGTTTAAAAGCAAACTTAATAAGTAGTAACTATGAAAATGCTAGTTCTGAAGTTACAAGATTATAAGAAAGACTAGTCTATGCTGTATGTTAATGGTTGAATCAACATAGTAGAGCAATAATCTGCACTTGGTCTAGCTGTATAAACCTGCTCAATATTTCAGCAGCGAGATATTTTTGCCTTGGCTCTCACAGAGAAAAATACACTCATTTATTTCACTGAAATACCATATTATGATGGATGAAACTGCCAAGCTATAGCTAATGGATGTAACATGATGGAAAACATCATTATTTAGGTGTGGGAAATCGTTCTTTAGGAATCCAGTGTCTGCAGCAAACCTGCACTCCTTGAACCTCAATTCCACAACGCATTTCAGATGTGGATTTTAAGTGACTGTTTCTAATTAGTGTATCACAGAGCCCTGTCAAAATACCTTTTGGTGAATGGCAATAATGTGCACACAGGATTCTAAATTGCATCTAGAGAGCATCTGTGGAACTTGATGCCTGGCTGAGCAGCAAGAAGACAAACGTGGTGACCAGTCCCAGTGCTCATGGGTACTGCTGGCCCTGTGGCACTCATCCCCCCACTCATCACCCTCTTACAGTGAAGGTGCCTGGGGAGATGATGCTGCCGACAGCACGGATCAGGCTGGTACCTCTACAGCTGCCAGAGGCTGCTCCCAAGGGTCCTGCATCTCCCAAGGGCTGTGCTTCTCCTGTCTACCGTAGCATGGGTACCCAAGGGCCATGCTGCAGGAATGAGATGCCTGGCACCGCTCAGCGATGTTCCCAGCTGCACAGGGAGATTGTAGGCTCCCTGGTGACACACGGCGCAGGAGGAGGGCTTTTTCTGCTATTTTCTACAGGAAAATGAAAAGCAGTTATCAAGGCATGTGAATGCTGGGTACAGCAGTGTGCCCAAGCAGCAAGTTCATCCTTGGTTTGGGATTTCCCTTACTATCCAGATGGATGGAATTGGCCTGCTGTAATGCCTGGAGAGAGCTGCTCTCTGCCCATCAGGGCTCAGGAATCAGCCTGCACTGGTTTTCCTTTAGCCATTTATTCATAGCCCAGCACTGACTCACTGTAAGACCCCATCACACCACCCAGCCCCAGTAACACAGGCCAGACCCCGGCAGCCCCAGTTCAAACACACAGCGCTTCCTTGTCACAGAGGAAACCCCTCTCTGCTCCCTCAGCAAAGGCACGAGTATAAACATTTGCAGCTGACTCCCATCAGCCACAGAGATGTGCGCTTCAGGTGTTTGATAAATGTTCCTTGCTTTCTGTTAATGCTTCTGCTGAGTATCAAAAGAGGCATTAAACCTGCCTCTCCAGCCTTAGCAGAGACACTCCTGATGGTTTCGGCTGTGCTAGAATAACACGCTTTGCTACTTCAGTGCTCATTGTGCTCCTGGAGGCGTACAATTGAACCCAGTCTGTTGAAGGGATGGGTTTCTGAGCATTTCATGGGTGCCTTAACCAGTTTTGAGAGGTGCACAGTATCCAAAGGCTGGGTACTTTGGGCTGCTGTCAAATCATCCCTGTGCTCAAGCGGGAGGGAAACTCCAGCAGTTATGTGGACTGAGCCCTTCTGGTGGCTCAGGCCTGGCTGTCATCAGAGTGACCACCAGATCTGGCTGTTACCAACACTGCTATCTTTGAAAGGGCACTAACAACACTATTTCTCATTAGCTGATTGGGAAATTAATGAATCAACTTGTACAGAACCTCCATACCCAGCAGTTGTGTGACTGTCGCCGTCACGTATAGAATCCTCCCTTGCTTCTCCAAATAGCCCTGAAAAGCTGGTCCACGCAGAGCCTCAATGACCATAGTGCTAAAGAAATGAAGCAACAAATAATTCTTAACCTAGAATCCCAATTCTTAGATTACTATCACTACTTCTAGCACTCACTATATGTTTTTGAGCACTTGCCACAGTCCTGACTGTTGGAGGAAAATAGACCATGCTGGATCCAGCAGCCTGAGAGAGAAGAGGCTGTTGCAGCTCCGGGCCCTCAGAAGGCAAACACACACCATATAGGATGCGTATACATACACATATGAACGCGTCTGGCCACACAAATCACAGACAGGCACTCAGGACACCCACACAGCAGCAGTGCCTCATCCTGCTCCTCTCTGTGGTTGGACAGGGTGGAAGTCCACTAGTTACAATACATGTGTATGAGGTGGGCCATAGATCTCTTCTGCCAGCAGCAAGCCCATTCCCGGCACAAACCTCACTGGGGAAGCTGTCGCACTGGAGCTGGCTGAATACAAGGGCTCAGTCAGCTCACAAACCACCGCATATGGCCCCTTGAGTTTTCCTCATTAGATCCGGTACCTGTTGCAGAGCCAGGCTGGAAAGGGAATTGCATTAAGCTGTTTAATGGTGAGAGTAAAGCTGCCGGGAGGAGGAGAGCGCTGCCGCAGCCATCACCTTCTGCTAAGCTGGGAAAACCACCCTGGAGGCAATGGGGAGCCATGGGCACCTCCCATGGGTGCAGGACCCACACGGAGCCAGCCCCTGCAAATGACCCTGGCGATGAAGTCCCTGTGCCAAATGAATGGGGACACTCGCTCTGAGCAGCGGACAGCACACGGGTCGGGCATTGTTCCTGCCATGCTCTTTGCACGGAGAGGGTTTGCCTGCCTGAGCTGCTGAGCAGCTGCTGTGGGTTTTGTTTGGCTTTCTTTTCCTCTCCGTTTTAGCTGGGAGCTCATTGTGTATTTCCAACAGCAACCGGGTGACCCAGGTGATAATTCAGTTGCCACTCGCCCTGGCACCGGCACAACTTGGACACGTTTCAGGCACCTGGCATCACACAAGGAAGGGAGGGAGACAAAGGGGATCGATACCCTCTGCCCCAAAGGCAAACAAACTGCATCGATTAACTCCAGTGGGCAGAGATTTGCAGAAAGGATCTGGGCTCCAGCAGGTCTCACAGAGACAAATTCCCCCGTTTCTCTCCTTAGGGAGGTGGTTTGGTATCTCCCTTCCTTCAGGAGAGCGGTGGGGTGGGCTCCCATTTGCTCCCTTTCTCCGATGACTGAGGGATAAACCCTCCAGGAGCACACATTGGAGCATGAGGACCCAGAAACCCACCAGCCCTGCTAGGATCACTCCTCAGAGGAGACAGATATTATGTACAAACCACATTTCTTTGCTGCAGCCTAAATATGAACAATACAGTTAAAAGGGTTGGAGGCAGGTATGCAGAGAGAGAAGCAATCCGTGCCTGTAACTGCCAATGCTTCATTTCATCTCCAAAGCATCCTCTGTTTGAAGCAGCTGAGCGGCTGCTGGGATGCACGCACAGCTCCCATGGCTGCGGTCCAGGACCGCAGGCTGGGTCCTGCTTTTGTGGGAGTGGGTCTTGGTCCCAAGGTGTTTTCACACACATTGTCCTGGGGCTCAGCTCAGGCTCAGGCTCTCCCCTTTAGCCTCCCCTTCCCCATGGCCCCTCCCAGCATTTCCTGCCATTCATGACCATGGAGGTCAGGATTTAATGCTTCTGTCTAAACTGATCACTGAATTCCCCTCTATGTTTTGGAGGTGCTGAGCTTCCCCTGGCATGGCTCGGTGGGACACCCCTGCCAGGGAATGTGCAACACTCCCCAAACCCTGTCTCAGCTCTTCTTACCCATAAATGGGTCACACCCCTCTGTAAGATAGACACTGCTTTGCAGGGCAAGATCCCATCCTCACCAGAATCCATGTGTGCTCCGAGCCTGCGTGTGTTACAGCCACATAAAATGATGAACAGCACCTATACAAAAACACCATGCAGGGAAGGCACTGATCCTTCTGGGAGCACCCCAAAAGGTGGGAGGGTTTGGGGAGTATGGTGGCTTCTAACTGTGGCTCCCAAGGCCAGATTTGGGCTAGCAGTGCTGCTGGCAGCCTGCTGCTGCTTTTGAGAGGTCCCTGGAGGCTTCCCTGCAGAGCCTCTGTGCTCCTGCTGCTTTTCCCTCTCCTCTCCCTTCACCCCTACACTGTTCTGGCTGCCCAGCTTGATACTCAGCCAGAGAGGACATAAGGCACTGATAAAAGGAGAGAGGCTTTTATTTATTATTCAGCCATCTCCAGGGTTTCGGTGCTACAATGCATTACCCTACTTCCTATATACATTATTTATCTCCTGGTTCAACACAGGTAAAGCTAAAGTGAATGTGAAACATGTTTGAAGTCCATACACAAAAGTCTAACCCAGCCCAAGCTGAAATCCCTCCTCTGCTCAGAACCTGGACTGAAGATGAAATCCTGCTCCTGCTGAACTCAAAAACAGTCTTCAATAGTGGGTTTCAGGGGCTCAAAGCCCTAACAGATGTCTGAAGGAGGAACGATCCTGGGTGCAGGTATTCGCTCCCAGGCAGCCCACGCTCCTGTTCTGGGGCAGGGCTGCCCTCCCCACTCCAACACCAATGACTGTGAGCTCTGAGGCAGCAGTGACACCCGTGCCATGAAACCAGAAAACTTGGGATCTTGCTCCTTCTTTTCTATTATTATTTGGCATCAAGTGTTGGAAGGGAAGCAAATTCAGGAACCGGAGATGTTCCCGAGCCCTTGGGTCACAGCCTTACTGCCATCTGCAAAGGAAGCAATTGGATTTCACCTCAACCCCAGTGAATCCCAGGCCAGAGCTGGCAACCATCCCTGCAGAGCTGCCATGCTCTCACCTCCCCAGGCTGGCCAGGACCACATCAGCTCTGGTCATTAGTGCTGAGTTCCTGTGGACATCAGTTCTTTAGAGAATAATGGGGTTTCTTTGGATAGCAATAGGATTTCTTTGGATAACTTGTTTTTCCAGGAAGAAGGGAGAGGAATTTGGTCCTCCACACCTCAGCCCTGAGAGGGGCACTAGAAAAAGATCAGCTGAGATTATTCAAGCCTTTACGTTCTGGTGAAAGCTGGCACTGGCAGCAGTTCCCCTGCAGAGGAAGTGCTCCTGGTTTTGTGGACCAGTCTGCGCAGGATTGGCAATCTCAGTCAGGGTGGGCTTGCAACACTCAGCCTTCAGCAATGTGCTTTGCCATCCCTAGACATACATGCAGGGACGATGAAGGGGAGCTCCTCAGTGCAGCTGGCTTCCCTCCTGGCCTTCTCCCACCCTGCTGTCCCACCAGGCCCCAGAGTAAGTGCTACTTATGTGTGCCATTTAGAGAACACTTAACCATCATTCCTCATCCTCCTCCAGGGAGTTAATGAGTTGCTTTGGAGAGGAGTCCCTTACCTGATCCAGGGGGCTTTTTCCACGCCAGTGGAGCTCCCCAGGCAAAGCCTCTGCCAGGCTGGGCTCCAGTGACCCCACCTCCATGCTTAGCCTTGTCCCTGTCCCCTGCCTCCTTGCTCCAGGACTGGGTTTTAAATTCAGGCTTCAGCTCTGCCCGGAGGCAACAGGATGTGAGGAAATGGCCCCACGGGTGCTTGCACTGGGCCTGAGCATCACCAGATCCCCCCAGTCCCCTCCTGCTGGGGCCATCTCAGAGGAGAGATACCCCTCACATGGTGTCTAGCATCAGGCAGGAGTCAGCCACTCGCTCCCAAACACCATGTCCCTCTCCATGCCTCTCAGGCTGCTAAAGAAGCGCGGCAGAAGATAGAGGTTTGCTGGACACCGTGGTCCTTACTCCTCCTTGCTCTGAAGAGTGTGTTCAGGAGAGGACTCTGCCTATGCCTATGACAGAGCGTCACCATGCCAAGAGCAGTGTCCCTCCCAGCAGCCAGCTCCAGGGGGCTGAAACCCTCCTCAGATATGCAAGCTCTCCCAGCCATGAGTGCTGATACAATGATTACCGTGTTTGTTATGTTAAATACCACTACTTAAACAAGCAGTGCCTTAAGCGTGGTGTTTGGGAGCCCATGTCAATATTAGCTTGTGAGCAGATAAGCTGGAGCCCTGAGGACGTCCTCCTCTCCCAGGTGCCTCCACCTTAGCTTTCAAACCTTCTTTGATCACTTCCCATAATTGTCTTGTCATCAGAAAAGCATTGTGGCTCTTTAACAATAACATTTGCTTTGATGTAATATCACTGCATTTTCTGCTAATAAAATGGCCTCGATTCAGCCCAGCCCCAAGGAAAGCCCATAAATATTGCTTTTCCCCTCTTAAGATCATGCTCAAGTCCCTCCAACAGCAAGGGAAGGTGCACATATGCCATGATGCTTTGCCAAATGTGGGGAGGATTCATCATGCGCTGCAATTTAACCCTGTGCTTAAGTGATTCTCTTTTAACTGCCTGTAAATACCATAGCTTCTCATCACTGGACCTATTTTTTAATGACTGGTGCTTAGCTACATTGAAGTTTAAAACCCCATGTTAAAAAAAAAGCAAGCCCTATTTCAACACATGGCTAACACAAAAGAAACGTTTCTTGTCCATATGGAGAACATATTGGCTGAACTCAGCTACGAAGCGACCTTTATCTTTGCTCATGAGATGAGACCAATTAAGCCCGTGGTGGCGATGCTGCCGGTGAGTTATCGCTCTCCTTCCTCAGGCAGATAAAGGTCAGGCATGATGCTTGCTGCATGGCGGCTGGCTCTGCTACCTGTTGCCCTGCAGATGCCCACAGGCTGCTGCTCCTTGCATGAACTAATTTTCAGCTAATTGGGAGATTTTGGACGCCCCCCACGTGGAGGGAATTTTGGGAGAGGGTCTTTGGGTGCATATTTTTATATATATATATATATACACACAGGCACTCTGGCACCATCCATGGCAGAGCTCCAGACTGAGCAGCCTGAACTGAATCCCTCCTGCAAGCCCCAGGTGTCGTGGTTTAAGCCCCTCACCCACGAAGTGGGTTTCTCCCCCCCCACCAGCCCCATTCCACCATGGGGCACAGCTGGGGACCACAGGGCATGTGGTGGCCTTGGAGCTGTATATCACTGCAGCTGGGTATCACAATAGGGGCACAGGGCAGCTGCCTCCCCCAGGGGATGAATTACAGAGCAATAAACCACGTTTGTCTCAGCAGGAGGGTTTTATACCCACCATCAATCAGGAGGCACAAACAGCTCCGTTCCCAGCAGGACTGGCAGAAAGTGAGGCAGAAATGGGTGCACAGGGATCCTAGGGATTTCTGGGGGGGTCCCAGCCAGGGGGGGAGAGCTGGGCACCTTGGTACCCCCCAGTTCCAGTGCCCATGCACTGCAGTGCCGGGGATGTGGTAGCAACTCCACTATTACCCATCCAGACACTCTGGGAAGGGAGCAGGCGGGGGCAATGGCTGTGGCCATGGTGTCCCCGCTGCTGGCTGCCATGGGTCTTATTTACACCACTCACATAAGAGGTGCTGAGGAGCCTGGCAGCTCCCAGGCTGGGGGCTCCTGGAGCTTATACCCCTGCGCCCAGCACTGCCTGGTTTAAACCTTTAAATCACAAAGCAAAACCCCAAACTGCCCTGAGGAGTACAGAAGTTTCAGGAGCTGGGTCTGAGTTTGGAAGGTGTCAGCAGCATGTCCGCAGCAGAGGTGTTGCAGGCAGTTTTGCCAGCACCTGGCTCCCTACTCATCCCTTGATCTCTAATTGAGAAAAGAGCAAACAAACCCCCAAACCATCCTCCTTGTGGAGATTTTGGAGGAAGGGAGTTGAAGATGTGTGTCTGGGGCTTGCAAACCGTACAGCAGTCATTAGATACCTAAGTGCCTTTGCTGAATGTGGCCCTAAACATCTGCTTTCCCATTACTTACAATTAGCAGAAAGAGCAAACTCCAAGCTAGCACATCCAAATGTCTGCATCCTGAGCACAAACACCTGGGCAGAGATAATATCTCTCACCTGATACCTGCTCTCTGGTGGATTTGCATTTTCCTAACAAGCTTGTTTCATCGGTGGAGGGGAGCTGCTTTCCAAGCATCCTGAGCAGTCCTCTGCCAGGTCTCTGGGGCAGTTGGCTATGAACCAACCCTCTTGTCAAGACCTCAACCAAGATGAAAAGGCAATAACACTGCAGACCCTGCTTCATTCTTCAAGAGGAAAGCTCAGATCGAGCAGCAGGAAGACTGCAAACCTGTTTTGCTGTGGTGCAGAGAGTGAAACGAGTCACATCTTAACCTTGACCTCTTTTGGGGATGTCTCCTCTACATTTCTTTGGGCAGAAAAGCTGCCTCGCACCCCCAGCAAGCAGCAGACCACCACCTCTCCTCCCAGACCTCAGACAGAGGCTCAGGCCATCCTTCTGGCCACTGCCTGCTCCCCCTGCATTGGCAGCAGGAGCCTCACCCATCTCCTTGGGATCCCAACAGCGCTTGTCTTCCTGCAGGAGGTACTTCAAGGACATGAATAATAAAGGATAACGACAGAACAAAGTGCTGTTCGTGTATTTATGTACGGTCTTTTCCCTGGCTCCAGTGAGCTTCAATAAAGACATCAGTTTTAATGAGCGTTTTGTTGTTACCCTAACGTCTCAGGGTCTTACATCTTTTCCTTGCTCTGCTATGAAAGTTTTCCTTGCTGATGTATAGATGTTTTTACAAGCTAAAAATAGGATTATCTTTTTACCAATCAAGTCTGTCTGGGATTATGTATTCAGAGAGTGTGATATAGAGACATGGAATAAAGGTTTAATGAATCACAAAATTGAAGTCTTTAGGGGCTGGTAGCATTTTCTGAGTAAAACAACAACTTAATGTCCTATGTGTTGTACTTTACAAACTGGGACCTAAACTTATCTTGCACAAAGGAAATTACAGAGGCAATCACGGGAGGTCTTTTATTAGTATTTCTTTGCTCCTCGGCACAGAGTAGAATATGAATTGATTGTCAAAGATTTTTTTAAGTGCCTTTGATTGAAGAGATGATCTCTGATAAGCGCTGGAGGAAAATAGAAGCCAACAGCTGCTCCATTTAACATCACTTAGCCTCCAGATCTGGTGGTTTGCTAAATAACTATTTTACATTCATAAACACATCTCTGTGTCGCAGCCACACTTGCGCACACCTCCCTGTTTCTGCAGAGCACTGTGTGATGCCAGCTATTCAGTGTGCTGCCAGGGAAGTTAAGTTGTGATGCTGAAAACATACCCAGGTCCTTCCCCGTCTTACCAGCCTGGACACTGACATGTTTAATCACCCAACACTGGCAGGGCTTTACCCCTTCTTGAAGTGGGGGAGAGATCATCCTTCATGTTTTAGAGCTGAGGAGAGAAAACAAGCCATTTGTTGTTCAGGGCATTGTCTCTAGCAGACAATTAAGACATAAATACTGAATGTTTGCTGTTAATAAATTCTGGTGGGGTTGCTGATCCCTGGATAACTTTGCCATGCTTCCCCCATGCGTAATCCCCTCGCAGCATATGACACCGAGTCACTGCCAGACCCATTCCATAACTCTGGTAGCTGTTTATTTCCATAACCCACTTTTGCCCACACCACACAAATCACCTTTATCTTAACACCATCACTGCCCATCTGCTTCCCAGGCTGCACAATGGCTCACAGCCCTGGGGTGCCTGGCCCCAGCGGGAGGGGACTGCCACCAGCTCCATGCCTGGATTTTGCCTCCCCCCCCTGCCAGACTGGGACAGATGTGGACACAAGCTGCCCCAACATGTGCATGGATGCCAGGGAAAGAGGCAGCTCAGGTCTTCATTGCTGGTGCTGATGGAAGCCAGGTTGGGGTCTGCTTCCACCAAGGAGCATCCCCCACGGAGCCCCTTTCCTGCTGCCATCTCCAGGATGCTGCAGCTATAAAATACATCTAAATGACCTCCAGTTCATCAAACAGTGCCAAATGCATGGGTGTGCACCTGCAACACCTACCTTTGCATGCAAGAGCAGCCCTGTGTGAGCACAGCTATAGATAAATCCTCTCAGATGGTGCCTTGCAGTGGTAGGTCGCAGGCAAACCCCATCCCAGGCCTCATGACATGTAGTCGCCTCGTGCACAAGGTCATCCCACAGACGTGGGAGCAGGACCGGAGCAGTGGCCTAGGGCAGTAAAGCCCGACCCGACAGGAATTAATGTCCCACATCTCCCCTGCAAGCAGTGCCCTGAGCATCAAACACAAATCCCTCAGTGCGGTTTTATTGCTCAGTTCAAGGTGCGGCTGGAAGATGCTGTCCAATGTGGCTGTGCTGTCTTTCTCCTCCCTCCTTCCTAGGAGGAACACCAAGTTGCCGGCTGCTGCCAGCGCCTTTCCTGCCCGGAGCACTCCCCTGCTAGACTTGCAGCCCTTCCACACGTGTTGCAGCCTGGTCTATTGGCAGCCTGTGTTTGATGCTATCCTGGAAAGGCTTTGGGAATCTCACAGGCTCTGCACTCAGCACGAGCAAAGCCTTTTCCAAAGGAAATACTAAAAGGGCCACGCAAGATAAAGCTAAAAGGGCTTATCATTATTTCGAGTTGGGCAGGAGCTAAATTAGCCAAGCAGAGTCATTACCTGGCTCAGATATTCACTGCAAGGCTCCAAGAGGATGCACATCTCCTCAAGCTAAAGAGACGGTCAATTTGGAGGCTTGATTTAGCCCAGGAAACCTTCAGTCTCCCAAACAAAGCAGCTGCAAACCTTTGGCCCTGCGGAGAGACTACCCCAGTGCTGCTGTAGCAGACAGGAGCTGATGCTGAGCAGCTAAAACCTGCTCCACACCACCCTGACCTGGCCATGTTTTGCATAGGGTTTTGTGCCCTCTGATCTCTCCTGCAACCCCTCTGGGACAGGGGGAGCAGAGCAACTGATAAACTGTGGGGTGCAGCAGCCTTGGAAGGGACCTTGCAGGCTGCCTCACTCCTCCCACCCCAGGGTGCAGTGGCTTAGAGAATGAGTGGGAAGAATGGTGGCTTTTGGACATGGCTCCTGATGAAGCACTCGCCAAGGCAGAACTGACTTCCTTGTTCTGCCGCAGGGCTTTCTGCTGGGAAGCATCCCTTGGACTATGCCTGGGACTGGGGGATCAGAGCAGGCCATGCAAAAGATGCCAGCTCAGGTCTGTGGCAGAGCATCGTGCTCAGGCATTGCTGGGAGTGCTGCTGTGAGGGGAGCAACAGCACGGACAGGGGTCTGACCTGACTGCTGAGGCTCCTGACCAGGAGCAGCAGCAGCCGGGATAGGCAAGGAGGCAGGAGTGGGACAGAGCTGTCCACTGAGGTCAGGTCTGCTCTTACCATGTCTTCCTAAAAGACAGGGAAAGGAGTTGTATTCATGGCATGGATAAGTGTGAACTTATTGGAGAGATGGAGGGGAAACTGAGGTAGCACTTTCTGCAGCACAAATGGCTCTCAAGGTGCCAGAGGAGAATCACTTCAGTGCTCTGGCCCTGACATACTGTCTGCCCCAGCGATGGCCCCAGGCAATGAATCTGTGTGTTGCTGGAGGCCAGCCCTGCTGCTCATGGAGGCACCGCACTGGGGTCCAGGGGTACCAGCACAGTGGCGGTGGGTCACCCCCCGCTCTGCTGGCTGGCAGCCCGGAGATCCAGGCTCCTCCTGGGGTCCCAAAACACGGACACAAGCCCGCCAGAATTCCGCTGCAAGGGACATTTTCACCCTAATTGGTACCATAAACATTAACCCAAACAAACCCTCCTGCACCCCGCCGTGCAGGGAGCGCTGCCTGCACCACATGCCTGTGGACGTGCAGGCTGGCTTTCTGAGCACTGTAGTTATAGCAACAGGCGCTGCTGTTGATCCGCAGCAGTTATGCAACTCTGGTCTGCATCTTGAGAAGTGCAACTCCCTCCATAAAGCCCCCGAGCAGCAACAGCGACCAAAAACCCGGGGGTTATGAGCAACGTGTGCGGCTCCCGCACATGCCATGAGCCCATTGCTGCAACAAGCTTGTCTCGGGAGCTCTCAGAGCTCCCCAGCCACCTTTGCACCATCATCCATGGGTACAGACCCATAACAAAGCAAGCCCCTCTGCCTCCTTTGCTTGCACTGCCCCCAGAGTGTTCCATCAGCATTATGCAGAACCAACACAGGTACCTACTGCTGCCTGTGTAAGTAAAGATCTCTGGTACCCAGCGTGTGTGAAGGCAATGAGGCACACCGGTGTCTTTAAATGACACTTTACTGATTTTGCCTTCTTCACAACATGCAGCCAGGATAAAGAGCAGTTCTCTTGCCTACAGCTCAGACGCTCTGCTAGAAAATCAATAGTCATTTGGTGATATTCAGGCATTCAGCTCGCTGCATTGCAATGCCTTGGGAGGAGCAGCTCTGATTTGCCAGTCTCCAGAGTCAAGTGAAAACCAGCAAGGGTCAGCCTGGCCTTGGGCAGACCGTTTGGGGTTGTTTGAGCAGCACAGCCTGATAAATCCATCTGAAACTTCAGGAGCCCCATTTTGTGCCTGTCTAAGGGTCTGCCCCAGTTCATCAGATGGCTGTAAAGGCCCCTTGGGGTTCCCCATGTCCTCCCCCAGCAGTACAGCACACACCTCACTAATCCTAAAAGTCCTGAAAACCAGGGTGCACACCTCACAGCAGCCTCATGAGAGCATTGATAGGTTTATATGTCAGATTTGTATGAAACACATCCCATCCTACACCAGCAACAGGTATCATCAGCTGGCCCCAGTGTGGAGCATGGGTACACTGAGCATCTGCAGCAGGACAGCAGGCATAGAGCTCCCTGGAGCACACTCAGACCTGCTCCCAGCCTGCTTCTGGAAGACTGCACAGCATGAAGGGTTACCTTAGCTTAGCTTATTTACCTGCAGAAACAGACCAGGACACACAGAATTCAGTGCTAGAAATGGGATTGCTCCTTCATGGTTGGGTACTGACCCTGGATTTCTGAGTTTGGACCAGAATAAGCAATGCTTTAGGGAGCCAGGGAGCAATGAAAGGTGGGGGCATGCCAAGCATCAGCTGCAGTTTAAAACAATCAGGAGCCTTAAAATAGATATGAGCAACTTTGAACCACGAAACCAAAAGCGGGTGGCATCTTTGTGTAACGAAGAACAGAAATCGCTCTTTTCTGTGAATTAAGGACTGCACCGGCAGGGCTGGATTTCAGCAGGTTTCAAAGGGCAGCAGACATATTATTTTTAAATGATAAATAAAATGTAATAGCCCGACCTCAGGAATACAATCGTCTGCTTTCAATGAACTCCTGTTTCTTTCATTCTACTCCATCAGCGCAGATATATGAACTGCCACAGAACCCTGCCACCTCCCCATCTGCGTGCATTACAGCCTGAAGCACAGGACCTGCTCTGGGTTACAACCTGACCGGGAAGCAAATCTCTCCTGGAGAGCAAGAGGAGAAGGACATGACTCCTTCCCCTGGGCGCTGTCTGTGATAAGAAGAGAATTAAGACCTCCAATCTATTTCTAATGGAGAGGTTACAAGAGGGCATTTTGGAAGCAATTGAAAGGTTGGTAAAGGGGCTTAGCCAGGAAATGTATGGAGTCTCATTACCTTTTATCTTCTGAGCACATAAAGTTTGCAGAATCTCTGTTTAGGTTAGCAGGAAACCTCTGCAAGAATTATATATGCTGCCCACATGCTTATCGAGGGAGAAAGAGCTGTGCTCTATCAGCCAGCTGCGGGGCTCAGTGGAGATAAAGACATCCCCCTGCCCAGCAGTGACTTGGGATAAATCATCCTGTCCTCATGCTGCCATTATGCCTAGCCCCTGCTTGGCCCCTTCCGATCGTCACACAATTTAGCTGCAAGAGCCAGCATGAGGGACCGTGGCTGGGTCTTTTTCAACTGTCCTCGTGCTCTCCCCGCAGTGTGGGAAATAAAGGAGTGCTTAATTTACAGTTCAGCTTTAAATGCCCTGTTCTAGATAGCTTATGGAGACCACAGCTTAAACACACACCTACCTGGGCCCCAGCACAAACAGTGCTTGGATCCGCTTGGTTTTTAGGCTGGATCCCAAGGCTGGAGTCTGACGGATGCCCAGCGAGCTGGCGCCAGCTAGGCAATACCTTTTCTTTCTGCAGACAACACTCACCAGCTTCATTCATGTCACCATCTCTTTGAGCCTTCAGCCCTGGCTGCCTGTCAGGTCCCATTGGAGGCCAACATGTGCTACTGCCCCACCACACCACCGGACGCAAACCCCATTGTAACAGCTGGCCCTGTGACATGCATTTCATCCCTGACACCTCTCACAGCCCCAGACCTCTGTGGATGCAGAAAGCTACACACTACACAGCCCAAAGCTCACATCTGCCATACTGCTACTGCAAAAAGGCTTTGCTGTGGCCCAAAGCACCTTGGCACTGCCAGCAGGGTTGGGATTGCAGCCTGTGTGGCTGCAGCCCATCGGCAGACTGGCCAGGCTGCTGTCAGAGCAGCCCAGGCTTCATGTGGATGACTTCACTGCCAGCACTTCACATCACGGCTGTGGAGGCAGCACAGAAATGTCCTCAGGTGCAAGAAGTTGGTGCAAATCTCAGGTTATGCATAAAGAGAGAGACAGACACTGCCTGCAGTGCTTGCTAGTCCAGAGCATGGGCAGGGGATGGTGCCAAGGGGATGCAGAGCTGCCACAGCCACCCAGGGAAATCTGTCCCTTCCAATTGATTCAGCAGTGATTACAAGGCACGCTATATGCAGGAGACCGAAACGGAGCTGGCTGGCCATAGATATATAGTGTAAAGCCTGTAATATTTGCTGTCGGCCAATGCCACCAAGTCATGACAAGTAGTGATGCGTATAACCAACACCCCAGAAGACTCGTTGTTTCATGCAAGCACCATATATGCACCCAGAAAATACAACCGTGCGTGTGAAAGAGAACAAATAAAAATTCAATTTCATCTGTACCAAATAGAAGCCAGCATCAGCGGGAAGATGTTAGAGACATATTGGTGTGCGCATAATTCCTTGGTGAACCTTTATGGGCCAATTGATAAAAAATATTCTCATGAGAGCCATGCACATTATTTCTAGAGCTCCAGTATTTTACTAGCGAGGGAGTGCAGAGATGTGTGATTTACACAGTGAAAGCAGAGGACTACCTCAGCATGGGTAACACAAGCACGAGTACTACATGGGGAATTCTCCCCTGGAATCAATGCACAACGTGTCTGGCCTGCAGAGAGATGACAATCTAAGGTGAGATTTATGTGGATCTCTCCTGTTAGAAAAGTACCAGACACTGTTACCAGCAGCATTCTCAAGCAGGACAAAATCCAGGGTGATGGAGAAAATAAAATCCACAGCAGTCCTGCACCTTTCCCTGCTATTGTCTTCAATGCCTTCAGCAGGGCAGGGCAATTTCCTCCAACTTTTCATGCATTCACAAAACCAAACATGAAAATCCAGATGAAATACGTTCATCTGTGCCTTCTTCCCAGATGGGTGGCACTGGGTCGAATCCTTGCAGAGAAGCAAACTGCTCCAGTAAGGCCAGTGCTGTTTGCCCGCCGTGATGCCCATCCTCTCACAGCGCTGAGCAATGGTTAGCTGGTCCATGCTGCATGCTGACACAGTCAGGTTCAAGGCTCCTGACACCTGAGGATCTCGATGCACTTTCTGAATAGCACTGAAGTGCCAGCTCACTGCCCTGACCTGACTGTAGCGCTCATGGAAATCAATTGCAAGGGTTCCTCATGGGACAGAGGATGCCGCTTCAGGACCCCCACAGGTCATTGGTCACAATCTGCTGAAGAGATGGAAGTTATGGCGTTTAAAATGAGAGCTGCATGCACTAATTCTGTTTCTTGGAGTTCAGGGGTAAAACTTGAGCTGAGAAGACTCCGGCTCTGCCTGCTTCAGGCCAAGGTGGCACATGGAGCTCACAAGTGGTGTTCGTGCAGCCGCAGGCACTGCTCTGCAGCACCTCCAGTGCACGTGCTGTGTGCCCAAAGCCCTCCCTTACCTCTGTGCTCTCAAGGGACCGAAAATTGAATGAGAAGGAAATGAACATTGGTTTTCTGAGCTCACCCACTGGGCGCAGTTTCTGATTTCTTTCAATTCACAAGTCCTGTCTGTGTGGAAGAGGGCTCATTTTGTTAATTAGTGTCATTTACATAGAAAAGAGCATTCAAACCAAACCTGGAGCAACACAGGAAATACACCCCAAAACTTGGAAATCAGCAGCTCAAATGATAACAGCAGGTTTGCATTTTACGACTCCCATGCTGCCCGCCCTGCCCTGCTGACTCAGGCAAATACCAGGAGCCCATGACCCCAAGGATGCTTTTCTATGTGATTCACCTCCCCGTTCACCACAGGAGCAGGGGAGCTCAAGCTCTTCACCTCAGGCACAAAGAGGTCTGCAGGCACAATCTCTCACCCCTGTGATTATGAAGGAGATAAGTCATTGGTCTTTGTGCAGTGAAGGCTGTGAGTGGGGAGAGCTCTGCTAGGAAATACTGGTCCTCAAAATTCACCTGGGGGGTTTTAATTTACTTATGTACCTTTGCAGTAACTCCTATCACAGATCAGCCAGTTGAGTTTTGCACAGACTTGTAACAAGACAATCCAAGATAGTTAAAAACAAAACCCTGAGAGGTTTATTCCTTCCATGCCAGGAACAGGTATTTTCTTCAGCCAGGAGGAGTTTCATGGGCTGCAGGAGGAGGCAAGTTAAGACTGTCTATCCAAGCCTTGCATTGCAAATGCCCATCACTGTGGTCGTGCTCTCCTCGGAGAGGGATTCTGACTCCTTTGCTCCGGTGGGATGGAGGCACCAAGCCAGGGGTGCCTTGAGAAGGACAGGACGAGCCTCTAAGAAGAATCTGCTGACCATGACGTCTGCATTACTTGTAGCCTGAACAGTGCTGGTCGCTGTTATCAACTTCACTGCGGTTTAGCCTATTCAGCAGCTTTGTCCCTGCTCATCTGCATGTACTAACATACGTAACTGTTTTATTAAGGTCCAGCCCAGCTACAGAATAAATGAAAATCCAGTAGTAATACTGAGGTCCAATTAAAGACAAAAGCCTTTTGCTGTCTTTCTAGATTAAACTGTCTTCATTTTACTTCACAAGTTTGTACTCATGTAAATCAATCCACCAGGGTCTTTTAGGCATGTAAAGGATTCCAAGGAAGGGATTGGAGCCCCAGTGGGACACCCTTGACTGATGCAACCCAAGTGCTGCTCAGGCAGGTTCAGGTAAACAAGCATTTAATTTCGCTGATTGCATCCTGGGTGCAGAGATCACACCTTACTTTCCAAAAGGCATTTCCCGTGGCTGCTGAGGACCTCACCATTTTGTTTCATACCAGTCAGAAGGGTTTTCACCGTGAGCGCCCATCCAGCAGTGATTTTTTGATTTCTTGGATGTTTTCAACAGCAGGAATAGTAGATGCTGCATTGCTCAGCCAGAGATACCAAATCTAGCACCCTGTGGGAGGCAGTGCTGGTTATAGCTTGCAAGACCTTGGGGGCTGCAGCCTTAGCAGACCCTGTTTGCCTCTACGCGCGACAGAGCTGAATCTGTGATCTGATACCATTTGGGTCCACTAGATCTGGGTAAATTTTGCAGGTCCATACACAAAGGTTGTACCAAGCAGATCAGACATGGAGGGTTTCCAGGCTGATGGCTGGGTTTGAAATCAGCTACCACCACTTTGTCAGCTTCAGCTTGGCTCCACAACATTGCATTCTCTTCTCTGACCTCCCATTCCTTTGTTTAAAGGCAAAAGTAGCTTCTTACAGTGCCAAACCAAACCCAAACTGTGAGAAGAGGCAAGGATGTGATGAGACACTTGCAAAGTGCTGCAGTGAGCAGAGCCTCAGCTCTCTGCAGTGCTCTTGGTGGTAACAGCACCGAATGGATTTGTATCAGTTGCGTCCAACATGATGTGCCGGCTCTGTCTTGTGGGATTGGGGGTTTTCTCTGGCTCCTCAAACAGCAAACACACATAAAAAACATATCCTAGTCAATAATTTATTACCTTGAGATGGCTGCATAATTAAATTACCAGAGGGCTTTGGGCAAATATCTGGTAGCATAAGGTGCTACGTGCTTTTGGCACGAGCTTTATTTAAACACATTGGATCAATTTGAATCAATCTGACGTGTACACACTTCAGGGCATGGCTAGTTTCAAATCAATTAGAATCCTTATGACTTCATGATTAGAAACCTGAGGTTATAAGATGTTAGTATAAAGCCCCAGTTCATAAAGGAAAGAGAAACAAAAAAAATCCCGGTGTAATGTTTCATGAAGATCACAGGAACCATTATATAAGCATCATTAAACAAACAAGGTAAGGGCAATTAGGCTGTAAATTGGGTACAGTAGCTAAAAAAAAGACAAACTACCATTAGGACGCAATGGCCACTTAACCAAAAATAAGGAAGTCTGGATAACCAGTTACCTTCTGTACAACATCAAACAAAACCACAATTGATGTCTTCATGAGACGTGTGTCTGAGCCAGACCTTCGCTCATAGAAGTTGATGCAGCAGATGGCTGCAGGACAAGCGAGGCATAGAGATTGATTTGCAGTTTGCCTGGGAGGAGAAAAAGAAAACCACACTGAGCAGCAAGGTACATACAGGTCCTGCACAAAGTAGCGAATAAAAGCCTCGATTGTACCGTAGACACGCTGCGCTCTGAGCTAGGACTCTGCAGAGCACACGAGCAGGTGCTTGGGCACTCTGAACACACATGCAGGGGCTTAACAGGAAGGTGGACGGGACTGGAATGCGCACTTTAGCTCCCGGCTGATGAGAAATGCGTTAAAGATGGAGAGCATTTCTAGGGAAGGTCTGCCAGTATTTTTTACCTTCTCATGCATTTAGTGTAGGAATTGCCACATTCAAAAGTGCCACCCCCTCCTAAGCCCATTTCCAGTAACAAAACTCCCAGCAAACGAAATCCTTCCAATGAGCATTCAATCTGCAAAAGGAGCATGGTGATCTCGCTTCTCCTTTGGCTCGGCACAAATTACCCAGGGAGATCAGAATCAGCCCCAGCACCGCTGCATCTCAGGCACTCAGGCCAGCACACCTTTCAGATGCTGTGGTTGATCCTGAAAGCAATTCTCCTTCAGAAATACAGATAACAATTTTACATGTGCTTTTATCTGACCCACCCAATACATATGTGCTCATACGATGAAGCGTCCACTACCAGAAAAAAGTGCTACGGATGGGAAAATGCAAGGGTCTTCCCACCAGGTCCCTCTCTCACGCACAGGGCACTAATCGCATGTACTCAGACATGCGTGCCAAAGGGCAGGGTCCAAAGTCCACGAAGTTAGCAGAAAAACTCAGCTTCAGCAGGTTTTGCATCGGACCTGCAGCATGCAGGAAATTGCCTTTGCTCTTTGTTCTAATGCGGCTGAAGCACGGGATAGCCTCAAACAGCTTTTGTAGCTCAGTCTTTGCTCACAGCCGAACGGATGCTCATTTCAAGATGTAGAGGGCTTGAAATACAAAAGTAAAGCATAGAACTGGGTGATTGTAACTGATGCCAGGCACAGAGCTGCCACAGGAAACCCATGCGGAACAGCATGCCCAGTCCCAGCAGCCACTGGAATAAGAGACTATCCTCTCACAGTGCAGCCTGGCTGCAAAACACAGGGCCTTCTCACACAGCCCAGCTCCTGCATCCTCCTCTCATCACCTTCCTCCCTGGAGTCACCCCACCGCCTGCCCAGGCTCCCCACAGCCCAGTGTCGGATGCCTGTCCGTCACCAGATGGTTTCACTTCACACATGCAGGCATCCAGTGCCCTCCTTCCTTCTCTCCCAGGCTTGCCTGGGGCAAGGGGGGAACAGGGACAGGAACAGGAACATCCACTCAGCCACCATCTCCTGCATTTGATGACCAGAGTGTGTCTGCAGCAAACACAACCTGTTTCAAAGCCGAGCAGCCAGCCTGGCACGGAGAACAAACCTTCCTAACCCCATAACAACATCCTGATGGCTCAGCAAATAGGCATGAAGATTCATGAGGCTTGAAATAAAACCCAAATCTGCCACTTTGAACTTCTTGGCAACTGGTTCAGAGCCTTTGAAGCTGCATCCTGGTCCCACCTCCCTCCCAGCTCAAACGCAGCGCAGCTTCCATCAGCTGGCCAGCACATTGGAGGCAGCAGCGCCCCAGCAGCATCTCGGTCCAGGCACTGTGTCTGAAGGGAGATTCATGGGGAAGGTACCTGCTGGGAGGGGTGTTGAGGGGAATTAGTAAGCAGAAAGAAAGGATGAGTTGTCAGGCCCCCAGGACCAGACCCTAAAGGTATCTGAGTCAGCCCCTCACAGTGATGACTTTAGTTTAGGGCCCAGGGAGGTTTAACTTGCTGGCTGAGCCTCAGCTGGTTCGCCGGTGGAGTTGGGTTTGGTTTTCAAGGGTGGGAGGAACCACTCTTCCACATTTTCCCCCCTGCCCGGGAGGGTGAGAAACAGCTAAAACCAGGAGAAACCCCGGAATTTGGTGATATTTCCTGTGGCTTTAATGCAGATGCCAGAAACCATCTGACCCCCGGGGAAAGGCCTTCATATGCAGAGGAGAAAAACTGGTTCTGTCACAAGAGCTGTGAGGACACGGTGATGCTCTCCAGCCCTCTCCACCTCCCAGCAGAGCACAAGGCAACAAGTCAGAATCAGGGGGCTCCTGGGACCCCCATACCTGGCTGTGCCACCACAGGGGTCTTAAAGAGGGAGCAGGATGGGAAGGGGAGACAGCAAGGGAGGGTTTTACAAGCCGGTATACTGGCAACTTGCCATGGACGCCTGGGAGCTGAGGGGGAGCCAGCACGATGCTCCTGCATTTATTAGGGGACCCGCTGGCTTACCAGGAAATTACACAACAGTTGAATACGTTATACATGGAACGAGTTTATGAAGGAGCTGCTCGAGATTTTTCATAGAGGAACCATTCTGAGATGCTGTGAGCAGGAGCTGGCCCCGCGATGCGGCATGGCTGGGTGGGATGGTGCAGGGCTTGGTGGCACAATGCCTCTGTGTTGCCAGCCATGGGGAGAAAGAGCACAGAGTGCAGACACAAAGAGCCATAAAACTGGAGATCTCTTCCTGGACTCTGCCAACAAATGTAAAAGAGCAAATCCCACCAGGCACACGAGAGCAGGGCTGCAGGGCTGCAGCACAGGCTGCAAACCCACATTGGTTTTTCATCTGTGAGTGTGGACGCTGCTGGACAGAAAACTAAGCAGGGCAAATCCCACCGGGAATAAATGCTTGTCCCAGGTCTGGGCCAGGCTGCGGAATGGACACATCCCAACTGGGGCTCCCTGTGCTGGCTCCCCTGCCCCACTGCCCCCTCAGGAATCGGGACCAGATGCCAGCGCTGCTTCTCAGGTCACCTTTAATTTTCCATGGATGCAAATCCAGCTGTGACTCAGCCCGGCCTCACGCAACAGGCAGGATCTCGAGGCTGCCAGGATGGTAACTGCCAGCACAGTGACTAACGAACAATCCCTGCCAGGTAAGGAGTGACTCGGGCGCATACCCCGGGCTAGCAGGTGCCAAAGCCAACACAGATAAATGACAAAGAACAAACCTTGAGACTAGAAATAAAACAGTGCGCTGAGCGGAAAGGTCACAATAGTGACTGACCAGAAAAGTCATTGGGGCTATCGCAGGTAAACAAAGAAAGGAGGAAAAGGATCCCCACACTTTCTTATGGCAGTGGGAGGCAGAGTGGCACCAGGCACAGCCACAATCATCTGAAGGGACAGGGAGGAGAGGGTGGCTGTTTCTGGTCAGGTAGGAAAACTGAGGAGCCCCTACTGCCAGGATGGCTCCGACCTGTGAGCTCCCCAAGAGCGCGTTGAAGTCGCCTCTACCAACACAAACCATAAAGGTTGCCCACGGCAGGGTGCACGCAGCCGTTATCAGGTAACAGCAGCCACTGTGCACATCCCAGTGAGGAGCAGCAGAAGATGAGTTTTCTGTGGCAGGCGTAACTGTCAACACAGAGCTTGCGTTGCATCGATTACATCTGCAGAGTGGGGACAGCCTCTGTATTGACCTTTACAGGGAAGACACCAAGCATCTTCAGGCTTTCCACTGCAGAGCACAAGTGCTCTGCTTGCCTGTTACCATCAAAAAGAGGAGGTGTCTCACTACCCCTGCCTCCAGGGCACAGGAGTCACATCCTGACCGTACCAGTTTGCCCTTGGCTTTGCCCAGAAATCACTGCGCAGCTGCACAAGGACTTCTCCCGGCACCTCATCTCCTGCCTGTGCTTCTGCTCCTTTGCCTTTGACTTTGAAGGCAAGGTTGTGGAAGATACTCAACGCACAACAGCACTCTGCCCTCAGCCACCTCTAATCCTGGCCAATACAGACACACACGGTCCAGCGGGCAGTAGATCATGTACAACTGCTGCAGTGTCACCAGCAAGGATGTGGCAAGCAGCGGCTACAGCCGCTCACCCATGAAATGTAAATTTAATGCAACCATTTGCAATGTAAAGTGCTTTGCACTTTGAAAAATATGCTATTATTTGTGCCTTTTATTGGGAGAGGGGGGAGAAATATATTCAGAAACAGTCTCTTGTGCATGTTCACTTCTTTCTGCATCCAGAGTTATGGAGTTTATATTGAAATTTAGCAGCTGTGGGATACGCAGACCAACAGTGCCATCACCACTAAATCATCTCTTATTTAGCTAATGCCCTTCATCGCTTGCACTCTCCTGCAAAAGCTACATATGGAATCGAAAACGACCTGCCAGGCTTACAGCAAACCGGTCAAAACCATTCCTCCTTCGTACAGTTCCTCCCACAGACACTGTCCCGAGCAGCACCACCAACGGGTTTATGAATATTTCAGGAGGGGTGGGTTTATTTTCCCAAGGATCTTTTTTGTTTGCTTTCGTTCACCTTTCCAAAATAATCCACCTCAAAACAGTTAAATCCACAGCGAAAGAATACGTGTTAAAATTAAAGAACATCTAAGCCACTACTATGACGTTACTGTTACAGCAATCTATTTTAATTTATTACAGAGACTTTGTAACTTTCTACTCACAGCTACATATTAAGGAGCTGTCTGTTTCTAATTGCACATCTGTATTTATTGACAAAGCAAGACAAGAAAAGAAAAGGCTCTCAAATACCCCCAAATAACATGGGATGCTCCTGACTTCCAAATTCATCTTTTTCCCTCTTTCAGGTCAACACTGAAAATTATAAACGTCACAGCCAAGGGATTAGAGCCACCGGTACCTCAGAATTTAACAGACTGGGGAGGAAGCAGTTGAGAAAAACCAGCTTTTGTTGGAAGTAACGCAAAGAAACTTCTTTATAAGTGTTATCTGTATAAAAGGTATATAATGTGGACACTCTGTATCCACAGACTCAAGAGAAAACGCCTCCAGTAAATCTCTGCAGAGAATGGTCTAAGCAGAGCTCTCACATGGAATCGTTCAGGCTGGAAAAGACCTTTAAGACCATCGAGTCCAGTCATAAACCTAACGCTGCCACGTCCACCACTAAACCGTGTCCCTAAGCGGCACATCTATTTGCTATGGGCTATTAACGCTCATGCAATCAATTAGAGAGAGTGGGAGAGAAGTGATAACTTCTTTGGTCCTCTAAATCATCCCCAAGCATCTGGCCACCTCCTTGGTCTTCAGTGAGAAGGCTTGAGGCTGGCAGAGGGCAGCTAACCTGCTCTACATCCATAGCAGGTGACAGAGCTTCTGCCCGAAGAATTGGGCACGTCATCCCACCTCACGCAGGCAATGTGACATCCCTTGTTTCTGCTGAGATTTTACAGGTAACTATTACAAGCTAGTTATGTCTTTACAAACCCCCTCAAAAAAGAATACAGTTTGCCAGTGAAGCCAAATCATGAAAGGCCATGTGGCATGACCTACAAGACAGCTGTCCTGGGTTCAGCAGCAGCAGTCATTTTTTCTCCTTCTTGGTAGCTGGTGCAGCACTGTGTTTTTGATTTTGGGCCTGGGAACAGCAGCTGATAACAGCCAGTGTTTTCAGTTACTGCTTGGCAATGTTTTGGTCTGACCAAGTACTTTCTGAGCCTCATGCTCTGCCGGGGAGGAGGGGAAGCCGGGAGGAAGCAGAGACAGGACACCTGACCCAAACTGACCAAAGAGGTTATTCCATACCACAGCACGTCATGTCCAGGATGTGAAAACAGGGAGCAGAGACCTGGAAGGGTGTGGTGGTGCACTGGGGGTGCACAGCATGGTCAGGTTTTTGGTATTGGGGGGGTTCACTGCTGGGGGGTGCACTGGCTGGGTCGGGCTTGGTCAGTAGTTGTATCCTCTTCTTTGTATTTCTCCTTGCATTATTACTGGTGGTAGCAGTAGTGATTTAGTGTTATACCTTAGTTACTAAACTGTTCTTATCTCAACCTGTGCGAGCTGAATTCTTTTGATTCTCCTCCCCATCCCCCCGGGACTGGGGGAAGAAAGAGAGCAGAGTGAGTGAGTGAGAAAACTGTGGGTGGGGGGCTTAAACCAGGACAACAGCACAACTGCTTGCTGCCCCCTTTTCTTTCTTTGGTTCAAAATAAATTAGCTGTTTGCATTGTATTCTTTAAACTGCAGGTCAAAGGCTTGTTTTGCTCTAGAAAATGTGAGTGTCTGCCTGGCCAGGCTAAATCTGGTGGCAAGATTAATCAATGGAGGTGACAAGTGCCTCATCATCCTCAGACACTTGGTAAGGAACAGTCCCTGCACCAGATCTTAATCTTTCACTAAGTCAGGTGTGTTAAATGCTGTAGCAGGGTAGCTGGTGCGCCAGTAAGAGAGCAGATTGCACTTCATCTCAGGGTGACACCACCTCCAATCAGAAACTGTGGAGGGTGGCTACAAGGGACATTGATCAAGAAGCCCAGCAGAGACCCCCCCATGACCCCCATCCCTCACCCAGGTGAGTTGCAGGGGTTGCCTACTGGGATCAACCTGTTGGTGCAGGAAGCTGAAGACTGATGACGGTGAGCAAGATTTTCATCATTCAGTGGGATAATGAGGCAGAGACAAACACTTCCGTAGGCTGCAAGGCTGGAAGGAGTGATCTTCCCTCATGATTCATTAGCTTTACAGAAAGCTTCATCTGCTGTCATTAAGTGCTACCCTAATGGGACAGGGTGGTTTTGCAGGGATTTGACTCCAGAAGACACAGCAAAACTTGTATCAAGCACTTCTGTAAGGCACACAAGTGTCTTAGTGATGTATTAGTGATGACTAATATAGAAAAAACTGGATAAAGAAAGAAATGCAGGCCAATAAAATCCATAACAGTGGTTCTGTCATCAATTTGCCTACACCACAAAGGACAGACAGCAGTAGAAAGGAAGGCAACCTGGAACTGAGATGTCCCAAAGCCTTATTGCAAACTCTGCTTCTAGAATGGGAAAACAAGCACACATAGCACTGCGTGCACCAGAGAATTAGCATGGAAGACTCGATCATTTTCTGACTGACATCAGTGAGAATCAGGAGTGCCCACTGAATGCCCACGGAGTTACTAAGGCAAAGCCTAAAGTAACAACTAAGCAGCAGAGATACACATCCCAGCAAGTCAGACTGCACTGAACTCATCCCGGGTGTGAGGACACCAGCCCCAGGTCCCCTCCCAGGGTGCAGAGGGGACACACTTGCCTCTGCTGGGGGCTTGGGCTGAGCAGACTGGACGTGGGGGGAGCCTGCTCATGGGGTACACACACCCGCTCCATGAGCCAGCCATAAATCTCACCCACTTACCTTCACTCCCCAGTACTGCTCCCAGGGCCTTCCAGCAGACCCATCACGCGTAGAGGCTGACCCAGACATCCAGCACTCACATAAGAACTTGCATGCTGTCCCCTGGTAGGACCACAGGCACGAGGCTCAGCCTCAGCTGTGGGGACCTGGGGCTGATTACATCCATCATCGCCTGCACAAGCTTCTGCCACTTTCATGCATGCCTTTCCTTCTCATTTAGCAAACACAGTGAAAAGGGTTAAAACCTAAAGCCATTTATAATAATTATTCTGAAGGTTGTCTAAAGATAATGTAGAAAATAACACCGGATTTGGAAAAAAAACCCTCTTTTAGCTTTAATAAAAGCATTTCAAAGCACTAGAGGGTTATTTATAGGGTGTGTAAATGTAACTGGAGGGGAGGCAGAGTAAAAGGAGTTCAAAGGGTGTCCGTGAAAAGAAAAAACCCACTGTGTTATTGACACCACTTCCTGCTTTCTCACACTCAACAACCTTCTTTAAACAAACTGGAGGAAACAACAGCAACAACCAAACAAAAAAAGCCACAGAGAGCTATTTGAGATTAAATAATACTTTTTGACAGCTGGTAGGAAAAGGACTGGTCCTGCATTCATGCTTACAATAGTGCGCTGCTCCATACCCTTGCTTGCATTGTAGAAGCATCTGAAAGCCCAGAGGGAGATGCAAGATGGGGACAACAGGGACAGGGATGGTGCTGTGGGAACTGCTGAGCCCTGACCTGCACATCAAGAGGCTGAGGTGACAGGGAGGAGCTCCCATGAGGTTCTCCTTTGCTCTGTAGTCCTCCAGCATCACTTATGGCTCATGCCTGGGGTATCTGTGTAGCACAAGTGGTTCTCATTTCCTCGGGTTCCACCAGTCTCCAGCTCGTGAGGACCCCAACTATTTAGGGATGCAGCTCTGGTCTCCCCACCACAGGCACTGGACTTTGGTGGGAGACAGCACCAGCTGCTGGGGGCTGCCCACACAGCCTCTGATCAGGATGTGTGGGAGAAGCTTTCCTGGCAGACAGACAGCTCTAGGCAAAAATAAAACCATGTGGTGCCTTCATGTCCTCAGGGCGGCGGAGCATCCGTGGGCTGAACAGGGCAGAGAGGGAGGCTGTGGTCTGCCCTGCAGCTCCCAGCTTCTCCAAGGAGCAACATCATCTTCCAGCTCATGCTCCTCGGCCATGTCCGGCCCTCAGGAAAGCCACCCCTATACACACCTACAGAAAACCCTCAGCTTTTCCCTTCAGCAGCCTCACCCACAAATCCATCCATAGCATTCTCCTCGCAGGTTCTTTCCACACCCAGCACCTCACACCTTTATTTGGCCTGTCTGGGGAATGGCCACATTCTCCTACGCTGGCCCATGAAGACAGTCTTGCCCAGTCTTGGGTTTCCCATTCAACCCTCTCTAGTATCCCCACCCCACTCCTCCTGTACATGTTGGTACCCTGGTCAGAAACGCAGTAACACGCGTTCTGACCTACTCATATACACGTGAAAGGACAAATTAACCCCTTGAGAACAATAAGAAGCACAGAATTAAAAGCTGCTAAACCAGGTCAGCACCTTACAGAATGAACTGCCTGCCCTCCCCTCTCCCCAGAAGCAATGAAGCAGAAGTTAAGGACATGCAATTTTGCCATGTTAACTCTCAGATTTTGTGCATTCCAGAAGCCATCAGCAAGCGAGGAGGAGAGACACCAGCTGGCCGGGCATCTCCTCCAGGAGAAACTACAGCTTCCGCAGGTCTTTGCACATGCAGAGAAGCTGCTCTGCAGAGAGTGCCACAGAACGGGATACAGCACCTCAGCATCAGGACCTCTCCTGTAACTGCAGCTCGTTAGATGTGCACGCAGTGGCCTTGAGCAGTTCAAGCATGGGATGGAAAAGGAAAAGAAAATCCCCGGCAGGTGGCTTGAAAACTATTTGAGAGAACACGCACTAAGAAAAGTCTGCAAATGCCTGAGCGCATCAGAGGTGCGTATTCAGCTGGCAAGAAGCCTGCGTGGGGTTGTAAGAAATGTTCTCCGTGCTTGCAGCGAGGAAAAAAAAGTGTTGGAGGAGGAAGAGACAGTTAAATCCATGCAAGAACCAGGGCAGGGAGAGGGGCACACTAGGATAAGGACACAGAATTACATCCCTCCCATCCATCCAGCTCCAGGAGGGAAACAGAAGCAAGGGCCCTGCTGTAATCCCAAGGTCCCATCTGGAAACCTGCAGCAGCTCCCCAGAGGTGACCTTCCTGCTTCAAACAACTTGCACGGAGTGTTAATGAAGCCAAGAGGACACGAAAGCTTCACAAATACATACCCGTTAAAATGCCTTCTCCTATCCATGTTTTGCTATTCCTTTAAAAGGAGAATCAAAACACATTACACATTAGGTTACTAAATGAACAGAAAGCCTGGGGGCCTGGGAGCCCATATTCCAAATGAGGAAATGGCAGCGCTGAGGACAGCCAGGACCAGCCTGTAAGCCCCAGGCTTTCCTAACGAGCACTAACAACACAGCCAGGGCATACAGCAGCACCTCCGTTTTGGGGGCTGGACCTCAGCCCCTGATCTTGCGTGGTCTGGGGAAGAGGCACCTTTGAGCAGTGGAGGAGGAGAGTCTGCAATGCACTCCACTGAGCCCAGGGATGGGCGATGCTGGGTGAAAACAACAGCTACAAAGGCACTTTCCTGTTCTAAAATATCAGCGTGCTGCAGGAAAGCCATTGGTTCAGCTGGCTGCTTCCCTTCTGTTTCAGGAGAGCCAGCCAGCGCGTCAGATATTCATTCATTTTGGGCTAACTATCTTTTCCATTTCTGAACAGCTCCAATTTCCTTGATGTCTCGGGGAATGGTTTATGAGGAAATAGAGCCTTGAGGGTGGACAGATGGAGAAAAATCTCCCTTCTCACCAAATTGATCGCTATAATCTTTCAGCTGCTCAGCGCAGACCCGGGCTGCTGGCATTTGGAGGTGCCACAGCTCTACCTGCAGAGCAGCCTGTCTGGTGCCGGTCGCTCCCTGCCCGGTCTGAGACCTGGGAAGAGGATGGAGGGCACAAACCCAAACCATTTCACAGGACAGAAGGAAGACAAAAGGAGATGGGTGTGTGTGTGTGTGTGTGTGTGTGTGTGTGTGTGTGTGTGTGTGTTCAGATCTGGGGTCCTGCTCTGGCACCGAGCAGCCCCAGGGCTTGCCAACAGACAAAGCTCACACTGACTGAATTGCTGCCCTTGCACCCTCCCTCTGCTTCCACTATTCTGTGGCTTAAAGGAGCTTCACAACGCTGCTGCTGAATTACAAGAGGAAGAGAAATCCACCATCCTTGTTGTGAAGCACTTGTATAACGATATATCCATGCCACGGGCTGTAACTGAAACGGCTATGGTGTTGGCAGGGAGACACTGTGAGACCTCCAGCGCTGACACAACTCAAGGGTGGGTTAAATAAACAGCTGCTGGGAATGATTTTGACACAGATCAACCTGCCCGAGGGCTGGAAAATGGACCTTGAAAAGCCTGTTCCCTTCCCATTTTCCCTGATCCAATGACTTTATAGGCACAACTTTCCCTCCCCAGTCCTGGAAAGTTCTGGGGATGCTGAAAAAGCGACCAGCTTAAGCTGGCCACAGATGCTCTGGTGGTAGGAACCGTCTTCCCTCGAAGGGCAAACTTGGTTAGCCAGCATTGAGCAAAGTAAGAACGCAGAATGGAACAATGATGAGGCACAAGACTCAACCAGGTCTGCAGGGAAGACACCTCAGCCTACACAGATGTAATTCAAATGCCTGCACTTGATGCTCAGGGCAGAGCCATGGTGACTCATTTGGCCGACATCTTTCTGGTCCTGAGACAGTTCCTCAATCCTCCTCCTCTCCTGGGGCTCACTTTTCAGTTCAGGCTGAGGAGCAGCCCCAGCACAGCCAGTTACCCCCACTCACTCAGCAGCCAGCACCCCTGGCAGCAAGACGTTAACCTGGCCATGGGGAGGTTTCTGGCCAAGGTACCCATCATCAAAAGGTAATACAGACCTGGGGTGAAAGCATTCATAGGAGACCTGTCAGTAAAGCACACCGTGCAGGTGACACAAGCCCCTGAGCAAACATCCATCAGAGCCATCCCCACAGCTCACCCCCACCATGCCCTTCTCTCCTTTGGCTCCAGTCACTTCTGTGATTCTCAATTAACATTCAAGATCCCACTGAATAGCCGCTGATTTATTTCATTCCTTGGGCCAGTAATTTATGGAAATATATTCTTAAAAATCAAACAAAATGCACTTTACTAATAAATGGGCCATTCTCTGACATTTTGCATGTAAACGAGCATTTGTGCCCAGTGGCATGTTGTCCCATGACTGAACCCCTATAAAGGGCTTCAGAAATATCTATTAGCCAAGCTCATTAGTTGAAATATCATTAAAATAAGTTATATTTCTCTACACATAGGCCCCAGAGTGAGTACCACTCTCAGTGATTACAGGTCAAATACTCATTTACTCTAAGGACTCTTTGCACTGAAAATAGAAAGGGCATTAAAATTACTTTACGCAACTGCAGTGGTACAGAAGAGTCCTGCTACAGGAATGGATCGGCCCTTGCCCCATTGCTTAGTTTAAAATCGTTAACACTGAAGATGCAGAATTTATGAAAGATTTTCTTTTCCATAAGGACCAACAGTTTCCTGCTGGTTCTGCAAGCATTAAAAGGATCTTTGTCTTAATTGTACTGCTCTTTAGGTTCATTCATGTATCCATTTAACCTGTTTAGGGACCCACTTTAGGGGAGCACTAAGTTGGGTTTATACTGGTGCAGCTCAGTTTCTCATGTCTCTGGTTTCAGGGTGGGGGTGGTTTGATTGTTTTCATTATTCAGATTAAACAAAAGTAGCACCAGCTCCATACAAACTGCACAAAATCAGGCTGATTCAAACCACTCCCCATTGCCAGGGCTGCTTTACTGCCCTCTGCTAAGCCCCTGTGCCGCTGCTGCACAGTAACTCCTCGCATGTCCCGCTGTGCTCTGACACTTCTTTGTCTCCAGCAGCAGCTTTCACTATGGTCTTCACTATTGTCCCAGCCCTTGCCCCAAGCCAGGATGTGGCAACGGGCTCACTGGTGGCCCACAAAGTGCCCTCCTCACACAGCAAAGGGCAGAAACAAGGCAGGAAACGTACTGGGATACCTGGAGATGATACAGCCACAGGCAATACGCTTTCAAACCCGAGCCTGCATAACTACACCTCCTATCTGAATGCTTACCCCACAAACCAACTGGCTTTGAACAGCAGAGATATAGCCATTGATTGATGTTTTCATTGTTGGCTTTGCTGAGCCTAGGCTGCCAAAAGGGAGCTTTTCCTCCAATTTCTTGTCATACCTCACCACCAACAAAGTCATTTCCAGAACTCTGAATAGTTGCATTTGTTTAGCACATGGAAGTTAATAGAATGCAGTGGCATCACTAACGACAGAGCTGTAGCGCATGCGGTTGCAGAGAGGTCACACAACCCTTGCTGCGCTCTACTCGCCCCCACTGCTATGAGTGATTGATAGAAGAGAGAACTCCTCTAGCGTGGCTCCAACGTCCTGACTGAATTTGCAGAACTAATAGTTACTGATGAATAATATCGTCAGGGCAGAGCGAACACGGCCACCCACAAAGTGATTTTCACAGCAGGCTCCTAACAGACTGAAGCAATGAGAACCTTTGGCCAGGTGCTTCTATGTCTCGAAAGAAAACCCTCCCGAAACACCACAGCAACCGAAGTTTTACCTTCAAGCAGGTATTTGCACACCAGACCTGCAGCTGCTGTAACTGCAAACACAAATTAGACAGCAGGCAGCTCCGGAGTCTGGATCTCAGTCATCTCTGGAGTGAAAAGTACATGTTATTACGGAAGCAAGTTGTATGTTGCTATTCTGAAAGCATCACATGAGTTGTATTTTCCTTGTTAGCAGCACCTTGAGAACACTACTGCCAATGTAACAGAAATCCAGCATTAAGGTCCCCCTGTTAGGGCTATGACAGATTGCATGGAGAAACAATGCGGTGATTGAGGATCTGGACTAATCACGCCAATTGATATAAATTACCATGTCAGCTATATCGTTGCCACAGCCTGCGGGTTTACACCTCATTAAGCTTCCAAGTGCCAAATGAATCAACAGGGTTCAGCAGAACCATTCTTAATTAATTGTTGTAGCAACAGGGAGAAAGTAACGGAAAAAGAGGATCAGAACTCACAGCGAACGCTCAACACAGGCGGGTTTGCCCAGACTGAAACTGCTTCTCTGATTTAGCATTCGAGATTAAAGACACCCACGCACTAATCTCAGCCAACAAATAACCGCCAGGGGCTGCTTTTGGACGAGGGTGGAGTGAAAATACAGGCTGGCAACTTGGAGAAGCTTTTCATTGGGTTCTTCAGTCTGCTTTGCACGGCTCATCAGGCCTCAGCGCCTCGCTGCCTGTGAAGTCTCCAGGTTTGGATTTCCCACCCCGCCCGCTGCTGAGCACCTCGGCATCTCCCGGCGCTGATGGAATTCGCGATTCAGCAGCTTACTTTTCAGTTTGAGCCGAACGTGTCCATTTTTTCCCTGTCCACATTCCGCGAAGCAAGATGCAAACTTCCCAGTGAGGGAAGGGGCCAGGAAAGCTGTGGTCTCACCTCTGGCAGAGCTCCCAGCCTCTTGCTCTGTTGAGTCTGCTATGCCAGGTTGCTGTAAGGATACGAGGTGGAGCTCGGGGGACAAACCAGCAGCAGTCACAACTGAGATGGAAAATCAAGGGACTTTCCTGTCCCTTACTTGAGCATGATGCTCTTGTTTTCTCAGGAGGCTCTCCTCCAGCACGTAGCAGCGCCAAAAGTCGCACCAAAGCCTGGCAAACCTGTAGCTTAGAGCTTGACACAGAAAACACAAGCACAGCCCATGGGACTGTAGCATCTCCTGTGCCTGAACACAGAGCCAGCCTCCATAGACACTGTGCTTTAACACCTTCCTGTTGCATCTTCAGAGTGGATTAAACACAGCCCCCGTGCTCCACCCCAGGCTGCAAACCCACACCGTGCCTGCTTGCAGAGCCCCATGGCTCCAAGCACGAGCAGCCCAGGCTGGCAGAAGGCAACATCCAGCTCACCATAGCAGTTACACCATCACACCAGCATGCTCGTGGACCAAATCCAGCCAGGACTCCAGCGTGTGCAGCTCATGCTCTCCAGGGGAGTTTTGTGTATCTTCTTCTGCCTGACCTCACGCATGCATTACACCAGCTTAAAACCTCCCCGGAGTTCCCATCTGCTTACCACACAGCTTGTAATTGCTTGTGTAATGCAATGGTCAGTTTAGCACTCAAACCACACTTCCAGTGTTGAATGCCTACAGGTACTTACATTTTCCCCTTCGCTGTCAGCCATCCAGCCCACTTCCCCTAATCTATACATCCACCTAGTATTTGTATCACAGTGGGGCTTTGACAGCTACAGCTTGTAGCTGTCAGTTTTTCTCCAGCTTCCAGGCCCAGTTGAATTAGATCATTCAGTTATGTTGTACCATTGAGTAACTTGTAGTTTAAGCAAGTAAAATACAAGTCTAAGACAAAAATAGAATCTGAACATAGATATCACCTTTTTCATGCTTTTAACTGGGAGCACCGCAGCACAGCAAGGAAGTGTTGCTATGTCCATTTTAAGGGAAGCGGGTGCCAGGAGGTGCCTGTGGCCACTCAAGAGAATAGGCAGCAATGAGCCCAAATTACCTGTTTCCTATCCCGCATCCTCTCCTCCTCAGCCCCCTTTTCCTTCTTTGGTACCTGGGCTGTATTAACACTCAGGGCTGTATTAAAATAACAGGAAAACCTGATACTGCGACTCCAGGCCTTTTTGCAGGACCTGGTTAGGAAGAGGCCCCTGGTGAAAGCTGATGTCAATCCCTCAGCAGCAGCAGGCAAAACACCCGCAGCTCAGGGCTGCCAGCACAATGCCTCCTGCATTCCCATGCACACAGGCACGTGCAGCAGGGTCTGTATGACATTACCAATGCAAATATCTTCCCATGACTTGCCAAAATCCAACTGATTCTTCTAAAGGACTGTGACTTCACCTGCTTCCTCAGGCTAATTTGAATCTTACCTCCTACCAGCCTACTACATCATCATTTTCTTTAGTTTCCCTTTTCCCCCATATAAATCTATACTAAATTAATAAAGCTAATGACTCTATAAGCAAAAAATGATCTCAAACTCTATTTCTAAGCCTCATAATTCCTGTTCTAGTAGCTATCAGTATTAAAAAGTAACAACTGCAGCTTGGCTTTGATAAAGTTGGGGCCAAAAATAATTTATGTTATCAGTATTTTGTTCTCTCACATTTATTACCGCAATTGGTGTGCTAACATTTCCATGTTTGTTTTATTTTAAGGGATTTAAGGTGCATATCAGACAATTAACAATCCAAACAGAATAGCAGTAATAGGAATAGGCTCCCAGGACCATTTATAAACAGCTAATTGCCAAAGAGCCTCTGCTAATAGCTTTCAGCAGCAAGACAAAGGAGGAGCCCAGTACTGGAAGGCAGGTTCTTGTGTGGAAAGTCACTTCACACCTCCATTACAGCCTCTGCCAACCACTTCAGATCTGAAGTAGGGATGCTTTCTCTGGTGAGAGGATACCATTAGTGTAAGAAGCCGTTAGCACCAAGGCTGCAAACTGAGCAGCACCTGGGGAAATCACCTCACAGGGGAACCCCTCAGACTTTTGATTTTAGCCACTTAGAAAAGCAAATTGATTAACACATGTGCACACACACACACACACAGAGGCTTCCTTTGCTGCCTGCGCTACACGTTCATTGACACCCGATCAGCTGTGCAGCTAATAGCACAATTCAGGACTTTTCATTAGGGTCATTAAGAGCATGGATTAAGGCTGCACAAGCTTACTACTTCTGCAATACAGAATAGATTCAGGAAAGATGTATAACTGTAATTATTCATAACTCAAATCCCTGAGGATTTGAGAGCATAATCACGTTAGCATCAGTATCTTCTTGGAATAAAGATTCTTCCCAACTTTTAGAACCGTTGCACTTGCTCTCAGAGGCTGTACCTATCTTTCACTACCGCGGCCCATGAAGTCCACTGTGAGACATCTGAAGACAAAAGGCAACTTCCACCCCCGCGACACATCCTTGCCTGATATTTCAGACGAGGGATGAATGACTGGAGGGCCGCCAGGCACCTCTGCTCAGTTTCATAGCTGTCCTACATGATCCCCACAAACCCACGACTTTCAATGCAGCCTGGTGTGTCACTGCGAATGGAGCCGTGATCCTTCCCACATGGTGCCGCAGCAATCCTTCCAGGCACGCTGTTTCTGCTCCTGTACCTTTACCTCTGCTGCTTCCCAGAGCAGATCAGATGTTGCTTTGCAGGCCTGAGCAGGGCACAGGTATTGCAGAGTTAGGAAGAAAAGCAAAGTGTTATAACTGACACTGGGTCTTGGGGAGAGGCAGTTGCAGCTCACTCCTTTACCCCAGCTATAGGGACCAGGCACAGAGCAGTCACTCATGACGGGTATAAAGCAGTGTGGGAAAGCAACAGGAAGGATGGACCAAAACTCAACTTTCTAATGCCGTCTTGGTTATGTGATCATTCCAGAGAATTCCTAAATTAATATCAGGGCTAACAACTACTGAGTAATGTGCCAGGTACAGCAAAGTTAGGATAAAGCCCACGGACACAAACCTGCACAGATGTACGCTGCAACTCCTCACAGCACTGTTCCAACTGTTAAAGGCAATTTAAAACCCAGAAGGATACACAGCACAACTTTAACTTAATGAGAGTCTCCTGCCTTCCAAATGCATTACTTCCAGGACATTACAGCCCCTGTGCATTAGTTGTTACAATGGCGCACAACACATCCTGGCCATCTTTTATTCCTCAGGTATTTTCCAGTTGGACTAACAAACAAACTGATCTGATGAGTTACCTGCTTCCAGTTGTTAGCAGCCTAGCAGAAGGCAGGAGAGTGAGCAACACGTTATCCTACTGCCACTATTGATCCATCAGCAAGTCCTCAGGGTGGGAAAGGGAGGAGCAGCTGTGGAGGCATTAAGCTGCTTGTCCAGGACAGCAAACACTGAATAGCAGTGACAGCTTGTCCCCGTGCTCTGCCTGTTAATCCCAGCTCTGGCTCTGATAGTCCTGAGCAACCTCTTCCTAAATCCACAGAGCAAAGTACTGCACTTTCTTTTTAGCACATCATCATTGAAACCCTGATTCGCAGGCTCAGGTGCTTTGACCTTGTCTGCTTTTACACTTCTACATTCAGATCTTTAAATTAATCACCTAATTCCATGTAACTGCTTTTAAATCCAGCCGAATGGGGCATGAATCTCACTGAATGAGAAATGCAGGTCTCTGTAGTGAAATAGATTAAGCGCTGATACACTCCCCATTTTGTTTTAAGACTCCAGTTGCGATTGCCTGCTCTAATTTGAGATGGGAAGTCTCGCTATAGGGCAATTAAGCACTCGAGGAGCTCAGGAGAGCTGCCTGCCAGCACCTGGCAGTGGGATTCCCCTTCCAGAGGCACCTGCACTAAATGGTAATTCCTCCCCTCCATTTCCCACTTCACTCTCCGACGCTTCTCCCAGCGGCTCAGAGGAACAGATGGAGCAATCACCCTCCTCCTCTCCACAGTACGGACCCCTGCTGCTACCCAGCGCCTTACGCAGTTGTAATACACATAATTAGGCAAATCAATGGACAATGCAGCATATTACAGGAGGAGGAGTTACATCAAGGCAAAACACAAATCCCAATTTATTTACTACGGGAAATGGGATATTTTTACACAGTTGCCAAAAATTGCGGGCACAAGATGAGAAGTAACCACGGCCCTGGCAGGTAGGGTGCTGCGATCAGGTCCCTACCCGGATTGTGTGGAGCACAGCTGAGGGGAGTTCGTTCTCATCTTGATATGCAGTTGATTTATGCCTTAAACATCTCATTACCGTTTATGAGTTGTACTCCCAAATCTCTCACACATCCATAATTAGAGAGAACGATGTTGACTGCCACTCACCCTACTGCTGCCTCCAGACCGAAAAGCACAACTGAAGGTTGCAAAACCCTTGTTCGCATGCAGCATCCCTCCCTGCCCTTCACGAAAAGCCAAAGCTCGCATGGCAGAGGCCAGGCACACACAGCTGCTCTCTCCTGACAAAACTGGCTGCTGAACTTCCTCCTCCCGTCGCTCCCCAGGCGCAGATTTGTTTAAGGTCAATGCTGGCTCTGTGCTCCCTGCACAGCAGCTTCTCTCCTCTGCTTCTTCACCCCTTGCAGCTCCTACCGCATGAAAGGAGATGGTGCAGACTCACCACATCCAAGAGGCAGAATAGAGGTGTGAGAAGTAAAATAGACTGACAGAAAGAGCAGGTGTGCTGCGAACACGTGCCCTGTCAACAGGCAAAGCGACAACAGGAGTGATGTACAGAGGTACACCCAGAGCAGCTTAGCACATGAGAAGAGGGTTCTATGCTCAAAGTGGGGTCATGCACGGAGAAAACAACTCAGTGATGAGAATGAGAGAGGCTATTAAATTTCTGGGCTCTTCAAAGAAGGTGCTCTGCCTGCCAAGAGGAAACCCCAGGGATCTGTTTCCAGTGCTAGGAGCAGTCTCACACACAGTGGGTTTTATCCTCATTTGTTGACTCGAAGCAAGGCTACGCCTGGGGATCACCTGAGATCATGCGTCTATCCAAAAGACAACCACTGAAGCATTGTTCAAGTGGTGTGAGGCCTCACAGACCACGCTGGGCAGAGGGCTAAGAGGTCTGCTTCACAGAGGTATCAAGACACGGTGGAACAGGGAGCCAAGCCTTCACATAGGCTTTTGTTGTATTTTTGTAAGAGGTTTCTGGCATCTGGTTTTGGCCAGGTTTCTCTCATTTTGAGGGATTTAGAGGAGCAGTGACTCCAGCTGGTGTGGCTGAGAACCACAGCCCCCAAGGCACATGATGGCCTTCAGTCAGACACTCTTACTGACACACAGAAAGGCATTCAAGGATACATCAGAACTTGTAGATTTTCATCTCTTGCCCTTACTCAGCCCAGGTCAATAGCAGTTTCCACTGCCAGATTTGAGCTTATTCCTTTTTAATGCATTTCTGTCTTCCTTTTCCAAAGCCTGGACTTTCCTGAGCTAGGTCCGATACCTTTGTGAAACCAGGGAA
This sequence comes from Myiopsitta monachus, assembly GCA_017639245.1. Classification (NCBI taxonomy): domain Eukaryota; kingdom Metazoa; phylum Chordata; class Aves; order Psittaciformes; family Psittacidae; genus Myiopsitta; species Myiopsitta monachus. The sequence continues at coordinate 16,042,022 of CM029929.1, read as the reverse complement.
AACGATTAGAAGTCACTCAGAGCATCAACAGTAGAGGGAAGGACCAGCGACTGAGCTCCTGGGGTCACTGGTTAGAAAGGTTACCACCTTGCTGACCTGAAACCTTCTGTCCTTTTCCATGCAAATCACTATCCAGCACTACCCAAGTAAATGAAGCTTCTTCCACAGAGATGTTGTGGCAGAGCTGTCCTCCCCCGTGGAGCTCTGCAAACGTCTTAGTCCTCACCTAAAGGACACAGCTTTTGTTCTTGTCCTCAAGCATCCTCGAAATGCCGCCAACTGTGCTCAATTGTACCGCGGCTTTTGAATAGGAGAGAACATTTAATGAAACGCAAACCAACATTACCAAACGCATTTCAAGTATGATCTAAGTCAGGTCTCCATCTGCAGTATTTATGGAAGTGGTACTGTCACTTCTCCAAAACCTAAGGATATAAAAATAGCATGATTTATGGGTACCACAATACTACAAACAAATTCATTGTGTCAGTGCAAAATCATGCCTCACACATGCCCACATAACCACAGCCTGCAGCCCACTTACCACTAAAAAAAGAGGGAAACAGACCCATGACAAGCTCAGAAAACACTTTAAAATGAGTGACTTCGCTACCACAATTGACACCAATACCATTCATTTGTATGCTATAAAGGTGTAAATATCAGCCATTGCCGAAGCCTTTAAGAGTTTCCATTAGCTATTACCCTGGGTGCTGCACCCTGCTCACTGCAAAGACCCCCAGGGTGTGGAAACCAGATTCGCTCCATGTAAAAGCCCAAGTCCAACCACAGCAATTCCACATTCATTTTGCTCTCCCACCTTATCTTCTCACAGTTTTGAAGCGCATTCTTGCTTATCTCAGAGACAAATGGCCTCCAAGGAGAGCTCTAAGCAGCAGAGCTATTTATCTGCTTGACATGTGCTTCCCTGTTTGTTTTCTCCAGCCTTGAGACAGGAGGCTCAGGCTTTGACAATATTCAGCTGTGTCAATGGCAGAGGGCTGCCTGGCTCCTTGGCTCCAGTGCTGTGAATCAATTTCTTTGCCATATTTATCATTTACTGTAGTAAATCAAGTCTAATCGATACTTTCTTCTTTTGATATAGAGCAAAGCCCTTGCAGACTTTTCAGAAAGCTGTTTGGAATTAGGAAAAGCTCTGTGTGTGTGAATATTTAATCAATTCAGCACTGTTTTTTTCTTTGTGGAACATCCTGTGGGTCACCCTGTCCCTGTTGAAAAGGAGAAGACAATGAAACAGTTGTGTTTAGCTACTTCTGATTGTTTCCAGTTCTTAAAGCACTGTATGAACAAGTGTCTCCTAAACACAAGTGCATCCGCACTCTTTCTGAGTCAACTCCTGGATGCAAGGGCCTCCCTTCCTCTGCACACACATCATGTATCCCCCTCTGTCCTGCCAAGCAGTAGAGCCAAGGCTTGAGAGCATCGGAATCACCTTCGTTCTCATTCACCAGGGCTCTGTTACACTTCAGCAGGTAAAGAGAGCAGGGCTGCCACCGAGAGCACAAACAGGTCCTGCAGATCCCTCTCTGCCTGTCCTTGGCAGGAGCAGCACTCCAGGCAGCAGAGAGGACGGAGAACAGACTCCCCTAGGACCTCGGGCATGAAGCCAGGCTGCTGCCATTTACTCACCCAGGGTTACTTACTCTCTGTAAGGACAGCTCACAAACATCGCTGCAAGGATGTGAGGGTGGGACCGAGACTTTGCCTTCGCTGGGGTCTGGGTAAGAATGGAGACTGGTGCTGTCCCAGCAACAGTCTACCACAGTAGAGAAGTGCCAGGACAGTAACCGGAGCCATCTTCCCACAGTCACATTAGCTGGCTTCAGGGGAGCTCTGCACCACTGCCACAATGTAAGGCTGGGACAAAAAGCTCTATTTAGCCTGTATCTCTAACATAAAGGTAACTGATTAATAACAAGACAGTCAACAAACTGTATTTCCAACTCTGCGTAATCTCTCCCCCAGAGCACTCCGTCCACCTCAGGACAACCCACTTTCCCCTCCTCCAGCAAAATGCCACAGCATTTCCCCCCTCAGGCTTAGCTCACATTCCAACTTATTTTCAGTAGGAATTTTGTCCAGACACTGCAGTTCTGTTCCCTTCGGACTGTTTATGATGACAAGCAATAAATGTCTTAAAACAAAGTACTGGCTGTGCTACAAATAAGCTTGGGTGGATAAGGTGGGCAGGGGCGCTAGAAACAGGGAGAACTGTAAAACCAGCAGAACAGATGACATGAGTTCCGCATGCATTAACCAATTTCCAGCCTGGAAAAACAATTCCTATAGATTCATCCAAATAGCTGCTCCATATAAATTTGACTTGCTTCTTACAGAACCCACAGGAGCTTAAAGGACTGAAGCATCAGGGGTAGTGGGGTTTGAAGGGTTTCCCCCCTGCCCAAGTGGTTCATGGATTCAGCAAGCCTCTGTTTTGCCTAAGCAAGGTTACAGAGCCCCATGTTTCTTTTAGAAGTGCCTCTGTGCGTTCTTTCTGGGGAAGCAAAGCTTCTCTTCCACAGAGACACTGCTCATCCTGAGCACTCTGGGTGTGCTGGATAATGCACACACACACGAAATTCTTATCACCCAATATGGAAGAACTTCCCACCCCACCTACTACAATGGTCACATAAAATTGCTGCTGGTCCGTGTGTAACTGTTAACATTCATTATCAGCTACACAACCACTAAGTGCGGAGTGCTGCAAAAAGGCAATGCTGAACATCAACACTGGAGGAAAAGGGGAAGAAAGCTGGTAATGGGAACGGGCCCGAGGGTACAACACACCACAGCACTGTTTCCCCAAGTGCAGATGTGCAGAGAAAGAGCAGGGCAGCAGCAGAAGGAAAGACAGGACACTGCAGACTTGCGGGAAGCAAGCAGGCACCAGCACGTTTGCAGAGGCAGAAACAGAGCTCAGCTATGCAGGGTCTCAAAGGTGAGGCCATCAGTGACAACGAAGTTAACATCTGTGTGCATGTTCTCACCTGTGTGCATTTACTGTGGCATCACATTGTATGGACACTGAGGATACCTACACCTAAAATATATTCACATAGATGGAAAAGGCTCGCAAATGGCATACAGAAAGCGTGCCTTTAGGCACACAAAGAGCAAAACCATTAACTAAAGGTGTCCTCACTCCAGAAGAGGCAGCCAGGCCCTGCAACTAAGAAGATCTGTTGGAAAGAGTCCTCCTCAACAGTCTGCCACAAAACGGGAGAGTGAGGAAAGGAAAGAAGAAATAAAAAGGGCTCAAGACCTGGGCTATTAGAAATGCCCATCAATTTTCACAACATGTATTTCCTAACACACTATATAGTTTCTCCAGCCCATGTTCAGCTGAAGGAAGTTTCAGAGTTCATACCTGTAATTTGGGGACAGTGGGAGGAGGGTTACTTTCCTTAAGCACGTTTCTCTCCCTCTCTCAGGCATACTGCTGCATAATTGCAGCTGCAGTGTAGGTTTTATTGCTACCATTTAAAAGAGTAAGTGCTCACTGACACGCAAGATGGGAAAGGTTCCTCCCCTGGGGAACAGAACACAGAGGCTGATTAAGCAACCGGTGGGTATTTAAGAACATAAAAAATATTGGCAGATCAGGGCTGCAGCTCTCACTGAACAGGAGCCGGCGCAGGAACAGAGTGCACCTGCTGCTTTCCAGCAGGGTGTAGCATTGGTGAAGAGTAAGTCTTTAAGCTCAGGATTTTTATACACTTTTTAATACCAGAAAGGTTGAAAAGTAATTACATTTGCTGCTTCAGAGGCATGAATTAGGGGCTCTTGTTCTGTCAGGCAGGTGAAGCAAACCTGGTGGTCCATGTCCCGTCCTGTCTCCCTCCCAAATCCTTTTGTAGAGACTGAATAGCAGCATAGAACTTGCAGCAGCCACCTGATTTCAAGAACTTATTTACAGTTAATAGAAATCAGCACAAAATATATTGACCAATTGGATTACTTTAACATTATAAAGACAAAAATGAGCAAATGAGTCAGCCAAAGCTACATGAAACGATTGTAACACTGCCAGGTCTAGGCAGTACTGGTTTGCTTTCAGTCCTATACTTGATTGCTGCACCATGTTGTTTCTTCATTTTGGCTAACATTGCTGTGGTGATACCAAAAGTATATGCAGAAATAAACAAACAATTAGGATTTCTAGTTTCTAAAGAGTAATAGTAGCATCCGCACATGGAAACCTTTCAAAAACAGCGTAGAAGAATACATGACAAAACTACAGAAATAATTTAAAACCTGCAGCAATACAAGCTACAGCCCTTCTTATACTGACAGCAAATCCCTTTATTTTGTACAAAAAATAGATAACATACACTTCAGAATTTCTCAACACTATTCAGACTTTTAAAGTTATAACCGTTTTCTTTAAGAGCTATGAAGCAAAACGTCATAAACAACTTCACACAAACATAATGAGGATATTTTTCAGGTAAATGCCAACAGCTAAAGATAACTAAAATGACGCTACAAATCATTTCAACTGTATTTGATTAGGACATCATTCTACTACTGCATACGCTTAATGGAAACTGTTTCTAGATGTTTACTGATATTACACATTCTCACATGTAGAGATCAAATCTGAGACTGAAAAAACTATGACAGAATCTATCATACAGTCATGTCAATTCTTTTCAAAGCAGTCTTGCCCTCCAAACTGTCAACACAACAAAGAAGAAAAATACCAGCTTCTTTCTGCAGCTCAAGATAGCCTTGAGAACACCTCATTAGAGCAACGAGCTGCATTGCTAGTGGGTCACACTATGCTCTAACACAGTCCTTTAGTCTTCATCTTCATTTGTGCCACAATGAAAAAGTAATGGATTTGTCTTTGAAGACATCTCTAAGTAATTTCCCCTCCCATCAGTATCTTCTGAAAGTCTGTCAGGTTCAGATACATGGCTTTCTTCTTGTTCCTGTAAAATGCAGCCTGGAGTAGCCGATCCTTCAGGCTGTTCTGAAAGTCTAATTGCAGTGTGCATTTGCTTTTCTAATTCCTCTATCAATTTTCCAGGAGGAGTTGTAGATTGCAAAGAAACCTTTGATTTTTCATCACTAACCTCAAACATCGAAGTGTTTGTGCCCTGCCTTAATCCATTACAGTCAATAAGTGGAGCTGTCCTCTCCCCTTGAAGCGTGTCTTGTACAGAATTTATTTCCCCATCTTCGCTGGTTGAGGACTCTGGCTCATCTGAATCAGAGCCTTCTGTCTCAGATGAAGAACTGCTTGATTCTTCACAGTCGCTTGTCTCCGACTCAGAGGAAGGCAGCTGTTGCCTGGAAACTCTGCCAGCAGCTTTTAACATGCTCTCTTCCTCTTGTACCAGCACTGCTGCTGCTTCCAGCTCTTCTAGTTCAAATCCTATGTGGGACTTAGCGAGTGTGGTTTTCTGCAAGGACTCAGAGAGTGCAGCCAACTTTTTTGACCTTTAACAAAGAAAAAGATACAGAACTTTACAAACAGAACTTTCCCATCTGAAAATGAGAACACAAATCTTAAACATTCCTACTATTTTTGCTTGGTTTGCAGACAACTTTCTCCTTCCATTATGATTGTAAAAGTAGATGCTACAGAGGGAGGAAGATCAGAAATATTCACAATTACTATTATTTTGGGTAGCCTTTTCCCACAAGGCTAGCCAATACCCCACTGAAAGTCTACGGTGACACTTTCAGGAAAGACAGTGCTTCTTTGATGTTTCAGCAGTGCACAGTAAGGGAAAACTGACCTTTTCAGGAATGCTGATAGCAGCAAATGCAGTATTTGGCTTGCTGGATTAAGTTTACATGCAGCAATATACTTTTGGGTTACTGCCCTTCCAGATATGCCTGTTAAATGCAGATGAACTGATAGAACATAACTGATCAGGTCTATCATGGTGACACATTCTCCTCCTTTCAAAGCTAGCTTTGTGCACCCATGATAGCAGGAGATGTTCAGCGCTGTCTGTAGATATGCTTTACCTTTCACATATAACTCAGCTTAAATATAACAGAAATATCAGGAGCATTTAGATAAACACCTCTGATACTGTAGGCACGCTACATCAGCTTCAGATCTTTGGTACAGCCAAACCCATTTCCTCAAGTGTTTTGAAGTCAGCACATGCTTTACCAGAAATGTGAATCATGGCTTTATAAATAGAGAGAACAAGAAGTAAGAGAGTGCCTTGAAACAGGGGGAGGGACGGAGGGGAAGGGGAGTGTAAAGGGAAAAAGGGGTATAGAATAACAAACATACATCCTGTTTCTTGTTGTAGAGTTTTGCCTCAGACTATCAATCAACTTTTCACCACTTCCTGTAACAGCAGGTCTACTATAAATCCTGCAGTAACTGACTGGGTTTCATTTCCTCTGCCAAACCTGCTAACCTGCAAGGCATGACACACTGACACTGGAGCAAGTAGCTGATAATGTAATACATGACTCCTGCGAGGCAAAAGTTAAAGCGCTTGTTCTCTCAGTTGAACGATTTTAAAGATCTTTATATTCTATTTCCCGGGGGGCATAATTACTCAGTATAACATAGACACGTCATTTTTTTTTTTCTCCTAAAGGAATTGCATTTAACAGTGGGGGAAGGGAAAGTCAATGCAGATTCTTTTTACAGAGACAGGAGAACGTTTAAAGCTAAACTTGGAATAAAACATACTAAAACTTCCTTAGTTCAACCCATAGACTTGGACAACTAAGAAATAAGTGTTTACCAGAAGTAACTGAAGCAACAAAGAAACATTTCTATTTCTAGGACTTTTCAATCTGAAGCTAAAAATTAAATCACATCATCCCAGCAGCCTCCACTATGAACACGGGTACCAAATCCGAGAAAGCTGCTTACTTAACACTGTTCCAGTTTTTTCTGTTTGATGATACATTTCCATTTTATTTTTGTCAAGAACTCGAAATTTTTCTTCAAAAGTTACAGAGAACTTGAGAAACTGCCAACCTAATTGGGAACACAGAAAGCATTCCCCCTGCTCTATACGTGAAAGGAAGCCAAGTGATAAACAGAAAGGTTCATGAAGCTCGGCAGTAGGTGGTAACAAAGTAAGAGGCTTGCAGGGAAATTTGCTCCTTGAACACATGGGTGAGAAGCTGGTTTATACCCCAAGTCACATGTTTATATCCTTTTCAGAATGCATTTTGCTTTGCTTTTGAAACAGTCTCTTTCCTTTCTTCTAATTATACCTATGTATGCTCACTGGAGGGAGGGGATGTCATCCAGAGGGACACAGACAGGCTGGAGAAGTGGGCCAGTGCGAACTTCATGAAGTTCAACAACGCCAAGTGCAATGTCCTGCATGTGGGTCATGGCAATCCCAGGCACAAATACAGGATGAGGGGAGAATGGACTGAGAGCAGCCCTGAGGAAGGAGGACTTGGAGCTGTTGGTTCATGAGAAAGAAGCTTAATATGACCCAGCAATGTGTGCTTGCAGCCCAGAAACCAACCATGTCCTGAGCTGTATCAAAAGGAGCGTGAGCAGCAGATCGAGGAAGGGGATTCTCCTCTACTCTGCTCTTGTGAGACCTCACCTGCAGTCTGGCATCCAGCTCTGGGGCCACAATATAAGCAGGACATGGACCTGTTGGAGCAAGTCCAGAGGAGGCCATGAAGATGATAAGGGGGCTGAAGCAGCTCTGCTCTGGAGCCCGGCTGAGAGAGCTGGGCTTGGTCAGCCTGGAGAAGAGAAGGCTCCTGGGAGAACTTAGAGCAGCTCCCAGTGCCTACAGGGGCTGCAAGAAAGCTGGAGAAGGACTTTTTACAAGGGCCTGTAAGGACAGGACAAGGGGGAATGGCTTTAACCTGACAGAGGTGAGATTAAGATTAGACATTATGAAGAAATTCTTCACTATGAGGGTGCTGAGGCGCTGTCACAGGGTGCCCAGAGAAGCTGTGGCTGCCCCATCCCTGGCAGGGTTCAAGGCCAGGTTGGACGGGGCTTGGAGCAACTTGATCTAGTGGAAGGTGTCCCTGCCAATCGCAGGGGGAGTTGGAACCAGATGATTTCTGAAGTCCCTTCTAACCCAAACCATCCTGTGATTCCACGTGTGTGCATGTGTCCCCTTCCCCTGAGAGAGTTAATAATGTGAAAGTACAACCCTTTTTACTGTCCTACTGCCTGACTGTTCACAAGTACACAACAATCTTTAAAAGCCGAATGTGCCTTGTGACAGAGAACAGTTCTGTACCCATATTATATGTAGTTCATTCAGCAACTAACTGTAGGCACAACCATTTCCTCTAGTGATACATCTCCAGCTTCAGCCACCTCAGTCTCACCTACCTATTTTACTACTGCCATTATGGATAGCAAATAAACTTCAAAAGCACTGTTTGTCCTCTCGCCTCTTCTGTCATGTCTGTCACTTTGTTTCCAAATCCTCTATTTTTTTAATTTTCCTTATTTCTGCTGTTCTGATTTTTCATTAATATTTTTCCTGCTAGATATTCTCAGTCCCTGAAATCACACCCTTAAAACCCTCTCCTCCTCCTTTACTGTTCTCTTATAATCCACTTAACATGTTAGATACAGAAGCATGTCACATAACTGCATCAAGTATTAAGGAGACGTATGGCAGCATGTACTTTCTGGCATTAATAAATACTTCACTGCCCTCCATTTTACTTAATGCGTAGTGTTAAGGAAGAAAACACAGTGATAAACTGATTTGACTCAACACACATTATGTTACTAAATTAGATGTGGTCCTACTGACAGATAAAACGAATGGCCTCTCTAAAGCAGCAAGTGTTTGATCACTCTATACACAAATGGTTTTTTATCAATGAGTTCAAAGAGAAGAAATGAAAAGGCTGGTGCTTGACAAATACAGACAGACACCAGTCCTACCAGGTAACTGTAAAACTGCAGAAGGCATTCTGCGCCTGAAAACCTTGGGTTAATTCCTTTGGTGTGATCAAAATACACATCAAAACAATGACAATAATTGATTTTGTAAACCAATTGTGGCTTCAAGTTTCACATTTAGTCCTTTTTCCCCAAAGGTTTTGAGAGAACTACTGAGACAGGGCATGCTTTTCATCTTTACAAAGGATTACAGGAAAAAAAAGCCATTGATTAAACAGTCTGCTCTTCCCTTCTAACAATCACAGCACAAATGGACACTGCTTGGACGAGGGAACGCCTGCAAAGGCCCACAATTCCATCTGTCCTCTTAACCTCTGTAACTGCCTTACTTCAAGTCTCTCACACAGTGGTCCCATGGAGCAGTGTGACTGCCAAAACCATGCACAAGTCCATACAGTCCATGAACTACCAATCGGCATGTTGCAGGACAGGGGAAGAGGGGCAGACCTTCTTCCTCTCTACACTATCAGCGCCCCAAAGAGCATGTCAGGCCAACCACAGTAGGAATCTTCTAATAAACAATTTTAAAAATAGAATATATTTTACTAATTTTCTTAGCTCTAAGCCACATCAGGTATTAGATTTATATAACATGGAAGTCTCCTTTCCAGTTACTCAAATTTATACATAAAAGCAGAGAACCCCACTCCCCAGCTTTCAAATCTATTAAAAGGGAAAAAAGGATTACTTGAAGAACAGCTTGCTTCCCCCCCTTTTCCCCTAACTAACAGAATAAGAATTAGCTATCTGTCCTCCTTGTTTAAGGCAATTACCTAATATCAAGGAAAACTGACTTTCAGGAGTGCATTTCACATCAGCTTTAAGAAAAGGTGGCAGCACTTAATGGACAAAACCCAAGGAAATCAACATAAAAATCAGAGCATGGAAATACTTTCAACACAAGATTGGGGGTCTCTGAGCTAATGATTTCCTTAGCTGAAAGATAAGCAACAATTCAGGATACAAAAACAAGACACCAGAAATGACATATTGTGTATTAGAGACTTGCTGTAAACAGGTCCTGCTGTTTCCAAAATCTTTTGAGGAATGTTTTAGAGATTAGACAGCAAATACTTCAGTTTCTCAAGTATGATTAATGGAATTTCATGATTACTTTCAGACATGCTCATTCAGTAGGCACATATGTGGTAATGATATTGCGTTGTTATGGTGCTAGTGTTCTTACATAAACATGCATAATAAGCTTTAAAGGTGCGATACATTATAATTATTAGTTATCACGATATCAGTTGCTTTAGAAAAATGTTTAATAACAGGTTAAACTGAGCAGATGCATGTTTTGCTTAATGTATTACTTTGAGGAACAGACAGCAGCAGCATCTCAGGGCTTGCCCATGTAGTCTGGAATTTAGATTTCAAGACAGAACTACCGTAGGCCTTGTCTAGGCATAGGAGAGAGTCCCTCCATGTGTTAGAAGAAGAAAAAAATCTTGTTCCGGAGATTTCAGATTACAAAAGAGTGAAACTGGGGTTAAAAGAACAAAAGATCACGAGATTCAGCAAATAAAAGGAGACGGATAAAACAAGGGGAAAAAAAGAGGATTACGGCAACAGGAAAGGGAAATCATGAGTTTTAAAGCAAAGCCCACCTGTGGCAGCACAAAGGGAAGTGATGGTGATAGCAACTGACTGCAATGACAAGACGTAAGCAGCAGCCAGAGTGGGAGGAGAGCAGGATGCAACTTCTCCGGTTCCAGATTAATGCTTCTAAGACCTTTGGGTCTACCTTCTGTTCTGAGGAATAAAGAAGGCACTAGGATCTGAGGAATCAAGACAGCTCATATCTCCAGAACACAGAGTTGTGAGAAGAAGGTCTCACAGAAGACATACATTAGGGATTTGATTGTTTCCAAGGAAGATTTAACATAAGCTGGAAGGGAAGACAAAAAAAAGTCAACCTAGCCACAGAAAGTAAAAAATAAATGCAGAACTTGGGCGATGCATCCAGCCACAAAATCCACTTTCTTCCCAAATGCTGAAAAAAGTAATCATGCTTCTGTATACTATGTCCATCAGTCAACATTAGTACTACAAAACAAAAAGGTTTTAAGAAGGAGTGTTAATGGACCAGGCCGTTCCATCTGCCTTACATCCAATTCTCTTGCTTTAGCAGTTTAGTTATATACAAAGAAGTAAACAAACAAAACTCAAAGACTGCTTGAAAATATGACAACATTCTGTATGATTGGTGGCACTGCATACTCCATCATGGCATGGGAGTTAAGTATCTAAAACACTGCGCAGAGTATTCGCAAACATGGCAGTAGACAGCCAAACTGGCAGTACAGCCTTTCAAAGCAGGAGTCAGTAATATTTCACCACGGAATGAAAAATGACATCTTCTTGCACAGGCACAAGCTCCAGCTTGCTTCTGTTTTGTAAACAAGAGGATTATTTCTACTGCCTCGTAAGTTTTCTGAAGTACAGAGTGTAAACTAGGGGTAAGACACAGCAAAATACAACAGAACATTCTCATTATCTCCCCCGGCTCAATCACAATCAAGTCAGTGTACAGCATGCAAGTGCTGTCATAGCAGATTGAGCTGCTCTTGCCCAAGCACAACACAAAAGCAAGCATGGGAACCTACACATCTAAATCATTGCTAACAGCTTTGGTTACCAGCCTGGTGTTTGAATGTGACCTAACTGGTCCTGGAACCAAGCTGAAGCCTAACTAATCTTGGAATTAACTTAAGTCTTGTTATATTATGTTGTTTGAATGTGGTTAAGGCTACTCGCTATGTTATAATGGGAATCAGTCCTCCATGCTAGCAGTGCTCTAACCTGGCTCTACAGGGCTGACAAGCCCTGTTTTAAGTGTAAACCACCTTAATTATCTTTACATCTTACAGGCAAGATTAACAAGTCTCATAGAAACAGTAGATGCTTCAAGTGCAGACATGCCTTTGCAGTGTCATAGGTTCCACCAAATACGAAAATAGATCTGCCTCACTGTCAAGAAGCCATCTCCTGGTAGGCCTACAATTCCTTGAGATGCATTCAAATACCAACTAGCAGGATGCTTGTGCCAGTCAGCAGGGCTGATAAATATAAAAAGGACAGCTATTTAACTTAGCTCCACTCAGCAAGAGCTCTGGACACACAGAATCCAGCCATTAGTGAAGTTGTCGCATTAAGCAAAAGGCATTTTGCCTGTGGGATCACAAGGTTCTCTCAACTGCCTTAACTTTATGTATTTACTGAATGAGAAGTTACCAAATTTAAGGAGAAAGTATCAGTCTATAATCAAACCACCTTTCTCAACAAGGCCTGACAAAACTCAGACTTATACGAGGCAATGTTTCACAGACAACCTCTTCTTAGATAAATCAGATAAGATAACAAGCAATACAACCAGTCAAGAGTATAACCACTTTAAATGTGTTCCAAATAACATACCTGGCAGCATTGCTTATAATTTCCCACAATTATTCTTTTAGCCAGAGGCATCAAAAGTATTAAGACAATTCCAGAGTTAATATCTCGGACATCACCAGATATTATCCTTCAGTAGAGCCTCAGCAGTTCAGATACAGAGAACGTGCAAATTCAGTATCTGCAAGACACTGAAATGACAGTTAAACTATAAGGGATAATGAAATCTTCTGCCTTGCCACAAGACTTGTTGAGGACAGGCTGCAACAGGACATGGCTAATTATTTCTGCATGGGCCGTCACTGGTGACCAAAAGGGGACCTGCAAAAGGGGCAGACTCTCCAGACCCTTCAGATCATCTTATTTTTCCCCTGCCCAGAGTGGTTCGTGCTGGATTCTATCCATCACTGTCTGCCCAGGCACAAGGGGTATCAAGAGACATTGTTCAGTCGCTTGATAATGCCAACACTGACTTCCCACAGGAACTCTGTCATGATCTTGATGAAAATCAATAATCCTATGGCAGTAAGTCTACTACTTCAGCTCCCTCAAAGCAGAAGGCACAGCCAACCATGATAACAAAAGATGAAAATGTAAGCTCACACAAGAATGACACAGCTGACAAAGCATCCAACTATTCTTAAATATACTGAAGAGGAAAATAAATCGCTCTTCCATCTAAAATCCAGATGTCCCCCCTAGTTCGACACAGCTGCCTGAGCAACCAAACTGATGAGCTTTAGGGAAAGACTCCTGAAGTGAGCATTGCTGCCTGTTAGGCAACTCTCTAAGTCACTGGAACAGCATATTCTGACACCCGGAAGTGGAGATAATGTGAGGGAAGAAACAGACACTATAAAAATGCAATAACATAACTTATGATCTTTAAACCAACAGTAAGTAGCGTGCTTCCTTCAGAAATGCACCTAACAAAGCCAAGCATCCCTCCACACTTGACATACAGCTTCAAACAGCTAGAGAGAAGAAAACAATATACTGATTGAATTCTTACGACATAGAATTGAAAGGCAATTTGATTTTAATAAAATATTCAAGACTTGAAAAAGTCTAGGTTTGATCAACCCTGACTGGTAAAACGCAGAAGCAAGAATGGTGATGGCATTGAATGCAAAAGCAGACTTAATGTAGAAACATCTGAAGTCAACATGCACCAAAAAAAGCACAAATGATTGAATAATGAAATTAGGTAAAAAAGAAAAATATGTATCTTCCAGTTCAGAAAATAATCTTTACAAATGGACTTTCAGCTGCAATAACGAGAAACTCATCACACTAAACACACCATCCATTCAACAAAACTACTCTTCAGAAGTCCTAGGTTACAAAAGAACATGAGCTTCAGAATCTGCCTGGAGATAAGAGGCTAAGATCCAATTATACCTTTCAAGCATGTGTTTTATATGAGACGTTATATTTCACCATTTTTATTTCCCTTTCAAGGTTACTTCTAAGGAGTGCTTCAAATTATACACTAGTCCATGACCTCCAACCATAGTGAAGTAGTTTTGAAAAAGCAAGCTCAGGATCAGTGAGCTAAAATGCTCCAAATTAAGTTCTGAAAGAAATGCACAACAGAAAGCCTGTAGTCTTGTAAGTGTTAACAGACAGTGACAACCACTTTGCCTATCTGCACACAGTGTGCATTACAGACTATGACAAGGAATGTAACCTCACACTCATTTTAGTGCAAAGTACCTCATACATGCCTTTACCCCAATTCCCCACAGGCTTGGGGAAACTTTTATTTCATCTAGCCTCTGGGAACAGTTATCCTCTATGGTGAAACATGGCTAAAACTTAACAAAGCGTAACGATGCTACCATAAAGTTTAAGGCATGAGGTGGAAAAGAAAATACACATGGCACCTGAACCACAGGGCAACCCTTTCACTGAAAGAAAAGGCCCTCATTCAGAAGAGCACAGATAATACTGTTCTATACCTGCACCATGCACAGAAGATGCCATAGGGTCATAATGAACAGAAAAGTCTAAAACCTATTTGACATCTCTATTCAAAGAAGGCACCTCTAGCCACAAAATTCATTACCGCATCAATCAAACAGAAAGATAAAGTGGCAACATTTACTAAGTCACTTTCCAGCATTCATCAGCTGGTTAGCCCATCATAACCTTACCTGGCTTACGAGATCTGAAAGAATCACAGAATAGGGAGTACATTAACAGAGAGGAACACCACCAGCAGCACTCAACAGTTTCACATGCTTAGTTTATTATATGTTTTTATAGTAAGTGGCAGAACCACTAACTAACTCCATTAAAATCTCATTAGCTCTGATCAATGAGTATGGAAGATAATACAAGAACAAAGCTGAATTTAATGTGTTAGTGAAGGAGAAACAGAACCATTTTCTTCAGGAGTCAGGTAAAATGGACCTAAAATTTAACTAATCTTCTATATTATCTGCAGCAAAAAAAGAGACAGATGAATGTAAACACAACAGAAATAACGCAACATTTGTTCACATGATGTACTACTAGATTAACCACTGTCTTCACAGGAAAGAAACACACAAACCACTAATGTCTGCTTCATTTCTATACTTCCTTATGAAAAGCCAGCTGCTAAAATAATATGTGCTCAGTCTATTCAAGGTATTTGATGTAACTGCAGGAAAGAACTCATTCTTTCCATTTCTCAAGAAGATGGATTCTGTTTTTTAGTCTGAATAGCTCAGGTATATATAAGTTTATAATGTCCATGTCTATACTAACTGTTAATTATTTCCTTTCTAACAACTCCTGGAAACCAGGCTACTTCAATCAAATTTAAGAGCTAACTAGAGTTTAATAAAAGATCTTTACTTGATGAAAATAAGCAGACGTGTAAATAATGACCCTCATAAGAAAAGACAAGCAGAACACAGCTATCGTGTACTGGCTCACTAGAAAGCCATGACCAAATATGATCAGTGCTAAAACCAGCTACTGCTTATGCTGCCTGTTGCCTGGTAGAGGTATCAAACGATGTGGTGAAGAGATTAGGGCACAAGGCTCAGGTTTGTAGAAGTACATGACATCTTTTTTTGCTCCCTCCCTTGTAGACATCAGACAAAATGGGGACTGGAAAAGTGTTAACACCAAGCAAAATCTTTGTCTTAAACATAGGAAAACCACACTGTAAAAAAAAAAAAAAGAGAGCACTGGGCTCAGAAAGAAGTCAGGAAAATACACCTCCCTATAAGCAAGATGCCACCACTTCAAATTGACAGGATTAGAAGAGCAGAAATCCAGTACAAAGAGACTATTTTTGACAAGAGAAACCCATCACTTATCTTCAGGTGACAAAAAGCAGTCCTGCACCATAGAACAATGGCTAATGTGGAAGAATCCAGTGGGTTTAAGAGGAACATAAGATGCTTTCATCTTGAAATTCAGGCTTTTAAAAGGCATTAAATGAATTCTGAAACTAAGAGAATGACATACTTACACTTCAATCCAACTTGCAGCCTTGTAAACATGAATTGCTATCTACATAGCTTAAAGTATTACAGTTTGTTAACCATAAATCAAATATAAAGCACAGCACCATCGTTTCAATTTAACTGACTTATGTTAATAAGTCTGAGTATTACAAGTGACTTTCCCTCCATATTTATTCTGAAATTCCACATACTTCTTTCATACTGATCTAAATACTGCATGAGTTGAACTGCACATTTGTAAATGTTTAAAAAAAATAAAAAATGAAGCTTTCCAATATAACATCTTACTTCATTACTTGGTCTTTTCGATAAGTTGAAACCAAACTTTTATAATCATGGATTATAAAAGAAATCAAGTGCAGCTTAGTTATGTAGCTGATCCTATGAAAACATTCATAAGATAAAACAGACTTGGAATTAATATTGGACTATAAAAAGAATGTGAATGGTATTTATATGTTTTAGGAATACTTTAACTGAGCTTAGAAGCAGCTCCGTGTTGCCAAAATAGCTTCGGAAAGTTGCAGCCAGTCCAAACATTTAACAATGGCACAGCTTCCAAAGTCATATATGATAAATACAAATAATGAAGGACGAATAGGTAACTCACCACAATAGAGACAGTGAGAAAGTAACAGATTTTATAATGTGATAGAAAGCATTGGCTACATTTCAGAAACGGAACAATTGTTTTACATTAGCCCTGTCTCCCTCAAATTTCTTAACTGCCATTACCTAGAATTTGGTCTTCACCATCACTGCTGGTGATCCACAAGACAGCACTCTTAATACTGTAAATAATACAATTTGTATTACAATATGGGAATGAAAGCTACTCACAGAAAGCAGTGCAGAAAATGTGAATTTCAGTGTCAGGATAATGTTAGTAAACTCATGTATTACAAAAATAACAACAAGGACAATGGACAGGCTTAAAGGCACAATAACAAACACATTACTCCAACATGATCCTACCCCTTTACAATGTAATTTAACCACCAAACAACAGAAGTCCAAGTCAGGTTGATCAGAGTTTTAATGCCAACACTGCTCCATTGCTTCTGAATGAGGCCCTTAACACTTAGTGGGAGAACACCACCTGCAGCCTTCCCACTCACAATCCATTTTCAACTCACACAACCTAAACATAACAAGACACTACCTGATCATCTTGCAAACTTCTTGCAGGAA
The DNA here is from genome assembly GCA_017639245.1 of Myiopsitta monachus. Classification (NCBI taxonomy): domain Eukaryota; kingdom Metazoa; phylum Chordata; class Aves; order Psittaciformes; family Psittacidae; genus Myiopsitta; species Myiopsitta monachus. Next base: position 16,025,057 of record CM029929.1, on the reverse strand, counting down.
ATCAGACTTTTTGCAAGGGCATAAACTGAATGGCCTGCTCCCATCCTCTCACTCCACACCCTGCTGTGCTTGTGGGACACCCAGTATCAGACACTCTAGTGGATGATCATGCCCCTTATGAATAACAGTAATTAATAGCAATAATAATAGCACCACCCCCCACTGAACTGGCTGAAAATCTGTCTTCTTGACCACAACAGGACAACTTGCAGGCCATGGCCCAGTTCTTGCAAGGAGATGTTTCCAGGGAATAGTGGACAGCAGGCATTAGGCCACAGGCTAAGTTACCATCTCATTCCACACTTGTTTCCTTTCTCATTCTTCCTCTGCTCTGTCCTGAGATTCATGGGTCAATCACTGCAAGGGGTAGGTGGAAGAGACCAAGCAAGCTACTGACAAGGCTGGAAACAAAATAGGAAGACATTATCAGCCTGCAGATCAGTTTTCCACTTTGATCACAGCTGCACACTCCACCTGCTGAGAAAGGCAACAACCACACAAGCTCATCCTTCCCCTAGTCAAAACAGAAGAGGAGTCAGCTGAGATGTGCTGACTGAAAAGACATGACACAGATCACTGACCGTTCTGCAGGCAGAGAGGCACTGCCTCCCAACAACTTTGGAAAATCAAAGCAGTAGCCTGAGGGGGAAAAAGAAGTGGCTTTCTTCTTTGCCTTCTCTACCAACAGCAAGGTGCATTCAGACACAGCCTGAAGGAATATGGGCTATAGAAAAGCAATGGAATAAATAGGAAAAAAAACAACAGAGGAAAGGAGAGGAAAGACATCAAAGGAAACTGCAGCTAGCAGCTGGGAGGAGAGATTAAATCCCTTGTTAAAAATCCATGTTTTACAAAGCTTGCTAAAACATATATAAAGAGGAACTTCTAGTATTATATCCACCTGTCTATCACCTTTTTCAGCCTTCAGGGCTAACAGTGTTTTGCTTTAAGCCTCTTAAGTCAGCGTATTACATTACTTGGGTATTGTTATTTACAAAGTGCTCTACATGCACCTACTGCTTTACAGACAATTGAAGTGACAGCTCAGGCCTTAAATAAGACGCAACATTTAATGAGAGGCATGCCAGCTCAGGATGACAGTACACAAAAAGAAACTGTATTAAAAACATGCATCAAAACAATGAAACAGGAGACATACAATGTGCTTGCAAATTATTAATTACTATTTTTAAAACAAAGAATGGAGATCTAAAGATTAAGATCAGATGATTCAGGATGAGAATAATAAATCTGGGGACCAACAGCCTACATACTGTTTGATGAACTGGTAAACCCTTATTTAAGTTTTAAGGAAAATGATAGCATTTCTCTTGTAAGACTAGAAAAGCCTGTTTTAGTAGCGTAATAAATTACACAGAATCTCAAATACTTTCTGCACCAGACCCATAGCTAGTGTTAGAACCACAAGGTGTTTTTCAGCTAGGCTATCTTGGTGGAAACAAATAATACAGTACAGAACTACCCAACATCCAGAGGAGAATGAGCCACCTCGTAATTCCTCTTCGCTAGGAAAACATGAAAACTTATTGCTGCCTGAATTTTTCTTGTTTCCTGTTCAACTACATGGATTTTATTCATAGTTCTTTTTTGTCATACTAAACAATGGATAAGAACTGAAATCTATATCCCATCATGTCTGCAGACAAGTCCAAATCAATCTTTAACTTTCTTATCAATGAACTACTGAGTTCACTGGGTCTCTCACTGCAACACAGGTCATTCAGATGTGTACATTCATGGAACCTTTTTTCCCCAGATTCTCTCATTTTTTCAACATCTTTTTGAATAGACACTAGAATTAGTCTGTGGTTTAGCACAGTCTCACAAATCATCTATTTTAAGTCATGCCACTTCCTTCTCCTAAATGATACTACTCTGCTTTTCAGCTGAAGATTGCACTCACCTTCTTACCTCTTCAGAGATAAATAGGTGCTCAGATTCAAACCATTCCCAAGCACGGCACAGCCTATTTTTCTAGAGCTGCTGCCCTCAATTGTCTTGTATTCTCCAATGTATAACTGTGATCTACAGTCTTTTATTGTGAATATGCCATCTTATACTTGGCTGTATTAAAATGCACACTGTTGAATGAAGCACATGTTGCCTGTGCAATTCACTTTCTACTTTTAACTAAATAAAATATAGTATTACAATTTTTTTATTTAAAAAGACATACACTGTATTTTTTTACAGACTGTTAAAGATATTGGACTGTGCTCACAAAGACTCTGAAAACAATGGATTATCTTAAGTTTACATAGCAACAAAAGCCTGTCTTTTTACAGGCTTTTTTCACACACACACCCCTTTTCAATGTTTGCTAGAACACTGACATATTAGTAACTCCTACAGTTGGTGGTATATAAACTGAAATATGCATAAAATGAACCTCAAAGAGAACATCTGAAGTGGCCACTCCCATTATTGGTAAAAGCTCAAAAATCAGCTGGGACATCTGAAAGTTAATACAGTACTGCAGGCCTCCAAAGAAGTGAATGAAAAGCAAACCTAACGCAGCATGACTACTCAAGACAGTATGCAAACATACTGCTGCATGCTGAACTAGCTGCCAGCAGTAGTAATGCCAGTTTGCAAAGACTGCTAAGAAGGAATTACAGTAATTACAGCAAGTCATCACAGGACAGTAAGGGTGAAGCGAGACAACCAGATAAAACACAGCTTTCTTGCTGTGTTTATGGGAAAAATGTGACCGCAGTAGCACCACGATTTTTTGGTTTATCCCTTACACCTGTGCGGCTCTTACTAAGATGAAACAGCAAAGGAAACAGCCTTCAAATCAAAATCTCCAAACGCCAACAAGTTGGTTTGTAGGGGGCTGGGCAGGGAATTAAGAAGCTTCAGTGTATCCACAATGACAATACTATTAAAGAAGCATAGTCAAAAATATAATCCCCTAACTACAAGACAGACTGAAATAAAGGATTTTGTGAGCATGGCAATGGGGTGCTTACACTACCTGGTAAGTAATAAAACTGGCTACATCAGAACATAATGCTGATGGCAAGGCTGCTTTCAAAGCAGTAAGGTGAAAACAATTCAGCTTTCCTTTGCACCACCTGCTTTGAATACCAGAGTTTTTAATCCAACCTGACACTACCACAGCCTCCACTAAGCCAAAGTTAACATGGGCAGCAGCGAAGGCAAAGTAAAACCTAGAGAGTTTTAACTGTAACTAGAGAGTAGGGCACAGCTGACCATGAAACTAATACACATAAAATATAATACTACATGAGGTATATTCTGCCTAAGGTCTCAAATGTATGAAGTGCTTTAAACATGCTGTACAATTTAGTTGAAACCCACCGAGGCAAGAAGCAGGGTTTTCATCCAGAACTTATTACTGTTTATACCTTTGTTCTTCTGAGTCTCGGATGTCAAAAATTAGCATATTCCTTGAGCATCTGACAACACTTTAAAGCACTGATTAATTTTCCTTATCTGTTAACACACTCCCTCCTCCCCCCATTATAGATTGAAAATTTAACAAACATGTTAGCAGTTCATCATTGAAAACCTTTTAGGATAATTTTGTTCCTGCATCCTCCTATCTGAATGCTTTCATAACAGAGGTGCAGTTAACAAGTTACTGTTCAGCCCTCATTTAACAATACACTCCCAAGTTCCAAATGTTACATGGCAATGCCACAGAGTGAATAGGACTGCATGAATATCAACCCTACAAGCAGCAAAAAGATACAAAAAAAATAAATAAAATCAACAGCCTGTTTTTGCTCTATTCAAGTATTTTGAGCTTTACAAAACCCTGAACCCCTAAAGACAGCAAACATGCCAAGAAACAGCTGCAGAAATGGCACAATGAAAACAAGTTGCTACACAGTTTGAAACACTTTTCAAAGTTTCCCAGGTCTTAGCAAATAATAACCCTGTCAAATCTCTTCGGTTTGCAGATAGATGATCCGTTTCACAAACAATTTTAACACACAACTGGAATATATGTTTAAATTTCATCTGTATTAATCTGAAGATTGAAATCTTTAAGCTTCTGTAGGCAAGTATGCTCTATGCTACAAAATAAAAATTTTCCAAATGTAACAAAAGCTTAAGGTAACTCTTTCAGGAAGGATATAATGCATAACCTACTCTCAAATGCTTTTTGCCCTACAAGCAAGGACAGCATAGGATAAGGGCAAGCTGGTCATGTGTAACAAGATATAAGTAAATAAGTTGCTCTACAGAGTAGAGAACCTAATGTAAATTAGTAATAAAACTATATAGCCATGTCAATACTTACATGAACTGAAGAGAGGCATCTGAAGATTCAGTGCTGTACAGTGTATTTAAATAGGCACAACCACAGCCAAACTACCAGCACTACTCTGATTATCAAATGTATGCTTTAAAAAGTGTTAGAAGGCTGTCTCAGACATCCAAACCTGGTCCTTTTCACAAACAGAAAGAGATGGTAACTTGTAAAATAAATGGTAAAAGTCAGACAAAGCCAAGAAAGAGGTCAGAATGAACATAAAGAAATCTTTCTTCTACAAAACTTTAACCAATGCAACAGACAAACTATGACACTGAAGGTCAAGTTCCTTACTCCCTTGTGTAACTTTATGATCCAATGTTACACAGGCAGTAAATATTCGAGATCTCAAAGATCTTATTTTCTTATTCTGAAAGACTTGGGCACCTTAATATCTTTGCAGCATCAGGTCTTGACTCTTCAGGCCCACATTATACTATATTGATTAAAACAGTAATTCAGACAACCTGGGGAAAAGAAAAGGGGGGCTGAACAATCACAGTCTATCTCATCACCTCAGTGACATGCTGTGAATGTAATTAATCCTACATTTAGAGAACTTCACATCCTACACATAAAGCAGCAACTCCCTGCTGGCTTCAGACTAGGTAATTTTGTAACAAGGACTAGGTTTCAATTATAACAAAGAGATGAAAAGGAAAACAGACCTATGAAGCTAGCCTATCTTTTAGGATATGTCTCACCTGCAAATCAAGAGACGCAAATATAACATGCTTTGAAATATCTTTGCTTGAATTTAGTTAGTTCCAATGAAGACAGCAGCTTCTACAGAGACTGTATAAATGCCACCAGGAATCCTGATTTTTATTTAAATAGTCCATGCTTGAACTGGCATGTTACAGTCATCCAAATTAGCAAGATTACATTTGTCTCAGGCTGTGAAGCACATATACTTAGCGTGTACGCAGAGCACACATATACTAAACCGGTCTATACACCAGTATAACAAATCAAGTTGCAGATACAGTTCCAAAGGGCTCACTGAGGCAGGTCATCTCTCTCAACATACAGATCTCCTTTACTGTGCAAGTTGAAGCTACTGTGATACACAACACAAATAATTCTATAATTTTTTGCAATAGAACAGATGAATAAAAGGTGAGGTGGTAAGTTAAAAAGCAGAAAAATAGGGACAATGAAAAATATAATCAAATTACATGGGAACAGCTTATTCTCCTACATTCCTCATACACATAAATCTTTGAGAAGTATACAATTGTGCATAAGTAAGTGTACTAACCCTTTGGAAAGTGCCAGAAACACTAACAGCTTCACCTCAAATCCAGGAACACAGAAGATATACATTAGATAAAGTTACACATTTCAAATTACACGTGTATTCAAATGTCAAGTAAAAATACTTAAAATCAGCATGGGCTTAATTGTTCTCTTCTGCAGGGATGCAGGACAGCATGCATTGAACTGCTTGCCTGGAGAAGGACTCTAGGAAGTCGATCAGCCCTCCACTTATCCACTCACACTATGGCCAGCAGGCATCAAGCAGCTCAGCTACCAGAAGACATATATGTACAACATCAGACAAGAAGCAGCAACATGAATAGAGACTGGCACAAAGGGGGATACGTAACACTGGAGAAAGGCATCAGGCTGCACAAAGGAACCTCAGCACAGCAAGTCAGTGGGTAAATGTCTGACTTCTAATAAATGGCACAATTCCCATGGGGTCACAGACACAGAACTCCCCTCCGGCAGAAGGGGAAAAGCTCTCCTGCAACAAACCCAGGCTCCCCTGATCTTAGCAGCCCATATTGCAGCTCTCAGATAATCAGGGTTTCCCCGAAATTCCTCCTCTCCCTCATCTCCTTCTGCTCAAAGTAAGGTGTGAAAGATGGAGGAAAGCTCAGACTTCTAATACAAATGCAGTCAAACTTCTCCTTGGAGAGGCTGCCATATGTATAATGGGGGTTTGTAAAAGCTCTGACCTAAAAGGAAAAAAAAGGCATGCAAAGCAGACAAATTAAATTTAATTTTATTATGGAAATGAAAGTAATAACGGAAGTGACAGCAGGGTGGATGATAAGCTCACTTAGCAGGGGGATCAAATGAAGTGATGACATGTCATTATGACCTCAGGGGTTAAAGATGCAATTTTCCATCTGGCTGCATCTGGCTTTTCAACACAGACCTCGACACCACCTGCCGAGATTTACTACAAGCTGCCTTTGTCTCACTTTTGTTACCCAGGTTAACATTTACTTCTCCCTCTTTTCTGGCAAGTTTTGCTGAGCAACATGCTCCTTTTTTTCAAAGCCTAATGAACAGTTAAAAGGATTTACATGCCTCTTTATACAACAGGTCAAATTATTAATAGCAACTTCACAAGCAGCTCAAAGGCAGACTCTAGAAACCTAGAAAGCAGGTAAAATTAGCTTTATGATTAAAAACAGGAAGATGAAATTTTAGCTATACTTGGCTAACATCCTGCATTGTCTAAGACCTCTAGTACTTTTCACTTAGTAAGAGGTACCTGAATGAAATAATTTTTTCTGAGGGGGAAAAAATAAATAGTATTAAAGCACTAGCTTGTACTCACCACACCCAAGTGACTATTAGCCACCTGCATGTGTTTTATTCAGCTTAAGCATTTCCAATTCCAGGTACATTGTGCTTAAAAGAAATCATCTTTTGCCAGCCCAAGTGACACATTCACTTATTCATCTAATTTAGTCACAGCCAAACTATGATCTCAAACCAAATTTGTAATCAGCTACTGACACACTGTTGGCTATGAGGTTTGTGTATTTAAAAGCTAGTACCTACCAGCGGTGTTCCTCTTTTGGACACTTCATTTGGAATAGGACTCTACCTTCCCACCACTTAATACCTCCATTACCTTTTGCCTTCTTTTCTAAACCTACAGCTCCCAGACCTTTCTCTGCCAGCACAGGTGAGCTAAAAAGCTTGCTTCCAGCTGGTTTTAAAGTGACCATATTCTTCACTGAAAAGAACCTACAGTCTGTTTTAACTGTTTAAGCAATGAGGCCCCAACTTCCAGTAGGACTTGGTTACATACCAGGAAAAGAGAAGAATCAAAGAAAAACCCTCCAAAGGTTTTGAGAGTGCCCTGGAACTACAGCTATGAAGAGAGAGGAGAAAACTGAGACAAAGAAAGTTAATGAAACTTGAATAGAGCAAAGAATAGCTGAGACACAACACAGAGACTGACCAGACATGCAAATAATGTCACTGAAAGACCACCACAAAAACACCCATGCACACCTTCACCTCCCACAACTCTTTCTCCACAAAGGCAATTACCAGAGGGATGTTACAACCTTCTTCCCCTGGAACAAAAACTGTACCACCCTCCTTTTCAGACACCTTACTCACCTCGGGGAGCTGGGAACCCTTGTTCTTAATGGACAAGCCACCACCTATTTCTGTATCTGTTAAGGTATTTTCTGAATGACAAGAGAACCTGTTGTTACCTTCAACATAAAGGAAAAAACAAAGTGTTCCTGTTCACTTCACACATGCTCAACTTAAGCATATGCTTCACTGCTAAACAGGACAGGAATTACTTAAGCATATGCTTAAATGCTTTCCTGATTTAGACTCTAAAAACAGGAAAGGTTTCTGCAGTTCCTCTTTCTCTTGCTCTCCTAATGACAGACAACTATTGTGCCATGCCATTATGACAATAAGATAGCTTAATTGCCCTCTTTCCAGAAGCTGCCAGTTCTGCTTAACTGGTACATAATGTACATGTCTGGGAGTAAATGTGCTAATGTATCAGTCACTTATAACTACCACACGTTTTCCCCTGCTGTACTTAAAGCCTTGGTTTTTATGACTGTCTTGCTATACACTATACACACTGATACGGGCAGCAGTAATATAGAGTCTTACGCCTTGTTTCTTTGTGAAAGATGCACAAAATAACTTTCTCCTTCTCCATTTACTTTTTCAACTCCTGTATTTAAGGCGTGGCCAAGAAGAACTCAAAAATGACACTGTAAAATGAACTGGCTATTCCTACCTGTTCCTGGAGCTGATCAGGATGGATGAATGAATGAAAACGTTTGGAAACACCTGTAGTTGCTTTAGAATATTTTGTGCATTATTATCTATAAGGACATAGACATTGAAAGCATACAAAGAATAGAAATCAACAATATGTACAACATGTAATAAGTAGCTATGAACTGAAAGCCTTTAATTCTCTCAAAAGTACTGGCGGAGTCACATCTAAGCATAAAGCTTATGCAAGCTGGCTCAATTGTGTTTCATATTCCTCTTTCTGATCATGATTATTACCAAGTACCCTCTATATTCACTCACTGCTTCTTTTGTCCTGCGCACTTGTTTTTCCTCCTACAGTCTCTCATTAAATTGTGAACTAAAATACAAAGACTATATTTAAACTGTTTATGAGTCTATATGTTGCTATGTTAACAAATGCACCAATGGCATTTTTTGTTTGTATTAGTAATACCTTCCTTTTGAGAGAAACGTTACTTGCAACTCATACGTGTACTTCTGAAAGCCTTCAGAGAAGGCTGTTGAAGACATAAAAAGGGAGGGAGAAAAAATAACTGTATGAAAAATAGAATAAATCTAGCAAAAAAAATATAAAGCTTAGTAAGGACTTGAACATGCAGCTTTCTTTGTTCATTTAATCAATTTCTCCCTGTTTTCCTAAAAATATTTCTGTTTTTAAATTATTAAAGCATGCTGATACTTCTAACCAGTCTGGTTGCAGGGTGCCAAGACTCTGGAAATAAAGCCATGCTGGCTCCAGTTGATAGAACACAGGTGAGATGCAGAAGTGCTGAACAGGCACTTGGCCTGGAAGTGGCAGTCACTGTTTCCTCTCAAGTGAATTGAAAGCCAGAGAGCATTGCCAGGGAGAGGGAGCTGGCAGCAAGTACAGGGACAAGAGTACACAGTGCAGAGAGATCTGTGACACATTCTGCTGTTAATAATCAATTAGTACAACTGCTACAATCCATAAATCAACTGTTTCATGCAGATGTAAACGGCTTGCACCTGTCTGACCAGAACTGGAAGCTGCCATTTCTACTGCAAATCAAGATTTTAATCCCAATAGGAGTTTCTTCCAACCTTTTTCCCAATGCTACATAAGTGCCATATAAACATTTTTCTCCCCAAGAAAGATTGTAATAGAATGAAAGTTCTCCAGAAGCTGGTCCCCTTACACCTCCCCCCCCCCCAAAAATTAAAATATTAATGAAAATTCACATTTTTATTTAAAATGGGATTCCTCCCTCCCCCCCCCCCAAGATGTCACTACATACAAAAAATGCACTGAATGCCTTTGCTTATGTAGTTAGAACAGCTGGATAGCCAAGGTTACTAAATGAAAAGCACTGATCACGTTTCCATTTATAGGTGATAGAATTTTACCGATACTTGTTCATAGATGTAGTATACTAAAAACATTTGCCACATCAATAACTACCTAAGAACTTACTTAGCTTTTTGAATCCAGATGCAATAGTCTGTAATGAAGAGATCATTCAGGATATAGGCAGGGTCATTCTCCATAAAAATCTTGTGAACGTCCAGCAGACACTTCAAAACTGCAGCTTTTCCTGGAAATAGATTTTTAGTTTTGTAATTCACTAGAAATCATAGATAATCTTCACCACCTTCTCACCTTTGAGACTTTAATAACCATACTATCTACATCTTGTACCTTTAAGTTGATTCACAGTCTCTGAACAGCAGTAATAGGACCATGCCCTTCAGTATCTACATTTATGTGGATGTGGAGCCTCTGAATTCAGCAGGAACCTCTCCTCAAGATTAAAATCTCAAGGCAGAGTGATGTGTGTAATTCCCTGCAGCTGAAGTAGCCCCTTTCTCCAGCCTTTCCACTTCTGAGCTGTGCTGGCCCCAACTCCAGCACAGTCATACAGTTTGTGAAGAACAAGAAAACTTATTTCACTGCATGCCCAACACAGCTACCTGCATTGGAAAGCAGCAAGGTTGGGAACACACAGCCTACAAGAGGGTCAAGCACACAGGAGCCAAAGGAATCGTGTAAGCCAATATAAGCGATGCCTAATGTCGCACCATGGCTTTAAAGTAGCAGAACTTTTCCTGCTTCTGTTAGTTATGGAATAATTTGGCAAATTGAGCCCCCAGAAAGAAAAACTCACTTCAGGCTCCAGGTGGTGTCACTGGACCTACAGCTGATAAATAACAGTGGAAGATTAAAAACTTGCATGTTTTCTCATTCTACAACTGGAAATCTTTCCATAGTCTGTTTGATTCTCCTCATATGCAACCGCAGTTTATGAAGAACTGACTGATCTAACCTCCAATTAGCTGGAATCTCCTCTTTTAGCTTTCTGATGAAAGTTGCTAAAGGGTTAAACGCTGGAACTCTAAACAAAAATAAATAATTATTTTCACTGTTTAATGGGAGGGAAAAAAACCCCAAACCCCATTCAAATGAAAACAGCCACTACTGCAAATGGAATCTAATAACCCTCTCCCAAGAGGCTGGCTCTTCCTAGGCTATGAAACCTGACCATGGATGAACTTATATTTTTACAGACTTTAAAAACAACAGAACTCCCCCTGCTGTTCAAGCACAAAATCTGTTTGCTTGCTTTTAAGTCTATAGACAGAAAGTTAAAGGATGTGGATGGCAGCAAGGAGTAAGGATGTGGAGAGTAAAAAGCCATCAACAGAACTGAAAAACCCACTGGTTTGGAAGAGACCAAGCGAAGAAAAGTCAGGAAAAAGAACATAAAATCCCAGATATAACTGGTGAACTTTTGATTGTATCACCAGCGCCGCCTGTCAAGCCAAGCTTGTGAAACTCGACTATTTTGACTGAAAAGTGTGCTCTTTTAAAAATAAATTCCATGTGGAATGAAAATTTTGCTAATTTTTTATGGTTCTAGCTGTCAAGCTGCCAGCCCAACATCCTCTCCTGTTACTCACCTGCCAAGTAACAATGTAAATTAGTGACTAACACACTAATTCTCAATAAAAAGTAGTCTCACTTCATAAATTAAAGGTTTGGAGTACAGCAGCTTAATGGGCCTCTAATTAGAGAGGCTTCAAATCTAGCCAGACTTACTACGGGAACCTTCTGTTCAAGGCATACACACAAACCATGGCAGACTACTACACTTTTGCTTTCAGAACATGCATCTTGTACATGCACCTTACAAACAAGACGTCCTCAGACAAAACTGCATTTAACTCCTTACCACAGGAATAAAAGAATCAGAGCTGAAAACCACTATTTAAGCCTAATGTAGGATATTCTCACACATCGATGATGATTCTTCGCCTATTTCTGTGAAATTAGACTGCACAGGTTCTGTCTTTGGGTATCTACTTCAGTCTCCAGTAGACAACTGGTCTTAACTTTCGGGCTGTGGTTATGTAGTCAGTAGTATTACCATTTAACATTGGCTTGAGTGCTCTCTGTTGCACTCCTTTGCCTCCCTCTTTCCCACAGCTCTTTATCATGTGCCACTGCAACTATACGTGAAACCATACAGCTAATTGGATCAGAAAATATAAGACAGACTCTAATACCCTCTATCTTTTGGCATGAAGATCTGTGTTAGATGTAAACAAGGATAACAACCGACTTGCAATTGGAATATATTGCAAGATGGGATATCAACTCTAAGTATTAACCCATCATTTTTCTGAGACAAAGGTGGTTTTCTTTACCTGCCATTAAAAAAAAAAAATCATTGCACTGCTGCTAGGGAGAGGATGAGCTGCAACTTCAGAGGAAAAGCAGCAGAGGCTGATCAGACAAGGCAAGAATCATAGAAGTCAGAGCAGATGTGTGCAGATCATAGGATTCTTCTAGAGTTCCCTGCTACAACAGCTGGTACGTAACAGCCTGCAACTTCAATTCTACAGGTGCAGAAATCCAGTCCTCTTTCCACTGACTACTTCAGAAACGGCTATAATAATAATTTGACCCCAGCTCTCTCTGCCATCTGATATAAATAACACAGATTTTATATCATCATGAAATTCTACCAGATTTCATACTGAATAATGGGAAGCAAAGGAAATTAATAGTGCCATTGTTCTATTTTACAGTATGTTATTTTTCCTGGAGATTTCTCTATGTTCTTCCATGTTTTCAAGAAGGAAGAGCATTTATCTAAAAAGAGAAACTGAACTTTACTGCCTCATCAAAAAGAGAACAGCAGCATTCTTAAAAACAAGAGGAAAAGCACTCACTGACTTCTAAATGGAAATGTCCTGGTAATAACTTACCCCAGTGAGGCAATAGTAGTGTTTTTAATAGGGAATTGTATAATCCAAAATCTATTAGTATTAACTTCTGCATTAAAAGAAGCAAAGCAACTTTTATGTCACAGAAAAAAAGCTTAAATGAGTTCTCTTCATTACTGGCTCATAGACAATAACTTCAAAATCAGTATTATGCAATGGTTATAGCATCAGTAAATACAGACAGAACCACCCCACATCACTTATTACAGCTCTTTACAAAAAGAAAGAGCGTTTCATGTATTTACATAAAGACACACCTGACGAAGTTCTGTTAGTCAGCTGTCAAATGCAGTATGCACATTTTGTTGGAAATAGCGCTGTGGCTAGATGTACCACTGCATTTCTTTTCCTTTATTAATCCTATCCAAAGAACAGGTAAGTACAGTAGATAACTGCTGAATTTTGAACACTATTGCTGAAGTATTTTAAGTATTATATGTCACTAAAACAGCCTACAAAAATACCTGCTGAAGACCTCAACATTCATCAGCTTAATGCATTCATTAACACTTTGGCAGGAAGTATTAATTCAAAAATAAAGTGTTTCAACCACACATAAGGATCCTTAATAGCTTAAAAATGCGGTATCCTGCACCTTGGAAGCGATCCACCAACACAGCTCTAAGACTTTAAAAGCCAAGTCACATAACTTGAGGCGTTTCAGTCCCATCAAAATTCTTCTGTATGTTAAAATAAATCAGTTAACTGTGCATATTATTATTAAAACATTGTATTAGACTATGTCCCAGCTTCTGCTACCAACATCCTGACAGAAAACCTCAAGTCAGGATGCGGTTTGCGTCAACTCAAACCAATTCCCCCTTTAAGCTAAACGCCATCCTTCTGCATCTAGACAAGGGGGAATAGTTTTGCGTTACCATTTAATTGAATTAATTATCTGTTATTTGACAGTCATTTTTACTTATGCTCATTGAAGAAATATATTGCAATACAGTGCCAAAGTGGGGAGGCATTATTTCCAGCAAACAAAGAGGGTTTTGCAAAAGAGGGTTTTGCAAAGGATTTTGTAAAAACAGAAATTCCTCAAAAGCACAGCTCAACTTCCAGTGAAGTTTGAAGGAAGAAACATTTAGACTGCTTCCCAATAAACCAGCACAGCACAGACACAAAACAAAGCCAAATCTGCTGCATTTCTTATTTCTTCCACTGCTTCTATGTCATTTGAACCATCAGCTAAATAAAGCTGTATTTCTTCTAAAGCTTATGGCAGCGATTTTAACGCAAATCACTGAGGTCAGAAAAAAAAGGCGAGCCTACCTCCTGTCCCAGCAAAGAATGAGTGAGCATAAAAAAAAAAACACACCTCCAGAGAAGATGGGGACTTTGCTGCTAAAGTAAGACCATCATGAGTGACATCAGGAGACCATGACGACAAGCACTACTGGGGCCACTGTGTTTTGGAAGCAGAGGGTAAGGAGGCAACAACAGCCACAAGTCCAGTGTAGGAGGACGAATAACAGAACCTGACAGTGTTGTAGATGCCACCTCCCTCACCAAACTGCTGCAAGTATTTTGTTGGATCATTGAATGTTCACTCATCCATTCACCGTTTTCCATCGTAGCATTAAAAGGAAAGCAAACAGCTTACCTCTCAAGTACTCTCTTCTTCAGAAAAAGATCTAAAAAGCTGACAGCTCTGTATTTCTGCTTTGTTATCAGAATTTCATTTTTTCCACTTATGAACAGCAGTATAAGCTAGTGGACATAAGTGAAGAGGGACAGCATACATCTTCCCTTAGAACTTCACTACCTGACTGTTATAATGTAAATGGTACTTCAAATCATCAATAGTTTTTGGCAGTTGTGTTTTGATTGCAGGGTTTTTTGTTTGCTTAGTTTTTCTGGTTGGTTTGGTTTAATCCTGCAACTCACAAGCATTGAAAACAAACCAAAGAGCTGCTTCTGAGTGATTCTGCTGTCCAAAAAGTAATATATGTACCTAACACTTCATGCTTTTTTTTGAAAGCAGTAATAAATAGAAAAGTTGCAAGTCACTTTAACACCCCAAGATAAAACATGGCTATGTACAACTGCACAACTGAAGCTGGAATAATCATAGATTTGAAAACCTGTACTCTTACATGAAAGCTGTCTGGGATAAACAGGGAATATATAAATGAATGTCACTGCTGAAAGAATAATTTGCAGTCATTAAGATGACAGCTCCACTCCTGAATGTGAAACAAAACAAACATACGAATACATAGTGTGTAGTCAGCTTCTTATTCTTCAGATTTAAATTAGATTTCCATTATTATTTTTATTTATTTATTTTGTAATAGAATGGTCTTCATGGTATTCACTGCTTGCTTTTTTTATGAACAGCTCTTCTCAGCTGTTACTTACAACTACCTTATTTTCCTGGTAACAAGCAAAGAACTAGAATAACATATGCAAAGATTAAAGTAAATCATTAGAAACCCCAAACATAAAGACAATGTGGCTATGCAGCATCACTTCCAATCCCTAAAAAACTTACCTAGTTGCAGTATCATGACTGTATCATTGAAGGCACGTGTTGCCAATCCAAAATGTCTGTATAGGGGATAGCACAGCACTCTTCTTCCAAAAGATACCAGGACATCATGAATGCTAGTGAAACTCTGTATGTATCAGTGAAAAATCTGAATTACTCCGTGTGCTTCCCTATACAAAGAATTAGGTCTTTGTTTGTTTTCCTTTAAGGAAAATATTCATAGCAGAGTAGAGCACATTTGAATATATTATTCATCTAAAAATGTGTATTTTAATAGCTATGGAAATCAACATGCTAAATAGAAACAAGACATTGCACATTTCGTTTGCATGGCAGGTTAACTGAAGACCTATATGTTTTAGTGGTTTTGAATTAAAAAAAGAGCTTAGAGAACATTAGAATAAAACATCTAACTCAAGCCTTTGCCATCCTTTAGATTAAAGCAATATATTACATCTGTCCCACATTATTACATATATTAAGGGGAAACTATAAAAAACCTTTTAAGAATAAAGAAAAATTAAAACCACATGATATTAACAAAATATATGTGTACATGTAAGATCTTTGAAAAGATACATGACTTCGTCTTTCATGAAAATTACAGATATTTGAGACAGGGATAAATATACCCGCTCAGGGAAAGCAGTTCATTGTCCTTCTTCACAAGTGAGGAAGACCTCAAATTTACTCAGGCCAGAGGCATTAACTTAAGAGAGTGATTTCCTTTCCAGCTTTCACTTTTCAAGACAAAATATTCCATTTATGAACGCAAATCAAAATACCTATTTCATCTCCAACTCGCAATTTATTCAAATTAATAAAAATGCTTTGCTGACAGCCAGCACTTTTTTTGCATTACAGAACTACCTCAACCCATTTTTCATTTTAATGGAGCCCTGGTAAGCATTTAAATAATTTATGTTTCCTTATTTAATATTTAGACTCCAAGGTGTGTATATGTCACACACAGCAAAATGGCAGTCAGTTCAATCAAACCACAGCTGAGGCAATTTTGTTTACAGATTGATGAAAACACCCGCCTCTACATGGTTTGTAGAACAGATATAGTTATTAACAGCTTGGTGCCAGGAGACTGAATTTTCTGGGTGTGAAATACACTGTTGGCACAGACTGCACCAAGAACTTATATATTATAGGATAAGCACATGCAGAAAATGCCTTCACTATGTTCGGACGTGGATCTGAAAAGAATTAGAGATTCAAGACAGTCACTGCATTTTAACTGCACTCCTTTGTGACTGCAGAACAGTCAATGGAAACAAATTAAAACAGATCTAGAAAACCATAGAACTGAACATACATTCATCACTACAAGAAATGTTTGAAGGACTGAATCCAAAAATCCTGTCAAATTTCATTTTTCACCCTGCAAACTGATACCAGTCTCAGTAACTTTAGGAATGAAGACAGGACAGTCCTTTCTAGCTCACTGCCACTGCAAGAAACAGTGGATTACACACCAGACTAAGTCCCTTCCACTTCCAGGACCCTAACAACTTAAGGATACAGGCTTGTGAGCTTTCAGTAAGCAACATGAAAGCGCAAAGAACAGTTTGTTTTCTCTAGTCTATGTTGGTTTCAAAGGGTTAACAGCAACTAAACAAATAGGGATGTGGCAATAATGCTGCAAAGAAGGGGGCAGGCAACAAAGAAGGGGGTAAAGCAACACACGACCACTAACTGCGAGAAACCTGAAACAAAAGTATACAGCAGCTAAAAGATCACACAATCACTAAACCTTGAGACAAAAGTTCTACAACCACAGAACTGAAGTCTTTTTGTTACAAGAACATGGAATTTGGAATTCACTTTCTCCATGGCAGGTGAGAAGAAAAAGAACTATCAAGCACCTTTTGATTGAGTTGTAAAAGCTTTTCCAGTCACTGGCTTTCCATTTATGTCTGGGCTTCCCAGTTCTGCTCTCCCAACATATTCTGAAGCCATACAGCAGAATTGAGGAGAAGCCAGAAGGTGCCTCATTTGCAGGCAAGAAAAAGAGTGAGCTAGAATTGCAGAATAATGAACTAGGAAGGCTGAAGAAGAGCTCAGCAGTCAAAAAACTCAGAAGTGAACAATAAGCTGCTTCATCAAGGCCTGCCATCTTTAGAGGTTATTAAAACGTGTATCTGAGGTAGGACTTACAGGACACACGAACACTAAGAAATTACATTCCCTGCTTTTTATGCCCCTGATATGCCCTTTCTATTTTAACGTGCTTTCGACAATTAAATAGGAAGGCATCTATGACTTCTGATCGAGGAGCTAGGTAGCTGTATTTTGTTGCCCTAAGCATGGAGTTGCACACACGTATGTGAAGATTAATTACAATTACTTCCTAAATAAAGGTCAGAACTTATGAATCAAGCCCAGGAGCTCAGGATAGTGCGTGGACAAGCAGATTTTCTGTAGTGCCTATCCTCAGCTTTTCCAGAATGGGCCAGAAGGTGGCCCATTCCCAGACAGATGACAGCAGCCTGTGGAGGATGGCAGTAGCTGGAAGCTACTTCATCTTCATACTGAAAGAGTAAGCTTTCCACAAAAGCAACATCCACTACCAAAAGCAAATAATACAGCAAGCAGATAATGTAAAACTGAGGTTTTAACTTACCTCCAGCCAGCACAATGTTGCACTCAGTTTCCTTACGTTCCAAGACGATTCAACCTGATTTTAAAAGGATTTTTTAAGGAGACCCAAGACAAGACCTTAAAACAAGTGTTATCTAATTCAACATTCAAGACTGCTGGCAAACTATTTAAGGTAACATTCTGGCAGCAATTTAAGAACCTTTGTGAATATGAAGCAGCAATTATTTTATGTGCATTAAAATGGCCACAGGACAGCATTAAAAATTATATTGCAATGCAGATGTTAAATAACTGAACTGGTTTCCATATTGGGAATATCTAGCCTATGTGGAAAGCCTTTTAAATACGAGAGCAATCACAGGAAAAACAGTTTTTCAGTGGAATTCTGTCCCTTTTCACCAAGCAACAGAAACTTGATTCAACAAAGTTCAAATACCTTGTTTTGTGAAAACAGCTCAAGACTCTGGCTTTCAAAGAGGCTACTAAAGCCAGCACTACATGTAAAATGTCACTACAGATTCACAGTATTTGTGTGGTAATGTGGTCTAGTGGGATGATCAGGGCAAAAAGCCAGGAATGCCTGGCTCTAGTGAAGATTTGTATGGCCTGAAGATCTTGGAGGGGTGTGTGCAAAAAAATAGAAGAGGAAAAAAGACCACAGTGTGTTTTCCACATATACCATACAGCTATTGCAAAGGTCACTAAAGGATTGTACAATTGTGTTCCTCACATATTTGTGGTTCTGTGCAACACTATCACACAATACAACCATCCTAGATTATTCTGTTGAATAAAGAGGTCTGGACATTTCTGCCATTCTAAAATCCAGGCCCCACACGTGAGTCTGATTAAGACAGAATGGTTTGGATTATATGTTCTAATATTTTGATTAAAAGCATTTGAGAAAACACTGTATTGGTTAATATCAGCAGAGGAGATGCCAGACACAAAGCTGTATCTGCAAAGTGAGTCCATTTCAGAAAGGCAAGTTGTCCACAGCACAGCATGGAATCCATCCTAAACTTCCACTCTTCTCCTAAGTCTTAATATCCTGTACAAAGCCTGGGATACAGAACATAAAATAAAGCTGGCTGCTGCTTGTGGAAGAGATGGGCGAACACCAGAATCCTGAAAATAGAAACATGCCTTCCTACCTCCCTGAGTGTTTGAACACTAGACAAAGAACACTCTGCGTTAGCATTTTATTATTTCTTTTACGTGTGTCAATTTTAAAAGTTTTAAAGGCCTCACTCTGCTTTCCAGAATGCCCCAGGAAACACCTTTCATGCTCTGTGCATAAGCTTATAAAAAGGTACCCACCAAACAAAGTAACTCTTGAAAAAAATCACTTTTTTTAAAGGCATATAACGGTAGCCTAACACATAGTTTTAGTCTTACGGACAATGATATCCCATGCTCTTTCAAAATCCAAATCAGTAGTAGTATTATTACACATACCTGTTTGTAATAATACCTATTATGTTGTAATTTCCTATTGTGGAACTGTTCAAACCACAGAAGGAAGAACCATCAATGTAAAAGAGTAATTATTTTGTGAACTCTAAATTTCCATAAATCAAGACACATCACAACACAAATCAGAAACAAACAATTGTCTGGAGTCTCCTGCAACGGCAGTTCTCTTCTACAGCTAAAATCCACTCCAGAAGAACAGAAGTCTTTAGAAATCATAATAATCCCCACATGCATCCCAATAGCTAGAGATTGAAAATCTTTCATTTTAACTTAATTACGTATTTTTGATGCTTGGAAGTAAATTCACTTTAAAGGTAAGTTTCCTAAATGACAGCGAAGGCTCCAGCAATAGCTTCCTGAAACTTTTTTTGACTTACGTTCTTGTCTCCTTCATTGACACGGACTTCATAGCAATAGGCCAGAAGGATATCAATTAAACCAAGATACACATGATGACGGCTTCTTTTATCCAGAAGGTAAGATTTATTTGTGAACTTTCTCAGCTGCTCTCTCTCTTCCTCAGAGAAGACAACTATAAAAAGTCAAAGAATAATTAATTATGAATTTAAAGCTAGCACATTCATTTTAATAGGTGGTAATACTACTTAAACAGTCTCTTTAAAAAGCAGCATGTAACTAATTACAGGTCACTCATCACTCAAGAAAAGCCTAAATCATTCTTACTTTCATTTTTAACTTTTATTAAACTCTGTCATGTTCCTTTCAAAGTCAAGTTCCAGCCCTGCAATGTACTGCATGTACCCACTCCAAAAGTGCCAAGGATTTCTGCGGACATCTGGATATCTTATCAGAGATAAATACACAATTATGATCCAAGTAAATTTAAGTCCACATTGTATGGGATAAAAATAAGAAAACAGGATAAATACATATATATTTTCTTACTGTGGAAAAGGGTAAAAACTAAAGAAATAGGGAAGGCAAAAAAAGGAAAGGGAGAGTTCTGCATGTCCAAGACTTAAGAATTTTGACTCATGACCTAGCCATGATTTAGGAGCTTCATTTATGCTGGGCGATAACATTATTCCAGCGTCTGAGGAAAATCAAAGACAGATCAAAATCCTAATCCCACCAATGTTGGTATGAAAACTGTATCTCCTTCCAAAGACTTACGGTATACTACGTAAGTGACTGTCATATTTTGCTTATGTTCAGTATTTAGAGTGGCTATATTGAGCCTACCCCAAGAATCTCCTCACCCAGTACTTCCTCTTTGAGATGCATAAGGAAGACAACAGCAACACAGGAGGCATGTTGTGACAACGCATCAAAGTATTTCTTGAGAAAGAGTGGCATAGACACAGATAGCTAGGATTGAATATTGCATGGTAACCTTCTGAAGAGTACTTAAAACACTTCAGAAAGGATGGCAAAAGTGCCTTGAAATAACAGTAGAGATTAAGTAGATAACTGATGAGAAGCCAGCCCTGTACAAACTCACTTATCAAGAAGCCATTTAGTACAATTAAAACAGCCAGAAGCCAGAGGTAAGAGATTTTCAGCCAGGCTGCATGGAGCACAGGCATTTCATGTCAGCAGGCTCTGATTCACTGAATAGGCCAGCTGTAGTGAGCTCATTTTTGTCATGCCACAGAAGAAAGTTGGAGGCACAAGGTGATTTGACAGGAGAGACATGTTACTAGCTTGACAGCTGATGCTTTGCTGCATTGAGGAAGTCACACTCCATAATTTCCTCAAGCACCAATAATACTAGAACCAGCTTGAGTTTACAATACCATGACTGAAGGAGATTTCTCTAAGGACAGGAACAAGCCTAAGACAGTACTCTTATCACACTTTGAAAAGAAACCCTAAGTGCCAAGAGTAGGTACACGATGTATGCCTTAACTCACTGAATTTTAATTATTTATTCTAGGGAAGAGAGGCAAAACCAAAACCTTACAATTACTCCTGATATATCTGTTGAATTATACTTTACCATCCCTTGAGTCACTATGTTCTGGCATGCTTACCGAGAGGCCAGAGAAAAGCTGTTCACAAGATGTACAAACTTTAAAATGTAAACCAATTAATGGTTAACACACTAAGCTGAGGATGTGATACTAAATATTAATATGTTCATCACCCCAATAAAGCACCTGAGGAGTTCTTGCTAGACTGGGAGGCAGCTGGGAAGGGTCAGCCTTTGTGGCTCTGAGACGGACCCTCGAGTATTGCTGAGCTACCATCTTCATCAATATTTGCATCTCGACCTGATAACTCAACAATTCCTGCCCCAACTTGATCCCTGCTTTTCCAGTTCAGGCTTTTAAATGTTCCACATTGGTGTTTACCTGCGGAATCCTTGAGCTACTAACAATCCTACTTGCAGTTTGACTACTCCTGTTTTCCTGCAGACTTTCTCACAGCTCCTTCCCAGTAGCATGAGCCAAGGTGACACAGCTGGGCACAACCCAGAATCCAGAGCCTTGGACCCCAGGACACAGCTAAATCCCCACAGGATTGTGGGATGTTACAGCATGGGTTACAGACATAAAAAAGGGTTACAACTCCTAGTAAACCAAGCTCCTTTTTACAGCCCTTGACCCCTTGAGGATGATGATTGTATGCATGCTTACAGATATTTCTCCTCAAACATTGCTCATCGTTTTACACAATCCACATGCTCAGGGTTTCTGAAGTCGGGAGTCTGCCTTTAAGCCACGCAACTTCTTTATCCCACGAGCTTTCTACAAACTTTCTAATTTTATTATGTGTTTTGAAACAAATGGCTGTGATGCCAAAGGCATGTACATACACACACACCTCATCTCAAGACAAAGTTATGAATTAGGCAAAACATTGTTGAATGTTTCTTCTATATGAACTTTTAAAAATGTTTCTATCAGCTTCATAAACATGAAATACTTGATTTAAATGTCTACGGAAAGTTCTTGTGAGCTAAACGTTTCTCTGGAGTCAAGCCAGTCTCCATTTATTTACAAGCTCCCACAAAAAGAAATTCCAACTTTCATATCATCTTGAGAAAGCCAATCTCCCCCACTTGCTATGATCTTGTACAAAGTGACAATGTAGCAAGACTACACCTCTGTTTTCCTGTCAATGCAATGTGGTTCAGTCTTACCCCTTAAATCTCAAATACAGATAATTAATCTATGTTCTACCACCAATTTTAGGTTCTTACATCACATTGATTCTTCAGTGAGTCACCTCTATCGCTCACATTAAAATTATCCATAAAACCATACATGCACTATTTTAGCACATTTGAAAAACATAAAATCAAACCATTTTGTAAGCTGCTACAGTAGGGTGGGTTTAATAAAGTATCACAGCAGGGCATTTACAGTTAGCAGGTCCAACTGGAAATTAAAAAGACATTTCCAGTTTCAGCCAGCTTCCACTAGAAAACCCTCTCCTGGAATACAAGACAATTTATTATATAAACATATGCAAGAAGCACTTCCAGCCTCAAGAAAAGCACAAAAGAGGAGGTGAAACTGAAGCTGAAGATGCGAAAGAAATTCTGAGAGGTGAACAGCCAAAAGTTTGTCAGCAAAGACTACTACAGCAGATCAAAGTCGTAACACTTAAAATCACTTCTGATGACTTCAGTAATGAAGTTTGTTACAAAGATGGAATTTTTGAAGTTTTACTAACAAGTATTTGCTAGATTCCCTGAAATCCACATTGTAAAGGAATATGCAAATGTGATCCATACATTCCTTATAAACCAAAAGCAAAACAACTCCAAGTGAAGTTTACCAAACATAGGAGATGAAGTTTTCTTCCCCTAGGACGCAAACTTTCTGAAGCGTCTAACATATACAACTGGACCATAAACACAGAAACTGCAAGTCTAGCGAAATCAGCATCAAGACTAGACAACTCCAAAGGTAAATGTTACAAGATGTTCATTAACTCACTGCAAAGTGCTTGATATTCTAAATAAAGTTTCTCTCTCTGGAGAAAACACTTCAATTTTACAAATAGGCATCTAGCCATTCCTTAAAGCTTTTGAATAGTAAATTATCCAGGCCTGAAACTCATTAACATGCCAAAACCACCACCTATTTTGTTTTCCCAATTCAAAAAAAAAAGAGGACATACTGTAAGACTAACAAGTAAAATCGCATTTTCTGCTATATTAATTAAGCCTTTTCATTTTTGTACACTTGTGTTACCAATGCCTTAACAGTATCCGTACAAGAATATTAGTCCAGTGCAAAGCAGCATCTGCTGCTACTTACCAATTACTGAATTTGCAAGTTCTCCTCAAGATTTATTTTTAAATGTTGTGTACATTTGTCAGTGCCAAAATCATGCTCCTTCTAGCCACAGTATAACTGTGTATTAATATATGCATGTCTAAAGGAATCAAATTAATCTCACATCCAGAATTACTGATAGATGATACAGCAGAGATTAGCCTTACTTATTAATCATCTCCTCCACTTATTCTAAACTACTCCTCAGCCATTCCTCATGTTAAATGTATTTCAAATTGCCTTTCAGTACCCAATTGTCAATGAAGTACAGTTTAATCTTTAAAGGGTAGGATGAGGTCTGACAGCCAGAGGGTGTTTTGTTATGGTCTTAGTGATGTTTTACCCTGCCGATAACATCACTTAAATCAAGCCAGCGTAAGATCCGTATCTCAAGACTACTATGACACTTATGGTTTTAAACGTGTTAGAGGTGCTTAGATAAAATGTGCTATCTGGACAGATAGCTTGACTTAGTGGTCAGACTCAGAAAATTACAGCAAACTATAGGTCAGAAAGGAGCCAGGATAATCAGCTGGTCCAGCCTTCTGGTGAAAACAGAGCCTTGTCTTATGGTCCTGTCAAGCCAAGTTGTGAATTCCAGAGCTATCTCAAAGGAAAATAACTGAGCAGAACTATCGCCCCCTTACATTAAAAGAAGAAAGGCAGCACTATTCTGACTAGAAAGACGCCCAAAGGCTTTGTTCAGGATCAGCATTTCCCCAAGTGCTGGATACTGCCTAAAAAAATCACTTGGTAACAATATCGTAAACTTGAACAAATAACTGAACTAATGAAGCCAAGTTTTCTACTGATTTGTGTCTGGATTTGTTGCTAACTGGTAAGATGTGAAAGGTTACTGATACTTTCCACAGTGCTGACATGCCAATAACATCTTTCCTGTATGGACCATACAATATCTAAAAAGATGGCACTGAAGATCCAACAAATGCACTCTTCCCCTTGTACAAGTGCCATTTTTTTAGAGCTTGCAGGAAGTGGCCATCTTTAGAATCACCGAATCATAGAATAAACTAGGTTGGAAAAGAACTTTAAGATCATCAAGTCCAATCACTACTCAGGACCCACAAGAACTCTGTCAAGGAAACTGTGATCAGACGAGCCTCAGCTCTTCAGGAAGTGAGCCCAGAGCCCTAGAAACACAAAACTGTCCTCTGAACACCTATATTTGCTCTAAACTATGATCAGTCAAATCTGGTTTGCTCATCCCTCCCCTTCCTTTCCAATCCTTCCATTCAAATTTTTGCTTTTTTATCTTTTCTTTCTTTGATCCTCAAATCAACATTTACAGCATATTTCCTCATACCAATTCTGGTGTTCTTCCTCCAGGCACTCTCCATAAAGTCACTGGACTTGAACAGTCTTTCCTGGAGCTTGCAAGTTCCTTTATACTAATTTTTGTCATTATTCTTTAACAAATCTGCAGTTCCTATAAACTGTATCAAAACCATACATCATTCTTTCTTCCATGTCTTACTGTTCTTGCCTTTATAATCTGATACTTTACAACAGAGACCTATCATTTGTCCTATCATGACATATGACATGTCAAGACTTTTGCATGAATAAACAGCAATCTTTCCTCAGATGAAGAATACTTGCTCTGCAGCAGGAATGCACACATGCTGCAAAGGCCCAGAAGACTGAGTAAAACAAGTAAACAGAACAATTGCAGAAATCTGGTAAGTGATTGATCTTAAACTTATGAATCTCCAAGTAACGGTTTATCTTTGAGCAGAGCCCTCCTGAAAGGTGCATCTTTGAAAAGAAATTGCTTCCCGATCTATAAAGAAATCAGAAAGACAGAATGGTCACAGACTATTATGACCAAGTATGACAGGTTACTGAAACAAAACAAAATATCCCTGGAACACACAGAAGCAACTTTAAACACATGTCAGCCTGAGCCTTTGAAGATTCTTGTGCTGCCTAAAAAGGAGCCTGCACAGTTGTGCAATTCAAAGTAGAATAAAAAGTAACTTTTCACTAAGCTGAATGTGACTGTGATAGAACACAAAACCTTTCATCTGGAATCTGTAGAAGCAAGACTGTAACACAAACTTCAGCAGCAATAGACAGCAAGGGCTTTCCAACAGGTTTGTTCCCTTATGGGAAGAAAGGCTGTGTAATTCCTTAAGCTACACATTATAAGCGTGAACAAAATCTGGGCCTTTCAGCTCTAGAAAACATCCACTCCAAAAATGGTATTTTGCTACAAACACGATGGTGAAACCTGCTCTCTCATACTTCCTCTGGTTCCTCAGCCACACTGCAAAGGCAATACTCTCAGCTGCTGGGTGGCTAATAAGCTGGGGGGGGGGGAATATATATATAAACAAAAACCCCAAAACCCCACAAAGTGCAAGAAGAGATGATACACAGCAAAAGGTAAAAAAAGATGAAAGAATACACACATAGGACAATAAAAGAAACTTTAAAAAGACAAAATACACCACACACACAAGCTCGGAGAAAAGTAAAACAGGTTAAATAAAAGTAGATTCAAGGCAAAGACAGAACAGAACTGAAGACTTTAAATGCTAATGAGAAGAAATGATCCAAAAAGGAAAAAAATCTGGTAATGAGACATTCAAAAACCTGATGAAAAAATAGGAGAGACAATAATCAGGGCTGAAAGTAAGAGCAGTATCAACCAAACAAAACATGAGTTAATTGTAATGCCATGGGAGAAAAAGCAATCTGTATTTCTAATTGCTCCTTGTAGCCAAAGACATTATAAAGACAAAAGTAATCAAGTTTTTGATTCCAAGGAACCAATGAAGATAAAAACCAAAAGGACAGCAATATAAATTAGCCAAAGAAGAAACAAAACAAAAATACTCTTGGTTCAGGGTTTCTGAATCAGAAAACTTCTAAAGAACCTGGTAATTTGTGTCACTTTCCCACACTAAACTCACATTTCCACATAGTTCCTTGAGAAGTCAGCTCCCAGTAACATTACTAATTCGACAGACACTGTGTAGGTGGGACCTGTCCAAATGGCAGCAGTAACAAAGCACAGAAAACAGGGACTCTAAAGGTACCAAGTGTCAATACCCTAATACTGTGGTAGCCTGTACTGTAGTCCACCATCAATAATGCTTTAACATTGCCATTCCTACCTCCCTGTCTTACCAGTCATTTAACTTCAGTAACAACCCTCTAAAAAGATACAGCATTTCATGGTGGAGGGCAGCACGCTTTCCCAGTACAAGATGCTGCACATCTGACAGCTATTTCCATCTTGTCTCTTAGGTTTTATCTTTTTGTGGACCAGCTTCAGGCAGCATGTTTAACTAAGAATACAACCTTCCTGCACACAGGACAGACGATATTTCTGCAAGCTGGCCATACTACACCCTATCACAAGTTGTACACCTTTTAAACATCTCAGTATTTGACATTTCTTTACAAGCTGTATGCTTGGAAGTCCTCATCATGAAAGACAATGGAAATGGCCTAATTTCAGATGCTTTCCTGAATAGAGAACATGAATTTGCAACTCAGGAAGAGGAAGAAATCTGGGTACTCTTCATTTTATGCCTTTTTTCCATAAGAAATATAAAGAAACTGCATGACGGTTTCGATCCCTCCTTCTTTATGCCCTTAACTGTTCCAGAAGCAAATGGGTACACATGTACACAGGCTCAAAGAATTACCACACACCACGAAACATACTGCAATACACATTTGTGCCCCTAGAGCTTCTGTGCTCAAGTATCCTTTGGCTTTTTGTAGTTAAGCACTAGTGTTCAAAGGCTTCTTACTACAAGCACACTCTAATGCCAATGACAGCCTCCTTATCTTCCTAGCTGTAGAGCATACCTTCCCTTAATGCAGACTTCTCCCCAGTTCTACTGGAAATAACATTTCTCAAGTAGTAAAGAAGGCCCTTCACTCAGCATGGTCCTTGTTGCTTTTATGTGCCTTTTTCATGCCACTTCCACTTACAAAGCATGCATACTGGCATACGTGTTAATGCAGATACACAGTCGAACTGCATTCGGCTGGTAAGAATTCCTGAATCTGTAACTCAGATTAGCCAGACCACCCCACTGATTGGATAAAGCATAAAAGCAATAAAAAACCGCAGGTAACTCATCCTATTGATAGTCAGACTCCAGGTCCAAGAACCCAGACCAATCTTTTGCCCTTTTGCATTCCATTCATAAGAAACCCTCAAGTAGAACCTGTACTCCCTCTCATGGCAGTTGCTTTCACCACAACTCACTCAGATTTAAGAATCTCCACTGGTTTCAGATTCCCATTGTGCCCTTTGCCATCCCCATCTGCTGTTGCCATTCAAACACCCTTACCAAAACTGAGGTCTTTTTAAGGAAAAGGGTGGGTTGTTGTCATTAACATAACCCAGATGGCCTCTCATGTTCCTTAAATTTCCTCAAGATCCACTAAACTACATGAGCCACTTCTTTCAGCCATAGGAAGGTCACACTAAATTCTTTTGATCATTCTTATTAAATGCATCTGTTAAAACAACTGTTTTAGAGAAAGATGATACTTTATGTAGCTCCATTTTCTGCATAACTTTCATTAGCTTGCCAGGCCTTGAGTAGTTTGTCTGCTGTTGTTGTCCCTGAAATCCAGCAACATGTGTGTATTTTTTCTTCAGAATTTCAATTTGGAGTAAAACCATCCTTTATCAATAATGTAATCCAGCAGCTCTTCCATTATATTCCTCAACACAGGCAAACAATAGCAGTGTTTCATTTACTCAGGAGTAAATAGATGAAAACAAACAAGAACCCCTCATTCTGTTTTCAAGCTTCTTGTACCTTTATACAATGCTTTTTAAATCAAATGCTTATGGTGGATATAATTTACAATTTCTGGCTTTAGAGGCTGAAAAGAGACCAGTAATGAAGATCAGATTACATTCACAGTGAAGTACACAACACTTACAGAGATTTCATTGTTCTGGAGGAAATGTGAAGGTACAGGTATTATTAGTGCACTAATATTTGCTAAGAACCTCTCGTGAAGGGATTATCATTATCTCCTTCAGTAATGTCGGATTTTCCTACTACACAGGAAATGAACAAAAGACAATAAAAGAATATGCATAATAGTAACTTGTAATGCTCTCTGCAATCACTGTGTACAGACAGGTAACCTCAGTTATCTGTTAACAGTACTGCTAGAAGGTCATCTACTAAAGTCAAACCCATCCCTTTTAGTTTCTAAAAGGACGAAGATTTTCCTTTGAAGAAAAGTCTCCAAGACCCATAAAAGTATCAGTAGAGTAATAAATGCCACGAGTGTGTGTGCGACTGTGTCAACAAAAGAAAACACCCTACAGAAGACATGCTCATCATAAAGGGCTGATATTAGTACAGTCTTCCACAGCTGATTCTTGCAAAACTTGCTGTGAAGTGGCAGCACCTTATTTGGAATTGGGCACAAAACCCGGTTTTTGGCTGTTTTTTCCGTTGAAAATACAACTAAGAAAGGGAGAACAGTTACTTGAAAAATCTGAAAAAAGAGGAAATAAGCCCCAGCAACAAAGGACCCATTTTCTAGCTGTTACAATCACTAAACAAAGATAGGTTTGATCTGATTTCAATTACTGTGACTTACTGACATTCGTATCTCCCTTGAAATCTTAAAGATTACAGCAAACCCTTACAAGGGAACTTTTTCTTCACCGACACCTGAAATTCTGAAATAGCCTTTACGAACAATTAACTCCAAAATTTGCTCTGTAGATGAAAGAGATCACACACTACACTATGCAAATTACAGATAAAATGCTTAAGATGAAATGACCACTTTATAACATGCTGTTAATTACACACACACAGGTGTCTCAAAGATTTCAGTATAAAGCTGTCCCTCAGAGAATCTATTTTTTCACTTGAGGACAGAAGTAACAGAACACTCCTCTATAGAGAATGGTTAAGACCAAAAATTGTAGGGTTAAATGCACATTTTTTCCCTTAAGAAAAATAACCTAGAAGATAACATGGTATCACAGCAATTATCATTCAAGCAACAGGTGCATATATATATATACATATTCTCACCAACTGTATGAGTGTCCTGATCCTGATGACTTTCCCCCTTCAAGGCTGTCATTTTTTTATGAGCATCAACCCACCACGGTTTGTACTTTAGAACATGCTGAACAGCTTCATCTTCAAAAAAATCAGCACTAGGGGGAAAAAAAGAAGAAAGAAAACAAACACCAAAACCAGTCATATGCTATTTCAATTTATAGTGTAAGTGGGTATATTTTAATGCATACATCCAATACACCTGACATGGCTGTAGGCTATTTTATATACATTAGAAATATTTTCTATGGCATAAAAGCAGAAAATAATCATTATTAAAAGCATAAACAATATTCTGCCATCTTACAATATCCCTTCCTTACTTCCTCCACCTTTCCTGAGACACCCAGAAACCTGGAAAATAGATGAGCTTGCAGCATGACATGAAGGTGAACGAACCTGACTTGTTCTGGGCGTTAAAGGAAGACATTCCAAAGAGAAGAATTCTCAGACAATGTCACTAGCAGCAAACTGCATTTTATTGGGAAGCACTCCCACTCTGGGTACTTTTGCATACAGTTCGGGGAAGGGTATGCAGCTGAAGGGCAAAGATACAGTAGAGATGGGGACGGACTTCTAGGTAAACAAGGGCCTGCCTAGCATAGCAAGGTGGAAAAAGAAGAGCTGTACATGAATTATGGAAGAGAGATTACGTCCAACTCAGCACAAAGCCACTGTGGTAAAAATCTCAATATAGTAATTCTGGGAGGATTTATACCAAGCGATTCAAGTTCTAAGCCTCCTCTTATTTTAGCTTTTTCTTCACAACAAGCAATCGTACAAATACTGAGAACTACAAAAAATAAAAAAAAGGAAAATTCCTAATGCCTTCTAATCCTCACACAAAACCTGTCCAGTCTACTGAACACAGACACTATTTGCTTTATGCTCACACCGACAGTTTTTTGTTGCCTTCTTTCGGTATCTTTCTGAAATAACTTAAAGAGATCAGCAAGCGTGCGTTTTCCTGAAAGGCAACAGAACACTTGTTTGCCAGTTTCTTCCCCATCTGTCCTCATCAGGATACGCAGGAAAACATTTTTTGTTGAAGAAGGATTGGTATCATCTGAAGCAACCAAACACAGCTGTTAAACTGAGCATTTGTAGCTCATCTACCAAGCCAGAACGCAGGCTCTAAGATGGAAACTTACAATCACTGTCAGTTGCATCACATTATAGGTTAGTAACTATTTCAGTTCTAGTGACATGTTCTTCCAAGTGATAGTTCAAGAAGGCTTTTCTATGTGCTACAGAAACACATACAGCTGCCTCTGAAACACCCGACGGGAAAAATTCCAAGCTTGCAAAGACACCTTCTGAAACAACTCAAAGTGTGTTAAGCCTCCTTCTCCTGACAAAACACAAGTACTAATTCACCCTACCAGGGACTACGCTTTTCTTCCACCAAATCAATCTTGCAGGAATCACAGTATATTAATAGAGCTCATGGCTTCACTTTAGTTTACTTATCTGGAAATTTCTGAACCTAACTTGACCAGAAATACTCAAACTTGAAAGGCATGAAGAATCACCTCCACCTTCATGCTCACGGGATGAAGCAGAAAGAAACACGAAGTCTTGGTTTGGAACTTTTCCTCATTCTGTTGTAAAGCTGTAATTTCCAGAATTGATCTTAAACTCAATCATTTTTGAAAAGAAAGTGAATATTTCAATTGAGGTACTTCTACTTGACTATGTAAAGTAAATCAATACTCACAGGTAATGATCAGGCTCAAACTTGGCAGCCTCAGCTGCCAGACGTTTCCTCCTACGTTCATCTACAGGCGTTTGGTCTGGATCCTTAAGGTCAATAACATCACTGAGTTCATCCTGCAAATGCAACAAAAATTATAGGACCAGGCCACAGGTATCACATACAAGATTTATTCAGTAAGAGTTTAGGAAGAATGCTTATCAGCATTACTACACTGAAATCCCTAGATGCTCCTCAATCTCCCTTTCAAATCTTCCAAATTCATGCTCCATTGTGCAAATAAACCATCAAAATTCCAAAGAAATTCAATTACTTGAAGCTCCTTAGAATTCAGGATATTATGAAGTCTATTCAGGCTGGTTTATCATAAGGCAGCGGGTTACTCCGCATTACGATAAAATCTGCAATGTTTAACAAAAGCACACAACCACAGAGACACGATAAAACTCATAGATACGGTTTTTGTGACTTTTGAGATTACTCTCACAGTCTGAAGTGGCCATACATTAATTAATGGGCAACTGCAGGACCATCATTAAGTAGTGGCACATTAAAGCTGATGGAAAAATGTACTTCTTCACAAATTTCATAGTAATAAACTAGTGTATGCATCCTAATAGCATGTAAATACATAATCCATAAACAGCAATCCTTCTGCTCCAAACTCTGAAAATCCTACAATTCATGCAGTAAGCAGTTACACAATTAAGCTGCTTTAAGGGCCTACAACTTAAATTGCTTAACACATAAGAGTAAAGTAACTGCATTTCAAAGCTCCTATCTTAACAATTAATCTGCAAAAGCAAATTGCAATGCATCAGCATAACCCTTGTAAATCCCACAGATACCAGGTGGACAGAC
This sequence comes from Myiopsitta monachus, assembly GCA_017639245.1. Taxonomy (NCBI): domain Eukaryota; kingdom Metazoa; phylum Chordata; class Aves; order Psittaciformes; family Psittacidae; genus Myiopsitta; species Myiopsitta monachus. Next base: position 15,992,965 of record CM029929.1, on the reverse strand, counting down.
AGCCTGAAGACTGCACATTTCAAAAGTTACTGTCTGGTATGAAGAGCCTAAAATAAAAAGTACAATGAGAAAACTACCATGAATTTCACAATGATAAAAATTTTTACTGCAACAACCATATAGATCAGCCAGCTTTCATTTGGTGGTTGGTTTCAGTTTCTCTAACTTAAAAATTAATTAAAATTCATGGCATCTGAAATACACTGTACACTAATGTTAAAAGAGTCTGAAGTCAGAACAGAAGACAGTACCAAATATAATGCAAAAGTGTTAAAGCAGACTGTTAACAGCCTGCAGACTGTTTGCAGCTTGTCAGAACTCTTCACCTGGCACATGGCCTACTTCATAGAGGCCTTTTCCCATGCCTTCACAGGCCAGCTGAGCCGTGCTGGTGACAGCAGCACACTTCAAGAGCCTGATTTTACCAAGGACCCTATTCAGCCCTTTTCTCCAGTGCTGAAATTACTGCAGAGACAGATCAGCCTCTTGACTCTGCTACACAATTTACTCAATCTTGACCACCCCCTACTTCCAGGAACAAGGATTTGTCTGTACTACTACATGTAAAAGCAGATTCTCAGTAACGGAATGTGATAACGGAAAATAGTTACCTAATGATTCCTTCCTGTTCACAGAATAAGCCAGGAAGACTGACCAATACCAGTACTTTTATGATAGGAAAAGGCAAAAATGCATCTACCTGCAGCCGCTGGAACACCCCTGACCGCAAGTTCCCAAAGCCATAACAGTACTGTAGTGGTGGACTGCATTCTGCACTGTCTTTGTAAGGGGTCTGCTCTATTTCCCAGTCAAATTCTTCTTCCTCCTCCTCAGACAACTCAGCAGACGCAGCTATATGTATTGCATGGTCAGAGAAGGAAAATTATTACACAGAAAATACCTATGTTTTAACAGAAAGGCAAACACTGGTAATACAATAAGTCTTCTTCATTTTACTGCACCTTCTAAGAAATTTTATACAATACTGGGTCACACAGGCAGATGCTAATATCAATAATCCACAGGTTCTGCTCCAAATTCTCCAACTTTCAAAAATGAAAACCAGGAACACTAAAGTCTTTAACTATATGACCTCAGAGACTGAAATAATTGTTGCCCTGATTTCAGCAAGATCAAAACTTGATGCTGAGACAACACTAACCAGGAGCAAAGCCATGTTACCAATAATTGAAGAAAAGCATAAGAAAATTAACCACAAATCAACATTCTTGTCTGGTAAATGCTGATGTTAAAGTCATCCACTAGAACCTTAATTAGCCTCTACCATTTGAGCTACAGGTCCAGTAGTGCTAGTGTGTAGAAAACAGAAGACTCAACTGTGTGTGGTGGATACAGCCACTAGAGGGGTACAACGATCTACAGAGGATGAGCATAAGGTAAGCACATTTTGGAAAAATACAAACATAACTAAGATGACACGTGTATCACCTACAATACTTTTGTTTCTATATTTACCCATACTTTCATATCAATTCATAGCCTTCTTGTACCATGAACTAGACACTAACAGAAATACTGTAGTTTTCTACATGTATTGCTATGTAGTCCATAACTATTTTGTTTTGTACATGTATAAATAGGATTATTTCAGTCATACCTATCTCTTCTACTAAAGGTTTTGCTGATCTTGATTTCCTTGGTGCTAAAAGAGATGTCAGCATGTCCAGTCCCTCAAAATACTGGCCAGGAATCTCCTTAGGTAACCGAATTGTAAAAGTTCCTTAAAGGAAGGTCAGAATATAGTTATTGCATGAAAATATCCAAAACAAACAAAAATGTGCATTTTCTGCTAATGAAAGACTCATAGAAACCAGGACATATGCATTTTATTATGCATCAATTTCTGTGCATGTTTTTAACCTTACTTCACAAGTTTCACAAACCCCAAGTATTTTAATGATAGAATATGAAAGAGAACGTTTAACGAGTTGTGGTCTTTTGACTCACTTTTATATAAACACAAACCAACAAAATACAAGCTTCATTTTATTTTTAATCCTTCCACCATCAATCAAGCAATCAACAGATCATAGGAAACTCTATTCAGCAATCTGTTGTCCTAGTCAAGCATGTAAGACTTTGCAAGCAGCAAATTATAGGTTTTATTGGTAGGTTTCACCAGTTTTCACCTAATTCCAGAAGGTGTGTGTTTTATTCCAGAAATACCTTCCGCCTTGAAGTGTGGAGAAAGGCTAATTCCTTCTCTATCAAAACATAGCCAAGGGACTGCCTCAGGATTACCTCATTTCTATTCAGCACTACTTGACTCCTTTGCAGATTTACTAGACTAATAATCTTAGTACAGTAACATGTCTGTCCCCCACAGGGCTTGAAGAGGATGTGTACACAATTATTTCATTATTAAGACAGTCCTGCACACATCCTTTGAGCTTAAGGATGGCCTGAGTACACACAAGGAAGTATGAAAAAAATCTTACTCAAGTAACATAGGAGAAACTTTACCTTTATTTACACTATTGTATATTTCACTAAAGTATTATGTAATTCCAGTGCAAAGTATAAATTATTGGAGAGTTAGTAGCATTTTTATTGACATATATAGTAATAACATTAATGAATACCTTTGTCTGTATTATAAGATGCTTTTTCTCTGCCATCTTCTACAATTCTTCCAGGAAGTGTCAACCTACAAGCAAAAATGAGATGCGTCATTGAATGCCTCACTAATTCTACAACTTAATGTCTCAGCCCATAAAAATGTCAGGCATATTCCAAAAGTAGCACAAAGTACTTAGCTACATGACTCCTTTCAACAGGAATGGAAGTCATGCAGTTAAATCCCCATTTACTTCAAAATCCAGTTTCCCTAAATATTGGCACAAGAGATCAGCATCTGAGACGAGATTTGTGACTCCTGGCTCCCAGCCTGGGTGAGGTTACAACCACCACAGAGATGACACCCTTTGCATTATATGCAGCACTTGAAAGATACCACAGTTTAAAAACTATAAGCTAACCCACAGTGACAGGATATGAGAACTTTCAAGAGCTCCCATATTGCTTATTCAGAATAACTAAGTCACTCATTCTACCAGTCCATTAAAATCCCCTGTTGTTTACTAATGTTTAAAGTGGAAGCATGCTCAAGAACACAGGATATAGAAAACAAGAAAGGTTAATAGCTCGTGATGCCAAAGGTTCTCTTAATACTCTCAACCCGAGATTGCCTCTTCTTCCTTTTCTACAGAATAGTGGGGACTCCTCTATCTAGAGAAAAGATACAGCTGGAAGCTCACTTCCTACTGCCTCCACTCACATGGCTTTTCTCTTAGCCTATTAAGAGTGCATCAAAATCCATTCTTCATCAAATATATCCTGTCTTGCTCTCAACAGGCAAAATACACATTTGTTTTACACATCTTACATCCAGAATTGTCTTCCCAATTTACAGTTAATCATAGAATTACAGAACAGTTTGGGCTGAAAAGGACCTTAAGATCATTCTAGTTCCAACCCCCTGCCACGGGCAGGGATGCCTCACACTAGACTATGTTGCCCAAGGCTTTGTCCAACCTGCTCTTGAACGCTGCCAGGGATGGAGTATTTATCACTTCTTTGGGCAACCTGTTCCAGTGCCTCACACCCTCACAGTAAAGAACTTCTATTCTTTGATAATCATCATCTATTAATATTTAATCTATTAAGCTACTAATCTTTAATAATAATCTGTTGTAAAGTAAGTTTAGAAAAGTATTCCTTTAAAGTCCCTTTAAGGTAATTTAATCCCCAACAATGAAGTGGCCAGATCCATAAAAACAATCCTTTGCACAAAAAGGGCTGTCTGTAGTTGACAGTGTAAAAGCTGCAGATGAGGAATGTTCTGAAGGAACCAAAATGAAGCTCATTCTCCGCTGACTATATTTATTTAATCAGGTTCAATTTTTGTTTAAATCCTTCCACTACTTGCCTGAGGAAGTATGGCTTAGCGTAAAATTTAAAATCTTCCCCTTCAAAATACACATCAAACTCTGAAGCTCTGGCATAAGGCACTTTGATTAGTATTGTAAGAAAGTCAGGATCCTGGGTCAGTTCAAAAGCTGGAGTTATCATGATGAATCCAGCAGGAAAAGCTGTGTGGCCCTACCAAAACAGAAAAACAAGTAAAGATTATTGTAGTTTCCAACTTATCAGAGCAAACGGTATCTGTTCAAAATTCTCCAAGAGGAACATTTCAGATTCTAACAAAAGTATCTCCCACGTGCTGAAGAAGAAAATACAACAGCAGCAACAAAACAAAAGTTAGCAAGAATGTGAAGGTACCGCCTCCGTGCTTCTTAAAGAAACAACTGAATGTAAAGGAATGCAAACACTTGGAGCACAGGAAAGCACCCATCACACTCTGTTCAAAACCCACTAAATTCAGTCCTGGAACATGTCAGCTTTTTGTAGCTGTGGTTTAGAACTATGTTTAAGTCTTTACAGTTCATTAGTGAACTGATCACAAATCTCTATTAGAAAATACTGAAAAATGGTAATATTTCCAAAAAATCAGGGCTGTATTTTATAATCCATACACCTGTCAACCAGAACACAAGCAAAAGATTCAGTACACCCCAAACAGATTGTACAGGCACACACACTAAGCATACTGCTGTATTTACTGCATAACGGGATAGCACACATACAACAAGTCAAAGACATTCCTCTGCAGCAGGTTCATGACACAAGAGCTTAAACATGAGCAGCTGACACATTCAGGACGTCCAGTGTGAGCATGCTTACTGTTTTGATCAGTTTGCAGGGGTTTCACGCATCTGAAGCAGCATCCTAAAAACCTCACACACCTCCCAAAGATTCAGTCAAAGAAAACATAACACAGTAGCAATAACAGAATTAAACTCTCCAGAGGATATCTGCCACCCCCTTCACCAAGTGTTTTGTATGGACAGTTTATGACTAACATCCATCAGAACCATACATATGTATGTACATGGGCATGTGTATATATTTAGCATGAGTGAAGGAACTTACACAGTACCACTCACCAGATATACAGCTGGTCTGACCCTTTAATAGTCTCTAAATACAAGGCAATTCCTCAGGTTTAGCTTCGATTTCAGCTGGGGGGAGAGGAGGGAAGAAGGGAAGTTAAAAAGAATCACATATCTTTGAAAACTGCAAATTAACTTTTTAAGGCAAAAATATTTTTACCAAAAAATGCAAGATATAACCATTACCTGGGAAAGAGCAAGCTGTCACTGACTTTCACAGTTATCTTTATTAAACATGTCCTCATCCAGACAACTTCATGAGAGCTAAATTAACAGATTACACTTTTTTTTTGCTATGGGTAATCTACCCCATTTGACAAGCATGAAACAAAATTAAGCTCCCGTTTCACCGTACCACTTGATTCCATAGCAATATTCCCACCTTCTCCAGGCTGAGAAGCTGCCATGTGTTTACTGAGTTGTAACTAGTCAGGAAATACCTGGCCTGAAAAACACCTGATGGACACTTGTGTTCTTCCTTCTCTATCCAAACACCACACACTCCCAAATGAGAAAGGATAAGAAGTAACAAAACCCCATTTAGATCCTTAAAGGATGATGTGCCAGCCTGTTTATTTTTCCACAGCTTTTCCCACTTCCCAGCACGGCCGCAACTTCGGCATCCGGAACACTAATTAATGACCCCAAACTAAGATGGAAGATCCCACACAAATCCCAGGTATTTCACAGACCTCAGGTTAGGAACCGCTGAGATCCACCTCCACAATTCAATTCTCAGCAGCACTTCCCACAACCGAAAATTACGTATCCGCAAATAATGAAGCTTCTCAGCCTTTTACTAGAGAAAAGTAAGTAGAAATAAGTATTTCTGTTGCAGCCCGGGGCTGACAGGAAAAGGGACAAACACTTTGCCTTCCCTCAAAGCACCACGGTAAGGCGCAGTGCGGCCCCGCTGCCCGGTAAACTGGGTCAAACGCCGGCTTTCCAGCCGCACCGGGGGCGCACAAGTGGAATCCCGCCGGCCGTACCCCAAACGACCCCGGGGCGAGCGGAGAAGCCGCTAAAGCCACGGTGACGCGGTAAGGGAAGGGATGAGCCGGGCTCCCCTCAGCAGACCCGCACCGCGGCTGAGAGCCAGGAACCGCCGAGGAAAGGCCCCGAGAGCGTGGCTCAAAGCGGGAACCCCGCTCCGCTCAGGCCATGCCTCCTCCGCCACTCACCACCACGCCGCCGCCGCCGCCGCCGCCGCCGCCATCCCCCTCCCTTCACCGCGCAGGCGCAAGGAGCGCCGAAGGGGCGGGAGCCAGCTCACTCCGCCCTGAGGGGGTGCCCCGGCCCGGCCTCCTCCTCTCTCACGGGCCGCCCCTCTTGCTACTGCCCGCCTTCGGAGGAGAGGAAAAACGGAAAGGACCGGAGGGGGTGGAACCGGCAAGGGGATGGGGGACGGCTGAGGGAGTGTCTCGCTCCTCGGGGTTGGCCGCGCAGCGCGTTCCCTGACCGTCTGGTGGTGGCCAGGGGGACTCGTTCCTTCCCTTCTCTCCCCGGCTGGCTTTGTTTTCGAACAAAAGTGACGGTTTGGTGGGCTTGGTCCTGCTTCAAGGGAAATCCGGTGATCTCGAGAGATAAAAGCAGTATTTGATCAGATCCTAACCCTCAACTGCCATCAAAGTGCTACTCAGAGGATGGGGTGCTGCAGTGTGAAAATCACCTCCACAGCCTCAGTGCTTTTCCCTCGCTTTGTGATAGCTGCAGTAGGCATCAGACACGGTCAATTACTGCTTAAACGTAACAGGCTACGGAAGGTTGATGGTGTTATCTCACAGCTCGATATATAAGAAATGCTTGTATATGTGAATAAAGCATCCAGTGAGAGCAAATGTGTCTGGAGAGGAGAGAATGAAGTTAAGAACTGAATAAATACGAGTAGGTTTGGACCTAATGTAATTTAAATTGATGTGGTAAAGATAAAATGATTTCAAGAACCGAAATACATTGAAGTGGAGGGCTGCAGAGGTAGAAGAAACAGAAGAGTGGCCCCAGGAACAGTGCTGGAATAGTAATTCCCGATTATGTAAGTCTCTTCTAAGACAGCAGATAAAAGCGAACAAGATTGACAATGTGAATAGAGGCTGATCCTGATGAATCAAAAGAAAAATGGCATTAAGAACAAGAACCTCAAAAAATAGCTAAAAGCAGTCAAGTTGGTTTAAAAGCCATAATTTACTTATCTTTAAGTACAGCACCTAATGTACAATTAATCTGATTTTTTTTCTGACATTAGACTGAGAAAGATACTCTGGTTCCAGATAATTCTCTACATTTTTAAATGCTACTGGCTCTCTCCCTGCCCCCTTTGAAATGCATTCAAATGTTTTTCCTGAAGGGGAAACCCCCATGATTATGTAACTTCTGCTAATGAAGTGTGCTTGGGGGATTTTGGGTTGGTTTTGGGTTTTCTGAATAGCCAATCAATCTTCCAGGGTAATAAAGACTGATTTGTCTCCCTGGAAATCCACTGAAAATGGCAACTTTCTTGAGAAAACATCTTTATTCTTGTACAGAACTGAATCAGCAGTTTAAATACTGCACAAAAAATAGATACGTGCCACAGAACAGATCCAGATCATTCCCCTCTTTGATCTAAAATTGACAGATCATTTAACATTCGGCCTAAACATTCCTGTGTGCCAGTTTTTTACAAGCAGAAATTGAAGATGCCGGACTGATGTTTTTTTCTATATATTAAGAAGTTAACGACATGTAATTTCAGACGCTGATTTGGCTTGGACCGAGGCCTCAACCAAGTCTTCAGAAACTTCTGATGCATTTCCAGACAACTTCAGCATCAACTTTTTGTTTTTACTTTCAGACCTTACCAATGTATCTATAGTAAGAATACTGGGCAGGAAGCTGAATTATGAACCAATAGACACCATCTTCACTGGGTATGTTCAAATATGATTGACAAGTCTGTGAAAAATGAGGAAGAAATTTCATCAGAGAGTTTGTTCTTGTCTAACTGACTCTTTCCAAGACTGACTCAGAATTATTTGCTTTAGAGTCTAAGAACCCCTAGCTTTTTTTTTGTCTGGTAATACCTTGTAAAACAAGTATTTATATGCTGATTTTAATGAAGAAACTGGTGCATCAGCCATTCTGCTCTTCCATCCAAATAAAGTGTTAAGGAGCATCTCTAAAAACTTCGTATTGCTTTCTTCTGGAAAAAGCATACCGAGTTTTTTTGGACTCTGATGAAAAAGTTTTATTTAGAAATGTAGAAAAAACACATCTTTTGGTGCATCTTTCTGATGAAGAAGTGAATTTGGCTGCTGTATGTTTAATGGAGCGCTGCAGAATGAACATGCATTACCTACAATGTTCTGGGCAAGTAAGTAGTAAAACTTACTGTCCCTTTGAAAAATAGAAACATAAAGCTTTGTAATCTGCAAGCACAATTGACTCTGCATGGCTAACAATAACAAGTAAATCTGGCATAATCCCATGGATATGATACATACTGTATTGTAGACATACAATGGTGTCATGGTTTAAGCCTCTAAAACTCACGCAGTCGCTCCCTCACTCAGTCCCCCTTTTTTCTTCCCCCAGTCCTGGAGGATGGGGAGGAGAATCAAAAGAATGTAACTCGCACAGGTTGAGATAAGAACAGTTTAGTAACTAAGGTATAACACAAATTACTGCTGCTACCACCAATAATAATATGACAGGAGAAGTACAAAGAAAGAGAATAAAACTGCTCACCAAGCCCAACCCAGCCAGTGCATCCCCCAGCAGCGACCCCCCCATGCACCACCTACCACACCCTTCTGGGTCTCTGCTCTCCATTTTCACATCCTGGACATGACGTGCTGTGGTATGGAATAACCTCTGTGGTCAGTTTGGGTCAGGTGTCCTGTCTCTGCTTCCTCCCGGCTTCCCCTCCTCCCTGGCAGAGCATGAGGCTCAGAAAGTCCTTGGCCAGACCAAAACATTACCAAGCAGTAACTGAAAACACTGGTGTTATCAGCGCTGTTCCCAGGCCCAAAATCAAAAACACAGCGCTGCACCAGCTACCAAGGGAGAGAGAAATGACTGCTGCTGCTGAACCCATGACAAATGGGCATGTACATGGAAATGGTAATCAGATCCAAAATGTGCATTTAATTTAACAAGTAAAAAACTGTTTACTTACCCAGGAAACAACTGGACATAGAGATGGTATATGTTTCAATAAGAAATGTATTTCTCTGTGAAATACATTATGAAATACATTACTATTGCCATTCTCTGAATTAGCAGGGCTATAATTTTTATAAACAACTAGAAGTAGTTCTGTAATTGTCAGACTTACACTTCGTAAAAGTTCAGTGTAACTGAACAATGTAAGTGGTAAATAAGGGCTTTGCCTGAGATGGAACTAGATGATATCATTGCACACGAGTAGAATTCATATTATTCTTCCCTTTATTTTGAAAACAAGTGAAAACCAAGTATTTTTATATCTTTTATCTAAGTGACCTGAAACATTCCTCTGAATCTAATGCATTTTCATCTGAGTGTCCTTTCCCCATAGATTTCATTTTCCAGTTTATAATACTTAAGAGTTTCACTTACAGATGTGCCATGTTCGTAACACCATGGTATCGTGATATTTTTATTTTTGCTCTTTTCTTTTGCAGTTTCCACTATCCAAAGATAACGAAGCTTCTCACTTGATTTTTTCAGGGGAGGGAAGGACCCTGAAGCACACAGACCTTTTTCAAATAAGCGTAACAACGTAGGTCTCTAGAGGCAGGATGGTGGCCTTGATAAATTCAGGATGAAACCTGCAATAGTCTTTAGAAAAATACAATTGTCATGGTGAGGGATACAAATATGCAGTGTGTTTTTTGGTGTTACATTTCATGGTGTTACCTGCGAGACAGGTGCCTGACTTGCTTTGAAGTAGGTGTAGGTAAAGTTTGCATCTCAAGTTATAGTTTAGCTTCTTAGTGACTGAAGGACATAAACTGTAATACCAGTAACTGTCACAGAGGCCATAACGAACCTCTGTGAGAGCCTGACCCACCACTGCTATACCCCAGTGTTCTCGGGGCCTGTGGAGTAGTGCAGAGGCAGGCGGGCCTCTGACACTGATGCTCTACACTGACATCTCGGGCAGGAGATGTCACATTTTTGTGGCAAATGGGGGGGATTTGTGCTGAAACAACTTTGAGGCTTTCAGACAGCTTCCTAGGGATCTGTTGTGGTCTCTTGTGTGTTAAGGGCCCTTGACGTCATTTACTTATGCTCCAGGAACAGCATATAAATGCCTTTGTTTGCTAGTCTAGGGGTTTAGTTCAGTTATAGGACAATGATTTTCTTAGATTTATTTCTCACTAGATGGTATGTGGTATAATTTTCTTTATACTGCTTCTCTGTAGAGGGTGCATGTCTGTCACAGCCCCATTCTGGGGAACCTGGCTCCTTTAACTCAGCCATTCACTCTCACATTAAGTTGCTTGAATCCTTGGCTGCTGCAGAAAATAGCCCGTCTTACACACCCTAGAATTTGCCATAATAAATTACTAAGAAGGCTTCATTTATAAGATTTTATCAGTACATATCTCATAGATTAAGGTTGCGCATCATAGCCAGGCCATTGCTTCTCTGCCGGAATCGAACACTTTGGAGAGAGCTGGATTTGAAGCTGTGCAATGTAATTCTGTTTCAGTCCGTCAATGAAACAGATCTAGTTTGAGCATGCATGCTGGTGGCATGGGAGATTTGGGATTTGCATAACTTCGTTTGACAGAAAACGGTGCAAGTGGGCAGGGTGGTGGTATACTACAGCACGTCACAGAAACAAGGGGAAAAGTCTCTGAAAATCCCTTAGAATCAGATTTCATAACGGTTACCATGGTATTTTTACGCAGCAATTGCTGACACATCTCCTATGTATGAGAGATTTCACTGACAGTATGAAATCACACATTTGTGCAGGTTGAGGGTTTCAGGGGGTTTCTACTGGTACTCATTTTGAAGTCTGGTGGGGTTTTACTGTAGTATGTGCCTTCTCAGAAAAGAGCATATGTTTATGCAGTGTGGTTTTTCTGTAGTTTCTCATTTAGTATTGCTATTTTCTCTTAGCGTGAAGTAATCTATATTTTTGCATCTGCTCAGATTCTGAGTTGGATGAAATTCTGGAACAGGAATCATTCATTGCATTTGCATTGATAATAAGGTAAAGGACATTTTGGGATACCCTGAGTGAAGGCGTGCTGTGGCAGCAGTACAGAACGGCCAGGCTGCAGTTTCACTGCCAAAGGGGGGCCATTTAAGTAGGAAAGGACCAGCTCTCTGAAGATTTATCCCAAAAGTAAACCTTCTTTGCAAAGTAGGGCTGCGCAGCGGGAAATAACAGCCTGCTGAGCTCTTACCTCAGCAGGGTCCTGATCTGCAACTTCAGGGTCTTTGCATAGTTACTTGCCTGACGTGTAATGCTTCCCTCGGGTAGCACTGTGGCTTCTGCAGTGGTCTTCACAGCACAGTTGTAGCACTGAGCAGTTATTTGAGACTAAAAGATCAAACAGCACTGCAGAGAGCACGACTCCATGGAGGTTGTGCGTATGATGGGAACTACTCTGGGCATCGGCCCCACAGCCCTTCTCCAGTGCAGCGCCAGCGTGTGGTCACTGCACCGTGGAGCAGCTCCTGGAGCTGAAACCAGCCACAGAATCGAGTTCATGAGTTCATGTCCTGTATTAACGCCTGTGAGGGACCCACGAGGCTCCACGTTCTTCCTCTCCCCGTTTCAAGGTTGTTGTCTCCATTCTCTGCACAGCTTATACTGCAAGAATATTGGTATTGGTGTCATACTGTACATTTAAAGGTCATAAATCAGGTTATGAAGCTAAGAAGGATTTATTTCTGTTTAATTCAGTGTTGCAGTCTCTGCTGATGTTGACAGCAGATCGGCTCTGATCAGTCATACGAGGACAAGTTCAAAGCCACCCAAAAGTAAGTGAATGCTTCTATTCCTTCACAGTTCTACAGCTATTGCAGTTTATCGTGACACAGCCTGCCTTCATAGCAGGTGGAGGAGAATAGAATATAGGGTCTTGATGAACCGCGGTGGCACGGCAGAGTGAAACTTGGTAGCACAGACAGGTAAAACATGCGTCAGAGACCAACTTTCTCTCTTACCTTTTCCTCCTGCCCACCGTCCTGAGCACACCTAGGCTCTTCCACCGCTGCAGAAGCAGAGGTCTCGGGGTGCCTTCGAGCAAGGCAGCCGGGCAGCAGCCGGGCCCGGAGCCCTGGCAGGCCTTTCCTCTACCGAAGGAACGCTACGTGCCGACTGCGTTGTTAAATAACAAGATTTTTCCACAAAGCCCCCGCCATCCCGTTATCTCCATCCGTGAACCGTGTCCCGGAGGTCCCGCGGCCACGGGGCGAGGGCCGTACGGCTGCGGGCGGAGTGCTTGGGGCGGCTAGTCCAGAGACTACGGTAGGGCGCGCTCCGCCCCTGCTGCCGGGCGCCGGGCCGGGGCTCGGCGGCCACGTCCCCGCACCGGGCCGGGCCGCGCCGCATCCGTGCCGTGCCGTGCCGTGCCGTGCGGCGGGCGATGTGGTCGGCGGGCGGGCGGCCTGACCTCCCGCCATGCGGCTGTCGTGCAAGGTGGCGGCGGCGCTGCTGTGCCTCGGCAGCCTGCTGCTGCTCTATCTGCTGGCGGGCAGCGCCGCCGCGCCCCCCCGCCCGCCGCCCGCGCCCTCCGCGCTCGCCCGCCTCGCCGTGCCGCCCGCTCGCCGGCAGCCGCGGCTCAGCCGGAGCCCGCCGCGGAGGATCCCCGCCGGGGTCAGGCTCGTCAGCGCCAGGTAACGGTAGCGGCTCCGGGGCGCGGGAGCTCGCCTGGACCACGCGGGACCGGCCGGCGCCCCCCCCCCCGCGCAGCCGCCCCTGTCCCTGCCATCGGCGGGGACCCCTCCAGGCCCGGCCCGCTCCGCTCTGGCCGCTGGAGCACGGTCGCCGTCCGGCGTGCGCGGCCCCACGCGTGCCCGCGCCCTCTCGGCCCGCGGGTCCCCTCCGCTATGGTTGGTGTCTGTGTGCCGCCCGGTCCTTGGGCACGCCCCTGTCCCAGGTCGGTTTCCCCTCGCGTCTGTGAGTGACCGGCGATTAGAAACGGCTGCAGACTGCCCTGGCTGCCGGAGCACAAAGTTTTTCCTGACGTCTTTCACTCGGAGCGTGGTTGCCAGAGATGCCGCGAAAGTACGTGGAGGTCTCGCCTCCGCCTCTGGTCCCTGCATCGAGCGGGGCGATACCCCCGCTGCGTCCCTGTGCGACGGCGGCCTCTGGAATAGCCGCTTTTCCGTGAGTTCTGGCCTTGTTTTGAAGGCTGACGTCGGGAATGCGGCGCTCGCCGGCTGGAGCCCGTGAAGAGCCGCTGACAGTCTCGGGAGCTACACTTAATACTAATTTCTCGCCAATGCCCCAGGGAGAAGGCAAGGTGGCTGTTTATGTGTGGTACCACTGGGTTCCAAACTGCAAGGCATCTGCGGATTTTAAGCTCTTGAGCTTTTTATTTTGAATACTTTTATTATGGAAATTAATTTAGCGGAACTTTAAAACCGAGCTTGAAATCGTGGTGTGTTGCGTTTCCTCTTTCAGCACCTTACAGGCAGAGTAGTTGTTAAAAAACTAATTACTTCAGCAAAAGATGTGGGCAGCATGCTCTCGGTGGGTGGAGGACTGTTTTCCCCTCTGCATTCCAGCTGTATTATGGTCAGTGTGACCTCATATATCTAATTAACTTGGTATGTCTTTGTGTCTTTGAGTCACGATTTCACAGATATGTTCGGAATGAAAGCCTGTTCCCGTTTTTTTGAGCTCTTATTCCTTAACTTGTTAAAGCAGTTGGTTTCTTACCAGCATTGTTACCCTGCTGAATGCAAGAGATGTTTACCGTGGCTGAGAATGGGTCATGGGCAGAATTCAGATGCGTGTATTAAAGCAGGATTATTTCCACTAGCAACTGTACCTCCTGAAGTAATTTTTCTTTAAGGCATTTCTCTGCGATTATCATGGAAATCAAGAACACTGAAGGAAGGAGCCCAGAAAGTATGAAGCTGCTGGAGAGTGTAAACAACTGTTCCATTTCAATGAGCTTTCCAGTGAGCATCTTCATGTTCCAAAGTTTGACATTATCTAACTTTTCTACTGCTTATTGACTTTGCAAGTACTTCTTACAAGGTGTGCAGCACAACACAAAAAGGAGAGGAATGCTCTACTTAAACCATGCCACTTCTTCATTTCTTTGTTTGGTTATGGGGTGTTTTGGTAGGTTTTGGTGGTGGTGGTTTTCCCCTCACATCTCCTGGCAGCACAGGACCCTGGACCGCTGGCACCAGCAGGAACCTGTGTAGATGAGAAGCACAATTCTGTAGGGTCCAGTTCTGTCCCTGGCTGAAAGATTGACCAATGTGTTAGCTACTATGAAAATAAAATCTATTTAAGTCAGAGTATCCATAAAAGTATACTTTTTTTTTGCTGCGGGAGTGTGTGAGATAATGTGGTCCAAGGCAAGGAGATGTCTCTCTTCTTGTAAAGGCAGAAATACCCACCGGTGGGTGCCACTGTGTGATGAATCACATCCGCACTCACACGGTGAAAGCGTCAGGTGGTGGTATCTGCTTGCCTTAAAAAGCCTGATCCTGGATACACCGAAGGCAGTGAGAGGGGCTTCAATTTGGAGTGGAACAAACAGACGATGATTTAGGTAGTTGCTAACTTGAGGGTTGAGTATTCCCCTGGATATAATAGGTTTTGCTCATGCATGTGCATGTAAAGTATATCCAATGTAACATACTGAATCGGGGTTGTTGCCAATTTATTCCTACAGTATAAATAATTATTATTTTAGTTGCTCCTTATGTGTAAAGGAAAGCATTTTTTTATTTGATGTGAGAGACATAATATGATATGATTCCTTCAGGACAATAAAACATATGATTATGACTGTGTAAGACCTTGTGATCTGATCACATTCTAGGTGTTTCTCTGTAGACTGCATGATGGACTCAAATAACCTTAGAGAAGTTATGTCTGCATGAATGTAAAAAGTTGTTTTAATTCAGTTTTGCCAAGTTGATCTGTGGAGTTTCATCAGAAGGATGCAGCTTTGGGGCTGAACTCAGAAATAATCAAAGATGTTATCTAGGATGCATGTTTGCTGTATAGGAATCAGTCATGTCGCCAGCGAGGGGAATTGTGTTTTAACTGGGATTTTGTAGTACTGCCTTCTTTAGTGTGCGTAGTGTTATGTGTGATAATAACAGAAATGTTAAGGTTTTGAGAACTGCAGGTTCCTTCTACTGTAAGTAGTCATTTGTAGTAAAAGCTGAACTCAGTCACACAGCATCAGCTGGCTGGTACCTAGCAAATGTTGGGAAATGTGTCCACATGCCCTGCTTTGGTTACTAGATAATTTTGGCAAATCTAGATGGGCACTGCATTTAAGTTTCTGGTTAGCTCTTAAACCTGGCTTTTGATGCTGGCTTTATTGATCCTTCCTCTTGGAAGTACTAAGTCCTCTGCCTTCAGTAAGTGTGGGGTTTTTTTATATGAATAATTGTAAGTATGTGCCAAACCAACACGTGCCAAGTATCAAAAAGCAAAAGGGGTACTTTACATTTGAAGGGCAGATGTGACCGCACTTTCTATTAAACCAGCATGGACGTGAACCTTTGCCAGCACATTTAGTTCCCTTGAAACAACTCTACCAAAGCAAAACATTTCTTATATGGTAACCTGTCAAGATACGTTCTCTTTCTTTGCAGTCTGTGTGCACACATACGGGTTTGGCTCAAGTTTGATAGCCTATAATGGCATGCTGAAGGCCCAAATAGCTCAGACTTGTCTAACAAAGAACCCGCTTGATAAAAGAAGATAGAAGCATCCATTCTGGTACTGAGTGGTTTTCTTCCCTTTCTCTGAGCAGCAGAAGGAGGTTGAAACTTCAACAGTTTTTTGATTGTCAGCAGCTACAGTCAGTTTTGTGCAACTGCATTTAATTAGGAAAACTATTCTAAAACATTTAGAGCCCTTCTAATTTATGTTTTAAAGTCTGTGAGAGAATGTGTTTCATATAATGGAGCCACTGTTGGGACATTGACTCGCTGGGGCAGTGTTGACTGTCAGGGAAGGAGCCTGTTTAGTGAATCACCAGTTCTGATACAATGCCTAAATCGAACCTTGTTTATGCCGCAAGAGTAAATGAGATCATAATACGAAGAGGTCTTCAAAAACTAACAACTCTGCTGCATTTTGTAAGAATCTGCATGCATTATCTTTCAGGAATGAATTTGGAGGCTTGACTAGATGAACAGGCTCTGTAATGAGATGGGAATGCGTTACTTCGAATGGATCTGGATTGATTTAGACAGGTTTTGGGTTCATTATGTTTGAGACACTTTGGCTGCGACTAATAAAAAAATTGCATGTAATCTAAACTTTAAGGCCTAGAAATGCTCTCTATTGTGCTGGAGCACTCAGGCCTCTGCTGTCTCAGTGACCATGCCTGTCAGACAAAATGTACGCAGTAAATAAAATACTGTTGGGCAACTGGATGGGAGTTGGTCTGGCTTGTTGGAAAGAAGCCTTTGGTATAAGCATTTTATTGTGCTGTGTCTTACCAGGCCTGTCTTCAGCTGTTTCAGAGGGATGTATTCTGTAAGTTTTCGGTGATGATTTCTGTTGTGCTTAATCTTAGGCAACAGTGCTTAATTTTAAAGCCATATAATAGTATGAGAACAGCACATAAGGGAGAGCACGAAGTGTTTTTCTCTGAACAAAGCAAAGAGTTAGGCATGTTACGTAAGTTAGATTTATGATACATCAACAAGCTACATTTATGTACTGAAATTAGAAGAAGGATATCAAGGCCTATAACAAAGACTTTTATATTTAGCTTCTTTATTTGTTCTTGTTAAACACATTAAACTTTAAGGCCCAGGTCACTTTATTGTTTTACATGCATTTAAACATCTAATTTAGATTGTAAAATCCAGTCATAGACTCTATCCATAACGAATAAGTTGGACTATATATGAATGAATGTGTGTGTAAATGTTAGGAAGAATTAGCTAATAATAATTGTAGCACTCTCTGGATTTACATGCTCTTTTAATGCGCTTGGAAGTCTCTTGAGGTGCGTTACTATTATTACTATAACAGCTGCTCCCCTTTTATGGGAAGGACAACTAAAGCAGATAGAATTAATGACTCGCCCAAAGCTTTGCAATGTCTGACTTACTGAAATAGAGCTGAAACCAATGCTCATTCACCCTTCAGCCACTCACTGAGTACTCTCTGTCAAAAGCCCATTAATGTCTCAGTTTGATACCTACCAATATATTTCTTGCTTGCCAGCTGTTTTTTATTTTATGCATCACATTTTATCCTTTGTACGATTTACCACAGTATTAACATACTGCATCCTTTAAAACAAAGTATGCATCTTTTGTGTTCCATTAGTTGTGTTGTCCAGGACTACCTGAGCAGGGAGTGTATCACAAAGCTCTCTGCTTCCCAGCATGTTCGCAGTCAACCACTGGTAACTGCATGATAAATAAACATTTGCGATTAGAGGAGGCATCCTCTAATTTCAGGGCATTTAAAAGATGTGTAGATGTGGCACTTAGGGGTATGATTTAGTGGTGGACTTAGTAGTGTTAGGTTTATTGTTGGACTTGAAGGTCTTTTCCAACCTAAATGATTCTGTGGTTCTATGACTCAGGATTCAGTATAGTACCTTATATGAAACCTCAGCTTAAAGCAGCTTTCATTAAGGAGCAAGCCTGAATGAGAAGGCTCGTGGTGCCCAGCCCAACTTGCCCTGGTAGAAATGAAGTAGCTGCTCTATTGGTATGAGCCTATTTCTAACCTCCAGTTTCTCTCCTCACAACACATAGTGGAGGCTCTCATACATTCATGAGGGGATCCAGCTAAGCCAGCACAGCCATTTATTCTGTATGAGGCAGAATAGGTGCTGTTGGTCAAACTGGAACTGTTCTGGTTTGAAGACATTGGCTGTATCCTGCAGACCATTAAGGAATATCCTTTGACCCAGATTATAATTCTCACTATCCCTTCCGTTCCTCCTTGCACTGTGTGTACGTGTGTGTACAGAGGAGGGATGGAGAGTTGTGACGTTCTTTGCTATGAACTGGCTCTTTCACCTTCCTAGCAGTTTGACTTTGCCTTTACACCTGCCTCTTTCCATGCTTCTGGATGACAATAGTAATTTTGTAAAGGCGAAACTAAAATTGCTGTTTAATGCATCTTGCTGTGGCACTTTTGTATCTTCCTTTCCAGCTCATCCTTGTTTTCACAGTCCTCGTTGTGTACTTCTTAACTAACTGTTGCCCTCAGTGTCCCAGACTGCTACTGGGGCAGTTGATATACAGCCTTGTGCTCCTTTTCTTGGGCATTTTCATTCCTACTTAGGCCATTGCAGCCTCCTGAACCCCTTCAGTCCAGGCCTTCTCGACTTGTAATGCTTCATCTCTGAGGCTCAGGTCTCTGGGGCTGGGAGGGTATCCTTGTTGGCAGGCAGGACGTCTCTTATTCATCTGCAGCTCCCATGGGCGTACGGAGCATTCTGCTTTCATCAGGAGTTGCTTCTGCTGGGTCTGTTTGTTGGAAGTGCTTGTCTACATGTACTGGCTTCTTCGCTAAGAAATAGCTGCATAATGTGGAGTTCACTGTGGCTAAAATTGCGAAGAAGAGCTCAGCGCTTTGGTGTTGGGTTTTGAAATGTTGGAATAAAAGCTTAGAGTTTAGTCCCTATCCCAATGAATTCCATTGCCGCAAGCTATATCAAAGCAGTTCTCATCCTGCATATGGCTTGATTTAGAGACTCAATTAGGAGGAAACATTAAACAGATAGGGAGAAGGGGGGAAAAGGGGATCTGTGTGAGCAGCTAATTATTCACTTCAATAATTCAGTGGTTTTTACACTAATAGGTTGGAAAGTAAATACCACTTCACAGAGATGTAGTATTCCATTATTTATACGCTGATGAAATTGGGGTTTAATTAAGACTAAAGCCTAAGACTTTAAACCCTTAATGAAACTTGTTGCTGTGTGTAGTCAGTAAGTACCACTGGCTGGTATTCCTTAACACAGAGGTGGGTTACACTGCTGTTACACAGAGCAGCATTTGAATGTCTGGAAAAAGATAGTGACAGCTTTATAACTGTCATTTTTCTCTTTATTGAGAACTTTTGTTTCTGATATTAACTTTGCTGATTAATTGCATGTATGTAATTATTTGTGCTGAGAAGAGGCAGGGATTGATGTTCTCTGTTCAGTGACATGTCAAGAACTGGTAGTGATCTATGACTGGCCTTTTGAACTCTTCCATAATGATTACGACGCCTGTGATTTAGTTGCTTTGTCAGCACACATCCACGTAATGGAGTATAAATACCATCCATGTTGGAATGTGAATACAATACAGTAGGAACATTCCTGGAGGATGTGATTTATACCTCTCCATACTGCTGGGGGGACACACAAAAGCAAAAGGACATGTTTTCCCAATATCTTCAACTCCCCAAAAGAACCCTGATTTTACTGGCCGGCAAATGGACTCGGTGCCTTCTCCACACAGATTCCGCTATAGTTTAGCTGAGATTCATTTAAAGCCCACACAGATGGGTGCTAAGTGAAAACCCCATAGTTTGGTCCTTGGCTGTTTGTGGAATGTAGTCTGATTCATCTGGGACATGTGCATATGTTTGTTTTTAAAAATCCCTATTTTAGCAAAATCTCAGGGATTCCATGGGGAGAAATGGAGAGTGGTCCTTTGGAACGACGCCAGTACCTTCAGGCCAGGATTAAGGCATGCTTTTTTAATAGCAAAATTAATTAACTCTTAGAATAACTTACAGAGGGATGGAATGGATCTTTTGAAAGTATGGGTGTCTTCTTCCAGCCTAGCCATTATGGGCCTGGCAATGAAGTTACTGGATGTGGCTCCGCAATCTGCCTTTTGTTAGAAAGTTGGCTGGGTAGTAATCAGTCCATTCTGGCTTCATAACCTCTAAGCTGGGGGAAAAGAAAACAGCTATCATTTGCATAGAGAGAGTTGTTGCCTGGTTTGAGGTACTGTTGAATTAGTTTCATCTGCGTATGTAGCGCAGTGATTCATGCAAATCCAGAAAGGCAGGGATAACCAGAAAATCTCTGAAAATGAGGTATTCCTTTGTGTTGTAATTTTAAAACTCTTGATTTGTGCTGGTGACAAAAACTGGCCTGTGGCTTGCATGTTATGTGGCTATGTAATCAGGAACAAACTTCCTCATCCCTTACAGGATGAAGGGGAGTAAAAAACCTCTCTGATACTTGTTAATGCAGGATTCTCTTTATGTCTATCTCAGTGGTTTTTCCATGTCTATTTATGAATTTCCAGGAAGCCTGGAGAACAGAAACATTCAAAAGAGCCTTCATCTTTGCAGTGCATGCATCTGGCAGTTGTGGCATGTGGGGACCGGCTGGAAGAGACGCTGATCATGCTGAAATCAGCACTTCTCTTCAGCAACAGGAGGCTCTGTTTTCACATTTTTGCCGAGGATTCCCTTAAGCCTGAATTCGAGAAGAAGGTGAGTTTCTTTGTCGTGCGGTAAACAAGTGAGTCACACGTCACCAGTCTCTGAGGAAAATTAGTCTGACATTCACAAGTAGCAGCTAAACGCTTTCAGTGCTGTGCGCGGTTTATAAACTCCGTACAGATGCATATATATTGTTTCTAAAAGGCTATATAAATGTAGTGTCTCATTCCTCCCCCCATGTCTTTCAGCTGAAGGAATGGCCTTCCTCATACACAAAGAAGTTTGAATACAACATTTACCCAATAACCTTCTCAGTAGGAAATGCTCAGGAATGGAAAAAGTTATTCAAACCATGTGCCGCACAGCGTCTTTTTCTTCCGGTAAGGCACCTGGATTCTGAGTGGGTTGCTTCAGGAAAAGGTTCATTCCACCAAAAGGAAGCTTTGCTAATGTAATACTAAAACCATTTTCAGTCCAAAACATCTGCTTAGAGATATTTTAGTCCTGTGCTTTAACTGCTTAAAAGCAAAACAAAACAGGAATCCAGCCTCACTTTTTCTCCGGCTAACAAAGGATGTGTGTTTCTTATTTGTCTCTTGTTCCGTTAGGCTCTCAGACTTTTAAGACTCAGTGCAAGAGCTCTTCCAGGGCAGATGCTTTCAGGGTAGATGCTGCACACCCTCCATAAATAACATTATTTTCAGTGTGCAGTCATCATATTCTCTTTACCCGCTATCTCCCTTTCCATATGTTAGTCCTTAGACTGATGCTTTTGGCAATCCCTTGAGTTTTATTTCTTTTTCCAAGACTGTCAGATTTGCCCTTAAGGTACTAATTCCAATGTGTTCCAAGCCAGATTTCATGCAAGAGCATTGTGTATCCTGGGATCTTCAGGTTCACTGGAAAGCTGTATTTTTTTGCTGTATGTGTCATAAACTTGGAAAACGCATAATGTTGCTGGAGAGAAGGGAGGTGTTGATAACAATTTTGCATACATAGAATATCAGAATGGAAAGAACTTTTGCGTAAAGCGATTTCTGTGGAATTGAGAACATCTGTCAAAAATATCTTGTGCGTTGCTGTTGATTGGGTGACTCCAGTGAAGTGATGGGCTATTCACATGATCCAGATTTCACTGCGGCCTTACCAGAAATGGGGGAGGACGACAAAGAAATCTTTACTTTCTCAGATGGAAACAATCAGGAGACAGCTGTGGGTCCAGAGACATAGTCTATGAATACATGTGTGAGAAAATATGTGCTGTCAGCAGTTCTGTTTATCTGCTATTTAGGGGCAGACTATCAAATGCACAGAGGCCAGATGGGCTGAAAGTAACTCCAGCTTCAGCAGGACTCCTCTCTTCCCTGAGTAAATATTTACATCACCTGGAAAATAATCCCCAAGAGTTAGCTTGTTCCGTACAGATTGTTTGTAGGGATGTACTCAAATGGGACACCTTTCGCTGCGCAAACACAATTCTCTGTTCTTACTGCGGTGATAATTTTTGGCATTTTGGTAGACTCTCGGCACAGAAACAATTTCACGTTTGTTTGCCACCACCCTTCTGATGACCAAAGAGGGTTCTGTTTCCATTCTGATTCCTTTAGCCTGGGCAGTGCTTTTTTGGTTCCTTTTTTGCCACTCACATGTTGCCAAAGTTCACCAGTAATGTTTTGTAAGGAGTATCAGACTGTTGCATATTGCCTTATCAAAGCTAGGAGGCAGCCTGAACTGTAAATGTTTGTTTTTCTTGGGGCAGTTGCAAAAGGTTGTGTGTGTTCAGGCTGAGATTTATGGCTTCAAAGGTGAGGGGGGGTTGTATGAGAGTAGATGCAGCTGACACTTAAGTTGATGTGAATATGATAAAGAAAACAAGTTGCAGTAATAGCTGTGGTGGCAAGAGTCCAGTTGGACTTTGGTATTGAAGTTCACAGGGTGACAGAACCTTGGGATGTCCCTGGGTAATGTCAGCCACAGTTGTTATTTACTTTGGTGCTCGATAAGGAGGTTCTGATATCCCATTTGAATGAGTCAGTGCTGTAGAAGTCCAGTCTGCGCACAGTGGGAGCAGAGGCTTGCTGGTGGTATTGCTTACAGAACTGTTTTGCCTTAGATTTTAAATAAATACCAGCAGGATGGCAGCATCCTTTTTTCTCTTTTTTTCCTTAGCCTTCCCTGCAATAAGCATCTTCCCCTGCAGTGGCATAAAATGTGCCTGGATTTAGGGAGGACCCCAGGAGAGCAGTAGTTGAGTTTATCAGCTGTTTAGCTCTCAGTTGTGCAAATTGTCTTTCTCCCGATAATGCTAAGCCTGAGTGGAATGTGAGTCTTTGATTCACAAGCGCCTCTCCTGCTGAAGCAATCTCTTCTGTAGCACCAGCAGGCATGTGAAAGTGGACAGGAGGGTGCGAGGAATGTGTTAAGAGAAAATTGCTTAAGAATCTGTCAATGGTTTTACTCACTGACAAAACCAGAGTTCTGGGATGTGATCCTGCAGCTTGTAGTAATGAACTGCTTTGTCCTGGAGAACAGGTTGATGTTGATGAAATCATTCCCAGTTTGTTGAATCTACTGGGGTTGCTCAAGTATTAAGATCATACAGCATCCTGAATTTTATAGAGGTGTTTTGTGACATCTGATAATGTTTGCCACTTAACACGCAGGGAAGGCAGATTGAGCCTCCACATAAGCTCAGAAGTCTAAATCTCTTGCAGCACTCTACTGCAATAGAACAATCAATGAGATTTGCAAAGACAGAAAAAGGAAGACATGGATCTTAACATGAGCACAAAAGGAAACTTCAAAAATTAACCGGGGGGGTAATGCTCTCAGCAGTCACTTGAAACTGTTTTGTATACTGACGTGGATGTTTAGGCACCGGGTGAAAAGCTGTCTTCTGGTCTCACAAATGTCACACACCACAGAGCTGCCTTGCAGTTGTCTCTATATCGCTGGTTTGGAGCTACCAGAACAATCAGCTAAAGTAGCATGAAATGCTTAAGGGATTTTTGGATGATTTTAGCTCTCATAGTAACTAACATTTAGAACCCTTCTCATAACACTTAATCTACTTAGGAGCTTTTAAGGTAGATTAGCAATATCCCTGCATTACAACTGTCCTCTTGAGTACACTGAAGGATCCAGCCTAGTGGATCAGTGGCAGCGCTGGGAATTAGTGGCAGCACTAAGTAAGACACCAGGATCTTATCTAGATGAGAGTTTCTGCATCTGACTTAATTTCTTACTACAGTTAAGTTTAGTGACTTGACTTTGTGGTACTGCTCCATTAGCATCAAGACTTGTGATTTGTCCCTAGTTCTGGATAAAGCTCTGATTAACTGCCATGCTGGCCGCTGCAAACCATTAGGTAGCACAGCTTCGCAGTACACCACTATGTGTGTTATTACTTGCCAACCTTGCTAACACAAGGAGAATCTATGGAGACAGAAGTTGTGAAATCAAATTACAGATAACTGAGTATTTAAGTGAAGTGTTAGGCTAAATATAGGCAGTTCTGTGCAGAACTTCTTGACAGATTACTAAGAATATTTTACGTAGCTGCAAGAAAATTGTACCTCTCTTAAGCTGTCCACGCCGGTAGCTGCGGAGGAAGACAGGCCCAGTCAAGCCATGTTTCTGACCAGTCGTTTCCAAAATCACAGCCTGTCAGGTATGTCTGCATGCTTTGAGCTAGCAAGTGTGAACCTGGGCTACCAGGCAGTCTCGCATGGTTATGCTCCAGGTCAGATGCATGTCATTTTTAAGCTGCAGTCGCGTCGCTCTGGTTGGCTGTCCTGGCAGGCTCAGAGCACTCCTAGCCCTAGCTGTGCAGCGTCTGGAGCAGGCAGAACAAGCTGGAGCTACGTCTCGTGCACCATAGGGTTACCTTGTGGTACTCAACTGCTTGTGACATTGAAAGGCAGCAGGATCAAAATTCATCGTCTTCCTTGTATGCTTCTGAGTAAGTAAATGCTAAGTATTATTCTGAGGGCTGAGTAAAGCCTGAAGTATTGTTTTTTAAAAACTTCCTCAATTTGGGAACAAAAGCTGTGGGTCACTGGGAATGCTGGAGTTACTGAAATGAAGTGTATCCCCAGTGTGACTCCATCGAAATCCTGGGAGCTATGCAGGAACTGTTAGAGCCACAATTTCCACAGTTAAATTCCCCTAAGCAAGGTGAAGTTAAATGCACAGCCAGAGGAGATGGGATCAATTCAAACTGACACCGCAGGTTTTAAATAAGTCTTAACACTTCACTTGTGAAAGAGAAAAGTGTGAAGGGCTTGAAGGAAGTAGCACAGATTTTTTCATTGGCCTGTTGGGTGTCACTGCAGGGCAACACCTTGAACACAGGAGAGGGAAGAAT
The DNA here is from genome assembly GCA_017639245.1 of Myiopsitta monachus. NCBI lineage: Eukaryota > Metazoa > Chordata > Aves > Psittaciformes > Psittacidae > Myiopsitta > Myiopsitta monachus. The sequence goes on along the minus strand of CM029929.1, from coordinate 15,968,013 downwards.
CTTCTGAAAGTGCATATGAATCCCGAGTGGAGGAATACAGGGTGCAAAACTTTAGGTCAGATGCTGCTGGGCACCTGCTTCTCTAAGAGCTGGAATACCCGCTTGGAGCTGTCTGTGTGTAGGAAAATCATTGCAGTCCACTGCTTCCACAGTCTTAAATGAATGTGTATATTTAAGGTTGCTGAAAGAACAGTTTTCTGCTGGACGAAGCGCTGTCCAGGCTTCCCCCTTAACCCTCTGCTGGAAAATACCCAAACTTGTCTCCCTACCGGGGCACCCTTAGAAGAAACCCTTCATGGTGCACAGCGTGCCATGGATCCCTCAGGCAAAGCCCAGTACTCCTCATGTGTTGTCTTCTGTCTTGGACTGAATTTTGGGGTGACTTTTTTTCTTAACATATTCTAATTTTCTATGACTTCATACAGTAGGTCCCTATGAACAGAGCTTCTAGATGCTGCAGAATAGTACACTATATCTAGGATACTCTTAGGCTGAAAAACGCGTTCTTCTTTTCAACCATCTGACTTCTACTGATTTAAAGTAGGTGTCTTTTTGTACTTGGTTTTTTTTTAGTACTGGACTCCGGGATACAGAATGTTTGCAAATCTTTACCTCTGAGCTCCCGGTGTGTTATTGAACTGTGTCACTCGTTTATGTATACCTGCACACCCTGGTTTGTATGGTTTTTGTGGGAAAATGGTGTACTGCTATAACCTTCCATCCAGCAGTGATGGGCATTGTGTTGGATTGTTTTCTTGGAGTTTCTTGTCAGCCTAACTTGTGTTTAATATGTGGAGACACTTGCCTTCTCCTTGTTCTGATATGTAGGAAGAAGATGTAGTTACTATGTCAGGAATACAGGTCAGGGATTTGTTAAACATGGCTAAACGTCAGTCTGAATCCCCAAGTGTGCAGTCACGTGAAAAATCCCCTGTAAGTCCGTACTCAAGATTTGGCATCTAGTGGGTGCCTACTGAGCATGGTTAAAGGTAATTTTTCCCCCCACTTGTTCAAAATCTTCGTTGCTCACTCAGTTGCACAGGTAATTGTCAGTCACAATGCACCTCAATTTATGTAAAATTCAATTGATTTAGTAGCATTTACTGTTACCTGCTTGAATAGAGTTTGTCATTAGTATCATTGCTTCATGGAGGAGAGAGTGATTGTCCTGTTCACTAAATGATGAAAATCAATAGCCTTTGGATTTGCTTTTTAAAGACAGAAAGAGAGCGAAATGGGGCTTTTGGCTGAGACCAATATGAGAAATTTTCAGTCCTTTGGGAATATTTGAGTTTTAGCAAATAATGAAGAGCAGTAACAATGCAGTTGGAACTGATGGTCAACTTTAGCTAATGATATTTATTACTTAACAAACAGCCTTACAAATAGCTGGTGCAAACATGGAGGAACTTTTCTTGGACTGTTGAAGCACTGTATCAGTTGCCCTACTCCAGTTAAGGAATGAGCATGTAAGGATATGGATAGCCACAAGGGGGAACATCGAAAGCGGGACTAGGTGAAATGTCCTGCATCTAATTGGCAGTTTACGCCCTTCTGACTTGACTAACTCCACTGTGGTTATTCCTGACAGAGAGTCTGATAACAGAAATCAGAATCTGCCCTGGTGAGGTTTAATGTGACATGTCAATTTACCAAGCAAATTTTGGTCTTCAGGAGGATGCATGTACATTTTGGTGATTCATGGGGTTTCTTAATTAATGGGGAATATTTGTATATATAATACTGCATGTAAGTCTCCCAGGAGCACAGGGTTGTAACAGGAAAAACAGTCACGAGAAAGGCATAAGGAAACATGATACCAAATAGAGATGGAAAGTATTCTGTTCTACCAGCTTACCCTTTCTGTCTGTGGAGCAAGCTGTATGTTTCACCACTTACAGATCTTGAAAAGAACTAATAAAGCTATGTAAATAAATATCCTGTGCATTTTGTTTCTGAACTACATGGTCCTTGCAGGTACTTTTGAGAGCTCAGTGGATTACTGTTTCATATGAAGGTTAGAATCCAACTTCTGTGGTCTGGTAGCTGTTTGCTGGGCAGTTCAAAAAACCCCACTAAACAAACAACAAGCCAATAACCTGATAACTGCTATTCCTGTGTATAATTACATTTAGCTGATAAGTCAATAACCTCTTTCAAATTATCCTTTAAAAATAAAAGTACCTTCTGCCGATAATCTTCCTGTTTGTTGTCTGTTTTCATCTATTCCTCTCCTCGCTGTGCAAACTCAAAAGGTCATTTTGAAGGATGTGGATTCTCTCCTTTATGTGGACACTGATGTCCTCTTTCTGAGGCCCATTGATGACATCTGGCACATCCTGACAGAGTTCAACTCCACACAGCTAGCTGCTATGGCCCCAGAGCATGAGATACCAAAGATTGGCTGGTACAGTCGCTTTGCGCGTCACCCTTATTATGGGACAACTGGAGTCAATTCCGGAGTGATGCTAATGAATTTAACACGGATACGCAACACTCAGTTCAAGGTGAGAAGAAATACAGCTGTTGCAGGAACGAATGAGCTCTGTATCTTTCACAGCTTGTAAAGCTTAGTATAAAATTACATAAAGTTTGTAATATAAGGAATCTAAAAAATAGAGAGTATATATATAATTGGGAACTAAAATAAATTATAGGGAAAATGATTATTAAAACAAGTGAAGCCTCCTCAAGAGACCGGAGCACAGAGAGCTGCAGACGCAGTCTGTTAGCAGGAGTGAAACTGGCTTCTTCAACATTCCATTTTCCCTTGAAAGACCCAGGAAAGAATAAACTCCAGGATCTCCAGTGCAGTCCCTGTGGTGGTGTTGAAATTGGAAAGCTTGATGTAAATACCCAAAGAAAATGGTAATGTTTTGCATCTGCTGTAAATAGAGTTTTGAATCCTGCTGCAGATCAAGTGACTCCATGAACTGATATAAATGAGAGGGGAACATTTTCACTGACATCCGACATGTCCCCTCTTTTGTGAAAGGCCTGACTTGCAGAATCTGTGTCTTTCCTTGAGCACGTATTCTCTATGTCTTTAAAACTTTATTTGCCCCAAGTGGTTTTGTTCCTCAGCCAAAGCCGGGGGTTTCCTGTGTTGTTACAGGAACAGCTTGTGCCCTTGGTCTTGATATTGTTATATCCGGGGAATATAACTTTCAGTCTGCATTTTTCCTCGCTCAGTTCTCACCTTGTCCCTGCATTTTTGCGTTTTTTCGCTTCTTCTCCCTCCTGTTGCTCAGAATAGGAAGACTGAATAGCAGGAGCTGACATCAGGGCTAGACCGAGGAGGCCTTGCTTTCCTGTTTAGATAAACAGGAGCACCATCAGCTCTGCTGTTTCAAACCTATCCAGGTCTAACACTTCCTGGTGGTTCTTCATTTTTTACCTGGGGATCTGAGGGGGTTCAGCAGACTTACAAGTAAGTGGTGCCACAATCTGATTTATACATCACATCATGTCCCTCTACTAAACTATTGCTTCTGGTTTCTGCCCTGCAGAACAGCATGGTACCGAGTGGTTTGACTTGGGAAGAAATGTTATATCCATTATACCAAAAGTACAAAAACTACATTACATGGGGAGACCAGGATTTACTAAATATAATTTTTTACTTTAACCCAGGTAAGTAATGACTCTTGGAGTCGTCATTAGATTTGTTAAGAACATTTCTTGAACTTGATATTTTTGTCTTAAATGCCGTTTGTTATTTATATGTACAATGTTGTACTTGGGCATGAAGTTAATGAGTGAGTGCACTAGGTTTTACAGCCTACGAAACTACTTCTGAATGTGGTGCTGGTAGTGGGGCTCAGACTTGGGTTCCATTGAATACGTAAATCTATTTTCTGGAGATTCTGAGAAAATAGGGAAGTGTAACTTTAATGATCAGATGCAGCAATGAAGTTCAAGTTTCATGTGTGCTTAAAAAGCACCACTGGACCAGGGCCTGGCTGAAGAAGTATGTTGGTTTCATATGTATATCTAAATGTGCAATTGCCAAACTTTCTCCAAAGCTGTGCTTTATTTTTCTGCAGCACAGCTGAATTCTGATATTTATGCAATGAGTAACAAAGCGAATTCAAATGGACACATATCCCATACAAATGGAATATCTCTTCTAAAACTGTTGCCCTCCCTACTCTTGCTCCTTCGCTAACAGTTACTCCTTGAGAAAGATGCTTCCAGCCTCTCAGCCGAGTGACCCTGCCTCAGCAGGCGCCAGGGTCATGTCATCTATATTCTGCTCCTTACAGTTATACGTTTTCTACTCTTCTGTATTCTGCTTGCTCCGAGACTAAGAGCAGCTCTCTCCAGTCCTTGTTCTCAGAGAACAGATGGCGTGACCCACCTTATCCTAGTGTGGACCAGCATGACCAACACATATGTACTTGTCAGCCCAGCAAAAATGTAATCTTTGATTCCTGCCTGTCAGTCTTGCACAATGCCTCTGAAAACAGCACATAGCACTTCAGTTTGTCCCTTTCCCCTTGAATTGGGGTTGTATTCCCATGAGTGCATTACCAGGGAATTGGCAAATTTGGGCGTCTGTATTTTAAAAGGGTATGACTTTCCACAAGTGCTGAGACAGTTTCTGGGAATTCAGCCCCTTGTAAGTATGTTGCACTGGTTACACAGAAGTGACTGCAAGCACTTCCAGACCCAGGAACATCTGAGAAATGCAAGGATTTCAAAACTGCAGCATAGCACATGCTTCCCAAAGAAGCTGGGGTCCTTATTTCGTGCTTCTGAATGGATGCTGAGTGTCCATTCTTACTTGCTTTTTCTTGTTTCCCATGTGACCTCACATTCACTCTTACAAGAACAGAATAAGTTTGGATTTATATTTGTTGTGTTCCCTTTCTTTTTCTGTAAGGAGTCACAGGCTAGGTAACTGGATATACCCAAATCCAGGCAAATAAAAGGAGAAAGCAAAAGCAAAGCGATAAGCTAACATCTGTTTGCTGCAGACAGATGTCAAGCATCAGATGTACACCACGTATTACTCTCAATCCTAGGGATAAAAAAAAGTGGAATAAATCCTCATTACGAAATCATAAATGAATTTCCCAAAAGAAATGAACGTTACAGGAATAGGGCCCACTGGAGGAGGAAGAAGCTGAAGCCAGGTTGGTTCTGATGTTAAACCCAAGCTGCTAACCTTAGTGTGGAGGAAAGAGCAAAGATTACAAAAGTACTTGAATTCTCTATTGGATCCACGTGTTGGGACTTTCCTGCACCACGGTCTCTGGCCTTCCCTTGTAACTGGTAAACAATTTGTTATGAATGACGTAACATCGGACTGCACAAGGGAGCAAAAGAGCTGGATACAATTAAACCAGAAAACAAGACTTGCCCCGGGTTTTAAGCTGCAGGGTTGCTGAGGCCAGTCTGGGAAAGGATCAGTCAAGGTCCTGCAGGTGGCTTTTTGTAGAGGCAGTAGATGCCCAGCACTGTGTAACCTGGGGCCTGGAGAGATGTGCCCTTCTTCCCATCTCTGAAGGTTGCTGTGATGATTGATGGGTCTGAAGGCTCCCAGAGCAGCTGGAGCCCGAGTCCAGCTGGGACAGCAAGAATGCACAAACGCATCACGATGAGAAGGTCACGAACGCCCGGATGACGTGTGAAAGCTCGTGAGCACCTGGTGACATTCTTTCCCCACAGTGACTGGTGACTGTACTGGGAAACATCTGCTCGGGGTTACCGAAAGGATCCCCGTTACCTGCGGCAGGGTTTGGATCAGACATTACTGCTCTTCCTGCCCTTTCAGCAACACCAGGGAGCAGTTCTGCATGTATGATGGGTCAGACGGAATGGACACCATTTACAATCTACCCTTTCTGGAGAAGTCTCCTGTTATATAGAGGGAGATTTCTTCCCCTCAAGGGAAGAAATGTGTCAGAAACTTTATTTCCTACATCTTCAAGAACCACACAGGACCAGCTGCAGACTTCCTGGGAAGCTAGGAAAGGCCAAGTGAAGAATTCAGTCTTCAGTGTGTCTGGCGTGACCTGCCAGCATCGTGCAATGATTCATTGTGCTCCATGTCTGAAGCAGAAAGGTCACAGGGACTGGTGTAATTTATTATCAGCAGATTGCAAATCCTGTGGGTGCACAGAGAGTTTAAAAAAGGAAAAAGAATCAGTGGGAGAAAGGAAGTTGCAAGCCCTTCTGAGGAATTGAGCTCATCTTTAAATAATCTAGACCTGTGAAACTAATGGATGGCCATTTTTAGAAGGACTGCGGATGAAGTACCTTTTTCACTCTGCTGTATCTCAGTATAACAAGTTGCCATAGCCTCAGTGAAGGCTTCAGCAGCCAACCCCGGATACACTCTGCAAGTTTTCCCATGCTGTCTCCAGAAGGATTGAGGATTTTGCATAACCCCGCTGGCTGTGTGTGCCTCCCTAGTCATTTCTGTGGCTCCAGAAAGTTCTTAGGGTCAGAGGGTGCTGGATGGTGGCACCTGCGGCACACTCTCTGGTTTGAGTCTGTCATTTCTAGCTTTGGAAAATGCTGCCTTGGTTTATGTTTGCAGCCAGTCTTTGTGTTGGCCTCTCTCTCTGTTAGCTCAGGCCTAACAGTGCTGAGGTTTGTATAGTCATCCCCTGAGGAAAGGAAGCTTCTGTGTAGCTGCTGTTTGGGATATTTGCGAAAGAACTAACTGAATTTTTCCTGATATCAGTGGCAGCTTTTCCACAGAACCATGGTTTAATTTGTTGTAACTCTTGTTTGATGTGTCTTTCTTTCCTTCACCCTGTCTTCCTTCACCAACGTGGGCAGAATGTCTCTATGTGTTTCCCTGTCAGTGGAACTACCGGCCTGATCACTGTATGTATGGAAGCAACTGCAAAGGTGCAGAAGAAGAAGGTGTTTCTATTCTACATGGAAATAGGGGTGTCTACCATGATGACAAACAACCTACGTTCAAGGCACTCTATGAAGTGATACGTGATGTAAGTCTTCTGTCTCGACAGAGGCAGTCCTTTTATTTCAGTGTAATTATGGATTTAACTGGGTCACTCAGACTGCTCTTCCAGCAGATCAGGCTGAGCAGAGTTGTGTTGTACATGTACCCATCAGACACAAGACAACAAGGTTGCTTTGGCCTCTCCTGTTCCACTGCGTGCATGTATTGGAGGTGGTTTAAATGCTCTTCATATTATAGTAAAATTCTAACAAAAAAGGCTGATAAATTGCTTTTCTGTAATAATGGAGGTAGGAAAAAGAATTGTTCAGATGGAGTTACTCCTGCTAGCAGCTCTGGTCCATAAATACCCAAAGCAAGCTTGTCCTCCCTGAGCACCTAGAGCCTTGGGGCACACAAAGGCAAAAGCTTGCATACAGACACAGGTCCGTGTTCCCACTCTGAATGTTGTATGAGTACACCTCCACTCTCTAAAAGCTGTGTCATTCCAGGATCCCAGTGTTAGCAAACCTTTCAATGCAGACTCCAGAAGTACAGCTTCTGGGCAGTCGGCTGTTTCAGGTAATACACCTTTTCTGAAAGCAGGTGCCCTCAAGCAGAGCAGTGTTTGAAGCTGACACGCTTCGCTGACACCATGGGAATGTGGTGGACAAGTCACTGCCTACCCGCAGCAGGCTCTATCTTAAAGGAACTTCTGAAGTGCCATTTTGTAACTGGTGAAAACTAATAATTCTTCTTTTCTTCTTTAGTTTCCATTTGAAGACAATCTCTTCCAGTCTCTGTACTACCCTCTGCAGTCCAAGTTTCTGGATACAGTGCACACTTTATGTGGGAGAATTCCACAAGTATTTTTGAAGCAAATTGAGAAAACGATGAAGAAGGTGTATGAAAATCGTGTCATTGTCTACTTGGGTGCCAACCACAGATACTAAATGTAGCTATATATTTTTAAGCAGAGTTTTTAAGTCTTGCACCCCATCTCATGAAGCATAAAAATGAAGAGTATGAACTCCTTTTCTGAACTCAGAAGTAAAATAGTTCCCTTATCCAATTTCCTAATAGCCCCTAAAATTACAAAACCGGAGGCAATCTTAGGACCTAAACTGTCTTTTGTTCTCTTCCCATGTTTAGTCTTGGTTGTAACAGGGAGAGGTGAGGATTCTCACTTTCATTTGATGAGTTTGGTTTGCTTGTTTAAGAAAGCTGTATTCACTGTAGCCTGTACTGATCTTACGCTTGACAAACTATCGTTTGAACTATGTAACATCAGGGCTATAACTCTGAAATGATAGGGCAAATATTCTTGACTTATGAGAGCACTGAATTACAGAGCAGATCACTTGTGTGATAGGGTAAGTTAAAATGTACTGCAGTAAAAGGAAAGAATTTGCTTAGAATTGCACTTCTGTCTCAAGGAATATTACCTGCTGTTCTTCACATGTAGGTCCTAAGATTTCTCTTACTTAAAAAGATTAGAGGAATAGAAGTGCCTCTTTGTATTCTACAGCACTTTTTGTCTCGTGATTGTCGGTTTTTCCCTTCTGCTCTTCAGTAGTTTTGTGAGGGCTTCTCATGAAGGAATTACGAGGAAAATGATTACAGCATCAATAGGAAGACTGTACAAGAAATGTGAGGGGGATGCAGTGGAAGCTGTGGCGCCTGCACAGCTAGTGGAGAACAGCAAGAGAATCCTTTCTTGTGGTGTATGGTTGTGGTCTTCCCCTCCAGTCTTACAGTTTTAAGAATGTATTCTATAACTTGGTAATACTAATCGCATTAGACACAGTCCAAGAATATTGTGAATGAAGAGAACAAAACCAGGTACTGTTGATCTGGTTTTCTCTTTAATTAATCCTCTCTAATTGCTGTTTACTGCACAGTAACAGTAGTGCACGACTGACAACGAGGGATACTGCAACTGCTGCCTCTGACTCGCCTTTTCTGCTTCACCAGAAACTTGGGGTATAGACATATCTTTCTGCCTGGCACTTTTGTTTGTGAAAGTTGAGAGGTTTATGCTAGGACCGTAATGAAGAGCCTCAAAGTGAAAGAGGATACAGGATGGCTTTGATGCTTATTTAAAATACTTCATGTAGTTTAGGTTTCACAAGTATGATGATCACCTGATGAGATGCCCAGACAACAGCTTATTAAAACTAGCAGTAGCTGAAAGGTGCTTGGCACAAGTCACTGGGAAAGTGAGGATGCTCTTAGAGAGCGGTGATAAAAGAGCAGACTCCCAGAGGGTGTTTCCTATGTGTAAGCCCTGAGGGGTGTGTGTAGGTAAGTGCTTGAGGAAAACAGCAGAGAAAATGATCTTACTTTTCAGGTCTCATCAGAGGTAAAATTAGCCCTTGCTTGGAACTACTCACTTTAATAGGCAAAGTAGGAGAGGGGTGAGAAGGGTGAGATACATGGAACTTTCTTGTACTGAAAGGCAAACTGATAGAGATTGTATATTCTGTGCATGTAACATGCATTTATTAGCGGTACCCATCCTGGGAGGTGTGAATGAGGGAAAAGGATTCGTGTCCTAAGTTAAAACTTAGGATTTCTGAAAAATTGCAGTTTTGGGGGTTTCTGCCCTGTCCAGTCAGGACTGATGCACAATTTCATAAGAGACAAGACTCCAAGAGAAGGTCATTTTGGTTTGCACATTCCTCTCTCCCTGTGCGGCAGCTCCTGAGTGGAGGGAAAGGCAGGCCCTGCTGGCATCTCAGCTGCAGTGAACAGCCTGTACACAGGAACACCAGAGTGTGAAAATGCCTGTGACACATCCGTAAGTGCTGGGTGAATGACACAAGGTGGCTAACAGCATCACAAGAGTCATCGGAGTAGAGGAGGTGTTAAGATAGAGGCTTGGAATAAGGGACATACTATCTTGGTCCTAGCAGTCTCACTGCTGCTCTCTGCTAGTCCTTGCAGGCAGGACAGAAACTGTTGTTTGCAGGCTCTGTGCTGCAAGTTCTAATCAGTGATCTGTGTGATTCTGACTTTCATCCCTTCTCTTGCAGTTTGCCACTAACATGTAAATTGACATGCAAAGGAGACTGGCAGCTCTGCATGTATTTTGATTGAAAGCACAGGACCCAGAAAGACATTTAAAGTGTAGATGTTACTGCTTCTCCAACTTAGTATTGTCTGGTTTAACTGAAGTTTTAGTTGCCACTTAAAAAGAACAGAACACTTCTAGTTACAGAGAGGAGTGTGAATATGTGACCCAAACGAACACTGAAGATTTTGGAATCGGAAGGCAATGAAAGGAAAGTTCAGCATGCTGTTTTAAAAAGCTTAAGATCATCTAAGCCTAGCGTAGGACAGGTAAACCTTTCAGGAGAGCAATACTGAGAACTTGTGAAAAAGAATAGCTTATATTAGCTTGCTTTTTGATCTTTGAAGTATCAGGGTAAAGCTGACTGGGGGTCAGACGAGGCCAGATGAGGCGCATGCTGGGCGCTCTGAGTTCCTCATTTCTATGGGAGCTACCAGCCACGGAAAGTTGCAGAGCAAAAGTCCTGTTGCCCAGACAATTGTAACTCTGGTGCTAAGCCTCTGAAGTTTGGGAGGCTGGGATTGTGTAAGCTGTGATTCAGCAGAACCCAGCAACTACGGGCGCATTAAAATGAAGGAATGGAATTCATTACAAAACAAAAGCATTTTTGCATTTAAAATTATTAGAGATTAAACCAGTGCTTTTTATGTTTACAGGAGGTGCTACATTATGTTTAGAAGGAATTGTGCTATATTCTCAACAGCTATTAAAATATATGAAGTATATGCTTTAACATGAAGACTTTTTTTTAATATATCAACTTGCAGGAAGAAAGAGGGAGGCTCCCCCCTGCTGAGCTGCTTCTGAGCTCCCCAGAGTGGCTTAAAACAATTCTGTAACTTCACTTTTGTTGCTGTTAGAATTATTAATACATGTTTTATTACCGCTTCCAAAACCATGTTATATTTTGGTTTTAACAGTAGTTGATTCTGATATTAATCTTATTTAGAAACCAGTTTTAATTCCTTTCCTATTTCATACTTGTGACTAATTCCGTGTTAATTAGCCTGCATTTATTTTAATAATGGTATATGTAAATACTATATAGACTTTGTATCCTCACTCCCCCTTCCTCTCATGTATTTTAGTTATTTCCAGTGACATAGTGTAATGAAACCACCTTTGCTAATGTAACACCCTCAGCAGTGTTAGGCTAGTGTAGGGGGAAACAAAACCAGTTTTCTTTACACTCCAGCACATGGAACGTATGGGTAACAAAAGGAAAGAATCCCCTTGCACACTGAGAAGGAAGCAGCAGGGTACAGCAGAGAACTGTGCCTGCCTCATCTGAACTTAAGCCCCAACCCAGCAAATGTTGGATACTCTGAATTGTGCCCGTGTATTCGGGGGCATATGTGCAGTGCATAGTGGCAAGCATGTAACGAAGCCCTTGCTGTATCAGCGCCAGATATTCAGGGTTTAAAGTTGCTATATTATACTTGAACTTGCTGAAGACATAAATAGGGGCTTTGTAGTAAGTGCTGCTGAGCACCTTCTTTTAGCCCAAAGCCATTTAAAAGGCATCAGGCTACCAGTGCACATTGTACCACAAAAAGCTGCTGGAGCAGGAAGCATTTGGTCGCATCATTTCTCTAATGTGAGAGTTTCTCCAGGCTATTTGCTTGTATGTTACAGAGCGGGCTTAGATAGCTCCACTGTCCTGTCACTTACAGGAGGAAACTGGAAACTGCTCTGTGTGTGTGTGTGTGTAACAGGAGCGTGTGTGTAAAGAATTCTGTACCTTTTCTCTGTCATTTAATTGCTCATGTATTTTTGTTTGACAAGTGCACCAATTGTTTATAGCTCCCAAGGAGGCCTAGCAGTGCATTTCCTTGTTAAGATCCTTTGGCTTACAGTACAAATAAATGAAGTTTTAAGCAAGCTCTGTATTTTGATAGTTTCCTTTTAAATACGAGATTTTGTGTCTCTGTGTGTCAGGGGGTGATGGGTCTGGTTGGAATGGAGTTTTGTGTTGGTGATGATACAGTGTGTGTATACAAAGTACGTCTGCATTGAGCAAAGAACAGTGTTCCTCTTTTCACAATTTCACTGTAGGAAGAGACCATTATATTGGATATGTTACTGAAAGAGACAAATCCATACCTTTAACTTGCCTCAAAGTGCTAATGTGTCGTGCTACAACTCTAGTTGCATTACAGTGGCCATAGGTCAGAATCTGATCTCAAGGGAAACCAGAGTTTCACCTTTTTAACATCTCTCCATTATGGTTTGCTCCCTGGAGGATTTGGCCATTTAGCACCATTACCTTTCCCTTCTTCTGGTATTAAATTTTAACTTCTGACACTGTCGTATGGTCACTGCTGCAATCTCCTTGGTTGTGCCACAACATCTCTGTGCGACAGAAGCTTGTGAGGTGTCTGTTCAGCCAAACCGGTTGTCAGCCTGGTGATGAAATTGCTTCCTCACTTGCTCAACTGTTTGGTATGTTGGGCTCAGCTACGCTCACTTAGGAGTCGGGAATAAAACTGCCATTGATACTCACAAGAAAAGGTAAGGGCAGCTGTGAAACAACAGTTCTCTATCCAGTGCTGCGCCATCCGTGCCCTGGAGGTGTGTACTTGTGTGATGTTTTGGTTACATGCTCCATGATCAGAATGGTCGGTGATGTCCCGATCCAAGGTTTTCACTCGCCAGCATGGCTTCAATCAGTTTTGCTGTGGGCACGAGGCACAGTTTTTGTGAGGTAGGGGCTCTGTGGAGGTACCCCAGGCACAGCAGCGAACAGGATGGGGCACTTCCCTGCTGCTGCTGAGCTGTGATCTTCCCTGTCCCCATGGCTGTACTGCTGGGTTTGTTACATCAGTATAAGTCTCACCGGCTGCAGCTCTCCTTGGAACAAGCGCACTTTGGTTCACTGAGGCAATGCCTTGGAGCTTGGTTACCCACAGCTGAAGGGCAGGGATACTGGAATCATCTCCTTCTTCCCCGCCCGCAGTACTCCACACACATCGATGGCCATGGTTTGGTCTCCAGGATACATTATGGAGTATTGACTCTAAACAGAGCTCGGCTGTCATTTTACATTCATCCTGTAAGTAGGTTCCTAGTAGAGATAACTTCTCTGTGTATTCTGTGACATTCAGAGCTGGGAATAAAGTACAACTAACTGAAGAAAAATGGAAGACTTTTAATGCGGTGATGAATCTTGACACGTTACCAACTTCAGCACAAGCTGTCGATCATTTGATTTCAAATAATTTCCTTCCCACTGCTTCAAGAAGAGATTCCTCTCCCAAGAATGTAACCATAAAGGAGCCAACTGTCAGAGAATGTTCTGCTCCTCTCCATTAGATACAAACATGATGCCATTAAAGGGACACTAACGAACCCCCAGAGGTGGTATGGCACAGGTACGTGGGCTGTCCACAGCAGACTGTTCTCCCACGGTGCTGATGAGGCCAGCGCACATCTACGCTGGGATCCATGCACAGCACGTGCTGCCATTGGCATGAGATAAGGAATTGCTGTTTGTGCTTCAAAAGAAATAGCAATGTTTGGCAATTTTGCTTTCATCTCTGCTCAGAATAAAAACCAAACTGTCAACGCTTCCTTTGAAATGAAAATGAAAACTGAGACAAAACACCAAGATGAGAATGGGCATTTAAGATTAACAAAGCGCTTGCTTGTGTTTTCTTTTGAAGTAAGATGTTTTGTTTTGTTTTCTACATTTCTATAAATAAATCATAATTGCTTTTATTTGAAAATACAGTATAGTCCAAAAATGTGTAATGGTGTCTTAGACCTAACCCATTTTGGTCATACTGAAATAATGATGATGAAATGACACGGCCCTTTTTCTGAAGTGGCATCAGTTGACCTGTTCCTGCAGAAACGTCCTTCCCAAACCTTTCTGAAAGTGGTTAATTCCCCGCTGTGGTGGTTAGATCAGTGCAAGGCAGGTGCCCTCACAGAGCACACACCTTTAAACAGAGCTCTCCCACCTCTTCAGCTCAGAGCTGCTAAAGGGCAGCTTGTTTTGAATATTGGCTTCCGCACACCTGGGGCTCCAGGAGGGAAAACAAGTCTGGTTTTAATCTGAGTGATCCTGCAGTTTGTCAGGCAGTTGACATGAGGCTTTCTGTCCTGGGGATGCATGGGAGGAAGGTGTGAGAAAACTGCTTGGGAAGGAAACTGCAAACCTGGTTTGCCATGGGCTCAGACTGATGCAATAAAACATGCGGGGACTTGACTTGATCTGGCCTCGCGTTGTACATGTGACCTGGACCTGCTCTCTTTGAAGAGTCTCAAAGTGTCTTGCAGAGGCTTGAAAACAAATATAAAATGTAAACTTGGACAAGGCTTTGTGTAAGTTCAGTGCAAGAAGAAAAACTCAATCTGGATTGTCAGACAATTTCTCCTTGTTCTTTAGTTTAATGTTCAAACCCACCACATCTCGTCTCCAAACAAGGTGATTGTTTTCACTGTTGATTCTCAGCAAATCCTCTACCAGCGGCATTAGGAACTGACACCAAATGAACTCATACTCTCTGTGCATGTTGTTACAAGGTGTGCCAAATACCTTACAAAAAAGAATAATTATCATTCCTGTTTCATTAATGAAGAAACACAGGATGACTGCCTAACCCATTTGCTGGACAACACAACACATCAATGAAGATACCGATGAGCTTTTTTGTATTCTAGGGATGTATTTAAATGTTTCTCCTTTGAAAATGGAAGGAAAATATCATTTGCTGTGAATTGAAATATGATTCAGTTAGTTAAGGGGATGTAGGTTTCAAAATATGCAAACCTCCCCCAAGCTGAGCTCCATCCTGAAATGCATGTGAAATAATCCTTGTTACCACAAAAATACACAAGTCATTCATGCACTGTCTTTGCTTTATTTCCATAGAAATAATTATGGGTTTCATTTTGTTCCTGCTCCAGAGGATGTGGTTCTCATTTCCTCAGAAACAGGTAGATACCATTTGTGTATCTCTAAACGGTTTTCCTGAAACAAAAAACCAAAAAACAACAACACACCCAAACAAACAGTGTTTTCATTGAATCTACCTCTGTCATTGAATTTCCAGGACGTTTTCATGTTCAATGTTTGTCTCGCCCCCTAAAAAATTAATGCAATTTAAAATGTCTTTCCTATAGAAAACAAAAAGCTTTCCGAGGTCTGTTATTTGGTCTTTTTTCCTCAAATAGGAAGAGGAAGAAAGAGAGGGGGCTGGAAAATGGAAAGTGCTTTCTCTTACTGCTCCTCCCGTGCTAGGAGAGCAGGAGATCAGAAGATAGAGAATGTGGCTTTAGTGTGTATTTTCTGTAAGTTGGGGAATTACATTTTTAATAATGAAAGATTCCTGTCTCCCTGAAATACTTTTTCAGTGCGAACAGAGAATGGCTGGTAAATGCATGTGCACATTCTCTATCAGTGACCAGTATCAAAAAGAAGACTTCAAGAAAGAGAAGGAAATAAGAGAGTTTCTGGTGTGTCAGTGCCCACATGGATGTGAAGGCACATCAACCTAAAACTGATCAGAAGCATTGCTTTCCACAGTCTACTATGTGCAAAACACAGTCTTATCATTGTCTTTCGTTTTTAATGATTGTCAGTGTTTTGTCATTTTAGTTAAAAGGTATTCGTAACCAGCACATTAACATTTTGTCTCTCCCAGAAGTTTTGCCTCTGGCTGGCTAATAATAAGGAAGCGAGCATGAGCCCACGGCAAGCAGGGCTTGAATTAAGCTTATTGATTATGGCTGAGTGGTAGGCATAACCCAGTTGTTTCTTATGCATCTCTCATGTACCTGTGTGAACTATAAAATGCCATTACCTTTTAGATGTAGTAAAGATTTGCCACTTAGTCTGACTAGATGGAAAGAATTAAAAAAGCTTCTCAGCAATGAAAAGTCAATGTTAACATACAGTTGGTTCACTTCTTGTGGATTCTACCAAAATATGAAACAAAGATCTTCCTTCAGCCCCAGCATAGCACAGTGGTAATTTATTTGATGTATGACAGCTATGTGATAAATGCTACTCTTCAGAAAATAAAAGTTCACTTTAAATAATAAAAGGGTTGGAATGAAACCGGAGGCATTTCCTATCAGGTAACTCCTGTAGAAACTGCCCTGTTAGCTGATATCTCACTTTTAGAGACCAGCCATGTTCTCCAGTGGCTATACCCACCCTTGGAGCAGGGTTTGTGTGACTGAGCAGCACCAGGGAAATGTGGAACTTGCCAATAGCAAAGGTGCAGAAAGTCAGAGGGCCGCAAGCACACACACTGCACTATGCACTATGCAGCATTAGCATCAAACCTCACCTGCAACTTGCTGAGTGCAAAGAAGTAGCTCTAAAGCACTTAATAAATTGGTTGAGTTTCTTTTATTAGATTACAAGCTGTGGCATTAATTTTCTATGTCTCCATAGAATGTAGTACAAGAATTTAGAAAGAGTGGATTTCTTATTTCTTTCCCCTGCAACTTGCCTTTTTAGTGAAGCAATGCTTTGTTGTCCCAGTTTTCAATTGTAACTCCAGGTATCTTAGAAACAACTGCTTTTGTTTTTTTTTCTGTTTTAAAGGAGCAGGCTAGCAATGCAACTTTTCAATTTGGTAAGTATGAGCTTTATTTAGTTGGTGTTGGTGACACCTGTAAATGGAATGGGATATTGTTAAGGATGGTCGAATTTGCTCTCCAGGGGTTTTTAGAGCGGGTTGTATAACTGCACTAGACATGAATATGCATGTTTCTGCCTCTCTAAGCTTGTTTTGGCTGCTGGGATTCTTTAAGAGCAGTCATGCTGGGAAATGCAGTTCCTCAGGAGGAGCTGCAAATTGAGAGCATGTGACCAGCTCTAAGAATTATTACAAAGAGCAAGCTGAGCTGGGATATCCCCTTGCTGCCAGGGACATGCGGTCAGCTGGGCTATGGAAGTCATAGAAGAGAAGCTCTGCTCTAGGAAAGGTGTGGTCTCTGCTCCTCTGTTTTGCTGAGGGTTGCAAAGTTAAGCTTGTATTTTTGTTACTTCAAATGGACTTTGATACCTCTTTTAAAACAGTAAAGCGGACCTCAAGGAGAAGAATATAGGCTAACCTGTAGTCTGAATTGCTCTGCTCTTTTCAGTTGCTGGTGTATCGGCATATGGGCCTCAGTGCTTCTGTTTTCAGCCCAGTATACACTGCTTGCTTTGAAACCCTATCCCATAATCTTCCAGCTCTTCTCACAACACAGCTTTTTTTCTGTGTTGAAGAGATTTTTCACTTGATCTCCATGTAAAGTGTTATTGACTCATTATAAAAACAGACTAGTGTAGCTTCAGTTAAGAGAAATGTCTATTACTGTAAAGGTACGTGTGCTACAGAGGGCTTGAGGCAGGGAGAGCCATGGTACAGCAGAGCTGCAAGGGCAAGATGGCCAGTAACGACCACTGTTAACGGTGTCCATATCTCTATGATGAACAAAGTGGTCAGAAGCAAAATAGCAGCTATATGCACCATGGTTTTAATGCCATCTCATGCATGAGAGTTTGCTGGGTTTTGTTTTGTTCCTTCCCTACAGATTTGGGCAAGTCGTATCTTTGTCTCTCTCCTATAACATCAGTTAACTCATGCTGGTGCTTTTCCGTCCCCTTGTTGACCTGCAGAGGGGCTGGAGGAGGTTCATTAGCTCCCTCTGCCTGACCACAGCTCTCACAGAGAACACAGACATTTCCATGTAGAATCTGCTTATTGTAAGAAAGGTTTTCATAATAGTATGAAACAAATGTTTTGTATGGGCATCTGTAGATATGAAACCTTAAATATCCCTAATAAGATCATGTAGTCCTCAAACTGTCAGACTTGGAAGGTTCTGTATTTTTATAAGCCATACATCTTTTAAAATACAAATTCTTCCCTGTGAGGGTGCTGAGGCGCTGGCACAGGGTGCCCAGAGAAGCTGTGGCTGCCCCATCCCTGGCAGTGTTCAAGGCCAGGTTGGACGGGGCTTGGAGCAACTTGGTCTAGTGGAAGATATCCCTGCCTGTGGCAGGGGGTTGGAACTGGTAAGGTCTCTTCCAGCCCAAACCATTCTGTGATTCTGTGGAAAGTCAGTGTTTCTATGTGATGCAGTTGCCAGTGAAGACCATTGCTTGCACAACTTCTGGATTATCTCCTGCATGATAAAAGCAACACCAGGGGTCAAAGCAAGCAGCTCGCAGCGCAGGACTGCTTGCTATGGGTACCAAGTTGGTCTCTTAGCTATTTGGGGATGGTCCACAAACCGTGTCAGTGACATTAGGCAGCATTTCTGAGAAACATAGCCATGTTGGAGGTTCTCTGCTGTCAAGGTGGCACCCGGGGGGTGTAGTACAGCTGCTGCCATGACCACCCCTTTGGACGCTCCCCTGCAATGGTAGGGCTGAGCCCGTTGTGCTGTGCACAGCTGACCGCTCCTACCTGCCATCAACCCTGTGCTCTGCCAGGCCAGCCCCAGCTCTGAGCGCAGCGGGATGTGCCCGCAGGGAAGCACGGCCACCTCTGTGCTCAGGGCTGCTCGCAAGCGCAGGCCTCGGGAGGAGACCGGGACACGATCCAGGGCTACATCGGCATTTTACCTATTAGTAAATCACCGCAGATGTGCCAGCTCACGTATCCCTGGAGTAACAGTTGGCACCGATATCCGGCTACCTTATTTACAACTTCTTTTTGTGTTAAATCACCATTTCCCTCTCCTTCCAGGCACAGCCACCGCATGTCCCTCAGCCTTGCTGAAGCGTGTGGGGTGGACAAGATGTACGCGTTCGGTTGGCTCCTGCTTACCCGCTTTGTGCCGGGCTCCCCCGATCTCGCTGAGGTGGTGACAAGAGGCTGCTTGGACTTCACCTCCTCTTCGCTAGGAGGGCACAGGGTGGGAGAACGGCTCATCCCCTGAACACAGGTACGGAGCGCAGCTGGGGGGCTTGAAGAGCGAGAGGTAGGAAGAGGGAAGAAGGTGGGGGAAAAGCTCATTCTTGACAGTAAAAGGGAGTCGGGCGTTCTCCGTGCGCTGGATTTGAGGGCGGGGGAGAGCAGCCGCCTCAGCCTGAGGCGGGAGGAGGAGGAAGGCGCAGGAGCGCCCCGAGGGGCAGCCGCCGCCCGCCCGTCAGTCACGCGGGAGCTCCGCGCTGCCATCCCCTTCACCCAGGACCCGCGCGGCGGGGCCCGCGGGAGCAGGTCGGGAGCCGCCGGCCCGGGGAGGAGGAGCGAGCGGCAGAGGGACGCCAGAGCCGCCGCTAACGCCCGCCCGCCGGAACCGCCCCCGGGTCCTCCCGCCCGGCTCCTCCCCCGGAGCCGCCCCGCGGCCCCGCCCTCCCGCGCGCCCCCGCCCCCCGGCGAGAGGGAGGGCGGGCTGTCGGGGCCGCGCACGGGGACGGCCCGGGCGCCATGTTGGACGGTTGCTGAGTGCGGAGCCTCTGTGTGTGCGCGGCGGTCGCAGCCCGGTTCCTGCGCGGGGCGGGGGGGGGGGGCTGGAGGAGGGGAGCAGCGCGCAGCTTGGGGGTGACACCCAGGCGGATCATGGACATCGAGAGGCTGCAGGAGGCTCTGAAAGGTGGTGCCGGGGTTTGCGGGGGGTGGGGGGTGCCGTGTCCCCACACTGAGGGAGGCAGGGGCTCCTCGCAGCCCAGACCCTCTGGTGGGCAGGGAGCCGCAGCTCTCCTCCACCCGCGGACGAGGGTCGGAGTGCCCGTGCTATGGGGAAGGGGCTGCTCGCGTAGGAGGGAAGCGGGTCGCGCAGAGCGGGAAGAGGCCCGGGGGGCTCCCGGTGGGGCAAGGGAGCCGTGAGCCCCTGCTCCGCGCTGCCCTGGTGCTCCCCCCCCGGGCTCGCTCTGGACTGCGTGAGGGGGAGCAGCGCGGGGAGGTTGGTGACCCCACCGGCTCCCTACTCCTGCAGGCCCGGGGCTCCTCTCGGCTGCTGCCCTCTTGGCCCCCGCAAGCCTGCCTGCCTTCCGCTCCCGGCCCTTGCCCCTACCTGCTTTACTCCTGCCTTCCCAGCCCGCTTCTGTGCTAGCTTGCCTTGCTGGATGCAGCCTGAGGACACCAGCCTCCTTCTCTGTTGTAGCTGCTCAGAAGTTGCAAATCAGCTTTTGCTAGTCAGATGCATGTTTCTTCACATGAAGATATTAAGTGTTTTACAGGGCTGGGAAGCTGGTGGAGCTCTTGGGAGCAACCGAAGTATTGTGAAAGCATGGAAATAATTTTGTGGGAACTGTACTGATCATTTAGATAATTACTTTTAATTTTTGTTCTGTTTTCTTTTACCATTCTTTTGTGTCATTCTCATACCAACAGATTTTGAGAAGAGAGGGAAGAAGGAAGTGTGTCCAATACTGGATCAGTTTCTTTGTCTTGTTGCTAAGACTGGAGAGACGATGTAAGTGTGACTCTTGGCAATCTTCAGCTGTACCTTAGAACATTTCTGCATTCTAAGTCAGTGGGATGCTACCTGGGTTCTCATTTTGCCTGTATATGGCTTCCATGTGCTGAATGAGCTTGCCTTTAGCTCCCATTTACTTTTGGATGGAGTAGTTTTGTTTGCTAGTAGCTTCATCTAACAGGGTTTGCATAGCTTTTTTTCAGGGGGTTCTCTCAGGTCTCCTTGGTCCTACTCGGTACAGGAAGCCTGTTGCTCTTTGTACATTTTATGTGATATTTGGGAATTTTAAGTGGAAAGTTTAGCTCACCGTGGTAGTGTCTGTTGTATACTGTTGCAGTATCTGTTGTATACAGTATCTAATAGCATTATTTACATAAAGATACCAATTGCTTAGATTATTTCTTTCTAGGCTTTGTACGCCACCCTGTGTGGTGATTGCATCAAAGTGCTTCTGATGAGGAGGGGACAGGCAGTAGGTGCGTTCTGCAGAGGAGGTCTACGGGAACCACTGTGTGTTTCCGTAGTCTCCCGTTTTCCAGCTCGCAGGAGTTTCGCTTTTCCCGGGCTTGCTTTCGCAGCTCACGCTGGCGGGTTGCAAACGGAGGTGCGCTGTGGCTGGAAGCAGCGATGCTCCTTGTCAAGGATGAGCGCTGGTGCTGCTCTGGGTGACTTCCTTGGCGGATCACTATTTGGCAGGAAGGGGAAAGGCTTCCCTGGGTGCGTTGCTATAGAGTTGCTCACTTTCTGGCTTCCAGGCTGTCTCCTTGTTTTTGAGGCCTAGTGCCAGACTACAGGCTTCTGCAGGACATACATGCTTTTACCAGTGTTTTGTTAGCAACCAGTGACTGCAGGGGCTTTGTTTGGGTTTCTAGAATCTCTCTGACTTGTAAGAGGTTTGTAGTTTTTGGTGTGTGTGGTTTTTCTTTTATTAACCTTTCTGCAGCTTGCTGGTACTGCTTGAATTGATGGTTTTGAAAGAAAAATGGGTTCTGAAAGGTACTTTGCTCCTTGAAGAGAAGGCATTGGCTCAGCAGAAACACATAATGTTTAATATTTTGATGTAGTACTTTTTTTAGAATGGGCTCACTACAGTGTATTTTTGCTATATAATATGTTTAAAGTATTTTTCTTGTTCTAAAATGTTTCTTCAGGATATTGGTACTGTTCTTGCCACTACTACATATATTTCAAAGTAATTTAAAAAAGTGATTGTATAGGAGCAGGTTCTTGGGAAGATGTGAAACTTTGAGAATGAACAAGACTCTGGACTTTTTTTCCATTTAGGAAATCTAGATTATTATTTATTGATTATGACAGACTATTGCTTAAACCTAAACTGGCAGCTCTTACCTGGAACCTCTGGCAGACCCTGGTTGCCTACACTGCCATGGTTTCCTTTGCCTTTTTTTTTTCCCCAAGTCTGTGACTTGGAAAGAGCGCTCTTCTTCAGCATTCTTGAAACTTTCTGTTGTAGTGCATGGTTTAAGAACTGTAATAAACTGATTGCTTTGGAATGAGAAAATGAAATCTAAAATAATACTTTGTAGAGACATTTCTTAGAATTTTTTGAAGTTCAGAGCTCAGTTTCTCAAAAAAAATTATGCTGAAGTCGGGAGTAATTACACAAATGGTTTGCAGACTTATTTATTGAAAAACAATGGATCGTACTCAGTCACAGCCTGTTCCTGAAGTAACAAACAAAAAGTACCCATTTGAGGACCAAGGCAAGTAAGGACAAGTGAGATGTGAAGTATTTATTCTTTGAGCTGTTGCTGTTTCTAGCAGTTACACAGTGTTTTTCAGCTTTTGAACTTAGTCAATGGCAAATGCTCATTTTATTGATTTATTTTAAAGATGATCTACTGCAGTTCATGTGTTAAATGTAGATTGTTCTCACTCCCCCTCCCCATTTCTTCTGCACATAGTTGCAGCAGGTCTTGTAAGCAATTAGTAAACTTAGTTTGAAAGGGTGTAATGGAGTAAATGAAAATTACTTTTAAGGTTCTTATCAAAGCATGAACATGGCATTCTTTGGTTGCTTAACAGATTGAAAGCAGAGGCTCATCTGAGGCTGTTTTGTACCTCCCTGCCCCTGTTTGTTTCAATGTGCTTATTCATCTGAGTGAGTTATGAACAGGTAGATGAAGGTTTAGGTTAGGCTGTAATTTTACTAGTATTTATTTCTCTTGGCAGCAGTCTTAGCTAATGCAGCTGTTGTGTCACTATTTCGCTGGGGCTTGTTGAACTGTTTATGTAGCTGCTTGGTAACCAAGGTAGGGAGCTGCTCGCAGTTGAGACTAACTTTCTTTTTTGGCAGAGCTTGTTTTTAACAAGGCTCAGTTCATTGATCCAGCTTGTTTTGTCCCTGTAAACTAGTGTGTCAAAGCCCAGCGTAGCTGCAGTGGTGATGTAGGGGAGGAACAAAGGGTTAGAGTTGTATGAGCCAGGACTGCAACTATGATAAGGCACTTCAGAGTGTGTCTTTATTGTAATTTAAAGTCATCTTCATTTACAGGGAAGGTCTGGAATAAAAATGTTGCTAAATTTGGTTATATTATGGGCATAAATGTAATTGTGTTATCAGTACATTGCAGTAAAAGCCTGATCATGCAGTCACATGTGTTAACTTCGTCTATTTGAAGTTTAAACTATCTTGTAAAAAGTTAACCATTCACTTAATGGCTTGCAAGATTATGGCTGTTTGCAAGAGCCAGTATAAACTTCCCTTATTATTGGTGAACAGAAGCACAAGTTTGATTGCTTGGCTACTTCCAAGTGTTTTTGTTTCTTAACAGTTGCTATGGTAAGACTTAGCCTTAGGTGAAATATAGAGTTTATGGTTCAACCTCTTTTAATGTTGTGTTGAGTCTTGGGACATTCTTTTCACAAGTGGGGTACTACTTAACTGACTTGATGTTTTACTAAGAAGTTAACATGGAATTTCATTAGTGAGACCAAGTCTAGTTAGGGAAAATTGTTATAGTCTCCTTTTCTCTAGTTTGTTAAAGACCGGTGTGACTGGGTGAAGAGAGATGAAATTTATTAGTCTTAATACTTCACAGTGGCTGAAAGACCTTTTTGAAATAGGGTATGTTTTCTTTTTTTTGCATAAGAAATCCACTTACCTATTTTTTCTGGAGCAGAAATGGCTTTAAGAGACAGTACAGAAGTCACAGCACTGCAGCACTAGAGGTGAAATGCAAAAATGGAATACTTTTTCTTCTGAAGAAGATTTATAGGATGTGAAGATCACTTGTCAGTTGTGACCTTGTATTTAAAATCTGTTTTCTCTTCTCTGTTAGGAAATTCTCTTGGATTTAAAATCACATTGCCCTTTCAATTGCAAAAGTGTTTCTAAACCATTTATTTAGGTACTCGACCAAGAAAATATAATTTATTGGACTAGAAGAGAAAACTATAATTTTTCTTTGGTTCTAAAGCTGAAAATCAAACTTGGGGAGGGGTGGGGGAAGTAAAAAAAAAAACAACTTATGTCTGTTTTCTCTGTTTCTGCCACTCCTGCCCTGGGGCTGGCAATCTAAAAAGCACAGTTTTGATGGCTTACAGTAGTGGAAAGTGTAATATGGATGCTTACTGACAGTGAAGGAGTCCAGAAATAAGTAGTGGAGTACCAAAATCTGGAGAAATACAATTTGTAGGCAGAAGTGATTAGCTGTAAAATAGTTCTAGGTTTAAGTAGAGAACAGTGCCCTGGCCAGGATACCAGTTCTTGCCCTGAATGCAGTATAAACAGCCAGTAAAGTACATTTTGGTTTTATTCCTTTCAGTAGTCAGATTCTTTCCTCAGAGTTTTTCTGAAACATCTGAAATACTAATTTGTGCCTCATCTAAACCTGAGGACAGAAGTTGTCTCTTTGCTGCTTCCCTTGAGGACCAACTTAAATGCTTTTCTGTGTAGTTTCTGGAGTCAAGTTTAATACATGCTGTTATAAAGCGAATGTAATACCTATAGCATCATCATGACTCTGAGCAACACTAACTGGTTGCAGTTACAACCACAAAGGCTGCAGTGTTGGACAGATGGTCCACTGAATCTGCAGCTACCCAGCTTAGCTACAGAGATGCTATGGGAGATGGTGCTGTGTGTCTTGCTTCAGTTAAGTGCCCACAGGCCTGTCATGTAGATCAGGGACAGTTGTTGGTAAATTATATAGTTGTAAACGTAAGTTACGGAACTGTACTTCTACCAAAGATAATGGCAAGAAGTATTTTTAACCCTTTGATACTGTTTCATGTACCCTATGTACCAGTGAACTTTTTTTTTTTTTAACTGCATTTTTTGAGCACTTGTTTGGATTAGCTTTTCTGTTATTTTGTTACCGCAATGAAATAATTTGTCAGCTGGAGGAAGGATGTGAGGAGAGATATCCTGGCAATGAACATGAATGAGAATATGTCCCTGTTCTTGGCTTTAGTGTTTTAATGGTGTATTCTGAACTCCTGTGTAGTAGCTTTCTTGTGTCGCAGATAGGCAGCAATTTTGTTGCTTGCCATGTGTATGCTAGTATTTTTTAACTAGTTTGAAAACTTTGTTCTGATTTGGAGGCACATCATTATTTGGAATTCTGCAGAACTATTGGAGGAATGTTAATTCCATAGGATTTTTAAAAAAAAACCCTAAATACTGAAGTTGCTGCAAGAAGCAGCAGCATAATACTTGCTGAAAGCAGTCTGTGTGCCTTTGTTAGTGTAGGCCTCTTCCACTTCCATGTTCTCAGTGAAGCAAGAGATGTGAGTAAACTTCCTTGAATTGTTTCCTGGTATTATTCCTCACTAACTCCATTCTACTAAGCGGTTGGCATTATTCCCCACTAATTCCCATTCCACTGACACTGTGTTTTCTGTCTCATAATCCTCTGATGTCTCTAGATGACAGGAGTCTCATTTGAAAAGCCTGCTGATACATCTTTGTCGAAGATGACTTAGCTTCCTTGCTCTTTTTACAGATATTACAGAAAAATGTATATATAATCAAATGTACAGTTGCAGTAGCTGAGGGGAGTTAGTTGTGATACAGGTGAGATCACTTGCTCCTTTAGGAAGCATGCCCTGTCGTAATGTTTCATTTTAAGTGCTCCCAATTCATATCAGTTGGGAGTGGGGTTTACAGTATAAAGGTCAAGCTTTAACTGCCATCGTAAAATATGCGTCGTGAACTGGTCCTAGTAAACTTTAGTTTCTGTCTAGAATATGCGTGTAAGGAAAGACGAAAGGCCAGTTTCTCATAGAAATGCTAACTTTTCAGTGTAATTGGACTATTATAACTGCACATGTAATGTATGTGCATGGAGGCTTGCAGTAGTAAGTACATTTCTTCCCTGTTGCTATATAGTCTGATCTTACAAGCATGCTCCCTGCTAGTCTTTCCTCAGGCAGCTCACTGTTACTTTGCACAGAAAACCACCCTGCCACTTATTTCATAGCAGTTGGTTCAGCTGCATGTGCTTCTGATTATGAGATTTGACAATATTCTGTTGGCATCCTAATAGTCTTCAAGTTCACTTCTGCACTGCTCAGTTGGATTTGTTCTCATCCTAGGAATTTTTCTCAGTTCTTACCTTTAGTTCTTACTAATGTTTCTTAGCAGCTGTGGTGGCTGCTTCAGTATTACGTCTGTCTTTTCCAGTGGGCCTCAAGCGTCCTATTCCGTGGTGTCCTATTCCGTGGTGGCCTTGCTTGTGGCTATTACTTTGAAGTACTTTTCCAGACATTTGGGGGGTGTTGCGCTCTGTATTACCCTTTACAGCAGCAAGGATGTTTTTACCTTGTAATTGATGAGCCTTGGTACTTCTTCCATCTTCAGATTTTGAAAAGGCTCATGCTCAGTGTATGCTGAGGGGAAGGAACAAGGTACATGCAGAAGGGAGGATAGAAGCAGTCTGGTTGTCTTATGGGTGATACATTATCAGGTTTTGGGATAAATCAGACTTAGGCTTCTTTTCCACAAAGCTGGTGTGTGTCTGGCAAGTCTCAGTTCTGGAAATAATACTACCTGAAGACAGTGACAAGCTTTCCATGGTGGCTATACCTAATGAGACTTTGCTCAGGAGTGCTAAGGGAGTGTGGTGATGCGGAACACCTAATGCCTGTGCATTAGGTCACTGAGGTAGGGTACACCTTCTGAGCCCAAGCTTAGTGTCTGCCACCTGAACTGACTTGTGTAGAAGTTAATTGTGTGGTGCTTTTGTCTTGGTTTGGAAGGAGTTAGTAATAGAAGTGCAATTTACCTCATCCTAGTAGTGCTGTTTTCAGACCTGAGTGAAGCCTGGGTTATGGGGGCATGCATGAACTGGCAGGCATAGGAATACAGGGCAAAGTAAGTTCAGATCCAGAAGAAGTTGCACAGGGTGCATTTGCCTTAATCTGGTTTCTCATCTTTATTGTTCAATA
The DNA here is from genome assembly GCA_017639245.1 of Myiopsitta monachus. Classification (NCBI taxonomy): domain Eukaryota; kingdom Metazoa; phylum Chordata; class Aves; order Psittaciformes; family Psittacidae; genus Myiopsitta; species Myiopsitta monachus. The sequence continues at coordinate 15,941,242 of CM029929.1, read as the reverse complement.
TGGGAAAGATTTGATAGTATTATCTTGGTGTGCTCTTGTCATGGGTTCAGCAGCAGCAGTCATTTTTCTCCTTCTTGGTAACTGATGCAGCGCTCTGTTTTTGATTCTGGGCCTGGGAACAGCGCTGATAACACCAGTGTTTTCAGTTACTGCTTGGTAATGTTTTGGTCTGACCAAGTACTTTCTGAGTCTCATGCTTTGCCGGGGAGGAGGGGAAACCGGGAGGAAGCAGAGACAGGACACCTGACCCAAACTGACCAAAGAGGTTATTCCATACCACAGCACGTCATGTCCAGGATGTGAGAACGGGGAGCAGGGACCCGGAAGGGTGTGGTGGTGGAGTGGGGGTTCACTGCTGGGGGGTGCACTGGTTGGGTCGGGCTTGGTGAGCAGTTGTATTCTCTTTCCTTGTATTTCTCTTATTATTATTACTGGTGGTAGCAGTAGTGGTTTGTGTTATACCTTAGTTACTAAACTGTTCTTATCTCAACCTGTGGAAGTTGCATTCTTTTGATTCTCCTCCCCATATCCCCCTGGGACTGGGGGAAGAGGGAAGAAAGAGAGGGAAGTGAGTGAGAAAACTGCATGGGGGGGTTAGAGGCTTAAACCACGACAGGTCTGCTGCTCTTCTGTGGTAACCTATGGATCTGTATGCACTGGTCTCTTATCAGTGAAAGCTACACTTAGCAGCTGAGTATTAAAGCATTTCTTTTGTTCATTTGGTTATTCTATGCAAACTGGTGATACGTGGAACCACTTCAGTGTCCTGTATTAGTGCGTATATGGAATTTAGTGTATGGAATAGATGATGTGTTTATATAGGAAATTATCTAAACATGAATTTTCTGTTACTGAGAGTGAGTTTTCTGTAGGGAGCTCCTTGCTGCAAGTTTAGAAAAACTCAAAATTTGCTTTACCTATTACATACTTTTCTTGAATTTTGACTCCTGGGCTTTTTCTATACAGCTTTATTGAGAAAGCATTATCTATTTCATGTTTGTATTCTGCCTGCATCCAATCCAGAGTACTAGAGAATTATACTGTGCCTTTGCCTGGTATTTTTCTGTTCACTGTCTGTTGAATGGGCTGCACTCTGAATTGTGCTCTGCTGCAGAATCTCTTATTACACAGTGCTCAGCACCAGTCTTGAAACCATGCCTCGGCAAGCACTGATCTGTTCAGTCAAATTTGATCTAAAATAGAAATAAGTAAAAGCTAAGAATAATCCAAAAAATTGTTAGAGTTGAAATAAATATTGTCTGAATTTCAGCAAAATGTCCAATTGTGTTGAAGGCAGATCTGAGCTATGTGTAAGCGGTTTTGGGGAGGTATCTTGCTGCAGATAATGGCTATTTGCTACTGCCGATCTCTTTGGCTGGTGCTGTTCAAATGCAGCTCCAGTTATCTTTGGTAGAGCAGATGAATGTGAATGTTCTTAAGGCTCCCGTGCTTGTAACTTGTGAGAGAAGTCAGATAGCTTCCCTCCTCCTAAACTTTTTATGCTTCTTGCTCATTGGTTACAATTCTGAGGTTTATGTGAGTGCGCTTTAATGGAAGTTTAAAGACAAAAAATTAAATTTCAAGAATATAGTCACTGGAATCATGCCTCTGAAATAATTTCTAGTATAGTTTATTGTAGTAATAATGTTCAGCTTTGATGCAGTTAAGTGTTGCAGAAATCTGTAGTCACCTAGTCCCTGTTTTGAAGACACATTCTACAGAAATGTGGCAGGAGAACAGTTGCTGTACACAAAGGGGTTACTTAGAGTTCTGAACCATTCTGTGTGGTTTATAATTCAGTTATGCAGGAAACACTGCTTCAAAGATGATCAATCAGATTAGAAAGTGCATGGAGCTCAAATGATTTAAATAATCCAGAACAAAGGGTATAACTAAATGATTTTCACAGGTAAATTTAATAATTACACAGAACATGGGTAAAAAAAATGACCCAGAACTAGAGAAGAAAATCTGTTGGGGTAAAGCATCCTGTAAAATATGTGACAGTAGGATGTGCATATATTGTTTGGCAGAAGTCTGGTGTTCCCTAAACTGGTCAGCTGAATTGTAAATAAGTGTAGTTTATGCTGCTCAGATGGGGGGATGTTGCTGGTATTTATTTGATGCTTATTCAAAAGTTTGTGTTTTTAAGACTTGGAGACCTTTGTAGCTGGTGTGCTGTTCACTGGAAAGTCAAGATCATTGTACTTGTAATAAAACTTGAGATTTGTAAGAAATGTTACTTGGATATGCACTTAAGTGAAATTGTATGTAGAAACCAGAGTAAGGTAAGACTTAATAGGTACAGAGTGCAGAAGCATAGTGAGTGTGATAGTCCGGCAAATACGCCATTTCATTCTTATCAGCTAAAGGTAACTTCAAGTAAGCTTTCTAGTGGAAGAGGGAAATTTAATGACAGTACCATCTACTTTTACTTTTGTCTTTGTAGATAAGCCACTGCCAGTGGTTTGTGGAAGTTCTGAAGGCTTTCAATTACTTTGTGTGTATTGCTTTCCCCTCTGCTATAAGGAATTGAATTCTTGAGTGAAGAATCTGTTTTAAACTTGCACTTTATTTTTTGTTCTGTGGTCAGTTTTTGCCTTTAAAGTAGAAAATGAAAGGTGCTTGAGCTTGTATTTAGATAACTATGCTAAGAAGTGTAGTTTCTGGGAAAATTCTGAGTCCTGGTCAGATTTTCTGTGTCCTGTGGAACAGCTGTATTCTGTTGGAGTTGGCTGAATATTTATCAGCAGAGATCAGAGTTAGTCCCTTGATGATTACAAATACTACTTTAATGTTTTCATCAGCTGTCTGTTTCCATAACTAAGTCTTAATCTTTGTTGTTCCTGGCAGTAGCAGTAGTAAATTGCCAGTAGTAGAGAAGTGAAGGCTCATTCTGCCTACGTAGATGTAGTTCTAATGTATTACAGTTCCTGTGGTTCTGGAACAGGCTCATCATACTCACAGGAAGGAGAGCAAAGACTTAATTTAGGCTGACAACAATCAGCGAGTGAAAATGGAAAAACACCTCCTGTGCTTGTGGGAAATAACCATTTTTTCTCTTTTGAGCTTTTCAATATATTTTTAATTAAAGTGAAAGGTAGCATGAGGTCAAATGCTACTGAAGATAAAAGTGAGAGCATTTTACATGAGTTATCAGGTGAAAGTGAACAGGATGCTCCCCCTGGAGGGATGCTTGCCAGGGCATCTCTGAACAGAAGCATACCCTTTACACCAAAGCCCACTGGTTCAGTAAATTCACCCTGCTTTATCACCTGAAGTTTAACATTTATTGCTCTTTTAGAAACACCGATAAAGAATCCTGCACTTACTTATGGTTTTAATTTAAGCCTTAGGTTGAAAGGTTTGTCTACTTGCCAGAAGCATTTCAGAAACTAGTCTGCGCTGATGCACAGGGGATTTTACTGTATAAATTTGTTGTCAGGATTTGGAATTCCCTGTGTTAATCTGCACTGTGTGGATGGTGAAAATGGCAACAGTGAGCAAAACGAGGGCACTAAAATTAAGGAAGTAGAAAAATAAGTTTTAAATTAAAAAAATATTTGAAGTGAGAGTGGAATTATGTAAGGTGCCTTGAGAGCAGCTGCTTGAGGGAATGGCTCTGCTCTCTTCTTCCTTATCTGTAGCATTAATTTTGTGGTTAGATTAGTGATGTGCTTCACCTCCCTGTGTGTGGGATCACAAGAATGTGTGGGAGCAGCAGAGCAGGCTTGTCCTTTTTGGTGTAGACTAGATAGAAGGTTAAGTATGTGGCGGAGCAGCACCTCCCTCTGTGCTCTGATGAAATCCCTGCAGTATGGCTCATCTGCTTGTGGGAGTTCAGTGCTGCCGCCTTTCTACCCCAGAACTGTTCGGAGGTACCTTCTGAACAAATTGAAAGCCATTTCTCTACCAGCGAGTACTCCTCATTAGGAAGCAATCTTTATTATTTTATAATAAATAATGAAATAGTAATTCCTGTAAAAAGCTGTTGCATTTCACACTTCTGATTTTTTTTTTTTTTTTTTTTTTAATGAAAATGCTGGGGTTGTGTTTTACAGAAGCTCTTACCAGGATTTTTAGCTTGTACACTCCCTTCTGTCTAACTGCATACGTCCAGGTATCCCTGTTTATACCAAATCAATGTATCTGAAATTGGGGTGTGCTAGGTAAGGTGAAGATTAAAACAAAACAACAACAAAAAAATGGAGGGAATAGGCTCTGTCTGCTGCTTTCCCTTCCCAAAGAGCAGCGATAACAAAATAAGGAGGTGAGTGAGGGGAATGGCCTTAGTCTCCTTTCCCCCAGAGGTGTGCAGTCTATCAGTTCCTCTGCACTTCTAGCTACTGACTGTCCTGGAGAGTGTTCAGCTTGCTGTGCTGCTGCCAGGCGGTGGGACTGTGACTCCCTGGGGCTGCCCTTTCTGCAGCCTGGGGGAAGGCAGCCAGCCTGCAGCAAGCTTCTGTGCTCCCAGGTGGCAGAGATGGGCCTCTGTTTTCAGAAGTGGTGTGTTTCATCTTGTCCAGGGTATTCCTGATTGGATACATTTTGCATGGAGGCTGTGGAAGAGCATGCTGTAAAGCTTTGCCACCTTGCGCTGGGATTTGAATTGGATATGCAGGATGTGCTTCACTCTGTGCCTTTGACTTTTCAAAGAGTTTTAGAGATCTCATTGATAGACCAGAGTAGAAAAGGAATTAACTTGTTTTGGGTGAAACTTTAATTTCCTTCTGACAGCCTGGGGAAATGACTGTGACTTAGAGTATATCTTCATCTTCTAAGAGCTCTAGAGCAAGGCACAAAAGAGAAAAATTGGTTATTAAAGTTATTTCACTCAAAACCACCTGTTTCCTACTACAAGTCTCTGTGGGAGTGTAATCCAAGTCAGCAATAAATGGGGGTTGAGGGGGAAGCTAATATAAGTGACTCATCTCTCTTGTTTTGTGTTAAGTGAATCCCTCAGAGATTATCCTCTGAGGTCTCAGGAGTTTGCCTTAAAATCAGTTTAGTTCAGCATTAAGTGTTTGCCTCCTAAATAGACTATTTAGTACTTTAATTTCTGCTTGTTAGAGAGCTAACAATAGGAGGGTGGAGAGGGAAGTGCTGCTTTCTAAGTTCTGGTGTTTCTTTTATAGCCTGTTCAATGAACAGAATCAATAATAGACCTACTTTGTTTTCATTTGATGTTCTTTGTGGTATATCATCGCTCTAAAACAGATGGCATCCTCTTTATAATTTAAACCAAGTAATTTTGTAATGAACTTAAACACTGAAGTCTGAAGGCAGACATCCCACCAGGACTCCTGGGACTCCTAATATTTTAAGTACATAGCTAAGTCTCTAGAAGCTTAATATCCCTTCAATATAATGTTTTTCTTAATTAAACCTGTAATCTGTGAAGCAGTTCCAGAAAGATTTATGAAATAATTGCAGTACCTTCATTTCAGGAGGTTGCTTTATTTCAGGCACTCTGAATTCTTCCTCTTGTTTTTCAGTTAATGTTAGGTTTTGTCCTGTTTCCCTTCCATGTGGCTTATTGAAGTTTGAAACTTGAAGTCCTTTAAAATCTGTCAAAAGTGTGTGTAAGCCAAATGTACTTCTTTAGTGCTATGTCTCTTATCTGAATAGTCTTCTGCACTTGTGGAGACTTGCAGTGCTATTTACACTTTATGTCTCAACTCATGTAGGAGTGTTGGGGACCACTGTGTTGTAGTAAAGCCTTCCAGTATAGTGAGTGCTACATAAACTTGTTTGACATCAGTAGTTTTCCTTAAATGTAGGGAAAGCACTGTGTGTGTATGGAGGAAGTGGGGATTTGCAGTTACAACTTCACTTTTTCTAGTTCTCTGAAAGTTCATGTGTTTCTATGATTCTCCAGATTGCAGTACTTTCCTCTCTTTCAGGTTCTTAAGGTGTCCTTCGCTGTTATTTCTGTTACTTGGCTTTTAATGCTTGTTAAATGTTTCAGGCTTTTTTGCTCTTTTTGAGGTTTCAGGTCTTCCAAAGTGAATATACCAAGTGGCAAAAGAATCAGATATAAAAACTTGCCCAATGCTTGGAAGAAAATAGTTAATTCAGTGGCATACAAAAACCATCTTGATATAGTGCAAGCTATTGACAGAGGTTCTTCTATTTCACAATTATCAGTGCTGTAAGGGAAAAAGCTGCTTTCTCTGTTTCATCAGTGCAAACATTTTGAGTAAGCAGGAGATAAGGGAATGGGTCAAGTATTTTCTGCTCTGGGAGTGATAGGATTAGATTATTTCCATGTAAAATATGATTTTGGTTTTGAGATGCATGTTTGGAAAGATGAATTCTGTGCAAATCGTGTTAGTAGAGAAGCAATTGTACCTTGCAGGCAACTCGGTGTTAGTAATTCATCTTTTGAATCAAAGCATAGCATCAGGTTACTTGAACTGCTTTCTGTGGAAGGTGTCTTTTGTCCCTTGTTGAAGTGTGCTGTTCAGCAAATAGAATTGATGGATTCCAAACGTTGATATTGCTTGGCTGGCTTCGGTTGGTCTGTACTAAAAAGATTAGTTCCAACAGAAAATCATTGTAGTTCCCGTGCAGGATGTGAAACGGTTTGTTTTTATTGGAGGACAAAGTTACTTAGGATTGTGTTTTGCCTCCTACCCACGCTGGTAATGCCAGGGAGTGTCCCTTGTTTACATGAGTCAGGGCTTGGGGGTTTCTTGGGGGTTTTTTATTTTTTTATTGTTCCTTCCCTGTGCAGTTGCTGGTTTTGCTGCCTCATCAACTTCCAGTGAATAAGTCCATTAGTGTAATACCATTCTGACTGTGGAGTTCACTTGCGCTCCTTTGTGCCTTACTTCATAGGACTTAACTTTCTTGTCTTCACTGAGTAATTGTGACCCATCTTGGTGTCTTGTGTAGTTGTAGGGTGTATTTTTTTCTTTACCTTCTATTACTGTGTTGTGGTTTAAGCCCAGCTGTAACTCAGAAAAACCACACAGTCTCTGGAGTCTCATCTCCCCTTCCTCTCCGGCTCACGGAGGGATGGGGGGAGAATCGAAAGAATGTAACTCCTACGGGTTGAGATAAGAGCAGTCCAGTAATTAAGGTATAACACAAACCACTGCTGCTACCACCAATAATGATAATGACAAGGGAAATACAAGGAAAGAATACAACTGCTCACCACCTGGCGACCAAGACGTGAACTAACTCTTCCCGGTTCCTGCCTCCAGTTTTTACATCCTGGGTGTGACATGCTGTGGTATGGAAATACCCCTTTGGTCAGTTTGGGTCAGGTGTCCTGTCTCTGCTTCCTCTTGGCTTCCCCTCCTCCCTGGCAGAGCATGAGGCTCAGAAAGTCCTTGGTCAGAGTAAACATTACAGAGCAGCAACTGAAAACATCGGTGTTAATCAGCGCTGTTCCCAGGCCAAAAGTCAAAACCACAGTGCTGCACCAGCTACTAAGGAGAAAAAAATGACTGCTACTGCTGAACCCAGGACGTACTGGGAGGTAGTTTTTAGCCTTTTCTCATGTTACTTCTCATTGCATGTAAATATTCTCAGAACTTGCTTGTGTTTCTCCTGTTATTAGCTGATTGCTCAGGTGCTGCCTGCTTTCCTGTTTAATTTCTGTAAAACACAACTAAGCATATTCAAACAGCAGAGTCTTTTCTGTCCATGTTTCTCTGTTATGTTTCTGATTTATACATAAAGGGCAAGGTCAGGGGCAGCATTCTGGTACTGTATTATGGTGTTAAACATCTTTTCATACCTTAAAGTGCAGTTACTGACATATATTAAATCTAGGATCTAGTTTCATATGTAAGTAATATGCAAAGCCTGAAGTGCTGGGCTCCGATACTTCTATGCTTTCATCTGTTGCTTGATTATTAAAGATGCTTTTTAACGGAAAAAATAAATTGTTGAGTTAAACTACTAGCACTTACATTGATCCTGGGAGAATTTGAGATGTGTGGCTCTGCTATGGTATATATCTATCATATATATATTTATGCAAGCTGTAGTTGTGAAGTGTGCTTTTGGGACTTCTTTTCAGCCATTCATTACTGCCTATGGTGACTTTTTTCCTTTCTAAGTGCATTTTTAATAAAATCAGTTTCTTTCTCTTACTCCCTCTGTGTCAGTGCAAAACCTTTAGGTTGCTATAAGGGAAGGATGGTGCAGGAGCTGGCCCAGGGGAAGCAGAGGACTCTTAAGAAAAAATGCCAGCTTATGATGATTAGGAGTATCTGAAAGTGCAGGCTCCTTAGCCCGGGAGAGATGTCCTTGTACAGCCATATTTATACAGGATGACCCAGGTACTGTAGTGAAAGATGCTTTAAGATAGACATAAAATGCAAACAGCTTCAGTGCTCTCATTCTCTACAATAGAATGAGAGTCCACTGAACCCAAACACTTCAGGATCAACTGATTTTTTTGAAGCACTGTTTCTGAAGGTAGTATTACAGATCATACAGTGTTCACAGGATTTTTATGTTCGAAGTGACTATAAAAGAGCTCTCAAAGTTGCTAACAGCAAAGTTAGTGGGCAGGAAAAGCATGTTTTAAAAGACATCAGTGTGTGTTTAGAAAAGGCTGATTATGTACAATGCTGAGTGGGAAGAGCAAGTATTTATTAACAAGCTTGCTCAGAAGAAATCATGAATAGCATTTTCTCCATGGAATTTCTTCAATTTGGTTTCATTACAGAGCTTCCAGTGTTGGTCAGTTATTTTCCAGTGTATAAAAGTTAATGAGCTGTACATAAAGCTGTGCAGAAGAGTGATGTTCCACTTCCGTTTGGCTCTTGATTTAACTGCAGAAGGTATTGACCAAACTTTGCTCATTTTCAGTGTCTCCCATTCGGTAACAAAGCAGCTACAATAGAGGTCTTGCATCCTAATGCTGGAATTGTGCTCGAGGAGCTTGATACATGTAGAGGAGTTTTTCTTTTCTTGAGAACTGGTATTTGCCATTTGTTTCTCACTACTGCTGTCCACCTGTCTAAGTGACCAACCTTTCAGTGTGTGCTGATAACTTAATGTCTAGAGGTGTAGCTATGGTTTGCTGTGATAATTAGGAGGATATGACATTTTTAATCTTAATTTTTATTCTGTATTGGCTATTAGTTCTACCCATCATTTGTGAGTGAATTGTTTTTTCTGTGGACGAGATGTGAGTTTCAAGTGTTCAGCTGATACCAGCTTCTCCATGGCACTTTTGTAGACTGGTAAAACAGGAAAGGTTACTTCCCTCTTTTTGATCACTTCCAGTGGAGTAAATGGAAATTAAGCAAATCTTACTGTCCCTGCAGAAATAAGGGGTTTTTGGTCAGAAGTGAGTTAATTTAAAATAACAATTTTTTTTCAGATACAAGCCAGATTCTTTTCAGTTTTGTAGGTTGATTTGAGTGTAATCTTTTATAAACAATTTTAAGTGTTCTGACTTTATCACAGGTGTAGATAAGTTTCTTTAATGAATACACATAATTAAGTTTGCTTGAATTAAGATTCTTTTATGTAAATCCATCTTGTGTGTTATGTTTCTTTTCCAAGTACTTGTTCAGTTACCTTAAGATAGAGGCAGAGTACACAGCTGTATAGGACGCAGGATGTCACTGTCAGATAACGTTGCTAGATGCTGCTGTTGCAGAGGAAGGGACTGGATTTGAAGGAAGAGGAAGCAGTTGCTGTTCTGGGTGAAAGCAGAAACAGCAGAAACCAGCTTTCCAGCAGTGCGTTCCCCTTGCTTTTTAAGTATTTTCTTATGTAGGAATAGTGTGTAGTTGTGCTCCTTTTCTAGAAGAATGGCAGACAGAATCATAAGTAGATGAGGTAAGAAAGAGGGGAAGAGGGACTGCTGCTTTTACTGGGTTGGCAGGAAGGGGAGGTAACCGAAGGATGGTGTGCGCAAGGTAGAGATTCTTCATCTTAGGATAATGGTAGAAGTAGTCAGGCCTAAAAGAGAAAAGTGATCTGCATTGTAGGACTCCAGAAACCTTTTCTATTTCTTCCGGCTGTCCAGGAATCCACTGTGTTTCCAGTGCAGGACTAATTTTGTCAATCGATGAGTCTGGACCTGACTCTGTCTTCATGGTACAAATAGTACTTCCTGTTGAGTGGCTGGAGTTTGTGGAACTTTCTGCTACTGAGATAAAACTGTTCATTAGAAACTAGTTGCGTAGATTCAAAGTGCTTCAAGACCATCCTCTAATTGGGAGTGTATTTTAATGTCTGAATTACAACACTGAGCTCAGGAGACATCTCTGATTTGTAACTGCATTTTGTACCATAAACAACTGTTTCCCATCTATGATTTGAAATGTGAACGTACCACTGGCTTTTAACCAGTTAGCTTTCACAGTGCTAGTAGTGCAGCCCCAGCAGCAGGGAATTCAGCAGTGATGAGAAAAACCTGCTTGAGAAATGGAGTAAATGTCTGAACAGCAAGCCTGGCTTGAGCTCCTGCTGCTGTTGTTACACTGCTGCTAGCGGCAGCTTGTTCAGTTTGTCTGAAGTTGTTGTTGCTATGTCTTGGGCTAGCTGTAGTCAGGCTTGTGACTGCAGGATCAGTTTATCCTTAAACTCTGCTGTTTCTGTCTGTAAGCTGGACTGTATCAACTGGTTGGCAGTCACTTACCAAGTATATTTGAAATACAGGATGAAAAAGGCTTTTTATATCATTAGTGCAGTGTATTGCAGATGCAAGATTTTAGCCTTTTTATAATAGAGGAAATACTAAAGCAAATTACATAGGTTTAAAACAAGTGACAGCTTTCTAGACTTCAGTCTGTAAAGAGGAGCTGGTGGGTTCTGCTGTCGGGCATTGTGTTGCCATTTTAGACTTTGGCTTATTTCAGCAACAAAACACTGGGTTAATAGTCTGTGAAAAGATAAGTCTTAATATTGAGCAAGAAAGAAGTAACAATGAAAGCAATAGCTTAAGTTTTAAAGTGTGAAAAAAATATCCAAATGGGGATGTCAAAGAATACTTAGAATAATAGGTGGAATCTCCTTTCATGAGGCAAGTAAAGCTCTCGGGATGCTCTGTTGGGAGTAATCCTACTCTGGCATGGGGTTATTTACTAGGTCTTTTCTCTGTGTGTTTTGTGCATGTGCTTACAGTATTAAATCTGTGGCTTATTATGCAAGCTTTGGTATTGTGGTAGCACTGCAGAGTTGGGTAGCTGTTTAATAGCTCTTGAATATCTTTTTAATTTAACATTTGTAGTAGTAATGCCTGTACACTGGAAACAGCAGTATTCAGCTTTGCCTGTATAATGCTGATTGGAGCAGTAATCCAGTGAGACTCAATGATGCTTTTCAATAGATCTATGACATTCCCTTCTGGGACCCTGTTTATTACTTTCCATTTTGGTTTCTGGTTCTATTGTTCACTAAAGCCTGTGCTGTCTGTTGTAAGGTGCCTAATGGTTTCTTGTAAGGAAAATGGAAGTTGCTTTCCTCATCAGATTCCCCCATTCTTGCAAATTTATCATTCTTAATAAAAGGCTGGGGGATATTTGAATCTGTTGGTAAACCTGAGCTAAGCTTTCCCCCTTTTTTTATCTCCTAATCACTTCATTGAGACCAAGGGGAAAATGAAGGCAAAAATAACATGGCAGTGTGTTTCTGGAGAGAGTAGGCAAATGTGACTTCATTGGTGTGGGGGTTTATATTAGGTAGTACCAGTGCTTCGGAATAGTGTGCAGGAAAGAAGTGTTGTCACTTTGCTGGGGAGTCACCACATGTAGCTCACAGCACAGACAGTTGCATCAGCCTAACAGAAGGTCATGTTACAAGAGGTTGAAAGTAGTCAGGGCTGTTTAAGATAGAACTGCTACCAGTGACAGCCTGTAGAAGTACTGCCTGTGGCTAAATAGTATTTCTTTCAGCAGCAGTTCAGATCTTATGCTTGTTTGATCTGAACCTCTTCTTCCAGATTGCATATGGTACACTTAAATGTCAAAGATAGTTTCTTTCTTTACTGTTGATTTGTTATTCTCCCTGTTCCTTCTTTGCCTCCATCTGCATCCTCATCCTGTATCAGCGTTAAAACAATAAAACTGATAGTAAGTGAACGAAATCAGTTGCTTTCAAGTTGCTCCCTGTGTTGCTAGCAAGCACAGTAGCCAAAGGAGGCCCAGAACTACTTCTGACTTGTGTAGGGTGATGGGTATAGAAGGGCTTTCTCAGCACTTTCCCACTATAACCATTGTATGCAGTGCGAGACACATTTGCTTGAAAATCTCAATATATAGGATTCTATAAATGATAAAGCTTCCAACTTGTAAGGCAGAAGGTACTTTGGAAAGACTGTAATTACTTTTGTGGGAATGTTTTTCAGGAGTCAGTTGTTTTGCTCAAATGTTCATCAGCAAGTTCTAACTGTTACACAAAATATTTGCCTTTTGGAGGAAAAGAGGTGCTGTTAAATGCTTTTAAGGTGCCTGGATACTGAGCAGTTAGTTACAAAAAGCCTTTCAGTAACATTTTGTACCTGAAGCAGGTAATGCTATTTACAATTGCTGTGTGGCTTCCATACTGGGAACACTTCACTATCCTTTTTTTCTTGTTTTTGGTTTTCCCCCCTTCTCTTGGGTGCTCAGTGAAGGCTTTAGGTGGCATGTAGGCTTACTGGTAAACTGTGTAGAATAAGCACATATTTCACATTGAGGTTTGAATTGTAAGTGGGTATTGGTTCTCAAAGGAAATGGCCTACCCTGTTGTTAATGGCAATTGACTTGCGTAATATTGTTCTTCTGTAATTATTTGAATAGTTACCATGCTTTAAATTCGGGAAGAAAAATAATACTGCATTACTTGCCTCATTTATCTTAGAATTGGCATAAACAGCATGAATGTTGTTTTGCAAACATAGTTACACTGGTTTTCTGTGAGTTTAGGGCTGACTTGCATATGTCTTGTGTTTTCTGCAGGGTTCAGTGGTCTCAGTTTAAAAGCTATTTCATATTCAAACTGGAGAAAGTAATGGATGATTTCAGGACCTCAGCTCCTGAACCAAGAGGGCCCCCCAATCCAAATGTGGAATATATTCCTTTTGAAGAGATGAAAGAAAGAATCCTGAAAATTGTCAATGGATTTAATGGGTATGTATAATTTATTTTATAAAATCAGGATAACAGAAGTGTTTTCCCAATTTTTGATTTAGTATCTGTCTGTGACTGTTCATTTTGCTTCCTCAAGGAGATGGGCAGAGGCAAAATACATACCTTGGAAATACATGATAGTAATTTCAGAACTTTTACTTTATTTTTCTGTCTTTGAACGAAAATTAGGACATCCTGTGACACATCAGTCACTTCGGTGTTTTCAGGATGTAGCTAATTTTTAAGTAACACAATTCAGTGAAGCATGGCATCACTCTGTGCATTTAACTGGTAAAATAGACAGTAAAGTTAGATTTCTTTCAGTCTATTTTGAAATACCCAATTGCAAAAGTCTTTTGTGTTCAGCTCTCAGCTGCTTTGTGGCAGTTCAGTAGCTTTTGAAGAAGTGATTCTGTGATGAACCTGGTGTGGCCAGGGGGCAACCTGTCCCTGGCTTTGAACTCTTAAGTTGTTCCAGATTCAAAGTTACAGATGGAGCAGTACTTGCTGAGAGACTTGGGGTATTTGATCTATTGCTGATGGTATCTTAAAGTGTATCCCCTTTGCTGGCTTCGTAATTGTGGAAGTTCTGTTTCCTTCGAAATAAAGCGCCTGACTGATTTTGGTGTCTCACTTGGTGTGTCTGTTTTTTAATAGCTTGTGTAGTATTGTTCTTGTTTCTAGCCTAGATGACTTCCCATAAGCTGAGTCATCCTGCTGTGGGTCTCAATGCTTGCAAAAGACTTTTTCAGCATTTTTTCTCAGCCTGTCAGTAAATAACCTGTAACCCTAATGTTCCAGGTTTGCAGGTGGTGCTAACATTTCCTTAGTATCAAGTTTTGATGCTAGGTTAATAACTTTTACTGTCATTGTTCCATGCTACTTAATTTATTTGCAGTTTAAGTGTCTCTTGTAAGTCAGATCTCATCTTCCCTCCTGTTCCCTATTGGTGTGTAGGATACTTCTAAGAATGTGAGATTTAGCAAGTTCTCAGCTACCCAGTATTTATACCAGGCTACTTCACTGAAGGAATTTAAAACCAAATCTATTCTTTATGCCTCTCTCCCACCTACCCCAGCTCTCTGGTAATGCTTCTCTGCTCACAAAATCTGTAATGTTCTCACAGGGAGAGAGCTAATGAATGGGCTGCTGTTATCTTCTCTTGTTCCAAAGTGTACTAAACAAACCTCTGGATAACAAGTCTGAAGCTTACTCTGTGGCCCTGCTATTTTGATCTCTTGCTGTAACACTTAAGTGCTCAACTTCCTTATACTTTGAAGTGAACCACCCAGTCTTTGAGGAAGCAAGCTGTGTGCATTAGTTACCTTAAAGAAAATAATACTTTGGGATGTTTCAGAAGCTAGGATTGTAGAATAGCTAATTTAGTCAATCCTGCAACTCCTACAGTGGTGTTTCTGAAAGCTGAATCATGTGGTGATGTGTCCAAAAAGCATCAACAGCAGATTTTGGTTGGCGTGATTGGATATACTCAGGCTTCTTGTTTAGAGTTGTTGATGCCATTTCAGGGTGCTGTAGTGGACAAGGAAGCTACTTGATGTGGCTTTATTGTTAGGATGGTTTTATTGGTGTTTATATAAGAGTCAGTGAAAAGAGTTCAGTAAAAGTACCTAAGGATTTTAAATTTCTTTTTATAGTCAAGGAAGCAATGAATTAAGAATGACCCCTGGTCTGGGGTCTTTCGAGAGGAAATGTCTTTCAGAGAAAACACAAACTGGCTGGTTTAACCTTACTGTACCTCACTTGACATTGTGTAATATGCTTGCAGGAGCCAAATTCTCATGCTGTCTGTACTTTAGAGTGCTTTGGAGTAGGAACTTCTTGAAAGACTTTGCCATTTTCTTTATCTTTTGCTAGTGAAGCAGAAAGTTCTGAGGTAAGTTACTGGGGATCTCTGAAAGAGGCATCTTCACAACATGAATAAAATAGACAACATCATAATCCAGATGTTAATTTATGTATATTTTTTTGCTACTATTTAATGCAGTTGTTAGACTGACATTTTCCCAGATCCCTCCTGAATCCTGTCCATCTGATAAATCTTTTGGCTTGTAATTCAGTCTGAACTATAGTGCTGTTTTGCATGTGTTTGTATAGGATTTGAAGTGGTTATCTTCAGTAGGCACATTAGGACTATTCATGCAGCTCATGTACCAAGCTAATTACATTTCTAAGCATTGAAGATCGATTCCCGTAGTGCTCACAAACTTCTGCATTGGTGTTCATGTATGAACTTACACCAAGTTCAGTTACCTTCTATTTCAAAGAAGTTTTACCTAAAAGAATTCCTTATTCAGTTAACTGGGTTTTTAACTAGAAACATTGGCAAATGACATGCCAAGATGATAGTGTGACACTTGGTGCCATCTGCTGCTCAGTAAACGAAGTTCAGTTTGCAGTGGAAAATTTTGGAGGGAAACGAATTGCTTTAGGCTTTTGTTTAAACAAGCCTCTTGCAGCTGAGAGTAAAATACAAAGGCAACTTCTGGAGTCAGTTGCAGGCTGCACACTTTGAGTATGCTTATTCTCCAAGCAGGCAGAATTATTGATCTTCACAAAATGGTTCATGTATTGACACTTCAGGTGACTAGCCAGGTACAGCTGAATACATATTAGGCAATGATTCTCCAGGACACTTGCTGATTTAGCTGCGTATTTTATTTCTGTGAAATAAATAGACTTCGAATAGACAGTATAATCCATCTAAAAAATTACAAAGTCTTTAATTATGGACTTTTCAACCCAAACCCAAAATGGCCATCAGCAAGAAACAGGAGATACAGTTAGTGGTGTAAATTCTTTGTGACTGAATTAGAGCTAGGAATTTCGTTGCAAGAGGTCATCACACAGAAGCTGAACATCATAACGAATTTGGGTGTCAGAAAGATTACTGATTGACCAAAAGTTGCTCTACAGCAGCACAGTTTGATACTGAGGCAGCTTTAGGAAATGAATAATGTCAGAACCATTGTCAAGCTTAAAAGCCTTCATGTAATAAACTGAATTAAAAGGAACACTTCTTTCTGGTTTGTTCTTGTTTGTACTTACCTTTTTTTGGGAATGGGGGAAGAGATACATTTTACTTCCTTATTTTGACCCAGGAATATCTTGCCTATGTGCCCAAACACTTGGTTTCTGCCATTTTACTTAATTTTAAGCAATGACATAGTAAGACAAATGTTTTGGAAAGCCTATTGTCTTAGACCATTACTTTCTGCAAGTGTCCATGTATTTAATGCTTCATCAGCTGTGTTTTAACTCTGCACAGCAGATTGATGAAGTTCATTCTTCTGTTCTCAGAAGTCAAGTAAATCTAAGTTGTGGTGTAAGTCAGGGCAAACATCAAGGGAAGGTATTAACTGGTAGGGTAAATGTGGTATGTACCTTCTGGGCTTTACTTTCACAGAGCGGTGTTGGAACTAGGGCTGAAGGTGGCTGCATTGTAGCCTACCTCCTTAGAGTCTTCCAGTTGAGGGTTACAGTTTCCACAGTAACATGATACACAGACAGTTCTTTAAAAACAGAATTAAATTGTTGACACTGGGGACTGATTACTGCTTGCTTTTAGTTAAAGTGAAGTGTCATGTAGTATGATCTATCCTGGCTATGCTGACCTGTTTGCACTGAACTAATGGTAGATCTGTGCATCTTTAAGATGCGGCTTTTTAGTTGATGACCTGAGCTTGAGGCACATACTGTGTTAGCTAATGAAATAGGCTTAGAAGTCTGTACAGAGTTCATCAGAAAATAAAAGTTACATTTTTACAAACCTCACAGTATAGGGATACACACACGTATGTAAATCTGCACATACTGCTTTAGATTTGTTGTATCAGTCATACTCCAATAAAAACAATGGTTCTTCAGTATTGTATCAGATATTCTTCATAGATTGCTTACTGAAATGTTTATGGCTTCAACTTCAAATAGTGAACTGTAAAAATGTATGGTTTTGCATTATTTTATTGGAAAAACTTTATTATTTTACTGTTTTGTCAAGTTTGTTAAAGTGTGATATTGTGAATGTGCAATGAAAGTGTGTGACATCTCAGGTAACTAGTAAATGTATGTAAAGAATTGATTGTCTGAAAGGTCACTTTCTCATGTAAGGAGGGATGAAACAGAGTGCAGAGCTGTCAGGAACTGGAATGTGTGAATGTGGTGCATATGGGTTTATGTACCTTGCTCTGAGTTTAGTTATTTTTACTGAACTGTTCTCTGATAGATAAGTATACTGCCCAGTTGTGGACAAGTAGAGCATTTGTAATAGCTAAGGACTATTAGTTCTACTGATTCCAGTGTTTAATGCTTTACCTGTAAATGTGTTTTGTAAAACATGAAATAAACTATGAGAGGTTTTTTTAGCTCTAATGTACAACTCAAATTTGTTTGGCATCACTTACCATTTTTGTTCCATACGTTTGAATAATAAATACAGTCTTAAACTATTTTCTTGTTGACAATCTGATTTCCTTTTCATTGTTTTAATGAATCATTTGAATTGTGGGATGATGTATTTAGGATTCTACCAAAGCGTTTTGTGGTGGTGAGCACAAAAAAATGGTGCCTTGTTACCTCAGTGTATGAGATGAGGGAAAATAAGGCCTTTGAGTTACTGCTCTGTATTGCTGCTGCTGACAAATTGTCAGTACTGTTTTCTTTCTGTTTTCTCACTAAGAGGGAGGAGGCATTAATGTTACTTCCTCGCAGTCATACTCATTAAAATCAAATTTAACTGTTGTAAATCTATTTCCTTGCAGCATCCCCTTCACTATTCAGCGACTCTGTGAGTTGCTGACAGATCCTAGGAGGAATTACACAGGAACAGACAAATTTTTAAGAGGTGTGGAAAAGGTATGTATGTTCCTGAGAGAGAACACAGCTAAACAGGCACAACTACTGCTTAAATAACTTCCGTATTGCTGCCAAAGCTCTGTTAGTTTCATTATGGCCCGTAGCTGTGGTATAGCTAATAGCTACTCCAAGTATGTAAGTCTGTTTCATAACTTATTTTAAAACTGCTTTTTAATGTTAAAAGTTGAGACATAAATCTCAGGGCTGTAACTGTTGTGTTTCCTCCTCTCTGTGCAGTACTCAGACTGCAGTCCGTAGAGGTGTAGTGTCACTTTTGTCTGGAGTTCTAGCTATAATGAATTAGCTGAAATAGTTTTGGAGTTTTTGATCAGGCATTTCCTTCCACGTTTGGGTTCAGAGTAGATCCAGCAGAAGAAGGAGAAGGGAGGCCTCTTTCCCCAGTGTCTTTTGATTCAGTATTTAAATCCTCCTTATAGAGGACTGTGCCTTCATAAAAGCATACAGATGTCTAGCAGTACTTTATAGCCCATTTCAGAATGTGGGATCATTCAAAAGTAGATCATGGTGTTTCAGGATGTGGTTCCACATAGGATTTTCTGGATGGCAAAACTGGCTTGAAGTTCCTACTTCAGCTTCTTGGTTAAAGAAAGTTTAACTTGTAAATGGATTGATTTTTTTTTCCCTGTTACAGTGGATGCAGTCAGTTGTATTCTTGGAAGATAGGATGGGAAGGAGATGGTCAGGAATAAATGAGACGGAGATTTCACAAAGCCGTTTCTTAGCAACAAGATCTGTGAAACCACATCTTCTCAGGCTTTATGAAGAGCCCTCATCAAAGTTCATCTGGGTTAATTCAGCTGGTCCTGTGATAAAAGCCCCCCTGTATAATTGGGCTATGTATTGATTTGAAGAGAGAAACTTCCCGGACTTTTAAGCTAGGTTTCTGGATGTAAAACCTGACAGTGGTTTGCAGTGTCATGCAGGAGGAGAGGTGGCTGAACAAACCATACTAAATTAATCTTCATTTCTGTGCTTTTATAATGTGGGGACAAGCTAATTTAACATTGGAAATATGGCTGTACCAAAAATAACAGTGCTTGTGCACTTCTGAAAGCAGGACTTGTCTTGCTCCAGCAATTCAGAATTTGATCAGCATTTTGGAATACTTTGTTTTCCAGAAATACTTCAGTTAGAAATTGCAGACACTTTGGCCTGAGTCTCAATGTGCTGGTCTCATTGTGAGAGTAGCCCACTTACGAAAATACTGACTTCTTGTGCAATTATGACCTGACCTTGTAAAGGGGGAGCAGGGGTATTTTTTTATGTATCTGTCATCTGCTGATAGCTTTCAGCCCAATTTTCTGTAGACATACGTTAGCAGATATGACCAGAATCCTGTAACTGTTTAGTTTTGGGGTGTTGCCAAAAGCTGAATCTTCTGTTTCTGAACTTTTACATTGTTTGTGTATTACAGAATGTCATGGTTGTCAGCTGTGTATATCCATCTTCAGAGTAAGTATAATCTTTTTTCCTTGAAACTTTGTGTTAGAAGGAGGGAGGATGTGTCTGATATAGTTCTCTCACTGTCAGTAGTTGTATCGAGAAGACAGATGTTCAGAGTTCGGTTTTCCTTATCAGCAGTTAACAGTAGTGATAGTGGTCTGCAAGCATTACGTGTAGTAATCTGGAAATCAACAACCAGCTTTGTAATTGGATATGGTACAGTTTGGTATTATCCCTGAACACTAAGCTCTTATTTTGTACTATAGATGGTGGTGGAAATAATGGATACCCCTCTAACTGTTGCACTGTGAATTCATATCCCAGCCTGTTTCCCCGGTATAATGTACAGGTGGAGAACCCTTTGGGGACTGACAGTGGGGGACTGTTTGAGTTGGGGGAACTCTGTGCAAGCATATAATTTAAAATTCCTTCATTAACAACTTTGTTTTTTGTTTTTGTTAGAAAAAATAATTCCAGTAGTTTAAATCGGATGAATGGTGTTATGTTCCCAGGAAACTCACCGGGGTATTCTGACAGGTAAGTTTAGCTTTGGGAGTTGACTCTTTCTGGATAAAAGCAAGGTAGTTCTGGAAGTAGTGGGTTCAGATCCCTTATCGCCTATTCTGATCAAAAATAGGTCTCCTCAAAAAATGGGGTGTGACCTGAATACTGGGGGAAGGAGGGCAGAGGAGCCATGAACATACACGCTATGTACTCTATTCTTTGATCTTTTTGTGACTTTCTTGTTCAGAATATTTTTTATTTAAAGTTGTGTCATAGTTTGCATGTTGTGTGCAGGGAATTCGTTCGAACAAAGTTCTAGCTGCTTTCTGCTATTATGAACAAATCACTGCTAAAAGGATGGGTTGTTTTTGTATTGTTGTTTTTCAAGGTCTAATGTGAATGGTCCTGGAACTCCCAGACCAGTAAATCGACCGAAGGTTTCTTTGTCAGCTCCTATGACAACAAATGGTTTGCCAGACAGTGCGGAACATAAAGACTCAAGCTTGCAGGAAGCAGAAGACAAAAAACACAGGTTGGTGAGGAGGATGTATTGTGAGGTTTTATTATTCTCAGTTTTTTCATTTACATACAAAATATATTCTAAAAGAGAATGGCCACCTCAGGTATGCATAATAACATATAATAACAGATGAGTATCTGCAGCAGGATTTGATGTGTACTTCTTCTGCTGTTTGGGTGTCTAGATAACTATTAGCTTAGGTTCCCACAGTTGCAGTAACACATCTTGTATGCGATGTATGGTAAAAATGAAAAGTCAATAATAGAGTTCAGGAATCCATAATTACCGTATTTGTGTTGGGATGTCAAACTCTAACCAGATACAATATTTCATATATGTTGGCTGCTGATTGCTACAGTGGGAGCTGCCCGTAATTTGGACCCACCAGAATAGCCTGACTGCTCTGTATTTTCATCAGGAATTGGGAGGAGCAATGGCTTTGAGGTTTTGTTGTCTAATAAGTGAAGTGAATTCTATTCTGCCATTACCTCTTGCAGAGTGTTTAACTTGAGGTAGCTGCTGTTTTCTTGTGTGTGATGATACGGAACGTTTTACTTCAATAATAACTACAGCTGCTCTTGTTGTTTATAGTGAATCACCAGCATCTGAATCAGAAGGTGCTCAGAGCAGCCCAGTAAAAAATAAACATTCTGAAGATGATCCTGCAGAAGGAGAAGGACATGAGGTAAAAAGACTTAAACTTGACAAGGAAGTGGAAGCCAGAGATGCACCTAACCAAACTGCCTCCAGTGAAGTTTCTGTAGGCATGGGGGAAGAGACAGAGACATCCTCTACATCTCAGGATAAAGAAAAAGATGCTACTTGTGCCAGGCAGCACTGTACAGAAGAAGGGGAGGAAGGTATTTCAGATTTTACTGTCTTTGCTGTGTACATTCTCCAAGGAGCTGGGATTTTCTTTGCTGGAGGCCAGTGCTGTTGGGATTGCTGAGTGTCTCCCGTTGTGCATAAAGATGGACTGCTTGTTCGTGCTTCAGTTTGTGTAATTTGGCAGTTGTGTTCTTTCTTTCTTTGTCCTACATCTCTATTAAACTTACAAAATGTACTTAGAATCCTCATGGGCAGTAAGTAACACGGGGGTTGTAATGATGCACAAAACTTGAGAATCGCTACCTTGGCATATCATGAGATGTGTTCTTCTGTAGAATGGGGGCTGGGTTCTGTCTGTGACTGTTAATAATATAAATTACTGAAATACAGATGCAAAGTTGCGGTCTTTCCATGTCGGAAATGAATTATGTTCATTTTCCGTATGAATGAGGAAGCCTCTTCAGAGCCTTAGAACAGTAGAAACTACTTCACTATAAGGCAGTCCCCGTACCTAATTAAAAAAAATACTTATTTCTTACGTATTCTCCAGAGTTTCCTTTTAATAATTATTTTTTTGGGACTCTTGCATTTGGAAAATATTCCTCTAGATGGTGGCAGGTGTACACTTGGAGCACAGATGTCTTCAGTGCTTCCGAAAGACTGCTGCTGAAGACAAGTGGAGGAGTGTGGGGAAACAAGATAAAAATACTCGTTAGCCTGTGTCTTTATGCACTGAAGCTTAATTAAGCAAAGCAACCTATTTAATTAAAATAATGGACTTTATTTTATGGTATGTTAGGATGGTTTGGCTGTTCTGATGATGCTGGCTAATACTTTACATCTTCTAGTAACATCAGAGCTTGTCCTGGGTTGTGTTGCAGAAGTATTGCTGGGGATGGAGAGTAGCAGGGTTCAGAAATGGTTAAAATGCCTCAGTAATACTGTGCTTTCACTGTTTCTAGAGTCCTTCATGTCTCCCAGAAACGTTGGTCCAGCCAGAAAAGATCAAGAAAAAGACACTGAATCCTCAACTGTGAGTGAAGATACCTCTGAGGAGAACAATCAAATGGAGGAGTCTGATCAGTCTCAAGCAGAGGAGGATTTACACTCAGATGACAGTGAAACTAGCGGATCTGCCAGTAGTGGAGCTGCCTGCAGTGAAGCAGAGGAGTCAGGGTCCTGTGCTAGTGAAACTCCAGAGACATCATCAGAGACCCCGATGGAAAACAGCAATGAAGCCACAGAAGCTGCAGATGAACCTATGGAGCAAGACTAATTTAAATACACTTAGATGCAGTATTTTCCATAAGGCTCCGGTTTTACACTGTATAAATAATTTTATGTAATAAAGTGGACCTTTAGTTTTACACAAAAAAAAAAAAAAAAAAGCAGGTTGTAAAATAAACTTCTCCATGGATTGAACCTTGAAAGAGTTGTACATGATAAGAACTGTGACTACCAGCTCCTTCAGGTCCTGCTTACCGCTGAACTTTCGTTTGGTCAAATCAGTGGTTTGTGTATAGTTTTTTTTATTTAGACTAAAAGTTTTTAAACTGGAAGGCAATTATAATTTTGACAACTTTTTTGGAGATTACCACACCTAGTTGTATGTAAGCAAGAAAGCTTTTTCTGTCTGTGTCTTTTTCTGACAGCTCTAGCAGTTGCTTCATATTTTGGTTACAGTTTGAACATCTGACGTGAACTTACGGGGTTTCATGCTGGTTTCCAGATTTTTATTTTCATACACACTATGAAACCTTCTGTTGTGTGTTTCAAATGTGTTACATTTCACACACATATATGCACGCATGCACACCTATGTGTACCCTCACTGTTCTAAGGGGGAAGTGGTATATTTTTCTGTTTCTATAAAAGATAAACACAGTAAATACTTTTTTCTATAGGGAAAGACTGAGTTCACCTCTCAAGGCACTTTGTTTTGCCTCTGGAAAATGAAACAAAGGAAATCTGGTCCATGTGAGACCCTGGAACTACTAACATTGAAAACACCAGAGTACACACATTCCAAGAGAACTGTTCAGATTACAACACTTTTGTATACTTCTGAGGTGCCTGAGTGAAAGGATTCCATTTATTTATGAGAAAATGTGCTCTATGCTGAGAATGTTGTAATCAAAACATTAGCTTCATCTTTTGTAGGAGAAATGTTTGAAAACATGGTAAGAAAATACCTTGGAAGAAACAGAACAGGTACTGGCCTTCTCGAATGCTTCTTGGAACATTGTGAATATTGTAGAGAAGTCTCAATTACCCGAAAGGTAGGCAGGGATAGCATCGGTAAGCTCACAAACACTGTATTGGAAGGATTAATCCGTGACCATAGTTATGTACCTGAGCTGAACGACTGAAGGGTGTAGGGCTGCAGAGAAATCACCATGATTTGTACAACATTTTGGAAGCGAACTAAGTATTTTTGAACATGCTACTTTGACAGCCAGTGTTACGTTTTCTTTTCCAGACCAGCTCAAAGCACAAACTACTGCTTTAAACCCTTGGTATTTTCCAGTCCCCATATTTAAAGACATGCAAGCCGCAACCTCCCGGTCACACTTACTGGCTGCCAAGTTTCTACCTGTTTCTTCAACTGTACCTTTTTGATATTTAGAATTTTTAAATTTCTGTAAAGTAGATTTTTTGTAGATTGTAATGAGTGCTCACTGCCATTGTGGAACGGTATCTAATTGTATAATTCCTGTGTGTAAACTGAATGCTTGGGCTTTCAATACAGTATTCCTATAAAGCAATAAATATTAATGTTATGAAATATCTGAGTACATTTGTATCAGAATTGTCCCTCTTTTTGGTTTTTAAGTTCAGAGCTGAAGTGAAAAATGACCTCTAAAATGCATGCAGATAGTTTCTTGTACTGCTCCATGGTATGCTTGGGATCGGTTGGGGAGAATCTGAGGTTTTGAGTAATACTGGAATAATTTGGCTCAGAGGGAGTATTTATAAAGCTATTACTTGCTGATGTTACCTTTCAAGCTTTAAGCTGATGGGATTCAGGGAAGGGCTTGCCAAAACAATAAATATCTTATTGATGGAGATCCCCTTACAGAAGTAAAATTGTACTGTGACTCACTAACGTTGTGCTGAAGGGTTGGATGTGCGTTTCAAAACTAAAGGACTGAACCAAAATGTTGGACTGAGGAAAGTTCAAAATACAGCGACATCATCCACTGCTTTGGTCTTGGGTCTTCCTTTCTTAATATTTTGCCAATGAGACAATTTTAAGATTTCTAAGTTGAGAGATTTCTGAAGTTTTCTTTAGACTGTTTCTCTGTGAAGATGCTGTCAATAAACTTCTTCTTTAAGCACCTCTGACCTTCCGATACGTTTGTTTTAGCAACAAGCAAGCCTTGCAGGAGAACTTTGATGTATGAATGCACGTAAATATCTGCTGCTGTTGTTGCCGTGGCTCATAAAATTAAATCGTGCTTTAACATCATCGTAAACATCTTAGTACGGGTCTACATTTAAAGATTGCATTGACTAAATCAGAGAAGATTCCTTCTCTTTAAGTGTGGATTTAAAGCCCCAAGTGCACATACTCCATTTTTAGCAGCTGCATTGTGCTTGGATGTATTTCCTATTAAAAACCTCATATAGGAGCAGAATGCAGTTTACTGTTCTGCGTACAAGGTAAAGGTCAGCCCTTAATTCTGTGTTTAATATTTACAACCCCGCTGCTATTTTGTATAGTCCGTTTCCTTAAGGAACCTGAGGTGCTCCGGCGGCCTTGAGGTTTAGACCTCAGGCCCACTTTAATCGTTGCAATAGAGGAAGCTTGCTACTGCAGCGTGAGCTGGGGTTATAAAGCCTCGTCCCCCCGCCCCCGTGACGGCTCCCACCAGCCCAGGCTGCGTCACCGCCTCATTAAGGTGATGAAGGACGCTCCTCGGTCCTGCGCTGGGCTCCGCTCCCCTGCGCCCAGCGCCGAGCGCAGCGGGGCGGCGCCATCTGGCGGCCGGTGGCGGCACTCGCTCAGGGCTTGGTGAGGCGGCGCGGAGCGATTCCGAAGCCGTGGCTCCGCGGCGGGCCCGGACCGAGGTCTGCGGGTGGGTACCGAGGCTTTTCTCGAGTGAGATCCCCGGGGAGGCGGCGGGGCTCCTCCCGGGCGGCTCCGGGGACAAGCCCCTGCTGACAGACCCCGGCCTCCGCAGGGGGACAGCCTCCGGGACGCGCTGCGGGTCGGTACTTAAGGTAAATCACCTCAGCAGCAAATGAACCTGCCGTTCCTCTTGTCCTCCCCTGCCACTCTATCAGGAACACGGCTGGTGACTGAATTCCTGCAGGCGCTTCTCCACTGCGTTGCAAACCCACTTGGTTTGTTCAGCCACCCTGTCTTCTGCTCGCCAGACTGAACAAAGCCATCCTCCCGCCTTTCCCTCGCCATGTGCTGTTCTGAGCCTTTGCTCTTCCCCCGTGTGTCTTTGTGCTGTGGCCAAACCAGGACCCCGGATGCCAGCTGAGGCCTCCCAAGTGGTGCCTCTGGGTGTCCTGTGTACATCTCCAGGTGAGATTCAACTGTATTTGATTTGAGGTCCACCATAATCACCAAGTCATTTTCTGCCCAGGTTGTTTCTGAGCTGCCACGTCGTGTGGCGTATATTTTACTCAAGCACACTGTTCCCCTCATCTTCTCCCACCTACGTCCTGTGATGTTTTGCACCCTTTCCAATTTATTTATTGTATTTTTAATTCTCATCCTGTTCCATGAGGTCTTTAAAAGTGGTTTGGAAGCACGGAATCAGACTCTACAACTCGAGGAGGGTTATGAAGCAGGTATGTTTATTACGGTGCCGGGTGCAAGGGGGATGGCTCCTCCTAACTTGCACACCGAGGGGTTAAGCAAGCAGATATTTATTACACACAAACATGCATATTCAGTAGGTTCCCGAGAGAGCTGCGGGGATATTACAATTAGTTTAGGTACTCATTATGGTAAGTCTCCCTTTTGGCGCTTGCGCACTGCCCTCCGATGGTCGTGGGCGGGGATCTTCAAGATGAAGTAAGCGGTCTTCCTCAGGGTGCGCTTTTCACCTTTGGCGCAGTGGGATGCCCCAGGAATCACAGTTAGCTGAACCCAGCCGTGCCTGCAGGTTCCTGAGAGCTGGCAAAGGTTTAGAGCGGTGGGACCTGCGTACAAAATGCATAGCCAGCAGCACAGGATGCGCAGACATGGAGCGTCCCGAGCTAGCAGGTGTTCGGGGGTCACTGTCTCCAAACTGGCCGATAATGAGAAGGATGGTAAGGAAGAATTCACTCATTAGAAGGGTAAAAAGAAATCACTCTTGTTAGTATGACTGCTAAGTTCTGTTATCACACCACAGACTTACAACGCAAACCTTGTTCTCTATCTTAGACCTAAGTTAAAAGTGTTTTTACCCTATGTTTTCCAGGCACTTGCTTTCCTTATATCAGTTTTCCCTTCACTGCTCTCAGGGGCGCTTCATCTGCAGTGCCATCTTGTTCTTAGCAGTCTGGAGCTTGGCCCCACAGCAGATACCTGTGGGATTCAAGCTAGCCTTAAGCTGTGCTGGAGGCAAGGACAGTGAAAGCAGAGCGCCCAAAACCTTTCTCTCGGAGACAGTGCAGTTCATGTTTGCTTCATTATTCTGTATTTATGCAAACAGTGCAGTAGTTTGTGTTAGGGTCCAGTGAGGGTCGTTACTGGTGCGGCAGGAGCGGCTCGTCCCTGTGGGTTTCCGGTGAGCTGTGGCAGGCAACAGTCCCAGGCTTCTCCCGGTCCTCGCTGTGCCCCTCAGGCAGCATTGGTACCATTCACCTCTCACCACCGTCTCTCGCAATAACCTGAGGCTGCCGGTGAAACCTTTGCAACGTGCAGGAGGCAGAACTGCAGCAATGACCTGGGGAAGCCGCCTGGCTGCCAGCTGCTGCCTGTCTTGCTCTGGGCTCCGAGGTTGTTCCAGCAGTGACCCAAAAGTCTTCCTGGTGCATTTTTAATGTTCAGACCTGCACAACATCAGTCACGGGGACTGAGGAAGGGAGCTCAAAAGCAGGACGGGGCAGTGGGGCTTCCTTGAGCATCTGTTTCTTGGTCATTCATCCTGGAGAAGAGAAGGCTCTGAGGTGACCTCAGAGCAGCTCCAGTGCCTAAAGGGGCTACAGGAAACCTGGAGAGGGGCTTTGGGCAAGGGCCTGCAGGGACAGGACAAGGGGAATGGCTTTAACCTGCCAGAGGGGAGACTGAGATGAGCTCTTAGGCAGAAGCTCTTCCCTGTGAGGGTGCTGAGGTGCTGGCACAGGGTGCCCAGAGAAGCTGTGGCTGCCCCATTGCTGGCAGTGTTCAAGGCCAGGTTGGACACGGGGGCTTGGAGCACCCTGCTCCAGTGGAAGGTGCCCCTGCCCATGGCAGGGGGTTGGAACCGGGTGAGCTTTAGGGTCCCTTCAAGCCCAAACATTCTGTGATTCTATGATTCTGCTTCTGTGCAGTGGAACAGTTCAGGGTTGTTTGAAACAGCTGCTGAAGAGGTTCAAACCCGGTTGCCGATTGGCCTTCTTATCGCTGTTTTGTGATCTTGTGGAGAACGGAATGAGTGTGATAGAAAGGCTGGTGAGAAAGTGGAGCCTTCTCTGCCTGCGACAGCGACAGCACGCTGTGGTAACGAGCGTGGAGACAGTGACCCCAGCCAAGCACAGCAGTCTTCACACTCTTCAGCTCATGAGAGAAGCATGTGGATTCCCGGGATAGGTAAGCAGGGAGAGGAAACTCATGTGCAGGCTCATTCCTGTAATGAGGAACCTGAGAGCGGGGAATGCAGAGCTGCCCTCTGGGACTCAAGGGCAAGTCATGAGGAACAATCTGAGGCACGCATGGGAGATGCTGGGCCTCTGGCTGCACACTAAATGGAGACCTGCATTCCCCTGACGGCATTCCTGCATTCCCTCTCTCCCTGGAGGCCAGAGGCTCCCTGTCCACCGCTACGTTTGGGTGTGCCAAGTGGAGGAGAGGTCTGTGACACCTGACAGTGACAATAAAGCCCTCTGGGCAGTGCTCTTCCCACCGAGCGACACGGTTACTCCCGGGAGAGGAGCGGAGGGGCCCGCCGGCCATGTGCGTGCTTTGTGAGGAGGACCCGGCGTCCGAGGGTCCAGGGAGCCCCCCAAACCTCTCCTGCCCGAGAGCCCCGGCCCTCTGCCCCGCCGGCGGGCCCCGAGCCAGGGAGCGGAACCGTAAACCCCTTCGCGCCGTCTCCCCGCCCTTCGCCCGCCGCCGGGGCAGGCCGCGGGCGGCAGAGGGCGCCGCCGCGTCGGGAAGGTGCCGCGGCGCCATTTTGCGGTCGGCGGGTGGCGCTGGGTGCCCGCGGCGGTGGATGTGTGAGGCGCTGCCCGCCGTGAGGTGGCGGCAATGGCGGCTTGGTGGTGTGGGTGTCCGAGGCGCTGTCCACCATGAGGTGGCGGCAATGGCGGCTTGGTGGTGTGGGTGTGCGAGGCGCTGTCCACCATGAGGTGGCGGCAATGGCGGCCGGGCGGTGTGGGTGTGAGCCCAGCCGGGAGCCGGCTCTTTCCGGAGCGGGCGGCTGGGGCTGTGCTGAGGTGCGCGGCGCAGTACTGGGGGTGGAAAGGACAAAGGCGTGGAAAGAGGGAACGATTTAAATGGAGGGGATAGCAGTCATAACTGCATTTATGTTTTTACATCGGAAATAGCCTTAAATCTTCAGTTCAGTGGATGTGATGATGAGACATTAAACAGAGCTGCTGCAGCAATTCTGTCAAACACCGCACCTAAGTGCTGAGAAATTAAATTGACTTCCTCCAGATCAGGAGATGAGCATCCAAATTCAAGGGTTTGGTTTTCTTTGTTTTTAAATCAAAGATAATTCTGTAATTCTAAGTTTTGCCCCTCTAAGATTCATACCTTCACAAACTTTTCTCTCGCACCCTTACTTCCAGTGAAAGTCGGGTTGTTTCTGTATTGATTTCATGACTCCTGAAGGTGGAGCTTTAGAATAAACAAATGCTACAACACAGTAAAACAGGCACTGGAGATGCTGTGGAAGTATCAGCCGAAGAGGTGGGCATTGCAAAGGGTTTTTTACTCCTTCCCTGGCCAAAGTTGGAAAGTGCCATAACTTTGTTACTTTATCTGCAGGTTACAACAGGCTGAAGGTTTTTTGCTCCTTCCCTGGCCGAAGTTAGAAAGTGCCATAACTTTGTTACTGTATCTGCAGGTTACAACAGGCTGAAGGTTTAATGCCAATTTCCTTGAGCAGGATTGATTCTGTCAGGGATTCCGTGGCAAGAGTGCTGCTAGCCCAGGTCATCAGGAAAATCAAGGGAAGGGATACAGTGCAGCACACCTGCATCATATCACAGCCTCTGCTTCCCCTCTGCGGTCCCCCAGACCTCACAAACCATTGCAGCAAGACCATGGAAAAGGTTTCGTCAAATCAGTCTGAGTAACAGGAAGCTTTTGTGCTCTGTGTGATGCATCAAGGAGGGGCATAATCTGTTCTCCTTGCCCATAGTGCTTGGGAAAAGGAGTTATGGATTTAGATGAGCACAAGGAAAGAGGCCAGGTTCTGGGGTGGTGGTGAGGATAAGTGATGTGCTGAAATAGCTCACCCAGCTTTCATAAAGCCTTGCTTCCCCGTGATGGAGGCCAGCCCTGCAATTTGGGGTGGACTAGATGACTTCTTCAGGCCATCTCTGATAAGAGATCAACCTCTGATCTTTTTCACTCTGTCATGGTTTAAGCCCCTCAGTAACTCACGCAGTCGCTCTCTCACTCACTCCCCCCTCTTTCTTCCCCCAGTCCCCGGGGAGTGGGGAGGAGAATCTGAAGAATGCAACTTCCACAGGTTGAGATAAGAACAGTTTAGTAACTAAGGTATAACACAAATCACTGCTGCTACCACCAGTAATAATAATGACGAGAAATACAAGGAAAGAGAATACAACTGCTCACCACCCGATATCAAGCCCGACCAGCCAGTGCACCCCCCAGCAGCAACCCCCCCCCCCCCCCCCCCGGGTCTCTACCCTCCGTGTTCACATCCTGGACATGACGTGCTGTGGTATGGAATAACCTCTTTGGTCAGTTTGGGACAGGTGTCCTGTCTCTGCTTCCTCCCGGCTTCCCCTCCTCTCTGGCAGAGCATGAGACTCAGAAAGTACTTGGTCAGACCAAAACACTACCAAGCAGTAACTGAAAACACTGAATGTTATCAGCGCTGTTCCCAGGCCCAAAATCAAAAACACAGCGCTGCACCAGCTACCAAGGGAGAGAGAAATGACTGCTGCAGCTGAACCCATGACACACCCCTTGTAATTCAACACTTCTGGGAGGTTTACGTTTTATTGGGTGATGGGAAAATATGAAATTGTGCATTTGCCCTGCCCTTGGTGTCAAAATACATCAAATCCAGAACTTCACATCTGATCCTCAGATGCAGTATCTGGAAAGCTGAGGATGCCTCCTGCAAGGAAGTTACGGAATCATAGAATAGTTAGGGTTGGAAAGAACCTTAAGATCATCTAGTTCCAATTACATGGCAAATGAGAGATTAACTGGTCTTCTCTTTCTTTCTCCAGGTAGTTTCTTTTTTATCTCTTTATTTTCAGTACCTAAAGCCTTTTCCAGTCTTGTTTCAGAAGAGATATGATAAAGCTCAGTTGCTTGAGGTGTTTAAGATTATTCTGCTCTACATTGTACTTGCTTTTCAGGAATGGTTGGTTATTTGGGTTTTTTTTTCCCTTAGTTCCTCATAAACTTTCTTTATTCCATCCCGTTTCCTCAAGATATACTTAAAGGTATGGTAATTCTTCTAACTTACATCTGTTATTGAGGGACAAGCGTTTCCTTTTGGGGCCACTCCTCTCACATGTTTCATATTGACTCTTTATCTTTGCTCACAAATGAGTCTCAGTGACTTCAGATGCTCTTTCCTGAACTCCAGGGCTTCTGTTGCGTTTTATTACAACTTGTAAAGATGGTAAGGAGACATGCTGGGTTCTCCATCAGGTAGATGACTGTTTATGTGTGAGACGGAGAGAGGCTTCTACTTGCCACTGGCGTCACTTATCTCCCTGGGAATCTTAGTGAGGAGTGACTGTCCCTGTTTACATGGGCCTCCTCCCTTCGTGCAGGTACCACACCCAGGACCTTGCCTTTGGATGTTACAGATGCTCTCACATCCTTCTACAAGCAGCAGGCCCTGGTCAGGGACTGTCTGCACTCCAAGTTTATTCGAGGAGTGATTCATGTAAGTTGCTGAAAAGCGCTGGTAGCAGGATATTGACACGTGTCTTTTCCCTGCCAAAGTGACTGCTCTGATCACTGGGCTGTCAGATGATGCCCAAACTTGATAGTTTTTTTTTCCCTGGATCCATACAACTTTGCCTCTTCTTGTGTACAAGAGATAAATTAAAGTCATGTGAACAATAAAAAACTTACTATGAGGCACTTCTTTCTATGTAATAGTGTACTTTAGAACAAAGTCTACTTTAAACAGCAAAAGGAATGCTTGTTTTCGCAGTGATCTAGGAATATCAGAGTACGTCTGTGCTTCTCAGAGTCTTACCAGCTTCTTTCTACTTCTGTTCTTTTGATTATTTATTCCTTTTTGCATTTTCTTTGACCTTCAACTCAAAAGAGCTGTGTGCCATGCACCAAAGGCCTGCCTCTTCAGATCTCTGACCGCAGGCCTTGGCTATCTTGTTTAAATACATGTATTCAAAGGGTCCTGTGTGTGGCAAAGACTAGAACTAGGCACAGAGCCTCTGCTTAGAGATTTGGCAGTACCACTGCTGAAATACCCCACAGAAAATAGACCTGACTGTGGGATCTCAAAGGGGATTGTTCTCTAAACAGCAGTTTTGCATTACCAAGGCGTTATTGCAGAACTCTGTTGGTTCATAGAACCCTCACAGCAGGCTTTCTCAGCCAAGTGAATACCCTTCATAAGCACACAAAGCTATCTTGTATAGCTATATATGAATATGGAGAGGTAGGAACTTTTAGAGTTACTCTGCAGTTGCAAAAGAACCAGCTCTTACAGGTAAACATTTTCTTCCATTCATTTGAGATGTTTACAGTGGTCATTTCACCTTTATATATTGTTAAATCATTTTTAAATAATAAAATGAACTTCCAATTTAGGAACTTAATGAAAAGCATTAACCCAATCTTTGCATCTTCATAAAAGGGTCAATATATAGATGTATCTTTTGTACTGCCTGGCAATGAACTCTCAGATGTTTATAAAATAGGCTACTCACGATTTTCTAGAGTAACACAACCCCTCCCTAGAAACTGAAAAACAGGTTCTCAATGAAAAATAGAGGACTTTGAGAAGAGCCCTTCACATGAGTGTGCAGGAAGGATCTTCACCATTAACATCTACTTTATATCAGCTGGGAGGATGTCTGTTAGCTGGTAGCAATGCAAACTCATCAGCCTAGCAGTAGTGGAGTAGGATAAAGAGGCTGGGCTTGGTGCAGGTTTGAGGTCGTTGGGTTTTGCTGTTTCTCTGCAGGTAAGGATGGGCGTTTCTTGTAACTGCTTTGTGACTTTTCCTCCCCTAGTAGAACCTAAGCTACTGTTTTCAATTCAGTTAAATCTGTTTTGACTAGAAGGAAGGCTATGTGATGTCTGGGGTTTGATGTATTAATAAGATGGTTGGGACATTGACCTAACACATGAAAGATGTGGTTTTGATGAGGGAGGTGTATTTCCTTCTAAATGGGAAAGGAGGCAAGAAGCCCAGCTCTGATGTTACTTCAGCTGAAGTAATGCTGGGCTGACCAGCCTCGCCTGCCATGTTTTAAAATGCATGACAAGAGAAGTGCCTGCAGTGCATTACCTGCTTGGACTTAAGCCACTGTCTCCTTTTAAAAAACTGTAGTAGTTTATAAAGTGCAACATTTTCAGGGACCAGTATGGCTTTGATCAGCTTTTGTTAATGAGTAAAGCAACTAATAATGCACTCACTTTCCAACAGCAGTATCTCTCATGAGATGCCAGCAAGTACTTTAGTGATTTTCCAGGTTTAACACAGGACGGTTGTGTTACCATTGGGTTGCACAGAGAAAAGAAGTATTAGGTGATCTCCTTGGGGAGATGAAGCACAGAAAAGTAAGTGTGATCTGTGTGGCTACCACAGCAGAAAAATCATTTTGCGATTGTGCAGGTGAGCTAAAAAGCAAAGGCAGACAGACAAATGAGCCCTTCCAGGCTGATACATCTGTGCTCTCCAAAGCAACAGTGCAACGGAATATTTGATCTCACCGTAGGTGAACTAGAACAGAAGCATAGTGAGGAGAACTGAGCCTTCCAGCTAATGGTATGATGGAGCAGGCTGCCCTATGAGCACAAGGACCTCTCTTGCTCAGTGTGAATTTCTGGCCAGGGCAAGTAATGTATTGATTCTTATTTTCTGTGTGGTGTCTGGCTGTTAGATCTGCCTTTGATTTTCTTTTTAGTGCTACACTTAACTATGACTCTGCTCACTTCCCAGCATGCAGGAATAAATGACTGGATTTGCTCTTTCTAGCTGAGCCGGGGAAAAAAGTTAATGTGGGACAGTAGTAGCTTCAGCTTGTGTGTACAGCCCAAGACAAACTGGATTTGATCTGTGAACTGTAAAAGGGCTTTCGATGGGAGTGCTGAATTCTTTTGCATGGGGTTAATTAAAAAGTTTGAGAGAAGTCATCCAACCTCCCATAGCTAAAATAATTCCCCATGTAGCACCTTCTGCAGGGATGCATCTCTGTTTGCAGCTGTATTATTCTTCTGCACTCAGCAGCAGGCTGAGTGTGGTGTCTGGCATTGCTCTCCTGTGCGTGCTCTCAGGCTGAGAAGGGAGCTGAACCGTGTGATCTGATAATGCAGGGCCTTGCCTCTTTTCATGTGGTAGGTATTCACGCTTGGGGATGTCTGATGTTTCTCTGGAAACTTGCACTCTGATTCCAAACGCTACTCAGCTGCACTTCAGCTTTAGCAGTCTCTGCCTGGGACTTGCACTGGTACCGATATGTTAGTGAATTTAGCTTTTTCCAGCACACTGCCTGATCTGGTGTGTGCTTTATGTGTGAGTTTATGGGAGAATGTGCTGCTGTATGAGCTCTTTCCCCTTTCCCACCCACCCCTGGTATTGTTTAGCACAGCCTACACTGAAGAGGGCATGACAGCTAGCACTGGACAGATGGGAAGGGCAACTGATAGTAAACTAGTCCTTTGAGTGATCTATGGACAAAATCAGAGAGGTCAACCATAAGATCTTTGATCAGGCAAACTCACTTAAAGGACAGACTTGACAGGAATGCAGAATTAAGCCTGACAATAAAAGTAGTTCCTAGAACTTTCTCTTCCTAGCAAGTTTCATTGATGAGGAGCTCCAAGTGTTGGCATGTCTTAAGATTTGTGATTCCTTCCAGAAGTAATACAGAGACAATATTTTCTATAACTGCATTTAAAAGAAGTGTAATTTTATGTTGGAGTCTGCTGCTTTTAGTTACGAAATTATTTATTTGCTGGTGAACCTGTCAGGTTGTGGCTGCACAGCCTCTCTTTGGATGGTGGTTGTTAGAAGCAGTGCTCCTGTGCCAGTGATTGCCCTTTAGACCTGAGTACACCTGGTACTATTTAAACATGTAGGAAGACTGGGCAACTTTTTTGATTTTAAACCAGTATTATTTAAATTAGGTCAGTCTTTATAAAAGTGTAATGAGAAAACTGTAATGCAGGAGAGGGATAAAACAAAGGAATCCGTCTGTATGTTGCATCTCTGCCCTGTAGCTGCTGTGCTTGGAGCTGGAGTAGCTGCGCTGTCTGCTGCAGTCAGAGTTTGAGTAGCTGCTGTACTTGTCACTACGGTGTGTGGGAATGTCTCCCTCATAGGCTGACCGCCTGAGGAGGGGAAAAAAGATGTGCTAAACACTTCTATTATATACCTCCCAAAGTAGAGAGGTGGTGACCACACAGGGAACCACAAGCCAGATCAGTTTCATGATCAATGATTCTATTGTATTACAAGTCATTACCATAAAGTACAATGAAACAAGAACCTTAGCCCAAGCCCCCCAGCTGATAAACATGAAGACAGCAAATACCAGCTGTGAGTAAGGTACAACATGCTGAAACTGTGAGATCAAGAGCAGCAACTTTGAGAGCCAATAAATCATCATTGTGATGAGCGGCTATTAATCGAAAACAATGAATGCTTATCACAAATATAATTAGACACACTCTGGTCAGATCTGTCATTATCTCAAACCTTCCTGACCCACCTTGGGTGCCAAAAAGAACTGTTGTGGTTTAAGCTCAGTCAGCCAGTAACTCAGTACCAAGCAGCCGTTCCCTCACTCCTCCCCTTCCTCCCCCCACTCCGGGAGGGATGGGGAGGAGAATCAAAAGGATGTAATTCCCATGTGCTGGGATAAGAACAATCCAATAACTAAGGTATAACACAAACCGCTGCTGCTACCACCAATAATAATAATGATAAGGGAAATAACAAGGGAAGAGAATACAACCTCTCACCACCTGCCGACCGATACCCAGCCCAACTGAGCAGTGATCTAACCCTTCTGGGTAACTGCCTCCAGTTTATATAGTAGGCATGATGTGCTGTGGTTTGGAATGCCTCTTTGGTTAGTGAGACAAGGAGGCACCAAATTTAATCAGTTCTGGGTAAGGCTGGGTTTGGTGGCTTTGTAATGGAAAATAACTGGTACTTGAAGGAAGTAGACATAGGTTTGGGTCCTTAGGACCTTAGTACAAAAAGTATGGGAAAAACAATAGAAAAACAGAACCTGGGAATGAGCACAGTTAAGCTGGCTGATAGGTGAAAGGACAGGATGATTGCTATGTTAATGAACCCATTAAGCTGGTGTAAACATCTACTGGGGAGTATCCCGGCCTAGCAGATGTCCAGGATAGGAGCAGTTAAACTAACTGATAAGTAGAAGGGCAGGATGACTGCTATGTCTGTAATGTTAATTAAGCTGGTGCTTCAAAGACTGCCAGCAGTTATGAAGATTGTTGGAAGAAGTAAACGACCCTCAAAGACCACCACCACATTTTTGTATGTATGTATGCCCAAATGACTATATAAGGATGGCCTGTGTGGCAATATGGGACGCAAGTTAGGAGGAACTATCCCCTGTGTCTCCCGGCACCACAATCATAGAATCATAGAATAGTTAGAGTTGAAAAGGACCTTAAGATCATCCAGTTCCAACCTTCCTGCCATGGGCAGGGACCCCTCCCACTAAACCATGCTACCTAAGGCTATGTCCAACCCGGCCTTGAACACCTCCAGCGATGGAGCATTCACAACTTCCTTGGGCAACCCATTCCAGTGCCTCACCACCCTTACAGTAAAGAATTTCCTCCTTATATCCAATCTAAACTTCCCCTGTTTAAGTTTGAACCCATTACCCCTTGTCCTATCACTACAGTCCCTCATGAAGAGTCCCTCCCCAGCATCCCTATAGGCCCCCTTCAGATACTGGAAAGCTGCTATGAGGTGTCCACGCAGCCTTCTCTTCTCCAGGCTGAAAAGCCCCAACTTTCTCATCCTATCTTCATACGGGAGGTGCTCCAGTCCCCTGATCATCCTCGTGGCCCTCCTCTGCACTTGTTCCATCAGTTCCATGTCCTTTTGATGTTGAGGACACCAGAACTGCACACAATACTCCAAGTGAGGTCTCATGAGAGCAGAGTAGAGGGTCAGGATCACCTCCCTCGACCTGCTGGTCACGCTCCTTTTGATGCAGCCCAGGATACGGTTGGCTTTCTGGGCTGCAAGCGCACACTGCAGCCGGCTCATGCTCATTTTCTCCTCGACCAACACCCCCAAGTCCTTCTCTGCAGGGCTGCTCTGAATCTCTTCTCTGCCCAACCTGGAGCTGTGCCTGGGATTGTTCCACCCAGCTGTAGGACCTTGCACTTGGCGTGGTTCAACTTCATCAGGTTGGCATCAGCCCACCTCACAAGCGTGTCAAGGTCCCTCTGGATGGCCTTCCTTCCCTCCAACATATCAACCGAACCCCACAGCTTGGTGTCATTGGCAAACTTGCTGAGGGTGCACTCAATCCCACTGTCCATGTCACCGACAAAGATGTTGAACAAGACCGGTCCCAACACCCATCCCTGAGGGACACCACTCGTTACTGGTGTCCAGCTGGACATTGAGCCATTGAGCACAACTCTTTGCGTGCGGCCATCCAGCCAGTTCTTTATCCACCGAGTGGTCCCCCTATCAAATTGATGTCTCTCCAACTTAGAGACAAGGATGTCATGTGGGACAGTGTCAAACTCTTTGCCCAAGTCCAGGTAGATGACATCAACTGCTCTACCCCTGTCCATCAGTTCCGTAGCCCCATCCTAGAAGGCCACCAGATTGGTCAGTCAGGATTTCCCCTTAGTGAAGCCAAAGAACACCTGCTTGTCAACTTGAAAACTTTGTTGGCAAGTTTGTTCCTGGAGTTTTCTCTGAATCATTAGTTGGAGTCAGGTGTCCTGTCTCTGCTTCCTCTCAGCTTCCCCTCCTCCCTGGCAGACCATGAGACTCGGATAGTCCTTAGTCAGAGTAAACATTACTGCAAGAACTAAAAACATTCATGCTATCAGTGC
Source organism: Myiopsitta monachus (assembly GCA_017639245.1). Lineage (NCBI taxonomy): Eukaryota > Metazoa > Chordata > Aves > Psittaciformes > Psittacidae > Myiopsitta > Myiopsitta monachus. Next base: position 15,903,342 of record CM029929.1, on the reverse strand, counting down.
TGTTCCCAGGCTGAAAGTCTAAAACACAGCGCTGTGCCAGGTACTAAGAAGGAGAAAAAATGACTGCTACTGCTGAACCTAGGACAAAGGTGTAGGTAGATCAAACACTTTATGACAGAATATGAATCCGAGCCTCTTAACTTCTGAGTGAGGAAGTAAGAGCTCAGTTCCCAGAGCTCAAAGCATGCAGTGCTGTTCTAACATTACCCTGTCCTTAGCTGTCACCTGGGCACGAGGCTGTTCAAAGGATCTGAATGTGTCTGTGTGATGTTCGCTATTCTAAATCTACTGCACATGGCTGGAGGAGCTGGTTAACTTCTTGTGTGAAAGGTTAGTCTGTAGCTGAAATTGCTTTAGGTGGCTCTGCTGTATTTTGTCAATAAAATGCGCCATCAGTGGAGGAATTGGCAGTAAAGTAGCTTCTGTGTGCTTGTAAATGGAAAGCACGTTTGAAGGGCAGCAATAGAGTATTTGCTAGATGCAGTCAGCAACTGTATCATTACAAAGTCGGTTTTCTGGGTTTCAGAATTTGAATTGTTTAATTGCAATGGGCTGATATGATTTATAGCTTGGATGTGATTCTTTTTCATCTGTTTTGGCTGCTGGAAAGTGAACTGTGAGATGTGAGTTGAATGCTAGGGAGTTCAGTGAAGGGAAGAAAACGGTGCTTTCCTCATGTATTTATGTGTTGGGAATATACCCTGTAACATCTCTGTGAAAGTCTTGAATGTTTGCAGGGTGGTGGTCTCTTGGCATGGTGATATCTTTTCCTTTCTAGGTAGATGAGATGGAAGGATCTTGCCAAGTGATGAACTTTTCATAATCATAAGCATATTTTAGTGTTGGTTTCTGTCTCTAACTGAAACGTGGAGTGGGGCTGACCTATTTATTTAGACTGTATTGTTGGGGACCTACAGGCTTTTTCTGCATGGTGTGGCTGTTGGAGTAAGGCTTGGTCTTCATTGGTGTCTTCAGGTATCACTGTAGAACAAGTGATCTTGGACAGTGTTTTGACACATCTTATTTGTCCACACAAAGTAGGATCCTACTTGTAAAGGACCTTTTAAAAAAGTATTTAAGAGTAGCATATTCTGGTTTGCATGGAGGGAAACAGTAAAAATTGTCACCTAATCTTGATCAGCTGTATCATGTTGTCTGTCTCTGTCTGTGAGTGCAATGAGACACACCTTGCCCATATTTGAAAATTGGCCTTTGAAATTATTCAATTCCATGAACTCTTCACTATTCTTTATGAAATGTTGTCATTAGTTGGTAGAACTATAAAATTTTCTATAGCTGGACCATGGCAAAGCTTCTAATGAGTCAGTCCAGCACGTATGTACAAAGCAGTTCAGGGCTACTCTTGGATACCAGTTTAATCCTTCTCCAAGCAGATTGTGAGTCAGTGTCCCAGGATGTCAGCCTGCAGGAAAATACATCACTCTTTGCTGCTTGGTACCATTTCAAGGCAAGTCTGAAAATAGCTGAGGCTGCTGCCATGCTGAGCTGCCGCACAGAACTGAGATGATTGTGCTGGCCCTTTTCTGTGGGAGTACAGATGTGCCTTGCTTTGCTGTGGCTGTGGCTCTGTTGATCAGTTCTCTCTGCTGTAATATGGTGGTGATGGGGACTGACTTTGTTTGATCAAAATGGATATATTTGGCTGTGGGTCGGGATGTTGTTGCTGCTTCTGGCTTTGTTCTTCCTGCTAATCTCTGTCCTGAGTAGCAGCAGTTTGGGTAATCTGTGACACAAGATTTGCTGGTTTAGCTTTTTTTAGACTTGGCTCTTCAATAAAGAGCCTTGAACAGCAGACATGCTCTGGGGTGCATCATCCAAGCGAGGGGCCTGTCCTCAGGTTGACGTTTCAGTGAGCGCTGTCCCGCCTGAGGATAAAAAAGATGGTATTATGGAGCAGCTGCGTTCCCTTACTGCAGGGAGGGGAAAAGGGGTAGGTTTGTGGAAGCTGCTGGTGGAGAAGGACTCTGTTTAATGCCAAGCAGCCTAAAATAAAAATTATATGTATTCAGACTGGGGAACTGATTCAAGGAATATGGGAATACTAAAACAAATCCAAATGCACTGTCCCTGGCAGTGTTCAGGGCCAGGCTGGACAGAGCTTTGGGTGACATGGTGTAGGGTGAGGCATCCCTGCCCATGGCAGGGGGGTTGGAACTAGATGATCTTAAGGTCCTTTCCAAACCTAACCATTCTATGAGTCTATATTTTTGCATGAACCTCAGACCTCAGGAAGCAAACAGGTTTGTTCTTTGCTGTTCACATGGTTTAGTAAAAGTAAAACACCTCTCTTTTTTTCATTGAGGCTTTTCATGTTGGTTTTTTTTTTTCCTTGTTTCAGTAGAATGTAGGCTTGGTAGCTTAAGGGCCAAAAGGATTAATAGATTTGGTTTATACTAATGAAGTACCAAGCAGCCTCAGCCAGAGATCAGGGCTTTTTCATATAAAATATTATGCAGGGTTCTAAGAGAACAGTAAAAAGCCCTTCTGCCACGCTGTGCAGTTTGTCAGTTTTCCACAGCTTAAGACACAGATGCTTCTGAGGGCACGTGTTCAATGAAGGTTTAAATCAAATGCAGGTGATATTATGTAGGACTATTAAATGGCAAAACTAGTTTGATGTCATCAGTTTTGACCAATGTAGAATAATTTTTAGCTTTTGTACAAAAGCAGCAGCTGGTTTGGTACTCTGGTGACGACTTAGAAAGAACACGCTCTGTAAAGGTGAGAGGAAAGCTTTGAGTAAGCGTTTGCCAATCACAAGGCAAGATGTTTAAGACAGATAATGTGAGGGATGGACAGACTCTCCCAAAAATCCACAGAATGCCACAAAAGTGGTGATATAATAGGTGAGGGTAGAAAGAATAACTGGCATGTCATGTTTGCTGTAGATGAACCACTTATATAATACACTGGAGGTGTGTGTGGATGTGTGGAGAGACAGGCATGTTGGTTATCCTGTACCTGGCCCACATCCAGTCTGGTCAAGAAGCAGAGTTGGGTGGAAACAAGGAGACTCCAAAGTCTCTTCTGGAGTTTGGACTCCTATTGCTCTTGTATAACGAAGAAAACAAGGAATTTGATCCAGGTCTCTCATGCCCTGTAATAATGTAATTCTTGCTGGCTTTCCTTTGGCCTTGGGGGCCAAAAAGATTGTTAGAAAGATGGAATGTGGTACAATCATGCTCATGACTAGATTTCCCCCCCCCCCCTGCTTTTTTTGCTGTTGTTGCTCACTCAATTATAAAACCTGGATAAATGTGTATTTTGGTCTAAATATTACTAATGTTGGCAGTAATTGAAGGTGAAACTGGCAAATGTATCTCTCAAGCCATTTCACAGAGTAATCATTTATGAACGTAGCTGTATTAATTTGTTTAGTCAGATGCAGAGAAGCAATAAAAGTGATTGACTAAAAACAATTAGAACAGTAAAAGTAAATTGTTGTGTGCATTAAAACCTGCTGAGCCTGTCAGAGGAAAATTGTAGGTTTAAATGTGAAAATTAAAGCTATTGATTTTAGCTGGTGTGTGTGTGGCTACCAGAGTCCTAATTTGTTTGAGTTTTCTTAGCAAAAAGTTGCTGAGACAAGAATAAAGATAATCCTAACACTCATTCCCGAAAAGGCATAAGGCTTCAGAAAGACATATGTGATAAATATTTGGGTTGTCTTGGGAAGATGGGAATGTGGTTTTGAGGACTTATATTAACTGTCATTATCTTGACACTGCAGAACTGCATATAAATATTTACCAATAATGGTAACTTCTCGTACTTCAGAGAAGGTGAAGAATGAGACATTGATATGAGGGAAAATACAGCATTGATACAGGCTAGATTACAGGCTTCTCGCTTCATTTATGTATGTGGCTTTATTGTCATTTTATTTTTATGTCTTATAGTAAATCTTGTATTCAGTGAACTATTATTTTTTAGTATTCAATTTATAGCACAAAAAGAGTGCTGTATTTGGGCAAGTATTAAGGGATAGTGGTGGGGAATGAAAATCCAGGCTGTGCATGAGGGCTTTTAGCCACTACTGTCATGAATTGAATGAGCCAGGGCTTTAAACAAGTATTATGAGTGTTGACTTGTCAATGTTAAGCAATAGGTCACCGTATTATTTCCTCTTATAGTTTCTTTAGATCTCTTTATAAATCACCCTTTGGACTGTAAAGTGTATTATTTGATGGTTAAGTACTTGATCAATAGATAGAGGTTTTTAAATCTTGCTTTGGGGAGTGTAAAGCACATCTTCCAATAGCCTTAGTGTTTGGGTTTTTTTTTCCCATCTTTAGGAAGCAGACTCTAAGTTTTATGTCTTACAAGCATTGAATCAATCTGGAATCACAAGCTGTGACCTGCAAGTGGTAGATGCTGGGGAGCCTAGCTGCTACAGCCTTGACAGGGCTGTGGTACGGAGCACTGGGTGGCGTGCATGGAGGGGTCCAGAGCAGCAGTGACCTGGTGATAAGCCCTGACTCTAGGTCTGATGGGAAGGGAACCTCATACAGAGGAGTGCTGAACTCCTGGCTGAAAGGTGGAGTGGTCGATTTGGGTGGGTGGTTTGACATACCTGCAGGACAGCTGCAAATCCAGAGTTGTGGGAAGTTTGTGGAGCAAGGTACCTAGGATAAAAGCAGCTGGCAGCAGCTCCTGTCTACGTGATTGACATCAACATCAAGTACTAAACTGGCCCTTTCTGCCTTCCAGTCTGCTGGGCTGAGAGAGAGAGAGCAGCTTGGAGCAAAGAGCCACGTTGTGCGTGCACAGCATGGCATCGCAGGCAAGCGTTTGTCGCACCAAACCGTTTCCCTTTGTGGAAGTTACCTGCAGGAGAGAAGTGACTGCTGTGATGACAGAAGTGAGAGGGGAGAGATGAGGAAGAGTGTGACTCTTTCTACATGCATGAGCAGCATAGAGTTCACAGGCAGTGTTTGTCTCAATAGGGGATTTTTGTTAATATGAAAAATTCAGATGCTAGGCCCGATTGATTTGAGTGCTGTGGCACACAGCAAACTGTTGGGAGCTTGTTCCACCAGATGAACTTTTTCAGCTTATATTTGCAGTAGATAACACAAGTAGAGAATACAAGTAACTTGCAGTCACTACACAGCTAGCTGAAGTTTCTCTTTATACTTGTCAAAATAACCAGCTCTGTCAACATGCAGTGAGGTAGAAACATCAATACTGACGTTACTGAAATACCATCAAGAAAGAATTATCCACCTTTTAAAGTAGTTGTTTAGTGATTTATTTTTCTTAAACAGTAGCTCTATAACCCTTGTTTAGCAATAATAGTTGTGTTGGTTTTCAGCTGTCTGTCCTGGGTCAGAAATCCAGGGGAGGAGCCATATGCATCTGCTGCCGTATGCCATTTGCTACCAGATCCTGTCCTCCAGTATGATGCAAGTCCCAGAGCACTGCAGGAGTGCGCCAGGCCATATGTCTGTTCCATCGCATATAAGTGCCTGAGGGAGGGGAGAGGTCCCTGCAAGAGGGTTAACTTCGAACAGTTATAGGGAAGCTGTCAAAAGGGGTGTCTCTTCTGGGCTCTGATTCAGCAAAGCTCGTGAGCATCTGCTGAAGTGCTTTGTTGAATCAAGTTCTAGTGGAGAAACTTGTCAAAAGCATTTTACCTCTATCTAAGCAACTGTCATACTAATCTTAAGCCTTCCAGAAACTTAGTGCAAAGTGTGTTTTTCTAATAGTGATTCTCAGTTTGAAGGAAGGTTTTATAATGTATGTCAGTTGTAGACTGCAAGGTAAGCCAGAGTAGCTTTTCTATTTCTACCTTTTCCTAGAAAATCACAAGAAACCACAACCCTTGTTAAAAGTAGCATTAAGCCCTTGTGTCACATAAATGCAACAGCCTGTGTCATTAGCATACTTAATAAAGCACTACTTTGCATCTCTGAAGTAGATTGCCTTGTAGCATCTGTATCACCTCTAGTAGGACTGCTACCTCTGATGAGTTTTCAGTTGAAGCAGAGGTGGTGAGGAAGAGGAGAGGCAATGACTTTCATGGGAGGCCATTCTGTGAAAATTATGATAAAGCTCTTCTGTAGAGTATGTTTTCTTTGTTCTGAATTCTTGGTAATGGTGCAAGTGACGACTGGGAAGCGTGGTCCTCAAAGTCAGAGGGAAAACTAACAGCATTCCAGTGAACTGAGCATGTCTTCTCACTGTGTGTACCACAACTGACAGCTTACTTCTCACGCAGTTGTATCTCCTTTTCCATTAACTAATGAAATGCACTGCTCAGGCAGTGATCCTTGTAGATGATTAGGACAAACATGTGCCCATAAATGGACAATAGCTTTCATGAGTATGCTATAGCAATGAAGTGAGAGTTAAATTTTATGGTCGTACATATGCAGTTGATGTCCTGACTGTACATTTTTATATAAATAATCATTTATTCACACCAATTTTATTTTCATCAGTATAAAACTCAGTAAGGTTTATGTTTAGCATTATCACAGGAGGAAACTGTTCCCTTGAGAGCAGAAACCTAGTGAATTTTCAAATAAGCACCACACCAGCGTTTCCTTCCTTGTGGAGGCTGTAGCATTCAACAATTCCAATTCTGCTGGGAGCTATAGCGTGGCACCATTATAGCAAATAATTTGAGTGGTTATGCTCCTAAGTACACTTCCTGGCAATACCATGCTGAGCGTTTGAAGCAAAGCACATATGATTTTTATTGGTGGTTTAAGAATAAGAGTGTTTCTTTTCCTATTTGTAAAGATGGGACTTGACCAGGACCCAGGACATAAACATATTTAGGTGAAGGTTGATTTAAAAAAAATAATAATCACCTGCCTGTTTGTAAAGGGAGATAGGAGCTTCATGTGGCACATTCTATCTCCCTCCCTGAGGGAAGCAGATCTGTGCACCCAGCCCAGCGTGTCACTGAGGTAGGTCGTATGGACATATACAGCTACAAGGTTGTATACTGCTAATACAAATGTGAACTTTTAAGGCTTATGCAGATGGGAATCTCCACACTGAGAAATGTGAGCAGGGAGAAACAAGACTGATTTTTTTTTCCCTTAGTGGCTAGCTGGAGGCTAGGAAAGATATTCACTACACTACTGCTGGGATATTAGAACTGTATTGACTCTTTTCAGTGTGAACCTTGGACTGTTCTTTTGGAATCATGCAATAATTAAGATTAAATACTCATTTTGATACTCGCTGTATCTTAATCTATGGTAACATAGTGGTTGTGACGTGTTCTGGTACGTGCTGTAAGCTCTGCTCACCTGTGGAGATGATTTTTTTTTTGAGGAACCAAATTTCAAGATTGTAAAGGGTGCAGAAATTCTTATCTGGAATTGCAACTCCTAGTGTTGAAGCTGAGATGCAGTTAAAGGTGATATTAGTCCTGAGCCACCTTTTTGTCCATAAAATGACTTTAGGTATTGTAGAAACTCAGTTTTGGTTCTTTTACAATTTTGGTTCTTTTCCACCATATACATAACTGAAAATAGAAAATCCAGCCTTGTTGTAGAATAATAGAATAGTTAGGGTTGGAAAGGACCTTAAGATCATCTAGTTTCACCCCCCTGCCATGCCCAGGGACACCTCCCACTTAACCATGTCACCCAAGACTATGTCCAACCCAGCCTTGAAGCACCGCCAGCGATGGATCATTCACAACTTCCTTGGGCAACCCATTCCAGTGCCTCACCGCCATTACAGTAAAGAACTTCCACCTTATATCCAATCTAAACTTCCCCTGTTTAAGTTTGAACCCATTACCCCTTGTCCTATCACTACAGTCCCTCATGAAGAGTCCTTCCCCAGCATCCCTATAGGCCTCCTTCAGATACTGGAAAGCTGCTATGAGGTGTCCACGCAGCCTTCTCTTCTCCAGGCTGAACGGCCCCAACTTTCTCATCCTATCTTCATGCGGGAGGTGCTCCAGTCCCCTGATCATCCTCATGGCCCTCCTCTGCACTTGTTCCTACAGTTCCATGTCCTTTTGATGTTGAGGACAGCAGAACTGCACACAATACTCCAAGTGAGGTCTCATGAGAGCAGAGTAGAGGGTCAGGATCACCTCCCTCGACCTGCTGGTCACGCTCCTTTTGATGCAGCCCAGGATACGGTTGGCTTTCTGGGCTGCAAGCGCACACTGCAGCCGGCTCATGCTCATTTTCTCCTCGACCAACACCCCCAAGTCCTTCTCTGCAGGGCTGCTCTGAATCTCTTCTCTGCCCAACCTGGAGCTGTGCCTGGGATTGTTCCACCCAGCTGTAGGACCTTGCACTTGGCATGGTTAAACTTCATCAGGTTGGCATCAGCCCACCTCACAAGCGTGTCAAGGTCCCTCTGGATGGCATTCCTTCCCTCCAGTGTATCAGCCGAACCCCACAGCTTGGTGTCATTGGCAAACTTGCTGAGGGTGCACTCAATCCCACTGTCCATGTCACCGACAAAGATGTTGAACAAGACCGGTCCCAACACCTGATCCCTGAGGGACACCACTCGTTACTGGTGTCCAGCTGGACATTGAGCCATTGAGCACAACTCTTTGCATGCGGCCATCCATCCAGTTCTTTATCCACCGAGTGGTCCACCTATCAAATTGATGTCTCTCCAATTTAGAGACAAGGATGTCATGTGGGACAGTGTCAAACTCTTTGCCCAAGTCCAGGTAGATGACATCAACTGCTCTACCCCTGTCCATCAGTTCCGTAGCCCCATCAGAGAAGGCCACGAATATGATGAAATTGGTCATAGAACATGAACACATTACTTTTCCTGTAGTTTTAAGTGCAAACTGGATTAAATATATATGTAAATAACCTTTATCATAGAAGTAAAATTTTATATTCGTAATTAGTAATTCCACTTACGCTGTGTAGCATGTGATGGCATTGAAGTGCCAAATAGATTTTGGTTTTTAAGCCCCCCCACCAAGACGGACTCTGACTTTTGGCAGTATGTTATGAAGCAGAGTAATGGGAAACAGTCCTAAACACACAGTCCCATTCATTCTGTGGAATTTTTTAAAGAAGATTGGACTGGGTCCTAAAAAGTAAGTTGGATATACTGTCACCCCTAAACTTCACTAGGTAGTTGTAAACTCCTTTGAGGTATATGCTGGAAGGCTTTTACATGTGGATAGCTGTATCTTGCATGCTAAAATCAAACATGTCAATGTGTGATGTGGAATCTGGATTCATCAGGCTGAAGGTTGAGTTAACAGATAAGCTGTTACAAAGCTGCTGAAGTATAATCTGCACAGAAGATGGTAGTGTCTACCCTGCTTTTTCAGTCTGGAGGCTCCGAGGCTGTTTTCATTCCTCGGATGGAAACCATATTCCTTTTCCTTAAGGTTTGATCGACTGAAGGCTTGGGAAATGACTAAGTTGCAAGACCACCTCTGTAGCAGGGGTAAACCACTGCCCAACAGATCTCTTGCTTTAGGTTAGTGTTCACTTCAGTGTTGACTTTTTCCAGCTGAGCAGCTGGTTTTCTTTGCCCTCAGTTATCAAAGAGGAAAAATAAAATAGGAATGTGTTCCCCAGTACCAGAGCACACTCACTGTTTGCTTAAATCTGAAGCATAAAGTGTGGGTTGCTCTTAAATTGGAATATTAATCAAGAGAAATATATGCAAAGCTGTTTTACTGTGTCACTTCTTGACACCTGAGCTGAGTTCTGTGTTATACTTCATTGTCTTTGCATCCTTTTTATTTGCTCATCCTCAATATGCTGGTAGAAGCTCGCTCACACCACCCTCCTTTTGTAGAGTGAGTGCATTAGGGCTCATCGTGCTGGAAAAATGAGACTATTCCATTGAGTTGAACTGAGGGTTTTGGTGAAAACCTTACTTAATCACAATATTAGGCATAGTTTCAAACAAAATAGAAATCAGTCCAGATATGTTTGCAAACCTTCCAGGCAGATTTGGGCTTTAGTTCAAACTTCAGAAAACACAGGCCAAGTTTTACATATTGCTCTGAAATCCAAACTTGCAAGGATTTGGTCACCCTCACAGAAACTTCATACATCTCCAGAAAGACACCTCTTCCAAACATTTAAACTCTGTGCCATGAAGAGATGAATTCACCCTTTCTCCAGCTCTGCAGGAAAAGAAAGGCACTGTGACTGTTGTGTTTGGAAGTGTATGTGCACTTACAGGAGTGGTTTGCAGAGGAAACATTTGTTTTGCTGCATGGCTGGGGGAAGAAGATAATTGTACAGTATTACAGTGCTAGTTTCATGTGTGTTGCAGTGGATAACTATAGCACTGCCAAGAGAGAAATTATAGCAGGACTTGATGTGAAGCAAGATGGCATTTCAAGAAATGAAGAGCTGTGTTTCTACTGGAGGAATGCCGGTGCTCTGGGGGTCCTGCACAGGAATATAAGTAATGAAATAAAATTGATGTTTGCATGAAATTCTGCATCTGTGCAGTGCTTCTACAGAGAAACAAGAAGATGTAGAATGAACCCAAAGCTTAACATAAGTGTTCCCATGGACTCTGCTGGCTCTGGTATTTCACCTGGACTCTGAGGATTTTGTGATGATGTGCTGGAATCCTGTCCTCTGAAGTACGGGCTCTGTTGTGGCAGAGGTGTGTGTCCTATTTGTGAGGGTCTCAGGTCCTGACTAGATAACTTACTTGTCTAGGTTGGCTTCAATTGGTCTCACTGGCTGCAGTGCATTTAATTTTATGTTTAATGAAATAAAATGAATGAATGAAATAATAAATGAAATGAAAATAATAAACAGATAATGAAACCTGTTCTGTGTGTATTTCACAGCAGGTTTTGGGCTTAGTGTGTTCCTCTACTTTGCTGGTTTTTAAAGAAATTGCTTGACTTGGTAGAGTCATTTGGTGCAAACGTTATGTTCAGTCAATACAATTACTGTTCAGTAAGTCTCTGGCAAGAGCAGTGGCATTTGGCACCACTCCTCCAGTATTGATTTAAATCTATCCGAAACAAATGATGTGAAGTCTCTGAAAAGGATATGGAAGATTCTCTTCCCCTGGTAATATGTAATCTTGAACTTGCAGAAAAGCAGTTTGCTTAACAGTTTCACAAGGTAAGCTCAATACAGACATTGTCAAACACTATCTAATGTTTTCATAGCTAATTATTTTCTATTAATAATTATATATATAAAAATAAATATTTTCTAACTAATGCTGGGAAAATAATTATTTTATGGATCATGGTTTTATTTTTCCAATTCTAAGAACACTAGATTCACTGATACAGGTTTGTTCTTCAAACTGTGCTATGCATTGTAACAGCTTTTAGTTATAAATGTTTTTGCAGCTTTAAGTTTGAGAGTAAAAAAGAAAGCCTTTGTTTGCTTAATGAACGTGGCTTTATGGATCCATGTAACATCAGTGTCTTAATTACCACAAATGGCTAATAACCGCTTCCCTGTATATGGGAATGGGCGGCACAGTGTGACTGTCATTAGGAACAATTGCATTTTCTCTTGATAAGTTGGTGAAAAATGTAAATCATACAGATAAGTGCCTGAGGGCATGTTGGATCACCATGCAGCAGAACTCTTGTTACAGAAATGGCTTCCTGTGCTGGAGTCGAAGCAGAAGAAATGGGGTGAACATTTGTGCATAAACTGCAATATTTTTTATGCTCTTTGTGAACATCTTGCCAGTAAGGTGTCTGGTGTATAGTTTTCTTGGATTGCTGGGAGGGGTTAATATTGGCAGGGGAATGGTTAGGATCTGTTTTTTCCTAGTAAGATACAACTCCTTGGCTTTGGGCAGTTAAACCAACCCTGCGTTCCATGGGATACAGTCAAAAAAGTTGTCTTGTTCTTCCTAAGTGAAGCAGCTCGCAAGAAGTCTCTTGTCATTGACAGAGAGAAAGGAAAGTTGGGCTTTGCCTTTCAGAAGCTCCTTAAGAGATAAACCATACCCTGGCTGGCTGGGTGGGAATGTCACAGGCCAGGATGCCAGCTCTTCCAATGAATTAGCAAAAGCTGAACATCTCACTGCTGTTAATTTCCAGGAATGCAAGCAGTTTTGTGTGGGGAACATCACAACAAGTGTCATTTACCAAACGTGATGCTCTGATTAGGGATTTACTTCAAATGAATCAGGAATAAGATTCTCTATTGGGATCTATTGTGTCTAATAGAGTTCCCGGCTTTCTAGATGGTTGTGGGTGATGTGAAAATCTGCTTTTGATCTTGCATTGCTCTTTTTATGACTTCCAAAGGTGTATCTTCTCCAACGTGGCTCAGAGAGGGTCCACATGACCTTTGAGAACTTCAGAGCTGTAGAACAAACGGGCAAAACCAATACAGTGCTGCTTGTGGTTTCCCTGTCAAGATATAGGAAACTTCAACCTCACTGGAGTCCTGTTAACTGAAAGCATGGCGCTGTTAGAAATGCAGAGGAGGAAGGGAACAAGACAGAAGAGTGCTTGTGGTTTAAAGCTTGGATGTGATTTGGGGTGTGTTTGCTCTGGCACACCAGCAGGTGCTAATGGAAGTTCTTGGCAACCTATTCCTTGTGTCATGGAGGCAGATGAGGTGCTTCAGTCTTGTGTTAAACACTGTAGATGTCTGTTTATGGTGGCGAACTGGCATTGGAATAGCTCTGTGCTTTGTTGCTCTGTGCCATGCTGATGGTATAGTGCCTTTTTCGGTTATCAATATGATGAGCAGATCTTCTGAGGCCTATGGAGAATGCACAGGCTGCTCTGGGAACAGTTTCACTTTGTTCTGTTCTTGCACTGCATTGTGAATCTTCATTCTGCAGAAAGCTGCCATGCCATAAATTGAGATGAAGGCAACACAAGATAAATGAGCTGTACCATCCTTTATGTGGATGATTTTATGATGTATTCTTCCCTGTATGAGACTCCTATCATACTTACCTCTTAGAACGAAGACTGGTGAGTAATGGCTTAGGCAAGCAGTAAATACATAATGCAATGCCACCTTTGAACCCTGCAGCTTGTGTGTAGGTCAAAGATTATATGGGTTGTAATCATGATTTATGCGTTCAGTCTCTTGATATTTTTTAGACCATCTTTGCTTGTCTGTTGGTATGACTTTAATTATTCAATTTATTTTTAGGAGACTGCTATGATGCTTCTGTTACTCCTACAAAGTACACTTTTTGTTTTTCTGAATATGAAATAACTCAAACTTTGTTCAGTGTAAGAAAACTCATGTTCAGGAGATGAGTGTACTCAGAAAATTGTGAATAAAGATATCTATGCATGTGTCTATTCAAGATTAACAACTTGTTAGAGAGAACCTGATTTGTTACTGGTAACTGGTTTAGCAGTTTCTTATAGCAAATGATGCAAATTTACTTCCTAATTGTTGCAGAACAACAATTACACACAGGCACCTCAACAGTTTCCATATTAGTATCTCTCACTGGGTCATTTGAAACTTTAACTGGTGGATGATGACTGTATCTCAGAGCTTCCAAGCTTACTGTTTGATGTTAAAAGTGCATCAATCAACTCTTAAGCATAACTTAAGCATCTGCCACTATCAAATTATTTTATTGTTTCCATGTCTCTGGTTTATGCTGCTTGGTTGCTGTACCTGAGCTATAAGCTTACCTGGCAAAGAGCTTTCTGACCTGATGGAAGCAAATACTGTCGTTTAGTTCCACTCTCCGCTGTTCTTGCTGTTTGGCTTGCAGGGGCTTTGCTGCAAATGAGAGGCTTGCACGCAGTACCTCAGAGTAGCAGCTTTCACACAAAGCTCTGTTCTTAATCTTGCCCTTTCAGGCCAAACTGCCAGATTTGGTGACAAGTGAGCACATTTTGCCTGCTGTTGCAAAGCAGCTCCACAACTCTGTTCAAACACTGTGGATAGGCTGGCTTCCCTTCTTGGTTGTTTCCTTTACTCTGTAATTTGAAGTTAACTGTTCTGTGGAGCAGTAGGTGCTCTTGCTTTGCTTTGCTGCTTGTAGGACTACTCAGCATGTAGCTTTCCTGCTTTGCCTTGTGCTGCTATTTGTCAGGCTTGTTCTGTGTTCCTTGTTCTTGAGTCCCAAGAACATCTCAAGTAAATCTCCTCTTGGAAGATATTGGCTTTATGGTGTATATGCTCAAACAGTGATGCAGCAACCATGTAAGTCAGTGTATTCTTTCTTGACTGGCATGCTCTTAGAGGTCTGTCACTTCAGGGTTGAATGGCAGACACGATCCATTCCATCCTTTTTCAATGTGTGCACTACCACAAATGTGCATTCACTGAGTGTGACCGTGATGTGCTACTGAAAACATCAGGCTGTATCTTGCTGGGTTTTTCTCTGTTGGTTGATAACTTGCAGGCTGAAGGAGGATGCTTCTGGCTTTGGGAGGGATGGTGTAAGTGCAGCCTGAATGCACTGAGGAGCTGGGTGGCACGGACTCTGATGAAGTACTGCTTGCCTGGCAGTGCTGTAAAATGTGCTGGCACTGGCACATTGGATCTTCAGTGTCAAGATTTTAACCCGCTGCCTCTAAAGTGTATGACTAAAAGGTTTCAAAGCCACACTGTTGTCTTGGATATCGTGGATATTGTCATATTATCATGGATACTTAAATCCACTGTTAGCTATAATAATGTAACTTTTATTTTGTGTTTCAGTTGTAATGATCTGTGTAATCCATTAACCATCTGGGAGCTCAAGCGTGGCCCATCAGAAGAAAATCTCAGAACAGCAACAGTCAAATGTAAGTGTTACTGAGCATACACAGTTAACAATCAAGTGTAATTGCAAGAAATAGTGTTTGGAATGGATAACTATACTTCCGCCCCAGGGCATTGTGGCAGATGCAACATAAGGTTTAATAAACTAGGTCCCCATTGCCAGTATTACTCTGTGTAAGAGTAATAATAACACTGAGGGTGAAAACATCCATCAAAAGCTGACAAATCTGACACAGTTTATACATTTGCACGTGAATATACTAAAGATGCTACTTAAATCTGATGGAGCTGCAAATAAAAATTCTTTAGTGGTCTTAATGAAACATCATTTTGTGCTTGTTACTGCTTTCATGTGAGGTTATTCTTGACAGTCATCTGAGTGTTGTTGGAAAAGGTGCCTGTAATTAAAAAGTAAATAGCAATATGTTGCCTGATAAATCATAGGTACAATAGCTCTATTCAGAGAGAAGCTGAAAGTTAAAACTTTAAACATAGCAAATATATGCTCTTATTTTTAGCACAGAGGCTGTGTCTCTCTTGTTGCATATTCCACCAAGAAACCCTGCTAGACAAATTACTCTTGTTTCAGTTTGTGGGTGGCCTAGTTGCAGATGTATGCTTTTTTTTTTCAAGAACCAGAAAAAGAACATATGTATGATAAAAACTGTGTGTGTGGGTAGTTTATGGGTTTTTTTTGGTGTGAATTTTTTGTGTTTAAAGTCCCAAAACAAATACCAAGGAGGACATT
This sequence comes from Myiopsitta monachus, assembly GCA_017639245.1. Taxonomy (NCBI): domain Eukaryota; kingdom Metazoa; phylum Chordata; class Aves; order Psittaciformes; family Psittacidae; genus Myiopsitta; species Myiopsitta monachus. Next base: position 15,887,910 of record CM029929.1, on the reverse strand, counting down.
CCTTTGAGCTGACCCGGCTACTGCTGCTGTGAGTCCCATGAGTACCTGATGCAGGGGGCTGACCTCTTTGTTGGAGCTGGCAATATTGCCTACAGGATTCAGCTCTGACTTCTTTAGCATGATTTCTTTGGCAGTTGCCTGATAGGCCATGTCATCCTCCTTCCTCTTCTAGAATACCTATTGAAATAAAGTGTGCTAAGATATATTGGTGAAAACATGTATGGGCATGAGTGGGAAGGGGGAAGCTGTATACGTAACAATTCTTATGGCAAGACCCAGTAAGTGTCGGTGTCCTAGTTAAGTAGGAAGGACAGAAAGCTGCATGTTACATATGAATTGAAAATGTTGGTGTCAGTTAAAAGCCTATGGTTCAACTGTGTGTAAGTAGCTACTTTCAAATGGTATTTGTTCTTCACTTAAACTGAACACACAGCTTCAGCGTTTAGCTTCCAGATCAATCTTTCTGCCTTGAAGTCTGAAACTTCAGTGATACCTGGGATGCTGTGGCACTGGATGCAGGAAGTGAGGGACTCTTAATACCACAAGGCACGATCTCAGACCCCACTGCAAATCATGTTATCCTTGTTTTGTGGTGTGGATTAAGGAACTTCTCTCATGTCCCCAAGCATGCTGGCCATAGTCTGCAATGCTTAGGGACTTCCTCGCAGTGTGATCCATCAGTTTGGAGCAAAGCAAGCACAGGCTCTTCCACAGCAATGCTGAACACTTATCCTTCCTGCTGATGGTAGTGGAAGATCCAAGGAGACCAAGTAGCAGTGTGCCTATGCCTTATCAAAGCCTGTGGAAGCTGAGATTGGAATTAGCTTAGTTAGGCTTTTATTGGAGCCTGTTGCAGAAAAAATGCACTTAATTTTCAAACAAACATCCTATTTGCACTCAAATGCAAATGCTAACACTTGTTTAAACCTGTTGCAGGTGCTTATATTAGGCATCAACTCCAGCAGAGTTAATAACACAAGTAAAAGGAAACCTAGCCATGGGGTTTGCTTAATGTTACCTTAGAGACTGGGTTTGTTCCTTCGAAAATGTATGCTAATGAGTAAGCTATTCCATAAACTTCCACTTTTCTTCTGCATAAAATACGTGGCTATTTAGAGCATGTAGTCCATTCTTTCCAAATTAATACCTTGTAGGATATTAATGTTGTACATCCCTTTGGGGAGAGTTCAGCAGGGAGAGAGACTCTCTGAAATCAGTCTCTGGATACAACTGTTCAGTCTTCCAAGGCTCCTACTCCAGGAGTGTTCAGAAGCCTGGGTCTGGTTTTGAGCCTTTTCTTGTGCTTACCAAGCATTAGGAGCTATGTAGAAATGCTTATTAGTTGTTATTACTGTCATAAAACTCATGACAGCACCTGAACTGTACGAAGGGGCTTCCCAGTTCAGGAAGGTGATATATAGGCCACAGTAGAAATCAGGTTTGTTGAAGTTAATATTCTTTAAGTGTGTTCTTTGTATATCTTATTAGATATATTCGTAGCCAATGACCAATAAAATAGTGTTGGATTTTGCTGTTTTTTTTCCCCCTGAATGTGTGATACATTCACATTTTCCAAAAGGAGAGGTTTGTTGATATTGTACTGCTCTGCTGCAAAAGCTGATATATTAAACATTATCCCAGAGGATATCTGTGGTCTTTAATTAACTTTTTTCCCATAGGCCTATAATATAGCGTTATACAATATTTGGTCAGTACCCTGCTCTCCTACTCCTGCATAGGACTTATTGGCTCTCATTTCCTGGGGGAGCATTATGAGTGTAGACAGGAAGAATGCATCAAATGAAAAGTTAATTGTGTTTAAGCTGTGGGTGAGAAGGAAACAGGATTGAGACTTGTATTCTATTGTCCCTCTATAATAAGAAAAGCTAAATATACAGTTTCTTAGGCCACTAACCCAGGAAAGAAGGGGAGAAAAAATTACCTAGTCACAGAAAGAATGACATATAAAATATGCAAACAGCCACAGGAAACTTCATACCTTAGTTTGAAAACTGGTTACAGGTGATGGAGGTAGGAACATGCCGGTATTCATAGGGATTACTTCCTGAGGAAGGATAAAATCCTATCTGCTTCCTGAAGGCCATTATGATTTGTCCTGTTACTGAAATTCCATTGTGCACAAAAGCTACAATGAGGGATGGAATAGAGGAACTTAAGCCCTTCACAGTTTCATTGTAAATCAGTACAGTGTATTTGACGTCTGGCTGAGGGCAGCTTCATGCCCAAGTCTTGGCTGGCATGGGTTCTTTTAGGGGGAAGCCAAATGGGGCACATCTGAGAATAGATTGTGAGCCACTTTTAAATGCTCCAGCCCCAGCTACATGGCTTACTCATGCAAAATCTGTTTTGCGCAAGGACATGAGCTCCCACGGGGGTGATAACATGAGAAATAGCAGCTGTTTCAGAGTAGGATTTCCAATATCTCCCTCATTTGAGATGTCCCTATTGCTTATAAGACATTTTCATTGGAAAAGCTCCAACTGTCAGCAGCAATTTACCCAGCAAGGGTCTGTTATTTTGTACCCTAATATGGTTAATGGGGCTGTGTGGAAGCAGATCTTTAGATATCTGCTTGATGTGTGAAAAGATATTTCCTCCCATGGTTTCAGTGAGATGGTTCTAGAGTTTAATTTTTGGGTTTAAGGTTTTATATGAACTAAAACGTGGTGAAAATTGCTGGATCATAAAGGTGGATGGCTTCTGGTTTAATTCTGTACCTTCTACCCAAACCAGTTGAAGTCTTACCTAGCACTGGTGTTTCAGGACAGCTTTAATCCATGTTTCTTTAATACTAGATCAAAATTTACTCGAAAATTTGTCAACCGGAGAAATTTTGGCTTGCATGTGAGGCGTGTAACTTGACTGAAAATGGATTATGTTTGTCTAGGATTTATCCGACTTTGCCTGTTCATATTCCAGGCTTGAATGGTAGAGGCTAGCTCCAGAGACAGAGCTGGGTTAACTTCTGGTGACTGGAGAATAGAGTGGGGAAGAAGTTGGGGTGCAGAAAACAGACACAAATGCTGCTGTGTGATAATTCACTTGAAATGTGATTTGAATATAGCCACAGTCTGTAGAGTACACAGACCTGCATGTGTTGAGTCAGAGCAGCTCAGGACCCTTCCCAGTAGTGAGTATGTGTGTTCTTGTAAATCAGAATTATTAACTGGTGTGCTGGGACCTAATGTGCCAACTGCACATGGCAATGTCTCACCGTTGTGGTGGTTTTGTTACTTGGATTGCTGTAACCTCTAGAGACTTCAATTCAGGTTTCATTGCACTGTTCATACACTTAATTAAAAAAGACTGTTTAGTCTGCTATACAATTCTGCAGATACCTGCATGTTCTTACCTGCACTAATGAGGGTAGTTTTGCTGGAAATTGGTGGAGATTGTCATAAAATACAATTCTACATAATGATGGACTAAGCAGATTGAGGAGTGCTGCTATATCCCACAATCCTGCTGCAAGGCCAATGCTGCTGCTGTTTAAGCAAGGCAGGTTATTAGTAAGCATGTGTTCAGTTGTTAGCATACACCTTGTCACAGCATAATCTGAGAAGCTATGCTCTGTATTCCTGTCACATCGAGGTATACTGGTCACTTTGAATTTTACTATCAATGTGATAGGACAGGATGTGACTGACACTTAGCAACACAGTGAAAGCAATCAGGAATCTTGATTGGCAGTGCAGCTAAAGAAAAGCAGTTTTCTGAAAGTAGCCTGGTGGAAGGGGCCTTGAAGAAGAAAGGGGAGGTGGGCAAAGGGGTATGTTTAGGGTTTTAATGTACAGGAATTCCTACATGCATCTTTCTGGTGGTTCGTACTTTTTTAAGAATGCACAGATGAAGTGCTTAAATGTGTTAACACTTCTCTCTCCTCTAAGTTGTATTAAGACTGCAGGCACACAGATACTGCTGAGCCTGGCTTTAAATGTTATGTCCATAATATCAAACCAAGACGTTTGGATTGAGGCATACAGGCTGTTTGTACAGAACATGTTTAAATTAATTTAGAAATGGTATTTTTCATTGAGATGGGCAAAGTTAGTCATTTTCTTGGCTATTTGTTACATGATGGGCTTTTCTCTGAAGATGGACATTATGCAAAGTGCTATTTTTAACCATTTCTTTGCATATTGTTTTTCTTATGTACAAGAATATAAAATTGTTGGCCTGGTGCTAATCTTGGAGACAGCACTTTATGAGAATAAAAAATATCTCCTGACACCAGACCTCGCAAAGTGTGATTAAAATAACTGGCAGTGGTTTGATGAGGAGCTATAAAGGGGTGTTTTTAACTACCTTCTCAACCTTTAGTTCTTTTATCAGGACACTGTTAGATCAAATTCAGTATCAATATAATTTAATTGCGCAGTTTCAGGTAGGTTTAAATAAAGATGATCACAGCTTACATTCATTCATGGAGAGATCCTGAAAGACATCATAAGAACCTTTATTTAAACTTTGTACAGGATTATTTTCTTGTGTAGGGAAAGGAGATGTGTTTGAGATGGGTACGGTTGTTCATGGATGGCGGGGATTGGATTTGTGAAGATCTGTAATGTATGACACTGATTTGCTGTCTGGTCTTAGATCTTACAAGGAGACTCAGACTATAGGCGTAAGTATGTGGTGTGAACACCAGGATATACAAGTTCAGTAACTAGTAACTAGACTTGTACCTTTCTACCAGCTGGATACCACGAGTGCCACAGAAGCTATCCCTGAAGGAGCTGTAGTTAGAATATCCTCTCACTCAGCACCAGGATGTGCAGATAACATTTGGCAACCTCAGAGATCAGAGTTAGGTCATCATTTGATTTAGCTGCATGTGATAGATACGTCTATGTAATGATTATATGTACGAAAGAAAGAAAAGTAGTGTGTGTGCTGAGAAAGGAGTTAAGCAGGTTGTTTGGGTTTCACTGTGGTGGGGAGGTAAAGGTACAACTGTGTGTTTTTGTGTTACCACTGCAGAACTCATCCAAGCCTGTAGTTTCTTTCTTAAAGAATGTGATGCTGAGTTACAGCGGCATCTGTGCTGGAGCTATCGCTGGGGCAAACCCACCTGTCAACAAGGCAGCAGTGTTGCTCAATCTTTAATGCTTTGCAGAGTTTGCTAGTGGCCAATGTTAAAATCCCACTGGAGATTAATTATTAAATGTGTCTTTTCCTTACTGGAGATTTATAGCACTTTGTGTAAGAGAACACCTAGGTCTTTGGAGAATGCTATGATGCCAAGTGTCAGTTCTGTTAGCATCCATTACAAGATGAAGATTCGTGCTGTGGTGCAAACGATACTTGAAGTCGTCTACTACGTATGTGCCTGTCTGTAGCTAAATATCCCTCTGGGGACTGGCAGTTCAGTTGCTACTCTCTTGATGCAGCTTGTTCCATCTGTCACTGATGCTTCAGCGCTGAAGCGATGCTTCTGAAATAATAAGGGCCTGGATCTGTTCTGACCAGTTTAGAACTCATCAATACTCTTCTGCCTTCTAAAGTTAGGTCCTACCTGAAAATAATAGTAGTTGGAGAGAAAGGGTCTGTCCCCTGCTCAAAGCCTTCTTCTTTGAGCCCTAGGCTTAACTTGGTAAAATAGCATTCTGAAGGCAGCAGGGCTGTTCGCAATACATAAAGGAGTTTATATGTGGGTCTGTGTATGGATTTGCCAAGATCTTGAATCTCAAGGAGAATTTAAAGCATCTGAATCTTTCATTATCTCAGCTCTGGTAAAATATGAAGGCTTTTGTGCTGTGGCATGGTGCTATTTTATTATAATTTATTTTTCAGTAGACCTCAGGAGGCAGAGGAATTGCTTTCAAACAGTCTAATTTATGGTCTAATATTTATATAGGACTGATTCACAAATAATTAGGTATCTGTGCTTGTATTGAATTTCCTTTTAAAGAGCAATAACTTAAGTCTAAAGAAATTGGTGTGGAATTTTCCCCATTCCAAAGTCTAAAAGTGTTTGTTTTTCAGAGTAAACTGTGGATGACACTCACTTCCCTGCATGTAAAACAATGAAAAAAACCCTGTGTTGGTTTGGATACAGAAGAACATAGGCTTGCTTTTTTAATGTCCAGTAGCCACCATGTCCCACTGCAAGACTGATGTTCTCAACACTAATTACATTACTTGGTGCCTTCATGAGAAACTGAATTCTGGGGTTTCTTAAATGATGCCCTGGGAATTGTTTTCTTTCCAAGTTACAAAATCCACACACCCATTTTGTGACTGCTTTGTGCTTGACAGACGTTCCTTAAAAATGGCCGAATGAGAGCAACTAGGGCTTCTAAAGAAGCTATTGAAGAGCAAGAGAAGTAGGATGGGTGCAGTGCAACCTGTAAAACCTAAGGCACCACTTACCTCTTACTTAACCGCTCTTCAAACTCTTGATACCTAAAGTTCCAAATGAACCATAGCAGATTTGGCAGGAGACATTTCACCCGTTGCCCAGACCTTCTTTTTTCCCATGCTCCTGGAATGGAAACCAGTTCTGCCCCATAGAAACTGTTTTGACTGTATGTTAGCCTTTGGCAGATGGGCAGGTGTCATCCTGATGTTCCCAAATGTGCTGCTGGCAGAACAAATAAGGACTTGATGCATCAGGATGGTCTGCCTGAGCTCCTCAGAGACTAAGAATGCCAATCTCATCATGTCATTTCCCAGGGCTCTTTTAATGGGGGGGTTATTTTCTTGGTTACAGTATTTGGTAGGCAATGGATCCTTTCGTTTTATCAGCCTTATTTGACATTGGGGTTAGGGCTAATGCAGACTAAATGCTGTATTTTGGAAAGGAGGAGTGGAACACTTGTGGGAAGCAGGTCAGACATTTGAAGCTAAAAGTGCAATGGTCCTTTTGTAATGAAGTTCAAACTGTTTTTTAAAAATGTCAGGAGTGCATTAATTTGGATTCTTCCATAAGGAGATTGTGTTGCAGCTTTCTGAGTTTGAGAAGCACCAAATGAATGGAATTACTTATGTTTGGACAGGACCATGCACTGTACAGTTATGCTGTCTCTTCCTCTTAATGGCAAAGATAAAGCAGGGAAGAATTGGAAAACTCATTTGGACTTTGTAAAAATGTAGCAGCATTGGGCCAGTGTTGTGAATGAGATTCTAGAATATGGAGTATGTGTTAAGACAACTTGGATAACAAGCAACAGCAAGGTCGGCTTGGTGCTTAAATATTTCACCAAATGGCATGAGCTGAAGCTTGTGCACAAGTGTGAACTTGCAAGGAGCGTATCAGCATTTCAAAACTGAGTATGGATATTTCTGCTGAGAGCTACCTAACTGGTGGAGAACTGTTTGGGGGCATGGAATAATTGCTGCTGTTCTTTGACTAGCATTATTATTTGTCTTTATTTGGATACTTTCACACTGTTAACTTGTGATGGGCCCTTTTTTTAAGGTGATATGGAATTAGGTAGCCCTGTAATCTGTATAACACTCTTGAATTTAAGTCGAGCACAGTCGCTGTCCTGAGAATTCCCTCTCCCTCTGGAGCACTGGTGCTCTTGGAGTACAACTAGATAAATAAAGCAACAAACTCTCTGCTTTGAAGAATTGTCTGTAGAGGTCACAGATTTGTGGAAACTTCTTATATATAATAAAAACAAAGCAAGAAGCCACCTGCTTGTTGCAAGCTCCAGTGAACTCGGGGGGGGGGGGGAATGGTTGGTTGATTTCTATTTCTTTTAAATTACATAATTGCTACACTTGGGTTGTGGATTACCAGAGCAAGTAATATTCTGCATTCAGTTGGAGCTGTAGTGATACAAAGCAAACCACAGAATATCCATTTGAATTCCTTTAATGGTTTCGAAACCTGGAGGGAATTTCCTATTCTGTGCAGTGCTGTACCTGGCAAGACTGATTCTAGCAGTGCCTGTGGCTTTGGAGCGTCTGCTGCTCTTTGGTGATGTGTGTGCCTTAGGAGGTGCTGCTGAGCCCAGCATTTGAGCTTGTTAGGAGGAAGCTGGAATGTAACATTCCCAGCTATCTGTGGAGACGTCTTATTAGGAAACAAAGAGAACTTGGTGCTTTCACCTCTCCTTTAAAGTTGGCAGTGAATAGGAAAATGTTACTTTGCATCTGCTAACATTGAGATTTTAAACCCCACATTGCTATGGCATGATTTCAGGCTTCCAGTGTTGGAATGGAAGAGGGGCATCTAGGTCTTAATAGGCACTTGCCTGGCAATTACAGCACTTGCATACAAAGTGAAAGACCCCGATTCAAATCCCTGCTCCAATTTAATAGTTTAATGTGAGGTTTTAGAAAACGGGGTTGAGGAGGGAGAAACTCCAAGTGTCTGCATGGGACATAAGAGAATAATCATCTGGCTGGTAGTTAACAACTGAAGTATATCTGAAGTTAGTCTCCCTGGACTAACGAAAGTATTTCTCACACATTTGCATGACTCTTGTGTCAGATTTATCCCATTTCTGAGAAGACCTATATGACCAAAATCATGGGGCTTTCAGTAGAAATGGCGCAGCCAAATTGTGCTGAGCCAAAACCCAGAAGCTGTTGAGCTTGGAAACTGAGCTGAGTCTAAAGAAAACAGTAGTGGCTACTTAGACGAAATCTTAAGAACCTGCAACCGCGTTTTTGTTTGTCTCTTTAGAGGCTTCCCCAGTTTTAGCTTAATGGTTATTTAATTGATTTCTACCTACATTTCCCCTACCCCTCAACATTTAGGGTGTTATTTTTGCTTCTTTAGAGCATTTGTGTTTGCTTCCTCTAGAGCTTTTACTTATATAATCATATGAGAGAAGGGTATCCAAGCAGAGTAAGAAGCAATGTGATACAAAACCATAAATGATGCAATCTGAATTTTCATTCATAATTGAAATATTTACTTTCTAGATCTATCTTACTTAACATTTTCCAGAGCTGCTGGCAGTGCCTCTCTCCTTTCCCTGCACAAGCCTTTCCAGCACCCTCGGCACTGGCTGAGCTGAAGCCTTGCACCCCTGCTAGGTTTGTTACCTTGTGACACACTTGCCACTTACGGTACAGATAATAGGCTCAGAAACCGGAGGTCAGATTTAGTGTGTAACTGGGCTATGGATTTCTGCATCACATTGTATTCCCTGAACATTTGTTGTCTCTGAACTTGCTCTTTAAATGATGTGCTTTTGGTGGGGGGTGCACAGTCATTCTGTGCTGCCTTTCATAGTCAGGGTTGTGCTCTGTGGAAACCCTCTGTCAGAACAGAGCTCTTGTGCAGTAAGATAAGACAAAGAGTAGTAACTGGGAGAAAACAGATTTGGCTATCTGTGTCAATTATAATCCTCAAACACTATGGAGAAGCAGTGTAATGGGCTGGGCAAGGTGGAACAAAACTCCAGCGCAGCAAAGGTCAGGGAATGTTTCTCACTACGTAGCTTTGCTCTGCTGACCCCTGAACGTGTAGATGCAACAGTACATCTGGACCCAGCAGGCTATACTTGAACATTCTCTGTTACTGCCCCTGGCTGCATCTGCTGCCGTGTAGTGCTTCACATTGTTATGATCATCCTGTAAATAGTTCCCCAAGATAAAAAGGTAAGAACAAAACATAGTGTTTCAACTCTTTGTGGTTAGGGAACAAATCCTAACTGAAATGGTAGAATTTTGTGTTAGAAACATGGATCTTAGACACCAAGAGCTTGTTGGGGCTCTATCAGGCAGACTGGGGAGGCATGCTGCTAGTGGTGGATAAAACCAAACAAAAGAACAAAAGGAGGAGGAAATATGTGGAGTTTAGGGGGAGGCACTGTCATATGGCAGTTTTATGGAGACTGGTTTATGGAGGCCGGTAATGGTTCATCTACACTTTGTGTGGCACTTGCAGGCTTGGAGGGTCCGCTTTGTTGCCTGCAGCGCTGATGAATGTGTAATAATACATAAAGGCGTCCTATAGGCATCTGAGATAACAGTTCTTGCTGCTGTTATTTAATGCTGCAGAGAGCTTTGCTCTGTAAGAGACTTCTTATTAGCATGTTTTACTTAATTTGTTCTTTGTTATCAATTTACTGTCCTGCAGTTACTCCTGCAAATTATAGCTTGGAATTTGCTAAACGCATGCATTGCCACTGGTGGTGAAGAATCTCTGCCTCAGTAGAGTCACGTTGTACTTTGTAGGCATATCACTGATGATGAGGTAAAGTAGAAACAAGTCTGGCTTTTAGTCATGGAGTGGTGGTTCTGTGTCTTAATGGTGTTTTTGTACCTTCAGGTGACTTACTCTCCTTTTGGCAGGGTAGGCTTTAGGAATGAAGCCAGTGCGATGAAGCCTCTCCAATGTTATATTTCATACATAATCATCTGACTCTGTGGTCAGTGCAGAGCTCTTACAACCTACAAGCTTTATTTCATCGTTGTAGCTTCTTTTTGAAATGAAGAATGTGTTCTCTTCAGAAAAGCTGATCAGTAGAGCTTAGGCAGTCTCTCACAACTGCAGCAGCTCTTTGTCTATTATTTTGTATGTGATTGCTGTAGCAGGATTGCCATGATGATTTTCTTGTTGGCAGTCCCTCAGAAGGCACGAAGGTCCAAAAGGCATGGACATGTAACTCTGTCTTCACATCAAGCTCAGCAGAGCTTTGCTTCTGTACAGAACAAAATGAATTGTACAAGATATTCGGGTATCCTTGTTGGGAATGATAGCATGAACACCGTTGTCCAGCTCTCCTGTTCCTACTTTTACTTTTTCTAGCTATAAAGGACAAAGAAATTCTTCTTGTCCCTTTTCTAGATTCTAGCCATACTCTGTTCTGAGGTTACACATTAATTCAGATGCAACAAGCCAGGTTTTCATCATTTGACCCCTTCATTATACTCTGTACAAGTACACTAAAGAGACAATGTAAACTGCTGATCTGTGATCTCAACACGAAGTTTTGTGTTCCTTACAGAATCCTTTTGTCCCGTGACTCAACTTCTGTGGGATCATGGGTCATGCAATGCAATTGCTCAATCTGTGGCATGCAAGGATGTTCCAGAAAGGTGGAATTGCACCAAGGTTCCCATGGAGATCTGCAGATGGAGAGCGACTAGAAAAAGTGGGCATTACTTTTAGAATAAACAGAAACTACACCAGAAACTTGGGCTTCTGCTAAAGAACAGCTTTTTCTTTGTCACAGTTTCCTAGTAGGGGAAGGAAAACATTGAAAGAGCACATGGAGAAGGTCACCATGGCAGTTGGGAGAATGAGATGAATGGCTTTATAGTTCTGTTTTTTTGTTACGGTAATGTTTTTCTCCAGTTCTTTCCCACTTTTTTACTGGACTGCTGCCAACCAGAGCGAAGGTATTAAGACGAGATGGCCAGTACAGCTTTTTGTACAGTCAATGAGCAGGGTGAGATGTGTCTGTCTGCCCAGCAGCAGATACTTAGGTGCAGTGTGTGCTTTACTGCTTACATGCTTCTCAGGATCTTGGACAGAAGTCAGACTTCCTTGAACAATCAATATCCTTTGAGACATGACATTACACTACTTATCCTCCATTAGCTGTGGATTTCACTTGTAGTGAGGTACTTGGCTGACCTCTAATTTAATTTTCCTGATAGTTCAATTGATTCTTTTTTTTTTAAGAGGTTGAATAGACCCCTTTTGTATTAGTTCAGAGGTATGTGAGTATTTACCTGTTTACATCTCTGGTACTGTCTTTGAATGTCTTGATTCTGACCCTTTTGCTCTTTGGCAGCCTTTACAGGACCTTCCTTTTGGCAGAGACAACCACATACGTGTGACTTCTGCTGTTAGTTTTTTCTTCTCAGATTGATATGGGAAAGTTAAAAATAAATCAGCTTTTAACTGCAATATTCTCAGCACAGATTGCATGTGCTGTCCACAGCCTCTCTACTTCATGGGCTATAATGGTGAGGTCTTAATAGTATACCTCAACAAGAGCTTTTATGAAGACCAGAAAGTGCAGTCCATCATTTAGTCTGACTTCCTGTGCCACACAGCCAATGGACCCTTGCCCATCAATATCTGTATCAAGTCAATAGCTTCTCTTTGGGCTCTCACATACCATTTTAGAAAAACAACCAGCCTCAAATTCAAGACTCCCAAGGAAATTCATTCTTGGGTACATTATTTTCACTATTATAATCTTTAGATTCATGCAGTTCTGGTAGATACATGTTGTCTGATAGCACCTCTGAAAGCACAGTAATCAAAGGGATTCAGGTAGGCCACGAAGTCATGAGTAGCATCAAAGTATTTGTAGAATTAGGCTGTGACCTTGTCACAGGAAGACTTTTCTGTGAGTGGCGCAGCAAAGTGGCTGAACTAAAGGGAAGTATGAACCCTGTTCTTTCATGTAGCCTGTGTTTCTGTTGTAAAAAGTTCACCTTCTGTTTGAAGCACAAGCTGTTATGATTCATAGCAGCACCTGATTTGCAAATATCAGTTCTGCAGTAAAATGCAGAGCTAATTATATGCTGATTGCTGGGCTAAGAAGGGCAGTGTCTTGGTAACCCAGAGTACAGAGCTGCAAACATGCGTGGCAATGATTGCAGCCTTCCAGAAATATGAAAGTATATTTGCAGCTCATCCAAAGGGTGCATTTCTGATGGGGGAAAAATGTGGTGGGTTCTCTTGAGTCTGTACTGGAATGCTTCTGAAATGGCTGATTGTGTAGGGAAACATATTTGTGCTAATATAGACCATTAAACACCCAGCCAGGGGATGGGGTCACTTCAAGGGTTCAGATCAAAACTGAAGTTTTTCCAAATAATATGCTTTAATCAGCTGGGAAGCCTTTGGAATGGACTGACACATGGCAACAGCGGTCCTGTTGAGTTTTGGCTATGTGAATATAGACCTCAATATAGCTGTAGAGGTATAAAATAGCTATGTATAATACTCTCTGTTTACATAAATGTAATTCACATTTGAATCCAGCACAGATATACTATAGAAGCAGTGATATATTTTTCGTGCCTGGTACATTATCTTTGTGACTCTACTGTAGGAGGTCTACATGAATAATATACCTAAAGACTACAGAAGATACAGCACTTCTTGATGGAGAATTATATAAGAATTCGGCTTTGTCTGTCTTGGATGATATATAACTTAACCATTCATTTGATGGATGAACTTCGGGTGAGCAGGGTTTGTTGAGTAGGTTGAAAATCAAAGAGCAATGATTTCCACACACCCCTCCCCCAGCTTCCAGACAATGATCCATGAGTATTAAATCTCTCCGTTTAATTATGCTATAAGTTGCAGGGGAAAAATGCACACAAAGAAATCAAATGAGGTCTGTGAGGCATTATCTTTCCTATAGTAAGTCAGTGGAGGAAGCTCTCTTGTGTTTGTCAAACATGCACATAGGCACGTGTGCTTGCAGATGAGTGTAGATGTTTAGCAGTGTGTCCAAAAGCGAGCTTCATGTTTCATGTCATGTGTGGAAAACACAGAACAAAAATCTCTGGTAGGCTGTGAGGTACAGAGAAGTTAGACTCATGTAACTGAGCTGTGGAGAGTCCTTGACAGAAGTATCACTACATACACACTGCACATTTTTCATTTTCATCAGTGCCTGTCAATGGCAGCTGATGGAGATGGTACTGCTCTCAATAAATTCTTGCCTGACCCACTGTAGTCATGCTTATGTGAAACCAATAACCTTTTCTCTCTAAATCAGACTTTTGGAAGGTCCTCTGTCAAACACAGGATTAGGCCTTAGCATATTAGGGGAAGGCTTAGATCCAGAGGTGGCTTCAGAAGTTGGGTTACATGAAACTGAGCATTGCAGCAGACCTCTGTGATGGGCAACCAACAGAGAATGTTACTGTGATGATTACGAGGCTCACCTCCATAAGGGTCTAAGCCAAATCACTCTGGGTAGTAGCTAATGCCAGTTGTTCACAAGACCAGAAAAACAAAAGCTGAGTGTCTCTGGTGTGGTTGACATGCTAAGTGGGATGGCTCTGATTTAAGCAATGAGCCTCATGTGAAGAATTAGTACAACTGGACGGCACACTTTGTGTGAATTTGGCTGAAGGACTCTGGTTTTTGGCTGGGTGTTTGGCAGAGATGGAATGGAAGTGCTGTGAGCCAGGTACACAGTGCTGCCCATCTGCACAACTTCGAACTGTGCCAGTTAGTTGCCTTACGCTGGGTTGTTGGAGGAGTGATCATCATGGTTAAACCCTCGTTTAACTTCCTCTTGTCGCTCTCTCACCTATTCTGAAGCAGGTTCTGTGCATGGCTTCAGAACTTCAGACATGGCTGAAAGCTGTCTGAAGTTGGTTGTGTTTCAGGTATTGGTGACCAATAATCATGTATTGGTTCACCAAGTAATCACCTTTTATGTGCTGAAAGGGTGCAAACTTAGAGGAATTCAGGTATCTTACTTGCAAGTCCCTCCAGCAGATGTACTGGATATTCTAACCACAAGCAAGTGTAGAAAAGCTTGATGGGGGGGGGAAGGAACACACAAAAAATAGTGGTTTAAAAGTTCTGAATTAAATACAAGTTGAAAACTGGAGCACAGCAGCAACACATAGTGCAGAAGCAAAGAACAGCCAAGTTAAATGCTTTCTTATTTCTGCCCTTACTGAAGTTTGTGGAACTGGTCTCTGTGCTTCAAGTTACGCATGCAGCAGGTGCATCTGTGTGACTAGTTGTATGCAATGGGATGAGGCTCATTTGTGAGATAATCATGTGGGGTATTTTTTCTCTGTGAAAAAGCCACCGTAATGGAATGGCGCAACAGAAGCTGCAGAGAATTTTCAGCTAATTTCTCCCCATTCCCATTGCTGTTGTGTAATACCTATGTTTTGTGGTTATTGGGTCTGGTCCTGATTCTATGATTCTATATTTCTTGAGCTATTAATTAAAACTTAGTGGTCCCCATGTACAAAACGTAGTAAAAACAAATGCAACATCTCTTCAAGCTAGTTTTGTTTAAATGTATTACAGGTAACTTAATATCATTTGGATTATATAGTTGGAAGTGCTTAAGTGGTCTAACATCCTTTTAGTTATGCTGCTTACTCCACAATTGAAATGAGAAGCAAAGCCTGGGCTATTTCACTTTTGCTTTTATTACTTTATGTGTACCTTTATGCCTTTAGAAATTGACAAAAATGAATGCTGTACAGAGCAATGTTTAATTCAACAAAAACTTCTGTATCAGTCTCTGAAAGTCGCTTGAAAACAGTTCTGATGGGATTAGGTCTTGTTTACTTTTACAGTCCTTTATGTCAAATTGTAATCGTGCTTTCATAGTATTTTTAGTTCTGCTCGCTCAAAAATAAACCCTCATAAAATATCGAAGAAGTTATGTTTGTAACTTAAACTGTTCATTGCAGCAAACCAGACTCTTACATGAAAGTTTTCTGGTTTGGGGGAAGGGGGGAGAGTGTTGATACTTAAAAAGCCCAGCTAACATTTTTAAGTAAATAATTTGATTCTTCAAAGTTGTCATGATTCCAAGGAGATGTCTCTTGCTCAACACAGAGCAGGCAGTGGCTGATCAGCAGGATGCAACAGGGCTGTTTAATGAGGGGTGAAGACAATGAGAGTGCAAAGCCAGCTCGCAGTTGCTTTTTCACAGCTGATAGGCGCTGTTGCAGGTGCATTTTCTTAATGAGGGTTAATTTGTCTCATATTTTAACTTGACAATACTTGGCACTGTTACTATATAGGTTTACTTAAAGAGGTAGAATCAGGGTTTTCTTATGTAAGATTGGGTGTTTGATTTCAAGCCATCTGTTAGTGCTGAATATGAACTAAAGTTATTCAGAACAGTCCCATTACATAGATATTTATGAAAGAAAAAGCCTTTTGGTTATTTTGACAAATTGGAGCAAGGCCAAATTATCCTGGCTTCCCCGGATGTAAATCCTGGGAGACTGAGATAAAATTGAAAAGACTGCTGTTGATCAAGACTTGCTGAGGAAGAACCAGAAACAGCAGCTTGAGTACCACAGAGAGTAATAAAATGGTCTTGTAGTAATGTTCCTCTTCAGCATGTGTTCTTTAGTACTAAGCCATGGCATTCAGTTCAGGAAAACATCAGTTTGGCACAGTGTCCCACCAGCGTTTCCAGTTGAGCAAGGGGGAAACTGTCTGTTTTCCAATTATATTTCCAACGAAGGACCTACAGCCCCTCCTGGAGGAAGAAGCTGTGAGACTGGCTTACACTGTGTTGGATGGGCAGAAGCAAGCTTTACACATTTTCACTTGGGTGCCCATTAGTTGCTACTGCTACTGGCTAGTGAGATGCACTTGCAAGAAGCAATACGCTGTCCTGCTGGCTAGCCTACTGTCACATTAGAACGAGAGGGGTTTGCATGAGTGTGAGCTACAGGCCTGCCTTAGGTTTAACAAGATCACCCTGTAAAGTTTAATTGTAATTGTAAAAAAACCAAAAAGGTAGCTCTTCTGCAGTTGGTTATTAAGCATCATGTGTAAATTATCCATTGTTATCCTACTGTACTTCATAGCCTTTTAAATCTCATATGCCCCTTGTATCGACTGGTTTTCATCCAATATGAGCTCTCATGAATGAGAAATGCTGAAGTACTGGGTTAAAAATCAATTCCATCCTTCTGAAATATTACCTCTATGCCAGTGACTTCTGCTTCAGGGAGTCTAGTTCAATATCCTATCTTACGCTCATATAGATGACTTCTTTAGCTTTCTTATTTCTGGAACATGCAAAGGGATATTCCTACTATTGTAAAGTAAATAACACCAAAAAATCAATGAGGGAAAAGGGTCCTTGATCTCTCTGGCAATTGGCAAGGGAATTTAGAGCTTTTTTCCTCACTTATGATCTGATCCTGGTGAGTAAGAACCAAAACACACCATTGCCATGATATTTATACAATAAGCTAGTGACTTTAGTTTGGTCCGTAATAGATACTCATGGAAGAAAAAGCAGCATAACTGCTGAAATATGAGCTGAGAGTCTCAGTGAGGAGGCCAACAACAAAATCAATGAAGATATGTTATGCTCTTTCTCACACTTCAGACAGAGCCCTTCTGGTTCCGCAGGTAGGCAGCACAGGGTGGTGTGTGTCCACTGGCATTTGCAATGTTATTACAGACGTGCAGGTACAGAATTGCTATAAAGATTTCCATGTTACAAAAGTTCTTATCTTATTCAATCACTATGTTGTCTTTAGAAGTGGGTTTTAATAAGGAAGTGGCTGTGTAATAAATATAGATTAGAGTAACGGGATGCTATTGAGGGATACTTTGCTAGATGTTGCTTATGGTGGGGTACAGTGTTATGGTAGGACAATATCGTGATAACGAATAAAGTGGGTGGATATTTGACAAGGGTTGTTCTTAATTCATATGATACATTATTCTTTTTCTGACTTACTCAGAATCAATCTTGAAAATGATCCCTCAGTTCTATTGAGAGACTGATTTGAGCAGTGCCTTTAGCATCTATGTCTGCATCTACACATGCAGATACGTTTTCTATCAATGGGAATCACAGCCTTACTTGAGGAATTGTATGGAGAAGATAACGCATGTGCTGCAGTCTAAATTAACAGCCCAAGCACTCAGTTATGCAGAAAGAACTAGGAAGGTTCCTTGATAGAGTCAGAGACTGGATGAAAACTGAGAATAAAGGGAATTTTGATCAGTCACAAGGATTAAGGCAGAGGAAACAGTTTAATAAGGTGGGATTTTGAAAATACGGGTTTTTCAGGGCCTCAGTTTTTGAAAGGAATTAATGCCTGTAGAGTAAGAGCTGCTATTCCTCCTCACAGACTCAGTTTCCACAGCGCTCCTATGGTCTGTGAGGCCACAAATTCAAGAGACAGTGGGGTATGAAGATACTTGCTCTTAAACCAGAATCATTGATCAATCGAAATTTAACTTAAAGACAGAATAAAACAAAACAGCCACAGAGCAGCAACATTTATAATGACTTAAGAACAAGGAATGCTTGTGGCTCCACCTCTTATGTGCAAGATACTCATAGAGAGGTGAGTGGTGTCAGTAACATGGGCTGGAGTGGGCTGCAGGAGTTGTTAGTGAGGATCTAAAAAGACAAAGTGATGTAAGATTGACAGCAGCACAATTGCATTCTGTGTGCTTCCTTCCAGCTTCTGCACCTTCTGATGCGGTTGCACTGCTCCCAGTTGCAGAGCTGGGTGACATGGGTATTTCCATAACACACTTTTCTTTGGGATAAACATACCCAGTGCTTATATGAGAAATCAGCAGGTTTCCAGAGCTAGTTTTGTAGACTCCCAAGTGCTGAGATAAGTTAACTTTATATCTGCCTCACCAGGAGAACGATAAACACGAATCTCACTTCTAACTGAAACCAAATAAAAATCATTGCTCCCTTGTAGCATTTGGGGTGCTGACACTAATCTTGAGAAGCATATCCAAACAAGAGTGTAACTCTCAAATCAGATTATGATGAGGTCCTGCTCAGAATGGTACTGGACTTCCAAATAAAATACAAATGTTATCCTGCTGATGTTAAATAATTTGATGATAAGTGGAGTGACTCTTAAGGTACTCTCAGTTTCAGCTGGTTTTGAGAAAAGAGGGTTTTTTCATAGCCTATGAGCAACTTCGTATGTTTACTTTGCAGATGGTAAAATTTCACTTTGATGCATCGTATCCGTGTTCTTGAAAGATGTGTTCTTAATGCTTAGTATTTTATGTGCATACATAATACCTGATGCTTCAGGTACTATGCTTAACCTTGATGTTTCATGTAATACATTTTTAAGCTACATTCTTGCTCTTTATAGTGATTAAATTTCTGATAAACTTGCTGGTGAATAGTGATATTTTATTTTTAGTAGTAAGTTTCCAGAGCTTATTTGATGTATGATTAATAGCACACATGCTGGACTGCCCTACTGCTCATAATCTAGTTTATTTTGATTAAATGTGGAGTCAAGATTTCTCATTAAGCAAAGTTCTGTCTCTCTGAATTACAGCCTGCTTAGCCGTCTTCTCTACCCCTTTGTAGGAAGCTCACATGTGGCTTAGTAAACAATGAGGATCTTATCTGTAATCAGACACCCTTCCATCCCATTACAACTGTCCTCATGGTTTTCATGCCTGATACAGAAAGTGTTGGCACTGCCGTGCAAAAAAACCCTCTCAGATGCTCTGATGCCTTCATTAACCCTTTAGGAGAAGGTTTGAGAGGGCTTTGGAGATTTTCATACACATAAAGAGATGATGCACTTGCACACACAAGTTGTCTATCTTTGGAGATTAACACAGTTTGTGCTTTTGTGTTTAATAAAGCTATGGTCACCATATATGCAAATGGATCATTAGCTGTATTTGCTTGTATTTTATTTTAAGTATGTACTTAAGGAGATACATGTTTGGTTTTACCTCAACCATTTTATTGTTGGTAACAGAGGTTTCTATGTACAATTTGTGTGTGTGTGTGTGTGTGTGTGTTGTTTCTGAAACATTTTATTTCCAGTGCTGTTGTGGACCAAAATATGTGAGATACCTGGCAACTGATACTCTGTCATGGGTTCAGCAGCAGCAGTCATTTTTCTCCTTCTTGGTAGCTGGTGCAGTGCTGTGTTTTTGATTTTGGACCTGGGAACAGCACTGATAACACCAGTGTTTTCAGTTACTGCTTGGTAATGTTTTGGTCTGACCAAGGACTTTCTGAGTCTCATTCTATGCCAGGGAGGAGGGGGAGCCAGGAGGAAGCAGAGACAGGACACCTGACCCAAACTGACCAAAGAGGTTATTCCATACCACAGCACGTCACGTCCAGGATGTGAAAACAGGGAGCAGAGACCAGGGAAGGCTGTGGTGGTGCACTGGGAGTGCACGGCATGGTCAGGTTTTTGGGGCTGGGGGGTTCACTGCTGGGGGGTGCACTGGCTGGGTCGGGCTTGGTGAGCAGTTGTATTCTCTTTCTTTGTATTTCTCCTGTATTATTATTGGTGGTAGCAGTAGTGATTTGTGTTCTACCTTAGTTACTAAACTGTTCTTATCTCAACCTGTGCGAGCTGAATTCTTTTGATTCTCCTCCCCATACCCCTGGGACTGGGGGAAGAAAGAGAGCAGAGTGAGTGAGTGAGAAAACTGCGTGGGGGGGGGGTTTAGAGACTTAAACCACAACATACTCCTGTTTGAGTTGAAGGGCTGAGTATAATGATTTTGTTTTATAAAACCAATGATGTTTAAACTCAAAATAACTGTTGTTTTTTTTTTTTTCTTACTGAACAATGGTTGTTTTGAATCCTACCGGCTTGAAAGACAAAGACCATTTTTAATAAGGTGGTTTGTTCCAAATGAGCACCATGACTAAAACTCAGGGATTCCTCAGATCCATCCTTTCTTTTTATCTAAACATTTTCTCCGGCTGGAATTGGCAAATTTACATGAAACAGGAGCTGGAATTTGTGAATCTCTGCAAGCCCTATTAGTATTCTTTGCAGATGTCTGCAGGTCACATGCAGTGGGTCTGTGTCCTGGGTTCAGCACTTAAACCACGACAGTCTGAAATGCTCTGTGTGTATGATGTAGCTCATATGTGTAAGCCCAAAGAGGAATATGGTGGCTCTGCTGTACAAGTCTTCGGTGGCCAAGCTGATGATCAGTATGTATAAAACCAGTTTCCACAAGAGCAGCTGGTAAAGAAGGGGTATCCTCATGGTTAAGGCAGTTATGTGACACATGAGACAGGTTCAAGTCTTTGCCTCAAAGTGATAGTAATAGATTTTGGTGTTAGGAGACTTTTATTATTAAAAACCCAACAAACAAAGCCCAACAATAACCAAGCCCCAAACCCCAAACCAAAGCGCAAACAGAAAAACGGAACCAAACCCTATTTGCCCGTGATTCCCACCTAAGCCGTCATGTGGCAAGAAAATCATTTATTTTCCTAGTCGTGCGGTTTCTTTACCTCAGCCCCACCTGCATTTCTGCTGCCACTCAAACATAAGGTGGTGGGAAGCAGGCTGTCCTTTTACTCTCTGCTTGTCCAGCATGGCACACAATGGAAGTTGATGTTTTGGTGGGAAATTCCTGACCAGTTCTTCTCAGCGTAGTGCTAGGGTCTGTCTGAGCTTTCCTATTGTAATGTGCCTCTTGTTTGCCTTTTGAATTTATACAATCCTGACCTGTATTCTGGTTGATGCTTTTCAGAAGTGTAATGCTGTACAGCTTCGTGCATTGCAAAAGGACAATTATTACACAGCTTTGCCTCATTGAATGCAGTAGGTGCAACTAAGATCGTAAATCTCCTAGATGACAAAACATAAAATGTACATGGAAGATCTAATCTATCCTGTTCTGACTGATAAAAAAGAAGGGTCGCTAGTGGGTAGTAAATTAAGACGCAGTATAAAAGTTGTACCTGTAGGTGCTAAATCATTTAACTGTGTCGGGCTCATAGGACTGTCTTTGATAATAACTATGGTGTGGATTATGTGCCATTGGGCTAGGAAAGAACACAGGGGAAGGTCAGCATCTGCCCAGCCTTTCCTGTATAAATAATGGCTTTTGCAGATCCTCATGGATTACTTTAGTTATTTTTGTGATTACACAGTGTTTCATCAGGATATTATCAAAGCGCTGGGCAGTGTGGCAGTGTTGCATACCTTTCACAACAAGGCAGTGTAGGAAATGAGTGGGCAAAGACAGACTTCCTTCACTTTAGGGGTCCAGGGTGTGTTTTACTTAGATTTCTTAAGCTCACAAAGAAAATCACTGAGCTGCAGAAATGGATGTATCTATATATGAACCCATATATCTGAGCCTTTGTGATAAAGGCTATTCTGGGTGTTCCCCCACTCTGCTAGGTGTCCTTTGAGATATATATATATATATATATGTATTTAAGCTTCTAAATCTGTGGTTGCAGAAATACATTGTAGTGTTGGTGTCTAGCAGGCTTGTTCCTCTCCATTATAACCAGTGTCACAAGGCAAGTCCCTGAGCTCTTGCTATGTGTGCAGATGCACAGGTGCATGTACATGGAACACATTGTTAATGTTTGCAAGCCTGACTCAGTAGATTTTGTTTATAATTCTCCCTCTTCACTTTAAAACTGAGTTGTAGCATTTGCCCTTGCAATTGTATTGAAATCCTCACTGCAACAGACTTTCCTGCTGAGCCCAGGCTGCATGCGTGAAAGTAAAGCAGGTGGTGAGCATGCTGTGAGTTGGAGGATTTAGGCAAAGAATGGATTATGTATTTCATTGAAATTTTAAGCTCTTCCTCCCTTCTCTTGGTTCAGAGGCTGGAAATATCAGATAGATCCTAAAACTAAGGTCTTGAAGTTTATGCCTGAAACTTCTACTTCAGCTCAGTAATCTGCCTCCCCCCCCCCCCCCCCCCCCCCCCCCGGTATTTTACAAAGGACTTTGTTAAAACCAGAAATTCACCTTTAAGATTGCTCATGAGGAAATCCTTCTTCGTGAAATAAGCATGTACAGGGTATTGTTTGCTACATAAAGACCCAGTGTTTTGGGCTGCATTTTCCAAAATCTGATACAGAATGACCCATGCAGAATAAAAGAGCTCTCCCACATGCTCTTACTTTGTGACTAAAAGAAGCTGCACAGGTTAATGGGAGTCAAGACCCTTCTGAGTTTGCCACCACTTGCTGAGTCAATTTAGGCCTCAATTATCAAAGTACCTCACAGTACTGATCTAATTCTGCTTCTGCTGACATCGAAAGGAGTTGAGGTTAGCTTAAAGCTAAGTGCCTTTTGGAAAGCTCAGTGCTCGACTCGTGGTGCCTCTGTCCAAACTGTGAAAAGAGAATCATTGTGCTAGGAGAGGCGGGTTCCTTGGAAATGTATGGCTGGATAGTGTGTTACAGAACAGCAGTGTTGAGAGGAGATGGCAGGTTCTCTTCAGTCATCAGAGCAGACAAAATATCCCAGTTTTGATGTACATTGAAGTTTTCAAGGTAAGCTGGTTTAATGCTCTCTGGAAGCAGTGGAGCAAATATGCTATCATATATCATGCTATCAAATATGCTTTTGACTAATTTACCTGCTGAAGGAAAGAAGGCCAGAAACTGTGGAAAAGCTGGGCTTCATCCCATGTCCTGACTCTTCCAAGCCCCCAAATAACGTGAATAACCAATGTCAGCTTGGGAGTATAGTATGAAACCCTGGACCAGCAACATTCCAAAGGGGGGAAACGACTGCAGCCGTGCAGAGTATTACAGTTTTCTGTGAGGTTGTGTGAGTTGTTCATGGCCAGGAATCAGGCATCCAACTGCTTTATGAGCTGTTTTTTGTTGCTGCATATGGGGAGAAAAAGTGAGCTGCTTTCCTGCTGAGCAGTGAGGTGAGAGCTGTTGGAACTCTGCCGAGGAGGTGGCAAGGATGGAGCAGAAGGGTTCTCCTCCTGGGGCTGCAGCTTGGGCCACATCCAAACTGTCTAAAGTGAGACATAAATGTGGTTTGTCAAAAGCATGGCCAGGGTTCTTGTGCACAATTCTTACCTTAGTTTGGGGTTGACAACAGAGTGTCCCAGAGAGAGGGTTTCACTTGGGATCAATATGAAAGGTTTGGATTGCTTTGGGGGCATTGTGCTGCAAAGGAAGTGTAAGTTGTGTCTGTAACTTCAACAAAGTTGTCAGCTTGAAATGTCTTCTGAAAAAAAACCTTATCAAAGCAGAATGCTTTCTATATATGAAGCAGTGTGGTTGGAGTTTCAATTCTTTCAGGCATTTCTACTATCAGTGTTTTTAAAAAGAGATGTTATAAAATTTTGAAATGAGTAAATATTTCCTTGCAGGTGTGCTTGTGTAGAAAGGGAAGGTGAGAAGTATATGGGGGGTGGAAATTGCTTCAGCATCCAACACCTTCTGAGCCCCCTTCATTATTCCATTTGTTTTGGGAGGGGAGATGCTTCATGTCGGATGCTTTTGTGGAATGAAATCAAGGGGTAAGAAATGAACACCTAGAAGATAATCAGAGCCAGGTCAGGACGATCATGTCGCTCCATGTTGATATCTCTCCTAATAAACAAAAGCAAAATGAATTTGTCTGTGGCTGATTCATCTGTGGCATCAAGTTGAATCCTGGCCTCCTACTGATGCTCCTTCCCCAGCAGCAGCAGCAGTGTCTCAGGTCAGTCACAGAGCAGCAATGCCAGGTCATGGTGGGTGTTTTGCTGATGCCCCTGTGGAGGTTTGTAGGGATGTGAAGGCAGGATGGGCTGTTCTAGGTCTGGCTAATGCTAGCACCCAGAGCTCTATTTTGCTTTGCCTTTGGTTTAAACAGGCTGGTGTTAGTGTTACAGCTGTGTTCTGTGCATTGTGACACTATAACAGTGAAAGATCTGTCAGCATTTTCAGGAAAAGGTGTTAATTTCAGGCACTTACAGCTCAGCAATAAAAATTTGCTTCCAGCAGGAATATGAAATACAAGTGCTTAGTAGTGGTGTTAATATTTATGCACAATCTTTCATAACAATGGCTTAGCAATTTAAAAGTGATTTCAGCTTCACGCTCTTCTCTGGCTGCACCTCGGAAAGTTGCTTTTCTCACTGGGTGTATGGGCACCAGGTATATTTCATGCTAGTGAGGACAATTTGTCTACAGGGAACAGTCATTTCTTAGCTGAGAATCCAAAATTATGGATACCAGCAATTATAGCAATAACTACCAATTCGGTGTTAAACTTCTTACAGCTTTCATCGCCATGTCTCCCCGTTGTGGCTGAGCGAGGATCCTTTTGGGAACAAAACCAAAAAAAGCACCAACACATGCTGCATGGAATAAATTCCCTTTCTTACTCCAGTAAGAAGTTTGTTTGGCTGAGTCTTCCAACATATTTGCTTTGCTTGGGAGTTTGCCAAAGGTTTTTGTACTTATTCTTTAGTTTGCATCACATTCTCAAAGTTGTAATGCTAATTTGGTGTTTTTTCACGTCAAAACGGTAATATTTTTCCAATATTTAAAAAAAAATCTTTTAAAAATCTCTTGCCATTTGAAGGAAATGGCAGCAGTCAATCTTTAGGAGAGTCTTACATTGTGAAGGACTATTAATTGCATAGAGATTTGTTGGGCAGAGCCTCAGCTGTTCCCCAGTATGGATATCTCAGTTTAGCCCACCATGGAAGATAATGTCTGCAGCCAAGTGTGTCATAGAAGCATAAGGGAATCTTTCCAACCATGACCATTATTTCATATTATTAATATTAGTACCTGAATTTCAAGTACAGTATGATTTGGGTGAAATGGTATTTAGTTACTACTTACAGTAGTGCTATGGTCAAACTGAGACCTGTGATGCAGGGTAATATATAAGAGAAAGAACTTGGCTCCTAAGTAGCGTTACTGACCAATTGCAGTCAATGGATGTTTTGAGATCTTCAAGCTGTGATGTGGCACTTTATTTCCAATCACCCAGAACCAAGGATGGCTGAGTTTGAGCAATGGTTCATCTCTCAAGTCTGGAGGGTTAATGCAGCTTATAGAGAAGTCAGGTGTCTCTTGGCAGAATTTCCCATCATAGCTTCTAGTTCTGCAGATGCCCATTTGGGATAACCTCAGAACTGCACAGAAATCAGGTTTTGTGGTCCTATGTCTCCTGTTAGAGATGCAGCTTCTGGGGAGCTGCACAGGTACCTGTCCTGGTTTCAATGAGACCTCCTGTGCAAGTAAAGACCTTTGGGGTGTTTGGGGTTTTGGAGATTGCTCTGCAGCCCTATGGCTTCTACCAAATTTGGGGTTGGCAAAATATCCTGCGTCCTTGTCTCTCTGATCAATTTTTTCTCAACTGCTTGGCATGTTCCTTTCTCTTTACCCTTTCTATGTAGTAAATCTTGCTCTTGCTGACAGCCCTGGTAATTGCCTTATGTAGAATGAAAGTCTTCTATTCTCTTTCTCTATTTTTATAGTATGCAGCCTTCCACAGCTAAGTTTAAAGGGACAGAAAAATTCATGGTGTTTGCAGTAAGAGCATGCTTTATGCTTGCCTGCTGCTAAAGCAGAGAGAATACTGCCCTGATATGGAGATGTCAGGGGCACAGGCCTGTATCTAAGGCAGTAAATGTTTCTTTTATTTCTTATTCCACTTTATGCTGGCTGCTATTAATTTTAAACTTTTCTTGGCATTTGCAGCAATAAAAAGGATAAAACCCTGAGGCTTTGTTCTGCTTCTGTACCAAGCCTTCAAACTTCAAATGAGACTTTGGCATATTCTGCTTTCAGAGAAAGCCAGGCTCTCTTATAAATACATGTAAGCATTGGGACACCACTGCCTTCAGGCTGAAGGTATTATCTATTTCTGATGAACTCCATACAGAGTATGCCCAATGTGGATGAATGGAGGCAAATGTCCAAGCCTCTTTATATAAAAAGATCCATCTTCCAAACTCTGATGATACTCTCCAACTGTGGCATTAACGCTGCTTTGTGGTTTTTACCTACAGCTCTCTGAGGTGCAACAGGTAAAGAACTTGTCTTTGGTTACAGCCCCTGGTGCAGAGGCTGTGCCTTCAGTGTGCAGCCTGAGCTGGGAGAGGGTTGTGCACTGTGTCTGGTGATGCATCCCGAGTGCCCTGCGTACACCAGTGCTGTGGACTCTGTGTCGCAGGACATGCGGTATCGCAAGGTTCAGCTCCAGGAATTCTGCTTTATGGTGATTCATTTTCAACTTGGCCCCACTTTAACAGAGAAACCTTAGAGCGCCCAGGGAAAACAATGACATGCTTGCTGCTCTTGATTTTGTGGGTTGATTCGTGTACGTCAGGATTCCAAAGACTCCACAACTTGAGCTTAAATGACAGAATACGTGGTGCTTGGCAGTGGTACATAGGGCTGGAAAGATAAATCCAATTGTATTTAACTGTGAGATGTATTTCCACAGCCTTTGATTTAATCACTGGAGTATTGACAGGAAGGTTTGGCTCAGTACTTCCCCATTTAGCTGTGCTATTTGGTTACTAGACTGGAACAGCATACAGCAGGTATTGTCATGTTAGTGAAAGGCATCCCACAGAAAGTTCTGCTCTGGCACGCAGTCTGAACAACGAAGAAATAACAATTCCTTGCTTGACCAAAGACCGTTCATGAAGTTGGGCTTGCTGGAACGTGAAGGGCTTTGTAATCATCTCTTGTGAATATGTGATAGACTGCTCTTCTGACTGTGAGAACTGTACTGCTCAGGGCTTGGCACCCCTAAGCCCTCTCTAGTCTGCAATGTGGGCACAGTTTTAAATGCTGACACTGTCTGGAAGCTGAGAGTGAGAGCCAATTTGGTGTTGCTCGTCCTCTATATTGTATTAATTGCAACCCTGTAAGTAAATATTTGCTATGTAATTATGTAGCAATGATGAACATGAATTTACTGTCCAAGTTTCCAGGAGACTTTTAGCCAAGATGCTGCTTTATTTTGTCTTGGGGGGCAGAAGTGGAAGATTCCTTTTTCTGAAGTGCTATTTTCATTCTGCTCTGTATAAATAAGCAAAGAAATGCTCCGCCCTTTTTTGACATGACACCAAAGAGGATCTAATCTTCATAAATCTTTTCAAGGGTGCCTAAATTTATTTATGGTTGGTTTAGTTCAGTTTGCATGCCATAGTGCTGTCTTCTGTTAAACAGCTGATACACCACCCAGCTTTTCACATTAATCACTGCACTCTGTGCTCAGTTCTCCCAGCTGAAGAGCTGTCTATTGAGCTGCATTAACCACAGCCAAATGTCCTGATTTTTTCTGTTGGTTGGTTTAGCCAGTGGTTGATAAGCCTGTGGCTGATATTGCACCAGCAAAGGTAAGTTTTGATAGCACATTGATATATTTGTCATTTTTTTCTCTAATTCCTTAACAGAAATCATAATTAACATGGGGGTTTGTTCATGAATTTAAGATTTGTCAGTAATAGACTACAAAAGCTGCCTTGATTGGAGCACTATGATTGCCCTTTGTTTTCAGAATCTTGCTTCCCACCCTGTTTCAGCCCCAAGTCTGCCCTGGGTCTCTCACCCTCATTTCCTCCTTAACTTCTGCCATCTTTTCAGCTTCCCCTTCCTTTTTTGGCCTCAACTCTCCCCTTCCCCTTCTGGATTCAACTCTTCCTTTGGCCTCCTCTCTGTCTTGGCCCCCCTTCCCTCCCCTTGGCATACACCCTTTCCTCAGCCTCCCAACCCCTGTTGGCCTCAACTCTTTCCTGGATTCCCACCCCCTGTTGGCATCACACACCCTGTTGGCCTCTGTTTTATTCTTGGCCTCAGTCACTATTAATCTTATCATTTTTCCCAGCCCCTCAACCCTGTCAGCCTTCAACACCCCATCAGCCTCTGTTTCCCAGCACCCCAGTCCCAGTGAGAATCCCACACCCTGTGGGCCTCATACCCCCATTCAACCTCCACCTTTCTCCTGGCCTCCCACCCCTGTCAGCCTCAACATTTTTCCCACACCCTGCCAGCCTCCTACTGCCTGTCAATATCCACTTCTTTCCTGGCTTCCCAGCCCATGTCAGCCTCCTACCCCCTATTGGCCTCCAGTATTTTCTCATCTCCCACCCCCTGCCTGCCTACACTTCACTCTGGTCTCCAGCTCCCTGTTGGCCTGCAGTTTTTCCCAGCCCCTGTCAGCCATTGAATTCGCCCCTCAGTCTGCTGCCCTCAGTGGGTGCGGGCCCTGTACTGCCTTTGTCTCGCTGTGTAAACAGGTCCCTAGTATTGCAGTTCAGGCTGTTTTCCAAACCAGGTGATGACTGTTTCGGGAGAGTGTCCAAAACCTCACAGACATTGCATCCTTTTCTCATTTTGATTAGGAAAAAAAGAATAACCTTGAAAGACTCCCAACTTCATGGCGCTGCTGGCACTGAGGTGTGGAGACGGGCGTAGGTGAGCTCAGCTGGCTGGGATGAGCTGCGTGGTGTGGACACAGCTCTGCCACAGCTCCATGCTCTGTGGGACCTTCCTAAGGGAGACAGTAGAGCAGCTCTTTGCAGCAGGAGCCTTCTCATGGCTCTCTGGAAGCAGGGTGGCTTCCTCCACACAGGTGGAGCTCCCTGTGTATGTGTTGAGAAAGGCTTTAATTTCTTTACTTCAGATAAGAGGTGTCAGCACTGCTGACTGTGAATGTCTGGTTAGAGTTGGCCCCAGTCCCTAAATCTGGCCCTGTCTCACCTAGACTTCACCACTGAAGTTCCCTGCATCTGTGCAGCTCTGCCTCTGAGTCTGTTTTAATATCTTTAAATACTGTATTCCTTTTCTAATATTTAGATGTGTCCTTATGTCCATCTTTTAAGTGCTACGATATCTAGCCTTGTGTCGTGGTTTAAGATTCTATAAGTCACGCAGTTTTCTCGCTCAGTCACCTCTCTTTCTTCCCCTAGTCCCGTCTGGATGGGGAGGAGAATCGAAAGAATGCAACTTCCACAGGTTGAGATAAGAACAGTCCAGTAACTAAGGAATAACATAAACCACTGCTGCTACCACCAATAATAATGACAAGGGAAATACAAGGAAAGAGAGTACAATTGCTCACCACCTGATACAAAGCCTGACCCAGCAGCAAACCCCCCCAGTGCACCCCCCAACACCCTTCCGGGTCTCTGCTTTCTGTTTTCACATCCTGGACATGACGTGCTGTGGTGTGGAATACCTCTTTGGTCAGTTTGGGTCAGGTGTCCTGTCTCTGCTTCCTCCCAGCTTCCCTTCCTCCCTGGCATAGCATGAGACTCAGAAAGTCCTTGGCCAGACAAAACACTGCCAAGCAGTAACTGAAAACACTGGTGTTATCAGCGCTGTTCCCAGGCCCAAGATCAAAAACAAAGTGCTGCACCAGCTACCAAGAAGGAGAAAAATGACTGTTGCTGCTGAACCCAGGACACTTTGCTGTATTATGAACAATAAATGCTCCACTACTTTGTATTTGCACACACAACAAGATATGTAAGGCACTATTTTGTGTATTTACGTGAACTCCTAGAAATGATCAGTAGGGTAAAGACGTGCAAGTGATTTGGAGCTGTACTTCCCTCACATACAGCTGACAGTGTTTTTGAGTCTACTTTGATAGTCTCTTGGGGGTTTGAGTTACTTGCCTCTGTGAAACCAAACTGTGCGACTTGTAAGGACAGTGCAGCTGTGAAGGGCTTCTGCCTGTTCCCACAGAAAACAGTCCTGGTGTTTCTCTTCACCCATGATGTGCAGTTCACATTCCATGTAGTAAAGCTCCTGTCTTGTTAGCTACCTGCTCAGCAGCGAAAGGGTTGTCTAGTAATGAGGCGATCTGCAAATCCTAGATCACATACAACTATTACCTGAATGAATAGCCAAAATGATTCATTAAAAATACACAAACAAATGGCTGTAGAGCAAGAAAGTCCCAACTATTTGTTCTCCTAGAATTCTTAGGAACACAGTTTTCGATAAGGTGCCTGAACCATCTTCTGGAAATGGGAGAGGAAGGACAGGAATCCTCCTGTGTTTGAGAAAAAAGCACAACAGCAGACATTGCCCTGCTGTAGCTCATGGGGGGTGTTGCTTTAATCCATAAAGCACACATATTCATATTCCAAAAGGGCATAATGATTTCATGATAACAGTTCTCCCTGGAGTGGCCTTTCTGGTGTTTTAAAAGCATTTCTTGTGGAGAAAAATCTCTATTTTTGGTGCTGACGGCTTTAAAAATATCGAACAATAGTCTCAACTGAGATGATAGTGTTTCACAGAGATTGAAGCGGCTCTTCAGCCTTTGCTCTTTCCAGGTCGGGGGGGGGGGGGGTAGGAGAGGGGAAAGAAATTCTTTATGTAAAGACTAATAAAATACAGAACTTCCAGCATCAGTGCTTGTCAGGTCCAAAGAGAAGTGATTCACAGTTTTCTTTTAGGAGGCCAAACTGTGGAGTTCTCTTTGATCAGAATAGCTTCCTCTGTAGTGCTCTGTCAGGTTCTTGCAGGTGCTTGAGCAGCCTGTGAGGGCAGTGAGCAAGACAGAGAGTGACATTTGCTTCTTGAGGGAGGGGTTGTGCTGAAAACCTGTGTGTTGTGGGTGGTGAGCTTCTCGCTTTCTAAACAGCACACAAAGCATTGCAGCATCGGTTTTTGGATTTGAACACATCTTCTGCAGATATGAATCCTCAGATGATTACAATGCGTTATACAAAACTGGTTCAGCTGTTGTTGTGATGCTACCGGAGAGTTTTACTTTGACAGGCTTTTGAAAGCACATTTCAGAGCTCAGAATTTATTATTCTATTATTTATTATTCTATTGCTTTTCAAGTGAAAGAATTTATATACACATTTCCTGAAGTTGTTTTGTGTTAATTCTTCTGCTATTCAGTGATCTGCCATTCTCCAGTGCAAACAGTATGCATACAGAACTGCATAAGCGAGTGGGATTCGCTTTGGCTGGGTACTTTCCACATTTCCTATATCCCAAAGAGATTGGGATGTAAATGCACATGGTGATCTTGGCTGGCCTGAGTTGCTGTGAGGAGTCTGGAGTCCTGTACGTCTTTCACCACTAGATTAAATTGCCCTTCCATTCTGGGGGAGGTGAAATACGGGTGGTGCAGCAGTTGTTTGTGTTTGTTTTTAATAACAAGCTTTCAGGCAATAACAGGCAGGCAGTGTCAGCCTGATGTGTTCTGGTTTGATTTCAGGCATTACACAAGGGAGCAGACTATTTTCACATCTCCCCCTAGAGCTCTTTAGCAACAACAGCAGCAATAATAATAACAGTTCAGGTTATTAAAAAAAAAGAAAAGAAAGAAGAAAACATCACACCAGTTGCCTTAAGGAGTAGCACAAAGCCATGGTGAAGGCCCATAGAACCGGGCATCTTTGCTCCCAGTGTAAGAACAGTGCATGTAAATAACAATATACAATAGCATGGCACAATGAACATTTGTGATATACTAGGAGAAATAGATAAAAAATATTGGGCTTTTCGCCAAAAATATCACATTCTCAACCCTTCTTATGTATGAAAATTCATTTTGCCTGAGCTTATTAGAACAAGTGCTGAGAGGTATGAAACTGAAGTGAGTCAGGCTAATGCCCCGGGTGGCTACCTGGAAAAAGGCAATGAGTGTCTAGGCTGAAGGGATGGGCTCAGGGGTTTGAGGGATGACAAATGTCAATAGAGGGAAGAGCTGATGCCTTTTTAATGGGAGAAGGGTCAGTGGGTTGGCAGGCAGAACTGATGAACTGCCAGTATAATATGCTGCGTGTAACACAGGGGCCGTGCCAGGTCTTGTGTTTTAAGAGCACAGTGTCTGTCTCCAGGAAATGGCACAGACTTACCTTTTTTCTGAGTCTCAGACTTGCCATCTTATATAGCTTTAGTTAGATCTTTTCTTTTCTTCCTGTGTCTCTTTTTTAATCTAAAATGATTAAAAAGAAAGCCTCTAGGCTCTTTTGTGCTGGAAATCTCAAGCGGGCGCAATGTTGGATTTCCTGGGTGGTTATCAGGTGGTGTGTTTGTATGGTGCCGGAGAAAGGAGGTTAAAAGAGGAGTTCAGGAAAGGGGGAGCAGTGCTGGAGGGAAGAATTGTGCAAATCTTCTGTGCTCTCTCAGCAAAGTTTGTATGAACATTACATCAGAACAGAAGCAGCAGAAATGAAACTTTTATCAGGCTGGAAGTGGCATTCCAGAAATGTTGAGTGTGTGACCTTATTTTTTCCATTCTGAACCAGATGTGGAGATAAGTCTTGGACTGGAAAAAACATAATCCTCTAATTGTGTAGCTAGGGAGGGAGGGGGAAAAAATGGTATTACAGTGGATGGAGCCAGGTGCAGAGCCAGTTGTGGCAGACAGTGGAAGGTTCTTCTAAGTTTTAAGCTGTCATCTGCATCCCTGATGCCATCATAGGCAGAAGATATTCTTTCATCAGCAGTTATCATGCAAGCGTTTTGCATTGATTCGGCTGAGCTGACTTTTTCAGTCTTTGAGGCAATAGCTACCAAAGAGTTAAAAGAAACCTTATTTTGCGGTGAATACATGGCGGGTAGCTGCACTGTCAGCTGAGAATTATGCTGATGGAAAGGACATAAGAAGCAAACTTGAAGTGTGCACATTAGTGAGCATGGTCGTTGGTTAATTAGTGTTTAACATGTATAGTGGTATGATTCAAAGGCCCTTGAAGATCTCTCTGTCTCCATTTCCACTGCTGGGCATTTTGCCTTATATGAAAACAGTTCCAGAAATGCAGGTTGTGCTTAAAACAGGCAATGTGATTTTTCAGATTGAGAGAAGCAAAAAATGTCTCTTTGTTTCTTTCTTCTTTTAACCTTCCCCTTGTTCTTCAAAACAAGGCATTAATCAATGGCAATAGAAACTGCTGCTGTTAGGGCTGTCAATGTTTATAGCTTTGGGTTTAATAGCAAGGACATAAATATATACTTTTCATTACATTTTTGCTGTTATTTGCTCATCATCCACAGTATCTGATATTATCATAACTCTTTGGTTGAAGCTATTAAAGTTATGGTTTGCAGCTCACACTGGCATGAAGCAGACAGAGAGCCATAAAAGCAAAAAAGCCTCATAGATTAAGATTCAACTATTAGGCAGGATGGGTTGTTTTCTCACTATTCACATAACAGCAACTCTAATCTTGGTAGATAGTATTTTTAACCTTTCTTTCTTATCCTGCCCTCTCCCCCCAGTAAGATTTCTGATTGTCGCACTCCACTCGGTGCTTGTGAGGCAATGCCTGGAGAACTGTGTTCAGTTCTGGTCTCTGCAGTTCAAGACAGACACACACAGACTGGGGAAGGTCTTCACAAGGAGGCACATGGAGAAGGCAAGGGGCAATGGGTACAAGTTGCAGCAGGAGAGGTTTCCTCTTGGTATAGGAAAGACAGTTGTTACAGTGAAAACAATCACCCCAGTTCTGGACTGTGATAGTAAAGCTTCACTGGATCACTTATTTAGAACAGTGGAAGATCTTTGCTGAGAAACTTTGTCTCTCTGTATTCAGCCCTGCCTGGGAAACTCCTCCACTGGGGCCCTCCCCATAAGCACTTTATCTTTATTGGGAGGACTCCTTGCTGTCAATACTTTGGCCTCCTTACAAGTGAGTGGGTAGAAAGACAATGAATTAATAGGACTAGTTTATCAATTAAAGATTGCCAATAAGAAAGCCTCAGTTGAGACTTGTCAGGATTAGAATAACCTGAGATGGTGACTTCATGGGTATAAATCATTCATCTTCTGGCAGAAGATGCCTGGCTTCCTTCAGCTATGGCTGGAAATTACTAGCCAGAAAGTCTAGATCTAATTCAGATCTGGTTTTAACTGTGCCAGTTCTTGTGGTGTTGGAGGCTCTGTTAAGGTATGGCCTAATCTTTCTGCCGTAGGAGGAAGGATCTACATTCATAAGGGCCTGATCAAAAATCCACTACCTTTAGTGAGTTTTGAACTAACCTCTGAGGACTCCCAGCCATTTCATACCTTGTCTCAGTTTAAATCTGTTTATCCAATGTATTTCAGCGTATAAATTTACAAAGAGTACCAGTGCTCTTTCATCTGTCCCCCTTCAGAATTAGTCAGTCAGCTGCTGGCAGAGACTTACTTTTGCTGGGTTTTCCCAGCTTTCTGCAAATAATCCAGGCTTATCCTTCAATAGCATAACTCTGTGTCAGAGCATTTGAAGATTTATTTTAGTATCTAATATTCCATGTGACTATCAAACAAAATAAAACATCCTTTAAAAGAAGTCTTTATACGAATCTAATTTTATTCCTCTCCAAAGAAGTAGCAGCTTCTGAACAAGTTTGATTTGTATTTCAAGTAAAATGTTATTCTTTTTAAGCTGCTAAATGCTTGTAGTAACTCTGCTTCACAAAAAGGAGCCAGAAGTGAATGCATTTCCCATCTCCCTTTGTAGCAATGCACTTACTGCTTTTAGTCGTCTGAACTGGTACATTAAGAGTATCTCAGACTATGGGATCCTTAAATCCTTGCTGACCCAAGTTCTATCCCCTGTGATGTCTGCGCTTTGTCAGCAAAGCAAGCTCCACTGCATCAGGGTTTTCCAGTGTGCCTGTGTGTATGAAACAGTCACTGTTCCTAGATTGCACTGAAGGCTGCAGCCACCCTTTGAGGCAGGATGTTGTCGTTGTTTAATCTCAGATGTTCTGTTTGTGGTTGCTTTCCTGCATGGATGTGCATATACATGTGCACACTTTCATTTAGGTACCATACCCAGCTTCAGTGTAGCGGCTGAGCTTGTCGTTGTCATATTCTATCCCTTATCTTAACCTCAGCCCATTTTTTATTTAACCCCAGCCCATTAAGATGAGAGCCTTACACTGAGCAAGACTGGAGCTGTAAGTGGATTCACCCATTCTGAAGGGTCCTCATGACTTTGGTGTGATACATATCTACTGGAGAGAGCTTTATCTGCTGCTGCAGTTTGGCATCCAGTTCTTCTTTTCCTGTTCTCACCAATGGTGTTGCAGCTGAATTTGTATTTCAGTACCACAGAGAGGACATAATTTGCTTTGGAAGAGACTAGAAATGTCTCAGAGGAGAGATGAAAACACTGCATTGTGTGTTCTGGCTCATGTGGTGGTGGTACACATGGGGGTCTGATGTGTCAGCAGTTTCCTTCCCCTCACTCCTGTCTTAAGTCCTAAGTCAGAGAAAGGGTGAAACCTCTTGCGGTCTTGTGAATAACCTGCTGTAGTATTTCCATATGCCTGGTGCTCTGTGCGAGTGAGGGCCTTTGCGTCAATTTTTGAACAAGCATGTTTTTGTGGCCTGTAAGGAAAAGTTTGGTTGTACAGGCGGGAGCAAACAGACAGTGACCAGAGTGCGGCAATTGTTGGCTAAATGAGAAGACTACAGATGCTTTATTCAGTGCCAATGTTTTTTTAGCTGGTCACCTCCTGTTCTGGCTGAATTCCTCTTGACATCTGACCACTGGCTGACAGTCCTGAAGATTTGCCTTTCTGTAGTGAGACCTCCCACAAGGCCACTCCTGAGAGAGGACCCACTTCGGACTGGCCCAAGGTGGGGAAGAATCACAAGCTAACATACAGACCCTGTGACAGGCTTGCAGTTGCTGCCTTTTGTAATGTTCTCTGTTCACTGTGAGTGCTCATTTCTAAAGCCTTTTAGCCCTCTTGCATGGTGTAGCTTCATCAGGCATTAACTGCTTTGGAGCAGTTCTACCTCTGAGGAGGTATATTCAGAGGAGAATAGGGTACCTCTGCCTGGGAATAAATTGTTCCCTTTTGCTTGCCACAACCATTTATGTATTTGATGAGCAGAAGAGGTCTACCTGGTGTATCAGTCTTTAGAGAGTATTGACTTACCTTTCATGGGAAAGTGCTGTTTGCATTTGTGAGCATCATTGGAGTGAAGATTCTTAATTTGGTCCAAATGGATTTAAAAGACTTTGTTAGCACTTTTTCAGATGAGTGATGTGCTTGATCACTGACCTTGTAGGTGTAAGTCGTGTTCCTGTTTGTTTTAACGAGTTTTGCTGCCTGAACTGATCAACCAGGAAAGTGACAAAGAGGTGAGAGATGTTTGAGGGGTTGCTGGCATAGTCAAAGGAAAAAGGAGAATATTATGAAGTACTTTGCTGAGTGCCTTGCTGCTGCTTGTGGGTTGGCACATAGGTAACCTGAGTTGGAAGCAAGTCTCCTCCTCCTACAGTGGAGAGGATGGAAGTCTGAAGTGCATTTTTAAGGCCACCTTGTTGCCTCAGATGTTGGTGATGACTTGAGGTTTAAAGCTGTGCTGGGAATACACAAGCCCTTTGGCAGGCACTTGTTATTTAGCAGAATTACTGCATTTTGGGCTTGTGTATCCTGGCTGATGACACTAATCTCCATCTTAGGAGACAAAGTACCAGCTGTGCCTGGTCCTATTTGTACTACTTTAGCCACGTGGATGTTCATACATTTAATTTGGAAATATTTCTCTGCACTCATCAACAGCCACATGCAGGCAACTGAAATTGCCACATTTATTCTGACTTAGTTTTGAAAACGACAGATGCTACAATGCTGTAAAACATGGTGAAAGGGTTTTCTAGCTTTGGTTTTGTTTCTCATTTGAGGGTGTTTGATATATAAGCTATTAATGCTCATGACTGGAGCTACTTTTCCTCAGCAAGGTCTCCTCCCATAAAGTCAAGTGAAGCTTCCATTGTGGAGGGGGACGACTGGTGCTGTTTATGCTTAGACAAAGGACTTGGAAACTGTACTGGGACTCAGGAAGGAGAAGAGTTGGTGCACGTGTGACTCACGGATACACACAGATGTCTTGTATGATGGTTATTACTTTTTCTTAATAATGTGACTTTTCCCCCAGCCTGAATAATTCAAAAGAACAATACTGTTGTGTGCACACCTGAAGGTGTGTAACCTTCTCTGTCCTCTGGGCATGTGGTGTGTGTGTGCTGCTTCCAGTGCAGATATTTTAAGAGGATAAATACAAAACCATCTGCCAAGGCACACTGCTTCTTCTCATGCCTGACCACATTCAGGGCTGCGGTACAACAGTTCCGCAGCAAGATGTGAAAGCCTTGTTCACAATCCTGGACACGGGGACCAGCTGTGGAGTGTCTGAGGTCACCGATGGGGACAGGGATGGTGCCACCATGCTGCTTACCTGGGTCCCGGGACCCAAAGGACTCTGGTAGTACAGGCACTGCCTTGTCCTGCAGCTGGAGGGCCACTCACGTTACCTTTCTAAAACCTGAGGCTCTGCCGTTGTCTGCATTAGGAAAGGTGGTACAAAGAGTGCTTAATGAAAAGCCTGGTGTGACCAGGACATGAAGGACATGCTGTAGTGTCTGGCAGAAAATGCTTGTGAAGAAGAGAGGGAGAACCTGTGTTGAAACTATTAATGCCCCCTTTAGTGCCTACTTCATTGTGCCTTTGGGCTTTGTCTTAAGGTGTCACAGAATGCAGCTTTCTTTGTTTATCTCATGTTTAGTAATCCTTGATAGTGTCATGTTGGAGCAGTGGATGGGGCTAGAAGATCTCCAGACCTTCCAGCCTCAATTATTCTGTAATACAGATGGGCAGAGAGGTGCCTACAAAGACTTCCAGAAAGAATGAATAAAGGAATATAGGAAGGGTCAGTCTTTCCTTACTAGAGATAGGTTTTGATGGCTTTGGAAATACTAAAAAAGGCTCATCAGTTCATTATTGAACACTCATGTAGTGCTTGCCTCTGCTTTGAGTTCAGTTTGTGGACAGAAGCCTGGAGTTTCTTTGAATCAGATTTCAAATGCGCTAGAGCAGAGAAGCATTTTCTGGAATAGCTCTGTAAAATTGGCTTTGTGTTTTGTTACATTTGGCATCTGTGCTTGCTGGACCTTATGAGGTAACCGAGTTGTGCTGCTCGTGGAAATTATTACTGCTTTTATTTTGGCTGCTGCCTCGAGCCCTGTGGACTAGTAAATGTTGGATGCTTATATTTAACTGGAGCTAAGCAGAAATTTGTCAAAGCTTGGGTGCTTTCAATATAGAGCCTTTTGATTTACTTTTATTAAACAATTATAGCTGGATTTGCCTTTTGGGGAGTCTTTGTTTATGGCATTCTAAGCTAACAAAGCCCAGCTAAGCTGAAGGATGGATTATCGAAAATCAAAGCTTGCTCTCCTAATAGGGACAATGGAATCCTGCCTGGTCCGAGCCTCGCCATGACACCTGGGAGGCCTTCACTCCAGTATGATAAAGTATTTTCTTTGAGAGAAGGTCAACAAAAGTTCACTTTTACAGAGACGTTCTTTCTCTCAGTTAATGGGGCTCCCCGTTGCATGGTCCTGCAGTTGCTTAACATAAAAAGGATGGATTGTCAAAGAAATTACCTTTAAAGTTCTTCCCTGGCAAACTTATGTGAAAGGACAGACCACGTGTTCTCTCCTGGCCAGACAGAGCAGCCCATGACCCAGCCAGCCAAGCTGTCATGCCCCTTTGCACTTTTGCAGTTTAGGATTTGTCAGCATTTGGATTTCAACCCCATGTTTCTGGACAAGTGCCATTCTTTAGGCTTGTATTTTATAATCGAATCTCCTGTCTGGGTTTCAGAGCAAGCCATTTAATATTTTTATGTTGTGGAAATGAAGGCATTTCCAGGCCTTTGGGGATTTTTCTAGTCCCAACACAGCAGATTTATAATTTAACATTAAATATT
This sequence comes from Myiopsitta monachus, assembly GCA_017639245.1. NCBI lineage: Eukaryota > Metazoa > Chordata > Aves > Psittaciformes > Psittacidae > Myiopsitta > Myiopsitta monachus. Next base: position 15,848,811 of record CM029929.1, on the reverse strand, counting down.
TTGTGGTTATCATATTGCATGTGAGGTGGACTAGGTCCTTAAGGACTAAACACAGAATCGAAACATAGAAGCAGAGCCAGACTTGGTCAGGGTTTTTTTTTGGTGTGTGTGTTATGTGTGTGATATCCTGTATATGTAATTGATCTGGACTCATAGCTGGGCCCAGACCCAACTGAAAACCTGCAGGGATTGTTCTTTCTGATCCCTTTCTGACTTTGCTGACTCATTTTTCCCAGTAAAGGGAGAGATGGGAGTAGGGTGTGAGAAAGCCATTACATAACGCCATCATCATCTGCTGGGAGAAGTGTGCATGGGCTGTTCAGGCTTGCTTTGACTTGATTTTTCATAGAGGTGCTAGAAGACGACTTCGGAGAAATTTGGCTATCTTTAAAAATCACTTTGATTTTACATAGAAAGAAAAGGTGAGACTGTCAGCCCAGAGTTTCATTTGGGCTTTGATTCCAGTGGAGCTACCCTGATTTTCTAATATTGGCATTATATTTGTGTAAATTAAGCCCCCAATTGAAGCATTGTTACCAAGTCATTATTTTCAATATTAATTGATTTGATAAAATCTCCTCTAAGAAACATTCTGTGCCTCAGAAGAGGACAGTTTTCCATAGGAAACTGGTACAACTTTGTTCCCATTTTGGACTTGCTCAGTAAAGAGCATTGCAGTTATGCTCTTAGATCCATGATGCTGATTTTGGTAACAGAACTCAGATGAAGCTTTAATTCCCAGTATTCAAAGAGGTAGATTGAATTCAGTAGAGTAGACATGTAGGTTTTAAATTCATTTTTGGTTTTGTCTTCTACCTAGTTTTCAGAGTGGGCCATTGCATATTTTTATGCTACAGAAATGAGGCTATTTCTAGTATTTGGGCATTTTAGGGTTCCAGCAAGAAGGTTTAGGACTCAGCTGAGAGGAGGGCTTGACACAGGAACACTTGTAAGCAGCGCCTGCTAACTTGTGAGCCTGGTTTATGATCAGTCCTGTAACAGGAATAGTTGCACCATTTATTTTGCAATATGAGCTCTAACACAGATCTCCTGGAGCAGGGAACAGCTTGGGGTGGCACTATATTAGTAGGATGATTAATATTTTTTAAGTGGCCATTAGCTGGTATGTGGGGGGTGTGGGCAGCAGCAGAAACTCAAGTTGTGCTCTGGGAGGCTGTGATGGCCCTTCTCTTCATACCCTTCACTAGTACAGTTTAGGATAATTAACTATGTAAGTTAATAGCCTGCCTTCAAATCCTCTGAGATTACTTGGAGTCTTTCAGATCACATAAGTGGGCTTTGAGTCAGGCCTGTGTATTAAAGCCCTCATGCTCGAGCATGGAATCAGCCCAGCTAAACCTCCCCCCCCCCCTTATTTTTGTTAACGTATAATATACCACTGCCGTGACTACCATCAGGTTCTCCAGTGGCCAGTCATGTTTGCAATGACATGAACTGGGAGTGAGATTTCCCCACAGAAGCCCTGAATCTGGTACTAGGTTGTGTCATGACAGACAGCGAGAGTAAAGGGATGTTAATTCTGTATGTTTGCATTTGAGCAGTGAGCACATCTTCACAAACCCTGTGAGCTGAGGAGCTGTACTCTTGGAGGAAAGCCACCTCTCTTCCAGATTAACTGTCTGGAAGCTGACAGAGGCGCTTCTGATGGAGAAACGAAGCTGCTGGGATGAAATCCCAAGCAGAACCTTTGCTATTTTGCCACATTAAAGAATTTACATCTAATAAACCCAGGGGCCTTGGGCTGGAGGTACAATATCTGCTGTGACAGTTTTGGTCTTTCTTTTGTTTGTTTGAGCTTTCTCTCTAATTAGTTTATGTTCCAATAAATCCTTAATACAACAACTGCATTAAACCCAATTGAAAATGAAACAAAAAGAGGAGTTTAAACGGCTCTTGGCTCGTTCTATGTGGCTTCCAGGCATCCGAGCAATTCTGCTAACAAGTATCCTGTAACCTATTTGCAAAGGCCACTAGCAGATAATTATATTTGGTTAATTTACATACTTCCAGTTTCTAATCCTAATGAGTTCTCAACCAGCAGTCCCTGGGCAATATGTCGTCTTACCTTATTCTATTTGCCATCCCTACTGTGCTAGTTCTCTTCTTTTAATTTACAAAACAATGCTGTTAGGTTTGGTTCAGGGCTTTCCCATTTCAGCACACATCTACACTGGGTGATTCCATGCCGACTGCAACCCTATTTGCAAATAAGTATTTTACATTTTTATAGGTCTTCCATCTGGGAGCCATTCTGCAGTTTGGGGAACCTGACCCCAGTTTGACACAGAGCCTATTTTCATTGCAAAAAATCAGGCTAAATTCTGCACCAGCCAGTGCCCAGGGCATCCTGGTGACATCTCTAGTTTGCTGAAGCAGGGTAGGTGTTGGCCAAGGATGGGGACTGGGGTGTTGGTCTGCAACAGTGTCATGCTGCTACTTCAGCAAAGGTGGAGTTGGGGCATGGGGTAGTAGGAATGAATAATGGCTGTGTGAGAGCCTCTGGGAGCTTGTAAGGCTCTGGTAAAACATCTTGGGCTGCTTGGCAACTGCTTGTCCCCATTTTGTGTATTTAGGATTTAGGATCTCTCCCTGTGCACAGACTATTTTTTGGGATCAGTTGTCAGCCAAGTTTGAGATTACACTCAGTCAAGAGGCTGAGGAGGAAGGGAATAGGAGAAGGATGGAAAAGATTTACACTTTCAGGTGAGCAACACTGTTTAGCTCCTTCCCTTCAAACACCACTTAGAGTAGGCCCTCCCGATGGAAGAAGCACATCTGCCAGTGCTGATACCTGCAGGAGCCTGAGTAATTGGGATTGAAGTTGAGTGTCCAGCCAGGGACTATCCAGCACAGTCACAATCTTGCAGTCAGGCCACTGTGCCCAGGGTGTGAGGATGGCGCTGTTGCTCTGCAGGGCTGTGCAGCACTTAGAGGAGAGCACAGGGTTTCAGCTAAAGCCTTTGTAAGACTGGAGATGCAATCTCCACTGTTGCATGGAGATTTCTTGAATGCAATGTCCTGTAGGCAACTAGAATAATTTCAGTTGTTGCCTTTTAATCACTGGGGTATGTACTACAATTCGATCTTTAGAAAAGCTGTTGGATGAAATATTTCCTCTCAGGCATCAAAGGCTGCTTTCTGGTCTGATATATTTCACTGTAATGAGGTCAGCTTTGGACTAACGTGGTAATTTCCAATGTTCCCTTGCAAGCAAAAGAAAGACCCCAAACCTCCTTTTTTCAACACCACATTAAGTACTTTGATGAAAAAGAGTGTGTGATAAGGAACCTGAGAATGGGAAAGGAAAAGCTGCAGTTTGCAAGGCTTTTGTCCAGATTTCCAGGAAAACTGATAGATTCTATGAACTGCTGCTAGTTAATAAATCATCAGAAGAGGGGCGATTTTTAACTCACCAAAGTAACAACAAATGTTTAGTGAGGAAAAACTCAAAGGTGTGAGAATAATTCTTAGCCAATAATTTTATTTCAACATCTTCAAGAATGTGAATTTTATACTATTGATGCTTTGGTGTAATTTCTGTACAGCACACTTGAGTTCCCAAATATGTTTCTGCTTTTACACACATGCACGCAAGGCATAGCACTTAAGAACTGATTCCTAAAGGAAACATTACCTGCGAAGTTATTCCAAAGCAGCCCATTTTTGTGAGGAGCACCTTGATGATAATTCTTTCTCCTTAGAGCACTTAAAATCTTACTCTAGTATTTCCAGGTGGATCAAAGATGGCTTAACTGTCTTTTCATGCCTGATTGTGATTCCACACTAATCATAGCTGTGCCTGTGCATCTGAACTTTAGGAGAGGCAGTATTTGGCAGTGGCTCTCACACCTGCAATTGGGATGAACAGAACATGAACTCAGAGTAAAGCAGATTTGAGCCACAGACAGCAAGTATCTTATGCTGAAGAGTCAGAGTGCTGTGAAAATCATGTGTTTTTCCTGCTGTATCACTCGTGATGATAATGGCTGGTAGCCTGTCAGGTGAAATTCTGGCTCCAGCAAAGTCAACATAAAATCTTTCATAGACTACCGTAGGACTAGTATTTTATCCCAAAGGAAAATATCATCTGAAGATACGTTTACAGAGGCTTGACAGGAGTGCCAGATTTCAAGGGGCACTGGCAATTTACAGGGCTGAAGATACACTTTTGGGTAGTAGCTTTTACGTGGGTTTTAAATACCACTAAGAAACCACAAACCAAAGCAGAACAGGAGAGTAGAAGTCTTATTTCTTTCTCACGGGTCATCTTAAATGCCTTGTGAGTTGAAGATAATGCACTGCTTGATTCTACTTTTGATATTCCTTGTACTTCTCTCTTGACTCTTACTTCCATCCCTCCTTCCCTCTAGAAAACCTCAATCCAAATTCCCCACAAAGCCACGATGCAGATTATTCCATCAGGTTTGTCTCTGGGAGGCTGTCCAGGCATTTCTGCAGCACAAGAGCTACGCTTGAGGAAAGAACACTCTTATGTGGTGAAACCAGACGGGAGTCAAAAGAATTTAAACTAGTTTGAAATACAAAACAATAATTTATTTGATGTCATTTTACTTGTTAACGTTTATAGCTAATGATGATTTCATGGAACTGCTTTTATAATTCAGTACATTCAAATCTATAAAGCAAACAGTTACTACCATGGGCTTTTCAAATTCCACAAACTGTCTTATAGAAACAAATGAGCTGTACATGCACATCTTTTCAATAGGTTGCAACATTTGCAGACATGCTTTAAACTCCTTTAAAGCTGCAGGACAGTGTCCTCTGCGTCAGGCTTTTCAGATGAAACCTACAGACTGTCTTCAGAAACCTTAAAAAGAAAACTGTTTAAATGTTAAGCATAACTCTAAAGACTGCTGTTTGATAAATGTTAAATAGTACAAGAGAATGACTCTGAGTTTAAACTGTCAGCTAAATATTGATAAACAGCACTCTGTGTAGAAGTGAACAACAGCAAAAGAATAGCACAAAATATGTTTTCACAAAAAATACGTATGCGCAGTTGCCCTTGTGGGTTTTTTGCAAACTTTTAGGTAAAGAAAAGCATGGGTACCTTTTAATATGAATATAGTCTAAGCAAATTACCTGTGTAAGTATGGTTAATACATTTCTGATATTTAAACACTTCATGTAAAAGGTAACAAGTAAAAAAGTACAATCAGTATTCCAAAAAGCACTGCTAATATTGCCGTTGATGGACATGGGCAAGCTTCCTCTCCACTTTATAATGGAGATCCTGGCACCCACAGTTGTAGAGTTCAGTATTTGAACTATAAACTCGATGACTGTATCTTATATACAAAACTCTTGCCACATTGAACGAGGCATTGATTTCTACCCCAATGGTAGTGTTTTATGTACATAACTTAGCAATGGTGATTATACAGTAGTCACTGACAGGAAGGAATTGTACACCCGTGTGCCATCTGGTGACTTAGTGCCGTGGGTTAGCAGTTCCTGGATTGTCATCCAATTGTCAAATATTTTTTTATTTCTCTTCTTCATCATTTTTTTGTGGCTCAGTTCAATGATATTCATCTCTTTCTTTTCTTCTGCACCTTGCTGTTCCTTTAAGCAATCTAACCTGCTCTGCATCATGAACTCGCGCCTCTTCCTCTGCTCCTTCGCTTTCACTAAATGCTGCTTCCGCTCTTCCTTGCTCCAGTAACGGCCCATCTTCATTTCACTTATGGCATCATCATCGGTAGTCATACCACTGCGCTCCTCCTTAATCTTTATGGCACGTTCTCTCAGCAGCCTGTCCCTCACTGGCCTCTTTGTAATGTAGCGGGTCCCATCGCTTCTGACCTTGACTTTCCACTCCATCCTTGGTTCACTCTGGCTTGAATTAAAGTCTTTGCACATACTCACCAGACTCATTTGGCTCTGTGCATACTCCACTGCAGATTTCTGTTGGATCAGCTGCATGTAGCTCTGATAATGCTGTGCATGGGCAGGAATATGAGCATGCTTATATGGTGAGTGATGGTATGGGGAGACGTAGGAACCAGAAGGTTTCTGACTGTGAGTAGGGCTTTTGCTTCCATCACTGGCTTTTCTCTCCTTGCCTTCCAGCTGCTTGCCAAGGTCGGGATCTTTCACAGAAGCATGGCATTTACCAGTGCTGGATTCATGACTTTCTGAGCTAGCAAATAAATTCTTTTGGGAGACATTATATGCCACTGCCCCCTCATTGCCTTGACAGTTAATGCCTTCTGCAGTTCTGCGCAGCGAATTGTCAGGGGAGATCTCTAGCGTGAGTGGTGTGCTGCGGCAGCTTTCGCCTGTATTATAGGCACTTGAGCTATCCTTGTCAGACTTCTCAGGGAGCTCAGTAATGTCTGAGAGCTCGTGCCTGCGAACATCGATGCTTGTGTTGTAGTTGCGGAACCCGCTGTTATGTAACATCCAGGGCTCCCGGTACTGATCCTTCAGCTGCTGCATTTTATGAGCTCTCACAATATTCAGGCACTCCAGCTCGATATTGCGCAGCTCCTCGTTCAGCATCTCCAGCTCTCTGTCAACACTTTCTTGGTCGCTTTTGCTCATATCCAGAGTGCTGTTGTGGTAATAGAGGCTGTAAGGGTTGGCAGACTTCACCTGGCACTTCAGTTCCAGCAGTTCCCGGAATCGCTCACATTCATCCACAGGGATGCCAAGGAAGTCGACGTCTGTGCAGTCAGCTGAGATAAAGGACTCGTTGCTGAACTGCATATCGCCACTTCCCAGGGTGTCATGACTGTACATCAGCTTCTTCTGGCTCCCTAAAGTGTTGGAGGAGGTGGTGTGATCATCCGCATTGTTCTCCTGCTCGGAGCTCTCGTCGTTACGAGTGCTGTCGTCTGTGCGCCCCACACCGCTGTCTTTCTCGTGCTGGTTAGATAAAATAGTGGCGGTATCTGTGGTACCTCCATCCTCCTCATGCTTCTTCTAACAGCAAAAATGAAAAGACAGAGAAATTATTGCAAGGATATGAAATATTTCAGGGTGTTTATTTTTCAATCATTTTCTTAATCTTTGTTACACTTTCTGCATCTTTGCTTTTACTTGTATGGAAAGAACACTATTAAGAACTTTTAGAAATGGTGATCGACCCACAGCCTGCTGTGGACGTTCTTTTCAGAAGAACCTGAGGTCTGCTTTTCAGCAGTTACATTGCAACAGTAGTAGAAGTCACATTTCTAAAATGTTTCTTCTCCCACTTAGAAGCACAAAAGTATCCAGTTTACTGCAGTGCCAAGAGAATATGGCTCTTCAAAACATGCAGATGCCACAGAGGATGTAGTTTTAGAAAACTCTAGACAAAACTCTAGCCAAAAATAGAAAAACTATTAATGAACTTTTATGATTGCATGAATTGTGGCAGAACGATGGGGAACAGGAGCCCGTATCTGTGGCCTTGCATATAAACTTTGCTACGTAAAAACAACTTCTGTGCCTTACCCCCCATACCTAGACCTTACTTGAGTCATTTGCTTGAGTCCTCCATTTGGATTTTATGGTTTTGGGAGGCAGGGTGTTTTCAGTCAGTTCATGCATATCAGATAGGGGATTTTATAAGTTAGCTCTCTGACTGCTCTATCTACCGCACACTTAGCTTATACTGTCAGTGACCACAGCCAGAACGGTGGATTTCTAACTGTGACCATTGCTGTTAGAGGCAAAAGTAAAAAAAAAAGTAACATTTTAAAACCTTTTGGTCCCCAAGATGAAGTCTGGGGCAGCCATGTAATATCTTGATTTTATAGAAAGCCCTTTTGCCTCGATCGTCATTTGAGACACTAAGTGTATTCAGTCAAGTTCAGTGCTGGAATATGGAGTGCAATGTGAAGCTCTGACACCGCTGCACAACAGAGTGGCAGTACCTGCTGGAGCATGCTGGCAGTAAATTGCATTGCCTGGTGGTGCTGTTCCTCTAACATGTCCATGTGCAAGTCATCCAGAAAATCGTTTCTGTCATCATCCATCCATCCTTCATCCAGCTGTGTGAAAAGGGAGGGAAAACCCAAATGTTGTCAAAAGAAGGAAGACTGACTTAAATTACATTCCTTCTTTGTGGAAAGTGATTGAGAAATCTCAGGGGATTTCTTCCTTTGACAGTGCTGCCATTTCCTGAGAAGGAGCACATACCTCCTGTGCTAAGCGTGGGTACTGACTGTCCTTCCTCCCCACACAGCCACCTTCATCTCCAGCAGCATGGTTTTATCTTCAACAGAAATAAAACAAACCCAGCCTTTTCATCAAGGAAATAATTCTAAGAGTTGGGGCTGTTCTGGTTTGTGCATGACTTGATCAGAATGTATAAAAATAGTCCAGAGCCCAAAGACTGAACACACCACATACGAGGTGGCATCAAGGGCCAGAGAGAAAAATGCTGGCTAGGGGTCTGTGAGACTTCTTTACTCCCAGCTTCAGATATCCCCAGGGGGAAGATCAGAAACATCCAGACTGACAGGATAGTCATGAGCCTGATCCTGTGTCTCCAGGTGTATTGGCAAGGGTTGCTCTCCCAGCAGGAGCAGCAGAGACAGATCAAACAACAGTGCTCATGGCTGTTTGTTCAACATCTTTGTTGTGCTAATCCCTGCTCTACAAAGGGATCTGGTTCAACCTTTTATTACAGCTGAAGATGCTTCTTGACAGTATTTAACTACATTAAGAGATGGTGTATAAAGGGCTAAATAATAGGTGTTTTAACGAATGGATAATCAATAGCTATAGGAATTAAGAGTTCAGTATGTTCTTCAAAGCCATGGCTTGAAACCATCCATAATACCTTGCAGTGATGTTTGTAATAGCATTGCAGCATATACAAATCACCAAACGTCTTACACATTGAACTTGAAAATATATATGTAAGTACCATGACTGCTGAATGCCATTATTTTAGATCACATATATGTCCAGTCAAACTGTGTAAGATGTTTTTGGGTAGATTGGTAGATTTAAGTGGATTAAAATTCTTCAAAAGAGCTGCTTTCTACAAAACAGCAAATCTTTTGATGAAGACTCAAGAGAGGGGTTTTTTGTAGTTCCTACAGTACCTGAAGTTCTGGTCTTGCAACAAGCAAGGAGATATTCTTGCTCTCTTCACTGGTGAGAAGTGCCACAGCTTCTTCTCGGTTCTGTACCTCTATGCCATTGATCTTCAAAGAAAAGAGCAACACAATGAAATCTTCTCATAGGGATACTTAAATGCTTCTGTGATTGTTCTACAGAGCGGCATGGCTGGACAGATCCCAGTGCTGTGGATCACCATGAACACACACCATGTTCACATCTCCAGCACGTAAGTGTTGGGTAAGTGTGTTGTTTGGGACATGAGAAGCTGTTTCACACCTCTGCATGTGATGTGCAAAGCTTTGTTACAAGGAGAGAAATTGGAGAAGCACAGTTAGGCAGGAGCAGAATTGTAACAGCAGGTCTGGTGGGTGGGAAGGAATAGGAATATCCTAGCGTGGGGCAGGTGAGGTTGAGGTTGTGGATGCTGCTGCCAGAGGCTGGATGGGATGTGAACCTCTACTCATGTTAGTATCTATGCAGACTTCTGACAAAGCCCCTGTGGTGTAGGATGGTTGCACTTGGAAGACAACTCATGCCTGCATACAGAACCGGGCATTCTGCCTCCTGAGCAAGTACTAACATCCCTGTCAGTGCTGGGCAGGACTATCAAAGTCTGACTGGGATATGGCAGAGGAAAGGGAAATATCCTCATAAAAGGAAGTACATGAATACAAGTCTGAAGGGAATAATTTGTAGAAATTATGCTGAAATAAAGACATTGCAGCAGGTTGCAGCGTGTTACCAGATTCCAACCATTTACACATGTACCTGAATTATGCGATCCCCTTCTCGGAGTCGACCGTCTTTTGCAGCAATACTGTTGGGATCAATCTACAAAATAAAGAGAGCTGTGAGTGCTTTGGAGGTTTGAGAACTCAGTATTTACTTCCTGTTGTAAACCCAGTACTGGTAATACAACTGATACTGTAAGCTAGTGTGCCCATTGCTGCTGCTGTACCTATAGTGTTATGTCATGCTTAGTGATTATAGGACTTACTCTTGCTTGTGTCAAACAAATTGAAATGCCGGTTAAAATGATGAAGTCAAACCCATTTCTTCCTGATGTGTGTCTTCAGAGAATGTAGGTTTATCATGTTTGCATGATACTGAGCTACCTCATAATTTAACTTCCTGCTTTACAACACAGTGCTCTGATTAGAACCACGTTTTGCATACAGAACAGTAAGGATTATATCTTAAGTGATGCATTTTAAGGGCAGATTTTAGATTCAGTTATGAGTTTCTTTCCCCAAACTGCTGTTCCTAATTTGAAATAGATCTGCATGCTAAAAAGATTATGTATAAAATACTACTTATTGCATTAAAGAGAACACAAAGAGACAAACGGGCCCCAAATCTTTGCAATTAGAAGTGCAGGGTGGTGATTTTCTTCTTATGTTGTTTCTGGGATAGAGAATAAAAATTAAAGGGGAATATATATGTTTTCAAAATATTTTGAAAACATCATCTGAAACTGAATGCTGAGACTGTGTTAGGGGAAAAATGAACACTAAATGTTAACAGAACGAAGTCTGACTCAGTGGATGCAGGATTTCACTCCATTGGGAGGAAAGGAAAAATAATTAGATTCCTTCCAATTACTGCTTTCTGGCTGCTTTTCACATGTGGTACAAACAGAAGACGAATGTCTTAAATGTCCGACACTGCAATTTGAAAGACAAACTGTATCTTATGGAAATCAGCTCAGTCTTACCTCACTCACATAAATACCCATGTCATCTTCATCATCCGTTCTGTAACATACAGTAAGGCCAAGCTTGTCCTGGCTGTTCACTCGATGTAAATCTACTTCCTGAGGTTTAAAAAAAAAGAAGGAAAAAGGGAAAGCAAATCCACTGTCAGTGAGACACTGGTGACTGATGGAAGCAATTTTTCAAATACAATGAATATATTTTGCTTAAGTGATATAGTGGATCTCTTTTCATTTCACTTGTAGACGAGGTTAACTTACTGAGCAAAACGTGATTATATGCAGACAATCAATACCTGGGGCATTTTTGACCCTTCAATCAATATGAAGTCATTTTGAAAACAGACCTTTTATTGATCTTAAAGAAGAAAAATTACCTATATTTCATGTAGTGGTAAGACTTCAAACAGTAAAATACTTATAAAGTATGATTTCAATATTTGCCACAGCTGATATATATTTCCTTATGAGCAGGGAAATTCTCTGGCTTTTTAGAGAAATACATAATACTTTATTACTTTAACTTGTCTAATCTTTATGAAATAATGTAATAAATTTCTTAAAAGTGTGACTGAAGATCAATACATTGTCAGCAAAGCATTTGGTATTGGTAATAGAAATATAACAAGCACTTTAATCTTTTGCAAGGGTTTGGTTTCAGCAGGTCATGGTTTACTATTCTAGTGCTCTTTGGTGGTCTTGTTAAATCTTGGAGACATTTAAGTGATCTTAAACTATGTGCCTCCTCTGCTTTTCTTGCCATGAGGATTTCATGTGGGTTGTTTTTTCCTGTTATTTGCTGCTGCTCTGTGGCACTGGGTTGTAAAATCCACGTAGATGCCCACAAGCTGCAGGATGCTCCTGCCTAGTGCAGAGTCAGTGTGACCGTCCACCTTTCAGCTCTATCTTGTCCCTTGACCGAGGGACATCCAGGAGCCTAAGGACCTTGGGGAGCCTAGTATGCTTAACCAGCTTGTTGCCACTACTGTGTCAGTTCTGAGGATATTGCCACAGGGAGAGAAGATGTTTCTTCATAGGTAGAGGCGTAATAGCAACTGTAGTTGTGTTTTTTACTTCCCTTAGAAGAGTGCTTGGCAGTGAACAAGGCTCTGAAAGGTACCACTCCTGTGCAGCTAGCACCAGGCAGGATGGAGGAGGCAACTGTGCGGTTTGAGCCCCAGTACTGAGAAGGGAAAGAGTGGAAACAGGCAAAGATCCCTGTGTGGGATCCAAGGGGTGCCCCAGCCCCAGGGTTGACCCTGAACCTCATGTCCGTGCATGGCCCTGTCCCTTCCAGTGGAAAAGTTCTGATAACACGACTCATTACTTCTGAATGTGTCCCTGTTTTGACCTGCGCTGTGCCATTTGTAAGGGGCAAGACAATAAAACAAGCTGATATGAATAATTTATTGGCATGTCTAGATGACAGCTGCCAAGATCAGCAATCTCATGTTATTTACTTGTCAACATGTGTAATTTCTTTTTTCTTTTTTTTTTTTCCCAAAAAAGAACTGTGGCTGTAAATGTCAGTGACATTTCAGATGGCATTTAAATGGTTTCAATCAATAGTATCCGTGGTGAACTGCTGCTCTTTTGTTACTTAAGGGTTTGAACACAATGCCTTAGTAGTGGGTTTTTTTCAGACTTCTAAAGCTTTGGGGGCTTTTTAAAGAGAAGATGGAAATTCTTCAGAAGAAAAGATGAGACAAAATGGATTCGACTGTGATCTCATCTGATCCTTGGGAACGCCACTGCAGCCAATGTGTTCATTCTGCATTTAACCAGGGTGTGAAATGGGGATGAGGTGGGAATTCATGACTTGGGCATAATTCAGGCCTAGGATGATTCCCCTATTTCAAGCACACTGTAACAAAAAGATTTCGTATCTTCAGCAAAGTCTTTCTAAAGTTTACTGCTTTCACAATACGGCGACAAGAAACTAGTACTGTAGCTCATTCTACTGTTTGTCACATTGGTAGTGAACATGCATATATATAATGTTAAAAAAACCCCACAAAACCGAACAATAAAGCATGGTGACCTTGGTCAGTATTTAAATAGGTCCTATGTAACCATAAATGCTTGACAGCACCTTTTGGAGCAGAAGGACTTGAGAGAGTAAGCTATCAGTTTCATTCTTACCTGCCGCACGTTTTGAGTAACAATAGGTGATTTTCCAACAGTGTACAACTATAAAGGGTATTACTGAAATAATTAAAAAGTACGTATGGGTTTATATGTAAAAAGCACCATCCAAGACATCACCTGTGCTATACTGGAAAGTAATAAATCGTCTGGTAAATGAAATAATAGGCACTTAAAAGAGAAAACAAATATATATTGTTTAAAAACAACTCATAAATAAAGCAGCAAAAAGCTAAAGCAAACAAAAAAATTTACAGCAGGTGTTTAGAACCTGAATTTTTATGAGTAAGTAGTTGACAGACTTACCCTTGGGTACAATCCCTCTAGTCCTTTGTCGGAACAGAATAAGGGGGTTTGATGCTACCCAAACATGATAATTTTGGGAACTTCAAGACAGGAACAGCTGCTTTCTGTGGGTCTTTGCGCCAGTGAAGTTTTAATGCAATCATAAAGGTTTGAAATGTTTGAGAGATAAAAGTGTGCAATTCCAGTTGGAGTTGAAGAATCAACACCAAAGTCTTCAAAGCAAAGGTTATTTTCCATATTCAGAGTCAAGTTTGTATAATGTACAGATACATGAAAGGGGGGAAACAGAAAACTGGCAGCTACAAGTACAAGGTGTTACAGTTGGTTGTGTAACTGTACCAGGAATTAACATGGGTCTACAGAACTTTGTAGGTGTAGTTTTGCAGTGCCACAAGACTTGCTGTTTCTTACTCCTGTGTCTCAGTGCTGCGCATCTGGGCAGCCCAAGGGCCTGATCCTGCAGTGGTCCTGCTGCAGAGGGCAGCTGCTGCGCGCACAGAGACCCCACCAGGCCCTGCTCTTTCAGATCAGGCTGGTGCACACTGTAGAGTCACCAGCTGAAAGCATATTTACTGCTCAACTGGGGCTCTGCATAAAATGATATGAAACCTATAAGCCACCTACATTGCAGAAGGGAGACACTGAAGTTATTCAACACCTGGTCTAGATGTGCAGAAATTAATTAGCAGACAACAGTGGTATCCACAAAGTCTGATAATGCCAGGGCTGCATTAATACAATAAATGTAAAAATTTCATATAGGATGTAACTTTTAAACACACAAATAATGAAAATCTGCTTCTGTAAAAGGTAAAAGCGACATTTGGAGAGATGTTCAAGAGAAATATTTGTATGCTATTACACAATAGAGTCTGCACAAGAGAACTGGCTGAAAGATTACTGGCTCTTTATCAAATGTTGAGCCAAGAACTCAACAGGCTCAAAGAACTGGCTGTTGAAATCCATATGGCATTTGTAGGAAGGCAAGAAGAAATGAACATGCTCTATGACATTATACTTGTAACCTCTCATAATAATGAATTATGAGTAAGTGATAATGGTAAATTAACCTCTCTAAGCTCAGAAGATCCTTCACTTGCAAGAGATTACTGAATTATTGTACTGCTGATTTAAATTTATGGCCTGCCTGTGAAGTTTTAAAAATCTACGTCCTTTCTGTAACAAGACAGAAATGAGCAGCAGAACTCTGAAATGAGAGGACAACAATGGGTAAAGAAAGCTCAAACATTCACAAAGCATTATCCAAAGCCTGCATAATAACTACTCTGTCCTTTTGTCTCTCTCTCTCTAAAAAGTGCTGTTGTTTTTCTGTCCTGACTCCTGACACACCTGACCAGCAGAGTGCAATTTTTTGCTATTCCATTAAGAAGTTTCACCCAGAAAAGCATGTCAGGGAAAAAACAGTAAAGAACTATCTCCTTTTATTATGCGTGAGGCCTTCTCACTCATTTTGGCAACTGACCTTGATTCAGCAGAAGGAAAAATCTTGTTCTTCTGTCTTGAAGATAAAGAAAGTGATCTTTACGTTTGTCTTTTCCCATAGATGTGGTTTCAATGTAGCTAAAAGCCAAAATCCGACCTCTCCACTTTTCAGAGAAGAAAAATTTATAAAATAGGTTTCCTTTCAAACATTCTTCTCACTAGAGAAGGAGTAAAAATCTGCCTGGAGGTTACTGTGCCAGCCCAACACTGTTGTTGGTAGTTCTATGAGGGACCATAGAGACTGGTGCCAGGGATAGCTGGAGAAAACTGTCTCTCACCCTGGTGAAAAGAGGTTAAGGATGCCTGAGTAAGGTAACTTGAAGGATGCCCAGGCTCTTTGCCAAGCAGATGGCCAGTGGTCCATGATGAAGACCCTTCTCATGCAGTAAGAGGTGTTAAGGCCAGTTTGAAGTCCTCCAGAGAGCTAGGGGAGAGCAACCTTTCAGTATTAGCTTGTCAGCAAGTTGGAACGTTTTGCCACTGTTGGATTTGTTCCAAACAAAGAACATACAAATACTTGTCTCAGAAAGCACAGTTATGAAGTTGAAGGAAGGTACTGCTTTTTAATCCTTTACAAATTCAATCACTGCCTGAGCAGCACTGTTAGGGCTGAAGTCCTTTGTATTCAGAGACATTAATGCCTTGAGAAGCTCCTGATCAGTGCAACTCCCTGCAGAGCAGGAGTTTTCATTGTGAAGAAATATATTCACATAAAATATGCTTTCAAATGCTTTGCAGCCAAGATGGAATAAAAATTGCAGAGTGTGTGACGGAGCCTACTGATTCCCATGTGTCTTGCAAATAGATGGGAGAAGTAAAAGCAAACTTTCAACCGAAGTACTGAAGTACACAGTAAAGGGCAGAGCTTGAAACCCTGGTACTCAGCTTTTATTTATGGTTTCCTGAAAGCAGTGCAGTATTATTTTCAAATTTCAAAGCCTGGATTTTTGTGCTCAGTGTGTTCATTTCTTGCTGATCAGATGTTACGGTTTCACGCTTAAAACACTGTGTGAGCTGTGTGCTGGGAGGGCAAAAAGCTATTTGCATGTATCTGTCGAACTTCACTCTTTTGATGTGAAGGTTTCACTTCTGTCCAAGATGGAGTGAGAGTTATCAGAAGGGAGATTTCTTAGCAGTTAGCAAACATTTCATGTAGTTTTCAGCCCCAAGCTTTACTTAGTCTCAACTAGCCATCCAGCTGAGTTCAGCTCTCAGAAAGAAAGCAAGACCTAAGTACAAGTTGCATATAGGAAAGGGTAAAGACAGAAAGTCAAATGGGAGAGAACAAGCTCCTTTTTGATGTGGAATGTTCTCCCTTGTAATGTGAGAAAGTGAACACAGCGAGAAAGGCCTCACTTGGGCTGTGTGTCTGACAGCTGGACAGACTTGTTTGAATAAACATATTAAGGCATAATGCTGCCGAGGAATCCTGGAGTGACATTATTCTTCCTTTATGAGTCTGAAATGATTTCTGGCTGGGCCTCTGTGAAGAATGAATGTACTTTTAATTCTAATAAAATAGTAGTTGAGGATTTACTCCTGCTTTCCTTGTGGCATGGAAACTTCAAAGGAAAAGAAATGGTCTTTTTTTATTTTTGTAGTAGGGAATATATGGCAATTACCTCTGAGTCATCCATTTTAAGACAAATGTTGAGAGGTAAAACTGAGAACACAATTGTGGCATCTTGGCAATACTGCCTGCCTAAATTCTTTCCTATGGATGTTTACATTAGAAGCTTGTTGTGAACTTGGGTATTTCACTGGTTTTGCCTTGTTTACTTGTTATAAATCACTAGCCAGTCAGTCATAGGCCATAAAAGTTTAGATGAGGAGCTTCTGATTGAAATTCAAAGCACACTTTATAGACACAGGATGCCAGAAGGCTGACTTGATGGCTTTCTTACTTTAGACATTCCTGCTGCAGTCAATGGAACAGTGCCTTTGTGGTCTTTTAAAACATATCTATCAAAAGGCAAACAAAAAAGCAACTAGCCAGTTGAGTCCCTGTTAGCACTTTGACCTTCCCATTGATCACAGTCTCTACAATTTGAACAAGAATCTTTAGTGGTTTTTAAGAAACACTATTAGGCTACAGAGACTTTTCTAATGTTCATCTCCCTGTGTTACTGAGCTGATCACCTCTTGCCATGAAGTACTATATCAATGTCAAAATTATTAATGTTGTGGTTTAAGGCATATTAACGTCTGGCTACTGAAGTGCATGTGTTTAAACTGTTTCCAGCTCAACTGGTTGACGTTCTAATGGAAGCAATATAATTTCTGCTCAATATTAGGTTTCCTAAAAGATAGTTTTTGAAAAGACACTGGCAGAAAATACTGATTTGTTCTAAATTTTCCCTTAAGACTGAAATCTATATTGTATTTGTTTTTATTTAAGGCAAAAAAAAGGCACTTGTTTGAAAAGTAAGGCCTTGAAGTCTGCTAAGCAGCATTTGTTTTACTGGCACTTTGATTTTATCCTCTCTTTGATTCATGTTTGTATACCAAGATGAATTGCTACCAGGCCTGCAGCATTTGAAAGCAGCTTGCAAATTTTTTATGGGGTTTTAGTCCTTGATCCCACAAACACTTTTCTAGAAGGGAACAACTTTGTGCTTGTAGAACATCTGAACTCTGCTCCCACTGAAGCTGTTGATAAATGTACCGCTGATTTAAACAGAGCTCCAGACAGGTCAGCATCGCTTGCTTTGACAAATAAGTATTAGCAGGGCCAGGATCTAAGAAATCAGAAGTGCAAGCAAGCTAAGAGTAAACTATTCACTTACTGATAATCTTGAATGGATTAGCTGGGTCAGACATTGCTGGCAGTATTTGAAGTATTGAGATACTTTACTGCTATTTATTACAAACAATTTAAAACACTTCAATGGGTCAGTACAGCTTAAGTGTCTTGCAGAACTAAGGCTCACAATTTATATGCTGTGCTCTGAATGGTTGGGAGCAGCTTATTAAAATTAAGTATGGGAAAGCTGAAGATGAACTTCTGATGGGATATACAAGTACTAAAATCCCAAGTGATGTTTAAAGATTTGGCAGGGAAATGGACTTGCATACTTTTGTGACTGGTTCAACTTAAATTATCTATAATTTTCATTACTTAGAAGTTACATATGTATACATATGAAAAGGGAGGAACAGCTTAGTATAGTGGCAAATCTGTTCTGGTCTTGTCTTGTAAACTTAAAATACTTCTAAATTATATGATCAAGAACATCTGTTTCCAGCTGGGGAATATTTTAAGGGAAACTCACATTTTTCCTGTGACTATGTGGAACAGGTCCTGCCACTCACCAACTTGGAAAGTCTAAACCAGCACAGTTATACAGAAATTAATAAATGGAATCAGTGACTTCATTATTTATGTTAATTTGTTAGCTGAAGTTCTAGCTCATCAGCCCACAGTGCAGAGTTAAATACACTGCTAAAGGTATCAATAAGGTTTGCAACCTGCAAAGTAACTAATAAGCAATGTTATAAGTATCTGCTTTGAAATGTCTTTTTGCTTTATAAACAAATACAAACCATGACAAGCGCATGTTAAGCTGTCAGTAAATAGTTACTAAGACCAAGTACCTCTAATTCCAACTCATCTCGGTCCATTTCTTGATGAATTCCTCCCATGTAGTCATTTGGGTCATAGTATTCATGCACTGAGGGATGGCTGGGAAAAAAAAAGGTGTCTTTTAGGACAGAACTCAGTACTCTTAGTTAGCACATTAATCCATTCTGAGCTTAGATCAAGTCACTGTGAACATGATGGACTAACAACCACACCAAGAAGTTGCCTGTGGTTAATGAATACATTGTACCACTTACACCAATAAATGTATTAAACAAAAATTACATGTATTGTAAGAGAAATCCGAAGCATCTGGCACCTGTTGATGAATGAGAAACTTGTAAAAAGCCTTAAAATTTACTAATGGGTTTTCTCCAAATGTAAAGCTGACTTGGGGAAAAAATACGCAGCAGCCAAGTAGGGTCAGAGATACCAGGTGATAGCTGAGAGGGCAGGTATTTGCCGGGGTTCAAGATGAGAGGGAATACTAGATTATTTACTTGCAAGCTCAGGTTATTTGCAGACATGAAAGTAAAACCCTTCCTGGCTGGCTGCTTGGCATTTCTACTTTGCCTTAAAGACAGAAAATTTTATGCAACTTCTAAGTATTATAAAAATAATTTTCCATCCAACTGTTTGGATCAACAGCATTCTGTTGATTGGTTTGAATGCAACAGGCTGTGCCTAATGAGTTAAATACTATTTAAATATGCATCACTCTTCATATTGCCATTCACTACTGGCATGTTGCTTTTCACAACTTGAGCTCTCCAACTCTTTGCTATGTATACTTTGGAAACTGTAAGCAGTAATACTCTTGTGATCACTCTTTTCTATGCTGGAATTATTTTCTGCAATGAAAGTTAACTCCCTTTAATTCTCTGTTATCTAGATACATGTTTCTTTGTAAGTGTGAGGCTATTTACGTAACAGCATCTGCTAACTGGCTGAGATACCCATCTTGTTATATGCAGGCTAGATTAATGTGAATGGGATTTGGAGAAGTTACAGGAAGCATTAGGAAAAAACAACTCTGTTTGCTTGCACATGCTGAGTGACATCACGCTCAAACAGCTAACAGACTGCTCTTGTGTGCAGGGAGAGCTGTGAGGCAGGCTAGGTGCTTGAGACCAAGATCTACAGCTCAAAGTAAGGCCATTGATGATACCAGCAGCTGCAACAATTAAGGAGCAGTATGAAGTTTCTTGATAGGACTTATCAATACCAATAGCACTGGTATTATTCAGGCATGTGGCAACCTAAATGATTCATCACAAATTAATCTTTGCTGTTTTTCTAATGTAATTGGTTTTGCAGTTGAAAAGTTGCAGGTATTGAAAGCCCCTTTTGTTTGGGGGTATGCAGGATAGGTGCTCTCAGTGTGAGTCCTCTCCGCAGTGTGCTAAGCTCTGCTGCTTGTTCGCAATTAACAAGCTCAAAGCTACAGCCTTTTGTCAGACTTTTCCACTAAAGCATGCAGCTGTGCTTGAATTTTCAATGGGCTGGGAATAGGTGGCCATGCAGTAATATCCAATGGAACCGTCTTTCAAATAACCAGCATTCCTGAGAGTCGTGAAAGGAACAGACATTGTACACAGAAGCCCAGTTCCTGGCTGAACGTGTGAATGTTAACATGCTATGAAAATCACTTAGGAGCAATACAGCATCAGTGCCTGTTGGTAGTCAAAGCCTATTTCCTAAGAGTGCCGACTGGGATGCCTGGAGGGGTGTGCTGGGATGTGTTTGTGTGCTGATCCAAGTTCAGAGCTTGTGCTGCTTGCAGGCTCTCCTTCCAGAGTGGCGCTGTGCAGCCAGGATGTGCACACTGCTACTGCCTCTTACCATGTACAGGATCATCTTAAACCCAGGTACTGCTGTGGATTGACCAGATCAAGGTCTCTCATACACAGCAACCGAGACGTTCAGAGTCCTTTCTATTCCTTATTCCCCTGTGAAGATGCGTGGCAAGATGACAGGCAATTTGGATGGGTTCCTTGGGGAGCTGTTTTCCTCTTGAGCAGCATGTGAGGGTGTGGGGTGTGTGTGCCAGCAGATAATTGTCATTTTTATTTGTAAGCACAAAAGCATCAAACTACCATTAACAATAATTAAAATTTGATTCTAAAACATCCATGACAGCACTGGTAAGTAATTTTAGTCCTAGAAAATAACTTATTTGAGTAACATCGCTGCAGGGTTGTAATAAAGTAATTAATACACTGGAACAGAATGTAGCAGCTCTTAGCATTATACAATTTATGGCAGCCATAAAAAATAAAGTTAAAACATAAGCAACCCAAAGAAGCAGTGAGAGGAATTATAAGAAGCAATAACTTTATCCATCAAATGCCAGCAAAAAATAAGCTTTATGAGGCCATATTGTGACTTAGTGGCATTACTCATGTGAGTAATGGCTTGCTAATGTGTAGGAAAAATGAAAATGTTTTGAGTTATGGTTCAATGGTGTATGAATTCTGGCTACACATTCACCAGCAAGGAAAGGTGAGTTTATGAACTACTTCTAAATGTCACATGAAGGAATGCAATGATTTTCAGGGGATTCACGAACTGATACTTACTCTTCAGGTAGGAGGTATGGGTCTAGCACAGAGACGGGTGGTGTAGGTGAGCCCATCTTGCTTAGAGCCATGATGTGTTCAAAAGTGATGTCTGTCTGTGTGCCCACATCTACGAGCTGACAGTCGTGAGCAGGTGTGAAGCCCTTGGTACGAGGAGTTCTTCTCAGGACCTGCACCACAATGGGCTCCTTTGCCGTCTTGAATGCTTCCACTGCCTGCTCATGTGTTGCTTTAGATAAATCCTTCCCATTGACCTGCGGGAAGAAAGCAAGCAAAGGAATGAGAGAAACAGTCAGAAAGTGAAGGATATCTTTGTTGGTTTTGGCTGTTAATGCAAAAGTCTCAGCTTTTACCTGAAGGTATATACAGCAAGAACTAGGAGCTATTGATGTGTTGTTATGCATCTCTCATTTCTCCCTTTCGCTACATAACTTTACAGATCTTGTGCTCTGCTTTTAATTTTGATAGTTGGATTTCACTGGACTCACTCTTTGAGCTAAAGTATAAACCAGCATCCCATTTGTTTCTTGCAGATTAGAAATCCCTCAGCCCTTGTTTAAACAGAACAATTATTGATTCTCTTGTAACTTTTCTAGATTTTGTTTGGTTTTTAATTTTTTAACCTTTTTTGCTGAACAGAACTCCTGGGACAAGACCTGAAATTGCAAAACTATGTATTTGTGTCTGATAAACAATATTTCAGATGAAGCACCATGGTGGTACCCAGTCACTGCCAAGAAAAATCTGCATCTTAGGGATGGGCATGGACATCATCTGGGGTAGTGAATAGAAATAATAAGGAAAAACCAGTCATGGGCTTTTTGGCTTTCAACTGACTTTTTGTCTGTGTAGCTTAGTCACTTCCCATCCCCAGATCTCCCCACCATTATCTCCTGGCTTCATGAATCCTTATACATGGCAGACCATCTTAGCTGAACATGACTGAGAGACCCCACCGAGACCTGCCAATACTTGACATGGAAGGTGGGGGTCTGAGAAGAGAATATGAACACAGATCCCCCGTGTCTCAAAGGAGTGAAGCTTCTGTTCATAGCAGCAAAAGTGAAATGAGGAACTAAATTCTATACACAGTTTACAATCTTTGGCAAGCAGAGGTGTCCTTCCTGATCCAGAGAGAGGTGTTGATCACTTCTAGCCCACTGTGGCTTTGCATTTCACTCAGCTCAGCTTCCTTCTGCACATGGTTTCTAATGACCTTTTCCATAAGTATCAAAGTGTACCCGAGGGCTGTGAAGGAGATGAGGTCACATTGGTCAGAGTTTTTATAAAGCTGCAGAACCACAATCCTCATTTTGAGTTTTGGTTTGTGAGAGGTTTTAATGTTTCTGTGTGTTTCCAACTGTACGGACTGTAATTCTATGGCAGCTAAACACAATGAACAGTTTGGTACAATCTGAAAACAGGCAACTGTAATGAAAAGACTTTGTGCCCGCTTCCTGCTGCTTCCAGCTCAACATGGAGATCTCTCTTGAAATCTGGCCTGTTTATTGTTAAGATAACCGGAAAACCAAACGCTCTATAGGCTTGTATGCAAAAACTGTCACAGAAATAGTGGAAACCACTGGTAACTCCAATAAGTTTTTATACTGTTTTAACATGCAGACTGTTGGCATTTTAATACAGAAGAAGCAATTAAAAAGAAGCTGTCCAGAGCAATTTGTTCGTGAAATCTGTACAGTGAAGCTATGATCTTAAAGCATCATACTATCATCTAATTGTTACCATGTTCTTTTGACTGGGGCAAGCACTGGCTGACACGCAGAGATAAACTGCAATTCCAGATTAAACGATGCTGCTAGCAGTGACAGCAAGGACCCCTGTTGCAGCAGTCCTTCTCATCAAGGAGCATGCTTTATATATAGATTTTCTTTGTGAATGATGTCTTGCATTGTACTCCTTCCAGTCAGACAGCTACTCACTCAATAAACTGCATTACAGTTATCTGTTATCAGAGGTGTCAGTTGCACAGTGGAAACTGTTGCTGTCTGCATGGAAGAGTATAATTTTCTTTCCGAGGCATAAAGATAATGAATTGCCTTGATTGGACATAGATGCAATAGTGTCCAGCCTCAGGTATTAGTGGTGGCTGCTGCTTTGTCACTTATCAGTTTTATCCATGCCTGAAATGTACACTAATGTGGCAACTCTGCCATATCGCCTTTTGAATATGACTGAATCTCTAAAATGTATGTCCAGATTCTGCTATCTTTACTTGTATCAGGTCACACTTAGTTCACACTGTGCTATGCCATGTTTAGTTCCATTAAAGTAAGTTGGGCAACTGAAGGAGTAACATTACTCAGCCCAGTAACTGAATTTAGCCCATACTTAACATATTGCCTACAGCAAAATGCTGGGCGATAATGAAGAAGGTTAACTGGAGTGCAGAATAGATTGAAAAGGCTAAATTCCTGCTGAATTACCTTGTGCACATAACGCTTTTTATGCTGTCATCTCTGGTTTATCTTAGAGTGGTGATGACACCAGGTTTTTTGTTAAGCCAGCCGAGAATGGAAGGTGTTAGCATTACATTTACATTACAGAAACGCTTGCACTGAACACAGTTGCTCACAGTAATGCATGTGAAGTTTGGCCTGGTCAAATTAAATATCATTAACTCGCCCAATTGAGCAGATTACTTTAAAACAATTTGTACAGCTGTAAAATTAAGTTCAGTGTAATGTTTTCTCTGGAAAAAAGAAATGCTGATTATGGTTTGAGTTTTATTATTTGCTGCAAATTAAATGTTGCACATTTTATTGTGTGCATCCTGATGGGTTTGGGTTTTTTTTTTCTTGTACAACTAAATCCAGCAAGCAATCAAAATCATAGAATCTAAACTGCATCCAGTGTAGTGTTCTTCAGAAATGTGTTATTGAATAGAATAACTCTTGAACAGGAAACTTTTCACATGAGCTGCTTTCTACATCTTTATGGTAAAACCTGGTAAGATCATGCAAAGGATATAGCTTCCTGGTTTATTCCCCAATATTGTAAGGAACTTGGATTACAGACATTTCGGTACAGGCCTGCATTTTAGTTCAGGTTACTTAGGCCACTTTGTTTTTGCAAATCCATAGACTGGCATCCTCTTTGTGCTTTTGTATGCAACTGCTATATAAATAATTGTAACTTCAAAGTCAGGCTGATATCATGCAGGGAACAGACGGCAGTCTGAATGTATCATAAGTTGTTAACTACAGGAGTTATTTCTAAGCAGTATTCTGATTGCTTTCTACAAGCTGATAATGCAGTGAAAAAGAGGACTGCTGCACAGCCAGGCAGAAGGACCGGAGACCATATTTTGGAATTAGGGATGAAAACCAGCTAAATGTTAATCTAATACCTCACCTCCTGCAAAGGAAACCTTGTGTAGAAAAGGTCTGTGACTTTCTGGCGAGACTCAGCATTTTACAGGCCTGCCTACTGCATCACTGAGTGCCCTCTCTGCCAGCAGAACTGATACATGCAGGTTTTCACAAATGCCCATTCATCAGTGGCTTAACTGTAGGTCCTGGGCAGTGAATTAGATTGTTGAGGAGCATGTGCTCATCTCATTCTGCTTCATTAGCTACAAGGATGGCCCCAGTGGAGGGGCTGGAGAAAACCTGCGGGCAGGGATGTTACAAGTGCTGTAAGTAACGGCATCAGGTCTGCTCTGCCAGAGCCTTTCATCTATTGTTGCTGGCTCCAGGTCAGAACTGAGCATTTCGGTGGGTATTTGTATTCAACAATCTCTACGTGGGCATTTCAGAATACAGGATTCTGCAGAGCATGATAAACAACTCTAAAGGGGGATTTATATTTGATGTATATACAATTTTATATCATGGGTTTGATAAGACGGAAATGATTATAGTAAAATGAAAACATAACTCACTGTACTGTTATGATGATGGGTTTCTTTACCCACTGCTAGAATTTGGTTGGGGATTTTGTCTTAGAAGTTAATAATTCTATGAAACCTTGGGAGTACCCACATTCTATTGGGATGTCCTACGGACAGTAGCCGTTCAGATGGTGAATGGTTTCAGTCTGTGCATCTCTTCTAAGAGACCAATTCCTAAACTCAAACTGAGTGGAATCCTTTTAGCTCTGCAGGTTTCTGTTTTGGTCAGCAGTCTTGGTCAGTGTGGTGCACTGCTGACCTATTAGATGTGTTCAGAACTGCACTAACAAAATAAGAGTTAATGGATTGCACAAAGCTATTGTGATTAACCATTTAGATTCTGAATGTGGAATGATGGAACAATTAGTAATGGTGCAAAAATGTGCTCTAAAGTGATTTACAGCAGGGAAGTTACACTCTGAACCTGGCACCTGAAGAAATGGACACATTATGAGGTGAATATCAAGTACTGAATAGATTGTATTTACTGTTTTTTTTAGTATTTCCGACCCCCTCACATCAATAATATAATTTTCCATTGAAATGAGGAAGGGAATGCTTAAATGTCTGGATAACGAAACCTTATAATTCTCAGGTCAGCTTATGTATAACAGAGATAAATTGCTTTTTCCAGCTAGAAAAAGTAGCAAGTATTAGTATTTTATTTTTAGTAGCACAGAAATGATGCAGAAGAAAAATATGATGATCCCAATGGCCTGGTTTCTGGTGTCCATGTAGAATTAGTACTTGTGGCTAATCTTGAATCCTTTGACACTTTAGCAAATAGATGATATTAAGATGTTTTGTTTCTGTCTGGACAATTTGTCACAATTGACAATTATTCCCAGTGCTTAAAAGCCAATAAATGTATCTGTATAGCTTCAATTGTTAAAATCCCAGTGGCTCTATAATCATAGAATTCATTCCTAATGCTGTTCAGTTGTGCTCAGCACAATTCTTCCTTAAAAATACTTACATCTGAAATAACACAGGAAAAAAAAATCCATGCAAATGAATGCTTCAGAAGAGTGCCAAAAACTACAAATATGCATAATTTCTTAGGAACATGCCATGTGACAGAGACAATTGGATCTTTCATGGCACAAAAGATGGATAAATTAACTTGTCTGAAATGTTGAAATGCTTAGTTTTGGATCTTCTTTGCATTGGAAATATACTGAATATGGAGAAAGCTGTAGTTATCTTTAGTGTATGATGTTAAACTGAACTGAATGGACCTTGATGAAATTTGTGGTGGAGCCAGACAGGCTCAGCATCTGCATGAGACACAGAGATAAATACTCTGAATTAAGACCATACAGTAAATAAGGATGGGATGCTTGAGGCTTTTTAAAATATAAATTATGTAATGATTATGAAATAGAATAGTATAATATTTTAATTTATAGTATATACTGTGTATTATGTTCTTTTGCCCAAAAGTAGGCTGCAGAGAGCACACTACCTTAAAATCTACACTGTAAAGGCAGCAAGAAATCTATACATAAACATGACATGATCCTGTCTGGGAGGTCAGTGTCTCCTGGAAGTTTTCTTTTAATACTTAGAATGAAAATAAGACAGTCCCTTGAGCTTGATGTGATGCTCACTAAAGTCATCAGGAGTTTTGCCTTTGCAAGAACGTAGTTCAGGCTCTGAGCGAAACAGAGATGAGTATAACAGACAAGCAAGATGTTATGAAGCTGAGTGTGCCATCAGTATTCAACTGGCAAGGCCAAACTGATAATGGAAAAAAAAAATGTTGTCATAGCCAAATAAGGTAAAATTGTACAGTAAAACTATATGCTGTATCTGGCCAAAAATGGAAGCAGAAGATGAACTTCACTGTCCAACCTTAAACACCAGGCGAAACTGCTGAAGAACAACCCATGACAGTTAAGAGATTTGAAAACATCAAGTACGATGTGACTATTACCTTAAGACCAAGTGTCTCAAAAGCCATGAAAAAGGCTGGAAATGTTTTAGTGCTGCCTTGGAGATAAAAAGAGTAAAAATGTGCAGCAAGATCTTGCTGGGTGTAGTGTTGGTAAGACCCAACTGCATTCTTGAGTCTCTGTTCAAATCTCTCTTGCATTGATAGTTACTTACCAAGTAGGTTGTCAGATACAATATATTATGAACCTGCATCATCTAATGTTGGATGCATACGTATAGTATAGGATGCTAACATTTACACATGGCCACTAGAGAAGGAGAAAGACCATATCAGTGGTGGGCAAATCAACAAGGAGAAAAGGAAGAAAACCAGGAACTGACATCGTTTTAGGCTTGTGAAGAATTTGCACTACTGAGCTAGGACATGGCTTTCCAGATAATTTTATGGTGCTGCAAGAGTGTAAGGCTGTCGGTGTAGAGGACTTTGAGATTGACCGAAGCGTGGAGAATGGCCTTGATGGTCTGGTGAATTGGCCTTGCGAAGATAAAGAGGAACCACAAGAAAGAGAACAGTAGTTCAGTAGAACAGTGCAGTACGTGCGAAGGGAAGGTGGCAAGAAAAGAAAGAAGTAAGAAGAGAGAATGGAGTAATAGTTACCCAATGAAAAGGCGACAAGTTAGTAAGAAGCTAGCCAACAGAAAGGCAATAATGTTCACGTGAACAATCACAGTTAACCAATCATGCTTAGAGCTTATGCGCGTGTACACAAGTATAACCTACATGAACCCTGTAATCAGTAGTAAAGTTGTCTTTGGCTACCACCCCTGAGAGTCTGTGTCTTTCATCTCCACGTAAGGCACTGGATATACAACAGCTTCTCTCTCTGTCAAAGCTGCGTGAAATGTCTGGCATCCATCCTGTGGAAATCTATTAATTCTGGCTATATGTCACGGTGAAATTCCTTTTGTGAGCACATACTTTCTCATGTTGTTTTAAACTGTACGTGAGTGCTTTTACTTTAACAATTTTTGCACTGGGAGGTTTGGGATCCTCCAGCAACTCCCGAGCCAACTGCTGCTGTTTAGATGCTAATTTCAGGCCAGATCCTCCTGAGGTCAAATTTGGCACAGGTTCCAGAGGCTGAGAATCTTCCAGCCTTTGCACAGTGAGGACAAGGCTGGTTCTGGGCAAGTCAGAGAGAGTTTGCAGCCCTGGTTGAGATTACGGAACTGCACTCTGTTCCTAGAAAACACACTCTTACTTTTGTCTGAGGCACGAGGAAGGTATTTTGATATGGTAGTACACGATTGTGTATGCTACATACATGTCATTTTATCAGTAGCGTCTGTTTAATTATTTAGCAAAGCAAGTGATTTACATGTTTTATTTTTCTGGGCAGGTAGGGAATCCTGATTGCCACTTTCTTGATGGCAGACATAAATTGTAGGCTTTCAGGTGTATCAAAATGTGCCACTTGTTTACACAGACAAAATTTCCTCCTGGTTACCACCAATTCTCATTTCCTGTTCCTTCTGATACAATGCTAATAGAAAACGTGGTGTCTGTTCTTTCTCTGTTCCTGTGCTAGCAGAATTTACACACCTGGGTTATTTACACAAGAAAGGTGTTCCTTGAACTGACCTGGAGAGGTGATATAAGGGCATCAGGACAGGGCTGTGCTAGAAAAAGCTTTGCAGAACCTAATGAGGCAGGATATTCAATGTAGGTGAGAAGTTCTTCATTCAAGCATGTGCAAACATCATTTGCAATAGTACAGATGAAGTAACCCTGGCCACTTGTGGAAGCAGTGAACTGAAAGGTTGAGAAAGCCAGAAAATCCCTGTGCATGAAGAGTTTACAGTGTGTAGTTATAATTATTTTGTACTTTATTTTTGCTTAAATAGCGTATCACATTGTTTGCTGGATGTTGGTAGTGCACAACAGATACTAGAAAGGTTTTCAATACAAGAAAATTATTTTTCCATCCATCAAATTAGACTGATTTATATGGGTTTAATGTCGTGAATGGTAAACATTTGTATGCATTGTACGGCTTGTTGGTTCTTCTGTGCTTCACAAATGTCACAGAGAAAAAAACTTTTTTGCTTAAGAATGAGTAAGCAGCTTTTCTTTGTATAAATTCATGCAAATCCTTGGGAAGTGCACTATAAAAATGCTAGTTCTTTTAGACTACAGACGTCTCTGCTCCATTTAAAACGCTCTTTATGGTCTGATTCACATCTTTAGCAAGTTCTTAGGAAGTCTGCATATTAAGAAAAAGCAGCAGAACTTTAAAGATTTTTATAGAAACTGAAGCAGCAAAAAGCCCATTTTCTAAACCCCCTTTTCCTCAGGAACTGGAGAAAGCAGGTTCAAAATACAGGTTAATTCTTCTTGCAGCTCCATCTAATCCCTCTTTTATTCCCCTCATATGAACAGTCTCTCTTTTTTCCAAAAACCAGAATTATATTGTTTAGTAATAGACTGTTTCCATGTGTGTGCATTTCCCTTCTGCCTTGTGAGCCATCCATGACAAAATAGTTAAGACCAAAGAAAAATTCTTTACTTAAGAGTACAGAATGCATTTGTTCTCTAAACCTTTAACTTCCAAATGGAAAACCTTGGGAGAAAGACCCTTGAAATAAAGGAATTTTTATTCTGCTAGTAATTAGCACATTTACGTATTAACAGAGCAGCACTAGTACTGTTTATAGCATACTAAGATGTGCCTGCTTTTGGTTGGAGTCTCAGGCTCCACCCCTATGTATCACAACTCAAAACCAGAGGGAATGAAAGCAGATGTAGACAAATGCTGGGGATTGTGAGATCTTGTACTTTCCTCATAAGCAAAGTTTATTTGTAACCCTTTTTCTTCATTATGCATTCATCATGTTAAATGGCTTTCTATCAGGGCAGAAGTACTTATCTATATTCTTTCAGCATTAAAAAAGCAATCTTTTGTGTATCTGTTCATGGCTTAATAACCCTGGTCCATGTAAAAACCAGAAGTTTACAGGCGCTCCCTTTTTAATGACTCTGTCATTTCAGTAGCATGACCTCAAGGGAGCCAATCAATTATATTTGTGAGTGAGGTACAAATGACAGCCATAACTAATCATGAATTACTAATGACCAGAATCAGCAAGAGCAATTACCCCCTTTCTCTCATTCTCCAGATTTACCCATGTATTGCACTGTGCCTCCAGTCTGGCACCTTGGGCTGCTGCTGCTGGCACATTACATCAAAATGCTCTTGCCCTTCTCATATGTACTCTTCCCAAGAGGCAAAACCTACGTCTGTGTATTCATCGGGTAAGCAAATTACAGCATTGGTATGAAGGAGAACTTCTAAAATAGCTGTGTATTTCTATGTTTACGTTTACTAGAATACACAATGATAGTAAATAGCATAAAAAGATTAATCTGTTCAGTTGAGGGTGTAATGTTACATGGATTTAAGCTACATTGGAATAACATAAGAAACCAATTATTTCCCTGACTCAGGCCAAAGTCCCTGTAGACCTTTCTCCAACAGTGGCATGCAGAGGGTGCTTTGAAAATGGTGTAAGATGTATTTGGAGGGAGTTTTCCCCTGCCATGCTCTTCCATCACCTACAGCTCAAATAGTTGATAGCCTAGAACAATTTAACACCATACCTCAATTCAAAACAGAGTAGTTCAAGCTGGTGTATAGACCAGGCCTTGAAGTAATACTAGTATTATTTTAGTAGCATATCGGTCTAAGTAAACAGAGAACAAAGTACTTCCTCTGGAAAGCCTGCTCCAAGCAAAAATACACAAAGTGTATTGTACAGATGACAAAATGAAACACAATCTAAGTTAGTGATCTACCCAAGGTCACATGAGAGCACACCACAACTGAAATCTGGACACTGATCTGCAAGACACTGTGTTTAAGACCATTCCAATTCATGACATTCCCATTTCAGCACTGTTGCTCATCATTTGTAGCTTTTAAGTCCACCCTCTCACTCCCTCCCTTCTGCCACAAATGTCTCAGTGATGTAAGACAGGGAAAGTGCAATTGTGGGTAGCTCTGAAGATAATCTGGGTTGAAGAGGGTGATTGAAGTTGGTGCCAAGAAAAGATGGAAAAATCACCCAGTGCTGTTATCTGGCAGCCAGGCAGCAGTGACAGATCCAAGTGGGTTCATCAGTAAGAGGGCCTGCTGCTTCAGTAGCTACCTGGTATCTGCAGAGTAGGCTTTGTCATCTTGGGCCATCCACTTCCTCAAGTAGAGCTGTCGTTTTGGCTGAAGAAAACTAACCTCAGGAGGTGTTGTGTAGGTAGGAGTCCCACCACCTCCGCACTTTATCCTTCCAGTCCATGCTGTCTGGCCATGGCATAGCATTCTCATAGTGTCCTATTGATAAAAACACCTTCATTCTCCTTTTTTTGCTAAAATTGCTGGCAGTTTAGGCAGATGCTGTCAGGTCAGACACTTTACTCACTGTAAATGCACATGATACAGGAAAATGCATAAATCAAATATGGTTTTAGTCTGACCATACAATTATGCTTTCTGTGAAGCAGAACACTTATTTCGCAAGGGTTCCCAAGGAGTCTGATGGTAGTGTTTGAGAAATAGATTGCTACTGAATGCAGCTAAGGGGGTGTCTCAGTGTAAAGCCAGTGGGCAACGTGTCCGCTCACCTACAACGTGTTCATGTCCAGAATTATTGATACGAATAAGAAAGCACTGCCATGATGCTTAACCATTTTTGGTTTAGATGGTGGCTTCTGCCTTTTTTCCTGAAGATACACTGTGTTAACAGGAAGGCTTCCTTTACGTGTATTTTAAACTATTTATTCTGTCAAATCCCAAACTCATACTGAGCTCAGGAGGGCTGGCTGGACCTGTCTACGCTTATCCAATGAGTCTCCTAGAGTAACAATCCCTATGTACGTATAAATGAAAAGTTGTCCCATCCTAGTGAAAATGAAACCTGACCTTTTGTTTCATTATTAATGAACACACCAAAACACATTTATTAAATCTGCACTTTTTCATTACTCCATATGTTTCCTTTTTCCCAGCCCATGTCTGACATGTGACAGTAAAGCACAGCGTGATTGTCCCTAGTTCCTTCTCCCTTGTGACTTCCTGCCACCTGCTTCATAGCGTTAAACAGATGTGTAAGTGTAAAGCATTACAAAACTCATCTTTTCAATCATTTATCACCTAAAAAAAAATCCAAATAAATCTATGCTTTGGTTAAGCATTTTATCTGCTCAATGTAAAGAAGAAAGGCAAGGTAGATTTTAGGAAGATTATGTAGCAATAAAATATTCCACATGCACAGCAAGTCAGATTATCCATTTATATCACAGGTGACCATTAGGCTTTTATTTCATATCACATCTTGTTTATTTTCCTTTAGTGACCAAAATATTCCACTAACATGCAATAGGATTTCTCTGGAAGATACTTTTTTTGACAGCGGCATTGCATTATTCATCATCAAGTGAGGAGGAAAATTTCAATTGCCAGTTTCTGGTAAATGTCTAATTAAGAAAGGGGACTTCTGAGCCACAGACAGGCGCCACAATCATTAAAGGGCAGTTTTCTGAAGATTATGAGTCTCCAGTCTGTCAAGCAGAGTTTTTCTTCAGCTGAACTAATTCAGCAGTAGAAAACCTTGTCTAGAACAAAGCCCTTGGAATTAACATCTTGTTTAAGCAAAGACATGCCTACTTTGAAGTAAGTGTGATAGGTTCACAACTGTTATTGAGGTCAAGTTTAATGGTAGTGAAGTGACAGAATATAACTTCAACACTACTCTTAATTTCAGCTGCAGCACAGATTGTGCATACAGAGTATCTGAAACCGTGCAGTGTATTTCAAGCAGACCAGTTTACTATAATTGGCACAATCAGTCCAGTTTTAACACGGAAAACTACTGATATGTAGACCAACTAATTCTCTGGCTGCCTAATTAAATTTGAGGGTGTGAAAAGCATACGTACAGAGGCAATTATTTTTGTTTCCTAAATCTTACAGTTTTGATTAGATTTTTTTTGAGCTGCATATTTATTTTGTCAAGCTTCATTTTAGCCCTGATTTAGGATCACATCACTGCTCAGCAGGTTTAAGTCTAGTTAGACTATATCCTTACATCAGGCTGTCTTAATGACTGATTATTTTAGTCTAATTTTTGCAGATCTAAACACGTGAATGGAATTCTAATGGTGAAGGGACCTGAATCAATGATCATCTCAGTGCAACTCGTTTGTGTGTGAGCTCTGTTGAAGGAATAGTCTCCTGGCAAGTGATGCTGCTGGAAGTTGCCAGTGAAATATAGTGTCAGTTAGTTCCTCATCACTACCATCTTCTCATTAGAACAGCAATTTGTATGCTGACCTTGGTGCTTTATAACCTTGGCTGTGTCGTATCTTAGACTAGTCTAAAAGGCAAATCCAGCTTGCCCACTATTGTTTTTACCCACAGTCATTTGTACTTGTCTCAGAGATGTGCCAGGCCGACAGCATGTGAACGGAGCTTTCAGGTTACTAAAACACTAAAAGGTCACTACAACTGTTTATTTATATATGAACTTTAGTATTTGTGGAAGTTGCCAGCTCAACAACCATGGAGGCAGAAATCTTCTGACCTCGGCCCGTCTGAAGCAAGGGCAATGGCAACGTGAGCTTGTTTCTTGCCAGTGTTTCTATCCTTATTCTGGGGGGATGGCCTGGAGGAAGGAGTTAGTCTCCATACTCACTTATCGCATGATTTCTCAGCTGGAGGTGCCAGTTTTAATGGGTATTTTTATGATATATTCCCACCATGAGAACTGGGTGAACTCCCACCATCCTGGCTCCTAGGGAACAGCTTTTTGAGCAATATTCGTGCAGGTTTGGTCATCTGTGTTCTAAAATTCTACGTTATGATTCTTGGAAATACTGAGTGTCCATTTCGGAAATGATTTCACACCTCCCAAGCTGTGTGTGAACATGTGCTTAGTGGGAAATAGGTACTGAGAAAGTTTCCTAAGCTGAGATCTAAATCTTTTTAAATTTTATTTTACAAACTCAGAAGTGCTCTCAGATGATTCATTCTTCTGTAAGTTTCCTTCAATAAAAATTACTTTTTGGTCCTACAGGAATTTGCCTTCAAAGGGAAAAGCCCTTATTTATGTTATTGTTTGTACAGGAGCTGATGACTGTGAAAAGTGAACTGGTCTAAAACACCCTCCCAATTTTCTGGTGTTCTTTCTTCCCCCTTCCCCCTCTATTTTCGTAACCTTTAAAATCTCCTGAAGAAATTTTCCATTTAAGTAGAACCCCAAAATCTAACAGCATATCATTACTTCATTTCATATGCTGCATGCAACTGGGAAGCAAACCCCAGGATACATCTAAGATATTATGTGCACCATGTTGCTGCCACAAGCACGCTTATTCTCAGTGACATTGTTCTGCATCAAGATTTCAAGCTGCCTCAGTCCCCTTTGTATCTAATACAAAGCACTGATATGCACAGCCACAACAGACTTTAATGACGAGGTGTCTTAATTTGGTTTTTATGATGTGATTAAAGGTACAATAAGGTGTGTGTTCAACAAGAGGGAAGACCATTGTTCTGCATCATTAAGCTCACAGCAGCCCAAAAAAGAAATTGTAGGCAATGTGCCAAAGCCTTTAATGAAGAGGATCTCTTTGAATTATCTATGGATGAGGAAGGGATAAAGCCTGAGCCCTGGTATATTTGATCCTCTTTGTGCTCTCTGTTATGAGGACTTACGGAGCCAGACGTACTGGACCTTCTGGAATTGTAATTTATTGAAGCATGAATTTCCCAGCCACACTAAAGCTCTTGGCCTAATAGAGAAAGTGCAGTTATGTCCTATTATTAATTCTTGCGTGTGCTTTCGGAATTCCCACATCTCAGAGTGATGAACTTTTACAAAATAAGGCTAAGGAGATTTATTTGTAACAATGCTCAGTATTTCCTAAAACCAAGTTATGCAAATTTTGCCTAACTCAGACTTTAATAAAAGCTTCTTCTAGTTTTCTCAGAAATGGCAGCGTCATCACCTGATATTAGGGTTACATGGATGATACCAAAAAAAACCACTGTAAGAGGTCTTTGTTCTCACTAGCATATATTGCAACTTTTGTCTTTTATATTCTGCTATTTTACATGACAATGATTCTTCATTTCCCTCACCATTAAATTTTAAGTGATGGCTTTTATGCGTACGTTACATTAGGATGCATTTTTATACTTCCAGTGACATTTAATTATCTGGATGTAGTCCATAAGGTATAAGATTCCCTCCCTCCTATCTTGTGAAACAGAGAAATCAAAATAGCACCCTGCTAAAATAATTTTATGCAATAATTTATATTCTGGAATAATCGGGGATTATAGTCTTAAATAATTCAGGTTCTACTATGTTAGAAATCCCAGCTTTATAGGATTACATGCACCTCTCACTTCTGTGGAAGCTGGGGGTATTCCAGCCGTGTTTCCCAAAGGGCTTCCATGCTTAAAGTTAATCACAAGTGCAGTGCCCTGTGCTTCACACATTGTTGAAACAAGGCTGCAGCACTTTGCAGGTTCATTTCTAAATCCAGCCTAGTGCCAGGGGATCTGCACCTGCAGCCAGCACCGGATAGTTCAGTCAGCTCGGGTATCAGTGGGACTGTTCCTGTGACTGATTTTAAGGACGTGTATTTGAAGAATGTTGTCCTGCATCTGTTGAGAGATGTCAGTAACTTGCAAAGGTTCTCTGCCACCTTCATTTCTCAACAACAATTGTGCAAGCTTCCTAAATTATCAAAACATTCCTAAGTTGTTGCTGTCTGAGTTTGTTCTGGCTGTAGCGCTTCTGAATGTGATTCACAATTCTTAAACCCAGACTGAATGAAAACTTGGTGACCTTGCGGGGTAAGTAGCTACTACCACAGCCACTGCCTGATCTGAACAGAGCATTCACACAAGCGATATTGGGCACGAGGTCTGCTGCTGTAGACAGCGCCTGAAACTAGTTGTCGGTACCGAATAAAGTCTGAGAAACCTGATTACCTCTCTCCTAAATTCTTCCCCTGTCACATGCATAGGAGCTCAGCAAGTGGAAGTGAGCCATTCTAAATAGAAATGACAGTAGACATGTATTCCTATTTGCTCTCACAAGTTTTTTTTCTTCCACAAAGCGTGAGTGTCCTTTGGGTGAGCGAGCAAAGATTAGATCAAAACTTTGCCGTTAAAATTTAATCACTTCCCTACCAGCATAACATACAAACCACATATTTTATTCACTTTGTTGTCAGTGACATCAGTATCTGGGATGAGACGCAGGGGGTGACACAGCGAGGACACAGGATTTCTTTCACTCCGCTGAGCAATCCCCTCTGCCGGTGAGCACCGAACACAGCAGCGTAGAGAAACGCCAAGCAGCTCGACACCTCTGTGACTGCCCGTCATTGTCACTTAACTCTAAACCACCTCAGGAGTGGCAAGGTGGTAGAATACAGCTGGAAGGAGCTGGGAAGCTTCCGTGTATCATCTGGAGCGTTCATACAGAGAACCCACTTGACGTTTTAAGAGGTTAATGTAAGCTATCTATGATTATCTCAAGAGAGAGCTGTGGGAGTGTGATCCTAAACACCTGGCCATTGCTATGCATGATTCCACCACGCTGTTTGGTCCAAATCGTACTTCAGATGTGACAGAGTGATAAATTTCAGAAACAAACAGAAGGAAAAGCAGAAACAGGAAACAACATTTTTGTAATAGAGGATATTGTGTTACTACATTTTTAGAACACTTATCAGATGCTCAATATGAGTAAGTTGATATATAAAGATCTGTAGAACTGGTTTACTTTGCTGTCAAATCTAACTTTTTTTTTAGCTGGCATGTCTACAAGGTGCAAAAACTACAAGAAGACATAAACTTACATTGACAAGAATAGACACTTAAAGACCAGACTGAGCACTGAATGAGTGCCTTGCACAGAAAGAAGTGTCTGTATGTACTCATAAACAGATGCAATCCATTCTTTGCACATCTTCTCTAACTTGTTCAAAGCGTGTGTGACCAAGCCATGATCCTTGTTAAGAAATCTTCCCTAATGCACACTGGAGAAATTAACAACAGAGTCCTGTTTTGTGATGGGAAGTTTTGTAAAAAGTCTGATGTATAATAGCATACATTTAAATACTCCATATTCTGCAGGTGTGAATGGGAAGGTACATCATAAAAACATAATCATTTTCATACACTTATCAATAAGGCAACCCCCCTTTCATTGCCACTTGTGTAAGCACTTTTTGGTATTCTGTTTTCCCTGTCATTAACAATGGTCACAAGCCCAAAAGAGAATATTTGTTTCTAGAAATGAAATCTAATTCTTTACCTGACAAACTTCATACAGTAACTTGTACTGTTCCTCCTGCTTCTGCAGAGTGCACAGGCTGCATCCCATGTTTATGTAAGTGGCAGAAATAATCTTCCTTATTCACCAGAGCAGCCACAGCAATCTGTTAGCAAGCATGCGTGCAGGTATCCCTGAGACCCCAGGTGAGCGGGCTGGACCGCAGCGCTTCCCGGTGGTCTCACACAGGCTGCGGCAGAGCTCTCTCCTTCCGTGCTCTCCCTCCGTCCTTCCCTGGCAGCACACAGCACTCCCTCTGCCGCTCTGCCGGCTGCCGCACCGTGCTCCAGTGCGCACGCTATATACTGCTACTCATGCATATTAATCAGCTCTCATTGACTATTCATAACAGACAGTGATAGAGAAGCTATAATTGCCAGCTATGACAGCTGAAATTTCTCTAATTAACAGGCAAGTGCTTCAGTAGCTGGCATAATAAAAGACACTAACA
This sequence comes from Myiopsitta monachus, assembly GCA_017639245.1. Taxonomy (NCBI): domain Eukaryota; kingdom Metazoa; phylum Chordata; class Aves; order Psittaciformes; family Psittacidae; genus Myiopsitta; species Myiopsitta monachus. The sequence goes on along the minus strand of CM029929.1, from coordinate 15,811,221 downwards.
ATTTTGTAGCAATTACAAATAAACATGACTACGTTTTACTATGGTCCCTCAGGATAATTCTTAACGTATTTAAGCAGGCTGCGAGTACAGTTTAAATGTAAGTCACAATGAAATGAATATAGTGGTACAAAACTCAGTGGTGGCTGTGGCAAACTTGAATATGCTTAGTAGCATTTATTTTCCTTTCCTACTGTGGTACCATCTGAGAATCTCAGTTTTACAGCAGGAGATGACTGAACAAGGCATTCAGCAAGCAGGGAAAGGGCATCTCTGTCCCTGAAAGCCTACACACAGCCTTAGGACCTGCTACAAAGCAAAAGAGATCAATGTGAATGTATATGAATTCAAGGAAAAAAAAAAAGAAAAGGAGGAGTGCCTTGGATTAATATTTATAATTGTCTTTATTTTAATACGTATACAAGTGAAAAATGGTCATCTATGCTACTGACTCTCATTGTATTTGAAGAGTGTAACTAATAGTTTCACATATAATTTGTTACATTAAAAATACGAACTTTACCAGATTATAAAAAGATACGCAATAAAATAAGTCTGACATTTATAAGTACGTATTATGTGAGTGCCTAGATCCACACTGAACCTGTGCCATAGATGCAAAGGATAAAACATCAGTGAACTGCCCAGTGAACTAGAAAAGTACTCATAAGTCATAATCTTGATGGATATTTTCCAGTCTGTAGGAAACACTGCCTTGTGTTATGAGTTTGGATTGACCATGTGTTCTCCAGTAGTTCAAACATTCAGAAGGTATGCCTTTTTACAATCCTTTTTCCAATTCGTCCTGCTACAAAGAAGAGCAGACGATAGCACAGCTAGGAATGAGACCAAAGGTACAGTCCTAATGCAGGCGTTGCATGGCAGAGACCCTGGATCTTGTGCTCTGCTTATCTAGCTGGTTTCTGCCTGTTTGCTTAGTGAGCTTCTGTGGATGACAATGGAAATGTTGTGCAAGGATTATCTGCAGCTTTTATGTCCAAACTCTGTATATAGGTATCTTGCTGTAGGTTATCTTCTAGGATACCCAGCTATTGCTATGCATGTACCAACTCACAGTTTGCATTAAAATGATCAGCTCCTGAAACGTGGTTCGTGCTGGCCATATACTCTAGTACTAAACCTCAGTAAACAGACACTGTGACAAGAAGAGGTCCCTTAGCTTGGAGCATGTGTTTTGGTAGCAAAATCTACCCACCTACAGGAAAAGAAAGAAAGGAGGTGTCTTCAAATCCCTGCCAAACATCTGAAAGCAGGCAGGGACTCCATCCCTGTGTGACTGGGATATCTCCCTGGCAAGATCACTGCTGCAACGGTGGTAGAACTTGCTAAGTTAGAGCAAGACAGAAGTAGCTTGGACCTTACTCTTGGGCCTGTAAGCTGAAGAATGATTCAGGCTATCCTGGTCAGAATCACAGAATACCAGGTTGGAAGGTCCAGCGTTTCTTGGCAAAGCTTATCTCAGTTAGATATAGCAACAACATACCACGGGCTTCTCCAAAGTTGGTTGAAAGCCAGTGGCTGTGGATCCTGAACAACTGGAAAGTTCTTGCATGAGGGAACTGGTGTTCCCCAAGAGCAGAAAAGATGATGGTGATAACTGAATTAAGAAAAAAAGAAGGCCCTAGTGAAATTGTAAGGAAATCTATGGCTTTGATTAGCTAGTTTCTGATTTTGTAATTTAATTAAGCAACTTCAGATAAAACTTTCAAAACTGTTGCCTATGATTTGGAGTCTTTTCATGCAATTCAGTTTCTTCTTAAATACTATTTGCTATTGAAGTGTTATTGTTCAGCTCAGGTGCCTGAGGTCAGTCAGGATTTTCTTTAGCAATAGCACACAGCTGGATGTGATTAGAAATAGAACAGAAACATGCAGGATATTTCATTTCCAGTTTCAATGGAAATGCACCTATTGGTTATTTTCCTACAGTAACATGATAGACTACATGAGGTAACACTTCATCTGATTCAGAAAGATAATCTGTAAATCAGGAGAATAAGCACAGGATTGTTGTTTTGATGTAGGAATGGAGGGATCCCATCCATGTGATGTTTCAGATTCTTCAGGTAACAAAGCCTAAGCACGTTGCTCAGCACCAAACTGTGGCTTATCGGTGCAGTTGGCTTCATTGCACCGTTGCTCTGGTAAATAAGCTAGCCTGACAGTCAGGCCAAGGCTTATCTCAATGGAGATGTTTTCCATTATGGAAATCTAACTTGTATTTCTCTATTCATCTCATAGGCAGAAATGGTAGTATTGCCTCAGGTTAATATAGACTAGTTTGTACAGTGCTTTGCCAAACTTTAAACATTTGGGCTGTAAACTTGTGTTCTGGGCATTGTCCAATGCTGATTTTTGCTTTTAATGGTATACTTGAGCCAAAGTGTTTCAGTCATTTCCAAGAGTAAGACTACAGAGAAAACCCCAATATTGTTTGCCCATGTTAAGAAATTCTGGATATGTTTTCTTTGAGAAAGTTTTACTATCAACATAATTTGAAACAAGAATTTGAAGTTTGGCACAGGAACAGTTTGTGTTGTTCCTGTGAAATCTGCTAAATTTGGTCAGCTTTTAAGCTGTTGCGGTTTGCATGTTCTCAGTACAAAGTTGCTATGAGTTTCTGGTTTAATTCTCATAGACTTCTGCCATGATAAATGAGTTTGGTGGGTGATGCCAGGAGGTCTGACAAGACCAGTTCCATTTCCTAATTGCTCTTTGTGAGGTTTGAGGACTGATACCAAGAACAAAGAGATCTTCTCAGTGCTGCTCACTGCTGGACCCAGCCAGCCAGAAAGAGCCCCCTGAGCTGTCCAGGATGGAGTGCATGTTAACTGTGTGATTATACTTGCTTTATAACATATGTATGAGTTACAGGAACCCTTGTCCCTGCATGCTGTACGTGGTGAAGGTAAATAGTCTTCCTTTGGTTTGTCCACATAAAGCAGCTCATCACGGGATCTGTCATCTGCGTTTACAATGTGTCATGTGTGGTCTCACCAGTGTGCCACAGATAATGAGCTTAGCAAAATGTACGTGTAGTGGATGGCTTATATCACGTGTAATGTGAATATTATAGTGGTCCCAGCTGAATCTGAGCAATCCAGACTGAATGGGAAGTTGGTGAGCCAGCTGACTAGGAACAATAGTAAATAGCTTTGAATATACAAGGTGCCAGCAAAAGCTTTCATTAGCATTTATCTAGATTACTTGCTCCCTGACTGATCACATGTGACCAAGTCTGCAATAAAACCTTTTACAAAGATATCTGGCTCTGACTATCAGACATTTGTTTTTGTGTTCACAAGCTAATTCCCAAGAACAGGGGAGTGGAAAGCAGCCAGCCTGCGTGGGCCACCACAAAGGGCAGGGTGCTGCTCTCGTCTCCGGGAAGCTGGATGTCCTGGACAGACGGTGAGTGGTGGTGATGAGGGAATCCTGCCACAGACCATAGGCTGGTTTTGCTATTTGTATTTGTCTTAGTTGCAGCTCACAATCTCTCAGCTTGTAGCTACAAGCCCAGTACATATTTCACTATTTAAATGTTTTATTTATGTTGCCATTAAGCTGTCAGGTGTTGGCAGGTAGGGGGAATCTACAGGAGACCAATGCACTTGAGGCATCCTGCCTGTCTGCATGGGACGGTGAATCAGAATAAAGAGGGGAATAAAGCACTCATGAGTGACCTGCACCCTGGAGGGGAACATTATTAGGGAACTCAAAGGCCAAAAAGCGCTCTCTGCCAGCTTTTCAAGGGTAAGGGCTTTGGCTGCCAAGTTGGCTCCTAGACAACAGTTCCCACCAGCAAGAATAAACTCAAGTCCTTTGTGTGAGGAGCAGATGGCACATAGCTACTTCACAGATCTGGGCAGACACCAAACCCTTGCGCTTGGTTCTGGGAGTTCCTAATGTTTGAATGTCTGAGTGCAATATTAGTAATGGTTTGGCATTGTTTATTTTGTTTCTTTAAATGCAAGTTGGCTTTCCCAGTATGCAGTAACCATTTAATGTTATATTTTTGTACATATACTTAGCAAGTTCTGTTTAAACAAACAATTCCTATTTAAGCAGCGCTATTAGGGAAATGTTTGCTTAATGTATCAATACTTGAATTACTTTTCTTGGTTTTACAAATATTTAAGACGTGAGAAACAAAAGCTAGGGAAGAGAACAGCTGTGACTATAAATAATTCTAACATTGGTGTGCTGTATAAACAGAAGTCAGGAAACTGTACAGATGATGAGTACACAGAGTGGTGCAAAAGAAAACTGTGCTACACAACTGTGCTTTAAAGTGAGTATCTGGAATTTTTCACTGTGTTAGGGTGCTTCTCAATTATAGCCATTGGGTTGCCTCTGTTAAAGCTTGAGTGCCTCTGTTGAGAATGTGGTTAGATTGGAGGTTTGTTTCCCTGTGTTTATTGCAGATTTTCAGTACGACAATCCACTGATAGCTCTGAAGTGTTGGATTCTTAATAATACATTTAATTAGCGTGGATCTACTTTAAAAATACCATTCTGAAAAGTCCTTTGTTGGATACGTGAAAACAAACCAGGGTTTTCTACGGCATTGTGCAGGCACACAATTAAATGCATACACTAAATATAACAGCAAAAAGATCTCAATTCTGTATTATTTTTGCATGTGGGCATAGCAATCCGCCTGTGCATTGGAAGCCTCAAGTCTGGAGCCAAAATATTTAAACTAAAACATACCACAAGAGAGGATGTGAAAGCAAATGTAAAACTTTGGCTTTATTCCCATCAGTTAATGTTGAAGTCTTGAGATCCTTATTTGCTCCACTTAGCATCTCTGAAAGTGTTCCAATTCTCAGAAGTAACTTAAATGAAATGATACTTCTTGTTAAACCACTGAAGGAACTGTTCTGTCCTGTAAGCTCTTTAAGGAGTCTGATACCTCTTTAATTTATGCCACTTGAGAAAGACAGTAACATTATAGGAGCATTAGAGCAGCATCACTGTAAGCACTGCAAAGTCAGTAGATACGAGAATGCTATTGTGTTAATTCAGTCTTTCATGAAGCAGAAATGATGAGGTCAGCACAGCGTAAATAACTGTTTGATATGCCACTGAGACCTGAGGATGGGGAGAATTAGGATGCTAAGAGCAGACCTAGGGGCTATGAAACTCCTCCTACTGTGGGCTGCCTCTTTGGGTGTCTGTTACAGCAGTGCCAAGAGGCCTTGGTCAAAGATTAAGACAAAAGGCAATGTCTGAACCAGAGAATGTACACGCTGGATTTACAGCGATGACACTGTGATAGAAGTGGGTGAAACAGGGTTTTAGCTACTGAGAACAGAGGATGAACTAACCAAAAGGGAGTGCTCTTTCACCTAATCATAAACCAGCTCCAAAATCACCATCTGCTAGCTACGATACTTCAAGCCTAGCAATGTGCAAGTGAGAGACCTGGAGGCATATCACACCTGAAGAGTTGTTCTTTAGCTCAAATCCCCGATGCACTATCCTTGTCCGTTTTCCCATTCATGACACAATGTAGTCAAGCCACTACGAACCACAAAACCAAAAGTACGGAAGACTCGCACGGGAATGAGAAAATCTGATTATAGGCTGGATTTGTGTTCTAAAAGCTTCTTCCATGGTAGCTGAAACCTCAGCTTCCTCGCAAAAAAAGCAACTTTGATTTCCTGGGTTTGATAGTGGAACAGCCAAGCTCATCTCTCTAATTTGTTACGCGTTATTTAACTAGATAGTTTCTGTTTAAGAAGAATGACGAATTTAAGCTTGGACAAATTGTCAGTTTTTTACATGGTAAAAGTGCTGTGATTATTGTTAGCAGTTACACAAATAGGAAACAGAGAACTAAGGATATTTAAAGGAAGAAAGTGGATAATGAAAGCATAGGAGTGTGGAGTCAAATATTAGTTATACACTTGCATTTATAAGGTTCATGTGCTCTCAAATCTATAATTACTTACAGAGCACATATCTCCATTTTGATTTTGCTTTTCGCTATGAGATGTCACTTTAGAGGGATAGCACTGGTAAGCACAGAGTGCTGTAAGTGATGGTTCCTTTTAAAAGTGCTAATACACTTTTAATAATCTCAGAGCAAGCAAAATGATTCACTGTACTTGAATGCTGCATAAAAGCTATTGACATAATGCTTAATCTTTAAAACTGATAGACATGTACCCAAAAGCTAATAAAGTTCATTCTAATACAAATGATCAAGTAAAATAGTATATCATAGTCTGTGTTAGCTTTGGATCCTGATCATATAACTGTAGCCCAGGGATAAAGAAAATTGAAGTGATTTAGAAAGGTACCCAGTAGGATATATCTGATATTAGGCAATCTGCTGAAGCAAAACAGTAATGTCAGAAAGATACAAAGGTATAAAATCCATTTGACTGTGTCCAAATGCTTCTGCTCTTTGACCTTAATGTCTCCAGATGAACACCCATTAGGGTCAGCTGAATAATGCTTAATAATATATGGCCAGAAACCGCCAGGACCTGCTAAGGATCACAGTCTCCACTTACTTCTGTATTTTAACTACTGTATTCATATTACGAATTTGAAGCCATTTCTATTTGAAAAGATATTAACTTTCATTTCTCAGTTTTTACTGCTCCACACTTAATTTGGAACAGAGCAAAACAGGAATCCCATCTATGGTTCATCAGGTTTTATACTAACCATCTAATGAAAAGCATATTTGGGAATATTAACTATTAATGGTAAATGGCAGTCAAAATGGAAAGAATTGCTTACATGTTTGCCTTTGCATTCATTTCTAGGTTCAAGTGGACAATAAGGAATCTGACTGCAAATTCACTGGTAGAGCTTCTATGCAGAAAAGACCCAGAAGTTAAGCAGACCTTGAATGAAACTGGATTTAAGACTTTTAGGAACAAAGGAAAAGTAAGTGTTCATTTCTGTCTTTGAGCTGGGAAAGATGCATCTGTGCTGCAGGAGACTGGCGTTAGCTCCAGCACTGGTCATTGCGATTAATCCCACCGTATGCACACAGAGAGGCCAGCAGTGTCCGCAGGACTCAGCTGGGTGTGTGAAGCAGCAGTTGTCTCCGCGTCAGCAAAAGTACAGTCAAGAGATTAGATGTATGGGGTAAGAGGAAAGAGCAACAGGGGCAGTTTGCAATCCCAGAGGCAGGCTGTGCCTGTGCTGCAGACTCCACCTGTGCATTCGCAGCACCAACTATGACTTAATCTTGAAACTGTGGAAGAATACAGAGGATGGGTGAGGTCCTATTGAGTGCTCTAGTGTTTAGCACGTGAAATACATCAACAGTATAGCATCATATTAGATTTCCATTTATCCTCCTTACAATATAATCTCACCAGCATATGAAATTGCAGTGAAGCTGGTTCTTGTTTCATTAGGAAATCAATACTATTGCAGTAACATTGATTTGATAAAAGACACTCTAAGGCATTAATCTGATCTCTGATACAAGAAGGACACTCTTTATGCCTAACTTGGTTCATCTTGAATGAAGGAATTCTACTCCAACGACTAAAGTCTGCTGTTGGAGGGCACACAGTTCCCAACTTTGTTCCTTTTATAGGTAACTTTACTGAGCTTTATCTTCAATGGCAATGGAAGTGATTTCCTTCTGTTATTAGCACTGTATTTCTGTGAAGCCCTGTGAATCAATGGGAGGTTACATGTTTACCTTAATGAAAAAGATAAATTACTTCCATAGGTTATTGTATTGGCTAACTGCATAGAGTTATTTTGTAGATATACTTCCTCTGCAATTTCTTCCCTCAAAATACATATTCTGATAACCACTATTGATTACACAGTATTGAAATGGACACATAAACACTTGATACAAGAAATGAGAAAGTACACAGGCAGTCAGACCCAGTGATGAATACCAATAATAACTCAGGAAAGATCATTCCTATTGGAAGACACATTCCCCCACTAATCTTGTAGTTTCCAATGAAGCCCCAGAGCTGCAGGCTTTCCACAATACACAAACTGTATTCCACTTTTCCTGCACACTCCTCTGCAAGCCTCCTGAGAAAGTACAACACACGTGTATTCCTCTGCATTTCTCTGCAGAAATAGACCAGTGTCCTTAATGAGAGTTTGACAGGCAGAATGTAAGTTAGAAGACAAATATTAATTGAGATTATCTCATAATGCACAAATAAGTGGTCGTGGTTCTTCCAAAGTCTTACTGCGTGTCTGGAATTTCTGTCCTGGTTATCTGCAGTATGATACTGGGTTGGGAAGCTTGAAAGTTTTTATGATTTATGGTACGACTGTAGCTTTGCAGGTTAGTTTTTTATGTTATGGCTATTGTTGTGGTGGGTTGTGGCTTGTCTAGTCTGGGGTATCAGGTGTAGCTGAGAAATAAGTTAATGTTTCAGTGAAATTTCTTATCCCCTCTCCACTCTTGTTATCCTTTGTTGCTCCCCCAAATAAGAGGGCTGCTGCACAGCTCCCTGCTTTCTGTTCAGATCATTTTTGTCTGCTCTGACCATGATAATGATACAAAACTCATGGGTTTTTTAGGCTAGTACAATGTAATAAATGTACTGGATTGCATATACATGTCTAGAGGCACAACTGGTTCATGGCCGGGGGAAGAAACTCTAGATTTCCAAGAAATACACCTATGAAAGCACAAAGTAACTCACAAATAAAGCACAGAAAATGGGGCTGCCTACTTAAAATACAAGATTGGTTGCCAATATGACAGTCAACACGATTTTGTATGCTACTTATGATCTCTTTCTGTTTATCTGCTGCAGATAGAAGGTTATAAACTACCAAGTGTGTATTCCTAAGTCTTTGAAATTCAGGTTTCTGTGTGCTTTCTTTGAGTTTCATGTTCTTAGAGAAGGAGAGAAATTACAATAATTACAGTTTAAAATATTCTCATTTCATGGTGTGGCTAACAAGTGAAACTACAAGTAATGATGTAATCTAACATGTCAAAAAAGAAAATGAAAAGAGGAGACAGAAGGCAGGATGGAGCCAAGGGATACGATGTGCCATGTCATCTTCTAATTAACTAACTGATCCTTTAAACTGTCAAAATCAGCAAGGAACTCCATGGCCCAGTGTCTTATTAATATTCATACTAGGCCACTAGAAGCGATGATTCCAGTCCCAGTGGTTATAGTTAAACATTAAAAAAGAAGAAGCCAGGCTAGCCAGGGCTGCAACAGCTTCACATTCATAAGGAAATGAAGGCAGGCCACCCTGCTTCCTCCAAACCTCTGCTGGGGGATATTCTCTGAGGATGCATATTGATTTCTGGATTATTATGAGGGTTGTATATTGAAAAAAACAATTATTTTTCTTCTTGCTATGAGCTGCCACATTGTTAATCGTGGTGAGCTCCATGTTGTCAAATGGAAGATGCACGTAGCGCTTTGTAATATGAGCCCATTCTTAATTTTGCACACACCAAATGAATCCACAGTTAATAACCCTGTCGTTTAGAGGAATGGGTGAACTCATTTTGTCTTGTAGGATGCAATTCAGGATTGGTTTAGCAGAAATATGGGGCCTGCAAAAAAAATAATCATCCATAATCTTCTTATAATACAATTATTCTCTTCCATTTCAGACTGCCAGTCTTTTCCCAACTCCCAGTAAGCAGAGTTTCCTGAACCTTGAAGTCTAAGGGAGCAGCTGACATTTGGTTTCTCCATTCATTTTCTGTTTAATTCTTCATGGCAGGACAATGCTTTAAAAAGTAAAATCCTCTCAGCTCTTCATTACACGTACTATTCTGGGGCCCAGTACAGGTCTGCCATGGACAGGGATGTGCCTGTGTGCAGTAGAAGATGGGGATGAGGAGGGAATTCAGCATGCTCTGAAGTCAAAGGCAGTTTTGGCATCAGCCTCGTATAAGTCATTTTAACTATGAGGGGGAAGCTAATAGTAATTTTAACTATTTTGAGGGCAGTTAATCCCATTTTACACTTGCCATTTCTATCTGTGCATGACACAGTAGAAAGCAATATATTATGCAGCACTTTATAGCAGTACGATCAGTAAAGGAGTAGCTGAGCCATAAATCAGGTGCTATACCTCTAAATGAAAAAATAATTAAACAGTTTGAATCTCATTAATTGATATCTTTGATTTAATTGATATACTAAAGGAAAATACCTTGAGTTACCACCCTGCTCCTGTTCTCTACTGTGCCCTTTACCAGTTTTCTTTGATATAACTTTTTCACACTTTCACACAGCACCTAGAGGACATAAAGCTTTGCATCAACCACCTTTCACAGCCCTCTGTAGATCCTTGTCCCATGGGAGCAGGCAGGGTGAGGAGCAAGTGCGTACTGAGTAGGGAGACTGGCTCCTCCTGATGCTGTGGGCATCTGCAGCTCTCCTGCATCCCTCACCAGCCACCAGGACCATGCTAACAGGCTGACTTTGGATTCTCAACACAAAGTCCTCTCAAGCTTAAGTCACAGCAGGCCGGTTTTTGGTAACTTAACTAACTGCCCCTGGGGCCTTCTCTATGAGCCACAGGCCATGCCCTGGAGCAGCATCAGCATAGCAAAGTCCTGCACAGGTCCCTGGGACCTCAGAAGTGGTATGGAGCTCATGTCACTTCTGTGAGGACAGTCTTCCCTGATCATGAGTGCACTAAGCCTGCACCTACGATGTGCGTAAAAACGGATAGGTTGTGCCTATGGAGATCTGGTATTTGTCTGCACAGCCTCTCAGTGCTTTCTCACCCCAAAAAAACACTGATCTCCAAGAAAAGATATCAACCCAAATATTTAACATCACAGATTTTATTCCGTTGTTTAAGCTCTGCTATGGGTGAAAGGCTGACTCAATAGGAAAAAAAACAGAAATTAAAAACTCTAAACTGTGTATCAGCCAGGTTAACATCAGGTGCTTAGCGGACACTAAGAATTGTTTGGCATATTAATGTCTATCTGTTTCCCTGCTGGCCTTTACATTAAATCTATTCAAGCGGTTTATAGTCTTTACTGTGGAAGTTGTCTGAATGAAACTATCTATGCATGTTGGTAAATCATTAGGGAACAAGAATCTGGAGTCACAGCAGTGCTGTATTCAGAACTAGATTGTTTTTCTCCAGTAGTTTGTTGGCTTATTTTGCATTTCTGTCAAGCAGTTTAGTAGAATAGTATCTTGTTCACATGCAGTTTTATGGCGATTCTTCATCTGAGAGTGTTAAATACCCTCTACTTGAAATCTGCTTTAAAGGAAAGGAAGCCGACTTCACCTTTTTCAGTCTTCTCCAGTGTTTTTCCATACAGGATCACATACAGGTACAGTCATAAACACTTCCGTGTATCTAGTATGTGTTCCTTAGTTAATGCATGCTTCAGAAAACCTTTCCCATAACTTGCATAGGAACATCTATGTTTCAAACATTATCTATTTAGTTTCAGTGTTTACCAGAAAGCATTTCAAACATTTGCTATCTCCGCACTTGTATTTCCTTCCTTACTGTACCATTAATTTTGTTTTGAATTAGAAAAGGGTAAAAAACCAACTCTGGATAATAAGACTTTCCTACATTCAAGCTTTACTGAAAATACTTCTTATGCAGGAGGTAGCAGGGCCAGTAGTGTGTGGGGATCCTCTGCTTGTAAACTGGGGGATCTGTACACAGATTACATTCAAACACATTTGATTCTGTGGAAAGAATGGGATTCCCAGCACTCCTCTTTTTAGCTTCCAGAAAAGCCTCTGATTAAGCTCTGCTGAAAGGCTCCCAGTTCTGCTTGTCATTCAATAGTATTTTAATGTGTCCCCTACATGCTGAAAAGACAGCCGTCTTCTCGTCATAACAATATCCTGTTGATGCACACACTATAGTTGTAACTTAATGTATAATTTATGAATTAGCTTTTTCAATAGTCTGTGAGGGGGTATATTAACTATACATGTTTTGTAAATTTTCCATTTCATTTTGGCACCGGATAAGTTATCAGTAATCTCAGAAGAGAGATATATATGTACGAGCGCGTGTGCATATTTTATGTTGGTAATATGTATTTATATCATGGTTATCTAGAGAGCATGTCAGAAAATATACACACCTCCAATTTTACCTGATTTTATTGCAAAATGATAGTAAGGGTTTTCTGAAGGAATAAACATTACTGTGTTTGGTAGATTCCTTTATCAAGCCACTGCTCAATTGTGTTTGTCCTCAGCTTGTTCTTCTGCATAATTTAAAAGACAGCTGTCATAGCTACATGCTATCCTGTCTAAAATCTGACATTTGTACAATGTTAAATAAACCCCATACTGTGCTCAGCACTCTAATGTGAGCCTTCCCCTTACCAGCAGCCATGGCTGGAGATGCCCATGTAGGGTGGTTGGGTACAGAATCGTGCAGGCTGGGCTTAAACCAAACCTGGCTGTATTTTGGGAAAGGGTTAGAAGTTAAGGGTGAGATAAGATTCTCAGACCGTACACTGCTGTTTGCTGGCTGAGACGTGGTGCTGTGTCTGCCAGCGAGGAGGTCTATGTGGTGAATGGCTGTGCCATCGCTGGGCTACTCAGGTAGCACACCCTCACCTGAAGCTCACCCCCAGATTGGGGTGTGTGGCTGATCCACAGCCTGAAAATGGGTTAGAGGAACAATACTGAGAGAGCTTGAATGGAACAAAATGCTGGAAGAACAACAACAAAAACTCATCAAATCACGTTACACTATGAGAATGACCGGGAGTTTCTTCAGAAAAAGAGTTCAAGTTAATTGCATGGTAAAGACCATGAGATCAGGATCCTGGGACTCAGGATCTGATTTATGCACTGCAAATGTGTATATCCTTTGGAGAAAAGGCCATTTCCTGTTTAAAAATTTAAAAATGCTTGATTAGAATCTGTGGATACCAAACCAAGTACATTACACTACTTAGTCCATTAAAACTCTGAAAGCCCGTTACTTATCGGACAGTGATGGATTGATTGTATTTAATCTTTCCTCCTCTGAAGTTGTTTTCATTTCCTGCGGCAGTGTGCACTCCCAGCAACAACACCCCAGCACAGTGTTCACTGGCCACCGCTGCAGCTGATTATAAAAGTCTATTGTCACTTGTAGCTGTTTTCATATAAATATTGTCCATTTTATGAATCCTTATTATTCTCATTGTAAAGCAACATGAAAGCTGGAGCTGGACGGCAATAAGCAATTACCTGAGCAAGCAACACTGAAAACTTCTTATCTTTACCATTAAATTAAGTCAGTGTCATAAGCTCTAATAACATTCAAATGTTCGCTGCACTACTTTACTTCATGAAAAGCACTTTTTAACTGAAGCTAACCACAGGGTAAGCATGTTTCTCAGAGGGGAAAGAAAAGAAAGGCGATCTTGACATTTACTGTATTGGTCCAATAATTGTTATTTACCAAGTAACAAAGGTAAATACTCTTTGTAGATTAACTTTCCCTGCTGAATAAATACACACAGGCAGTGCTGCAGCCAGACCCTTTCTTTCTCACACCTACTAGTGGATGTTTTGTACAGCTGAGGCTCTCTTAAGAGGTGGTGTTCAGACCAGTTAAAGGAATTTATGAAGTAGAAACAATCACTAAGTTGGAGCACAGTGCAAAGCCCTGGTATGGAGCATTAGTGTCATAGATAATTCATTTCTGTACAGAAAAAGCTCAGAAATCTTTTCCTGTGGAGTTTCTCAGTCAGGGCTAATTTCACATTTAGGTCTCTGTTTATCCTTAGATCAGTGAACATACAAGCTTCTTAAAGCTGTTTTCCTGGGTCTGCGCTTCTAAGTGATTTCCTATCCCTCTACCGCTCACACACTTAAAAAGACAAAGCTGTACCAACAACAAAAAAGTACTGAACTGCAGTGTTCTGAGCTCATCCAATTTTAAAACAACAGAGTAGTTTTTTAAAGAGGATGTGTTCTCAAAAAGGTGGAATACATACAGTACAGATCACTTCTACAGTACAGTTTAGACTGAGAGGTGGAAGTGTTTGCTTGGGTTTGGTTTTCATTCAAAGAGTTCCTATTAACCGGTGCCTACCCTCATTTTCCATTTAGTACTTTCTGTATAAATTCCATTGGGAACTTTCTGTAACAAATTTGGGAAAAATGGTGCCAGCGAGTCACTGACTTCACAGTTCATGGAACAGTGAGCCTGGTGCTTTCTCCTTTCTCTTACGGAGGGATCTACCGAAAACTCGGGATTTATGTTAGTGCTTTTTCAATTTAATGTGGTGATTCAGTAGGCAGAAATAAACAGATGGCTTCTGAGTTCTTCTGCAGAATCTAGATTTGTTGGGGTCTAGTTCAGACATCAAGAACAGTAGGAAAGAAGAATGGGAAGACTTGTTGTTCCACACATCATCTCTGAATGGCAGGAGGATAAGAATTGCCGCTATAAAATGTAATGTAGTCAGAAACCTTCAAAGGGTGTCATGTTGGGATTTTTAAATGCCTAACATTGATTTAATTCAAAATGATGCCCCAATGGAAACAGGATTATTATATCTGTTAACGTATCTCCAGGAATCTAAAAAGCATCGACTCATCAGTCAGGTATAGTTCCTGTTACATCTCTAAGTTCTTCAGTAAGTCATTTTTGAGATAATTCTATCTGATCGTGTGGCTCTTAATAATTGCCATTCGTTCGAAGAAGTGAATAAGCAGGAAGAAATCGTGTGAATCTTTTCCCTGCTATGCAGATAGAGCCTTTTAGTTGCTCTGGTAATTACTCGAATCAGCCTACAGGACTTGTATGATTAGCCTGCAAACTTTGCTCCTACTTGGAAGAGAAAGGATTAATCTTTTCCCCTGTCACAGCACACAGCCAGCATTGTACTCTTGGTCAGGGTGGCAGTTTCTTAAGTCTCGTGCTTAGAGTTAAAATCTTGCTCTTGAGTTACAGTATAAGACTAGGATTTAAGTATCTGTTTTGTGTGATTAAGAGTAATTCTGAGCAATTAAAGAAAACAGTTCATTTGTGGCAGGTGGCAGAAAGCTAAAGAAGATAATTACTCTTTTTAGCCATCTGTGTTAACTGCCATTAGCGGAATTAAACTGAGATTCGCCACTTTGAAATTCGAGGCAAAGTTCCTTTCCCTTAACTACATAATAGAACATTGTCTGAAGTCTAATTACCAAACAAAAGTAAGTTCCCCCTGCTTGCCATGAGGTGCCTATTTGTTATTTTTACTTAGAATGTTGGCACTCTGAGACATGATAAATTGAAGAACTGCTTGTACTGAATGTCTCCGAGTTACATGTTGGCTCTGAAAAACTGTTCAACTTTGAGTGAGTTTATCCCAGAAAGTCCTCATCTACACCATCAGCTACTGCCGAAATAAACTTCTATTGAAAAGCAGAATCATTTCTATGCCTTGCATCAAGTGTCACAACTCTGAAATAACCCAGTACCCCTCCCTATGTCTGCTGATGACCTGAGTGCTTATACTGCTGCTCGTAATGCTGGTAAAGGATCAGGAGTCACATCACTGCTGAGGCATCTATGCTGCAGAAAGGGCATGAGCAGTTACAGAAGTATTGGTTGAGATATGGAAAATACACATCATCAGAGAAAAAAAGCGAGCATGGGAATGGGAAATCTTTCCTCATATAAGCAGCAGCAGGAGGAATGTACACAGAGCATAGGTACTCCTGCCTCTGGAAACCACCAGAAGCTGGCTAGGCAGTACAAACCCTGTGTCTCTCTAGCTGCATAAAGAGTATATAGCACCCAGAAGTTACGAACTGATGTAAAGGAAAAACACAACTGTGGCAAAGCAGACACATCTGAAATTCTAGTGTTTCTTCTGATGTCTCTAGTTCCTACTGTAAGGAGGCAGTGTTTCATCCATATAGTTCCTGGCTCATGTTTAACCTTCGGGTATTTATCAATTCAGTCTCCTCTCTATTTTCACTTTGGGTATTAGCATTCTGATAAAATTCATGTCTCACACTTATAACCACACAAGAGACAGACCCAGGAGCTGTATTAGCTGGATAAAAGGTTACTCTGAAACAATTACATATGTTTTCCAAGTACTAATGATACTTTTGAGTACTGAAGTTCTTGGGCTTGGGATTTTTTTATGGCAAACATTATGCTTAATCACCAGTAGGACTTTCATTTTCACAGGAGGATCCCAGCTAATTCCTGAATCCTCACTGATTAATACCAACTGCATTTCATTGAAAAATGGGTGGATTATGTTAAGGAAATTACATTGGACTTTAATGACTGTAATGACCATTTTTAAATTAAAGAGAACATGATTTCTCTCGTGTGAAATAGTTTACAATTGTGTTTTTCAAAACCTAAATCTGCATTTAATGTCAGCACTTGTGTAACTGTGCTACAATTACTCTTTAGCTAGGAGAGAAAGAGGACACCTAGAAGAATACTATACAAGAAGTCTGGTTGCAGAAGGTACTGTTCTGTACAGGCAGAACAGAACGGTCACCTGAGATGGTCTTTAAGTAAGGCAAATGTTCATAATCTGGTCTTCTTTACTGTGAGGGTGGTGAGGCAGTGGCACAGGGTGCCCAGAGAAGCTGTGGCTGTGCCATCCCTGGCAGTGTTCAAGGCCAGGTTGGATGGGGCTTGCAGCAACCTACTCTAGTGGAAGGTGTCCCTGCCCATAGAAGCGGGTTGGAACTGGATGAGCTTTAAGGTCCCTTCCAACCCAAACCAGTCTGTGATTTAGCTGACGTAACAGACATACAGGAAATGAAGGACTGAGGATGGAATCCCCAAAATCTCAGTTCTTACAAGTACCTTAGGTATCTCCTAACAGCATTATTTGTGGTGGGCTCTCTGATGATAGCATGGGCTACTGCTGCTGGAGCAGCAACTCTGACTTTGCCAGAGGTTTTGTTCTTTTCCTTTTTCAGCAGAATCAGTATGAAGACAGTTCTGGGTGATTTGTAAGTACATAGTCTGTGTTGGCAAACTGGGATTAACAAAAACTGCTTTCTGTTGCCAAGAAATAGGAAGTTTTTCTTAGCATAGTATTTGAAGTGGTTGACAATATGTGAGGAAAACATGCCTGGTTAGCACAAGACCTCTTACTCTGTACAGGGACTTAGGGCATCTCTTAGATGTACCTCCTGTGGAGAAACAGTGTGCCTTCCTGAGTGCTTTTAGACTTCAGATTTATGCAGTCTGAGGTGGAGACGCTATGGACTCTAATGGAGAGAGTATTTATCTTCATTTTTGCAATTACTGACAGGGAAGCAAAGGCTTGTACAGTTGGGTCTGCAGAAATAAAGGATGTACAGCATAAAAAGAACCATGTTCTCAAGATGGAAATCTGGAGGGTTTACTCCCTTGCCTTCATTTCTGTGCCTTGTGAGTCACTTGTGTAAAGAAATAACACGTTCTGTGTTTTCTCCAGAGCAACTTCACTGTTAGTCTATAAGGGCAGGGTTCACTTACAGAGAGGTAGATATAGATACCTGGTGTCATCTAAGATGCCTTAAGATCCACACACCTGGCAGTTAAGATGCAGGACTTAGGAGGACCTGCAGCCCTCAGAAGCAGTATCTGGGGGCCAGTCCTGACACTCCAGTGCCTAAAATGCTGATAAACCTGCCTGTTGAGGCAGCAAGATCCCTGTTCAGGTGTTGTATGAACACTATTGCCAAGCTGATCAGCCAGCTGGAACAAGCTCAGCTGTAGTTACATCTAGACAAATTATATATGTGTTTGCATAGATTAGATGTGATTCTGTATGAAGTTTCTCCCTGTGTTTATTGTGCTTTGCTCCGTAAGTCATTGCAATGTTCCTTTAGTTAGTGAGATGTCTTTATTTGAAATAAAGAAAATATTTGCTATGGAGGAAATATAAACAAGTTGAATTCTAATGAACAGCTTTATGTTAAATACACAGGACAGTTATTCAAATTTCCCTTATGAACCAGAAATGCTGGAAGTGATGTTGCTAAACTTGCTTTGCTGTGTAGCTGTGTGTCCTTCCTAGATACTCTTACTTCATTATTCCCTTTCTGAGCTGCGTTCTGGGACTTTAGTACAAAAGAAAGAAGGGAGGGGGAGGCAGAATTTGTGGATAAGAACAAAAGCCCTTCAAATAACTCTTTTAGACACTTTTCACACTCTAATTGAATAAATTGTACAGAAAATCTTGTGTCTGTGGTATACAACTCCCCAGGTGCTCTCAGCGACTATATCCACAGCTGTTTATATTCAAACTAGGTAATTTAATGCACTTACATCCGTATATATTGTACAGTGTCTTTTAAAATCAAATGGCTGTGAGTTTTGACTTAGAACAAAGCAAACACCCTGTGAAGAGACACCGCATCTCTCCTTGGACCTTACCGTTAATCTCTGAATAGCTAAGCAACATTAAAAATAGAGCATTATGCTGAGACATAAGCCCTGTTTTAAACCAGTGTGTAATGTCACTAACATGACATGCATGCACAGAAAAATGTATGTATCATGTCAGTTGGCATATCAGCTACTGCCTGGTGCTCCCCAAGGGGAGGGATTCATGCATGAGGCTGCCAAAAGAAGGGTCATGATTCAGTTTGGCAGGGGCATAGCCTGGACACATTTTGCTTTAATTGCTCCTTGTCATGTGAGATGTGGTCCTGGGTGACACTGTGGCTAGAATCATACAGCAAATAAGCACACGCGATCTCATACGTGCCAGAATCCCGAAGTGCTCTGTTTATTTTGCCAGTGATCATTAAAACCAAAATTAATTAGTGTTTCATTTTTCTCCAATATTTTCCCCCATCATTTCTTCCTGAGTGATGCAGGAGTCAACATAAAGAAACCACGGTACATTAAACCAGGCTCATTTTTCCTGGCTGATTTCTAATCTTGTAGCCAAACGGCTTGTGCCTCACTTTGTAACTTCATCAAAACAGGGAAGAAAGGCTAAAGATAATTCTTCAGTCTCCCTGTGAAGCCTGATGGCTAGGAATGTCCTACAGTTTATTCACAGCAGGAAGCAGTGTAATTGTCAGCTCCCTGCTTCTCCCCTAAAGAGTTGTTCTTTGGTGAAGGCAAGGAAAAAAACTGTGAACAAGAGTTTACAAACCTGGCATCTGGTATTGCAGCTGCAGAGGCTGAAATTAACTCGGCAGCTACAAACTACGGGACAGAACAGCACTCTGCATGTAATGACACCTCTCCTTTCGCAACTCTACCGTCTCCAGAACAGGCTGGATTTACTGGAGGTGCAGTTTTTTGAACAGGGTAGACTGGGGAGGAGGAAACTGCATGTACTTTGGTGTGGCTTTGCTGGAGATAAGGAAAATTGCAGGAAAGACCGCAGCACAGTGGAGGGACGGAGTATTTTTATTAATGCGTGACTGAGATACATTCACAGGTAATGCATAAGGCTTTATGCAATCCTATGGTCTGTATATTATTACAGTGATCATATAGTCCCTTTACTGAGCTCAGATCTCATAAAATGATGTAAAGTGACCATGAACGACTGCAGAGGATTCCACTGTCATTACGGTACCTCTGGGTACAGATACATCCCAGCCTGTTTTATCTGAGACAGGAGTGCTGCTTTGCGATAGGACCTTTTGCCTTGCTACAGGTCAGTGGGAGATGTCATGGTCCAGGGCAGAGGTTATGGTGGCAGCAGATGTGGTGAGGTGCCAGAGGGTGGCAGGACCCTTGACAGAGCAGCAGGGCAGGCAAGCAGAGGGGAAATTTCAGAGACAACATGAGTGGTGACCCTAAAAGCTGCCCAGGACCTGGACACAATGTCAGTGAGTCCTGCAGGGAATCAGCACACAAGAGCCCGGCCACCCTGGTTCTCCAGCTGGTCATTTACAGGCACCAAGAGAAAGGTCTTTGTTCCACTTGTCCCCAGCGAGCTCTCTGACTCCTTGTGCAATTAGCATTAAGAGTGTGTCCAGTGTTTGAAGGAGTCGGCCATTTAATTGTATCAAAGCAAAGGTTTAACCGCAGAAGCTGCCAGGCACTCCCACAATTATCATTTATCAGCCAAACAGAATGTCCTCGGGTTATGTATTCATCAAATGTTTACTGATTTAAGCTTTGGGCATTTTAAAGGATTAGAAATTATTACGTCTGATTTAAATAGTGTTTAGGGGACAGAAATTAAACGTAAAACAGTGTTCCATAAAGGAACAGATTTTAAAAGAATCCCACAACAGAAATAATAGTGACAATGAGCCCATCTCCAGTGCTTTGGAACTAAAAGATGCTCTCTATGTACAGCAAGCAGCCAAGGTTTAAAGTGGGACCATTTTTCACTTCAGGAGAGACTTTGCTCATCTCTGTGATTCCGTTCAGAGGAGTAGAGGATATTATGTCCCCTGAAAATCTTTGCAATTAACAGACACATGGAGGGCAGCTTCTCCTGCTCCTTACCCTGATCTGGTTCTAGCAGCCTAATTATTCATAAACACCTGAAAACTACAAAACTTCCTTGTTTTTAATTCAAGATGCAGACAGCAATCACAGGTTGGGTATCTGAACTCTACTGAGACCAGTACTGGGTCACTCAGGAGAGGTGCTGTCTGCTTATGAAGGAATCTTCCCACCCATTTTGGGGAAAGCTGATCACCACAGAGGTGCAGCCATCAGCACGCAGCCTGAATCAGAAATGACGCATGGCTTGGGGGAACAAAGCACTTGCAAGCTTTGTGCAGGATGTAGATATAAATATATTATCTATTGAACTGTGTCTCTGAAACAGCTTAATCAGATCAAATAATCCCCTGGACATGGAGCCAATCTTTATGGAGGGCTCAGCGGTGAGGAGTCACACGGCTGAGGATGAGCTGCCGAACCAGCCCCGGATGGCCCCTGCCACCAAACACCCATCTGCAGAGCTAGCTGTGCCCTGAGCAGCCTGGATACACTTTCTGCCTCACCTGCAGCCCTCATCTTCCCTTAAGGCAGTTCATTTAAGGGTGTGTTTATAGATACAAAGGGCATTATCATTTAACGTTTTACCTTGGCCTTTATAGTCTTGTCCTGCATGTAGTGTGAAATACAGTTATAGCTGAAGCCTGTTTTGAGTGAAGGGCACCTTACACAGCAATTTATCACTGGCTAAAGAGCCTGGGGCTAGGAGTAGACATTTACTTACAGAATCTTTAGACTATTTTAAACAGGCCTTTGGGACCTCCCTACTGACCAGCCTATAACGTGCCCTTCTGTAGCATCTCTCTGTGCTATTTCTTTTAATTGACTAACCTCAACACTGGCTGTTCAAAATCACTTTAACCCAAACATGCTCCCGGTCTGAAGCTCCTAATGACCTTCTCCTGGCCCTAAACACATACGGCTGAGACAATGCAAACATCATTTGGAAGATGAGTAAATTCAATAACTCAATTACCACTGCACCAAAATAACATTTATCAAACACTGGTCACAGTGGTTTGTATCTTTAGCTCTCTCTGTTTCAATGGCACGGCATTTGGGTGAAAGTAACTAATCGATTTAGGAATGATTAAATAGAAATTTGTAACACTTGGCATTATTAAACCTTCAATCTTCATTACAACTGCTTAACAATTACATCATGGGCTGTGTAAAATAAATTAACAGTAGCTGGAAACAATCTTATCATAAATAAAGACAGCAAAGGTATTAGACTAGTGTTCAATAAGAAGTCTAATAAAAATACATATATTGTGGCATTATTGGTAGGTTGCAAATAATGAGGCTTGGTGGAGTTTCCAAACTGGAAGATTTTTAAATCCCACCTTCCGCCCCCCAGCTGGTATCTAACATTGAACTCATTTATTCTAAAAGGTCTAATTTAGTGGTAGAGCCAGCAGCCTGAGGGCTAGAGATGAATAACAGGTCAGCCCCTGCATCCTCCTCTGAACCAGAAGAAATGCTTCCCTTAGAGCTGGCCCGAATCCTAGGTCCTCCTCATGGCCTCCATGCTCTCTCTCACTCTTCGGCTGTTCAGTTCAGTGAGTTTCTGGTTCTACCTGCTCCTTCAGACATCCAGGTGGGCCTCTTCTTTCCCTCTGTCAGGACCAAATCATTCAGCATCTTACCCAAGTTAATTTTAAAACAGTTTTGGAAGTCCTGTAACATTCTTTCACCTGTTTCCCTACATCTTTGTTCAAAGCCTGACTCTTCCGCAAACATCCAAACGGGGCAAATCGTTCTGCGTATAAGGCACCTATTTTTAAACCTTCACTTACCACTAAATGAAATCACAGCATTTCTTTAAAAATAACCCTGGCTAGCTATTAAATAGATAGAGTTGGTCTGGGGATTGCTACAGCTCTCTACTTACTTAGAACATGCTAAAATGGAAAATAATTGTGAGCTAAGACAGACAGGCAGATGAGCCCAAGAGCACATTCAGGTGATGTGAAAGCAGCTCGTGGGTACTGCCCTGTTTTACACTGTCAGCAAGATCACCCTGAGATTCGAGAGGAGTTTGCAGGCGCTGTAACCCATATGTGCTCATCCCTCTTTGGACCGCTCCCCTGGTATTGGAGAATGGGGGCCAGAATGTTCCAAAAAGAAACCATAATCTTTACCTCCACATGTAGGTTCCAAAAAGAAAGTCGTCATTAATTTCTTACCACCTCTTCTAGACATTGAGAGAGAAACAAGCAATGACCCTGATCCTGAATGATTAATAAAGTCAAAACTAAAACAGAAATAAGATTTAACAAATACTTACCAAACAGTATTCAGCTATTTAGAATGTGTTATACAACACAGGGAAGTTTTCCAACACATCAACTACTACTATTACAATGAAAAATAGCTTATATCACTGTAAAAAAATATATATAAAAATAGCTTATATCACTTCTAACAGGAGGAGTCCTGTTAAAACTGGAATGTAAATTTAAGCCACCACATAGCATGACATATAATAAATAATAAATCAGATGTTATTGACAGTGGTAAATACTGTCCCTTGCTTCTTTCTCACAGATGAATCAAAAGAAAAGATGGCTACATTAAAATGGCTCAGGCCTATAATTTTCTTCCAGTCCCAAGCATATAGGAAATGCTGCTATTACGTTCAAAGCTGTGTTTTTTAAAAGCTCAGAAACCAGGTCATTAAGCAAAAGCCATCAGCATGGGGTACGACCACTCAAGGCCCTTTACTTATTTATTTAATTTAAAGATTTTTTTCTTCAATGAATGGAAAGGGAACAGAAAAGCCCCAAAGAGGAATGTTCAGGTGTAAAGGCAACAAGCTGTGAACTGAGCTATAAGATAAACCAAGATGGTTCTTAATCCTCTAAAGTTACAGCACACATGCCTACGCTCCAGGAGGATAAATGAAGTGTGCATGTAAGGCTTGAGTTCAAAGTTTAGCATTAGTAAACCAAGGACCAGAAGGTTAAAATCACAGCTCTGAACTGATTAACTGACTGTAAACCACTTGATTAGAGTTCTTGCTTGTTTACTTCCACCAAACCTTGCACATGTATGTGCTCAAATCCATGCAAATATATGCTGGGAGCGTCCTCGCTATCAGGAGGGGGCCTCTTTATGTGGGTAATGCTTTGCCACAAAGTACACGAGTAATTCCTTTTTAAAGTGAAAGCATCCACTTCAAACTTTACTGCTACTGGTTGCTATAAGGTTATTTTCTGTCCCTTCATCCCATCCCATAAACATCTTTAGTATGCAAATCATATGAAGAATGGGCAGAACAGAAAGCTGACGAAGGCTTTATTAACCTTTATCATCAAGGAAGTGCCCAGTGTTCCCAGGGAATGCTGCCGACTAACAGCCTTGTCATTACACACACCTCTGGTGTTCCAGAGGAAGCTGTAGCATAACTAACAGCAAGAGGGTGTCCATATAAAACCAGATCTGGAAAGATGGCAATGCTTCGAAGAACACCAATAATGCAAGTCAAGGTACTGTAATTAATAAAGTGTAATGTGGCGGTTACCTCTAGCTCCGTGGCATTAGAATTTCAATAGTTAACATTAAAATATTTTAATTTATGTGTTTTAAATAGATTTAATCTAAAAATATATTTTGTCCTAAAACTTGGATGCTGATACAGCAGACTGCGAAGTGAAATATTTGCCTCACTGAAATCCATTTAATATTTACATTAACTTCTGTGTGTCCTCAATTAGCCCTAAACCAGCTCACTTCATAAACTGACAGATCTATTGTAACAATAAAGTATTTGGGTGCTAAAACATTTCCAAAGCATGATTAAAACCCCCCCAAACAGCATATTTAGACCATTTAAAGTGAAATTTGGTATAAATTGTTACTAACTCTGTTGCGGTCATTAACATAAAATACATAAACCACTTTCCCCATACAGAGGGACTTGTGTACCACGTATCATTTAGTGCACAAGAGGGCTGTTATTAACTTTCCACAAATATGATTTTGGGAAGTTCTGCTCCTCTTACAAGCGAGTTCCGCTAATCGGCTGTGAAGTCTCACATGTTAAATAGAACAGTGTTAAAACCATGGATCGACTGGGGTCTGGCAACTGGAAAAGCCTTGTTTTATCTCAAGGCTAGTGGCTTGATTTATCCCAGGCCAGTGGTTGCTGAACTTTGTTCCAGCTGACTGTCACTGTCAGGGCCTGGGTGGGCTTGGATCAGGATAGAGGGATGTCATTAAAATCCAACATGAATCAGTGTCCTTAAAACATAGCCAAAATGATAAACCCCAAAGTATTAGCCTATTGTTCCAAAGCAACAGGTTTCCAAGTTGTACTGAACTTGGATGAATGGGGGAGGAAGTTTCTGCTGTTTCAGGCTGTTTCATATCGTGCCATGTTTCTCTAAAAACAGAGCTTGTCCTTAAAAGGCCAGGAAAGCTGATGACATTGATCCAGAAAGATGAAGCATGTTCCTACACCCACAGCCTTAGAAGCCAAGTCCAAAGCTGTATGAAGTCAACAGAAGAATTTCCATAGACTTCAAATGCCTTCACATCAGGCTCTGGGGAGCACACATGTCCCATGAGAACCTGAGGAAAGAATCAAAGAGTCTACAGATTCAGATGCTTCCACTTGGTTTATTTTATGACCACACCACCCTATATCAGAGATCATCTCTGTGACTGATGTAATTGTAATTTGTATAGGGCAGGGCTAAGGTCATCAGTGCCACAGCCTAAGCAGCCCCCGTCCCAGAACTGGCGTCTCACTTCATCAAACCCTGCTGAGACAGATTTTGTTTTCATTATTTGTTAAAATAGTAATATCTCAGCCAGAAAATGTGAAACATGCCTTAACTTTTGATAGCCTTGTGCTGAGGTGTATTTGCATTAACTCCCCAGGCTAGAGTATGAATTTAGGATGCAGTTGGTGGTCTGAACTAATTCCCACTTCACTGTCTACAGTCCTCAGGTTTTGAATATCAGTGATTTCTAGGTTCATTATCTAAGGTTGATCCTGTATTCCATTTCTGTGGGCATTATAAATAAACCATTTATGCCATACACCCATGCTGCAGGAGGGAAGGACTTTGTATCTGAATTTCTGAATCTTCATTTTGGCTAAAATATTTGCAAGGTGTTACAAATCCCACAGTATCATGGCATCTACTCAGTAACTCAGGCACTGAAAACAACCAGTGAGAAGCAGACAGTTCCTTTTAAATAAAGACTGCAAAGGTGCTACCCGAGACTAAAGAATCAGTAGTTGACCCTAGTCCCCAGCTTGTAATCACGTGCATTATTTCCTCTCTCTGACTGGAAGGTGCTGTAACACTGAATCGTGTCTACTCTGACTTTTAGTTCAGTCCCAAGATGCCTGAAGCTTGGACAGACAGCTGAGCTTGGTTATCAGTGACAATGTCTGGGCATCTTTTCAAATGTTTAACTTTGTTAAGCTTTGCTTAGCTTTTGCAGACAGTTTTAAGACTTGCTACTGACGTACATCCCACTAAGTTTTGCACTAAGCTAACTGCAGAGTAATTGGTAGCAGATGCAGGCCAATACTGAAACTAACATGATTGCTGTGTTATCGGTTCACATGACAGCAGATGACTTGGGAGAAAGAATCACTTTAAAATGATTACTAAACCAGCATGTGTCATGGCCATACAGTGAGGTACACAATCTTGGGGATACTGGGCACGGTTAGGACCCAAACATAGTAAAGATGCTTGAGTTCAGCTCTCCACACTTGCCCATGGTAGTTCTCCTGGTCTTTATTTATGGAGAAATAAAGAGTATAATGTGGAACAGTAAAGCTAATCTAAAACATTTCAGCTAGATGTGTTTTAGTTGGCAGGATAATAATAACTTAGTAATAACCTCACAATAGCACTAGGTATATCAGAGAACGAATACAGCCTGTGCTCATAAATGTCCAAGTGTTTATGGAGCACGATAAATTTATTCCCAGAGTTCACCAGCTACTACTGAGCAAGTTATCACTATTCTGGTTCAGATTTTCTATAGATGTTGCTAGATGTCCCTACTCAGACACTTCAATCATCAGGATGCTGGGAGAAAGACACTATGTGCTGCTTGCAAAGAACCATCAAGTTGTCAGCTGTTCTACTACCTGACACTGTTTTCATTTTGTGTAGAAAGTACACACCTACTCTTGTCAGTCTGGTGTTTGGAGGATGTTAGCACATATGCTGTGATTATGTTTGAATTCCAAACACAATGCAGCTACAGGGGACGCCTGTAATCACATCTAACCTCTGAGAAAGCAGTACTGCAGCGTGCCTTCTCTGTACTGTTGTTATTCTCTAACTTACATTGGAAGCAATGTTTGAATGTACAGCTGGTGGTAGATTAAGCAGCACCAAAGAGACATATTGTCATGGGATATCCCAATCAGTTCAACAGTAAAATTAACAAACTGATTAAAACAGGGAGGACTAATGACTCTTCCTTGAGTTTCAGCTTCTCATGTTTCTTCTGTTTTCTAAACTCTTAAGGTTGGGTCTCAAAAGAGACAAAGGAGAGAAAGACCTCAGTCTAGATGGCTGTTTAAGTTGGCACATCCATCTCATCTATTTGCTAGAGCCTATGCTTGTTCTTAAAGAACATACAGCTCAAATGCACCTGCGACCTCACTCTTCCTTTTTAATGCATGTTTAAAGCCCAGTGTTACCAGGTGAACTCTGTTTAAAAGCAGTTTTAGTTTCAGATGTAGTTTTTGTATTGACATCTTTGGCATCTCAAAGAAACCCAAAATTGTAAATCTCAATTACAAACCCATGAAAAATGCAGTTCCTGTGTAGGTACCAAACAGCCATACTTGTGTTGGTGCAAATGAGACCATCCTAACACAATAATCAAATGAGTTTCTCATAAACTCTTCTGTAATCCAATAAAGTAACAGCCTTTTTTTTTAACCTTTATCAATCTCAATCTGTAATATTTACATACATATCACAGATAGGGGATGAAAGGGAACCGGGATAACTGACAAGCAAACTGAGATAAATGAGAAATAACCCACCATTATGGCAAAGAAGCAAAAGGCAGCATTATGGAGAAACTTTATCGAGTAATTAATGATCTATCTGGGAATAATTACATATGACTCACTGCTCTCATTTTCTTAAATGAATTTTAAAGCTATTAAATGTCCCCTTAACAGTAAACAGCATGTGAGATACTGCTTTGGCACTTTTGTCCACAAAATTTTATCTTCATCAGTGAATATGGATAGTCTTGAGGAGGAGCGGATGAGTGGATACAGCTGCCAGGTAGTGAGGGATGGGCATGCTTGCAAGAAGAAGGATGAGATAATGGATAAGAAGATACAGAGCCTTGCATATTAACAGTCTTAAAATCGCCTACATTACGCAGATCCAAGTAGCAGCCTATGTCTTTTTATGGCCAACACAATATGGGTAGGGAAGTTCCAGTGTATGCCTATCACAAACACTGTAACTGGCATTTCTGATGTGCAGACACAGAATGATGTTGGAGAACGCGGTCCCACCATGTGTATGGGTTTGAGTGAGAAAAATGGTCTAAGAAGGATTTAACTGCAGAAGATGCTCTACAGAAACTCCTCCAAGAGTTTCAGTGCAACACTCATGGCATTACATTACATTTTCTTATTGAAATAAATAAATACAAATGCTGATGAGTGTAGAACATGAGGGAGATCCAAGAGGACCCAGACTAGGGAGAATCTGACCCAGGGGGAGTCTCAAATTTTGCAGAACAGTCCAGAAAATGCACTTTCATTCCCTTTTTCTATGCGAAACAGTAGGCATTACTCTAGTCTGTGGGTAGTGTGGGTTTGAAGAGAATACTGCATGTAAGTTTCTTATTGAGTACCCTGAAGAGTAAATTATTATGGAAGTATTAGCGGCATTGTTTTAAAACAAAACCCATTCAACTCCTGTTTAAAGCACCCAATGCTTTCAGCAGGGATAGGGATGGAGTGAGCCTACCTGACAGAATGAACTGCTCAGGTTAGGTGACTCTAGCAAGGAACGCTTTGCTGCATGCTCTAATCATCCATACAGAATGTAGCAATCCAAAAGCAAAGAACACACCTCCCCAACACGAAAGCCATCCTCATGGAACAAAACTCTTACAGCACACAGCTGTTTCACTTAATGGCTGGTTTTTTCTGAAGCTAAAATTTGCTCAAAATTGCCCAGAAATTTCACTTGTGAGTCTATTTGAATGCAATTCACACACAAACTGAGCATCCCACCAAAAATAATTCCATCGAAACATCAGCAACCTTTAAATGCTTTATTTCAAAAATCACAGCCTTTGCCATTAAATTCTCCTCCCCCCCCCCCCCCCCCATAGTATTATGCAGACATGGTAAGTATATGAGATGGGTTAATGTCATTATTGGTGTTCTGTATGAGCGCTAATGACCTTGCATAAAGCAGACATAAATTATTTTCACATACCATCCCTCGAGTAGCTTTATGAAAATGCATGCAGTGGTTGTGTACTTAGCACTTCAATTAAATGCCAGAGAAAAAGTGACTTTGGTATGGTTTTGCCACTTGATTTCATGGAATGATCATTCCCGAAAGTGACAGTAACCTACTTTTATGCTAAAGGGCAGTGATTTGAAGGACCATATTAACAAATCTTAGCTGTTGTATTTTGCATTTAATTTCAACTCAAAATTCAATTTAATTGGGAAGATGTTTACTTAAATATCCAAATGCAAGCAAAGACGTTTTTTTAATTAGAAAGGAAGAGAAATGAATGCTTCTGTATTCATATCATACATGATTGTCCTGGTTTCAACCACAACAATGATGTATATAAAATATGCAGAAAATATATGTTAAAAATATGACTGAAGTTTGATTTTGACAAACTGAAGGAAATGTAGTGCACAGATCAGTTTTGTGGCTATTGCCAAGCTCATATAATAAGGAAAAGACAGTTAAGTGCTTAGCATTCTACAAACTAAAACAGATGTATCAGTAAACACATCAGTTGAGATCAGCATTAACTGCAACTTTTAGATGCAGATGTGACTTTCTGTTGCTGGGGCATTCACAGCTTCAGTGCAGGTTGTGACCATGTGCTAACCTTTCACTTGAGCTGCCAGCTTTAGAAAGTGGCCTAAATAGTGCTCCTGGTCTCACTCAGATAAGCTTCCTGGAAGTATCATGCTGTGTTTAAAGGATTCTCAATCAATTAAACAGAAATGCAACACAATGCAGGCACATGTGTGCAATCCTGCTTGTGAAACTCCTGATTCCACAGATGTTAGTGGATTAAATTCTGCCACTGTCAGCATTTTTCCTCAAAACCCCCTCAAATTTCTACATTGAGAAACAAACTAGCAACAACTTGATATCTATTGCCTTAAGTGTTTCATATACCAGGATCAACAAGAGCATAGGAAGAGTAAGAAAACAGTTGAATTAAACATTTTTCATAATAGGCAATGTAATCTGGCATGTCCTCACAGAAGTTAGTTTTCACTTGTGTCTGCTTAGTCTGAAGCACAGCAACCGTCCTATGGAAAGTAACACCTGAGCTGAAGTGCAAGCTTCTTGTGAGCTTCACTATCTCAACCTGCTGCTTATAACAACATGTAGTTAAAACCAATGCTACACTTGGACTGGGAATTAGTGTGTGGATAAACTTGAGACAGGGCAACTCTTCATTTAAACTTCAGTTAATAGTGAGCAGCTGAGCTCCAAAAGACACGCCATGCGGGCCTAGGAGCAATGCACTGAACCCGGCCCACCTTGGCCAAGTCTTCCAGCTTCAACTTGAACACCCAGTTCTCAGCTGATACAATAGATCACTCTGTTTCCAGTGCCAGCTTTTGCTGGCCAAGAAATGCATCATGAATTGCATCATAAGTAAAATAGAACAGGGATTATTTCATTTTATTTCTATTTCTCCTGAATTCATAGCTGAGCAATTGCACAGTGCAATGAATGTGCACCTAAATGTGTGTGCTTTTCTATATGTAAGAAATAAAATAACCAGCTTGGAACAGTGTCGCCTTTCCTGCTTCCCCAGCATATAGGGAAAGTATGGCTAATTGTTATCTTTGGCCTCAGTATGACTCTATAAAAGCAATGCATATAAAATGTGCTGACAGAAAGCTGAAGTGCCATGGTCTTTTCTTTTTGATCATCTCAACTTAAAATAGCTTCGACTCTATGTAATTCTTCCTTTCCATTTAATTTGCCGGTTGAAGACGTGAAAACAACTGTTTCCAGAGATAAACCCAAGGAATTAAAATTATAGTGTCCTTTAGTTCCTTGCTCCTATGCTGGTAAATTAATTCATAAATGGGAATATTAATACTTCTGATGAAAATACATCCTATAATTGCCTTGCCTAATAGATAACGGCCCAAGAGAAAGACAAAGGAAAAAAATGTATTAAAGAAAATTAGTGTTTTCATTTTGGCCATGAAGTTTTGAGTTGCAAATGAAGATAAGGAAATGAACCGTATTTCCTGTTTATGTTACTGAGATTCTCATTAGGTGTCTCCTCTTTGACCTGTGTTATGAGAAAGAAAGTAAGACAAAGCAGCTTATACTAATGAGAGGCAAGAATATCCCTGCATATTCACAATTAGAATAAATGTACTGGGGAGCCAGATGGGACCTTTAAAATTTTCCACAATTATATGCCTGCCACAGATAATGGCAAAGATTCCACAATGGCTATTTTAAAGCAACAGTTAAATGAATAGATTAGCAGACTACTTTGGGCTTTTATTCATCTTCCCCCCTTCGGCTGTGTTTTGGTGTTTGGCGAGTTCTGGCGAAGAGAGATGGGTGGGAGATTGGTGAGAGGTGATTCACTGCAATGTTTTCATTTAAAATGATACATTTCATGCAGCCCAACTGGAAATGGTTATTTGCTTGGTAAGAGGAGAGCTGCGAGCTGAATAAATTTAGAAGGGAAAAAAAAAGCCTATGGTGATGACTTTCATAAGCAGCAACTAATTCTGTCATTTTTATCTAACTAAAACACCAGTGTCCTTGCTTCTACCACAGCCTGCGGTATTGCTTCTCTGCTTATAATCACCCCTTTCCTCATGCGCCTTTCCTCTGAACCATATCATTCTTGGTTTTTGGTCTTTCTCTGTATTGAGTGCCTTTTGCATGTGTGAATACGATTTTGTGCGCCTGCTTCTTGCTGATCAAAGAATACCCATTTTTCTTCAGAATACACGTTTCCTGAATTGGTTTATTCGTGATGTTTCAAGAAAATCTGCTTGTGCTCAACTCTATCACTTTTGTTTGGTGACTTCAGAGCGACTTGTACATTTGATATTAGCAATCTCTGAAAATCAGACCCCTTCAATGTATCTGTAACTGGACATGACCACAAGTGAAAAGAGAAGTTAATCCCTACAGAGAGTGATTGACCATGTTTTAATTGTGTGGACTAGTGTAGTTCAAACATGTATTTCCAAACCCCAAAGACCCTGCTTGCACTCCTGTCAGAGAGCCTGTGCCAAGAACGGGTGGGTGTGTGAGTTTGAATGACCATGAGGAGAACACTCCAATACAAGGCTTCTATCTCAATATGGGTACAACAGAAAGCAGCGAAAAGCTGCTTTAAAATTTGAAGAGCAGTTGTGCTTCACTTGATTTAAATCTGAAGATAATGCAGGAAGCAAATAACCAATACCAGTCTTGAATCTCTCTGTGGTATATGGACCATTGGTTTATTTAACTGCACCAACTGCTGAAAACAGTCATTCAGGAAAACATATTCTGGCACCATAAACAAAGTCCAATTACTTCATTTTACTGTGCAATTCAACAAAATTACCAATAAATAAAACAATTGGCAAGGCTTTAAGATCCACAAGAGTATCCAGCAGTGCAACAAACAAAACCGTCTAGTTCTGATTGTTATAAAGTGGGTAATAGACACAGTGGGCCCAATTTTCCAAACTTTACAGTAATTTGAAGAGCCCTGCAGAGTGCTCACTTTTCACTTGTTCGCCTCACCTCCTTCACTGGGGCTCATAATGAATTTAAACTGTATAATTCACAAACAGTCGATTCATTGTACAGTCAACTTTGTAGAGTTTCTAAATTATAGGTACGCTCATTGGAAATAATGATGGAAAACCTGAAATTGCAATTGTATTTGCCTTGGTCACTTGCACTGAATTCAGCATTGCTCTGTGAGCTTTACGCTGGCTCCCTTGGACCCGGGGCAGCAGACCACTGACTGCGACACAAAGCACAGCCTAAGCTCATTAACTGTGATGCTCAGTAGTGTAAATTAGCCTACAGAGAGCACCTTGTTGGCAAAGGTAGATTGCTACCTTTTTGGGTGTACCTCTATATACTGTCCAAATATAGCCCAAGAGCATGCTGGCTTTCCATAGAATAGAGGTAAGAAATGACCTGCCAGTAGGTGCTCCTCCTGGCCCCCTGCACCCCATCCTGCAACACAGCTTGTGTAGGCTTCACCCATAAATTGCTGGAGAAATAGGTTTGTTTCCTTCTCATAAGGGATGCTGTTTGCCTGAAATGCAGTGTTTCCTGTTGGTGGCCCTGAAGGTGAATAAGGGCTGTTTGCACAGACCTCTGCGCTAAGTGCTCAACAAATTTCGGGCTTGTCTGAACTTCAAAAGAATGGGATACGATTTCAAGGCAATCAAGAGGAAAAGATTACCGCCAGTCAGCTAGGCTGCTTGCCCTGCGCATGTGTAGGCTGTCAGCCCCCCACAATTACAAGGCAAACCCTGCAACGGTGGTGGAATGGGAGCTTATAGACAAGAAGTTATTGACGGCCAGCTGATGAATGGTAACTCATTAAGCTATGGTAATATTATTGCTTGCAATGCTCTGTCCATACAGTTAATCAATTTTTCTAAGCGAATGAAACTGAATTAAGGCCGCTTTAATTCCAAATTAGAATGTTGACACAAGCAGTTGGTGAAGTTTGACTAATCCATTCAAAACAAACTTATATTTGTTTCTCTCAGTAGCCATATGTAGATAACTCTGGGACAGGTTCAGCACAGCTACTTCAGGCTTAGTCCCTCTAAACAGCCCGACTTAATCCAGTCCTCACCCTACAAAGATGGAAATCCCATACCGTAAGATAAAGCTATAAAGCAGAATATCTTAGCTCAGTATCTACTTGGCTGTGATTTAATATATGTTACAAATGACAAAGATTTCGGTACTTTTTATCAAGCAGATGATGAACAGGGCAAGATGAAACACTGCAGAAAAAGAATATAAGTAATCATTACTTAAATCAGTTTATGCATTTACTCTTCATGTGTCATCAGCATCTTACCTCAAGTGTGCATGGACAAACAAAACCAAGTTGCAAGAGCAAAGCAGATTTGGTTAAGAAATAATGCTGATAAAAATATAGGAAACAACACATAGAAAAAACTTTCTGTAAGTTTTTTCTGTTGCTGAGGCACATTGGCCATTCAGTCTTCATTCATGACCACTCTTTAGAAATGTGTGCAGCTTGTCTCATTTTTAACTGCACAGCAGTGGAAGAATAATAGTGATACTCAGAGTGTTAATGCCCTTTGAAGTACCATTATGCTTCAGAGTTAACAAGCCATTGCAAGGAATTCTGCCATGTCTCATTTCTCTGAAAGCTTATTTCACCTTAACATCTTTTAGATACAGCTTCGAGCATCTGCTCTCCAATTTATATGTTGAAGATTTACTTCATAAGGCCTACAGACTTACTTTGCCTTCAAGGTAGATGTTTTACTCTTTTTTAGTAAAGAAGGTTTAATATAGACCAATAGCTGTCATACCAAATAATTCACAGGAAATGCTGGAAAAGCAAAAGCATTGGCACAGTGTGCCACACGGAAGAAATATCACACCAAGACTTGAGAAGACACCCTTGTCTCCTTAAAGCTGATGAGAATTTTGCCACTGACTTAGTGGAGATGGGTTTACACCCACAGCACCTTAAAAGTGAATGCTTAGCTGCTGAAGCACATGATGGCAGCCACCCCAGAAAAACACCAGCTTGCTGAATCATGACATATGCTGACTCAATCCAAAACTTGTTCTTAGCTCATGGACTGAGGTTTTGGCATGACTGGGTACCTGCTCTCATCTGATTTGCCACAGCCTTACGCAGGGAGGGCACAAAGCTAAATGACGGAAATCTTCTAACAAACACAAAATGGAGATGACAGGATCACAGAATAGCCACGACGCTGAACAATGGCAGGACAAGAGATGACTGGAAGCAACTGCTAAAGGAAATAAAGATTTATTTCCTGCCCTGAAATATGTGGAACAAAATCAATTTATTAAATTTTATTTAATCCCATGAGAACATACATTTCTGAAATGCATCTCCTGTGTTCAAAATATTCTGAACACAGACTCGAGACTCGATTATTCTTCTCTGTTTAGTTCCTTTCTACAGAAGCAGTTGTGTCACTCCCCTCTATGTTCTGGTAGGCAGAAAAGTCTGGTTAGGGACAAACAATTTTTTTATACTGACTGTTAAGGGCTCCTCAAAACACAATGAGACTTGGCCACTATCCTACCTCTCACTGATGACAAAGTTATCCCCCCAAGTTACACAGTCATTCTGTTGGGTTAATATGGATTTGTGTAACAAAAGTATCAGATTATTTTAAATACTAACCTGCCTCCAAGGAGTAATTACAGTCACAAAAGAAGCAAGCACCTGAACACAACTGAGTATCTCTTATCTCTTTCTGTTCATCCCTATGGCCTGAAATAAACAGCAAAATAAAGGGGAGCAAAGTCCTAAATTAGTTCAAAGCACTCTGCTGGTCTAACTCATAATGAATCTTTTAACCCACTCACAACAGACTTGGTGTACCACAGTGAAAACTTTTTCATACCTGCCTACCCAGGAACAGTTCAGTGCAAAAAGCCTGGAGTTCTGAAACCATCCTGAAGCCAAGTAAACGGACTTTTTGCAATCGAAGAAAGTATTGTCCTGTGTGGACTGCAACAACTCCAGCCCTGGGCAAAGAGGAAAGGTATTTCTGAGAGGTATCTATAGCAAATGAGATGTAGTACAGAAATCTAGTAAGTGCCCTTCACACTGTTTTCTCTAAAGCAGTCTCCAAAGAATACACTTCAGGCAAGCTTGTCAGTGCTCAATGTGAGATGGGCCAGAAGGTGAAAGACTGGTACTTCTTCGGTCCTCCGGGATTGCCAACCACTAACAAAGACTGTTCAAATGATCTCATTAACTAACAACCCTTCTTCCAAAGATCCTTCCAAGTGCCCACAGAAAGACAGTTTCTGTTAGGTTGGCATCATTTCCATCTAATATTTTTTCTCTTAAAAACAATTTTGCACAGTTGGCGGAAAGCTTTTCATACTTACCTGGGGATAAGAATCCTGAGTACTATAAATATGGGGCTCAGCAATGTTTTTGCTACCTGCTGATGTTTGTTTCGACTTTTGCTCACGAAAGATATCTAACTCTAGAAAATAAACTGCAGCTTATTTGATACCATGCATGAAATAAGCTTACATGTAGGCTTGAGAGGGATCTGGGTATTATGAAAGAACAGAATTTGCTTTAAGGTGATGCATTTCTTTTTGGGCTAAGTATTCCAGCTCCATTCCCTTCTTGTTGTTTTGGATGCTAAGGAGCTATCCTGTCTCTGCACCTCTATAGCCTGAGTGCATCCCTTTCCCAGGAAAGCCAATGTCATTGATTAAGAAGAGAACTGCCTAGTTAGCCACCTATCCATTCTTGGGCAGGGAGAGACTTGACCATGTGTTACATCCTAATCTCTAGCGTTACAAACAGGGCCTGGTTTTCCTAGAATTAATGGTTACAGCCGTATCGATCTAGGTGTGAAGAAAGGTCACACTCCCAAAAGCCAGACACATAAATGAGAAAAATGGAAATGGAACAGCTTTACTCTTCCCACTGTGTGTTACAGCTGCTGAGCTGCAAAGCATCTTTCCAAAACTGTTTGTCTGCATACAGGGCTGAGACAGGGAGTTAAAATTTGCCTTAGCTACAGTGTCCCAGTTTACTATATCCCAGATTGCGACATGCCGACTCGTACAAGCCTCACCATCATTACAACAATACTGTGTTTTAGTCACAGAGAATGTCACCTTCATATTAAAATGATCCACACAGTTTTCAGTGTATGTGATTCAGCAGAGTCCTCTGAGGCTGAAGTATGCCCATGGTGTTATTCATTGTTTTATACTGAATGAAGAGAGAAACTAATTCAGCATCCTTTTGTACTGGGAATAGTATAATGCATGTGATTTTCCACTTTGAAAAGATATTTAATAATCCCATTTAATGTTGAGTTAAACATTTCATTGTTTGCCATGACTAATCCACAGATTTGAAGGGAAAATTCCACTTTAAAGTGTAATGGAGCTTCTCTGTTCCTTCCCTTCTGAATTAGTACTCACACAATTTTGAGAATAAGTACCAATTTGTGGAGCTATTTTGTCGCATGTGTCCTAACACACTTATCATGAGCACAGTGAAATAGAGGGTGCTTTGGATAACAAATGCAAATTCGGTCAGACTGGTAAAACCAGTGCAGTCTTCACTTAGAGAAACCTTCTAATTAAACGAATAAACTTATTCTGAAAGCTGTTCAATGAAGGATGCAGAACAGGATTATTCTACTCCATCAAGCACCCTTTTGATGTTTAATGGAACTACAACAGCAGGTAAATTATGGGTTTGTGTTCACTGCACACTTTTTAATGAGATTATAAAGAAAAATCCAATATGTTACAAGTGGGTCAAATATATTTTTGTATCTCTGTCTGGAGAGAAAACCTCCAGAACAATCACTTAGAAGTATGCAGCTGACTACTGACAGAACGTTTAAATAAACACAGTTATTAAAACGTAAAACCCAATGAATGTTGCTATTTACTGACACTTTCAAGCATCAGAATGCTTTTGAGTCTGACACGGCCAGTTAATATGCTCATAGAAGTATGTAAATATTTATGGGTACACAGTAATGCACGTTAGTAACAAACTCTACTACAGTATTTTAAAGAAACACAACTGCCCCAGCCACTGTTGATAGTGCTGTCTTTTAAGAAAGAATAGCACTGTATGTGTGAGTGTGGAGGGGAAAGAGACACTGAAGCATGTGCCACACTGCACTGGGTTACAGCCCTGTTAACATTTCCGAGTAAATGAGCCTTATTATTCAAGTACCTCAATTACAGGAGCTCCTTGTCAATGTGAAGTAATTGTATATGTCATACCTATATGTATGAAGGTGATACTGGTACAAAAGTGCTTTCTGTTTAACTAACCCTGCTCCTGGTGACAGCAATCATCGGGCTTCTTTTGACTTCCAGAGGAGCCCAATTAGGCTGAATGAAAAGTGGAGCTCTGGAAGCTCCCACCTGGAATAAACCGTGGCACCAAGCCACTGATGCACTTCTGTGTCTCATTTGCTCACTTAAACCAGCTCCCAAGGCTGTGCAAAGCACTGAGCTGCTTCAGTCACGTTTGCAATGATCGCTTCTTTCTCCTGAGCAAAAGTTACACTGGCTTTTTGTCCAAAATGGGTCAGTACCCACCTAAGGCTTGAAACAAACATAAAGATTTCATCACCTCTAACCCTGCCGTGAGCAGGAGCCTGCAGCGCTGGATCCTTGAGCCCAGTCGATGCATGTGGGCTCGGGACCCATTCATCTGGCACTTCTGCAAGCCAGGCATTCTGTTTGCAAAACAAAGTCTTTCAATCCTGGCCAAATGGCTAAATCACTCTTCCTCCACTTGTCGATGCTTCTGGTTGTAAAAGGACAAGTTGTCTGGGGAAGGCTGGATGCATGTCTCAGCAGTCTGAATTGGACATGAACTAATTGGAAACTTCACTGGAGATGAACTAATATCACATGCGCTGTCTGCCAGGCAGGCAGCAGCTCTCAGTTGCTTTGCACCAGAAGTCAAAGGAGGGCCAGATTAAAAAGAATGATTTAACACTACAGAATTCATGTTGCATTTTCTCCTGAGATGACCGTGTTTGAGGGCTCCAATGCCACGTTTCAAGACCTGCTGGGAGTTGTGACTGGAGACAGACAAACTGACATTCACAGGCTCACATTTGTGGAATTTGGGAAAACTTTCTGTTTCACTTGCCTCTAAATCCTCCAGAGCTAAAGTCAAGATCAGTGTGACAGCCATGTGATGTAAATTGAGTAGTACATGTATTCAGCATTTACAATTTTGATAGTAGGTTTTTTTTACTCAGAGACTTACAGTCATCAAAAATCCCAGTTCCAATGGTAAAAGCATATATCATACCATGCAACTTGCATCTTAGGGAAAAATTAACACTCTTTTTCACTGAACCAACAGGAAAAATGTGATTACCAGGCTTGGTAATAATGGCTTAAAGCATGTTTTTGTTTTTAGACAAGAACAAGGTTAGGCTTCAGATTCATCTACAGCCCACCCTACTGACTCTTTGCTGTCACTGCAGGACAGCCCTCACAGGACAGGTCTTTACATTTGGCTAACGTGAAATAGTATTACTGCACTAAGGAATGTGGCATACTGCAGTAATGTGAGAAGCCACAAAATTTACAGTAATCTTTATAATGAAATGGAATGCCTTTATTTTAACTCCTCATTCCGATCTGGATAAAAATCAAAAGTTAGTCAGTGAGGTTTTACAGGCTTTGGCTTAGGTGTTAAGACCCATGAAGTCAATGAGATTGAGAAAGTGCTCAAATGCTTTGTTAATAGGCCTGAATTGAAGCACATACTTTTATAGGTCTGCTGGTGCCTTTGGCTCTCATTACCAGACTCTGTCAGGTTTAGCTGTGGCAGTTGTTCCTACCCCTAGCTGTCTGCTTTATGTTGATGCCTATGGCTGCTGTTGTAGCAGGGAGCATGCGTCTGTACATCAGTGTAGCTCACTCTTGTATTCCACACTCCCCTCCTCAGTGCTTTAGGCTGAAATAGCAGGCTGTGAACTGGGGCACTTGAAGTGCTGACACGTGTCCCATTCTGTTATCCTTCCAAGAGGACGCTGATGCTGGAAGGCAGAGGTAGTAGGTGAGCAGCTGGAGGTGGTCATGTCTTAAGCCACTGCAGCTAAATCTGCCAAATCTCATCTGTCAGAGCACTCAGTTTATACGTTTAGCTTCATGTGTATGGAACCTTTGGGTTACCAGATTACTACTTTACATGCAATGCATTAGCCAGGATCAGATCAACTAAAGCAAAATGCAAGTAACAACTGGAACATCTGAGTGCTTCAATAGAAAACACATTGTTAAGGCAACTTAGAGAAAATACAGGATGCCTAAACTTTGGACATAATTTAATAATATTCTTTGGGAGAAAAACAAAAAGATGTTATCTGCTTGCCTGATAAATGCTTCAAACTTACAAAGGTCTGATCTTCATCTGTTTTAAGTCAGAGTGACTACACTTAAGTCAGAGGAGCCATGAAAGTCAACAGCAGATGAAGAGCTGGCCCTAGTTTGCTATTCACTAGTCTTCAGGGAAATCGAAAGATTATGGACAGAATACTTTCTTTCTCCAAGATAAGGAAATATAATACCCCTACAGTGCCTCTTATCTGCTCTCAAGTTCAGTCTGGGAAGTTTTTCCTATTTTCTGAGCTTTTTGTAGTATTTCTGTTCTACAAACGTAGCCTTTCCGAGTTTAGAGGCATTTTTAATGTGTTAAAGCTGTCGTTCCATTTCTAGCCACAGCTCCCTCTTTTCCTGATTCCTCTCAAAACATTGAAACCTGTTCTTTTCCTGCTCCTTTTACTCTTCAGAAAAGTTTCTTCCCCTCTTTTGTGAAAGGAAATTCTCTAGTTACAATTTCCCTCGAGTCTCTCCATTGTGTCCCAGCTTTCGACCTTCTCAGTGCAATGTGCATGTGTTTGTGCCCATGTGTGGGCCAGCACAAACCAAATCGAGATCTCAGCATTGTTTGCTTCATGGCAATTCTCATCACCATCACACCTAATATGTATTATAAAAGCAAATTGGGTTACAGATGAACTCAGTCAGGAACTGAACTGTGTTCTCCCGCTGTTTCTAGTGCTGTAGTGCCATCTAGTGAAATATCTACAGTAATCATTCTAGCATGTGAGTCAAGTCCATTTTCGCATTAATAGCACATTTAAATATAATGCTGATTACATACACTGCTGTTCTTTTATGAGTGTGCAAAATGCCATACAAACAGTGATCAGAAAAAATCAACTTTTAACTCATGTAGTTTCTTAAAAGTACCCCAAAACATTGTTTCCAAGGCAGTCAAGTTGCACATGATCTAACATTCCATTGCACGCATAAAAATTGATTCTGAAGTCTTCGATAAAGCCATACCAAGTAGAGACAAAGGAGCTTTAGTTAACGGTACCCAGTTTGTAGACTAAACATCTAACTTGTATAATTGGTCTCAAAAAGCTGTTAACACTATTTGCCACATTTGCAAAGGAATGTGTAAGGGCCTGTTATTTAACTACAGTATTTCCTTGAAATCTTCAATCCTGCACAGCCACTTATTTGTATGAGATGCTCAAAACTGCCTAGAAAAGCAGCTCATGAGCCAGTGGCTTCAAATGGGAAATCTCACATGCAACCCTTCCCCATCCCTCCGGGTAGGATCCAGGATTTCTTTCATTAGTGTTTAACCTCCTTTGGGAGAGCAGCACTGTGAGTCAGGGCTTGGCACAGCACAGGCAACTGACTCAGTGCCCAGGACTCTGTCCAGCACACCCCACTGGGGATTCCAAGACGTGCCCCTCTGCCAGTGATGGGCATCAGGGTAAGAGCTCTTGGTGTCACGCTGCAGCCACCAAGCACCCCTTGCAGCTGGCCTGCTTCATGTCCAGCTTCCTTCCAACCTGACCCTTTCCCCCACCATGGTACCACGAGCATTGCGGTCAGCAGATGACAGAAGTGGCACATGAGGTACCACTGCCATGGGGGGACTGGAACAAAGTAACGGGGGAAGCTGCAGGATCTGCATGAGGGATGGGCACCCCAGCGGGGATGTTGTGTGAGTCTCAGGAGCAATTTGCCAGCCTGGACAGATCTGTGTGTAGGCGACATTGCTATCGTTTCATCAGTGAAAGAGAGGAATGAAAAGTCATTGTCCACCTGGTCCTCTTTGATTATGGATATCATTAGTCTCAAGTACAAATAGTTGATAATATGTCAGTGAAATCAATCAAACGTTGTTTTAAAACTCCATCATTATGTCATCTTAACCTACCTTAAAACTCCTATAGAAAATATCACATGATCAAAGGTGCTTTCTTTTATCTTACATGTTTCCATCTCACCCCTACTATTACTCCTTTTTATGATACTGTAAAAGTCACGCTGGGCTTACAAACCAGCTATACTGTGTGATGGGCTGTCACAGATGGAGACAGCCTGTGCCCAGAGGATTGTAAATCACGGGTTGGATCCAGAATCAGTTAATGAATGTCTTTTCACTGATCTCAGTGAGGTCTGGAGCAGGCCTAACAGCAAAGATGTTGTCTATTAAGCTGAATTTTCTTTTGGATGACATTTTGGAACTGTTAGCATAGTTCACATTTCAGTTTCCATTGTCTGCAACCATATGAACTTAATATTTTACAACAGTTTTACATACAGATTGTAAATCTGATTTCAGTTACTCCTACTGCTGCTTTATTTCATTTAAGGAAATTGGTATTAAATTGTTGGATATATTTACGTGTCCACATTTGTTACTACTTTAGCCTGTCTGAAGTACCCTGCAATCTACAATGCTTCATGCTCACCATTAATTAAAACCCTTGCAAGGTTAACACACCCAGGAAGGATTGGTGAGTGAGCGTTGTGTAACACATGAACTCATATAAACTCTAAATGTGATTTAATTAGTTGATAATGGATCATTAATTACGAAGCTAGTGAAATGAAACATATTGTTGTGGGAATGCATAATGCAACTATTGAGAAAGAATAGATTTGTTTTTACTAAGTACTTGTCTGCTAAGAAAGCCACCTGTGCAAATAACTGGCTCAAATCAGATGACAAGCAGATTTTTTATTGCACAAGATTTTGGTTTCCATGGCAACGCACTTAGGTCAAAACAGCAAATTCCATCTTTTTCTGCAATAAACATTTCATTTACTCCAACAGGTTTAACTCTCAGGTTTATAATGTGTCTAAAGTATATTTATTAGCTAGCAACTATTTAATACAGAAGCTTCTGCCCAGAAATTGCTGTCCAGCGAGCAGGGATTCAGCTAGAAGTGTATGGGATCTATCCTAAGCCCTTTGGCATTTTCAACAAATGCTGTAATGCTGTTTGGCTCACAGTAACCCACTGTGAGCTCTGGGGAGAGCTGAGCAAACAGTTTAAATGTTACACAAAAGTTTTTCTTTAATTGAATTCAAGCATTTATAAAATTACATTAAATTAGGTCATATTCGCAGCTTGTCCAGTATTTAACATTTTCACCAGTAACTGCCTGTACATCTAATTTAAAATTTAATGACATTACTTAAGAAAAAGGCTTTCTTGATCTAAGGGCAAATATGCTTTATTTATAGGCCCTTTCTCAGACTGAGAATGGAAAGTACAAATGTGTTACTCATTAAGCCCCACGTTCTTACGTGGCTGGATGACTAAATCACTGCTTCCCCAGGATGCCTACAGCAAAAAGTGCTGGAGTCAGCGAAAATAGAAAAATAGGTGTTCTCATTTCCACTGTTCCCAATCAAAGAAACAATTAGTAACTCTGAAATAATGAGGGGTCTATTCACCAGAGCTGCCTGGAAGCAGCTCTGAACTCGAGCTCCGACTGCTTGCCTGAGGCCTGATGGAAATACATCTCAGCCCGCCAAACAGCTGAATGGTGCTTCCATAGCAGGAGCTGATCCGAACCCAAGATAGTCACCTTTGTGTTGACTTGACAAGTCATTGAGCGCAGCACTGCTGTTTCCCTGCTTTCTGGGCTGGTGTCTTCTGATTCTGGCCAACTCTGTGCAAGCGGTGAGTGTGCAAGGGCTCGCAGCCATGGCTAGGTGCAAAAGCCAAGGACATGTCATGTACTGGAACATACATTTGCATTAGGTGTGACATTTTGCCTTCTTAAGGACTAGTACCTAAAATACTCCCCTTCTCCTGGAAACACTCTGCTTCCTGCAGGGAGAAGGAGGAGCCTCCACAAAGCTCCTCCAGCTTGTCCAAATGTTCCCTCTCCAGTCTCCTCCCAGTACCTTTGGAACTTCTTGGCTGGTTTCTGCCATCCCCGGCAGACGGTGGAAGCACAGAAGACAACCCAGCTGTGGTGAAGGCTGGCGGGGGCAGGCCCGGTGGCTGAGGAGCACATATGCAAGCCCCAGCGTGCTGGAATATTGCTTTGTGGCTATGTCACAGGGACACAGGGAAGGATGAGGCTTCTGTGACAGAGGGAGACAAAGGATTTAGGAAAATCCTTTAGGAAAAGGGGCTTTAAATGATAGAAAAATGGTCTGATTGGCTTTTCTGGCAGCAGGACAACTTTTTTTCTTTACTGTCATCAGCCCAGGCTACATGGTAGGTAGAACACACCTAGTTCTACCTTGTGGGCACATAGTGACATTGTTGGCATCCATAATCACAGACTACCCTTTGAAAACAAGTGTTTCTTTCACAAAGGTTTTCTTCCCTTGTTTCAGTCTGAGCCATGTTTAAGGAAGGAGTAAAACAGAGAGAGGTGCTGCAGTTCCAGCCTTGCTCTGGAGCTCTGTACACACGCCAGAGCCAGCTGATTTCTAGTTGCAGTTCTTTGTGTAGAAGGACATACTGGACCTTTTATGTATTGCACAAGCTGGATCTAGGGATGAGTTAGCACAAAGGAGAATTCATGCAGCAGCAGTGGGCAGGACAGCAGGGACTGGATTACAGCCACAGTTCTGGAGTGGAACAGTCCGAAGATACTTAACAGTATTTTATGGTCGCTTTGGAAAATGAAGTGCAATAATCACCTTCGAGTCTGTAATTCAAAGGCAGATTGTTGTGTTGTGGATGAAAAGAGGCAGCTGTATCAAGCACCTTCCAATGCATAGATTTTTTGGAGCAGAATCTCTGAAGACAGCCTGTGTAATCTCTGTTCCTTTTCCCTCAACTTTCAGCTAAAAGATGTTTAGAAAGGCTTTTTTTTCCCCTTTCAGTAACAGTACATAAATACAAGTCTCACCCTACCGAGACTTCTTTAGGACAAAAACTGAATATAAGGCTCTTAATAAAAGGTGGAGTGTGTTTTACATAATTCT
Organism: Myiopsitta monachus; assembly: GCA_017639245.1. Taxonomy (NCBI): domain Eukaryota; kingdom Metazoa; phylum Chordata; class Aves; order Psittaciformes; family Psittacidae; genus Myiopsitta; species Myiopsitta monachus. The sequence continues at coordinate 15,766,578 of CM029929.1, read as the reverse complement.
GCTCCGATTCCCACTATTCCCAAGTGAAGAAAGAGTAACAAATTAAAGCTTATAAGGTGAGACTGACAAAGAACTAATGAGAGGCAAGAGCTGGTGGAAGTTAGGAAAACTCCAGCATGCTCAAACATCAGATATGTTGCTTCCCATCCTCAGAGCACATCTTTTAATCTGAACATCCTTTGCACACAATGAATGGCAGTAAGCACGGAAAATGTTCCTAGGATTAGCTATTCCCTACCCCTACCTCCGGTCCCGCCTATTTGAACATTGCACAAGCCAATGCAGAGAGCTTATTCCGTTTCATCACCTTCTTTGATTAATATCTATAGCCAATGTGTGAATTACTATTCAAAATAAGAGTCAAATTCTGGGAGCAGTGACAAGCAAATAATCAGAAGAACCAGAACACATCAATACAGGTTTCCAGGACTGGACACCAACTCTTGTGATAGTTGTCTGGACACGCTATGTGTCCTTTCGCTTAGTTTTGGGGTTAGTTGTTTAGTTTTCAGGCCGGTCTGAGCTGAAGGGGTGATACCAGCTCTCCCCATGCACAGACCAGGCCGGCACTAGATGGCTCCCGAGTGACAGGCTTCCTTGGGGTTTTCTTATAGAGCTTTCTACTGATATCTTCACTTCCTGGCTTAGAACTTTCCCCACAACTTCTATTCCCTCCTGTTCATACTTTGTTTTTTACAGTTCAGCTTTACATTCATAGGCACAGTGTAGTTCGCTGCTTCTTGAAGCAGACGGGAGAAAACAGGACTCCGCTGAGCCCTTGGCATGGGGCATAGGAGGGACTGGCTGGAACTGCCAGAGTTGCCGTCACAAGACAGCTGTGGAAGCAGGAAGCATGTCCTGACTTCCACCAAAGCTTTCATGAAGACTTGCAGAACTGAGTTAGCTTAGCTAGGAGCCAGCTTAATTGGCACTAATTGGTTTCCCTTGGCTGGTCATGTCTCTTTGGAAGAGGTTTTCATGTTCCTTTTCACAGAGAAGCACATATACCTGGGTCCGTCTGAGACACTGATGGCAATCTCACCATTTCAGGAGGCAAACAGCTACCATCAAGCTTAGGTTTTCAAAAGAAATGGACTTTGTAAGCAACTGAATGCTCTTGAAATCCTCTCCCTGATGTGCTGTGGCAATCACACAGAAGTTCAAGTTTTGACAGCAGCACAGCTCTGAGCTCCCCAGAAAATCTACAAACTGAGAGATTTAGTAGCTTATCTCCAGTAAACAGAAATAAACAGAAACCGACTTTCCTCTCTGTGAAAACAGATAGAGGAGCATACTTTCTAAACACAGCATGCACTTACAGTCCTAAGGTAAAGGTTTCCATCTGGGGAATGTGTCATGGAAAAGTAGGTCAGTTTGCCTATCAGTGGATATGTATTCAGTGGCTTGGACACATGCACTAGTGATGCAGAAATGTTGGCGCAATACACTCAAGCTCAAGCTCTCTAATGACAGGTTTCAGATGTAAGTAAAGTTTTATGAAGATTATAAGCACTGAGACCACTGCAGTTTCTAACCCATTTAATGATGGCTGTATGGCACAGGGGTTGGCCTTGGGAGCTGTTCTGCTCTTGGAGTATGGCTGCTCCCGCTGCTGAACCTCAGACAGCATCAGTGGTACCCAAATGCCTATTTCTCTACTCCTACTCCCCTGTTTCTCCTGGAAGGAAAGGTGCTCGTGTGGGCAGAAGGGGCCCAGGGATGGTCTGTCAGCAGGAATGCAGTGTACCAGCATGACCTATTCTTTTCATCTCTGCTATCAGGAATTGCTCTTTTGCAATTTCACAGTTCTCTGGGTAAGGAGAAGCATGTCACTGCCACCTCCTACAAGTACAATCATCATCTAGACTTCCTGGATGTGTGGAAAGGGTCTACTTTACAGCTCAGGCAGGCTGCTTTAATAGTCTTGCAATCCTGTGCCGAAATGCAACCTACTGAACAGTCCAGTGCTCCCCACTGGACTGTTCAAAAAAGATCAAAGCACCAAACTGAGAGCATTACCTGCAAACATTTGTGGACTTACCATCAACTTCAGTATCATGTGGAGGCCCAATGTAGAAAATACCAATTTCTATCAAGTTCTTCACTTTCCCATTTCATATTAATGAACCACTTTATTGATGCTGGAACAAAGAACAGTGGCAGTTCCTTGTGCATATTAGATAGATTTTCTCAAGTCCATCCTCCCTATTAGATTAGCCAATACCAGCATTTAAAATTTTTAACCATTTGCATTTTGAGGGATGAAGCAGAGTAAAATGTTCTTTCGGTACACATTAAACTTACCAAAGCCCTGCTCAGTAAACCTATTGTGAGCTAGCAGCAGACAGGAAACACCTGGCCTTCTGTGGTAAAACATCACTGAGACTGCACTGTACATTTTGGAACAGATCATTTTGAATTGTTAATAAATATTCATCCTATTGCATTAAAACACTGTGTGTCCAGTGTATAAACACTGGTGGAGCTCAATTAAATATGTGCGATGTTAGTCATCTTGACTTCTTCCCCCTAAAATGAATACTTGACTTCCCTTCCAAGAACATCTGAAGTTTTAAAACCTTAAAACCCCAGAAGATAGTTCTATCGGATATACAATTTAAATATCTCAGTTTCTGTTATTCTTTGTTAACACATTCTCCCATCTTTTCTAAATGGCTCATTATAAAGCTAACTAAAATGAAGCCTTTGTTTCCTTTCCTGGGAAAAGCCTTGCACCTTGGCAAACACAGCCCTGTAGGCTCGTACAGGAATTCACTGCTGCTCCCCTAATGGTCTCAATTTGAAAAACAAATCTAGAGATGTCCCTAATTATGTGAAAGCCAAAGGGCAAAATGCAAATGGTATAACAAATCCTCAGGCCTTTCCTCAAGAAAGACACAAAATGTGCGTATCTATTTCTGCTGCATTGGCATCACCTCTGCTTGTAATAAAGGGCTCCAGAATCATGCCCCAAATTGAGAAGAATTTCCCAGGTTTAGGAATGATGGTTTAATTGTTGCAAATCAGCTCTGAACTGAATGAAGACCTCAACCTTCTGCTACAGTGTGTCACCTCCTGAAAATGGGGGTGATGTGGCTGCAGGGGACACAGCTGACAGAAGATCCAATTTGGACTGGGCTCCAAATCATAACAGAGATTCGTGAAAGGTCACGATAAACAAGTCTTGCATGCATCCAGCTGCAGATGCTTATACATAAGGCTAATCTTTGATACATCATTTGCTCAGGTTTGGGGGCTGGTTCCGTGTTTCACTTGCCTGTCGTTTTTAAAGCATACTTACTGTGTTTCCACGTCCTAACAGCTGGCATTGTTTCGGTTTAACATAAGCATTCACCAATTTTCAACTGAAATATATCGCCCATGGAAAATGAATATCTTTTTTCTGTCTTTTCTCAAAGCATTTTAGTACTGAGGAAAACAAGATATCATAAATCTAAGGGAAGAAAAGCTGCTTTCAATTGAACAGGAAGAAAAAAGAAAAGGCAAAGTCTGTTGTGCATGTGTGTCAACAGCTTTCAAAGCTGCCATCTGAGCAGAAAAAAGCAATCGGGAAAGTCAGAGTGCTCATGCAAAAAAAATTTCCCTTGGTGAGAACTCCACAAGCACTGAAGCAGCCTCAAAACTTGGCTTATTGTGTCTGTCTGTAGCTCTGCGAAGATGACTACTTGTTTCTATTTTCTGAATGTGTTGAAAACTAGAACATGGCAGCTGTAATTCTGCTGTACAGCTCCCCCAAACAAACACCCAAACAACCCTGACCACCTGTTTTGAGCAGACTTCAGCTGTGGAAAATGCCTCTCCAAAGGGAAAGTGTTGGGGAATAACTGTCAGACCCTGAAAGCAAGTGGGTTCTAGCTGAGATTTATCTATATGCATAGCACCGCGTTATTTATTAAATACCCATTGCTTTGTCCCTTCTGCCCCAGGGAGGTTATTTATTTGTGCTGTCATCAGTGTTGCAAAGAGGAGTATTTCTTTACAGTGAGATGCATGATGGAGGAAGGACAGAAACTTCAGCCTCAGTCATTCCTGTTGTCCTATGGGGCACTGGAGCCCAGCACCCATTTGGCTAGATGAGAAGCTCAGTGCAAACCCTGCTGCTGGGTGGGCAGAGCGTGCTGTGTTAGAGGGGTCAGGAGCCCATTTAACAATCAGCTCCTCCTGGAGCTGGCCCTTTGGCTGGGCGCTTCATGTTTCTTCGCCTGGCCCAGGTAACCAGTGTAGCTTCCCTCATTCGTATTCGCCTGTAGAGGGGATGAAGGTCATCTGGAATAGACAGCACTTTGGGGAGACCTAGGCACTGCTCACAGACTCCTTCTCCTTTTAAATACTAGTCACTCACCCCATGGAGCATACCCGTGTATGCTATGGCAGTCACAAAATCAAGCAGTATGATAAATGAATGGAACCATTCTTAGTGCAACATCTGCTCTACAAATTGTCTCGGAACTGTCTTCCTTTTTCATGACACACACAGCAGTGATGTTTTTTAACTAGACCTTTACAGTGCTATGGTTAAAGAATGCCACAAGTCCCCTGCCTGGCTCCATCAGCCAGCGATGCCTGAGGAGAGCCGTGGAGCTGCTCTGCACACAGCTCCTTACCACTGCTGCTCCAGGCACCCTCCCAGCCATTGCCACAATCAATTTCCTGTTTTCTGTAGACACAAATAATCTTGCAAAATCGCCGACATTTGGGAAGGCCATTGTGTTCAACAGGTATTAGTATTTCCATAAGGAATCAGGCAGGCTGGTGTGTAAATGGCAGAATACAAACACTGCGTGAGACACCTAAAGCATTCAAACAAATTAACATAATGAGTGGTACAAGAGGTAGAACAGGTACATGCAAAGCATCCTGCGGAAGTTCGTAAACTTCTGTTTAGCACCATTGTCTATAAAATAGTAGGGTAGAGTAACAAAACCAGATACCAGATACGCAGCTTGAAGACGGATAGACAGCGTGGAAGGGCTTCTTAAGTGGATGAGATGCTATTCCCCAAGCCATCTAACCTGAAGCAATTTGCATGCAAAAATAGATCACAGATCCTCTCACATGAGGATTGGTTTTGCTAAGTGGTAGCTAAGCAAAGCATTCAGTAGCCTGCTTTTCTTTTGTTTTGGCTGATCATGGCCAGTGTGATGGAAATGAAATGGATGTAATTGAAGATTAGCTCATCCACCTTGAACAGATTTAATAATCCTCATTATCTTTTTTATGCCAACTCCTCTAGCACAGAAAGAGAAGCTCCCATTACTAACAGAGCATCTGACTCCCCAGCCCAGCAGTGCTGACTATCCCCACTGCTGGCTATCCTCATGTTTTCCATGTACTGTCTAGAGGCTGCCAGGGCACTGAGGTGACTTCACCACACCACAGACATTCATGCAGAGGCTGATCTTTTTCCTTGCCATGTTCAAAACACCAATGGTCTCACTTGGTATCTGGAGACCTTTCAGTTTAGAACTCATTCCAGCTGGACTGCAGAGCTGGATTGAGATTTCCTTGATAGCCTTGCCCCACACTGCAATACTGAGAAAAAGCTCAGGCTGTTCACAACCTCTCCTGCTCTCATGAATGGCTTGTTTGTATGGGTGGTTTTGCCACCAGGCTTGGTACTATGAACACTCTCACTGTTACTGTTTAACTACAGTAAATCAGTTAAAGACTAACTGTGGTGTTCCGGAGAAATATTTTATTTCATGCAATGAGACTGGCCTACAGTCATGTACCTGACTTCCAGACTGGAAAGACTATAAAGAACAATGATTCTGAACTTCACTGCATTTTTTCAGTGACTTATATACACACAGAGTAAGGAAGAGAAGGACTTTGTGCTTTAGCAAGCTCAGATGTGAATACATCTTCCTTTTCCATTACTGTACTGGCAGAGAAAATATTCTACTGGGTCTAAGAAAATTAGCAAATAGGTGTAACTGTGAATGTATTTTTAATGAAAGATTTCACTGTGCTTCTCTCTAGCTCACTAAATACGCACCAAAGAGCTAAAAGCAGATGTTATTATGATAACTCCTAAGTGACCAGTTCAAACACGCCCTGCCTGGCGGATGTTAGGGTAAATGCTTTTCCAATAAACTCTCCAGATCCTAAACTACAGCATTTCATTTTTCCAGAAGCCTCTCAAGTATGACCATGTGGATTTGCAATGGCAGAAACATCCTGCTCACAGCTGATGTTTTGTCAAGCTGTTTGCTTCCCCGAGCCAAGTCAGGAGAAAAGACATAAATATTCTTACAAGCAGGTCACTTATTTTCCAGATGACATGCGTTTTGCATGCCGCTATTTTCACTCTATTTTCCCTACACACACAGAGTCCGTATTGTTACAGGGAAAGCAGTTTATATGAGAAAATTGACCTGGCGCAGTTTAAATTCTTCTGGCAAAACTGGAGTAAAAACCTGTGTGGACACTTTGCACTGGAGATTGGGTATTTTTGTTTAATGGAAAGCTATTAGGAAAGGATTCAGCTGAACTAAATGAGAAAGTTTAATCTGAAAGTTGGAGTTTGGCACCACTTAACCGTGTTTAAAAACAAACAAACAAACAAACAGATTCAAAGGGTACCATGGTGACTTTTCCATGCAGAAACCCCCTTATATTCTATATCATTTTGAGATCCTATGCTTTCCTGCAACCAAACTGACCGGCTTTAGATGGTAAGTCTGTTTTGCATTACTCACCATCTGAATAGGGACTAATCCCACTAAAACATGTAGACATAAACCAGTGAGAGATGAAAATCAATGCAAACTGATAGGCAGCATGTAAGGAAAATCCGACATGCTAAATATTAGAGAAAATGAGTTTTAAATCCCTGTATGAACAGAATTAACTTGTGACATCTGAAACATGATTTAATACTACACCAGATGTTTGTGTTTTTAGAAAAGCATATGACAATTTTGTATAGAATTTTTGCTTTAATTATTAGTGTGTGAAAGCAGCATGAAGGAGGTGATCACAGTAAGTCTGAAGCTTTGCTCTGATTAACAAATTAGCCAGTTCTAAACAGATCAACAGTTCTAAACAGTCAGAAAAGCTGATGACCCTTGAAAGTGGGCTTAAGCTTTCATTGGGCCACTTATTACAGACCACTTGCTTTGGATGCAAACAATATCAGGTGTGCCCCCTTGGACCAGAAAATCTCTTTATTAAAAAATGAAAGAGCACTCAGTTTTCACTAGCTGCTTTGAAGTAATGGCAGTTATTCCTAGTAAGAGGGATTTTCAGGACCCAAAGGGTCTGTACTTAAAAAGAGATTGCTTACACTGGCATTCTCCAATTTAATTAACTCAGATTTGTAAATGGAAGATCTATGTTAGTTGTGTTTGTAATAGGAAATACAAAAGTAAAAAGAGTTTGTAATCAAATGAAACATATAGAAGGGAGGTAGCATTTTGGAAGTCAACACATCAGAAAATATGATGTTGAAATGGATTCCTCTTCTGATGCTGTACTGTCATACACTGTAACATTAAGTCAATCACAGAATGGTTTGGGTTGGAAGGGACCTTGAAGATACTTAGTTCTAACCCCCTACTCTTGGCAGGAGCACTTTCACTAGACCAGGTTGCTCAGTCTTCATAACTGAGTTTGAAAATGCTCTTGTATTTGTCATGAAAGCAGTTTCAGTATTAACACGCAGCTCATCTTTGCTACATTTGAGCAAATGTAGGTCCTGACCTTGCAGGTACTTTTGCATGAGTAACTTTCCATGTGTAAACAGATGTACTGCACATACTAGTGATGGAAATCAAGAATGCCTTCTCCAAGAAGAGAGGGTGGCTTCTCAGTACATCTCTTAACTAGAGAAAGGGGACATCTCACAGTGCTACCACAGCTGAAAACACATCCAGAGTTTATTTCTGTAGCCCACCCATTGCAGAACGCACCCTATGACAGGCTACCAACACAGTGGATCGATGAGTTTTTTCAGAGGTGGGTCTCTTAAGAGACATGGGTCCAGAACATATTTTCTCAGTGTCCAGGTTTCAAGCTGCTAGAGTTATGACCTAGTCTAGCTTGGGAATTTTCACATGAAGGCTGTTAGTGCATCTGGTTTGATTTGTTTCTAATCAACCAATGTGGATTTTTAAAATGCATCCCCTTGGGAAGTTGAGCTGATATTTTCAAGGAAAACAATAAAGAAAATTCAGCTTTGACATGCACATTTTTTCTGCTTATACAACAAAAACTTTTGCTTTCAAGTCTGTGGTGTTCCAGAGACGCTAGGGAACAGAGCTATTTTGTTCATGCCAAAGTATGCGTTTCTTTTGTAAGTAGATTATTTAAAGAAACCTGTCCTGTTAAATAGAACTCCTCAAGTGCATCAGTGCTTACATCAAAATTACATCAAAATCTGAATTAATCAACAACAGTGTTGCAGATCTATGTATTTTTATTAGCTACTGAACCACCTGTGGGAATGTGAGTTTTCTGTGAGTCAGATCTCTGCCCTGGTAGGGTGGAAGACCTAAGGAGGCATCCAGGGAGCAGGTTCCAAACCTGGCTGCAGTGGACACTGCTTACCCTTATCTTACATCTGTGGCCACTGTGGTGAGGCCTGATTCTCTCCTGCCTGCGTTTTCACTTGGCTTCAGCATCAGAGTCTGCTGGTGTCCTGCTCTGTGTCATGTCCCAGTTCCCATTTTTGCCTGGATATTTCTCATTCTACTGGCTGCCATCCAGTATCAGTTGACTACTGTAATTAATGGGTTTGATAGCCGTCTTGCTCCATCCCTACCACTTTCTGGACCACTCAAATACAGCCCTTCGAAGCATTCACCAATGTCCCTATGCTTTGGTTGATGCTCGGCTGCAGAACATGCAGTGCTGAGTAGCACTTTTATCCTTTCCTACCTTTAATATAAAAAAGTTTGGGAGGTTTCCAAATCAGTAATATTTCACAGAACCTAGTAAGATCAATCAGCCATTACCATAATCTCCCCAGGGAAGCTGTGGATTCACCAACACTGGACACTTAAGATTTGGCTGGACAGGGTGCTGGGACACGTAGTCTAGGTCCTGCTTACCTAGAAGGGTTTGACCAGATGATCCTTGAGGTCCCTTCCAGCCCTTCTATGATTTATGTTATTGTACATGATATATTTTAGTTGAGATTGGTAAAAATACCTGTCATGAGTCATCCCAGGAGCTTTTCAGCCCATCTTTTCAGTCACTTGCACTTCACCAGTTTTATGCAGGAGGCTGAAATGATCCATGCTGGGTATCTGCTTCACATATAGTTTTGTGGAAAAAATTTCAAGCAAAAAAAAATCTCATCTGTTTCTGAGAATGAATATAGGGGGAAGTATGCTGTTTTGCACACAGGAAACATCGGGACATCAAACCTCTCACTTCCCAAGCGGGCTGCGGTGGCACACTGCTGTAGCAGGTAAGGTCACCACTAAGGCCATGCTGGGTACAACCCGCATCAGCGCTGCTGGTCCAGGACCAGGGGAAGGGAACTGGAAGTACATGTGCTGCATGAGAAACCAGAAAGACAGGAGATGATGGCAGAGGTTTTTTAGGAAGCGCTGCTGTGCTGATGTGCTACAGATCACTCAAAATGAGCTTTCTGCAGGTGGCCACAAGCTAAATGTTCCCCAGTGTGTTAATGCCCAGCATGAGGCCCCTCATCTGGCTGCTCTGCTGGAGTGCTGCCACCCCACAACAGCAGTGTCCCTGTGCTAAGCATTCAAAGTGATGCTGCAACTCTAAATACACTGAGAGATCAGGTCTAAGGTTTACAACCTGTCAAATCTGGCCTGTCACCCACCACAGGATAACTTTTTTCCCTGTACTTCAGGTTCCTACCTCTTAGTATCATCTCACTTCGCAGCTGGGAAGATTAATTAATGCTTGTGAAAAGGACACAAAAAGGGACAACTGTGGCAAAATCAGCAAGTCTGTTCCTGAAGCAAAGTTCAGGCTGTGTCAGTAAGTCACCCATGTGAAACACCCCCTGAACAATGCGGGTAACACAGAAGTGCTGAAAAGCCGCTCATCCCACCCAGTGCCACTAGCTGTGTGCACTAAAGGGAGGTCTGGGGGACATGATGTGACCATAAGGATAAAGGAAAGAACATACAGCTGCCCCGGCTATTGAGCCTTTCAATGTACAATTTCACAACCTTTTAATGCAGTTTGAGTGTGTAACATGCGACACATAATTCAAATGTGGAAGCTCTTTGTATGTAGCACATTATGTAGCTCCTCACTGTTTGCTTTAGAAATTCCTAACTGCCCAACTGCCTAACTGCAGACCTGCACACACAATAACCCTCAACAAATTGCTCTCGCTGATAATCAAGGTGGCAAGGGCCAAGGTCAGAGTTCAGCTCTTTCTGATGTCAAGGGCCTTCCACTAAAGCCCAAAGCAGCATGTGATGCAGGAGCGCTCTTTAATGCCTGCTGCCATTAAAGGCTGCGCTCCTTCACGCTTCGCTGGGAGCTGGCTGGGACACTTGCTTACATGAGTGGGTAGTTTTAAGCTCCTGTTGGTTAATCCCTCGGACAGCCCAGTGAGTGCTTTCATGAAGCATACTGGGAAGATTAAAACTGCCTGGGTCTTTTCCCCTCCTGAAGTTGACAAGAAACTGCCAGTGTAATTTGAAAAGCCTAAAGGGGCACCTGAAAATGCATTTGAAACAGAAATATGAAGGGCATGGACACTAGAGTTTCATGGTTTCCAGACAAGCTTCAGGTGATTATTTAACACATATTATACAAAGCATTAGAAACAAGACAGATTGTATCTCTGTTATAGTTGGGGTAATGCTACAAAGCTAGAGGGGGAAAGGCTAGTCTGATATTGAACGCTTTTCTTCTCCTCAGTCAAGCTTTTATGTTCCCTAAGGAAAGCTGGCATGCCTTAACATTATAGGGGAATATCTGACACTTTTATTATTGCCTTTTCAGGAAGAAGCTAATATTTAGTATGAAACAATACTTTTATCCTAGAATTTAAAACCCTGAATGTTAACTGTGAAGTTTATAATTCTAACCTCAGCAGCCAAAGTCATGCTCACACTTACTACAAGGTGAAATCACAAGGAGCTGGAAGGCAGCGTGTCAGTGTTCAGCTTTTCTGCATGTTTAGATGCTCATCTCTTCTTACTGTATTCAAAAGGTAGTTGGGTGCCTAATGTGGGGACCTGGATTTCATTAGGCAGCAAGGATCTTCAATAGGGGCTATAGAGCTCAGTTTTGCACCATTTTATGTCTGTTTTTGGACCTAAAATGGAATTTAGCCATGGCCACGGTGATATTCCTTCTCACCCCAAGGTTTTCTGTACTATGTGTATACTGTGTCTCCTCCTCTTTGGCCACATTCCACAGGAATTGTTTTTTTTCTGCTTTAAACATAGGTAATTTTGGATAATCTTTTTTTTCTGTGCAGATAAGCATGTTTTTTCATGTCACTGTTTCTTATGATGCCCAAGAACCAACATCCTTATTCCCACATTTAAATTCTCTAGATAATCCAAACACTTTCTGTTACTAAGCTTGAAGTTAGAAGTAACTACAGGAGAAACAGGTTGTTGAACTTTCCATTCTTTGAAATCCTCTCTCTGCTTCCTTATGACTCCAGTCATCGGGGCAGCATGCAAAGTAAGTTAAGTTAGTACAAATCAAGATGTCTGATAATCTGCTTAATGAACTAATGGTTTCTACGCTTTCCATCTGTGATTTCTTAGTCCTTGCACAGTTTGTTTTCTACTGTGGGGGTCTTCAGTCAGATCTGATGCAGAACATTGGAAAAACATGTTATTTGAACTGATGCAACCAACTTGCAATTACCCTCCTCAGGACTGCTTGCTATGTTTTTTTTCTGGTAGTTCACGCTTTCATCTTACTGCTTGGGAGCAGCATTTGAAGATTCAGCAGTAAAGCACTACCACTGATCTGAACTGCAACTAATTGCCCAGGCTTGCTCCTCATGGTTACTGTACTTCTTGTTATTTTGGGCACACACCTTCTTATGGGTTTAACAGCACACGCTGATGTTTTAATCCCAGCACCCTTTACAAGATGCAAAAGTGCAACCTCTGGGTGCCGCTGTGCTTGCCTGCATTGCAATGAATGGCTGTCTCCTTGACATGGGGCAATGGAAACTCCTTTGGAATCTGTGCCCTGTGCTGTTACTGCGTGCTTTGATGTGAGCTTGGAAATTTTACAGCTTGCTTATTCATATTTGTAAATGGTCCAGAGAAATGAGCCAACTTCTTACCAACACATTGGCCATTCTTCTGGAAGTGTGAAAAGATGACAGCATTTTCTTCCACCTCAGTAGAAAATGTCTTTCCCAATGTAAATATTTGCTAATGAAATGCACTCCTCATTTCTACACCAGCATCTTTTTTTTTCTTCAGACTGCAACTTGAAGTATTTATAACTTATAATGATTACAAATAGCATATTTTTTAGTTCCAAGGGAATTTTTTCACTTCCAGTCAACTGCTTTTATCACTTCATATTCCATTAATACATCTACTTTGTACTCCACTAACTAGTAATGAAGAAGTCTGAAGGTATGCAGAACACATTAATGCAATCAGAAGGTAAAATAATGCTACTTTTTGTGCTAAAATCTGTAACTAGTTACCCTAACAAAACCATATGGGAAGGCAATGTGATCCACATCTTGCCTGTTCAGAATTGTTTATGGTATGTGATTAGCCTTCAATAAGTCAAAGATGTGAATTTGTATTTTCTTTTGCACCCAGGCAAGGCAACAAGTAAATATTATATGACTTCAGAGGAATTTAGTATATGATAATAAGGCGGATCAAAAATCGAGCCAATTGCCTAGGCAAATAAACAGTTCCCATAACTCCACAGATCTTTAACTGGAGTTAGAAAGTAAATAGTGGTGGGTTGACCCTGGCTGGATGCCATGTGCCCACCAAAGCTGCCCTGGCACCCCCCAGCTGGACAGGGGAGAGAAAATACAACACAGGGCTCGTGGGTTGAGACAAGAACAGGGTGAGATCACCCACCACTTACTATTATGGTAAAAACACACTTGACTTTGAGTAAATTAGTTTAATTTATTACTGATCAAATCACAGTAGAATAATAAGAAATGAAAACTAAATCTTAAACTCCTTTCTCCTCACCCCTCCCTTCTTCCCAGGATTAACTTTATTCCTGATTTTCTCTGCCTTCTCCCTGCCAGTGGTGCTGGGGGACACGGAATGGGGGTTGTGATCAGTTCATCCCACATTGTCTCTGCAGCTCCTTCCTCCTCAGGGGAGGGCTTCTCACACTCTTCCTGTGCTCCACCATGGACCTCCACGGGCTGCAGGGGCACAGCCTGCCTGACCACAGTCTGCTTCATGGACCACCACTGTCACTGATGGCCTTGGCCTTTGCCAGCAGCGGGTCTGCCTTGGAGCTGGCTGGCATTGGCTCTGCTGGACAGGGGAGATACTTCCAGCAGCCTCTGACAGAAGCCACCCCTGTAACCCCCCCGCTACCAAAACAGCCACACATTCCTGACACAATAATCAAGCAGCTTTCAAACAAATTCAACTAAGTAATGAGAGACATGAGAAATCTCTTTTAATTTAGCTAGAACAAAAAGGAAATGATGAAATGAAAACAAAAGAATAGGACTGATCTTTCGCTGTCAGTGTTCTTTTTTGGTTGAACACAAAACGCAATGATTTACATGAACTAAAAACCTAACCCATCATTTTTTTAACTGACCATATTATTTTCCAGCAAACTGATGAGATGATGACAGCTTCTCCAGGCTTTCCCATAAATTGCATTCCTCAGGATTTTACTGACACAGCACAGAACTGCAACAGTATTTCATGTGTGTGAATTAATCTCCGAATTAATGTTGCGGCTGTGCTTTACTCATTTACTATTACTTACATGCACATATAGTCCATGATTACTTATAAAGGAATAGAGTTCACATTTTCTACATAAATACATACTCTTTATGTCTCTCATGACTTACTCTCATTAGCTATATACTAAATAATGTTAGACATGAGACTGAGTTAGTATGTTGACTCTGGAATGCAGCAATTACATGTGGTTGACTGGCCTCATTGCTAAGGTTTATAGCGTAGTCTCATAGTTCATAATACAGCCCATTTTTACAATATAACACCCCTGCTAATAAATTTGTTACATAAGGCCACTACTAAATAATGAAACCACTACTATGTTTAATTTACCTATTAAAATCTGTGTAGCACTGAATGCTGTTACAGAGTTTGTTATTAATGTGAGTAACCTCAAGATTGCTGCCAACACTTCAAACATAACATTTCTATAAAGATGCTGCAATCAAATGATACAGTGCTTTACAACTTACTCCTTGTTACAAAATCAGGGTGAGATTCCCTATAATTATATAAGATCCCCAGTAATGTTATGGACTCAATGGAATGGACCAAAGGTCATAAAGTTTAGCCCAACTGCTAGATCCTTTCAGGTGCCTCTTCCATAGGACTGCAGCATGCAGAGGAATATGTTACATTGCCATTTGTTTCTGGATTAACTCAGTTAAGTAATTTATGTTTAGCTTTCAAGTATGCATGAAATGCAAGGAAGTATCACAACTGTGAAGATTTACTTTCAAACTTCCACTTATTTCCATTAAGGACAGTATAGGAGCTCTAGAGAAGATGCCAGAGGGGCTGTAAGTCCCCCTGAACACAACGATGCAGTGACACCCTGGGGACAGCCCATTCACGGAACGTAACCTTCTCTAGCCCCAGACTGAACAGATGATGGATGACAAACAGCTTTTGCTTCTGACTAAAAGATACCTAACTGTAAAAACAGAAATATTACCTACCATCATCATTAAGGAACTCTGAAATAAAAGCTTTTCAGAGTAATAAACTCCATAAATAACAGCTTTTGTTTTTCTAAAAGAAGTCAACTTTAACAAAGATATGCCTTAACAAATCTGCACCGTGACCTCAGGATTCAGTTTTAACAAGTTGGTTTTAATCCTGTTAGTTTAAGACCAAAGAAAAAGATTCATGGGCAGGGTTAAATGGAGAAACATTGAAGGATTTATAAAAATATGGCCAATGCCCACACCAGTCCTTCTGTCCTAATTAAGTTTGTGTTTTTCTAAGTATTGCTGGCAGGAACTGATACTCAGAGACCTAAGCCAAAGTAGCTCACTTTAACCCGAGGGCATTTTTTCACTTACTTTAACTGTATTTTAGGTTTTCCAGATTGAAGTATTTAGCTTAGTTTCCTAATAGGTATCTTTTGGATTTTCAAGCTACACTTCAGTGCAAGTTCAGCACTTGTTACTTCTCCATCTTATTTCTACTTTTGGCTGAGTAAAATCTTCCATTAACTTTCACTGATCTCATTCTATACAGTGGTCTGAACAAATGCTATAGGACTTGCACTTCTGATTGCCTCTTGGATCACCTGAAGATGAATGATGGTTTCTGTTCTTAAATGACTTTCCTTGTCTTTTACACATTGTAGTATATGATATGAGATTGCCCTGAGGCAGAATGGAGAGGCCAAAATGTGCTTATCAAAGTTCTGGTGGTAAATTATCCAGTGTTGTAATGTCTTTGTGGCCTTTCTGGAAACCAGACAATGAACAGTTAACTTGGGCCATCCATTTCTGCATCTGTATGTATACATGCAATGTACAAACGTAATTAAAAACAATCTAACTGCTGAAGTGTAACATTACCGAGCCTGACATGTATTCTGTCATGACTTCAAAATGCAGATGTGCTTTTTGACTTGTTATGGAAGTCCTGCTTGCCACACATTTCTGAATAAAGCCCAAGAGACTGGATTTACATCTTCCCCCTCTTAACCCTTCTCTTAATCACTTCCCTCTAATTCCACTTTTTTCAATGTGTGTGGCTTGAGCAAAGCCT
This sequence comes from Myiopsitta monachus, assembly GCA_017639245.1. Taxonomy (NCBI): domain Eukaryota; kingdom Metazoa; phylum Chordata; class Aves; order Psittaciformes; family Psittacidae; genus Myiopsitta; species Myiopsitta monachus. The sequence continues at coordinate 15,750,646 of CM029929.1, read as the reverse complement.
CTTCTCTGTAATTGTCTTCTAAACTGGCAAAAAGGACAGTGCAGGGTGTGACCCTCCTCCAGTTTTCTGTTCACAATTATATTCTCCTGGGCCCCATTCTCCTAGGAGCTCTCCCACGTCCCTGCTTAAGTAGCCAAGATTACACAAAGCAGTCAGATTCCTGTTTCACATCTGTGTCTTCCTACAGCAACTGGAGCCATAAAATGAGTTGTCATCACAGGATTTGACAATATTCTGAGCCAGAGGTATGATCACATCTGCGAGTGAGTGAGTTCCCTCCTTTTAGGTACAAAGGATGGTACATCCCACTGCACTACACTTAGCGTTAAGTGGTACTCTTAGTGGTGAGAGATGCAGCTGAGAATTTCAGAGGAGCAAAGAAAGGTCCCCACAAAAGATGAGAGCACTGTCACCAGAGAAATACTGGAGTAAAGGGTTCCTCAAAATGCTTCTCTGTCAAGGATTCATTTTGAGCTATTGCATTTACTGTGCATTTTGCAGCCACTCGTAAGATTTCACTGAGTATAGGTGTCTCTCAGTTTGTGTAAGCAGTTACAATGCTTTGTAGCACAGCAGTGCACACTAGGGCATGTATGGGTACGCACCTGTAAGTTCCACACTACCCTTGTTTACAAGTTGAAGTCCACAGTATTACCTATAAGGATACCACTCCTAGGCAGTCCTAGCTGACTGACTGAAACGGAAAAGACTGGCGAGAATGTGTGCTTAAACAACAGTCAATATTGTATTCCTGAAGACCTAAAGACCAATTTTATAGAAAAAAACATACCTTGTATGTTAGTCTAACATTACCGGTGTTGCCTTAATTCTCTCCTGTTTGTTAAACACACATGGTTTTGCCACCCGTTATTCAACAGTGAGCTCGTCTGATAGCTCTTGGCATACAGTGATTTTTAATAACTACCATCCATTGGCACACACTTACTTCTTTAATAAGTACCATCCACTAAGCACACATGCCAGAGATGTAAAATAGTTTTATTAAACTAAGCAGAGGCACAAACCATTAAAATTATTTTCTTACTAATAAAAGTCAAATGTTTACATTTATTAGCACTATATTGAGTTCGAACTGTATAAATGAGAGGCTATTTTGCAATACCTCCCACACCAGTTTTTATGGGGTTTTAGAATAAATCTTAAAAAAAGACAGCTTTTTCTTACAAAACATAGCATCTTCCAACATTTTGATTGTTCCTAGCTGCATTGTCCTAGGGAGGGAGCAGCAGCAGTAGCTGCCAATTCCACCCCTCTTGCTCCAGCATCACTCCTGCTCTGGGACCAGATGTCAATGTGTCACCTCCATCTCTCACCAGTCCTCTGCTGTGGAGCAGGGGATGGGCTCACCATGGTGCAAACTCAGCAGCGCTGTGTGCTCAAGCTGCTCTGTCACCTGGACTACTCCTCATTCCACCTCCTGATAATCCAATTTATCACCTCAGTGACTGAAATTAACTGTCAACAGAAGCAAGCCAGCATGAACCATGCCCTGCAGCCAATCCTAGCCATGCGGGACTGGTTCTCTGAGCCACCAGAGAAGAAAAACCTGTTACTTTTCCCCAGACTGATTCAGTTTCTGTGGACAGTCTTTTGTTCCTCTTTTGTGATCATCAGTGGAGAGGCCAGTTTGGTTTAACTGCTTTTTAACTGGGTTTTAGTAGAGTAGTTTAGCGTATTAGACCAACACAACCATACTGAGAGCTACCTTAATTATCTGGGCTGTGCAAATCAGTGCAGGTGACCTAAAAGTGAATTTAAATGATAACGAAAAATCTATCTAGGCCCCTGGCTATTTAGTTTGCCTTATGACACCACAACTGCAACATGAAAAGCTTCAGGTCTTCAAGATGCATAATGCAACTTAGTTTTATTTCTGTCCTTTAATAGCAGCTTATAAAAAAATGGAGAAACATTCACTATTCACTGCACACTGAAATAACAACTCTGTCTGCTTTACATGGAAATTAGTATCATTGGCTATTGCACACTTTCCAGCAGAAAAATCTCTTCAAAAGAACTAGCCAGGAAAGCATTCTTACTATGTAAATAGTCAATATATTATGCTAAGCTACAACAACAAGTTATGTGTAATGTACCATGTAATAGTTAGAAATAATTGTTGTTAAAAGACAGCATACCCAAATACTTCTGATTCTGACTGTAGTTTGGTATTTCAGAGTAGGCATAACGAGCAGGGACTGTTAGAGCTATGCTGCCTTGCACCCTGCTAGTAGGGCGCTTTTGAACAGTCTCAAGCGAAAGAAGTCTCAGAATCTGCAAATGTCATTATTTTGGAATTGATCTCTGATCAATAATCCTAACCCCTCATGTCTAACTCCTCCCTTCTTCCTCACCCTTTTCCACCTCTTTGCAAGATTTCTGAAGTACCAGGCAGAAAGAGGGGAAGGGCATGAGCCAGCAGATCTCCCAGCATCACTGACAAAAAAATCTTCAGACTCAAGTACCACTGTAGTAAGAATGTTCTAAAATATACCATGAGTTCTCACTGGCATATCCCAATTCCTTCCTGCTGTGAAATAGCACCGTGCTCCGAACCACAATACATACGGTCATTCAAAACACGTCAAATATGTAGCACTTAAGTCACGCTGTGGATGCTGCTGCAATGTGGATGATGGTATACAGCACTTTGGTACCTCCTACTGCATTTTTCTTCTGGTGTTCTGTTTGTTACCATTGGGTAACATGGAATCAGGTCAGCATCTCTATCATACTACGTATCTCTATCGTACTATAGACTTACTAAAGTCATCAAAACATAAGATTTACCTGTAGGTGCTTGTACAACTGCAGCATTGTATCAGCATTTTACACAGTGTATCTGGAACTCCTGATTTCTCAGATGTCTTTAATTTTCTACAGTCATGTAGGTAAGATTCAATGCAAAGCCTGGCAGACAAACCTCTGGCATTGCAATAACTATCCGTAGTTATTATATGGATAATCCACATTTTCAGAGAAATATGGATTTTTCCTTTATTGTTCTGCTAGAAGAATTTACAAAATGTGGGTTTATTTTCTCCCCAAACTCTTACAGGATACTTATTAAGTTTCAGACTTACACCCCTATTTTGTGCAAGATGTTTCTGTACTAGAGAGTTCTATGGCGAGTCACCTGGTTCTCTCAAAGGATGCAGCAGTCTCCTGACTGCACACACATGCCTCCAGGGATGTACAAGCAGAGCTCCTAGGCTGTAGCTCCTGGGAAGAAACAGCCTTGAACGTCCTGCCTTATGCCTCTGCAAAGATACCGCAGCGCAGGCTTGTTCTCAGATGGTATCTCTTGCAGCTGATTTCCTTTTGCCAAAGAGGGAATGGGAAAAGAAGAAATGGGTTATTGTCTTCATGCAGCTAGTGTGAACTCAGGGAAGTGCTGGGGTGAATTCCCAGCTGGTGTCAGTCCCACAGCCCTTGATGTCAGCAGATCTGCAGCTGAAGAATTGCAAACTTGAGCACATTTGGATCCCATGCTGTTTCTTTATGGTTCTATAGATGTGACAGATTTTCTGCTGAGTCCCAGCTGCTCTCACTTTCCTGTTTCATGCACCAGATCCTCAACTAGGGTAAAATCACGGATGACTGGGTCAAACCATGACTATGCCAGGTTACACAGCCTAACAGCTAAACTCCCTGGAAGTTGTTGTGCGAGTGTAAATGGCGCAGTGCTGCTGTGTACAAAACAAGCAGCAGATATTCTGGTCTTGGAAATGTCTGGAATGAGTGGCAGTGTGTAGATGTTTGGCTGGAGGAGGCTGTGGAGCCTGCAGAGTGCTTGGGCTGGCTGTGATTTATGTTTGCTTCCAGGTGCATGTAAATTTTCCATCCCCCATGTAGACTCCAGCACTGTGCTACAGAGTCACAGGAGATTAAAATTCCTGCCCATTTTCTAGAGGTATCAGCCATACTGAGAGAGCAGCATTGGGCAGCGCCGTTTGTTTTACGCTCACAAGAATCCTCTACAGATACATGTATTTCCTTAGCATTTCATATTTGCATGAATTAAAATGTTTCATTTGGGCGAAATGTTGTTTTAGTTAATTTCCTACAGACTTGTTTTCAGCCCGTTTCCAAGTGAATGGTGAATAGGTCTTCAGTTGAACTCAGCACTTACAGAGCTCGCTGCTTAGAATAGCTCCCCGCTTCTCAAGTATTAATTGTATCTGGTTATGTTTAAATGTCATTGAAACATGCAGCAAGTGATCTATGGGGATTCATATTTCTACCAAAAATCAAGCCTGCACCTTAACTTCCCACTGCAGGAATCTGGGATGGGTTTTTCCCACTGTGCCTGTTGCAAACATCTGCCACTTCTGAACACTGACAAGAGACCTCACAATCCAAATTTTCACGTTGTAGCTGCATGCTTTTGAGAGAGAATACTTCCGATTTTATCCATAAACTGTTTCAAGAAAGGAAAGGGGGGAGAGGAGGTGAGGAAGTAAGCCAAAAGCGCTTTGACTTGCTTTCTGTTTTCAAGTGTCTCAGCGAGCGCTGTGCCAAGAAAAACAAAGTCCAGAGCAGTGAGCAGCGGGGAGATCCTGTTACAGCAGTCAAGCACCTCAGGAGACGGGGCTGCCTCCAGCGAGGGCAAGGGAAAGAAGGGGAGAAATGGGGACCTGGCTGCCCATGAGCACCAGCAGCTGCCTCCTTGGGTGGGTAAGGACAGGGACCCCATCCTGCAGCCTGCCCTCGCGGGATGGAGAGCAGTGGGTCATTTGTGTGAGCAAGATAAGCAGCATCTGGCCTGGCTGGAGAAGAGCTTTCAGAAATGGGTAACGGGAGAGGGCTTATTATTATCAGAATAATAGCAAAAATAGGAGAAGTGTAAGTGAACATGCATACGGGACTACTAACTGCTACCCAGCCAGTGTGGCCAGCTCTGGCTTTTACGGTTTTACCCATGACCTTACAGTAAAAGAAGGAAAACCAAAACCACCCCCTCCCCAGCACATGTCTGTACTTTCTAGGTATATTTGTTAAGTCTTATCTGAGAAAGCAAGTATTTTTGTCTAGTTAGCGTATCGATGGCAGTGAGTTACTCTAGTAGAGCAGAGTACTCTTGTCTTCTAGCGAAGGACAAGGCAGCAACTCACTTGTCCTGTACATTAGTACAGGGAATTGGGACAAGCCTGCAAAGCTCCTGTTCATCACCCTTTTAAGAAGAAAGCAGGGCTGGCATTCCTTCCAGACAGGCGAAGAGGGAATGGGAAGAATGCATGGAGCACATAACATATCAGCACACAGAGTCTTTTACTGCAATGGGTAAGCGCCAGACTGTCCCCCACCTTACTCAAGCTGCACATGAAGCCTCCGTCTTTCAGGGGGAAGATAAAAGAGCGGAAGGAGTCAACTGGAAAAGCAGAACTTGTGAAACTGTTACAAGCAGTTACACTGGACCTGCTGTCACCACATGCTGTCACTGAAATGGGGCAGAGCTGCTGCCGCTGAGCACCAGGAGCTAGGCTAAACCTCACGTGTTTCTAAAGCAGCATTATTAGGGGTAGCCTGTCAGGGCTGTAGCAGGTGGTGTGTGAACTTTCATGGGGGTGCAGTGACCTGCAACAACCCTGCTATTCCTGTTCTTCCCTCCTCCAAGGGGGAGCTGCCAGTCTCGCGGTGACACAGACTCTGCTGGGTTGTGAATGCCAGCAATGGCGCAGGCCACTTGCAGAAAGACTGGCACCTTCAAGGAGTGTGCAAAAACAGGGACATCAAGGGTAGGAAAGCAGTGCTGTTTCTTGACAGAAAGAAAGAGATGTGGCACTGTAAGGGTTTAACTGCAACAAATTCACTCCAGATTTAGACTGTGATACACCAGAAAGCAGAACTAGGGCTCCAGGACCCTAAAGCCATCCTGTCTGATCAACTAAAGGGGACCTTTGTCATGCCCTGGGAGACACAGGGACTGCCTGTGACACCCAGAGACATTGACTGCCCTGAGCAGCCTCACCTGGGGTCACCCGAACCACCGGCCCAGGAGTCCATTTAAGCTCAGCTGTGGTGCTTCAGCCCCTTCCTGTGCTGTGCTGAAGGGATGCCATTTGTGCCTCTGTTCCTGATGTGTTTGGACTTCTTGGCTTGACCATGGACCTGGCTCACTGCGTTGGCTCTGCCTGGTGATCACTGAGCTATAGGCAGGACATGTTGTTATTGCCCTGCTTTTTCAGTAATGTTTTTATTTTTAATGCAGTGTTTTGCATTGCTATCAATGTTGCATTTAAGTTGTATTAGTTCAAGAATTGTGGCCTGTTACTGGTTTGATCCTTCTGGGTTATGGCACTTTGCCTGTTATGTTGGTTGCATCCTAGTGAGCTCCTTTGCTAAGGCAAGCAGCAGGCATAAAAACGAACCGGGAAAGGTTGTGTTCCAGTGTGGATGCAAAGGCTTATTTCTTTGACTCAGTTCAAGAACTATAGTTTAGGCCTTAGAAAAGCCTTTCTGGTAGGTGTTACTTCTTAAGATGGAGATCCTCCTGGAGGTGGAGGCTAAACCAGTGCTTTCACCTGCTTTGGTTGGAAAGGCTGTTCGAGCTTCTGACAAAAACTTGGAGTAGCTCAGGTCTGCTCTAATTTGTGCCTTGCTGCCCAAGGTCCCAAGGGGCTGTTCAAGTTGCCAGAGATTACTGAGGAAGAATGAGTGATAATTCGCTTAAGGCATTTCCATGAGGTTTCAGTCTGCCAGCTGCCCCTTTGAAACTGCTCAAATCATCCTCATCCTCTCTCCTGCTTGAACAAGGGGAACCATTATGTGTCCCTTGCCACTGGTTTACAGACAAACCACTGTGTGGATGATGAAATTACCGTCAGGGTTGCCAGATACTCCCTAGATCATCTAACTGGCATAACCCAGTCTGAATGCACAAGGGTCTTTATTGTGGTTTCCCTGCCATTACGTTGTTAGATGTTGATACTTATTTCTGAACACACCAAAAATAGTCACTGCAACTTGAATGCATTTTGTGGAACTTTGTTTGCAACTAGCCCTTTACATCTATATGGAGACAGAAGAAGCCAGTGTTTGCAGTGCACGAGTAAGATCAAATAAACTGGTTTTCTAATGCTGTCCTTCCGTCCCTTCCATCATCCTCCCCACCAATAGATTTCCATCTGTAAAAACATGGCCACCTTTATAAATGGCTGAGATGTTCTGATGCAAAGGGATTTTAACATATGAAAGACATTAATGCAATTGCATAGAGAGTAAAAGACATCAGCCAAATATCCAGCCTATGCCATGATCCAGGCAGCAATACAGTAAACTATAATTGCTCACTGCTGGCCTTCTCACATGGTGCTGTGCAAGACAAGGTACAAAACACTGCAAGAAAACCAGTCCAGAAACCTAAACCTGAACTCTAATTATCAAGGGAGAGCCAATTATTTTGAATTACAGAAGTAGACACACTTCAGGATCAGGTAAATTAAAGATTATTCTGACAGAAATCTGTAATCCAAAAGAGAAGTGCCTTTTTTTTTAAAGGAGCTTTTTGCATTCTGAAAACCTTGTATACAGTAGTGAGAGGAAAGCTTATTGTGTATACATGTGTGTATATATACTATCCAAATTCTGCTATCAATTACAGTGATGTGAATCTGGAACAACTCCAGTGCTATTTACATGTGTCTAAATTAGAACAGACTGTGGTTTATTAATGAGGTATATACTTTCCAGTGCTGTATACTGCTCTATAATAGCCAAGATTTGTTGAGATCAGCTTTTCATTTTCACTAGTGTTAGAAGTGCTTGAAGGATATTTTCTGCTCTATAGCAATGGGTACAGTTGTAGTAAATCTCTGCTTCTTAATATTTAAAATGATCTCCTACGGAAACTCTTTGTTTGCTTGAATGTAATATGATGACAAGATTTTGCATGCATGAACGTAACTTGGTGGTCATAGTAAATATTTTTATGAATTTCGTGCTGATGCTCCCCTGTTAAGGTTATTCATCCTATTTCTTGGCCAACAAAGCAAGGTGTTGATTGTTCTGCAGAGTAAAACATTGCCTCACACTGGGTTTGTCATTAAATCAGTAGTAGCAGATTTTAGCCTATATATTGTTCAGTAAGGCAATTTTGACATTTGAATGATCTACAACTGGAAAAGACATCACCTGCTAAGTGCTTGAAAATTAATTTATCATTAAAGATCCCAGTACTGCTTCTATTTTCATTCCTTACATTCAGCAACTGCCAGCTGTGCTTTATGACATTCAGCTGGGGCTTTTCATACCACTAAGAATATAGTTGGTAACCATGTAAGAAGTTAGTGTAGTAACACTAAGACTATACAGCCATTTAGGTCAGGAAATGTAAAATAGCATCTTATAAATAACTCACTACAACAGTTCTTAGAGGTGGGGAGAAAAGAACTAATAAGGGGTTTAAGAATTACTGATTTATTTCTGCTAAAAAATAGCATCAATTGTTAACTGTTTTCTCGAAAAGACTGAAAGACATTACGGGTTAAGCTCTTTCACTGGTATGAAAAAGGAGCGCCATTTCAGTCATCTAATGCTGAAACCAATTTAAAACCCTAGTTTTGCACAACCTTGATTCAGTGTGTACTCTTCCGCACTGCGCATTTTGCTGTTTAATACCATTCTAACAAATGATCTTGTGACAGTCAGATGGTTTCAAATGAACTTTACTTTGTTCACTCTAGCCCGGAGTTAAAATTTTTTGGGCTCGTTCACACTTCTCATGACCTTTGTGTGAGGGTAGTCGACGGCCTTTCATACAGACCAGGACAAATGTTTACAACAACAGTTATAAGAGCCAACAGCTCATAAATCACCGGAATGCACAAAATATAAATCAAAACCCTATTTTTAGAACAAGCTACATTGCAAATACTCTATGTTCATAAGCTTGCCATCCTGGCAGCTGGCACAGGACTTGAGATATCTGGGCTTACTTTACGTGTCTACCACAGATTGCTTGTATAACCCTGAACAAGTCTGTGTATCTTGGTTTAAAATCTTTTGAAAGAAGGACAGAGTACCTCCCATTCTCGTACCATGAACCAATACAAACACAGGAGGAGGTTTGGCTACAGTACATGTATGGTGTCTAGTGTAAGGGAAATGCAAGGAACTAGGGCACACGTACAAATCCGACTGACATAGTGCAGAGAAACTGCCAACAAGACTATTTGCCTTCAGTTAAATAAGATACAGATTTTGAGTACGAACAGTATCTTGCATCAGAAAATGTCTCCCAGTGCCAGTAGTGGAAAAGCCAAGAGTTGAATGGCAAGCTGCATCAAGTTCTACTCATGCAGAGCAGCAGGGTGGTTCAAAGCTTCCCTGCTACTAGTGAGTCTGAGGATAGACTGGATGGCATCTCTAGGGCTGTGAAGCTGGCCCCATAAGTGAAAAATTGAAAGACAAACTGATGCAGGAGACACAATACCAGTGGAAAATGTGCACTTTCACAGCATGCATTTATGCAATCTGTACCCCAGGAATGAGAAGAGGAAGCTGACAAAGCATGTTATGCTTAATAATCACACTTTGCTAATAGGCCTATCTTGTATGGTTTAGATACTGAAAGAAAAATAATTAACATGTCAAGCAAGTGTTAATGGGCTTTGTTAGAACATACACAACCACACATGCACTATTCAGGACATCGCACAGTGCCATTTAATGGAGCTTTAAAAGTGTAATTTCAGGATATTTTATTTTAAGCCTTAAACTGCAATGGTTCTTAAATAACAAGTTCACTAGAGATAAATGACGGTTGTTTCAAAACTAACAATGCAGATTCATTCTTCACTATGCTCAATTTTCTGGCCTGTTTCTGAACGGAAACATGCTGCTCATTTAAAGACAGCAGCTGGTTTGCATTTAGAAAATTTGCATTATCTTTTCTTGGAATGGGATCATCAGCCTTGGGTCAGAAAACCTGGAAATATTTCACGGAATATTTCTGAGGTGATATCCATCAGCATGCTTCCTCACTCTGACTTCAGGAGGAAGACTGACCATGTGGTCACAATTTAGCCTTGATTTCCATTAGCAGAGGTGAATACTGAAAGGAGGGCTTCATGTGAAAAGTTTCAGGACAAAGTTCTTAAATATTAAATATGGCAGAAGTGTTCAAATTGCCTTAAGTGCATTGTACCCCTACTAGAAAACACTGTATTGCCATAGGCCAAAAGGATTAGTGTTTTTTTTATTCACTTGTGGTTTTGCTGTAGGCTTTTGTCTTGTTTACAATTTTAACTTTACAGATTTCTGTGAATAAGGTCCCTTTCACCTCTTAATTCCTATTATGAAGTCATGAATCAAATCATAATTGCCCCATTCATTCTTCCACTCATACAGATTGCTCATTAGAAATACCAGTTATTACAAAAATCCCCTGATCTCATCAGGCTGGAGCTGCAGACCACATCTCCACCTAGTGTATATCAGCCATGGGCTTACACTGAAATCAAAGCAAGTCTGTTTAATCAGAAGATAACTAGTCCCAGGAGATACGTAACCATCAGGCTTGGCAGAAAGATTTAAGAGTTGCAGTGGGTAAAGGTGCTTTTTCTGTATGTTTTTTTGGTAGTTTGCCATTAGGTCAAAAATTAAACAAAAGGAAACATAAAACCCCTTTGGAAAATGAAATAACCAAAAATTAAAAGATTACGAGTTAAGGCTGAGAATGTACACTTGTATATCACTACTGTATCAATGTAAGCATGGTCTGCTCTGAGCCATGGACTGAGAGGGCTTTTGTATAAGAACAGGACTCCATTCTTGACTCTGACCTTGTGCAAGTCACAGGGGTTAGTCTTCTGTAGGCTTCTGAATGTTGGAAGCAAAAACATTTACAGGGAGACATCAGAAACACAAATCAAGGTCTGTGTTCTTCAGATCAGTTTTGTGCAAACACCTAGCGTGTTAGTCAACATCAACTCTTAACAGTGACTTCATCAAGGCAAAAATATGGTTTAGGACAGTCAAAGGTTATGCTGATGGCAATGCTGAACTTTGTCAATGGTCCCATTAAAATCAGGGGCTACATAAACCAAGCAGCAGAAGCGGGATTTTAACAGGCTACCATGATCAATAAATATCGAAAGTAAATACCCTCTCACATGCCAATACCGGTGTATTTACCTGTGAAATTTAGCAAACCCACTCCTCAGATTTCAGCTTTGAAGGCTGTTCTGATAGAGCAAATATGCTGTGATTAAATCCTACGGTGTATACACTGCAAAAGCCAGACCCCTGCCCCTAGATGACTCTCTATTGGCACAAGTAACTAAGTGGACTTACAAAAAGCACCTCAGATTTTTGCTCAGAGTCCCAAGAGAGACAGTTGCAGTGATTATCCTCAATCTTCAGAAACTTCGTAGCTGTTTTCTCAGCTTTAGGCCATATATTTGCTATGCACATGAATAACTTTAAATGAGAGGAAGTCATGATTTGCATTACATGACTTAGAGTTTGAGATATGAGAAATGTCAAAGCTATCAGAATTTCTCCAAATCTCAATCTTGAAAATCTGAAATTATTTGGATGAAATAATAAAAACTGTTCATACATGTTTCAAAATAATAAATAATGACACATATAGGGGAGTATGTTTAGCCATCAGGAGGATGGAGTCATAGAATCATAGAATAGTTAGGGTCGGAAAGGACCTTAAGATCATCCAGTTCCAACCCCCCTGCCATGCCCAGGGATACCTCCCACTAAACCATGCCACCCAAGGCTATGTCCAACCCAGCCTTGCACACCACCAGCGATAGAGCATTCACAGCTTCCCTGGGCAAACCATTCCAGTGTCTCACCACCTGAACAGTAAAGAATTCCTTCCTCATACCCAATCTAAACTTCCCCTGTTTAAGTTTGAACCTGTTACCCCTTGTCCTATCACTACAGTCCCTCATGAAGAGTCCCTCCCCAGCATCCCTATAGGCCCCCTTCAGATATTGGAAGGCTGCTATGATGGAATACTATAAATGTGGTAAGAGCTAGGTTTAAAGCACAGTATGTTGGGAAGTTAATGAGAGGCAAGACTGAAATCTGGCACTCCTTGTTGATCTTGGGTATCTACCTGGCAGAGTAAAACAATTTAATATTATATCTATCCATATACCATGTGTAAATTGCTATTACAATTGGTAACTCCTTTAATACTAACAAACAATTGTTACGTGGACCAGGTAGTGTCATGCAGAGCCCAATTTGAACAGACAATAGCCTGGCCATTTACTTTCACAGAACTTGGATAAAAGCCATACATTTTATTTCTGAAAACACGCTGGCCGTGTCTTGATTGAGTCAAATGGAATGTTCTTACAGCAACAAACTCCCTTAAATATTTCAGCACAATTGGATTACAATTATTTCAGTGTGCTTAGCCCTGGAGACACTGATGTATCCATAACAAAGTTGAGTGCAATAAGATCCCAGAATACGAAGGACCTTCTCAAAAATGTGGCATGATTATATGTATCTTTTAAAACTCCTAAGGGTAAGATACTTCAAGTCTGCAGATGTATGCAGCTATTTTGGGAAAGTACTAAATCATAAAAACATTGTTCTGAAACTTGTGTTCAAGATGTATATACACACATGTATGTATTGTGTGTGTGTGTATATTCAAAAGCTAATGTAATACATCTGGTGGTCAATAGCTGGCTTATCTAGGGACAGTCATTCAAGTATTTGAGGCACTGGAGCTTGACAGTAACCAGACTATCTTTAATAATACAGACCTGAACTTGCCTCATGTTACTGTTTTTCATGAGAAGCCAAGAGCGTAAACATTAGAAAGCTCATTGCTGTGCAGGTGGCATTTCCACAGAGCAGTTCTGGGTGCACAGTATTTTTGTCTTGGGGGTGTTTCTCCAACTGGCCACTTCTAAAGAGTGAAACATAGAATGGCTTTGCTTAAAGGCAATGTTAACAGTTGTTAGCATGGAAGGGTTTGAATAATTCTGCCATACACCCGTCTGGATTAATTTTGTTTTCTGACATATTTATTGGCTTAATCATTCAGTATTTTATACTTGTAAAATGGTACCATAATCTACAGCACATAACAATAAGATAAACTTGGTGATTTTGTTGTGTTATTCCTTCTGCCCCAAACCCCTGATTGTTAGGTGTCTCTATCAGAGGTGCAGCTGTAAGAAGTATGTGGGTTTTGGCCAGTACAGTTCCAAAATCCTCTACACCTGAGGATCAATAAAATCCACGTTGGACTGTTTCATTTAAAGCATCACTTTGCTGAAATACTCTGTCACCCTTCAGTGTGCTGAAGTCTGAGAGCTCACTGCTGCCTGCCTGGTGAATCTCAGTGCAGGTGCCTCAGTCAGATGCGCATGTCAGCTGCAAGTGGCATCTTCATGAATCTGAACACTGTTGTGAACCAGACTCTTGGATGGTGTTGCTGAGAGCCAAGCAGTTGCTCGCAAAAGACTCCTGGTTTTCACAACCTTCCGTAATACTAGTATTGCTTTTCATGTGTCAGCTTTGTTTCTAACGCTTTCTGGGAACTTCTGCTGATTTTAATAATAAAAAGGAGACTAATAATTAGAACAGACTGAATGTTCTGGGTTATTAGTGAAAGTATTCATGGCATTAGTCTAGCATGACCAGAAAATATCATAGTGTTATTCATTCACTATAATGTACTGCAGTCAGCAAACGGATAAAGAAAGTGACTGCAGATAGACTTGAATATCAGATTGTGTAGGCACACACAGTTTCACTGACTTCAGCTGAAAATGATTTTGGTCCCTGCTTGTTGAGGGTTTGCATTTTCCAGTTCAGTGCACTTACTGTAAATAAGAAAAAATACTGTTCACACAGGACTCAAAAATTACCTACTCTTGAGGCAGGACTCGCTACATGGATTTTCCCATATATCTTTCCATCTCTTCCCTTTATTCTCCTGTAATACAGTATATATATTTTTCTTGGGTTCTGTGAACACAAAACTGTGCATATATTTTAATCAAGCTTAAATGTCTCAGTGGAAAGGCATACAGCACCATTTCTTGCTCCCACACCTTCTTTTTGGTGTCTATATGAAAATCCTGAACTTCATTACGGCCTGTACCCTCTGGTAGATGGCAGCCCAAGAGGATGAACACAACATATGCCTGCTGTGCACTGTGACAGTGGCAGCCTGCCACATAATGTCATTGTATCTGTATTAAAGAGGGGCATGGGGTGTACTGCACTTTGCTCACACATTTCTGACCCATGGGATGAGCAGGTGACACTGTCAGACAATGGCACAGTTCTGCTATTAGAACTACAGAGAGCTGCTGTAGCATTGTTGGAGGACAATCAAGGAATAACCAATTATCAACGTTTGCCAGAGAAAGTGATGTGGTTTTATGCTTTGGTTCATTATTTTGCTGGATGATGCAGTCAGTTATTGTTCCATTATTATGAGGAAAAAGATCAATTCCTGAGTCTACTAAGAACCTTTCTATACTTGCTGAGTGATTAGGACTTTTCATTGACCAGGCTACTGCCTCGGACTGTTAAGAAATCCTCTATCACTGACTTCAGTAGACACATCTATTTCCAACCTAATAAAAGTCAGTGGGGACAATCAAGAGTCAGAAATTGCTTGACATCAGTAAGAGCATCAGAAAGTGTGCCCTAGGTACGAATGAACCTGTGCTGTCTTTTTACTGAGTCATGCCTTGTATGTGAATTTAAAAACAAGATCCATTTTCTATATTCATTAGAATACTTTTATTTTGTTCTCTAAGGACACACTGTGTTTGTACACATACTTAAGTATAGACATGCGTCTTTTGTGCCAGGATGGTTTCTATTCTACTGCAGAGTTCTCCAAGACACACTTTCCATAAAGCACAAATAGAATATTTAATTATAGAGGCTCCAACCAGACATATGCTAATTAACAAACAAAACATAACTCTTCTCCTTTTGCATTGGTTTTATATTGCCATAGATGTCTTGAAGCTTGGCGTTATACTAGCATAAACTTGTGGAATTAATAGAAAATCATCATCAAATACTTGCAATTGAATAATATCTAGTGTTGGGAACTATTATGCTAATCAGAGTCATGTTCTGTAAAACTTCATGCAGTGATTTACACTAACTTTGCCTAGAAAGGGCTGTGCAGATGCCTCTATGGCTTTCGAGGATAGCAAAGAACAATAAATCAGGCTACTTTGGATTTGATATTACAAGTGGAAAAGATTATGCTGATCGTCACAAAAAGGAGAGGCTAGCATACTGATGCACAGCATTTGATGGTTACCACTCATTTTTGTCATGAAGAAAGGAGCAACTTGTGCATATGCTTTTAAATAGTACTGTCAACATACTGTATTTCTAAATCAGCTTAATCCATTTTGCTATAAATGGAAACCATGCTTTCAGAATTTCTGGTGGGAATTAGTTAACTAAGTGCTACAACTTGCCAAACTGCATTTTATATAAAAAAGGAGCTTCATGAATCAAAAGCAGCGTTCAGCTGTATATAAATAGGCTTCCAGAAAAACGTATGCCTTGTAATCACATCTTGATAGTCTAATACCGTGTATAAAATCCAGAAACTATTTTCTGCATCTGACAGTGTTTACAACATGGAGCCTGAAGTCTGCCCTCCCATAGTTCTATTTCACAGAACTTTATGGCAAAACACTGAACTGTCTTCCTATTTACAGCTTGGAGGATATTTATCTGTCAGGTGAGCACCAAGTACTTAATTCCAGACACACTTTCTGTGTGAAACAGGATGCGAGAAAAAAATGTAAGCCAAAGTCGAATGTAAATTGTCAAATAGTTATGAACTTGCATCAGGCTTAGCAGGCAGTCCCACACAGTTGAGACCTTCTGCTGCAAGGACAAAGTTATGTTTATTCCAATGCTGTCTTCTTTTATGGCTGTGGAGGCAGAGACTGCCTGAAACCTCATCAGCAATCTCAGCTGCACATGCAGGAGTCACTGTAAGTGTTTTACTGCATTACCTGAAGCAAGAATCAAAGTAAATGCCAGGGAGGGTGGTGGAATTAAGTCTTAAGAGACTGGATAAAGTGTTCCCATTTGAGGAGAGCTTGAGACATAAGAAGGGATGCTCATATGATCTGGACTTGGCTGGACAGAGCACCTGGTGTTCCAACCTTTAGATTCCCTCTGGTTATTTTGGCCTGATATGCTGCAGGTATATTTATATCCTGCAGGGTTTGCAGTGGATTATCAGGTGCTTGTTTTGCTTTGGGCTAGAGAGGCCCTTTGGGGGGAAGATAACTTTTACTATCTGCTTGACAGCAGGAGATTTGATGGATGTGATTTACAAAGAGGGGGAAAAAATGGAGTAAGTGCTTGGAGATGATTGACAGGCGCAATAAATCTAACCCAGTCTTTGAAGATAAATAGTGAATGGTGGGGTGCAGATGCAGCATTATCCTTTCCCTCTCTGTAAAGGCATTTCAGCTTGTGAATAGTGCCCTTACTTCTTCGTGTGTTGTTGAAAACCAAACATATGGTTATGCTCAATGAAAACAAGCCAGAATCATTGTCAGATGAACAGAGATTAAAACCATAAGAGAAATCTGACCCACTCAGATGCTGCGGCATTAGTGCCCTCCCACTCAGCTGTAAGCACCACCATCACTAAATGCCTAGTTCCTTCTTGCAGGCTTTGCTGGAAGCACCCTCACAGCAGGATAACAGGAGAAAGTCATGTTGTTGACGATGTATGATTATCAAACACTTTCCAAAAGAAAGAATTTGGTATCTGTGATTATTTGCTGTGAAGAACATGCTATCACTGCATGTACACACCCAGCCTTTGTAAGGAAGACATGGGCCTGGCACAGGCTCGATACTTCTTCAGAAATCAGTAGCCTATGTTCTATGTTCTGCAGCACTTTTGACAAAGCAGTAAGCCCTATGCAATGCAGTTTGAGTCCCCCCTTTCACTGCTTGCTTTCCTAAGACTAACCTTCCCCCTCTGAGTGCTCAGCCAGCCTTCCCTGTAGTTCAGAGCACCGCCTACCAAATGCATTAGGTGGAAGAGCTGACTCTTCTGTTATATTCATATTCCAGTTCCTCTGCCAGAAATGGAATTCAGGTGTGTTGTACAGGACAAAGTCAAGACTGGCAGCGAACATGAGCCTCTGGAAGCCTGCAAAATTCTTCCTTGGCAAGGATTATTTTAAACAGTGGAATACAGGGATCCTATGTCTGATATTAGGGGACGGCCATCCAGTGACTGCAGCTTTTGTCCAGATGCTAAGCTTTCTAGACACATCTTGAATTTGCTAGGACAGCCACAGCTCCTAAATCCCACAGGAAGGCTGCTTCAGGTTTTCAGGGTAGGTTGAGACCAGCCTCTGACAGGCTGCTGCCCCTGCTTTCCCATGGGACCAACTCTTTCCCAAAATGAAACTTATCTGTAATAATAAACATATATGGAGATGACTGCATCAGCAGAAAGATTCATGGTTGCAGTGCTTTTGAATTATGACTGTAAAATATTTAGGAAAAAGCTTGCTTTGTACATGTGCAGTATATTATAGATGGTAAAATACTTGATAATTCTGCATTCTGCTATGGGATGTTAATAAGGCAGACAGCAGGTAGTGGCCAAGATTATTAGTATACCAGTTCAGTGCCTGTATATGGGTTGATATCACCATCTGATGTCTTTCCTGTCTCTGATTTCCATGAGTCTGTGATATGTGATATGCATCATGCTTTGCTATGTTAGATCATATGTTAGAGGCCCGTTGCAACATTTGTCAGCATCTTTGTAGAGGAAAAAGAAACCCTAGGAAATGTACTGATTCACTACTAATGTTTAGCCAAACATGCAAAGCTGATATATTTAGCAAGCA
The DNA here is from genome assembly GCA_017639245.1 of Myiopsitta monachus. Classification (NCBI taxonomy): domain Eukaryota; kingdom Metazoa; phylum Chordata; class Aves; order Psittaciformes; family Psittacidae; genus Myiopsitta; species Myiopsitta monachus. Next base: position 15,732,761 of record CM029929.1, on the reverse strand, counting down.
CTGTTCCAAAACCCAGAGGAAAGCAATGTGGTTGGTAGCAAATCTGCTCCAATAGCTTGTTTTGACAGAGAAATTTGAATTCCCATTTACAAGAACCAAATCTTAAAACTTTTCTTCTGTTTGTCCAGAGATTTATTTGTTGGAAGTGTAGTGACAGTATCTAAAAAACCCCAAAACTATTAACGATTTAACAGAGCAAAGAAGGATCATCACTGTTTAAAGAGGAAAATCTCAGGAAGAGCCGAAAAGCACGACTTTTTCTACACAACTTCACTTAAAAGGAGTTACTGAATGAAACAGTTGAAATCCTTTGAGTCAAAGTATATAGCGCTGTTCTGTGCAACACGCTTAAAGGTTAAGTTGTTAGCTGTCCGGTGCTCAGTTCCACACTGCACTGCTGCTGGGGGAAGGGAGCACTAACTACTCTATTTTTCCAGCTCTGCAGCCAGACTCTCTAAACAATTTCCTGCACTGAGTTCATGTAAGAGACTATATTGTTTCTAATACAAGGAACGTAGTTAACCACAACTGATAGACAAATACCTTTTCTTATCACTAATGGATTACAACACTTGACTGCAAGAGTAATTTAAACCTTACAAATGGCATATTGAAACCGGTAACAGCAGTTAAGCAGGGAGAATTGTTGTTACAGCAGCTTTTCATTGTATCTTTGAATGTTTGCACTGAGAAGTGATTATTTTTTTTAAATCGGCAATACAGCTTTGTTTTCATCCACTGTGTCTCTGGAATGATAGCTGCATTAGAATATTCTGCTGGTCTTCAGGCTGCGGACAATATTCCATACTTAGCAGTCCATAGTGACAAAGAAGTGATGGCTCAATCAGTTTATACTGTTTAGAGCAGGGGAAAAAAGTTCATTGTGTTTATTAAAACATGAGAGAGCTCACCAAGATTAGCGGCCTGACTTCATACATCTTATGGGTAAGAAACTGTAAATGTGGATGTACGTAACTGTAATCCTCAAACACATGCAAGTTGCACAGACAAACTGTGATCTGCCTGACATTACTTAGCTCAGGGAACTGGGGCATTGAAACATGAACAGCAGATGCAGACAACAAAACTCTCCTCTTTCATGGACTATGCACTGTAGAGGTCAGAAGCAGAATTAGTCCTTCCTCCTCCTCTCTGGGCCTGTCATTCGTATTCCTGTGAAAGTCCCTTGTTTCCAATGGAAGGATCTTCCACTTTCTGGATAAAGAAACCTCTAAGTTTCTTCACTGTATTTCTGGATTATCTATACTATGATGACAATGAAGCTATTGATGTTTACTTCTGCCTACTGAGCTCCCCAGCATCCGAGTCCACAGGGCAGGCTTCATGTACAAAGATGAGATCCACCTGGGTACTGACCTGCCTAATGTGTAAACTATGCATGTCCAGGATTCTCTAACATCACACACCACTTCCTGGAGGTGCCAGTGGGAGCTGATACTCAGGTAGACCCTCAGAATAACCTTTCTGAATTGCTCTGGAGGCCTTGGGTGCATGAACTCTCCATCTCCCACTCACCAAAGCAGACTCTGAGTCTTACCCCATGAGACTGGCTCAGGCTTATGCATTCACAGCCCCCCTCTAGTTCATGTTTCCCTTTTAAAGCTCACATCTAGGAATCATTGTCTTAAGTGAGAACATCAGTCTTCACCCTAAAATTGTGAGCTCTTGGACAGAGGCTTGAAACTGAAATGTAAGTTCAAAAGAAAATTCTCACATTCCTGTTAGAGCATTCCTGATCTCGAGTCAACCTTGTGACTTTTCACCATGCTTCAATAACAGGCTCAAACAAAATGTTTAAGTGATTCTTGCATGCGTGTCAAACACCGTCTTAGAAATCTTCAGTCACACTGGGTGATATTTTTAGCTTCCCAGTGACTTTGGGAACAGTGTGTGTGAAATGAATGAAGGAATGATCCTGTGATGAGCAGGCAGGACAGGCTGTGTCTGTTCCTTGCAGTGGCAGCACCTGCATGCGGTTTCCTTCAGGCACTGTGGATTCCAGTGTGAATCACTGCATATAGGGACATGTGGTAAGCTCTGGGAATTTTCTGGTATTAATTAAGCCCTGTTTTTGTGCTGCTCTATACTTACCCTACTCAAAATCCTAATTGCTGACAGGTCAGTTCAGCCACATAATTGCATCAGTTTTACAGTAAGTCTCCTGCAATTTTAATAGTATGCAAATCAATGCTTCCTAATGTAAAGCACAAACATGTTTTCCATCTATCTTCCTATTCGTAATTCATATATTCTCTACCACGTTATACCTGGCATAAGTCAACTCCCTACACTGAAGCATGTTATTCAAGCTAGTGGAAAGTTGCCCTGTTTTCCCTTTTCATGTACCAGGAGACCAAGTGGCACTGCCTTTGCTAATCCTATGCTTGAAGGCCTGAAGATGGGGCTGCTAGTACTACCAGCCTATAAAACTCCTCACTGAAAGTTAGGATCTGGAGGTACAATTAAAAGCAATTATGTTACTATAAGTTACTTAACAAATAGCCATATCTCAGCCAAATGATGGTAACTTCCTGCATGTGCACTCTCTGCATTCACCAAGTACCATGTGGAAGCACACTGAGCCAAAATCATCCTGGAAGTGATGATTTCAGCACAATGGGGAAATAAACCCCAAAGTTTTAATCTGAATTTGTTACCTCAACCGTCTATTCAATGTACTCACTAATAATTTTTGGTGAAATGAATTGGAAAGAGCTGAATATAATTATATGACTAGAGTAATTAAATTACTTAAAATACATAATATATTTTTATCAGAAAATATCTGGGGATTTCAGAACTCAGTTCAGTTTACATTCCTATTTCTGACTGCCTTTATGGCTTGGAGAAATCCACCCTCAGTTGCCTAGAACCTGACCCTCTGTTTGGTAATGCTGCTCCTGAAGAATGTTCTTACTCACAGGTTACTTCTGTGACCCTGCAGCAGCTGTGCCTCTTCCCCCTGAAACCGGCCTGAAACAGCCCGCAAGAGTCTGCCTGTTGCAGACGACTTCTGCATCCTTCGATGGGGATGAGTTTTGTAATGAAGAGTACTGGGTCACCCTTTCTGCCTGCTGCTGTCCTGCAAAGACAGATGGTGTGGCTGCAGGCTGGGACCTGCTCGCAGGGCAGGCTGGGGGACCTGCAAGGATTGAGTATGCATAGGGTTTTCCCATGGGGTTTTGGAAGGTTGCTATGGAGCCAGCCCGAGGGCTCTTGCAACAAGCCATGCAACAGGTAAATCTACCTGGAGGTTGCTCTAAGGCTGCCATCTGTAACCAGCACAACTGAAAGCATAAATAACACGTATCACTTTTTAAAAGTCAGAATACCTTGATTAGGATGGCACTTCCGGCTATTGTGAAGGAATAAGACTTAAAGTCTAATCTTGCTGTATATACAGATCTTTACAGCTGTTATATCTAGCTCCAGCAGTGCTATGAGGAGCAGGCAGACTGCAGTACTGAGTCAGCTCCCAGGCTTTCTAGTTACGAGACACGAGTCAAAACACTGTTTAACAATGTTTTTCCTGTGTTGCAAAACAGCATGAGTGTGAGCCATGGGGTTTTGGTCGGAGGATGAGTGTGAAGTGAGCAGAGCATCCAGGTGCAGAAAGTAGGAAATCAACGAACAACTTTTCTCTGCACAAAAATCTAGCAACACTGGGACTCCTTCCCTCCTACCCTGTACCCTGTGCAGTCATAGTGAAGTTACAGTGAGTGTGAAACACTGCAAGTGAGAACAACAGTGTTTTACATGCTTTTCACATTAAATAAAATGACCACACAAGGGACAAGGTAACGGAGAATACAGTCCACTGGAGAACTTATCTCAAATAACAGTTTCTTCTGAGTTTGAAAATCACTATTACGTGTATAGCACTGAGACGGTCAGAGAATTGATGTTGGATTTAATGACTCCTGGATTTGTTAGGAGTGTGTGGTCTGGATCTCTATTTTTCTGCTCTCCAGAATCTGCATTAGCATCCCATAATATGGGGCAAGTCATGAGCTTCAGGTCCCAGAGCCATATGCATTGTAGCTATCACTTTATCACTCTTCTGCAAGCCATGTTCTCCAGTATAAATAATAAATACTCAGTAACTGTACCACCTTTGGTTAAAGCCAGCAATGTGGCAGTGCTATAGACTGTGGACCAGCAGACCCTTTCTGGGTAATGGTTTAGTGTTGATACATTTCCAAATATATTTTCTGAAAACATTTTAATGTTATTTCATTTCACACTGTAAAAACTCAGGTTTCAACACAAATGGCAGGCGTAACAACGAGATCCTTAAATAAACAGTCTTTTGGGGGCAGTTCTGTTAGAAGTATGTTCTTCAGAAGCTGGTGCCATTTGTTGAAGCTTGCCCTGAACTGTCAGCATACCTTTTCAATCAAAGCAACAGCTGCCAGACTGATATAGTCCTGCACCAGAATGAGAACCCTTCAGAGCTTACATGCCCTTGTCTTATCTCACAAGTCTGTAGCTGCTGATACCAAATCACTAAAAATGGCAGCAGAAACAGTATTTCAGCGCTAATCTATTATCATGGGCTGAAGGGAAGCTGCAGTCCACCCCACCCTACATTCCTTAAACACCCAAATCTCCCTCTGGGAGTCTTAGGTATACAAAGAATAAATGCTTTATCTGTAAACTGATTCACAATTCATTCTTTTTCAAAAGGAATATTATTAATTGCTGTTAGAAATAGTCAAATATATCAAGCTGGTGTTGAAGACGGAATTCATGGATAAATTTTTTTTGTTAAAACTGGAATTTTAAGCAGCTGTTATCACTACTATGGATGCTTCCTATTTATGAAAGTGCAGGTACAGCTTGTTCATAGGGTATGTAACAACAGGTGGTGTAGCTATGGCTTAAGAAGCATTTCAACAGTGTAAGTATTCATTTTCAGGACTTTTTCTGAAGAGATTCCTATTTTATCTTAGCTGCCTCTTTATTTGAGTTTCAAGGTAACAATTGTTTTAAGGATTAGTAAAATCCCACAGAGTGTTTTGGTTATTAACGGAGTAATATTTTTCCTAATTTTGTATCTTGATAATTTTTCTATCACTTTATGCTGTTGCTTTAGTTCCAGTGACTGCAGCTTTCAGAACTGGTTAGCTAGTTTGTTCCAGCATGACAAACAAAATGTGGTGGAGGTGTGGTATACACTTTAATATAGGTCCAGTTGGTTACATTAGGAGTGATGCTTCCCCAGTCTTTTTGACTAGTTCAGCATATTTTCATTGTCTTGTTAACTCATCTTTAAAATGCTATATATTAAATTTTGAGTATTTTCTATCTAAGTCTTAGTCTAGACAAAAGCACTGTGATGCTACCACAAATTTCCATCCACACATGACAATAAAGGTTTAGCACTAAAGCAACCTGGAGCTGAGGATTACAATTGTCTAGGTTTACTCAGCTCTCCAGGGAAGCAGGCTGCCTTTGTGGTTAAGTAACTTGATGGTCTAAAAAGTCTGGGCTCCATACCCAGCTCAGCCATGAAATTGGGTAAATGAAGCTCCTGTGCGTTGGCTCCCTGACAACAGTGATCAGACATTGTCATGAGGGAACTTGACTTCGTCCTTCTGTACACTTTTGAGTATTTATACTGCATGTTTTTTTGAGACAGGCACTACTATCAGTGGGGATTCAATTTCCATCAGGCCTCACAGGCACTACTAAAGCAGTAATAAGACCCAAAGCTTTGGAGTTCATGTAACTTTTGTGTTGTGGGTTAGAGGTGAAGACAGATGATGCCTACCCTCTCCTGTATGAGCACAAAAAGCATTAGCCCTATCTGATTATGATGTGTGAAATAAGCCCATGAAGACCATATGAGCCACTACCTTAATGGGCAGCCTCAGTTTGTATCTAGTGTGCTGCTTAAAGAAACCTTTGAGTTCTTCTGTGATAGCTGAATAAGTACAAAACCTCTCAGATGCTCAAGTGGCATTAATACAGACTCACAGTTTCTTAGCACATCCTTCAGGCATGAGCAGCTCTAAGGATGTGAGAAAGCCAGAAATGGAAAGAGCAAATGCTCTTTATTCTAATGCAACAGTTGTCAGAAATAACAAGCCAGTTGTAAAACTGTCAAATATTTGATGCTTATGTAAAGCACTATGTAATTTACCTTCTGTTGCTAAAGTCTGTTCTGCTCTATTCATGCCACTCAGCTCATTTCTCCATTTAGCACTGGCAGTAGTTATACTATATTAATTTTAGTATGTTCTTGTTATTACCAGTATTTGATCCTTTTCATTAGGCCTTCTACCTCCTACCACTGGAAAAACAGTGTCAGTATGACTCCATGCTGACTGCAGCAGGGAAGACTCATAGGAGCCAAAAATATTCCATGAACGCATTGCTATGTGAACTATTACTTAAATAAGTACAACTGGTTTCTGATAAGGATTTCGGACAGCTCTACAGATTTCGGAACTGACAGTGAGCATGGCAAGAGAGCCATGAAACCTTCCCATGGGACAATTTCTGATGCTATTTGCTCTGCTTAAGAACAGAAATGCTTCAGACCATTCTGATACTGCAGAGCTGAGAGGCATCCTTAGCTCAGTTTTTAGGCCACAGCTGTAATCTTACTGGGGCCCAAATCTAGTCCCATTCAGAGGAACAATAAGGACAACAGATGTGGGAGCAGATCTTAGAAAATCACACAGTATCATACCAGGACATGAAATAAATTGATACTGATTCAATGCAAGTGTAAGAAAGTTCATGCAAGACCTTGATAACAGTCTGTGTCTAGCTGTATGATGTGATGCCTCATCCAGCTCTATCATCAGGAATCCTTTAACTGCATAAACACAAGCAGAACATCTTTTAAGTGGAAAGAACTTTTATCGATGGGCTTGAACAAAAGCATAAGCAAGACATTTGTTATTGGGCTGCTCCTGCATAGTACATTAGATGTTTGTTTGCTCACATGCATTTTGAAGCAGAAACAACAGAAATAACACTTGCCCTGACTGCTTATTATAAAAAGCATATAAAAACTAGGAACACAACTTACTGAAACTCTTATCTAGCTCAGTAAGAAATAATTCATGTTGCTAAAATGAAGATCTTGGAAAGACTACAACTTTTATGCGCTGCAGTTTGACTCTAACCACCTGTTGCAAGGATTCAAAATAGTTTCCAGTGTCTTTCCACTTCCCAGGGTAAAAGAGGTCTTTAAAGGGGGCATTTGAAACAATAACAGTCCCCACTTGGAAAAGAAAGTTAGTGTCAGCCTTCACAGCAGCCTGGCAGCTGCTGATGTGAAATTCTTCCTTTACTGATGGGGAGGGGAAAATGGCCATTTTGATTTAAACTGAAATCTTACTTAGGTTTAAGCATATGAAGTGAGAAAGCCTTCCCTGGCACCTGTCAAAATGTACCAGGCATCACTTTGCTTCATTGAACCTATTAGCATTTGCAGTCTAGTAACAGATTATATTGGTAGAAAACAGCCTCTACAAGAACATCTGTTTACCAAGAAAACTTTCAGTTCTATCTCTAAGAAGAATCAGCTTTGCCTTTCTCCCTCAAACATCCCTTGTGTCCCCTGCAGCTGTTCTCCTCCGAAACAAGAGATCGATTCAGACTTGCCCAAAAAGAGATCATAACCAAAAATTACATCCCTCCCAGGGTTACCAAAGCAAGGGGACTCTTTCACTTCCTGCTGCTGCAGCACACAAGAACTGGTTTTTACATAAATGGAGATGTATCTGCTTGGCCTTGTGCCACTTGGGCTGTTGGACTCCCAGGTGATTGAGACTGAGATAAAAGTGTTTGGGAATAAAAGGTTTTAGGCCCCTCTATGTAAATTCCTATCAAATGTTATCACAGAAGCTGAAAGCCAGACTAATCACAGTGATGTGCTGCCCTTGTCTCTGGACAGTATTCAAAGTAAAGTTAAACTTCAGTTGACAGCTTTTTAATTTCCTTAAATGATAGTTTTTCAGTACACTAAATGCCCTAAACTAATTGTGAGAATGCTCTGCATTGAGTTCAGTAATCCATAACAAGCTGCAGCTTCACAATCAGATTCTCCTATTTTGAGAAAATCCCCACAAACAGCAACATTAACTCAAAGGATGATTTTACAGAGGAATTATTCAGATATGTATGGAATACACTGCACAATGCTCCAAAGTAAAACAGCTTATTTAAGGGTGATTCTAAAGAAAGCTGTTATATGATATTACGGTATATTATTATAAATAGATAAAAAGCTGAAAGTTAATTTTAAATACAACTCCATTCTTTTCAGCAGCACAGCAGCTGCTTCACAATAATTTGTAATAGTTTGTGAAAATGTTCACTTATATCGGGTACTTGACCACGGGCTTATCTGCAGTACTTGTATTTACATGCACTGGCATGTCTCCCTACATGCTTGTATTGACGTCTTCAGTTGAAAAATCCCAATTCGTACCCCTTTGCATTAATTTGTTCAGCTTCTGTTAATCTTTTCATACTTGCTTAATACCATTATAGAACTTCCTATAAGTATTACTGATTACTGCACACCCGAATTCTAGAGTTGAAGATGTTTTCAAGTTTTAGAGGGAGGACTAGAAATACAGTTTTTAACTGTATGCAATGCAGGAAAAGCTACATCTATTCTTTGTTAACTTCTAGATTTTATCCAAAAGAAATACTTTCTAGCTAAATTGCTTGTTCAAGTCCCAGAAGAACTAAAGAAATCTTGCCCATTGCTTTCCTTTATAAAAACAGCCTCTTCTGGAGATGTGTATGTTTTATTTTCTTTCCCTTCCTTATATATTCACTTATTTTATCCCCTTAACTGTGCAATAAAGGAATTATGTAAAACAACATCTGAATATGCACAGCTTTTGTAACAAGGTGATAAGTGTATAAAATTACATTAGGTCTGTTAGGAAGTCCTTAAATGCCTGTCTAATGGCCTTCCCCTAAGTGGCTCCTTTAGCTTTGTATTTTCTTACATGTGAAGCTATTCCAAGTACCAAACTACTTACAAAATGGAATCATATTTTATTGTTCCTTTAATTTTCGACTGAGTTTCACCTATTTGTTTTTTGCTGGTCTATAGCTATTTTGTTTCTTTAGAATTTCAATTTGGCTCAAGCTCTCAGCCTTCTCCAAGTAGGTGGTCTGTAACATTAAACCATCAAGTAATCAGTTTTATGCTTTCCTTTCTAACTTGAGCCCCAGCTTTCTTTTCACAAACAACAGTAGGAAATCCTCTGTCTGACACAGTAAAGCATAAAGCAAAACAAAAATCAGGCTCGTTTGTGGTTCAGAGATACCTAGTGCTCTTAATGCCTAAAATGCCACATGTTTTGATAGTACACTTTAATCCAAAGGCTATTTAAATAATAGACAAAGTTATGGCTGGGAGAGAACAGCAATAGTAAACTGTAGCTTTAAATTGACCTTGATCTAGAATTTGTTTAATTTGTACATCCATCCAAAAGGAAATTTTTAACTGTGGAGTTGAAGTATAAACTTCTATAGAGTAAATTTACTTAGATCGTAATGCAAGAACATTATATTCAGAGAAGAAAAGTAATTTTTAATAATATGGATGCTTGATAATAATGCAAAGTATGATGTCTCTAAATTGGAAGGAGTGGCAGAAGTCAATGTGTTTCAGTTGCAAGTCATTACTCCAGGTTCCAAGCCTGTCTCTACTCTGCAATTAATGGCAGGAATAGAAATCAGCAATAGAAAATGAGTGCAGTGTAACAAAAATAATGGGAATATTCTGAAAAGGTAAAAATAACAAACCAAAATTTTCCCATTGTCAAACAAAGCCAATCTTGAGTTTCAGTTTCTTAGAAAGAAAATACACAGTAATCCAACAGAACACATGGTGTTTGCTATCTTGGGTCAAAATTTAGTTTGTCAGGAGAATACAAGCAGGTAGTAACCTGGGTGTTACAAACTGAACAAAGCAGAAGTTGGGCAGTTTACAACTGGGTTGTTATGAAGTGGGACTCAACTGAAAATCTGTTATTGTTTTCCATAAAATTTTTCTCAGGTGTCCAGTACCACAATTTGGATTGTTCAATGAATGGTTAAGGTTTTACATACTCAAAGGAAATGTAAAATGAATCAGTGTTTTCCACAGATCAGTGGATATGCCATTTGTGAATTATTTTCACATGCTTATAGACTCTGACACTCACTAGTAGTACCCAAGACCTCAGTTTTTCTTATTCTAATGCATACACTTAAACAGATGAGTATTCCCTTTGGCTTTAGTAAAACAAATTCCATGCTTAAGCATTACCATACATGTTTTATATTTTCAGGCTTTTTCTCCCCTGTAATAGACATCTTATGGCAACACTCCTTTTATTCAGGGCACGTTTATCCAAAGGGACTCCTGCTCACCTACAGATCACACTAGAGGCTTGTATGGAACTTAGGATAACAGTTACAATGAACAGTTCTAAAGTTACTTTTGTTATCATTATATTAGAACAGATTTTACACATGTGGCCATCAGTTCTCAAAATTCCCTGTGAAATCCTCACTGCTGGCTTTTAGCTCAGCAACATTTCTGCCCTAGCAGATACCAAATTAATTGGACACTGCTCATTACTTCAGGTCAGGATTTGTCTTTCCTTTCTTGGCAGCTTTCAAAATACTGTTCTACTGTCCTCGGCTACTTGCTTCCTCAAAGACAAGTTCCTTTGAGAAAGGGCTTGCATGGTTTAGAATGTCATGGTTCGAAGTTAACAACAGGTCATTGATTAACACATCAAGGACAGATACAAAGACATTTATTCTTGTAGCATGTCTGACACATACTTATTTCTATAGTCCTTTTTTCCCTTGCAAAAGATGATGTACATAATCTGATTGCATGAGAATATGGATGACTTGGTGTGATTATTAGTCTGGTAGCAAAAAGCAGTCAAGACCTTTCCCAAGACCTCCATTTATAGCCTTCATTTGCATTCTTCTACAAGGAAAAGTAAATTCTCCCATGGTTATTGCTTCATTGACAACTCACTTTAATTAAGCAGCCACGATAATTGAATTTCTTCCTGAAACTCCAGGAAAACACTTTCTAAGCAGATAAAGCTTTTGGGTTTGTTTTTTTCCCCCCCGAGGTTTTCAAAGGAGTGGAATGAAATGGCTGCAATCAGACACAAACAAGTGGTAAGGCCCAGACTGCAATCCTTGTTCACACTGAACAGAACCTCAGGCTATGGAATAAACAAATGGAAAGCAAATTATTTTTAGGGTAAGTTATTACCCAGGACAAAAGGGACAGAGTTAGCAACAAGTGTGTCATCCTTGTTCAGACTGTGGGGTTTTGGTCCCTTTGTTCAGTAAATCTATTCAAATTATAAAAGTATTCAAAAGTAAGCGTAAAATCTAAGCAGCAGACTAACAGCACATCACTCAAATCTGAACGACTGGCAAGACCACTATTTTGCCCTTAGATTATGCATGAAATTAATTTCATCCTTAAAAACTCCACATCATCTTCTTAACCCTGAACTCCTCCCTATTTCTGCTTCAGACACATTACTAAAATGCTTCTCCTTAATCTAATGGGTTTGGGTGTCTAACAAAGAACTGCAGCAGAGCATCTGGGGAAGGCAAGCTGGGAAAGTGAACTAAAATGCACAGTGTCAGCCCAGTGAAAGTAGCCTTTAATAGTCTATAAAGCTTGGAGATTTGCTAGACCTGACAGGAGGGTAATGTATTAGCTGTTGTGCTCTTTGACATCTTTGCTAATTCCTGTGTTTATTACTTGCTTCTAAAGTAGGCTGCAAGCCTGCAAACACCTTCTGCAATGAGAAGTCTGCAAAGCCGGTAAATAAACTTGGTTTTTGGTAAACTTAGGAGGAGAGAAAGGGAAAGAACATTTTCATTAGCAGCAGGAGGCAAAACTGGCTAAAACTGAAGGAAAAGGTTCTAGCTGCTAGAGAAAGGTTTGTAATAGAAACAGTCAGCAATTCCCCTGCTGCAGAGGAAACTCTGCCTACAAAGCTTTTCGGAGAGAAGAGGGAGGCCAAAATGAAAGGAAAACAATGAAAGGTTATATTAAAAAAGAACATCAGTATGTACTGGCTCCTTCAAGCACAGGAAGGAATCAGAGCAGGCTGTGTGAACTGTTAAATTAAAACAAGAGTTGCTAGCAGGACACTGCATCTAAAGACAGTTCATTGCTTTATATTTCAAATTGTTTGAGGCTTACCACTGCTAAAGGCAGGCTGTGAGAGGCCAGCTTTTCTCTTTAGCCTCCACCATGAAAGGTGCCAAACTTGACAAGCTAGCAGGAAAAGGAGAGTACTGCTAGCAGAGAGAATGGGAAAATGCTAAAAGTACAAACTACCTAAGATTTAATTGGAAGCCTGTGGTTGAGAACTTCCTCAAATGTGGTAAATGAACTTGGGACAAACCAGTGACAGTGCCGCAAGAAGCACGGCTCTCAGGGCTTTCTTGCGTGCCAACATGCTCATTATGTTAGCAACATTTCATATTCCATGATGCTATCTTTACCTGGCTTTTGTTTGTTTGGATTTGGGATGAATTAAACTTTAAAAAGCTTATTACATATTTTTCCCAAAGAACACAATGATTTAAGAATTCTTTCTACCTACAGGGTGTGATTTCTTTAAAACTTACAGTCTATGAATATTAGCCTTGATTCTGAATGAGCTACAAGGGAGACATAAATAAACACACGGCCAGTGGGGTCTCCTCATTAAGCAAAGATTATTTCTTTCTTTGCAAGAAATTTGTCAGAAAAAGCACTGTACAGAAAAGAGGTTTATTTATTCTTAGGTTTCAGCAAATGATTATAAACTTCCACACATAGTACGCATTCACGTAAGTTCATCAAATGTTTCTTCCAAAAAAAGAGCTTAAAGAGAACTGTGGTAAAAAGAAGTAACTCTGGTAATGTAACTTAACTGTCTTGGGGTCTGCCCCAGCAGCCACCCTGGTCAGGGAAGAGGCTGCTCTGTGCAGGATTCCTGGTGGCCCTGGTTTAAAGCCATGCCCTTAGCCATGTTTAATTCAACAGGTTAGACTGCGTCTTCATGTAGAACAACATGCCATCTGCTTACAGATCAATCCCACCTTTGCCTTTTACAGTAGGTAGTACTTCTTCTGCATCAGCAATATTGTGCTGCTGCTCACTCAGCATTTAGGGGAGAAAAATGAGCCAGAAAGCAATGGTGCATCTCCACATGCCACATGGGAAGGATAATTTCAACTTCCATCTAATCTCTGTTTGCAGATCAGGCTAGATACTCTGGGATTTCCAGTGAATTAAATGGGACCTGGTCTGAGCCAGCAATCTGTTCAGTTTACATGTAGTATGGCCATAAGGGTCTTTCTCACCATGACCTTCTCTTTGTCAAAACGCAACATATCTTTAGCCAAATGCATACTCTCAGAAATATAAGCCCTAAATCAGCAACAAAAGATTTCTTGGGTTATCTTAACTATCCTTTGTGCATGACATGGGTTCTTACTGATAAACAGTAATAAAGTTTAAAGTAACAAAAATAAAACCAATCACCCTATTCACTTAACTCACAAAAGCTCTACCTAGAGCCTATTACTATTAATAATCAGATTTTGGTCTTAAAAAGAGAAGATTGTTAAAAGAAAGCAGAAAACTATTTTTATTTAGAAATTAAGTTAGAGAAAAACACTTTGGAGAATGCTGCGAGGGTGGAGATCAGATGAACTCTTTGTGTGTTTCCTTTGGAGGAAAAAGAAGTTATGCAATTCCAAGCAATCATGTGGTATGGCAGCTGCTAAAGTTACTGCTAATTTTTATTAGAGCTGGCCAGAGCCAGAAAAAGGTCTGCTTTATAAGCAAGACCTTTCAAGAAACTAGATCTTCCTGAGCTCAGAGGCCAGCAGAACTGAGAGAAGAAGAAAAAGTAGCACTAAAGTTCTCTTTTCTTTCCCTCTCTCCCCCAGATGCTTCAGGAAACATTTTCACTCTCCCTTCCTGTTGCTGACTTCTTTGTGTTTGTCCAATCAAACATACATAATATTTACTAGTTTTTAGTTCATATTCCTGCTAAACCCACGGCCCAGAAGGACTATTCACATGCACAACGTGTTATGTGAACACCCAAGGCAGAAACGTGATCCTGTGCTACAGGCTTTAGTTGACCTTGCTGTGAAGATGGGGGATAGACTGGATGGTCTCCAGAGGTCCCCTCCAACCTGTGCCGTTTGGTGATCCTGTGAAACGTTTAATAACTTTATTTGTTACACCTGAAGATGGGATTTTGAAATTACCAATATCCTATGGTATTTAGAGCACTGTGCACCTGCGGCTCATGTCTTTGAAAATCTGTGCCTAAATTAAATTAAACTGGATTCTAAGCTTGATTACCAAAGCTCGGTGATCTTGGTTACTTGCTTCCAGTGCTGCACAACTTTGAGCACTTCAAAGTTATGTGCATGATGGTAAAGGTGAAGGCAAGTACTTCCAGATAAAATTCCCTACATTAGAGACCAGTCATGACTCTTCATGTATCGTCTAATCTCAGATTAAACAGGATTAATACTGTACTGCTGTGAAATGGAGCATATGATTAAGCTGTGGATCCTATACGGACGCTATGGATGATAACGATGTCAGTGTAAAATGGTGAAAAGAGCCTGCTGTAGGGTGTACTGTTCCTGAGATCCACAGGTCAAGTCCTAAATAAATTAATGATTTTTATTTGAAGATTATTTTAACACCATGCTTCAGTAAATGATTAAAAAGGGGTCTGCACCAACGGAAGATACTGGTTTCCATATTCTGACCTGCTTCATACAATGAGGTACATTTAAAGCACAGTTTAAGTTATGGATAAGATGCTTGCACTCTCTGGGAATTACATGGCCCAGAGTACAGACACATCACCTAGTCTTTCACAAAAGGAATGCCTCTTGTCATGTACAGAGGGATTGGGTGCATGTCTCTACCATCTGCTGATCTACCCACACAGCCCATTTGTACCACTCCTACTTCCACTCAGAACAATTTCTGAACTTTCTTTTTTTTAAGTCTGATTCCCTCACCCAGTCTTTAAAACCTAAATTCCACTTTCAGAAGTAAATTCTCTTTAGAGATGTAAGACTTTATAGACACAGCCTTCTTTAATAATTTTACACTGTTATGAGAAAGCTAACATAATGCAAATCTACTTTGGATACTAAAATGCACAATAAAGTCTTAAAAGCAACTTAAAATACTATTCCCATTTAAAAGCCCCAGTGCTGAAGCAAAAACTTCTCAATTACTATTACTGGCAGCCCAGTACCATTTGTATTTACAAGCATCAAAAAACTTTACAAGTCCTGTAGTTGCACTTCATACTGCAACATAAAATAGTGAAGCTATATTGGTTTAAAATGTATCCAAACATCGGGCATGGAAGGAGCAGTCAATAATGCTGGAATTATTTCACAATGTTGATAAGTTGTCACCTCTCAGTGTTTAAAGCACAGAACTGCAGTTAATTGTGAATGGCTTCCAATTTTTCATTGTGTCGAAAATTATTTAATTGGGCAAAAGAAAAAGCCTTATGTATGAAGAAAGAATTGCTCTAATGCCTTTATTGCTGTACAATTTGATGTAATAAATTGGACCGACTTCTGGGCACCCTCGCTTTTCATGTTTTCCTGCTTGTAATGTTTCATGTCCCATCATAAACTTGGCAATTTAGAAACGAAACAAAAAACAAACTCCAGACAACCCCATACCTGATACTGAAATGATTTTGTTCACTCTCAAGCAGTAAGACCTGATCTGTCTTAAGACCTACAAACACCACTGACCAAAAGTGACTTTATATTATACATGTTACTGGAACAGAATCCAGGATTTAATTTCAGCTTCTGTATTTTGTGTGTGTAAAAACAGTGTTGGGAAGAAAGTAGAGCTAAGGTGCTCGTGCCAAGCAAGTCTGCATGTCATGTTCTTGTTATGAAGACAAATCTCACCACCAGAACAAACCAGGTCTGAGCTGCAGGATCGGAATTCAGGATCTCCAAGAAGATGTGGTCACTCACACATCAGTATTCTTCACATTTGTTGAATAAATTCCATTTTTAATTCCAAATGAGAAGTTATGCAAATTTTACTCAAGTGTATTTTGAATAGCAATGGTCTGAGCTTCCCTTTTTGCCAGTTAATTTGCACTTGTTTTATGCATATCTTTTAGTACAACTGGCATGGTAATGTACTGCATATGTGCTAAATTGAGGATGATTGTGCCTGATTGCCCACTTATTATGGTACAAACAAAATGTGTGAAAACAGTTGATAGGACATTCTGTGTGTTTTCTCTAAAAAGGCTCAGCAGATCCAAAAATCTAAAAATAAAAGCTAGCAGTTAATCATAATGGTTTGGCTTCAAATATGGAAAACCAAACAGATGACTTTAAAATGCAAGGAATTGTGCCACATGTGAAAAGAAGATTAAATTGTCCTCTTACATGCTGTACATGCATCCTCTTTAAAAAAAAGTATGTTAGTCTGAGACACTTTGCTCTGATGAGGTACAGAGAATATGGAACAGCTATTTTTCACTTCTTTGAAGAGCAGCAAGTCATAAAAACAGTCTGTGGGTTTCTCAGGTGGTTTGTGTTTTCTCTTCATCATGAGTGTCACAGCCATGGGCTGATGTGCAGCATCGTGACTGCTCCTGGAGCCCACGATGCAACACACCAGGTTTGTCTTCCAGCACAGGACCACCTCCCCACCTCACTGTTCAAAGGAGGGAACAAACTGTTTCCCTCACCACTGCACAGCCTGGCAAAAGGCAGGCTAGGCACTGACCAAAGCCTGCTTTATCAAGATAATTAGCATGGATTGATTCACCAGAAAATAGTAAACACAGCTGAAGGGGAACAGATGAGAATTCATGAGCTATGTGATCAAGCAATACATGAGTCAACTGAGTGACTCCCTTGCTTATTGTGAGATTTGACAGGCATGGAAATTATCAAAGTGGTTTGCATTTCCTTTCCAAGTCCTGTTCCTTGTAGTACCAAACAAGTTACCAACCACACCAAAGAGAAAAAGCTTTTGGGGACATGACATATGCTACATGATCAGTGACTTTCACTGGGCTTTAAAGCAATATAAAATGCTATCCTATCAGCAGAACTTTTCTTCCACTTTTTCCATCCCCATAGTCATGAAAAGTTTGATGCAAGAGAATCTGACCTGGAAAGTATTTTCCTTTTAATCATGTATTTTTCTCTAGCACTTTCCTGTTTAACTGTGCAATTCCAACATAAACTTGAATGATGTTATTTAACTTCTCTGCAAGCACAGTGGATGCTACATTTCAGCTGCAGAGCAGCTTGGGCTTAAACCCTCTGTAGCTATTTCCTTATAGCAGGGATGTCAAAGGGTTTCCATGGCTAACAGCTATCTGTAGCATGTGAGAGGAATAGGGATTTGTCCTGGGTTCAAGATCGTAGATTATTCCCAGAGGACAAAGGAAAATGGGACTGTCAGGAGAAAATTCTGATGATGTGAAGATGTGGTAGAGGTTGGACATGACTCTGAACAACCTGGTCTACTGGAAGGTGTCCCTGCCTGCAGCCGGGGGTTGGAACTGGATGAGCTTTAAGGTCCTTTCCAACCCAAATCACTCTATGATTGTATGATTCTAAAGCACAAGAGCAAAGTCACAGGTTAAACACTCTGGAAAGCTGAGCAGCTCTGGGAACTGCCAGCAGGAAGAGGAAAGAGGGAAGTGCAGCATAAAGGACTATATGCAAGGGGAGAGACACCATTAATTCCATTGATTTCAGCAATGTTGCACAGATGGGATCTATAGCTCAGTGGAGAGAGCATTTTTTGATAATTCAGTTATCTCTTTTTCATTCAGCATGCCCCTGAGCAATATTCTAAGTTTCCACAGATTCCAAATGCCCACATTATATTTAGGGTCAACATGCTGTGGACTTCTGTTAAGAAGAAAGAGTAAGACAGTGTGGAAATCTGAGGGGAACCCATGCAGAACCTTTTCAAAAGTTGCAGCACGAAATGTGCTTATATCTTGAGCTCTTCAGTAAGAAGAGCTATTCACTTCACTGTTTATCAGTGAAGAAGCAGAGACTGTAGGTCTGTCATACTAAAAGCAACTCGGCTTTCTTCGTTTGGAACACATTTTGATCCCATCCAACATATTTTCTTCTTTTGTTTGCAGGAAGGACATAAGTACAGTATTTAATGTAAAAATACTCTTTATTTTGTTCTCTGGCTCATCCCCCTGCTTCCCCTCCTCCCTGCCACAGCTTAGGCTGTAGTGCTGGTATGAAAGCAGGCAAATAAATTTATGAGAGGAAAAAATGCAGCGATAACCAAGTCTGCCTGGTTTCATTTACATTTTCCTCCTAAGGTTGTTATTATTCCCTTTTGACCAAGGTGCGGGATCCGTGTTTTAGAACAGGCACGATGCTGCTTTGTAAGATACCATCAACAGATATGGACAAAGGGCTTGGAAGGTATTCTAGGAGTATAAACTAAAAAAAGCTGACTCTGCTGTGGCTGTACTCGCTGCCCTGTTCTGCTTGCTCTCCTCAGATACTCTAATGTGCTTGCGTGTCCTGGCAGGAACTTGAACAGCCAATTCTTAGTCACTGTACGAAACAGTTTTTCTCTAGAAAATCAACTCCTAAGTGTACGTAGCTGCACTGTAAATCTTGTTTGCAGAGCTGAACTCTTCCATTCAAGACAATGAAAATATTCTGTTTAACCTACGTGCCTGTCAGAGTTCAGTGTTTGCTGCAAGCGCTTGCAGGAAGTTTCCTGCAAGTAGCGATTGGCTTAGGCTTATCCTACTCAAGTGGGCATAAGCTTAGAAAGTGCTCACCAGCAAATGAGGAATTGAAGGCTGTGTTCCGTTAATGATTTTATTTACTGATTATTTGTGGGAGTTTCCTATGAGCTGTCTGTGAGTGGTGGTGAGTGAACAGGGCACACAGGGTAGGGACAACTGCACGCCTGACAAGAAAGCCAGAGCAGCAATACACTGAATCCTTTCAGCCCAGAGACTCAGTCTTGTGGAAAAACTAGACCCCATCACGCACCGGCAGACCACATGAAATGTTTCTTCATTTATTCATTCACTCAGTTTTAAAGCCATCCTTGCCTCAGCAGCAGATCTTTCTTAGTACATTATTGACAGGGAAAGGTATGCCAAGGGCCTGCTAGAGCATCCTTTCTTGCCCTTCCTGCATGGCTTATGTAGTTTCTCTGTGCTGATTCTACTTTTCAGGGGCTGTGCTGTTAACAGAGCTACCAAATTAATTTTGCTGAAATCCACCTTAGCCATCTCATGTGAGCTGCAGAACACTGACTGCAGAGCGAACAGGGAACCCACAGTGAATTGTGGATTTTGTACATACACAGATTTGCTAAAATGTTTCATTGTTCTTACGTGTGACCTGTGAAGAAGCCCACATAATAGGAAAGCAGCCTATAATTCGTACCACATGAGTGTGCTTTGGGGAAAATCAATCAAATGCACTAAGACATGTTCTCAACTCCTAAACTAATGATCCTTCCTGTGAGCAGCATGAAACACTGGGCAAGTCCCAGGTGGCATAAATTCTCAAGGTTTCAGTGGAGCTGCAACAGTTTGTACTACGTCAACAGTACCCTAATTGTGCTTAAAACTCTTCAAGGCGGCAAGTGGTCAGCATTTCAAGGGTCTCCTTCTTTCTAAGCATTCCTGAAGCTAAACAAACATGTTTTCCAGTTAGTGAGAAGAGAATGCCATATTTAATTTATAATCTTGCTGAGCTGATGTGCTCTGAAAATCTAATTTTGTCTTAAGAAATGCCAAGCAGCTGCGTAGAGGCGGCTTTCATGGCTGGGAGTTGAACCAACTTCTGTTAAGAGAGGAAATTAGGACCATTTTGTTACCCTGACAAAAATGAAATCTATGAGAACAGTAATTCCTTTGCATAAAAATCAATAGTTTCAGCATGTTCTTAACACGGCAATTTGCTAGGGAGCATCTTAACAGTAATTCAGTAAATCACTAGTGCTGCATTAAATCAGATGCTTGTTTTGAATGTGTAAGTAAGAACTGCATGAAAAACATGTAGTCAACCCAGAGAAAACCTCATTGTTATCATTAATTCCTCACTTCCAAAGTAATTGTGAAAGATCTGAAAACAGGTATAGGTTAAGAAGCATTGGTTTACATAGAACAGTTACAAACAGATCCAAGATCCAAGCCTTCAAACCTGAACTGACAGGAATGTCTAGAAGCTATTTCTCTGTATACCTCAGATTACCCATTTGGAAAATCTAGATAATATTAGTGATCAGTGAGGGGGAATTTTTAAGCAGTTAACAGCTTAAATAACGTAACAGCCATAAACATAACAGCTTAAATAACAGCCATAACATGATCTGCATAGTCCTATAGAAGCACTGAATATCATTACAATTTAATAATTTCTGTGAAACAAAGTACAAGGAAAACTGGGATATTTCTGTGTATTAGTGCTACATGCTGCTTTGAAGACAGAGTAGCACAGACCGTGCAACATTCATCTTGATGTATGTCATTTAGTAGTAGAAACATGTACTTCACTGTGGCATTACTTAAGTCAGTGATATGCAAACGGCTAAGAAACTGCTTTTACAGAAACTTCAAGACAATTCTTAAACCTGATTAACTTTACATTTAACCTTCTAAAAATACAGAACAGGAAATCCAAACCCCATAAGGAAAATATGTTTAAAAATTATCTCTGACACAATTCAGAGTTTATCTCTGTATCCATTTGTCAGGGGATAGAATCTGCAAGTAAATATGAATACAATAATGCATTTGCTAGCAGCTGTAAACATTCCTGTATGTGTCTGTCTAATCCCTGCTCAGTAATTAGAGTTGTGACAATTCTGAAAATGAGAAATGATGCTCTTCTTCTATATGTGCTCCAAAACACATCCACCAGAAGGTCCACAGCAAAGAAGCATTTTCCAAAAGGAGATCAAATAATTCATGTTTTACTTCATTGTAAATTCTCTGTGATGGATGCTGGAATTAATTTGGGAGATGTTATGCTCAGCAGCCTCTATTGGAATGTATTCTTTGAAAGAGTACTTAAAATCATGCTAACGATACATAAAACCTTAGTACTGAATGAACAAGTCATAGAAGCTTGAGATAACAAAATTCAGTTCCAGGCAGTTAAGTGACCATCTTTACCATCTTTCATGCTTTTGAAAGCAGAAGTGACCTGCTGCAATGCTCAACTCTCTATGCCAAGTTCCATCTGAATCCTCCAGCTATGTCCTGCCAGTTACCACTAAGTCTGTGAGTTTTCAGCCAAACTGAAACTTTGGCTGTGGAAAGGTTATTAACAAAATTTGCCTCTAGAAGGCCACTATCACTGATTGTTGCCTGATTCCCATGTAGATGATCTACAGGGTATTTCAAGTATCTAAGATAACTGGAGATTAGTATGATAAAGCTCATTTAGATGTCTTGATGCAGGAGGTGTCCCCTTTCTTCCTTAACCCAGACTAGGGTTGGATACAGCACACTAGATATAAATCGCACAGAATACAGAACAAAACAGTTGCTTTCAGGAGCTGATGTCCACACTGCACATATTTTGAGGGCTCTGTGTTAGAGCACTCAAGTCTAGTTCTGTGAACTGGGTGCCTGCAGTGGCTGCGTTAAATGAGTTAATATCTGAAAAAAAAACCCAGTAAGCGTGCTTGGGGACTACTCCACTATGGGAATTGAACTGCATTAGCTGGGCACCATTCAGAGACTTGCTTCAACAGGACATGCCTAACCGAAACGCAGATGCTGATGTGGAGGCACCCAAAGTCAACTCTTGGCAAACTACATGCCAAATTTTCATCACTATTGTGTATACATTTAGAGGTGAGAAGAGTGAATATGAAAATGAGTTTGTGGTCAGCACAGTAAGAGTTGTCAACACATGGGTTGCTGCTACCCTTGGTGTGTTATAAATACAACTAATTGCTCTAGCGTCTTTATTCTGGGGTTTTCTTGTATGTGAAAATGTAATTTGAACTGCAGAGAAGACCCTGCACAAACATGCAGCATCCAGTATACTGGTGTTTAGTCGCTTAGCCTGCCCTGCGCTAACGCTGCCAAATGCTAAACTTGTGGAGAAACGGAGCGATAAGGAGGGAGTTAAAAAAAAGGTGGGGAGAAAAATATAAGCAGTAATGAGAAAGGTCCCTTGATACAGAGAGCTGATGCTGCAGAGTCCATCGAAGTTGTGCCATTAGTGAGGGTGACTTCTATGACTTCTACAGACAAATGCCGTATGACTGCAATTACAGACCAAGTTACAGTGCTTACACTCAAGGAGACTGAACCGAGTTTGCAGAGAGAGACCAGGACATTTCCTAACTTTGGAGTATTTGGGTTTCCAAAGTTTTGGTTTTCACGAAGTTGTTTGCTTTATGTGACTATGCACTACTTCAGGAACGGATGTCAGCTTTTCAAATACGCTTTGGGGAAATACATACTTATGGGAAAATGTTCACTTCAAACAAAACTGCACCGTTCTCACAAAATTGTCCAGACCTTTTCCCAGTTATGTTACATCATATAAAAAGCTGAAGCAACTCTGGATCATTTCACAGCTCAGCTTATCTTTTTATAGTTATGCTACTGTGGCTCCATTCTTTCCCATATGAAGAAACTTCATTATTATTTTATATCCTTACTAAATTGTGGATACCATTTACCGTAACAGTACAGAAAATAGCAAATACATACTGTCCTCTGCCAAAAGAAAATCCTTAACAGCTGTTTATTGCTCATTTGCAAAACATAAGAGCAGTGGAATTCCATTACTTGGAGAAACTGGCTGTTCCATGATATCCTTGGCAACAAACACCGCACTTATCTTTTTGAACAATAGAGTCTTAAAGTTTCTCCAGCTTACAAAAATAAGACAGCGAAAAATACTTTTTCTTAGCTGTAAAATACTAAACAATGGGAACTGACTCACAATCAGCTGCCTTTTGTTTCACTAAAACAAACCTTTTCGTCTCTCTCTTCCCCCCAAAAAAGAAATCTACTCACTGCAAACTGCGAGAAACATTTCAAGCAACCACCTCTTTCACAGGAAGGACTTTTTATTGAGGTCAAGACTTTGGCAAAATGAGAAGAAATTCAGACTGCAATATGAGCAATGTAAGAACTTACAAACAACATCTAGGGAGTTTAGACAGGTTTATAATAAACCAAGCAGAAAATGCAGAGCAGCATGTTTTCTAGCTGTTCAAAACTTGGTCTTAAATACCAAGAAAAATGAAATCATGGTTTACACTACGGATATTTCACATATGGTTTTAACTACATAAATTAGAAGTTTCCAATAGCTTTAAAAAGAGATCTCTACGGCATACCAGATAGATGCTAGCTCCTCAAAGTCAGGACATGCACATACCATCCATAATCTGGTTTCTATATTTAGGTAAGAACTATACCTAAAACCATGAAGGTCAGCACTGAATCAAGTCAAGCATATTTTAACAGACATATCTTCTAGACAGTGTTTACCATGGTACATTTCTTCTAAACCCATGCTAAACATCATGCCACTTGAAGACCTGTGATGGCACTTGCACTATTAAAAGACAGTGTATTCACATACCTCAATAATCCTGTCATGAATTTGCAGCCCTCCTTCCTTAGCTGCAGGCCCCGTGTCAACTATTTTTGATACAAAAATTCCTTCGCTAGATGAACCATCTTGATTATCCTTTAAGGATGAAAAGAAAAATACATTATTGTACCTTGAACTAACTCTAATTTGCCCTCAGCTACAACTTGTCTATGTCACAACAGTGCATGTGATTTGAAAGAAATATTATTATTGATATTTTAATATGGAATTACTTTGTGCTGATGAGACCACCTGATACTCCTATTTTGAAAGCATAAACAAGCAGGAATGGACTTCCATTAGGCACATTAGTTGCATGATAATGGCTCTCCTCTGACTTAGGCCAGCTCAGTAGTACTTGTCATTGAAATTCTTCTTAATGTAAAATCCAGTGAGATGGCAGCCTGCTTGCACAGCCAACATAAGACAACAGTGCATTTTTCATTTTAGTTGCACAGCTCTTCCCCTGAAGGCTTAAAAATAAAACCATGAAAACCAACATATATGAAAATACCTAACAAGATACTTTCATACTCCTTTCATACAACATTTCGTGTCACCAGCTTCTACCAGTGCAGACAATGTTTCAGAAAACTGAAAAACTCTGGCTACAAATAAAGAATAACTTCCAAGTGAATTTATTAGGAATAAATCATGATTAATGTCAGATTTCCAAGCGGCCAAGAAGTAGTTCTGAATACTTTCTAAATTACTAGGACAAGGTATAATCCATTCCTTGATCTAATTAAAGTCATATGCAGCAGCTCCAGCCAACAAGCATCCAGAAAAAATACATTAGTGAGTGTATGGAGCAGGAAACATCTGTTGAAATCGCAGAATTCAAAAGTAGGTTGTTTAAGTTCCATCCCTTCACCTGCACAGAGGGCTGCTTAATCTCTGGTGGAAAGGAGAATAAATAACGTTTTCTTAATGAACTGTAAGGGACCTAAAGCTGTGGGCCCTGAACTCGTGCAACGCCTTCAAAGAAGTAATGGTCTGAGAAAGAGATACCATGGTTTCACCATTCTGGGAGTGATGCTGCACCAATATTAGTGTTGCTGTAATGATGTGCAAGAATACACGTATTGTGAGAGAAAAAACAGAGTACTTAATAGACATCCAATACAAATCTGAATACAAGATCTGCTCTGAAGGAATCCCAAGAGAACCAAATGCTTGTCAGCAGCATTTTTCCTCTAAGTGTTGACCTACATGCTTTTCCCAACTGGAAAGGGCAAACATATTTTAACAATTAACATACCACGCATGGTCGGCCACCAATAATATTAAATCCAAGAGAGCCAGAGTCACGATGAAGGATGAGAGTCAGTGCTTTAGTTTCTTCACCCTACAAAGAACAGATAAACATACTCAAAACATTTGTGTGCTTTGGTGGGCATGACAGCTAAAAACTTCTATCCAGGTTTGTTTGGTCGATTGTAGTTTAGAGAAGAATGCTCAGAACAACTTTGCAGGAGCAAAGCCAGTAGCTCCCAGCCACCCCACTGTTCTCCAGCAGTGCTTCTCTGTGAAACCCACCCTGTAAGATTTATGTGTATTTTTTATTGAGATCTACAGTGAGACACTTAACAGCAACAGAAGAGTTTTATATGCAGTACTGGCTCCTGCCACTACTTGACCTAGTCATATGTGATGTGTTATGTAAAATACTCCATGTTTCCAGTAGTCAAATTCTTGACTTTTCCAGTGCTGGAGGGTGACTGAATCTAAAGACTGCATTTTTATGTTGCTTCTCTCTAGTGCTTACTACATGGCATTGTTTAAACAGTATCAAACATAGCGTTACACAACAGAAATTCCCTAGTGAGTTTTAGAAAACAGCATTAAACAAAACTTCTATGACTTCTGCAAAAGGCCTAGGGTGCCAATTGCTATTCACAGCGCCTGCCATGAAGAGGCTTTTTCTTTGGAATTTTAATACTAGCAAACCAGAAATCTTCCACCATTGAAAATCCTTATGTTAATTCTCTAAAATATGAAGTTCTACAGCGAACAGTTCTGATTGTACAAAAAATGTGCAACAAAGATAGATTGGATAGACCCACAGTATCCAGAAGACTGTGTAAACATGATGTTATCTTGTCCTCTTATCTCAGCTTGTTCCTAACTACAAACTAAACCAAAATGTCCTTTACGACACAGTGATGTTACTTTAAGTCTGTTAACTTTCATTAAGACAGAAAGTGTGTGTACTGTTAAAAGACAACTAAATTCTCATAATGTACTGACTATAATCTTGATCAAATAGTTGTTCTTTACAGCACAACATTACAAAACTATACAAGACACAACAGCAGAACACTACAAAAAGCTGTCTGAATAACAACTATAGGGTTGGTATGTTGTGCATCTATAGATATATACAAACCTTGCCTCCTCCAGGATCTTTTTCTTTGTTTTATCTGAAGGGTGAAAAAGTTATGAACACAAAAAAGTTTGAGGAAGTTATCTTACAAGTCTGGTTTTCATAACCGATTAATGACAAAAAAATTACAAGTTACATTGTCATTGGATGCAGATGGTTTTAGTTTGCGTGTTTTTCTTCTAACATGTCAACCTGAAGTTGTCAATCACATATTAATGTCTGTTAAACTCATAAAAAATGTCCAAGTAATCCTGGATTAGTGAATAACTCCTACAGATTTGGGATGGTAACAAAGCCCAGGTCCCTGCCACTGTAAACTGGCAGAGCTCCACCAGCCGCACGCTCAAAGCTCTACCCCAGGGGAGCTGCACAACATACTCCACCTGGAAATCTGGTTTACAATCTTAGCGTCAGCTTGTGATCAATATCTTTCCTGCAGGTTGATAATAAATAGACTTGGACCTGATACAGAGAAGCATGAATGAAGTCTGACTGATGTCATCTGAATTTGCCTGTAGTTGGCATCAGTAAGAATCAGGTACCCAGAAGTGGGCTGAAAAATGAAATAAAGGGTATTTCCCTGCAAGCCTTCAGACCCAGACCTCAGACAAGGTTTCAAGGAACAAATTTCCAGTCCTGTGAGACCACTTTCAGGGACTAACGATTCAGGATTTGAAAGACAAGGACATGCTATTGCCACTGTGTACTTCCCCTGTTATGCCGTAAGAAGGCAAATCAAAGAGAACAATGAAGAAACAGTTATGACATTGCTCTCAAAACACTTCCAGCAATTAAAGTTGAAAGTGTTCATTAAAGCTATCTTACATGACTATGATAGGATGCTTTTTATACCAACCTGAACAGGTATTAAAGCAGGTGGCTTTGAATGAGTCAAAAGTTGTGTGTGTGTGGGAAACTAATGCAGTTTTTAGTGGGTAGTCTCTGAAAAACATCCATGAGGGCTTTAAAGAAACTTTCCAGTCAGTTCAGATGGATTTGTACACTGTCTCCATCTTTCTGGCGGCACCAGTCATGCTATAGAGCGCATGTGCCAATGCAGAGCACTAATCCCCCCGCCTGTGCTGAACCACCGCAGCACCAGGGAGGCTGCAGTGCGTTGCTTTAACACTTGGTTACTTTTGCGGATTCATATCTTGAGTCTTAACAATTTCTTTAACAATCTCCTCTGCTTCATAAGGAGGCCACAATGCAAATGGTTTTTCCAGGGCTCTGCCTTTTTTTTCCCCTCTAACATGTCTCGCGTTCCACAGAGACAATCATCAAACAGTGAGGTAACTGTGGAAATGCAGTGGCCAGCATCCAGCCCTGCCCAGTCATCTGGTTCGGCAGCAGACCTGATGGCTGCTGGCATGCTGTATTCCCACAGCTGAACAGAACTCTTACACATAATTCTTGATATTACTGTACTTCCCAGCTGAGTAATGTGGAGCTAACAGACTGCCTTTCCCTGTAGATATTGGAAGTCTCTTAATTTCTTTGGTAGTGCCGTGGCTAAGAAGGTCTGTCATCGTTACAGGAGGCACTTCACCTCCTCATTTACCAGCAAAAGGGCTGCCAGGACTAGTCCAGTGGATCCTGCCTGGGGATAGTCTCAGAGAAAAAGTATCATCTGGCCTTCATCTGGCTTTCACAGAATTAAAACTTGTTACCACTTCCACAGAGGTATTAAATACCAGATCATAAACTGGTCCCTGTATGTCTGATACATTTACTGAAAGTTCAGCCCTGCTTTTGGTTGTCAGGACAGCAGAAGGGCTTCCACTGCTGGCTGCATCCAACACTAAGAACTGCTTCCGATTCTCCCTGACTCTTTTCTTCCTAAAGGACTTTGATGGCTGTGTACATAAAGGACGGACCAAATCAGCTTATCAATAGGTGTGAACAGTGGTATGTTTCAGCAAGGATTAAGCATTGTTTGAATAGCATGAGGTTTTTCCCTGACTATTTAGACTTTGATGTTTCAGGACTGATGTGTCTGATCAAAGGAAATACTAATTTCAAGTAAGACACACCACCTTCCCTACCACTCCCTCCTCAAGCTTGTCCACAATAAACCTCACCTCTTCTCACTGAGGAATGAATAGTTGTACTCTTAATAAACCTTCAGATTTGGCTTTTGATCAGACATCTAGTAAATACACAGTGAAATTAAAAGTCAGTAGCAAACGAGACACATGGAAAACACAACTGGAGTCACTTATGGCACATCTATCTTTTAAGGGACTTACAAAACTGTGAGGTATTTACAGATGACTATGTATAAAATATGTATGTTATGTATATCTTCTCTCAATACAGTTCTGGCAGTGTTAGAAAACTTACTTCGGAAATGGGGATCAAAGTGCAGGACAGATGTGTGGTTCAACCAGTATCACAAGGGAAGTCTATACTAAGGCAAAGCCAGACCTGGGGCTCCAAAGCTGCTGAAGAAGTTTGTGTCAGCCAAAATCCCATATATTTGGGTCTTTCATGAATGGCCTAATGTCACTCAACATTGTATTTCGCCTTTTACTAAGCATTTACACAGAACTATATGTGAGTGTTTCTTCTGTTTTGACCAGAGGATGTCATCTGTTTTATTCTAGATTGGTTCTACATCTGTGGCAACAAGCAACCATCAGGCAGGGAATTCACACAATCCTTTTTCTTCATCTGCTGAGAAGCCAGAACATCCTATGGTAAGTTTTGCAATCACATCTAACCTATGAACCCAGTCTGTTACTGCTAGATGCACTTGAGTTTTCACACAGCCTGAACCATGACATCTTACAACAAAATTCATGAGATATGAATAATGATCATAATTAATGACAGCAAAGGTGCTGCCTGCTTTGAATATACAATTGCTTCTGAAATTGAAATTGACGTTAGTTATTCCACATTACCGTATGTGTAATCCATGTGTTCAGGGACCTAATCCTTGAGCAAGTATGCATGCCCTACTGAGTGTTACAGTCTGTGCTGCACAGTGCAGAGTCCCTTGCTAGAAAATAACCCCAGAGTACAAACTTGGAAGCATGCCACAACCCCAAATTGGGAAAGCATCTCCTGCACATGGGTCTTTAAAAAAAAACCTCTCTAGTGCACAAAGATGCAAGTTTCCTCATTGTACTTCTTTGGGAGCTGGGCAGAGGAGAGCTGCTGGTATTGGAAAGGTGCCCAAAATGCTGTGAAAGACATGTAATTGATTGATGGCTAGACCACAAGCCTGTGGTGACATGACACCTTCCAGCTTTCTTCAGATGCCGCGCTGCTTCAGAAGACTGCATAACGGGCTTTTGTAATAGGACTGAAAACGAGCACAGTTGTCTCAGCCAGCTGTATCCATACATTTGATAAAAAGTATTGCTGGAAACTACACACTGTGCACATTTACAACTATTTGTAGTACCTTTCACACTAATAGCAGCTCACTACACTTTAGAGAGTTAAAGCAGAAACAGCATTATCAATACCAGCCACAAAGAAATGCAGGAGGGGCAGCGTGAGAATAAATGTGTGCTGTTTAGGAGCAGATCACAGACGAGGAGGTTGAGGTTTAGGGAGATGATTTCCGACAGCAGGACTGTTTGGAAGGCTTTCCTATCAGCAGCAATGTGAGAGGGAGCAGAGGCAGCTGTGGGCTAAGCTGCAGGAGCAGAAGGCTCTGCAGCATGCCATTGTGAAGTACAGGGGCTGCAAGGAAATGGAAGGTTCACAACTGACATGAACGGGAATCCCCAATTTCTTTTAACAACTGTACTAAGATTTTAAATGCCACCATGTCCAGTATTGCCAGATGTGGAACCAGTACATTCAGTATTAAAATACTCTTTCTGGTTTGAGTTAGCAGAACACAGGAGGTTGTTTTGCTCTGGATTTTTGAAAAGAAAAACAAGAAAAAGAAGAGACTGGAACACAAAGTTTTGTTTCATTGCAGAGCTTTTAGAGCCTTAACATTACCAAAGGTGTGAATACAGATGTTTGATAGTTTTGAACTGTTTAATACTGCTGTGTCTGTGGTAGCACATTCCAGGTCACAGGGAGTACTCTGTCTTCATTTAAAAGATAATTGGTTTCTAGGGCTTCCCTCGCTGGGGAGCCTCATTCCAATTAAAACTTAAGGATTGTTGTAGCTCTGGCTTTTGATTCTGGTCATTTCACAAATGGTCTCGTTCTGAGGGACTGAAGTCAAGTTAATTTTTTCCTCCTAAACCGAGCTTTTAAAAGGACCCAGTGCTGCTCTGGAAAAAAAACCCACGCAAGTCTGCAGCTGAGGTCTTGTATTTGGACATGGATGTTACAAAGATGATGGCTTCAGATCATGAAACAGCTGCTGGCAAGGTGTCCGAGCTGTGTAATAGTTAATCCTAAACATCGCGTTTTGTAGGAAGCAGTATTGTGGGACGCGAGGTGAGCTAGGGGTCTGGAAATCATTGGGTCACAACAGCCTCTTCCAATTCACTCTTTGTGTTACACTTGGGAGTCTATTTCTGGTGGTTTAATACCATTTCCAGCCCTGGAAGTTCCATTTTTGCTGTTTAGGATTTTCTTTGGGAAGAGAACCAAGGCGAAAAAAGGTAACAATACGGAGACCTCGGTATTTTGATGCGTGAGCTGCCATCTGGGGTCCGATAGTGATGATGGTCACATTAGCAGACATACACATATGGAAACCGGTACATTTCGGCTACTACACCCCACAGCTCAGACGTTCCAAGGGCACAGGGCCGGACGGCTCCTCGGCACGTCTCCCGCACACCGACACCGGGTCCCGGTCACCCCTCTCGGGGCCGAGCGCCCCTTGGGGTCCCTCCTCCACAGGGAGGCGTCCCGAGGTGCTCGCCCCGCGAGTGGGGATCCTTCTCCCGGGAACCCCCCTTACCTTGCCGGGTGAGGCGGCGCGGGCGCGGGCCAGGGCGTCGAGGCGAGCGCTGTACTGCGTGAAGCGCTTCTGGTATCGCAGCGCCGTCACCTGCAACTCCAGCTGCGCTGCCGCCAGTCGCGACAGCAGCGACTGCTCCCGCTTGCCGGCGCGCAGCGCCTCCTTCTTCAGCGCCTTCTCCAGCGCCGCCGCCCGCGCCTGCAGCGCGGCTCCGTGGGCTCGCAGGGCGCGCAGGCAGCCGTGCCCGCCGGCCCGGCGCTCGCCATGGGTGAGCATCAAGCCGCAGCCCTGGTCGCAGAGGCCGGCGGGTCGCGCCTCGCAGCGCTCCCGCATGTGCGCCTCCACGTCGCGGAGGTTGAGCACCTGGCGGCAGCCGCGGTTGCGGCACTTGGCCGGGGAGAAGTCGCAGGTCTCGGCGTGCTCGCCCAAGTGCTGGAGCGGCACCACCGCCTCGCAGCCCCGAGCGTGGTTGTCGCACTTGATGTCCAGTTTGAGGATGAGGCTCTTGAGCGGCAGGACGTGGTTGAGCTCCTTGGTGGAGATGCGCTGGCAGTTGACGGGGCAGCTGCCCTGCTGCACCACCCAGGGCAGCACGCAGCCGGCGCAGAAGACGTGGCCGCAGGGGGTGGTCAGCGGGTCCTCCAGAACTTTGTTGCACAGGTTGCATTTGAAGTCGGGATCCACGTCCCCGCTGAAGCGATCCAGCTCGAACCCCATCCTCCTTCCGCTTCCCCGAAAACAAGCGGGAAGAGAAGGAAAAAAAAAAATCTATATACAAAAGCCCAACCAAAGTAACCGCAGTGCGGGCCCGGGGCGGCAGAAGGCGAAACGGTAATAAATAAGTACCCGCGGGGTTCCGCGGGACGCAGCCCCCCTCTCCGCCCGGCCCCGCCGCGGGCTGCTCTCCCCGCCGCCTCTGCGCACAGCGCCGCCGCCCGCCCCGCCACAGCCCGGCCCCGCCCACCCCGGGGGTCCCCTCGTGAGGGACAAGGGGGAGAAGAGGGCGGGGAGCGGGCTGGGCCCCGGCCTGTCAGCCGCGGCCTCCGCCTGCGGTGGCAGGTAACCGGGAGCCCCAGGGACGGGGCGTGCCTCAGGAGGCCCGAGCGTCCGGCACGGGGCGCGGGGACAGGAGAGGAGGGGAGGGGGAAGCGGAGGGGAGGGCGGGCGGTGGGCGAGGAGGAGGAGGGTCGGGTGTGAGGCGGGGCAGGGGGGAAGGAGGAGCGTTGTCTGCCCGCAGCGTGTACCTCGCGGCCGGGGACTGTGGGGTGCTCGGGGGGCGTGTGGGGCAGCGCGGCCGGGTCCCGCCGGAACGGGGACTCTGCGGGGGCGGGAGGAGGAGGCGCCGCTGCAGGACCCGTCCTCGGGCTGCTGAGAGACCGGGCTGTGTGTTCTGCCCCTCAGCGGGACATCCTCACCCGGCAAGCGAGGGGAGGTCCGGGCAGGAAAGTGCCCGCGCTGCGGCTGTCCTCTGGGGAAAGGGAGACCGTTCTCTGTGTGTGTCGCCTGTTAATGCCACGTGGATGTAAGTGAGGGTGACCAGGAAACGTAACCACTTCTGATAGCTGTTCCTGCGGGGGGATGATTTAAAAGCACTCCAGAATCGCTATAAAAAGCTCGCCAGACCACACCTGAAGTACCAGACATAGCGTTAGGCAAAACCAATTTCTCTTACAAGGCAGATATTCGAGCTCTGAAAAAAAAAAAAGGCAATAAAAGCGAGCAGCTTTGTTCCTTGTGGATGGTAGCGCAGAGCCCTCACATGCACTAAAGCCACACACCAGCTCAATTGTTCTTTTAATAATGTGTTCTGCTTTGCGGCAAAAAAAGCCCAACTAGAAACTTTAGTTTCAAATGACCTTTAGTATATGCCTATTATATCACGGTAAAATGATTCTCTGAATGTCTGGGATGATTATTTGTGTGTTAGTGACCTTTACAAGGCAATGGACTAGTACTTACACAACTGTGTTCCCAGTTCAGTCTCGGGCAAGTAGATTTTAGCATTAAGGGTTTTCACTTTTCAATATGAATTCCATCTGTAGTGCTCATTTCATTCTAGTTATTAATGTTCCATAAAGCTCAAGGTTGCTCTTGGCTGTGTAACACAGACCTACTGAAGAAAGTGTGCATCCCATATTTAGGGTTATATACCTAGCTAAGGAATTTTTTGTGTATTTCTTTAGGAATTTTCTCCGGTTTCCTCTCTTCACCAGTCTCTCTCTTCTCCCTCTAACCACCCTGACCTCCAGCCAGACACTGCTGATTCTCCATGCTCAACATGGAATGTCAGTACACTTCACTAGTAGGACACTGTTGTCTCAGTCTGTCACAAAAGCTCAAGTAGCTGTTACTAATCACGGCATCTATTTTTCCATGGGCATTTTATCTCAGATGAAACTTCAGATTAGTGGCCTGGGGATGCACATGGTACAAATGAGCAATGAGGGTTCATTTTCAATTTCATAGCTGCTGTATCAGACTATGTCCAATGGGAAATCCATTCAATGCAGCTGACCAGGAGTTTATAAAGTACCTCATGCATTGAAGTTGTTTGTAAATAGAAAGAGAAATAGAAATACCTTACTTCCTTCAACCATAGATGTAAGCAGTTTTGGTTTAGTTTGAAAGCATTCAGTTTCAAAGGTGTTGCTACGGGATGGTCAAGGCCTTTCCTGTTGAAGCCAGAGGCAGAGCTTTTATTGATATCCGCGAGGATGACGTCAGTACCAGGTTTCTTGAGCTATTTGAAACTATACAAATATTTGGATGGAAAATATGGGCAAGAACTTGAATAACAGTTTCATTTGGAGTCATGGCTGGGCAGATGGTGTGCGGAGTTCTGCGATATACTTTAATGTGACATTTATGTAGGAATAGATTCTTTATTTATAAATGAAAACTTTTGAAGGCCGCTGCAGTCTTGCATTGAGACTACACTTTGGAGTGCTGACAGGGAACTGAAGTTCCCGTCTCCCTGCTGCTGTTATCCACCTGAGAAGGCACGAATGGAGCTGTCCCTACTGGAGACACATTTCAGTTCTCCCTTAAAAAAAAAACGTTTACAAAGCAGCTTCTCAACATGAGCCTTTAATGTTGTTTTCAAAGCCTGAGGTTTGAAACTGAAAAGAGGTTTGGTTTCCAGATATTGCCACCAGGGCTGAAATTACATTGCCACAGCTGAGGAAGGTCCTTTTTATTTAGCCGGTTCTCTCCTCATCAGAGATCATGTACTGGGGTGGGACCGTTACTGAACCATTTGGGCTTTGTCATTTACCTTTGCTATTCTGTTATAAGAAGGGCGAGAGCATGTCAGCTTGTGCTTTGGGATGCAGCACAGACAAAGTGCCAAGCTCTTTGTGAGAAACTGTATGGGGTTTTTACATCATTTACTTGCCTTTAAGAAAGTAGAAGCCATTAGGTAACACAGAGAAAAAGTTGTATCCCTCTCCACGGCAATGATCTGTGTCATTCTTCTGCCTTACTTGGTTCTAGCAAAATCCCTAAGGTTAAGAGGGCCCATCCAATGTAACATGGTCTTCCTCATGCACCTAGTTCATGAGTTGGAGGTGCTTGGAAACCGAAGCTCACAATGGTCTTGGGCGTATTTAAAATATGTTTAGTGTATTTGGAATAAAATCAGAATCACAGAATGATTTTTGATTGGAAGGGACCTTAACAGTCATCAAGTTCCTGCAGTATGTGCAGTGTAGTTTAAAATGTATCTAAAAAGTCAAGCTCTTCTCAGCATTCAGTTCATTGCCAAGCACTGAAGCAATGTACAGAGTTATACACTTGAAAGAGTCTGTATTCTATGACATTTTATGACCCTTCTTATATTATGTATGTTTTACATGTTTTTCTTTATCTGTGTAGCTCCCACCATTAGTATTCAAGGGAACTTGCCTCAATTCTTTATTTCTACTGCTGGTAGAAGTATGAGTTTGCGGTAATAGAAGATACACAAAGGAGCTGGCACATGTGGACAAAATGAAATATCAGTCTTGTAATGGTAGAGCATCATCCGTATCAACTGCAGTAGAGATGCTTCATGATGATAATGGTTTATATGACATTTATATTAAGTATTTTGCAAAAGGTTACACTCTGGCTTGGCAATTGAGCTAGGATTTCTGGGGTTTATGTGTATGAGTAGAAGGTCAATACAATATTAAAGTAGATGCTTAGAATTAAATTTTATATTAGCAACAGAACAAGCTGCATCAAAAATCCAAATCAAATCCTTCTGTTTCAGAAGAAACACTTAAGCAAGAAGTAGAAGATGACACATGAGCATCCTTTCTTGATTCATAAATATTTTTGTGTAGTTGCTTAAGAGGTGTTCCATTGCCTCAGCAATCTAGCTGTTTTCAGACACATGCTTGAAGAACTGACATCATTTGAGCTTATTTCATAACTGGCTTCCTTCTCATCTCTTCACACAGCTAGTCATACTGAAGTTTATATTTTATTTATGAATAATTGAGAGGCAAGGTCCCCAGGAATTTTGGCTCCTAGTACACTTTTCTATATTAACATGAATAAAGAAAAATATAGAATAATGCTCTTATTTGTGGGGCTTTTTAGGAAATTTGATCAGTCAGCTGTGTTGAGTGCTCATTGTCTCAATAGTTACATTAATTCAGCACTGCAACATCTGAGAGTCGAAGTTATTTATTATACATTTTATTTTGAACAAACTCTTTGTGGTAAGGGAGAATTAGCCGTATTTTAAAGCTGGGCTTAATGAAATGCGGGATAATGGAAATGCCCGCTGTAATTCAGTAAGTCCTTAATTGAGTGCTAAAAATTAAATTCTGCTTCTTTTCCTGAGCCATTCTTTGCTTGATATTGGAGCCAGTTTTGGTGAGCAGTTGGTTTTTATGAGTAAGGCTGTGATTTGAGTACAAGACTGAGGCCCAAATCTGACCACTGCTTGCCCAAAACTACTCAAGGATTCCAAATTTCAGTGGAGGCCACATCCAAGAAAGCACTCAGTATCCAGTGCTATGGCCACAAAAGCTGCATCTTGAATTTCTTCAGCAATACAGAACGTGCACTAGATACTGAATTATGATGTAGACACCACATTCTGTACTGTGTAATTTCTTTGTCTTTTCCTCCCTTATTTAAACAATTTAGAGAGAGAGAACTGACATTATAGATGTCTAATTCCCTTTCACACATCTTGCACATTGTAAGTAATGATAATGTTTAAATCCAAACTGCAATTAACTCAATGGTAATGGGTGGGACATAAAATGCAAGCCATAATTTAGAGGCATATTCTGTCGGAGTTTGTACAGTGAATTCAGTAATAGTGGAGGTCAGTCCATGTTTCAGGGAATAGAGTGTTCAGTGAACACAAATCGCTGTGGGTCTTTCCCCCATTTTCCATGCCTATGGATGTTGCAGACCTGCCAGATAGTACTCACACATGTAGCATGTTGCATGGGTAGGTGTGTTTTGGATTGTATTTAGCTGACAAATCTGAGAGCCTTTGGATTGTGCTTAATTGGCAGTCTGGCCCC
The DNA here is from genome assembly GCA_017639245.1 of Myiopsitta monachus. NCBI lineage: Eukaryota > Metazoa > Chordata > Aves > Psittaciformes > Psittacidae > Myiopsitta > Myiopsitta monachus. The sequence continues at coordinate 15,696,262 of CM029929.1, read as the reverse complement.
ATGAAAAAAGAGGTGAAGCTGTATTTATACGTGACTGTGTTCATATGTGAGCATTTCCAAAAGTGTTTAAGTCTAACCCTTTTCTCTTAAAATGTGAAACATATTCCTCTTTTCAAGAACAGGAATGGAAATTTGTTCACTTTTCATACTGTCAGGACGAGTGTGAATAATGTGGAATGTTCTGCTTATGTATTTAAAGCACTGTTGAACTTTTTATAAATTAAGGAAAAATTCCCTATTAAAACATATGTCTTAGTTCAAAACCAGAAGCCTTGTGGAAAGCCCAGTCTGTTAGGTAAAAAATTATTAACTTCTGGGTCAGATGAGCCCCGAGATAGAAGATTAGGAGAATGCTGCTTTGCCTGATGAGTGCTGCAGCAGGATGTTGTAGAGATCAGAGCTGTATGTGGGCTCAGGGAGGGCACAGAACATCTTTGGATGGTAAGTCCAACTGTTACTACTGACCTCTGCCTCTGGAACTATCTAAATTACTGACTGCCAGAAGCTAGGAGAGAATCACTGCAAACAGACGGTGCCATTATCTGGGCAAGATGAGTATCCCCAACTGATTGCTCTTAGAGACAGGATTCTGGGCTGTGTTGACCTTTAATTAGATCCTAATTGAGCTTTTGCCTTTTTTGTTTTTTTGATAGCCAAGGTATTTTGGAAACCTTTTCATTTTGGTGCTCTTGGATTTTCTGTGAAATTTATATTGCTTTAAAACACAAGTTTTTAAAAAGTGAGTTCCAGTACTTAGAAATAGTGAACTCAGATTTCAAAGAGTTGTTTCTTTATTTCTAGTTGGGAAGGGAGTTGGGATAAAACAAAGCTGTGGGTAGAGAGGTGTAGCGGGCCTTTGTGAAGTTGAAGCAGGGACATGATAAAAGCTGCTTGGTGAAAAGAAGCAAATATGGTGAGTGTGTGGAATGTGCCACTTGAAAAACATTGTGTGCAGGTTTAGAAAGTTAATAATAACGAGTGTATTTGATTTTAAATGCTGCAGTAAGTTTAATCTTTTTAAAATAAACTTTGTATGATCAGGCTAGGATCAGCATCAAACTGGGTATGCAGGTCAAAAATGTCTTGTGGTCTGGACTTTTGAACTGCTCTTTTGCCTGTGTGCTCTTCCTGCAATTCCTTTTGGGAGTTATATACTTTATATGCATCAAGTATTAAAAGATTTCATATAGGAGGATTTTACATCAGTGTTCTCTTGGTGTGTTGAGGTTGTTTATCCCAGCTTACGCAGAGATGTGCGATAACATCCTAGTGATGATTTGGAGAAATTGTGAGCTTGGAAGAGCACAGATTCACTGTGCAACAGTAACTGAAGGTGTCTGTAGGAAATTTCAACATCAGAAAACCATACAGCTGGAGATCTCATCCCCAAAACCTTCATGTTTATATTTCAGGGATCCTAACTCAGTGTTATTCTTGCCAGGGAAGTGCTATCATCAGGGAACTGTTAAGCTGCTGTTAAGTGTGCAAACCTCTTGATGCAAGTTAAAGTTTTCATTAATATTAATGATCAAAGATCTTAAGAATTTAGTCCCCACTGAATTAGACAGTCAGCAGATTAGTAAGTCATATGCTAAGAAGCTTACAGTAGTTCAGGCTGTTGTTTTTCTTATTAATATGCATCAGTGTTTACTCTTAATTCAAATGGTGCAGAGGGTGAGAGTTGTGTGTGTTCTGGAAACCAGTCTTTCAGTTTAGAAAAAGAAAGAAGGTACATCCTAGCTGTTAAACAAATCCAGTTTTGCTATTGGGAGGCAAAAAGTGGGATTTTTGAACATGAGGATGTGTGGGGTTTTCTTTGTCTTAAAAGGAAAAGAGCACACACTTGTAGTTATGAAGACTCTTTCTCTTTGCACGAGCAGAGTCCTTTGGGAGCTCTAAATCTCTTTAGGAGTCATGGCTGAGTAGGTACAGAGACCCCCAAGGTCTCTCTGCTATGGCTGGTTTATGTAACTTTCCAGTTGTGCAATGATGTGGAGAGTCAGGAGCTTTAAAATCCGTGCTTGTGCTCTGAGCTTGAGTGTTGTACTGCACAAGATGCTGCACCAGATCCATTCAGATTACATTGTTAAATATTAATGTTCATCGCTATCTTGCTGTAGTGAAAAACATTTTGTGGAGCTCTCAGAACTGTTTCAGGTTTAGGCTTATTTTTGTTTCTCAAATCCCTGATGCAGGCAGCTTCCGGCTCCTTTTCCTTTTTTTTCTTTTTTTCTTTATTTTTTTCCTATTGTGGTTTTGTGCTACCAAGTCTGCCGTGAAATTTCATCAACATTTTAGACATTGAATGAAAAAGTACAGGTGGTGTTCATGAGATCTCCTCTGAATTTGACAAAGGTTTCAAAATGAAGAGAAGTAGTTATCTTTGTCTTTTGGCTGTCTCTGCTACATTTGCAGTGACAGAATGTGAGCCGCTCGGCAAAACAGGTTTTAGGGTAAATACTAGGTCTGACTGAAAACATAAAAGCAGAATTTTCTGAAAACTCCATGAAATAGCAAATTTGTTGTCACTGTAAAAATTAAGAAATAGATCATTATGAGGAAATACTGTCCTAATTTTTTTTTACAATTTCTAAATACAAAATGTAAATTTTCTGTACCATTTTTTTTTAATTGTATTGAAATAGATACTTACATTTTTTACTTCTGAAATAAGGAGGTTTGAAAAAGCAAACATTTTGTTCACCAGGATGCTGCATAAAAAAGTGAGGAAAATGAGTTACCTGAAACATTAGCAAAGTCATGGTGATAATACAGATAATGCTTGCTCTTAATTTAAATATAGATTATTTTCAAATGTATCATTATAAAATGGTCATAACTTTTTCAATCAAGTCTAATAATACAAAGGACATGTCCCCAAGAACATGAAGAAGGCTGTTATTTCTTTTTAGGACTTACAAATGAGGCTGAAACTTCAGAATCCAGACAACAGAGGATGGTCTGGAGCAGGGAGCAGCGTGGATTTCCAAGTAAGTCAAGTTTGAAATGAGGACTGTGCTCCATGTTCGGCATAGGGCTGATTTTCCCTCTCCAGGGCATGCGTCTGTGAGGAGGACTGGCAGCTTTGATCATGTAGGGGATAGAGAAAGGGGATAGAATCATAGAATCATAGAATTAACTAGGTTGGAAAAGAGCTTTAAGGTCATCAAATCCAACCTTTACCCCAGGACTTCCAAGTCCACCACTAAACCATGTCACTGAGGGCCTCGTCTACATGGTTTGTGAGCACTTCCAGGGGTGGTGACTCCACCACTGCCCTGGGCAGCCTGTTCCAATGCCTGAGCACCCTCTCTGAGAAGAAGTGTTTCCTAATATCCAATCTAAACCTTCCCTGGCACATCTTGAGGCCTTTACCTCTTGTCCTATCCCTTGTTACTTGGAAAAAGAGACTTATCCCCCCGTCACTGCAACCTCCTTTCAGGTAGTTGTAGAGAGCAATAAGGTCTCCCCTGAGCCTTCTCCAGTTCAAACACCCCCAGCTCCTTCAGCCATTCCTCACAAGGCTTGTGCTCCAGACCCTTCACATGATTTGTTTCACTTCTCCAGACCTGCTGTAGCAACTCAATGTCTCTTTTGTAGTGAGGTGCCCAGAAATGAACCCAGTATTTGAGGTGTGGCCTCACCAGGCTGGGTACAGGGGGATTATGACTTCCCTGCTCCTTCACATCACGTTAGAGGGGAAGCAGAAAAGATTTCTGTCTTAGGAAATGCTGTGGGTGTCATATAGACAAGAGAAGGAAGCAAATGGAGGCCCCAGAGGGAGCGGTTGACATCCTCCAGGAGGTGAGTAGACTCCTATGGAGAACAAAGCCGGTCCCATGTGGGAGCTGCGATGTGTTTGTGTGTTCTGAGATCTGTGTTTGTATCTGGGTTAAATGATTTCAGGGACACCCACAAGGTCACAAATTCTGCTATTTAAGGTTGTTCTTTTTCACTTGTTTTTCTTACTTTTACACAGTTTGTTCACAAATCATAGTGTATATATGAAGGAATAGAGGCACTTGCAGGACCTGAAGGTAGGCTAAGATAACTAACAGACACATGTCAGAACCAGAGCTGAGGTCCATGATCCTAAACATGCCTGGTCTCCCAGGCCCACTGTGTGGCTCCTTTGGACCAAGCCTTCCTCCAAGGAAATGGCTGGGAGAGGGACAGGAATCCTTTCAGTGTCATATCCCTATTCTTTCCAAAAAGATGTCCTGCAATGGCTATCTCCAGAGCTCATCAGAATTGCTCCATGAACATTGCAATGAGAATAATATTTTGAAAATGACCTGAATAGCAGTTCCCCAGGTATTGCTTCTCTTCTCTTGTCTCTTTCACTGCAGCTCATGTTTTTCACCATATAGCAATAATAGGAGGCTGAAAGTGTAGCAATTTATTTAGGATCAAGGCTTTCTCCCAAATTGCAAAGCAGAGAATCCTGCTAAGCATCAGGAGAAGATTTAACTAGTAACTAGTACAGGGTGTGATGTGTTTGGTAAGATGTCCCTTTCTGTAGCTGTTTTCTGCTGCAGGCTATTCTAGGAAGATGATTGTTTCGGTATAATGGCTTACGCTGTATTACGAAGTACATTGCTTTGTAACAGTAAGGACATTATGAGATTGCTCCCATACCTACTCTTCATGTACTGCTGATTCATTTTCCATTAGAAAGTGTTTATAAAGGCTACATATTTTTCCATACTCCAATTAAAATAACTGCTGTTTGTAAAAGGTCCTTGTGTCATGAAGTCAGGGAGACTTCGCCTATGGTACATAAGGACAACACAAAGCCTTCTTACCATTTGCAAACAAAGACTATGACTGCTCCCAGCATCGTGCATATTCAGAAACTTGGTGCAAGGACCTTCTTGATGTTTGCTACTTAAATATCTGCATTTTGGGTATCAGAGGTGCTTTTCTTACCCAGTCTGTTGTTTGACCATCAGAACTGTAGCTAAGAGACATGCTGGGAAGAGCAGACTGGTTGTGTCTCCCTGAGATGTGTTTATGTAAGACAGTGGTTGCTCTGTGCTGTGTCTTTGGCTATATGCAGTCAGAGTGAATATGTACTACTATAGCTCCAAAGTAGCTCAGGCTCCAAAGCCTGTCCCGTTAGCCCCTTCTCTGAAGATTGATTTATTTGGTTCTGAAGGCAGGTATCACCTGAAGATGTGGGGTTTATTCTGCAACAGCTTTATACCTTCCAATACTTTTTTCAGTTAGCCACTGTGGAGATTGATTTTTCCCTCTCAATGTAAAGAGAAATTCTGTAAGATTTGTGAAGGAAAGTGGGCTGGAAAATCATGGAAAAATCATGGTATGAATAGTTGTTTTATAGATTATTGAAGCTTGATGAAGTAGGGTCTAGTGACTGATTTAAGTCATTGAATAACAAGATAGAAAGTCACAGAAAAAGCCAAAGGTAACAGCCTTGATGGTAGAGTTAAATGATTTATCTGACCATAGCTATTCTAAAGGCAAAGGTTAGTGTACTGAACTGGTGTTAGGAATTATTCCAGGAGGCATGCAAAGCTCTTTCAAGTTGCTGAAATGTGTTTAAGTTGTACATTTGCCATTCTCTTGGTATTAGCCTCAGTTATCATAAAAGTACAGCACTGACCTTTACAGTGTAAAGTTAGCACATAGGCAGTTATCAGGAATTTATTTAAGGCAAACAGATTGAAATAGAACAGCACCAATGGCAACAGTAAAGGTAAAAGCTGCAGGTAACAATGGTAAGGTCACAGGTTTATTTTTTATTTAATATATATAGTTAAGTACTATGATTCATACTTTCATATTTTTCCAAACATTTGAAGATCATTTTTCTTGTCTAACAGATCCCAACTGCTCAGTTACCTCTGATGGAGGCATAGTACCACAGCTAGCAGTAATTTGGTCCTGTCTGTCTAAAATCCATTTTTCTCCTTTTTGCACTGACACCTGCCTTCCTTGCTTTCCTGTATCAGCCGACTTCTCCTATGCTTTTTCATAATGCCCAAGTCACTTCTCTCCCTGTTCTTGCTTTTTTGTTTCTTCTTTCATTTCTCCACTCATTTCCTTGTATTCTCCTTATTTTCTCATCTCACACTGTCTACCAGTGTGACTTCCATTCCATATCTTTCCAACCCACGGCATCTGGTTTTACTTGGCTGTCCTTGGCAGGCCTTTTATATTGCTCAAGGGGTTGGTTTCTTACTGGAATATACACCCTTCTGGGGCCTTGGCTGGTAAATGTTAATGCTCAAACTGTGCCTGCACACTGTTGGTGGCATTTTTCAGAGTTCTTGGTCTCTGGAGTCAAGTCTGTCACAAGCAGAAAGACTGTGTTCTCAAACACTGAGGTTTGCTGTGCTGTGTAGGAGGGCAACATCTAAGTGATCTGGGGAAGGCTGCAAGATATGGTCTACGTACCTCTAAAAGTAATGAACCTATGGAGACAACTTTAAAATAGTAAAATGGAAAGTGGTGGAGGCAGGTGCTGTGCTGGGGAAGATGCTTCTCTCTTTGGTTAGAAACATTGTCCCACATGGGGCCAGGACAAGGGGAGAGGGGTGTATAATCCTATTTAAAATAGCTGTGAAGAAAAAATCTCCCAAGTACTAGCATCTGAAGAGAGAACTACAACTCTAGTGAATATAAAATGCTTAAATGCTGCTCAGATCTGCACAACAGAAACCATACTGTTTTCCTTAAAGCAGTGCATGCATTGTTGAAAATTCACAAAAGGTGAATTAAGGTAATGATATGCCAAGAGGGAGAAAGGTAGGAGAATGGGAGGTTTCTTGAAATGTGTGGACACATTGATGCCTCTCATCAGCTGGAAGCTAGCATCTTGGTGGGAGTAGTAATGAAGGGAACTGATTATAGAAATAACAAGCAACTTAGCCTTGCGCTCCCCTAGCAAGACATTTTGTTGCACACAGTGTATTTCTGCTTTACCATTGATTTATGTGGGGGATAAATTAGCTTATTTATTATTTGCTGTTGAATTTTTTCATATGGCTCTACTGCTTGACTGTTATTTTCCCATAACATTTGCCCAGCATGCCTTCAGAAATACCAGATAATGCTCACAAACGCTCCAGAAAAGTGCCAACTACATATTCCACAAAGTTCTTGAAGATCTTGTGCAGTGTTTCCCCTGTTTTTTTCCCAGCTGTTTTTTAGCATTGATTTAATATCTCCCCTGTGAGCAATTAGCATTTTTGTGACATTAAACATAGTGGGGAGATTGTGTTTCCACATATGAGTAGAGTGACTGCTCTGATTTTTCAGAAGAAAATAAATGTTCAGTGTTCCTCTTCATCAGAAATTGCCGCTCCGGAGTGCTTCTGAAGGATTTGGTTTCTTACAGTCTTTTGGGGTTGTCTGTGGCTTCTCCAAAGGAAATAAGGTACTTTTAGTAGTACAATTCAGACTACTCAAAATACATAGTTTCTGACATGTTGGTTTTCTGCTGGCATCAACTAGGCTTTGCGTCAGGCTCTTAATATTCCACATAACATTTAAACAGATTACCTGAAGTATTTTTCAATCTACCTGTGTGCTAAAGAAGAGATATCTATGCCAGCTGTCTAGAGCATGAGGAATTTAGGTTATATAGGTGTAGAGCCATGTAAACCTTACCTGTCTCATGGAACAGTTTGCATTCACTTCAGCAGCAGTTCTTTTCTCCTTACTTCCCTAGAAGTTGTTTCTAAACAACATGACCCAAAGAAAGACTGATGAAACTTAGTTAATGCAAGTTTTGTGCTGTTTGTTTACTGCTGATTGTTTCATTATGAATCCAGTCCTGACTCATAGCAGGACTGCAGCATCGCTTATCACCTGTTTATTTGAAGCCTGTGACTTTGGGAAGCACAAGAATCATTATGCACAATCAGGCCTCTAATTAGACTGGTAACATCTCAGTAATGCAGGGTTGCTTTATCCGGGCAGGCAAAACACAGTGCAATTTGCAAAGCTTGTTGTCTTTTGAGGATAAACATTTCTGGAACATATTGCAGGCTCTTAAAATCCCATTCTCTGTGAATATAATTGATAGAAATCAACTTGTACCATTCTTTATGGAGCTAGTGGATGTCATAACAATGTTCCAGGTAGATCTCAGTATGATCTTAATGCAACGTTGAAAGGAACTGCCTTTTATCAGATATAATGAGCTCTTCCTTTCTTCTGCTTCACTCAAAAAATGTCATTTAGACTTGGACTATACAGATGTGAAATAGATAAAGTCTGTATGGACAGGGCATTCAGCACTCTCGTATCTGCTGAATGACCACTTTTCATGAAACGTTTGAACTATGGGAGTTAAAGTCATCACAGTATTTCAAGCATTCAGTACTTTGCCTATTAGGAACATTTTCTGTCACCAGTAAGTTCTACATTAGTTACATTATTAAGTTCTGTGATGGATTTCCAGGCAAATACTTATTAGTCCAGCATCACATTGTGCAGAAGCTGCTCTATGCACTCTGCACACTCAACTGAAATTCATGATTTCCAAAGTCCAGAAGATACATCTGTGCTCAGACAACTGTGCTCAATCCTGTCACCTACCACCAAAATCAGCAGCTTTCCCTTCAGATAACCAATGAACTATTTTCTAGCTCATTTTCTACATTTCTGAGGGGGGGGGAACTGGAAATCTAATATGTTGGTGCTCACTGTGGGTTTTTGATGGAAGTGCATGTAAGTACGGTAATATGTTCTTCTTGCTATTCAGAAGGTGCATTTTAGGATTAATGAGTTTTTTAAATGATGAAGGAAATTTTATTGACTCTGTACTTAGCAAATGAAAACTTTTGCTACTTTTATTGGTGTTAGTGGAAAGCTGTTGGTGCTCTTGACCCTCTTTCACTGTACTTCCTCTGCTGTTGCTTTTGCTTGTAACAAGTTACCACATTTGTGGGTATTCTGAGGAATATTGTGTGAACTTCAGCTTACATTAGGATGGAAGCATATAGACATAAATTATGCTTATATTTATTATCTTTTTATTGCTTATCCAAATGCCTGTGAGCTGTTTCTGAGGAGAAACCCCTACTACTTTATCAGTCAAAGCATCCAGAATATGGGACATTTTGTAAATCCAAATGATGTTTTAGTGAGAATCTTGTCATACTCTAAGACATGTATTGCAGAAGTGCTTTCATGACCATTTAGAATGTTTCTTTTACCTGGGAGCCCACTGATAACATCAAGCTCCTTAGCAGACTTTATTGTTGCCTCTGGGCTTGTCATGTCACTGGTTTAGGCAGAGTGCTCAGTTTGCTGTTATTTAACTTTGCTTCCAGCCACCAATATGTCTACTCTATCCTGAAAATAAGATCCTCTCCACTAGCACAGTTACACAATTTGTGAAGAACTTTGCGTTGCAAAAGCCAGACAAATAGGTGCTTGATTCATTCAACAGCGTAGATGTCTGCTTAGAAGAGAAGTCAGCTTTAGCCTGTGCAGCATACATGGTATTGCACTTGTGCTTGGATAAAAACCAAGGCAAATAAGTCAGCCTTTTTTTATTGTAACTCTTAGTTGCAAGACTTTTCTTAAGTCATTTTTAGGATGAAAAGATACTGTATTGGAAAAGACATCAATGGCCCCAGAACACGTCAAGACAAGTGTCCTGGTTTAAGCCACTCACACAGTTCCCTCACTCACTCCCCAGCTTTCTTCCCCCACCCCCACCCCTCTCCTGGGAGGATGGGGAGAAGAATCAAAAGAATGTAACTCCCACGGGTTGAGATAAGAACAGTCCAGTAACTAAGGTATAGCACAAATCACCACTGACAATAATAATGATAAGGGAAATAACAAGGGAAGAGAATACAACTGCTCACCACCTGCTGACCGATACCGTGCCCGAGCCAGCAGGGATCTAACCCTTTCGGGTAACTGCCCCCAGTTCATATAGCGGGCATGACATGCTGTGGTATGGAATACCCCTTTGGTCAGTTTGGGTCAGGTGTCCTGTCTCTGCTTCCTCCTGGCTTCCCCTCCTCCCTGGCAGAGCATGAGACTCAGAAAGTCCTTGGTCAGACCAAAACATTACTGGGCAGCAACTAAAAACATCGGTGTTATCAGCGCTGTTCTCAGGCTGAAAGTCAAAACCACAGCACTGCACCAGCTACTAAGGAGGAGAAAAATGACTGCTACTGCTGAACCCAGGACAAGAATGATTTCTGTTGACTTTAAAAATGACTAGTACTGACTCATGCTAGTTTTGAAGTCTCTTTTTTCCTGTGATTTGCTTATTTATTTTCAGTACTGATTAATTGAGAGGAACCATAATAAGGCAGGCTTCAAGGCTCAGCTTTTGAGTTCCTTAATTCAATCTAGAGAGATCATTGTTCCAAATAAAACTAGCTGTATAAATATACCATTGTATAAATGTTTGAGAGATACTATTGGACTGGGACAATATCCCAGACATTATGGCTAAGATTTATTGTCTGGGAATCTGAATAATATTCTGTAGAATCTCTATTATCAGTATCAGGCCATGATCTATGTTACTTTAATTGGCTGGCATCATACACTGCAGCATGTTATTCTTGCTATCTACTTAATCCTAGCAAGAATAAACTAGTCTCTGGGAACAGCAGTCTTGTGAAAGAAAATATCAGACTTTATATAAACCAGACTTAGGGTTCATAGAGAGGAGAGCCCATGTCCTCAGTAGACTGAGTAGTTGTTGCATGAATAACCTGTGCAGGCATATGGAGCACCTTCATTGTCTTTGTACTGTGATGAGCTGAAATGAGTTGTCAAAGTTAATTCATCTCCTGTTGTGCTCAAGCCAAGGAAAGAAGCACCTTTTTTGTGCTACTGGCGATAATTGAATGTCCCTGGGCTTTAAGGAGCACACTGTGTTCTGCAGCAGTCATTGTGCATTTCTTGTTCCAGGTTGATTTAGTCCAGTTTAGTTTGCTGTTTGCATGTTTTGACTTTTTGATTTAGTCACTGCAAACATACAGCTGAGAAAGAGATCCAGGTTGCAGATGACATTGGGATGCCTAAATAAGAAGACAAACTGTTCCGTACTGCCTCAGGGCGATGGCAACTATGTTAGTTCACAGTTAGTTTTCACATTTCACATAAATGAGCTTACATTTAGATCCTTCCGCAGGGAACTGTTTGGCATCTTTGTGCGAACAGCAAGGCCTTCCTTGCCAGAACAGGCTTCTATCCCAACCTCAGCAGGCATCTTATAAAATCTGCAGAAGTCCAAACCATCCATGTGAAGGAACTGCATCCCTCCATAGCTCTGCTTTCCTTGCCTACAACAGAACAGCTTTACTGTCATTTGTGCTGCTGCCACAACACCTAAAAGGTTTCAGTGTTCAAAAGCAGTAGAGGACCCCTTGCTGCTCCCAGGCATGCTTCCATTGGGAAACACCTTCAGGGTGGTGAGAGCAGGCTGCAGAATACTGCAGATCCTGCTGTCTTGTTAGCCTCATTCTATACCACCGCTTTCGTAGTGAGCTGTTTGGGGCTACTTGCCCTCGCAGGAAGCACATGGCTGTGTCTTCTCATTGCGTGTTAACCATGAATACATAGGAAACTAAATGATGACTGGTGATGGGTCAGAGTTCCTCTAACTAGTTAAGCAATTTAGTTACTTAATAATTAACTGGCTAGACTTGCCCTAAGGAAAAAACCTTTATGACTATTTTTTTAATGGGAAAAGGTATGGTTGCCAGGTAACAATAGCATTAGTTTGATGGGGTTTGACCTAAGCAGATGTATTTTAGGTGGATTTAAAAGCAGGAGGCAGGTAGGAGGATAAGGAAAAGTGAATTAGTACAGTACACAGTGCACAAATTATGTTATTTCTGAACCAGTGCAGAGGTCTGCAAGTGGTTAGTCTGTGTAATGCTTGTCACCAAAGACTGAAGGAGAACAGTTCTACATATGTGAAATCTTGGGGCTTTTGGCATAAGGCCTGTGTGGGGCAGGACTCTGCACAGCGTGTGTTGTTCTTAATACTAATCAAACAAGAGCTTTCCATGACAAATGTAAGAAAAAAGTGGTTTGATTTCGACTCAGAAACTGTTTTGTTCATAGGCTGGATAGAAAGCCGCAACAGACGCCTCTGAATTCAGTAGAAACTTCTCATTAAAACTTTTCCAGGAAATAATTTTCTACTGGACCTGCTTGTGGTTGCTAATGATTGCACCAACTGAGCTTAGGTGTTCATAATGCAATTCAGGTCCTGCTTTCACCAGTGGAAACACGTTCATTGTCATTTGTCAAAGGAAACAGTCCATGTAATTGCTACTTCTGAGTGTGCTCATGGAGGTGTCCTGTGATTTGCAAATCACTTAGAAACCATGTGTGTTCTGGTTATCTTGTCCATTGGTCATATCCAAGCTTTGTGTAGATGCACATGGATTCCTTCTGAAAGTTTGCAGTGTGGTAGGGAGTTATTCATGATTGGGTTGAATGTTGTATCCTTGTCCAAAAAGCAGTGTGTTCGGAGTGGCAAAATCTTTTCAGACCAAGTAAATTTTTGTCTTTTTAGACAAAGTAATTTTCCATCTGTTATTAGAGCAAGTGATTTAGTTAGAAAGAACACAGAGTCTTCTGGCACTCAAGCGATTTTTAACAGCTTTTGTGGGATTCTTCAATGACACGAAGAACAAATTATGTGCTTCAAATTTATGCATTTTTTTGCTGTATCATTTAGTCTGCTAAACGTTATTGCATCTTACAGACCTTGCCTCCCTTCTATTCTTGGAAACATTGCCATTTGAACTCAGAAACCTCCACTTGGGGATTACAAAACCTCACATTACGTATCTTACTCATTGCAGAACTTTAAAGGAATCCCTGGAGTCTTACTTGCCACGTTTTCATTATGTTTAAATCTGATTTGTTGTAAAATTCAACAGAGCTTAATTGAAAGAGTTTTAAATTGGATGGAGAGACGATCCGGGGATTTATCTTTAAATATATTGTGGAAGTTGCTTTATTAGTTATAAGTAAATTGTGGTTGGACGTGAGCCTGAACTCTGAAACAGCAATGCCTTCAGCTGGGTCTGGTAACAAGTTTCTGAGCTGGTGTTTAGTGACCATGGTAATTAGAGATAGTGTAAAAGATCAACTTGATTTTCCAATCATTTTTTTAATTCCCTGTCTGATGCTTAAAAATCTCTCCTGGAAGAGCATTTTTTAATGGTTTCAAGTCTTTTTCAGTAATTGGAAACTTTTTTGGACGCAGTTACTTTGGTGTCTGGGTTCACGCTCATGGGTTAAACCGTAATGTGAAACTGGCTTGAAAAACTGATTTATTTCCAGAAGTCATCCCTCTTCCCTATTTGAAAGGGTGTTTCAATCCAAATCAAGTTGATACCTTTTCATGGGGGGGGGGGGGAAGAAAGATTCAGTAGCATAATTTTCCAAATAAAATATTGAGGTATTGTAAAATGAATCTGAGAATAAGATTTCTTGTTCTTAAGAGAAATTATTCTGATAGTTTAGAAAATTCAATCTTTTAAAAAATAAAAAATCAAACCTGAAACAGAACATTTTAATTGCTTTAATTTTTCTCTCAAAACAGTGAGGTTTTGTTATTTAACTCCGTTTTTAAAGTAGAAAATAGCTCAGAAATGGGAAAGTCAGTGTCCTGCCCATATTAGGGTTCCCTGGAGGATTTCTATTCCTTGTCTGCTGGTGGAAGTCTGACTACTTCACTGAAATCATGACACTAGACAGCAGTAGCATAAAAAAGAATGGTCACATTCTGGTTTCCCTTCAGGGTATCCAAGAAAACAATTTATATCCATTGCTGTGTCAGAAGGGGAGAAGCCACAAGTGTCAAATTCACTTGCAAGGGACATGGTATTGATGAGATCTGCCTGGGGTTGTGTTCTGGATAGTTAGAAACAATGAATTGTGTTATTTTCTTTAGTCTCACAATCTGCCTTTAGGTAAAGCTGTAACGAGGCTATATGCACTGAGAGAATATATGCAAGTATCGTGCTTTTGAGGCATATTGCTTGCTGGAAGCACTAATACCAGGATCAAGACTGCCTATGACAGTGCACAGATCCACCTCTCCATGCAGTTTATCTCAAAGGGATCCAGTTAAATGGTTGAGTAAAAATCAGTTTTCTATTAAGTGGAACCAGGTTACATTAAAGTGAACAAAGTCGTTATGCTCAGAAATTTTCCCTTCCAAACCCCCATGCAATAGGTGAATGCTGAGATAGATCATAGATTTGCAACGAATCATAGAATCGTAGAACGGTTTGGGTTGGAAGGGACCTTAAAGGTCAGCCAGTTCCAACCCAAGGACATGAAATGTTGTGTGGAAATCTATTGCATTTTATGTTGGCTGTGTGACATTTTACTGCATTAATATATCCTTGTGGCTTCCTCCCCCACCCCTTTTCTAATGTGAGGCAAATGTGTGTGCTGTGGCCACGCAGCTCCCAGAAAGCTGTCAGCCATTTCCCAAGCTACTAATGGTAGAGGAAAGCTAGAATTACAGGGATATTTAGGGACATTCCTTTCCAAAATAGTAGGACACTGAATGGAATTGATCTGCAGAAGTAACTTAATAAATTCTGAGAGAACTTTCCTCACATCAGAAAAGCACATGTATGTGAGCACAGATGTGTGCTGAACTGTATACACTGGGAGAGTTTACACCCTGGTATTTCATATACCAGTGAGCTGATGATTATATATGTTCTGCTAATTTCCTCTTGAGCTATGTGGAATACCAGAAGCCTAACTGAGATCTGAAAAATATAGCAGTAATTTCGAAAAGCTTTCGATTTTACCCTTGTTTGTTGCTCAGTAATAATACTTTCAGCCCAAATAAAACCTGAGGTTTTTAATCTTTTTTTTTTTTTTTTAATTCAGAAAAATGTTCAGCCTAAGAATAATCCAAACCTCTTTGCATAACTTCATCAGTTTCCCCCACATGCTGCAGGGAAAAAAAGCTTTATCCCTGGCTTGTTCCAGTGGAAAATGTTTGTGGAGTTTGCATGGGATGTGAATTAAAGCAGGAGAAAGTCGTAAGAAAGCTGACAGCAACTTGGTCTGTTTTAAAGAAAACAAAGTGAAAGTCAGTGGGAGCCTGGCTGCCATGGAATGCCTGCCCCAGTTGTGAACTGTGGAATCCAGATGGTTTTCCTCCCTGCGCAGGGAGCGCTGCTGCAGCCTGGCCAGGCCACAGCTCACCAGCGCTTATACCTGCGCCCCACACCACATCCTTGGCTGAGGGTGGATTTGTTCCATATCCGTACTGCTGGACTGCTGCAGAGAGGTGCTGGCTGTGCGTGGAGTCCCAGCGGGGTTCAGCAGTGTGCAGCAGCCGTGCCTGGCTCTCCTGGAGAGGAGGAGGAGGAATGTGATGCTGCAGCTGAGCTTCTGCACACAGGGACAGCACGTTGCAGTCAGTGCCCCATACATTGGGCTTTTAGAAGTTGCTACATTGAAATATTCCAGATATTTAATAGATGAAAATGTCCTGTGCTGTGCAGAGACTATTTCTGTTCAGTAGCAATATAAACTTTCTGGTGCTGCCAGAATGGTTAAACATACTTGGACATTAACATTTAAGAGGAGATGATTCAGATTTCTGCAGTATCAGGAACTGCATTATAATCATATTGTTTACTTTGGCCACGGCTAAGCCAACATCGCTCCGTTCCAGGGATGGATGGGCAGAAGGACTGGAGTCTGCTGCACGTAGGGATCTCTGGATCCTTAGTGGCAAACTGCACTGTACTTATAATTGGGAAATAAATACATCATTGTTTTTAGACATATGTTAAATCCAAGTATATGCCTCCTTTGTGATAGGGTGTGGGAAAGAAGGAATTAACTTCCTAATTTTGGAACCCTCTAAAATGTTAATGGTGGCCATATCATAACTGCAGATTAAAGAATGTGCTTAGAGCACTCACTACCTTCTGCAATTGCCATGGGCTGCGGTACTGCAAGGTCATGTCTGATGCTGGAGATTTTTCAGTATTTTTTCAGAGGTATTGATGTTAATCAGCTTTCAAGGGCAGGGTGGCGTGTTTAATGTAATGGAAGTGTCTATCACAAGTGCTTTTGCTAGCTATCTCTTGCATGCCTTACTTCCAACCCATCCATCAAGATTAACTAGAATTTACTATGTTCATCTTCCTTTCAAGAGGTGTCATTAAAGGTATATAACTATGTGCAAGATTTATTCTTTCACCTCGAGGATCCCGCACACAGGAAAGGTGTGCAAGCTCAAGGAAAGCGCACATAACTTGATTTTGGGATGAGGTAAAGGCTTCACCTTATCAGAAACATTGCTTAATGAAGAATAAATGTCAGCCCAGAGTACAGTTCTACCTGACATCAGTTTCCCTCCAAGGCAGGTGCTATCTGGTCCTGATGTAGCTGTATTTACATGGCTGCTTTTAAAGTAAATTTGGTTGCCACCAGGATGCTCAGAGTACCCCCAGTGCTGCCAGCAGCACATCTTTAACTCCTCTGTGATGAATCACTTCTCAGTACTTGATCTGCCATCTCCCTGACCTGATTAACTTGCACTCCAGGAGCGATGCAGAATCCCAGAAACATCTCTGGTTCATTTCGGTAGTGAACATATGCCAGAACTGATGCTTCTGTAAATGTTAGGTTTATGATATACAGTGTGCTACAGAGACGATTTTCACATGCTCGATAAATCCATCAGTATCCGTTTACCCACGCATACATCATAGGCTGGCAATCCCAGAGGCACGGCACTCATTGCAGGTGCATGGTAGAGTTGATCCATATGTGGTCAGGCAGAGCTGCTTGACATCTGGAAGTGCCAGACTAATTTACAGAACCCTCCAGTTTCTTTTCCCAGTGACATTTATGGGTGGGAAGGTGAGATGTTGCCTCATTCATTCATTCATTCATTCATTCATCATTCGTACGTACGTACGTATGTACGTACCTACACTTGTAAGTAAGCCTAAGGAGCCAAATGCTAAAATCTGTCTTACTCTAATGCTATAATTTATAAAAATAAAATATAATTTATAAAATAAAAAGGGAAATTCCTTTGAAGGGAATTAAGGAAATGGAGTATTAGTAGCTGCTTTCGTTTCCAAAACTACAGAGATCTGAATTTAATACAAGTTGCTTGAATAATGTAATGGCTTCTTAGCTCTGTTAAGGAACTGCAAGTAAAATGTGAGGAAATCCTGGTGTGCTTAATATCTGCATGGCTGCTTGCTGCATTCTCTCGTTACATTCATGTTCTTCAAACCACATCATGGCATTGGGAAAATTAACTCCGGCCCTTAATGATGCTGCTGATATTCCTGAAATTCCACATACCTCGGTAAAATTTTGGAAAACCTAAACAGTGCCTGCATCAAGGCGACCTCAAGGGGTTGCCTGGAGCTCATATGTGAATTATTAAATAGTACATGTAATGGAACCCAATATTCTTGGAACATGAAGCAGCAGCTAAATGGAAACTTTGGCTATCCCCATATTGATGTTTCATACTAAAGTATTTTCAAGATCAAAGTTCTGTTATTAAAACAATGGTCATAAAAATAACAAAATCACTTTTTGTAAAACAAACAGATTCTTTGTATCTGAGTGGCTTTTCACAGAAATCTTTATTTTGAAGCTGTAATGCGTTACAGATTTCTGGGCTGTTCTACTTTGATTCATTCATTACAATATTTTTAATTTTGGCATGTTGCAAAGGTCTAAATAAAAGCATTTTAGTTACATAAATACAGACTCTGTGGACTCAACAGTAATATGGTACGTTTGGAAAACTGTCATTTACTCTGAAAATATACAAAGACCCAACCACAGACAGAATTTTCTGTACGTTGTAAACATTCTCACAGTATGGGTATAAATATCCCTTTTTTGATTCATTGCATGCCAGGGCTTCAAGTAAAGAGATAGGAAAAGAAGCTAAAGAAAATGGATTATAAATTTACTGAGACACTTAAAGGCAGTGAAAGCCAAACAAGAAAAGAGCTTACAAAGTTTTAAGACACTGTGTACAGACAGGACCATAAAATTCTAACAACAATACTCGATAATATAATCCCATATTTATATCACTTCCATCTGCCAAGACCCCCACAAGCTGTGGTGTATTTAAGAAGTTGTTGTGGAGGTTGTATGCAGTGCTCACTGTGTCTGGTGGGTCCTGAGCAGAGCTGGGCAAGTGTTTGATCTCAGGGGGAAGTTTAAAAACAGTTTAACATAGTGAAAAACCTTCTCCAGTTTGGTGCAGGGAACGTGTTTGTGTTTGCAACATGAAATGTTTCAACACCAGGTTACCAATTCTCCTCATTACTTCCGCAGCAAAGGTTCCTCCGTCCTCCTTTTCAAAATCTTTGCTGCATCAATTTCTTTCTTTGGTTTATGAACCATTTTGTTCAATATCCTTCCTCTGACATTGCAGCGTCTCTTGCTTTGCCGGGAAGGAAACACACCAGTGGGCAATGATATAGTGTGCTTCTGAAGTAGATTTTCCTAACTTTGGTCAAGTGGCAAGTACCCGGAAACGCAAGCACTTACAACATGTCTGCAGTGAGCCTATCTAATGTAGTGGCAGATGGTCTCACTCTAGACCCATGTCTAGTTGCTGATTTGCAAATGATAATATCTCTAATTTTGCAATATCTTGCAGCAAAGAAATTGGGATTTAGTGTCCGGAAGTACTTAATTTCGTTGGTCAAGGGTTAATGAGCGCATGTAGATTCCCTCTCCTATAAACCGCATCCTTTTTTAAGGAGAAGGTAAAGATATGGGCAGTTGTCCTTCCCCCCGGCCATATCAGCAGAAGCTGTCCGCTGGCTTCCCCAGCCCAGCTGGGGGAAGTAGAGGAAGGAGGGCCCCAGGGCCATGGGCAGGAGGTGGCTGAGGGCCCTGGCTCCCTGCAGTGCTGCAAGGAGGGGACTTGAATAATGCTTCATTTTACATGTAAATGTATGTAAAATTTTGTGGCTCTAAAGTAAATTTAGACCTCAGAAACTAATGATTTTGGCACCTTTTTTTTCCTTTTAAAAACATGTTTTCGTTGCCTTTTAAACATGCATTTAAAACCCCACCATTTCATGCCTAGTAGAGTAAATCCTGAAGCCTTTCTCAAGCTGAACTCCTCTTAGGAGACTTGTTTGCTCTCTTCCTGGCAGAGTTCCCAATGCCTTGATAGCAGTTTTATCTGAGTAAAGCCCTGCGCATTTGTATGACACTGAAGAGCTAAAATTATCTATAAATGGAGCAAAAAAATTGCCAGTATGTATTGTACTGAGAAAGATTGCTCTTTGGTTGGCCCAGAGGGGACATATTGTAAATATGATTTAAACATGTCTCTGCTACTACTGTCTGATCTTATCATCAGATGTTGCTGTGGAATTTGTCTACGCAGACCCTAGAAAGGAAAAACAGATTGAGAGCATTAGCTTGTGCTGTGAGAAAATATCTTCAACTTGCTTTGTCTGGGACAAAACCCCCCAACCAACCACCCGAACCAACCAACCCTGCATTAGAAATATGCCATGAAAAGGGAAACAAACATTAAAATGCTGTCTGTCTACTTTGATCGCTCTGAACTTAAAACGTAAGTGCTGCTTATTGATTCTTTGATGTCAGGAAAGTGACATTTTTCTTCAGTCCTGTCTGACTGTTGTGATGAACTTCAGGTTTTCATCTGTCATCCTGACACTAACGGTACAACATGCCTCTGAGCAGAATCACTGCCTGGAATCCAATTACAATAGAGAAGAAGAAAGCACTTTTCAGAGTTCTTTATGTTAAAAATCTTGTATTTGTCCAATAAATCATTAGTCATCTCACAGATTGGTCTAGAGAGAGGCTAACTTCTTGTCAGAAGAGGGTTTTCTCGGCACGAGCCAGCAGCGTATGTCTATATGCTTATAAATGTCCGAAATTAAATGCAGTTTAAGAACTTGATTGTGTTATCAGGCAGAGGTCACAAGTTAGTTTTGCAGAGCCAAAGCTTTTTATATTTTGTCATTTTCTAACCACTGAAACATAAGGTAGCCCTGGAAAGTGTTGTATATTGAGAATAATGGTTGCATTTTCAAATTGGTTTAGATGTACCTAAAAAAGATAGGAAGATGATTAGGCATAAAGGTGTATTTGCAGTAATCTCACAAGATTAATAGCATGTTTTCTACTTAATTCATTCCTAGGGTGTCTTTTTAGATACCAAAGATATGATTTCATAGGTAGAGTACCTATGGTAATATAATTTCTATGGGTCACAGCAGCATCAAATGCAGGACGATGCAAATTTCAGAACACACATGCTTTGGATCTGTGGGTAAGCTCAGAGAGCCAATACACATGAAAGACCACTCTCATATCTTCATATTACATGGCCTAGCTGTGTGTCAACACTAACGTGAGTTTGCCTGTACTTCTCTGCAGTCAAACCTTTTGCTGGAGTAGAGCCATCCTATCAGGGAAGCAAACTGAGATCCCCCCTGAAGGCCAGTTACAATTAAGCATCTAATGAAGATAAACAGATTAAAAAATGGCCACTTTTCTAGTTCTTTTTGCATTGAAGATACATGGTGCATGGTCACTTCCATCCACAGCCTGTGTGTTGTGCAGCTGTGCATAGTGCAAAGAATCTCTTGTTGCTCAAAATGTGCTAACCAGGCAAATACGCAGCTTAGAATAGGGACTAGTGACCCTAAAAGTTAAGTCTGGGCCTCAGGTCTTGGATATATTTCCAACTTTGCCACTTGCCAGCTGGTTGACCACTGGGATTAACTAGGTTGGGTCTACATGTTCTTCAAGCTCATTTTGTGGTTCTAGCATAAGTAACAACTGAGTGAAAAGACATAGAAACAACCTGGCCTTGTCTTCCTCATTGGTTATCTGTTTCAAAGATATCAGTTTAGTGCAAAGTGCTACCTCTCCATACTATCCTTCACATAATTCATAAGATTGCATAGTCTTACTGAAAGAAACCTCATCTGTCAAGTCAGCAACCAACAATAATACCGGAGCATACAGTACACAGAGAAGAGACTGAACTCCCTGCATGAGCTCTGCAGATACACGGCTAAGTGCTTTGCAAGGCAGTCAGGGTGTGTGTGTGTGCAGTGTGTAGGCTTGGGACAGATGTGGGAATAAATGAAAACACAGGTTGGAACAGTCTACAGTTTAGACTTTAGACTTCAAACTGCGTGACAGGAGAGGTTACAAGGAGCTTCTAGGAGTAGATTTGCAGAATTTAGGAAAATGCTTAGCAGAAGTTGGAGTAGTTATTAAGAAAACAAATTTTACCTACAGGAGCTCTGAGTAAGAGCATAATCAAAACTAGATCTGAAGGTACATGGCTGTGTGTTGAACAATAAATGAATGAATAAGCCCTTACAGATTCTATGTAGTCCTTATATTTTTATAGAAAAATATTTATAGGTCAAAGGAGTCTCGCACTTGTCTAAACAGAAACTTCCATGTGGTAAGAATCTTGAAAAGGAGGGAGATTTGTCTATTTGGTATTATCTCAGCTGCTTTTTTTTTTGCTTCTTTAGCTGCTGCTGCTGCATTCTGCAACTCATCTTTATTTTTCTGACTTGATTCAGAGACAAAGGTGGGATGCAGCCATTACATTATGAGGAGGAAAGTGGTTTTGGAGCGCTTCCCAAAAGTGCTATTATTTTCAGCAAAACTTGTATGATCAAATATTTGGAAAAAATCTATCCCTCTAAAGCATTCCACATTTTGGTATTGTACCTAATCTGCTTCTTGTCACATTTTCACTGTTTTATTTCAGGAAAATGGTAGAAATCAGTGAAGTTGTTATTGTTTCCTCCCAGGAGAATAATCAAACAGACTAAATGGCAATGGTGAGAAAATGTCATATACAGCAACAATTGGTATAATGGCATTAAATTAAAGGGTTGGGTTTTTTTTTTTTTTTCCCTAAATTCTGATTTTAAATTCTGAAGTTATTTTGTTTCTCTAAAGGAAGAATAGGAATAAATTTAAGTTTATCCCCAGTGAGAGTAGTTTTGAAGTCAGTCATAGTCAGTAGTTGTATATACCTACTCTCTTTTAGTCTGACTGTTTTCTGTATTTTGGAATGCAGAGCTTATATATAGTGTATCTCAATAAATGCCATTAGAAATGTCCTTTCTTTTACACTGGTGCCTGTTTTGAAGCAGGCTGGAGAATACCAGTGATAGGGATGTGTCATTTTGCCTTTTGTTTTATCTGACTGTTTGAATTCTAAATAGAACACGACAAGGGCAAACTAGACTTTTGAACTCTGACCTCTACTTTAAATTGAATGTGAAGTCTAAATATCTTCCTCTCTGGCTGTATCCAAAGAGAGGTTTGTCAGAGACATCTTATAACCTTGTGGCTGCACGGGTATGCTCTATTAATTAAAAGAAGTTTTGTGAAGAAGTTCTGGCTGGGGAGAATAGACAGGGGGCAAATGTGGGGAAGAAAGGCACATTGTTCCAGGAGACAAAGACAGGGGATCCATTTTCATAAATCTGCATTCCCAAGACAACTGTTCAAATCTGGTAAAAGGTCCATTTCTTTGAACTTACATACCAGAAAGCTTTTATTCCTCTGCTCTGCAGCAGACAAGAGTACAGGTTAACTCTGTCTCATCAATGTTTTGCTTTAGATGATTCAGTGAGGAATTCTTTAGTTTAATGATGGAAGGTACTACCTAGTTCAAGAAAAAAATCAAAAAGAGAAAGAATGAAAGGGCTACCTGTGGCGCCAGACAAGGTTTCAGAAAATTCAGTTTCTCTAAGTTCTCAAAGCCCAGCTTTAAGCTTCATGGTTTTCAGTTCCTACATGTTATAATTAAGGATTTAACATTACTAAAAAATTGCTTATTTATTCCTGGAATAGCACATACCAAAATTCTAACCATGAATGTCCACCCTAGGCTGAAATCTTTTGGTTTGGAGTTCTCATTGCTATTTCTTCTCCCTTTGAGACTAAATGATAGTATAAAATGGCCATTATTTAACCACAGCATAAACCAGACACAGAGCCTCAGCTTCTGTTATTTGTACTGTGGTATGAAGCTATCTTTCACTGCTAACACCAAATCCACACCAGTTATGAGTTCTGAGCAGCATTGCATCAGAATTATGTGCTTGGCCACTCATGCAGGATAAGCATATTTCACCAATTATTCCCAGTGCTTGTGAAATAAAAAGATTTACCTCAGGATTTTCTCCAGTAATTTGAAGATGTTTTGCGTATTTTTGTTAGAAGAGCCTCTAGTGAAAAGAGGCCTGAGGTACCTGTGTTCACATCAGAAAAGCAGTGCATACGTTATCTAAAAAATGCCAATCTGAAACAAAGTGAACAAAGGACGGAAGAAGAGAGTTAATTCCTAGACTGAAATTCTTTTTGTCTCATATGATGCTTGTTCTGTGTTTTTGCTGTATCTTCTTTCTTCTGGATGCTTGGGTACAGAGATGATAGGATAAAGTTATAGGTAGTAGCGTAACTACAGTGTGTAGAGGATTATGAAGGTGGAGAAATTACTACTGCTACAGTAATATGCAGTGAAGTCCTAAAGCCCTTACGCTTCTGTTTCCTTTCGTGTTTTCAGTCCTTTCTTTAATGTTTTCAAGCATTTTCCCACCACCAGGAGGGCTACTATACTTTTGTACTTTCCTAAAAGTGGTAAGAGTCCTGGCACAATCCCAGCACTTCATGACTGGGACTAGAAGACAGAAAATTCATCAAGATTAGAGCTGTAATTGAGATCTCTAGACACAAGTTTGTCACTGTCAGGACAGAAAAATGCCATAAGTCATGCTCAGGTTCATAGGACAAAGAGTCAAGCAGAGCCTAACTAGAAGTTAGAACGCCAAGAACTTAATTTGAACACCAAGAAATGGATTTATACATTTCCTAGTCTGAGTTTACAGGCTGCAGAAATGCTTGCATAAGGGGGATGCAACCTGTGAAAGAAAAGCCTGCTAAGATTTAAAAATACGAATGTTTCCTTCTTCTCCTTTTCTCTTTCCTAGCTACTTGCCCACCCTATGAGCTTTCTCCTCAGCTATTCAGATGATGGTTCAGCCATCTGTAATGATGTTTGCCTTGAGAACCTGAAAAAAACTGATATTGCATCACTTTTGGATCTTCTAATAGGTGTGCACACCTTAAAGTGTCCTTTTCTTCTACAGCTACAGGCAGTTGCATCAAGTAAAATGTTTCATGGTTTTTAGACATGTTTAAATGAAGACAAAATCATATCCAGCTTCTTTTGAAATGAATGCAGAGGCCTGCAGAGGAGAAACCAGCATGCCAACTCATTTTTAATCACAGTGTCTGTCTGTAGGAATATATGAACATATGTGCACTTACGATTTAAAGACAATTTGATAAATAGAGTAGCTGATCAGAGCCTTCAGTGTTTTAAACAGGAGTGGTTTCTTCAAATTAGTGAAGTTTTGACCAGTTACAGAATTAGCTAATTAAATCCCGTGTCCATAAAATGGCCTGCAATCAGTAACAATTGGACTCTGAACGTGTATTCCTGTATAGCTGTCCCGCATTGTTGGTAATTGCAAATACTTTTTTTCCAAGGATGAAAGGGCACATTAGTAGAGTGTAGCTAAAATTACACTTCTCACCACTTTAGCTATTTGTCCTTTGATCCTTGTATCATCACAGGCCTTTGCACAACACTTTGAGGAGTCATCCTAATTTTCAGAAATGATTCTTGAGCACTTATTCTTCTGCTTTTTCATATACATTTTAAGGTTTCTTTCATCATACCCTATCACTGTCTTACAGCCTCTGCTCGTCTGATATATCTAAAGAAATGCTGAGGGATAAAATCCGTTCTTTGTTGTGTAATCTGCCCACTGGTGCACTAATTTTTGCCCTTGCTCCCCTTGACTTTGGTGAGATCTAAGCTATTTGAAGTCTTGCACAGGATGCGCAGCAATTATCACAACCTAAATAGACTGTCAGTTCAGAAGGATCATAGTTTCCTTAGAAAGAACTTAAATTAAAAAAACTCAAGAAAACTATAGCCCAGGTAGTGCCTGGATGATGGAGAGTATTTGGAATATTCCACAGGAAAGAAGAAACTCCAAAGCAGAGGACTTATATTGTCTGACTGAACTGTATGGGGAATTATTATAAATGTTTTTTATCAATAGGAAGACTTGAAATATGGAATTAACTCCTAATGAATTGGACAAGGGTATGCACTCCCAACTGGGGAATGTAACCTAAGCTACAGTGGCCCTTTAATCTTCAGGTTCATAAAATAAGTAATGTGTTCCTGACTTCACATACTAGGTCATCTGAAAGGCAATGATTATTATGTTTTTCATTAGGAAAGACTGAGGAAGATAAAGACTAAGTGAGATAAAGGAGATTCGTAGGCCTTGTAGGCTTTAAACAAACAAGTAACTGATTTGTTAAGGGAATATCTTTTTCTTTCTGGAAAAAGCAATAAAACTGCAGGTAAGGGAAAGGAAGCGTTGGTCTTGGAAACTATAAGATGTGTGAAATGGGAAGGTTTCCAGTATAAGAAGGTGAAAGATAAGGGTGTGTATGGTTGCCAGTTATTTTAATGTGCTATTGGATTTCATTATGTGTTACGCTATATATAATAGGTACTGATGGGTTATTAAAGTAGCAGGAGGCTTGCTGGCAGATCTAGGCTATATTTATGGTGTGGGTTTCATAGAGAAGGAGCTAGATAAGGTGCAGTAAATAACAGATAAATTAGATTGTAAGAAAGAAAGGTCATTCGTGTATGGTTGCCCAAGGACTTAGTATAAATGGATGGCCGGGGCTGACACTGCTCAAGAAGCAAAGAGGGGTAGCTGGGGAGAAGTTAAAGCAAGGCTCCAGGCTGCTCGGGGAGTATGGGAAACCCAGAGGTCCGGAACAAAGGCTCTTACGAGTGTCACAGGAACTGCTTGTGTAGTTTGTGCTCACTGTGTTTGGTGGGGAGGGTCAGTCCAGGGCTCGCATAGCTGGTTACAGATTTTATCCTTCACCCACACACAGTTTGCTGGGCAGAAATCCCAGGATCTTTGTGATTTCTCAGTGAAGTGTGAGCCCACTGACTGAAGGCTGTGCAGAGCTCACAGGGGAATGCGCTGGTAACTGTGTGTCCTCATGGGCTGGTGTGAGCTTAGCAGGGTCAGGCTTAGTGCACGTCTTCCCTTTCCCATTGCCACTCCCTGCTGCTCCCTCTGACATTGCAGTTCTGAATATGGGAACTGCCTGGCAAACAAAGCTTTTTGGGCAAAGACCCACCATTGTCTTCCTGAGGCCAATACATCATGAGTATGTTGAGAGGGTCAGGGAGTCTGCTTCACGACAGACACAATTGAAATGTTGAAGGCTTGTTAGGAAACTTCTTGGGTCGCTAGTACAGCCCTCTCTTCTGGGCCAGAAGTGACTATAAATATCTGTGTCTGACACACACAAGCCGTGTTAGAATGGCAGCTGTAAACAGGGACATAAAATTTGATTTCAAGTGTTCTGTTCTGGGAGGTCTGCTGGAATCCCTCTGAACCCACCCTACAGAAGGGTCACTTCAAATTTGAGACACTCTTAGTATGAGGGAGAAAAGAACTTGCGGGGGTTGATTTGGTTTTTGTCTTTGAAAATGAACGCCACAGTTTTTGGTGTTGAATATTTGCTTGCAGCTGTTGTAAAGGAAGGGAAACTGAGGCACGTTGTGAATTAAGGGTACAGGTGGCTGTCATCTCTCAAGCTAAGCATCCATTAGAAGTCTATGGTGAAGGCATAGCTCTGATCCCTGAATGCTCAACAGCATAATGGATTGGGAAAGCAAAGAAATAACTATGGTAGTAAAAGGATTCGATGGAGAAGGGTTAGTGTACGGGTAAAAGAAGGGAGAAACTGGATTGATGTAGAAGTATCTGTTTATTGATATAAGGGCCAATTCACACTTTGGTCCTGTGTATCAGTTCAGAGCTGACTGTCAACTCAATGCAAGTATCTGTCAACAGTGGAGCTCTCATTGTTTCACCACATTGAACTACAGCTAGGACTGCTATTAGCAGCCTGTGCTGGCTTCTGGAAAGGATCCATTCGGGTCTCCATTATCACTTACATTTATGGAATTGACTTACAAGAAATATTTATCACAGAAGATTCAGGTTGTCGTATTCTCATTAAAAAAAGTCTTAATACATAGCACAATTATTAGCATTTGCAGAGTGAAAGAGTTACGAAATTCCATGTATTTTTTAAGAGAGGCTTCCTTGGCATCATTTTGGAGCTACACTTTCCATGTTTGCAGAGAACTTAAGTTTTAGAAAGTGATTTCATAATTCCCAAGGAGAACAACAACATCACGCTTCTGTCCAAGGGAAAACAGATCAAAGGAGTTTTGTTTAGAGAGCAGTCACATTTCCTCACATCACTTCCAGTTGTTGCAGGGCTGTTGTTGCCACATCATCACTCCTAGATGTGCATCAGGATTGGAATGTCATTAAACTTCGTGTTGTGGCTTGCAAAAATGCGTTCTGCTTTCTGCTCTGTTTGAAGGGAAGGAGGGAATTTTTCTGGAACCATTAAAAATATACTCAAAATGATATGAAGGGCTTTTCAAAATGAAATGTTTATACTGAAGTGAAAAGCTGAGTGGCTTCTTTCTGTCTGTCTTAGGTGTCAGAAGCTCCACATTTCCCTGAAATAGGGCAGATCTTACTGCTGTGTGAAATCTATCCTACCTAAGTGATGTACAAACGCTTTCTTCTGCAGAGGTGTTAGAGAAACCCTGAAGGAAATGCTGACTGTGTAGCCTTCCTCTTCTGCTCCAGCTCCAGGTCATTAGTCACAGGAGTGGTATGCAGTTTGCAGGGGGAGTTGGACTGGCTGCATCTGCGTAACCACAGTCTTTGGCCTGCCTGTGGCTTTTCTGTCTTGAGCACATACTGGCAGCTTGTGCCAGCCAATTCTGGAGCCAGCTTGAAGTCCCAGCTATAAGATGTGGAGTCTTCTTCAATTGGTGTGAAGCTGTGCTGGACTCTAGTGGTAGGAAGGCTTTGGATCAGGTTTTGCCCTGTGCAATTTGCTCCAAAGACCAAATGAGTTGAGTAAGAAACACTGCCAAGGCTGCAGGCCTGCCTTACGTGCTCGCTCCATAGGAATTTCACAGCAGCAGCAGTGCTGGCTTTGGCTGCTTTCTTCACAAAACCCCCACACTTTACAGGGCTGTATCTCTGGTTACGGAGGGATTCTGGCTCGTAGGTGAGCTAGAGAGTCGCCTGTCTGTAGAGGGGCTGGAGACTGCTGGTGCTCCACTGGGTGCAACTAAACAACCTAAGCAAAACCAATATTTATCCTGTAAAGCCTGTGAGGAGGTTTAATGGAAGTTGCAAGGAACGTTCAGATTATGTGAAACAGGATAACCCTTGAGGTCATGCATTGGCCTGGGTTTTGCTATGAGTGCAGTAAAAGCATGGTTTTTGAAATGAAAAAGTGATGATTTCTACATTTATCATTAATGGAAAAATTGGTTCAAAACTGGACAACAGTATGTTTTGTTTGCTGCTCGTTTCACTAAACCTTAGACTATTTTGGGAGGCCAATAAAGATTCACTGACGTCAAAATGGAATATTAAAGGCAGATGTTTCTGGTTAGCTTATTTATCCTAACCAGTCTTCCTGATTTTTCTTTTTTTTTGGGAGATAAGTCTAGACTCGACAGAGCACATTTCCAGAGTGGGCTTTTTAGCTGATTAGTTGTTTATTCAAGTTTCTGGAATAAGATGATCCGTTTTATTTCCTCTACCTAGTGTCATTATTAATTAAATAAGTATGTTGTATTTCATAAGCCAACAATATTAATGTGTTTGATCCAGAAAAAAGTCTCTTTCACAGCAACAATTATCAGTAACATTATTAGATTGCAGATGCAATGTGCCACCAGTATGAAAAATCAAACATCTGGAGAAGACGGCTGTTCAGGCAAGTGATACAAACAAGCTTTAAGATTTAGATAAAGCCTCAAGATTAATATGAATTAAGAACTTTGTCTCTGTGAACTATTTTTGGTTCATTCCCTGCCATAACCCCAAATGTATTGTACACAGATTAGTTTCTCAGAGGAAGCAAACTCAGGGTTGGAAGTAACAGCAATGTTGCTTCAGGTGAGGGTGAGGAAAGTTGTGGAGCAGCATGACACGACACTGCTCTTCCACAGGACCCAGGCTCTGCGGCAGCCAGTGCTGACAGAAGAAATATTGCTTCATTAGCTCTCATGGTAAATATGCTCTGGATTGGGAGAGCAATAAATATAAATATAGACATTGGTTGCTGGAACCAGTCTGGTCCACTTGCAGAAGTAAAAGCGCTCAAGGCTGCTTCCAGTTATGCCATCTTTTTTTAGGCAGCTGGTATGGCCCTGTCTACATTTCTTTTCCACCAGAATATGGATGTTGCCCCCAACAGAGGTTGCAAGAGATTAAGGCAGCAGACAGAGGGATGACAGGCTGCATACTTCCCCTTGCTTGAGGAGATGAGGATCAGCTGTTGCAGACTTAAATCTGTACCACTGCCTCTGCTGTCCTGCTATACAGCCCTTCCCTCTGCTGAGAGACCACCTTAGGGCCCCAGGACAGCCATGGTCCCCAGGCAGTGGGCAGAGCTGTTGCTTCGTCAGAGGGGGATGGTAGGGGAAAGAACTGGAGGATGGAAAGAAAGCGCAAAAGGGATAGACATGTCCTCCCTGTGCTCACGCTCCAGACAGCCTGAAACACCTCAGACTCTTCATGGTCTTCTTCCCCATCCTTTCCTCCTCAGTGCCTTTCCTTACCTACATCGCCAGCCCCTCCACCTACTTCAGATCTCACTGGCCTTTCCAAGACTTCCTTACCCCTTTCACCTTCCCCAGGAAGACCACGGCATCAGCCAGACTTTGTGATCTCTTCCCTCAAGCCCCTTTATACCCACCTCCCACCCCAGAATTTGGCATGAACTTTGCCTGTATTGCTCAGCAGCCTTGGCATTGCTCCTCTTCTCCAAAGCCCATTGCCTACACTCAGCCTGACTTCACTCACAACCTTCTAGCACTTCCCATTTCTCAGCTGCTCCTGCCCATCTTCATCTCCTTCAATTCCTGCTGGCTCTTTACTGTCTCTTCTTCTTGCTCCTGCTGTCTTCAGACTTGATCTGTGACCATCACAAAATTAAACTTAGCTAATATTTCTGGGAAGCCTTTAATTAGATCTGGGAATAGAAACAACAGTGTCAACCTCAGGCTAGCAACGCATCCTTCTGCACTTGGCTCTAGCGCTGCTCGTCTTGCCAGTGTGCTACAAGAGCACCCCGGATTTGGCTGAGGATGTGGCTTGGTCACGGGGCTTTTGACCTTTCTTCCTGCCTAGCTTAATGCTATTTTTAAAACTCAGCCAGGATTTTCTCCCTTGACAGCTGGATTTGGCTCAGTATTTCCGTATGATTCCATAACATCTTTTTACAGTCTGATCGTATTACTTATTTTCATTTTTAGCCTAGGGCTTCATTTGAGGGCACTGAAGGAGTCATTGTAATAACTAACATTCCACCAGATGTGTAGCACAATAGCCAGTGGCTTCAGACAAATCTGTTTATGGTTTTTCTGTAATAAACAATAAACCTTCAGTTTATGTGAAGACACATTAATGCAACTTTCCACGTGTAATTTGGCTTATAGGAATCCAGAAAATAATGCCTAAGTAGGTTACCATGAGCCTTACTGGACGTTTAAGGGAATATATTTACTAAAATCTGCTTTGGTCATGAGAATTTGCTTGACTTTAAACAAGGAATTGAAACCATACTGCACCGGACCCTGCCAGCCTTGTGCTGTTGGACTGTGCCATACTCTAACTGAAATCAAGAGGTCACTTCTGGAGTCTGTGACCATTTTATCTGAATTTGGGTGCCAGAACTGGGCACATTCTTACAAAGAATTATTTGATTCTGTGGAATGTAAGCAGTTGTGTCTAGACATGACCTATGTAATTCAGGTGATGCTGTGTTCTCACAGGATTTACTAATTGCTTTCCTACAAGCTCTTTGTATGGGGACCCTGCTATCCCATGAGCAAACTGGGAATCAGGCTGTGGCTCTCAATCACGAGTGTTGTCCAATTTTCTCTACTTCAAGTGTGCATCTGCTGATTTAGGAGTAATACACACTCATCACCTTCCCATCCATTGGTGCATTTTACTCCTTAAGTACTAGGAAACTCACCTCTCAAAACCTGCTACTTTACAGCCCTAGAGATCCTCTGCTTCTTAGTTGTATTGCTCACTCCACACAGTGCTCAGGTTGGACAGTGCCCATTTGGCATGCCCTTCAAGCCACTGTTGCTGAAATCTTTTTTTCTCTGAACGTAAGGGGGAGAAAGGGGTGAAAACAAGGACCTCAAAGACCACTTTTCCCTGTCTATTTTATATGACAGTAAGAAACCACTGTATCACTGCAGTGTGGTCCTGTGGTCCTGCATCACCTGAGTGAAAACAGTGGGGATTTTAGACCTCTAGAACTGAGACGTGTTGAGAAGGGTAGTGTTATGAGTTACAGAAACCTGATGGAATGTGTTTGTAAGGTAGATGACTTTAAAGATCAACTGGAGTGCTAATATTAAATGGCAAATATACTTTTTCTAGTGTCCCTGACTATTCACTATCATTAATCCCATCTAAATAGCCCGACTAAGTGTATATTCCAACTTCAGAAATAAATGCTTTAAAATGCATAATGTAAGAGCAATGTTAAAAGTTTACACGTGATCCATGCTTCGCTGTTCTCTGGGGATGTGTGTGGAGTTAATGTTCATGTGAGAAAATGGCAGGTGGATTTAGGGCTAAGTTCCTGCTAAAATACTGTGCAAACACTAAGAAAGAACCTGAAGGACGAAATCCTATTTATCACCCTTAATATCTTTTGATAGTCTAAGTCTTCCTGAATTAAAGAGGTCTTCCCAACCCGGTAGAGTTCATTTGTGTGGAGCCAGGCTCTATCTTTAACCAGCAACTGGTCTGAATACATCACAGCCCATTTTCTTCCTTCCTGTTATGCTATTAGCTAACTATTGAGTTTTTAGCTTCATGATGTAGCAAACACAGACTGTACATATAGAGTCGTATTAGTTTGAGGTTTATCTTTAACTAGTGTATTATCTGTAGATGAGAAAACATTGATGATGTTATGCTCTATATGAATGCTTTGATACTTTATTGGAGTCTTTAATTTCACCTTTTCTATTTCTCAGAACAAAGAGATTACTTTTAATTATACAGCAGGAAGGATTGTGGTTCTGTATGCAGAAGCAGTATGGGTAGTGTGCACCTGAGTTGTTGTAGTAGGGCTGTATATACTTCACTCCTGCACCTGTATCATTTTAACTTCTCTTGATCCTCCAGTCAAAGAGGCTGGCCCTGCTCAAGCAGTACCTTCCTTTCCTTTCCAGTATTACTTCAATCTTGTAGTTCTTTATCTTCATATTAGAAATGCCAGAATCTGCAAACAGTCTACTGTTAACTGGATCAGCAAAGAAGTTTTGATTGCAGTAAAGCTTGGGCAAAATATGTACCATGAAATTATGGAATGATCCAAATAAGTGGGAATTTTGCCATTGGCTCCAGCAGAGAAAAGATTTTATGCTTGTGCAAGTTTGAAATCTGAAAAGCTGAATGAAGTGAAAATACCATGAAAGATACTGGGAGAAAAAAAAAAACCAACAACAAACCAAACCAAACCAGCACAAACCACTTAAAAAGGACTAATTTTCTTTGAAGGTCATTTCTTGATAGCTAAACTGGGCCTTGGATGACCGTCAGGGTCTCCAAGTAAGTTGAAGTTGGGCTTGATGGTACAAGAGTCTTCCAGCAAACATAAAAGTGCTTGGAGAGCCGAACATGGACATTTCCACTTCTTCATCTGTTGATCATTCATGATTTCAGTGAACCCCATTTTCTTACATTGAGCTCTTCTAAAAGGACCAAATGTCAAAGGTAAGTGCCTGTGAAAAAATAATGTAAATGTACAGTTGCTCCACTGAAATCCAATACATTCCTTCACATTTCTGGTGATTTCCTTGAGAGCAGAATTTGGTTTTACTTTCTAATCCATCATGTCAAATTCTTTGGCACTCACACATAAATAATCACTCCCAGGCAGTTGTTGAAGTGGGCACTGCACGAAATACTTGTTTATCCAATACTTCCACAGAGCCTTCTATTCAGCTGTAAATTATTAGGGAAGAAGAACGGATGTGATTAGCTATGATAGCCGTTCCTGCTCAGTTGCTGCTGTTACTTCAGTCTTGCTCACCCTTCAAAATCTAAAGGCCCTTCAGCTTCTTGGCTGCTTTGTACAGCTTGTCCTCGTGGTTTTTCATCCATTTCTTTTACTGCTGGTAGTTCAGATTAGGAAACTGTATGTTGTTTTTCAGTTATCTGCAGAATGCTTCATTGGCCTTGAAACACCTTAGAAAAGCTCTTCCAGTTTGCATCCACCCATCTAGCCCATAGTCTCCCAGGTTCTTTAGTGCGGGAGCTGAGGCTGAACCCAGGGAAGACCTGCTGCAATGCTTGAATCCATTAAATCAGTTATGTTTGGGCTGTGTTCCCAGCCTGGGCCTTCTCTCAGGCTCAGCTTTTCAGGTAGAGCTGCTCAACAGGAGCTGCAGACTGGATGATGCTTAAGCGTGAGGAGACCTCTCTCTTGTCTGACAGTCTTATTTCAGGAAGGGACCATGTGTGGATAACCCAGCGTACATTCAGAAGCTACTCTGGTTGCTTTGATTCCTTCTGTGCAAACTGATATTGGTGTAGGCTGTTTGATAAACCTTAGTCAGAAAGTGGTTGTTTCACCTGACTGAATCGAAACTGGGAGAGATTTTCCAATTCCCTCTTCCACCCTCAATTATGCAACATGAATGAGAAATTTAGGGGGTCTGTTTTCTGGATAACTTAACCATCTTCTTCCCTCTGTGCCTTCCCTTTTCAATGTGATAAATCTCTCAGATTTATAATGAAAATTATTTGGTCTGTTCGGGTGAGTGCTTCTTATCTCCAAATTTGCCTACTTGATGATTCCTTAAAATCTGCTATATTCTCTCTGCTTTCTCAATTCCCATCAGTTCTGCATATTCCTATTTCCACTGTAGAGTTTATCACCATCCACCTTGTCCCAGCTCTGCTCATTCTGGGATGGCCTTGGTCTACAGGAGTAGGAAAAACTTGTGTCTCTTCACATGCCAGCAAAGGGATATACAGCTGCTGCCCAGTTTCCTTCTGAGTCTTTCAAACCAGGATGGAGAAAAGAGGGAAACAGGGTGTTGAGGATAGCGGGGGAGTCCAGAGGAGCTACTCCTTGTGCTTGAAAGCTGATCTTATTTATCTGCTGATCTTTTCAATTTCTGTTCTCCCTCCTTCCTTCCAGGCTGGTATTAGGTTACTGATGGGAGCGAAGAGGCATTGCCTGCTTTTGGGAGCATTGCAATTGCTTGGATCCTGGGAAGCAGACTCGAGGATAAACAGCTTGTCAGAAAGGTTGGCTGAAGTTTCCCTTAACTTGGCTAAAGTTGGAGGTTCTCATGTGATGGGGAGAACAGATTCTGCCCCTCGCCAAAACCCATCACTTGCCAAAAATCCATGAGACTTGGCAGCCTGGACACAAGCGTTAAAAGCATGAAGGCTGGTACTGTGTTGCACACGTGTTGAGTCTGTATGGTCCCTTCTGGCTCTGAAATCCGGAAGTTGCTGGGTGGTTGCAAGGACATAGCCTTGTTTGTGAGTATGGCTGGTGCTCACGTGTTCTGTCGGCTTAGAGCCAGCAGAGCATGAGGAGCAAAACTGGGGCAGAAATGTCCCCAGATCCTTCCAGACCTCTGAGGTTTTAACACTGCCATTAGCTGTAACTTTAAAATATCTTCCATAATTAACTCTCTAGCATTCTCATATAGATACCCTATCCCTGAATCTGTAGTTTTATCAGTATTTCAGACCAGCTGGCCTGCTCTCCACTGTACATTCTGTTCCAGTTGTGAATTTAACCGAAAGCCGTGAAGCCGTGCTGGATCAGGGGGGCTCCATTTCACAGGAGTTTCCCATGACTTCCAATCACTTTCTGTTCCAAAACGAGGATGTAAGACAGTTTTGAATTCTTGTGGCATGAGCTTTTTTGGGGAAAAATTATTTTAAAACAACAGAAACTTTTCGGTTTAATATAATTTTGGTCTGAAATTGATTTTTCTGTTTCATATTGTGTAATGTAAGATTAAAAGGATTGAAAAAACCTCATTTCAAAACAGAGAAGTTCCACTCGAAGGAAGACAGAACATTCAGTCTCAACCTAAGCCTCGTTCCAGCATTTTTCAAAACACAACATCACTGAAACTGACAGATTTCTGCAAACATTTTGCATTCAAGGAAACCAAATTTCCTCCTGGAAGAATGTCCTGCTGGTAAACTCACAATCTCCATCTCACATTACTTGGCAGGCTTCACATTAGACACTGCTTGTTTCCCTGGCCTTATTTGATACTTTTCTTGGAAGTATTGCCAATTTTTCAACCCAAATGCGGAGAACCGTAGCATGTGATGAAATTCACATCAATACTGCTCAATAAAAACCTCCTGAACGCAGTTTGTCTGTGGCAAGTCACAGCTGAGAGATTGGAGCTCTGTATTCAGGCAGTTGAAGGCAGGAGTCTGTGTCATGCTCCACAACACCCCCAAGGTGTGTGTTTTATGGCTCCACTGTATTTTGAGTACTGCTCATTGTGCAAGTAATTCTTCCAAACCCATCCTTGCGAGGAAGCTTGTAGGATATTTAGAATAACATTAAACTCTGGAGAGCCCTTAGAAGATATTGCAGTAATATGGATACTTCAGCTCAGAGAGTTGGTAAACCAGTGACTAGATTTAGTCACCCTGTAACAGCAGCAGCCCCAGTGCTCTTGGGATGTAATCTCTTGGTTGTTCTCTTCACCTGTGGTTTTTCCCCATCATTAAGCTTTTTTTTGTCTTAAATAACAATTCACCTTTAGCCTTCACAGTAAGCCACCCATCATAAACTAAAGTTGGTCCCCGTCACTGCAATGAAGACTCTGCAAAGATGCCTGTGTTTGAGTGAGAAAGCCTTCTTCCTCCTTCGTAGCAAGCTGGAGATGTGAAACGAGCAGTGGTGAATGGGGAAGTCTGCATTTCCCTGGTCTAGGGTAAATCCAGTGTGCACGTGTGGACTTCAGCCTGCAGGAGAAATCATCCTGCTCATGTGATGATCTCAGCACAGTGTCTCTTTCTAGATGTGCATTCCCCACAGTCACCTCTGCCCTGGCTCCTGCAGCCACTCTCTCATCACAAGGAGAGGCCTTCTTTGACTCTGGTGGTCTCTGCATATCCCTTCAAAATTCAAATCAGCTGGCACTCCTCAAGCATGCCGTTAACACACACAAGCTATGAAAGATTAAAGGGAACTCACGTTCCTCCTCTCCACATGAAAAGGGTTTGTAAATGCTTTCAGTGCTTTTTTTTTATACTCATGGTAAGGAAATAAAGCTGAGTCAAACAGTTTTCCAAGATCTAAGAATCAGGGTTATTTTGTACCCTGCCTTGGGTAACATAGCTAATAACTCTGATTTCACAATACACTGTGTTAGGAGAGAGCCACAGAGAGCTGTCGTCAGAGAAGTGCAAAGAAATACAGAGGACTTCAAGAGACACCTTGGAGCAGAGCTGTGAGCTTCTCAGCTGCTTCTTAGCAGCACTGGGAGTGAAATTCTGCTGTGAGTGTTAATGTCATCACCTCCACAGACTTCGCATATTGTAAAGTGACACTTCCTGGAGCACTGGGTGTAGTTGTCTGCCTCCATTTGGGCTTTCAGATGTTTGCTTTCTGTTTTTTTCTTCAGCTTTGAAGTCACATTTTTGATAGCTGATATATTTTGGAGGCCTTTGTGTGAGTGAGACCAAGCCAGAACAGACCTTGCAAGGCCTCTCTAAACTGCTAGATATAAAATATAACATCCAGTATGCCTGTGTGAACAAAGGCTGTATCCAAGCCCTGAGACGTTTCAGATGGGCATGTCCACCTCTGTGCCAGTTGTTGAATGCCCTTTGGATCTGCAGCTCTGTCCACATTAGCAAGTGCTCCCCTGCAAATTAGCGTGCTGGGATGTGCTGAGCCATCAGCTGCAAACACAGCATCAGGAGTCATAAAAATCAAGAGCAGCTTTGAGGCATGTCAGCAGGTTGTGTACATGCATTGTGCTATTGCTCATGGGCCATGGTACCCACAGGGAATTGTGGCTGAAGGTCCACTGCCGTAAATCCTCTCCTACAGGCACAGCCTAGGTGTGAACGTGCTCCTCAAACCCCTCTTCAGCTCCAAACTGGAGCTAACATCTGAACTTCAAAGCTAAACACAGTGTGCCTTGTTTAAAGAAAACTTCTCAAGTTAATTGTGAAGCAAAATTAATCCCCTCCCTGTGTCTTTTTGTGGGTTGAAACCAAAGGCTCCTGCAGCAGAATGGCTGAAGTCTGTGATCCTGTCTTAGAAAAGTAAGGTTTTTTTTAGACTAAACAAAAAAAGAAGCAAAAGAGGAAATGTAAGATGATTAAACAGGATTCTGCTGGTTTTCCCCCAGTGTTCAACATTTGCTGTTTCTGTTAGGTCATCAGCCACCATGAAACCAACATTTAACTTACAGACTGATTGCAGCAGCTGCCTGAAGCCCTGCTCATAACCTCAGAAACCAAACTAGAAAAAAACCATCCAGATGAACTTGGTTTAATTTGCTCAGTATATTTATAATGGAACATGGTATTGCAGATGGGCATTGAAGTTCAAGATTTCATCTGCATTAGATAAGGGAAGAAAGTGCTACTTTACACAACAGAAACTATTCTGGGTTTAATTCAATAAATTGTAATCACGTGCAGTATACTGTGTTCACAACAAATGTCCCACATATCCTGGAGAGAAAAACCTAAAAGGCTCCACGTCTCCTAGCTTTGGAGTTGTTAATCTTTTTGAATTCATTTGGTTTCACTTAGTGCAGCACTTGCTGTATTTAGAGCATGGCAGTTGGTTCAGTGAGCATCACTCTGTTGGGTCACAGCAAACAGTGTTTGCCTAGTTTTAAGAAAAATCCCATCTATCCCTGGAATACAGGTTCTGCCCAATGAGGAAGGAAAAAAAGCCCTCATCTTCTAGCTTGTGTTGGTGCAAGTCTGCTAGGTCTTAGTACATATGTCTGCAGATGGATCATTTTGCTATTGTAGTTTCTGAGCGCCTCTGTGTTAACAAAACCACACTGAAACACAACTGAAACACTGAAGCAGGCAATGGTGGGGGACTGAGGTGGAGGGGGGTGTTGCAGGAGGCATGTACATGACCCACTGAGGATTTAAATCCTGGCCTGAACTGCTGCTGATGGGCTGCTGGACTGTTTAGTTTCTTCCTGTGGCTCAGCAAAATCAGGTGGTGATCTGTTGTTACTCATCTTGGAAGGGGAATGGAGCTGGAGGAGATGGATGGGAACTTTCTCTGTATTATTCCAGGAGAGTGAAAATATACAGGCTCTTTTCCTGTGTGCTGGCTGTTGGACAGGAGCCACCAAAAAGTCTTAGCAAGTCCCTAAATTGTGTCCCTGTCTTACTGATGCTTTCCAGGAGACCCATCTAGTGAGATTATCCTTTGCTACACATCCCTGCAACTCATGCAGGAGGGTTATGCAGGGGGAAGACCACTCTGTGGGCAGAGAAATGCTGGGCTTTAGTAGCTGTGCTCCAGTTTGCAGAGCCAGCAGGGTCCTGGCAGCCTGAGCTCCCCATCGCACAGATCCCAGTGCTTCACTGAGGCTGAAGAGGAGCTGATGTGGGTGCAGTCTGGGTGGGGAGAGAGCATGAATCAGAGCGCATGGGAAGAGATCCCCCAAGCTCTGCTACTGAGGCTCAGCATCCAGCATCTACTGCTGAGACTTGCTGCGTACTGCACACCCTTGAGTAGCTACAAAGAGGTATAAGAGCTGTCTTGGAAATCTCCTCCAAAGTCTCTTCCTGCCCTGGCTCTGTTACAGACTGAGGTCAGTGCTGGGCTGCTGGACTCTCTGGCTCTTTCCATAAAGTGGAGGTTTCTGTAATTAAGATGATTCCAAGAATTTCTGTTTGCCTCATGTGCTTTTCATTGTTTGTTGATTATTTTCCTGCATGAAACTGCGAAGCTGCTCGTGGCAGGAAACGTTTGCATGAACAAATATTTTGCTAGTTGTGCTCCGATCTGGAAATCACCCAGCAGGGACATTGTTTTTAGGTGCTCTCACTCTCCCTTTTTAAAAACTATAGCAGAGCTCCGTTACCCAGCATGGGGTACCCGTCACTGGCATTTCAGTGTGAAATCTGTAATGATAACTGAGTAGCAGTTGGCTTTCTATTGAAAGTCATTGAAACATCCCACCTGTCACAGCAAATTTACACATTCATATGCTAAAAAGCTCTGAATCAGCTGGTGTTATGTTTCCTTTCTGAGCCAGATTGTTTGCCTCTTACTCTCACTGAGCAGCAGATACGTCCTTCAGTATTTCCACTAGGGTAAATCCGAGCGGGCGAGCGAGCACTTGCAAGCTGGTCCTCGGTGATTTGGTCTTTCAAATGTGACATGAGGCAGAAGTTCACCACCTGGACATGATGTGCTATGGTAGAAGGGTCTAGCTAGTGCTTCTCTGCATACCCTGGGTCCAGTGTTGATTTGGGGACTGACTGAGCCAGATGGTGAGGTCTCTGTGCTCATACAGCTCAGGTTTTCAAGAGTTCCTAGGCAGTGCTCCACTTCCAGTTGCAAAGCTTGATTGTCTTAGAAACATGCATCTAATGTTCAGATGGTGTTCCTGAGTCTGGCAGGTTACGACATTGCGCCCTTAACACCGTGCAAAAGCACCTGCCTCAGCTCCTTGTGCATCCTGAAGCGGTTTGGGCAGCTTGATGGTTGTGGCCATAATAATGCATTTTCCCCCTATGCAGGGCTGATTACCTGTGGTGAGGCACCTTTCAGTGCAGCCGCAGGCTGCCCAGGCTGGAGCTGGCCTCTGGCTAGGCTGCGGTATGAGGAGAGGGCATCCATGTCTGTCTGCACCCTGCAGTGTAGTCAAAACTTATTTGAGCTGGGTCTGAGCCTCTAGGGCTTTGGAAGGCTGCAGTGCTTCTACTGTGACTGAACTTCTTCAGAACTTCGAGCCCAGCAGCCTTTCCCTTGGCATTTGCAGGGTCAGATGCTGTCTAACACTAAGGACGCTGCTGCCACTCACATCATCATGGTGATGTGACCGAAGGCTGAAGTGACTCTGTTGAGCACAGGACATTGTTGTCCTGTAATTCATCCGCTTTACTCCGAAAAACCTCAGCCCAGAGAAGCAGAGAAACCAGTGTCTGTGACTGCCTGTGGCCTGAGGGTCCCCTTCTCCCCAGTGCTGTGTGAGTGATTTAGGCCGTTTTAACAAAACAGCTAATTCAGTATTAAGGATTTTGGCTATAGCCACCTGATGGAGGACGGGCTCACGACATGAATGAGGACTAATTAGGCGGTGGATGTGTAATTTGTCATTATTAAAGCTGCATTTGTGCTGGCAGCTGCTGTTTGGAGGCTCGGCTGAGGCTGAAGGCGATGGTGGATCCAACAGTGCCACCTTCTGATAACGCAGCAGAAAGGTACGTGTAGGTTCGCCTCTTGCCGTGACAGGCCCTGCAGATCGAAGGTGGGACACGCAAGCGGGGCTTTACGGGAGCTGCTCTGCCTGCTCTCGTGGGACCGCGTGTTCCTGCAGTTCCCCAGGTCAGGGTTACCTCTCTTAAGTCCTGTGTCCTGCAGCATGTCAGCCTGCACAGGCGTTTGGTGCCAACTTGTGAGGAAAAATGTCAGTTTTAAGCCGTTGGGCGATAGGAATAGACATACCTTTCCAATGTTTCTGTTGAAGAACTGTATCAGGAGATAACTGCTGATACACAAAACCTAGTTCCACATATAAATTAGTTTAGCTTGCATTGGAAAGCCACTGGATAATGCAAAACAATTATAATGGAAATTTGAAATAGTTTTAAGTGGGAATTTTTCATCAGTTTACATGGACTGTTGAGATAAATTGGTCTGTTGATCCAAGACACACTGGGCAGTGGCTGATATTTCTTTGGGCTGAATTTTAGCATCAGATAAATAATACCAACTGAGAAAAGTTTGGGCCTTAATAGATAATACATAGATAATAGATAATACAATGCTGGAAAGCATTCTTGTTGCATCCTAAGTGATGTAGGTTGATGAACTGAAGAGAGGTTGAATGTACTGTAAGTGCTGATAGAGCCTCAAAGATGTCCTCTGAGGAACTGTGAGAGTTTGGAATAAGGAGCTTCTGATGTGATGCTGGCCTGAGAAATGCTGACATGATAAATGTTAACGTGCATTGGCTTCCATATGTGTGAGGCCTTTGAAGAGGTCTGTACATATGTGCTTTTGCACATGGATCTGCTAATCTAAAGATCCCTGTGCAACCATTAGCACTTGAGAGTGTGTGTAAAGTTATGGCATTCCCCAACGGATTTGGGTTCTATACATTTAAAATACTGGCAGGCTGGGACAAATAATATCCAGCTTCCATGTGTTTCCTAGTATACAAAAAAGAAAATAAGCATGTTTTCTTTACACCCACATATGAAAATTCGAGCCACTAAAACATCTCTTTTCCATTCGAAGATCAGCAATTCATTTGATACCTTAACATCAGGCTTCTGGGATGAGCAGTTCTAGCATGGCGTTAGCTAATCCTTAAGTCTATAAGCAAGCTGCGAACAGTAAGTGAAACAGGGAAGAGGATGGAGTGGTATCTTTGTGTTGCACAGCTATCTTTCCGGACTTCTTGCGGTGACTCAAAGGATGATGCTCCCTTTCTTCCTGAGGAAGAGTCCTCTTCCATTCAGACCTCTCTTCAGTTCCTCCCCTAACCTTCCCACTCTGTGTCACCTTCAGACCTTGTCTGATTGCACAATGAATTGCTTCAGTCTTGTCCACTGTTTTTGATGTGTAGCAAAGGTCCTTCCATGCTGTCTGCAGATGGGGAAGAAGAGAAGAAGTGATAGCAGGATTCTTCCTTTTCAGACAAAATAAGATATTTATCAATTTATAAACCAGAAATGAAACAGAACCTTCATCAGGTTTCTTTCATATTGCATTCTGTTTACCTTTCCCTCTGGTACCTGCACCACTCTCTGCCTTGTCTTTCTATTGACATCCATTTGCCAAGGTCCCTTTCTCTGTCATATCACCTACAAACATCTTGGCTTTGCTTACATGGTGCTACGGAGACCTGTTGTAGCCTGTCCAGTTGGTCCTGTCTCTGTGCTTGCCGAAAGGCTGATTCCCAAATGCATATGGCCCATGGTGCCCATCTCCATCCCACGTTGATTAGATTCACAGTTGCATTTTCCTCATGGGAGGAACTTTTCTTGCACATTCACAAAGCGCGTATGTTCCTTCAAAACTTCCATAAAACTCCCTTTGGTGGTTTGATACTCACCAAAAATCTGAAGATTACAGCTTGGCTGGATGATCATGGTTACCTTGAATGCCCCACTGGCTCGCTTGTATCCCTGGATTGTCTTTCATCTTGTTTTAATTGCAAATTGCTTCAGGGTGCGTTTTGTCTCCATTATCTTTGTACAGTCAGTCAAAGCACTTGACCAGAGCTCACAGGTCCTGTGGTATTAGGACTAATAAGAACATTCTGGTGGTCTGACAATATTTAAAAGGGTCTCTTTGGATGCAAAACATCGCTAAAATTATTTTCAGATCAGCAGGATTTTGCCTCTTATGTTTGCTTTTATATCATTACATTCTTTTGAAATATTTACTGTGTTTTGGAGTGATTAAACAAAAAGATTTTGTTTGAGGCTGTTTTTCTCTTTGGAGCATTGTGTTATTAAAGCTGCTTGTATGAGGCCAGACATTGCTATTGGGGAAGGCAGTGCAGAGCTCAGTTAGCCAGCAGAGCCATTACACATGGCATCTCCACCCTGAAGTGCTCTAAGGTGAACACGAAGCTGAGTAGCCAACTCTTGGGTGTGTGCTTTAAAAGATGGTTCATCCTTGTAGTTTAAAAAGGGCTCAGCTACATTTTTTGCCAGTCTGGAAAAGAAGGCTGCAATGACTTCCCATAACTATAGCCTTCAAAGTTTATGTAACATGAAATAGTGTTAGCAAAGCCAATGAGATGTCAACACTGTAATCTTGTTAGGGTTTAAATTTTCATATTTTCTGTTATTCTGATGCTTGAAAATAGGCACTTAATGACTCTGTGGGAGTGTTAGGAAGACTCTGGGGCTGGGAGGGTGAAATGTTTATCCTAAGCTGAATTGCCCAAGCGCAAGGAAGTACTCTGGTCTCTACCCACTAGGCAGTGATCTTAGAAAGACTGTCTGTCCGCAACTGGAGAGGTCAATTGCTTTTGGCTATTGAGATTCAGTCTCAATACAAGGGAACTGGTCAGAGAGAGAGCTGGTGTGTGTGCGTCTCTCATGGCATCAGTGCTGTGAAAAGCTCTTAGGAAGTTATATGTCTCTGAGTATGTTTATCTGAGTCAGATATACACAATCCTTATGAATACTTACTCCATACTTGTGCAACACTCACATTTTTAGCTGAAGCAAAACATTTGTTCTTTTCACACAGAATTTTCAAGGCCTGCAGTGAAGATGCAGATTGCTGTTATCTGTTTTGCTAAACAAGACATGTCTGCTACAGAGTAAGATGCAGTTAGAAAGTGAGTACACCCTAATTGCTGCGCCAGCAGTTTTAACCAGCCATCCGCCAAGGGCTGCCCTCCAGCTTCTCCATGGATTTGAAATTCAAATCACTTGGATGGCCTTTACTGCCATTATTCATCCCAAAACCTCAAAACCCCCAATCCGCATCTATCCATCTTTGAAATGATGAAGGGTGTATTGGTCTGGGAAGGGGAAAGAAATACCCTGAAATAGCCCTGAAGGGAGTCATTACGTGTAACGGGTAGAGCCAGGATATTTGCTGCTTGCTCTCTGTCCAGCCCACTTCCCATGGAGGGCTCTGAGCATCAGTGACAGGCAATGGCAACATGTTTTTGAAATGAGTGGGTTTTGCTGCGTTGCCATTCCTGGGCCTAGTTACTGTGGCTCATCAGATGATCTGCTATGGAGGGGTATGGTTCTCCTAAAAAGATGTTTGTGTAGCTACAGCTGAACACACTTGCTGGCCTAAGCCAGATGCAGAAAGATATTTAAAAGCATGAGACTTATGCACTGAGATTGGGCCTAACTGTTGCTTTGGGTCTTTGAAAATTTGACCTGAGTTTGTAAGGCACTTGGGCATTATTGAAGACATTCCCTTGGAGATGTATGAATTCTATTTATGGCCAGCTTTGTATTTAATTATCAGA
Organism: Myiopsitta monachus; assembly: GCA_017639245.1. Lineage (NCBI taxonomy): Eukaryota > Metazoa > Chordata > Aves > Psittaciformes > Psittacidae > Myiopsitta > Myiopsitta monachus. The sequence continues at coordinate 15,651,813 of CM029929.1, read as the reverse complement.
TGGTGGTTGGAACATGTATTACCGTGACCTGGAAAAAGAAAATTGCATTAAGTAGTGATGGGGGCACTGGGGCTATTTTTCTTGCTGTATGCCAGAAGGTGTTTGAATAAATTGACAGCATGTTTTCTTATTGTTCTTCATCTTGATTTATGACCATCCTTGTACATTCCCCCATTGGAGAATCCAGTTACATTTTTTTTCCTCCAGAGCTGTACACGTAGAGCCAGCTTTCTATGAGTGGTCTCTAAATATATGTCAGCAGATTGAATCACTGTTTTTTTCCACTTGTGTGCAACAGATAAGACAAAGAGAGCTTACTCTGAAACACTTGATTTTGGAAAGAGAAGGGGAACAAATTTAGGACAAAGACCACCCAAAATATGTTCAAGTTCAAGATTCCAGGGAAAACAAATACAACAAAAATTATGTGCTTCTGATTAGTTACATGTATTAGCTGGTATTGTTCCTCTTTCCAGGCCGAATGATTTATTGTTTTCTCCCACACAATGTTAAATGTAAATTGGAGATGTGTAAAATTACATTTGACTGCAGAGCACAATATGTACGCAGTTGGTAAGCAAAGTTAGCCCCATATGTTCTATACATTAAGGGTACATAGTTACAGTGTTATGGCATGAAATGCCAGCTGTTAGGCCATGATATGAATGATTTGCAGATTGAGAGCTATCAAATGTATGAATCTGTGACAACTGCATAATGAACATATTGAAAAGATTGTGACATTAGTAGGCCAGCTGTAGGCTGCCCAGCTGCTCAGTTTTCCCTTTTGCTGCGTAATAAAAGTGAGTTATATTCCTGACTTCAGAAAGAATAGGGTCAGATCTGCAAAGTAAACTTTGGGGGGGAAGGGGTTGGAACCAAAATGCAGAGTGGGACCCCCAAGTCTTCTGCACACTCTCTTGCAAACCTGAACAACCCAGGCTTTTGCAGCTTCTCCTGCTCTTGGCTCAGGGTTGAAAGGGTGATCAATGCCAGTTCTTTTCCTTCCCACGCTGTGTGTGTTGGGAAGGGGAGAGAGGGCAGCTCGGAGAACAGCTTGGCCAAGATAAGCATTATGTTGCTTGGTTTGTGAATCCAGATTGGCCTTAGGATGTAGGGAAGTTTGCCTGTAAGAGTTAGGATGTAGCCTAGTTCATGAAAGGCTTCAGCCAGTTCCCACTGGAGTGAAAGTGGGGCTCTGCTGTGTGAAACAGACTTTCACACGCTACTTGAAGCCATTCAAACAGGAAGAGGGCGCACAGAAAAGTGAAATGAATTGCTCAATATGCAGCTGTCACATCATATGCTTTTAGTTTAACTTCATTTTTCTCTCATATTGTAACGCAAAACGCTGTGACTACGACTGAGGCAGTCATCTTGTACCACCTATTCTTCTCTTTGTTTAACACTGAACATTGGGATTTCCTGGTCTAGAGTATTGTGTGTGTGCATGCGTATGTACACATACACATGTATGTGTGTGTACATTTGTCAGTGGTAGCTGAACAAGTCCTGCTATTACAACAGTACTGCTCACCTGCATTTAAGCAGAACGTTTACTGATTGATGACAGTTTTCAAAACATTTCTCTTTCCCAGGTATTGGATTTATGCTGTATGTATTTATTTATTATATAATTTGTGCCTCTTCCAATTCATTCTGTCTCATGTTTTCCTTATCAGTGTCAGTTGTAGTCAATTACTTGTGTAAAAAGATTGAGAACCTAATTTATGGCATGATGACATACAGTAGATACACTGCTCCCATTAGAACCTGATGAAACCTGTCTATTTGTCTTCTCAGTGTGCCAAGTCAAGTCACAGAGGGTAGACCTTTGACGAAGAAAGCATGTGTTCTTACTTAGCTCCATTCCTAACTATCTCAACTTCTAGAAATAACTTCGGTTGGCCAATGAAAATAATTCTTTGATAGTGGTAGGAATTTAAGATAAAAAGCATCTGGGTAAGTTTTTTTAGACGAAAGGAAACAACTTTGAACTCTGCAGACAATGTAGTTTAAACCCAAACAGATGTGGTTTAATCTTGGTTTTGATCCTCTTGTAGATTTTCTTTTAAAATGTATGCATGTGCACAGAAATTATGACTTTCAGGTGTCTCAACATAATTTGTAAAGAGTATCACCTTGGTGCATAAATCTTCTGTGCCAAATACTTCATGTCTTTGAACATAGACTGAAAGGTACCAGAGAGAATTTATGTTGGTCTTTTGGTGCTATCCTGCAACTGTGTTTTATGAATGTAAAGTGTGTAAAATGAGAAACTCAGATGTGTTTTTCTAGTTCCCAATAAATCTTTTTACCGTGAGAGCCTAAAGTAACTCCAAGACAGAAAAGACAATATGATATCGACTTATTCCAAATTAGCAAACCCCTTTGATCTGAGCCCAGCCCTGTCTCACTTTGGTAGCTATTAGTTACATCTGGCATTTTCATATGCTAATTTCCCTCTCCTTTCCCCATATATTAATAGAAGTGGAAGTAAACATATAAACAAACTTCTTTTCAATACATAATCAACTTTTGATATAAATGTGGTGGTGACACTGTCTTTCAGCATATGTTCCAATCACTATTAAACTTCAAAGCACTGTGCAATCAAGACCTGCTTCTTCCCTACAGCCAAATCAGAGGATTGAATACAGGAGGGCTGGCTACAGATGTGACTATGTACAGATGTGAGCATCTCTTTCTCCCCATCCCCTTTCCTTGCTAAAAACAGGGATGTGGGATGGAAAAAAACCAGAGCTGCAGGAGGAAAAGAACAGGAAGCAGCCAGCATCAAGAGCAACCTTTTTTTCTGCTTGGCAGAAGTGAAGAGCACTATGTTGCTACCATAAACTGAGGTTTGAAAGCTGAAGCAAGTCCCAGCGGTAGCTGAGAAGAAGAGTAACTGAATTTACAGACGTTTTTGCAAATGCACGCATAGTTTTAGCAAGTCTTGTATTTAGCCTTAGGTCTCAAAAATATTTAGGCCTTTCACACACACTGAAACTAAGGAGAATTAGTCATTCAAACGCGTTTGTAGTATTTGAACCTTGCTGTGTTTTCCTAAAGTCTCTGTTTCTGGGATGAAGATGTTATGTAACGCTCAGCAAGGGAAAATTTTATTTTGCTTGTGTTTATCTTTAGGATGGAAGGGAAAATGTTGAATGTGTAATGGAAATGTGTCATAAAAACAGACCAACAAACAGAACCCCCACCACTAATTCACTATCTTAAAACATACAAATTTTCTGATTTCTTTTGGGAAGGTTGATTTGTGATTTTACAACAGAGTGCAAATGCTATGCATTTCCCATGTCTTTGTCATGTTGCAGTAAGTACTTCTGCAAATGGCCTTTGCTGCTGAGCCTGAGAGAGCTTGAGGCTTGCCCTGTGCCTGGGATGTGTTGTGCCATCTTGTCGGCAGAGCTCTGAAATTAGCCAGGCTTTTCCTGCCGTACCTCCTCTAACACACTTGCTCCAAGTGCAGAGACCTGGAGGTAAGTCTTTTTAAAGCTAGAGATAAAGCCATCACATGATTTCTTACAAGACTAAAAACGTAGCTGGCAATAGAATAAATACAGCCAGATATCCTGGCTTTTTACCATGACCTAAGCAACTGTTGTTTTAGCAGATAGCAGGAAGCTATTAGTAACCTGTTCTCAGTGCCTGGTGGAAAAAAGGGTAAAGCTGCTGTAGATCTAACTTCTGAAGCTCATCTGGACTCATATGTTATTATCTGTGTTGCCAGAGAAGACACCTGCTACTGCTGAATTTCTTTACAAATCTTCAGGGTAGCAATGTATTTTGTCAATATTTCCATTTTCTTCTTATTTATTTGTTTCTGTATAAGTAGTAAGAGTTTATGGTACGTAAACGGATTTATTTTAAGTGGCCTTTTAAAATCAATCCACTGGTCCTTTTTTACAAGGATCTTTGCCTTATTTGCTACATAGGGTAGGGGTTACAACAGGAGATACTCACTGTAGAGTGCCGACAGTCCAGGCAACCAAATGGCACCCATCACCTTCTGTGCACAGACATGAATACACTTGGTGCATGGGATGTTGTGAATAAAGCACTCCAGAGTCTCTGAACAAGCTGATACTATAGCTGTACTTTGTAAAGTGTGGCCTTGTTTTGTGTGTGTGAGGCTGCCAACTACCCTTGAATCAGCAAGAGCTGGGTCTCGAAAAAGATGTCTCTCTGCCTCGTGTGCATGAAAAGCACTGTGTTTAATAATCCTGTATAGATCCAACTGTCCTTTTTACCTTCTGTACCTGCAAATATGAGAGCAGATGTGCAAAATGCTGAAGATTTGTTGGGGTTTCTGACTTCCTGCTTATAGTCTGTTTGTCCTGCACAGCAGCAGTGTGTTGTGTTAGGTACTTTTTGCAGCGAATTCCAGAAGTGCCAAAACCCCAGTGAATATCATGCATCCCAAATGGCAGCATCACACACCTGAGAGGCTACAGAGCTGTCGTGCGAGCCCCTCTGCTTGTGCTTTCATTTGAGCTCCATCACTTCACGAGCAACACAGAACTGAAGTGTTATTTTGGCATCCCCAAGAAGGGCTGATTGACAGGCAGGTGGAAAAAGAGGCTGTAATGAATGGCAAGAGCAGTCATTTGCACAGATGACTACAGAAAACCAGTAATCAATTAATAATTTGCATGTTCAGAATAAAGATGAGTTGAGGAGTAAATTATTAGCTGCAGTCTAATAGCTCCAGCTAGATGATAGCAGATAATTTGCTATGCTTACATTAGCAAATAGCTGAGATAGGCAGCATACATCAAAATCCAAAACTGTTGCAGTGGAATCTGAAATGTGCCTATTCAGCTTGAATAAACCTTCTCTATTGGTGTGCCTTTTGAAGAAAAAGATCTTTTCCATTAAAGAAAGTTTTTTAACCACTATTTATCTTTTACAAAAGTTCTTGCATTTGAGAAGAAGGAAAAGCCAGAACCCATCAGTCATCCTCCCACTTCTCTGCTCCCCCAAAGGCAAAATAAAAGCCAATGGTATTCGAATTTTGATACACACCCCCCCCCAAATTTTCCGAATGAGCTCTTTAAACCTGCTGTTATGTGTTTCATACATTGACATATATGTTAAAGTGCCACTACACTTGGGAGTTGCATCTGTGAAACATCCTGCCATGCTTGTCTTAAAGTCTGGAATAAATTTTGTGTGGACATCAATGAGACCATGCCTGGACCTTTCATTTTATTTGAGGTGGCCAAGTTCTGCAGCAACCGTTATCTGGTAGCACAAATACAACCAATGGGGATTTTCTATTAAAAGCTGTGTATCAATTGCAGGAGATGTAATTTTATGGCAAGTGTGAAAAGTCAATGAAAATATTTTAAGTGAGTAAGGAATAAGATTTCAAATAATGGATTTTCTTTTTCTTTTTTTTACATTTTCAGGGTGATTTCCTTTATTCTTCTGGTTTGGGGTAACTCAGTTTTGTGAGGCACACTGTAAAAGCATAAAAATTGGGATTTATGAAGTAATCTAAAGCATTTAACTATTAAGCAGCTGCTGACTCTATATGGCAACATTAAGTACATGAAGGAAGCCACTTGGTCAGTGTCCTAAAAGACATGCGTATGACTTGTAATTTATGCATCACATCCACTTAAAATTGGTGCTTTAAAGCTTGTCTCCTTGTATGCAGGCAGCACCTACCTTCTGCGTTGTGTTCTTCAGTTTTTTAATGGTTACCCAGTGTTATGACAATGATACTCAGAGATGCTGGAATGGTTTGAGCAGCCAGATGGTGAGATTGGTGAATAAAATCCTGGGACTGGGATGCAATCATCTAGTGCTTTTCTGATAACAAGTATTTATCCTGCAATGCTTTGCTTTTAATTCAGCTCCTCCTTGCCAGCTAATCAGAGCCAGCAGTAGACATTCTCTCTGGTATAATGGGCATCAGGAATTGCATTTCATGGGTGAAAGTTTCTGTAGCAGAACTTTCCAGCCTCTTCCATGCCCTCCAGGAGCTTTGCTGCTACAACATGTGGCCCAGACATCCTGTTGTAGTCACCTTAGGATAATTCTTGGCTGCATTTAGAACTGAGCAAGCCCTTGCTCTTCATAACTGGTTAAAAAGTGTGTTTGTGTATATACACACACATACCTATAAATGTGTATATATCTGCATCCTCATTTTCAGATGGATGGTTATGTTACTGAGCCAGAAGTCCAGATTCATCCTTTTCCTATTTTTAGTCTTTCTGAAAGACACGAGCTTTAACTCACCTTATTATCCACCATTTACAGACTTCTTTCTCTTAGGAATGCTTTCTGAACAATGTTGGTATGGGTAGACTTGCTGCAACCTCGGGGATGCAAGCCACATCAGTCCTGCTTATTTTTAAAGGTAGGTAGCTGCCTTTTGTGTGTAAATGTAGAGGGAAGTTCTGTAATTTTATGGAATTGCTCTTGATTTTGTATCACTGTTAGCTAAACAAGCAAGCTCACTGCCTCACATCACCTTGTATTGCTGTTGTGTGCTGGTTCACATTGCCTTGCATGACACATTTGGCCTGGGCATCATTCCCGCTGCTGGCTGATAGCACGGAGCACCTGGAAAACCGTCTCACCAGGGTATTTGCAGTCTCTGCCATCTCTGGGTGACACAATGCTGGCACTGTGGGCTGCAGTCTCCTGCTGGGCTTCCCCCAGCTTGAGGAGCTCAGTGAATGGGCCCTGCAGGGGCCCGCCTGGGCTGGTGTCTGCTCCTGGAAACCTGTCCTGCTCCAGTGGATAGCTGCAGTGGGGCTGGAGTACTTGTGCGTGTGCAGTGCAGCTGCGCTGTTGGCGAAATGGGAGAGCAAGAACAGCGTTACAGACACAGTATTTCCTGTGCTCAGGAGTCAGCTTGCAGCTGCAAGGATTTGTAAACTTAGAGGCCCTCGATGATGATGGTGTTAAGTTAGAGAGCAGCTCTGAGATACCTGCTTGGTAATGGCCACGGGTTTGTGTGCTTCTCTGTGGTACATGTTGTGCTGTGGTTTAGATGGTGTTTCTCTCTCATTTCCTGCTTGTTGGTAAAAATGTTTTTTTTTTTGACAGGAAGCAGTAACAGAGGTTCAGGATGTACACTTTGGTTTTAGCTCATGTTTTTCTTATGATGCCGACAAGTTTGGAAGTAAAGTAAGATTTTAATAAGCTCCTAAGTGACTTAGGAAACAAAATGGTGTTCTGATAATCACTGCATCTTGTTTTAGGGTGCTGCTTGTGCCATGTACTCACGTTGCAATCAGCAACACAGTCCCTGTGAAACAATCTTCTTCATGGGTGCTGTCACAGTGTATATGTGTGAGTTACATTTCCCTGCTCTATAATATTTAGTATTTAATGGTTTATTATCTTACCAGATTGACAAGAATGTCATACTGTGGAAATGTTTGTTCCAGATGCTAAAGCAGCAAAGTTTTACTGCTTTAGTGATACCATTTGACACAATTTTATGTTGCTCTAACGAATGCCAAGTAATTACTTACTGCCATGGTGATAATATTTGTGAAAATGCTAATAATATTATAAATAATCCAATAGGCTTCATGATGTTTCTTTTTTTCTATGGAAACTATGGGATTTTTTTCCTATACTCAAATTCATTTTTCGGTAAATAAGTAGTCAAAATTGTTTGTAGATGCACTGCTATGGGTCCTAGTTGATGTTTTAAATAGCAGATGTTCCAGCACACCTCTGGAGATGCAGGTATAAACCCACTTACTACCTTTGCATTAACACAGTTGTTTCTGGAGCAACAACACGGATCCATTTTGCTTTTGGAAACTTTGACTACATGACGTACTTTGGATGCAAACATGCTTAGTGACAAAGATCTGGAGTCCCTTAGTCCACAATTGTCCCTTAGGGACAACATTTATATTCTGGTTTGGAGGGGCATGAGAAGCAGGTGAAGAGCGGTGCTCTCATTTATCTGCACTGGGAGGGCCATAATGGCTCAGGACCCAGAGTTAAATCAAAACCAGTAAAAGGTAGGGTTAAATATCCTGATTTTTCTTCAGCTATGATGAGAGGAGATTTGAGATGCAGCCCTGCAGCACTGGTCTCAGTTTCTGGTCTCCCAGTCTTGTGCCATAACCGCTTTAAACAGTGCTGCCTAACTCTGGGAAAGTTAATTCAATTGGTTGCAGCCAGCATATTTTTTTAAAGTAGCAAAAGGTTAAATCAGAAAGTGTTGGGAGATCCCCAAAGTGGATTTTAGGGGAAACGGAGGAGTCTAAATGCAATGGGGTGAGAGTCACTGAGGACTGAAAAACAGAGCCAAGGCTTCTCACAGGAGCCCTACCTCGCACCCAGCTGCTACGTGGCAACTGTCACTTAGCATGAAGAAGCACCAAATCATGTTCATTAGGCTGGAGCATGAACTCGGAGAGGCACTCCTCCACTGAAAAAGCTCTTACTCCTCCTGTGATTAGTGAGTGTAATTAGAAAGTCTGTGTTCACTGGAAGGAAACAGCTTTGGCCTGCCCTCTGGTATGGATTAAACTGCAAACCAAAACATCATTGTGTTTTGACTAATTGCTGTTGAAACTTTTCAGCAAAATGTCAAAACTTGAAGCGAGGCCACATCTGAAAATTAAAGTACAGTAAGTACATGGCTGGTATTTAAAAAAACATCAAATTGGATGGATAGATCTAAGGGAAAATAAATTGCCTGGGTTCCATCAAATGAAATTCAAGTTCCGTATATTTAAAGACATGTGGACTGTATTTGGAAACATCCTATACAAAGGCCTGACAGCAAAAATGGAAAAGATGTGGTTGCAGATAAGCTCTCATGTTGAGAGTAGAGCGTAGATCATTGATCAGGCATGAAGAAGGAAAACTAAAGGCAGGATCAAGTGTTTGATGACTTCAGTAGGTTTTAGAGAGCTCATGTAGTATTTCTTCCCAAACTTGATGAAGGAATGGCTCCTGTCAGCCTCCATGGACTTTAATTCAGGACTGCACTGACCGAATTCAGGACTGCTACTTACCGAAGATACCCTGATGAAATCCATTCGCAGGTCCTGAAGGAGCTGGCAAATGAAGTTGCTAAGACACTGTCCATCATACTTGAAAAATCACGGTAGTCAGGTGAAGTTCCTGACGACAGGAAAAAGGGAAATATAACCCCCATTTTCAAGAAGGGGAAAATGGATGAGCCGGGGAACTACAGAGCAGTCAGCCTCACCTCTGTGCCTGGAAAAATCTTGGAACAGATCTCCTGGAAGGCATGCTAAGGCACATGAAAAACAACAAGGTGGTTGGTGACAGCCAGCATGGCTTCACTAAGGGGAAATCCTGCCTGACCAATCTGGTGGCCTTCTATGATGGGGCTATGGAACTGCTGGACAGGGGTAGAGCAGTTGATGTCATCTACCTGGACTTGGGCAAAGAGTTTGACACTGTCCCACATGACATCCTTGTCTCTAAATTGGAGAGACATCAATTTGATAGGGGGACCATTTGGTGGATAAAGAACTGGCTGGATGGCCGCACGCAAAGAGTTGTGCTCAATGGCTCAATGTCCAGCTGGACACCAGTAACGAGTGGTGTCCCTCAGGGATGGGTGTTGGGACTGGTCTTGTTCAACATCTTTGTCAGTGACATGGACAGTGGGATTGAGTGCGCCCTCAGCAAGTTTGCCAATGACACCAAGCTGTGGGGTTTGGTTGATATGTTGGAGGGAAGGAAGGCCATCCAGAGGGACCTTGACACGCTTGTGAGGTGGGCTGATGCCAACCTGATGAAGTTTAACCATGCCAAGTGCAAGGTCCTACACCTGAGTGGGAGCAATCCCAGGCACAGCTCCAGGTTGGTCAGAGAAGAGATTCAGAGCAGCCCTGCGGAGAAGGACTTGGGGGTGTTGGTCGATGAGAAAATGAACATGAGCCAGCTGCCGTGTGCGCTTGCAGCCCAGAAAGCCAACCGTATCCTGGGCTGCATCAAAAGGAGCGTGACCAGCAGGTCGAGGGAGGTGATCCTGCCCCTCTACTCTGCTCTCGTGAGACCTCACTTGGAGTATTGTGTGCAGTTCTGGTGTCCTCAACATCGAAATGACATGGAACTGTTGGAACAAGTGCAGAGGAGGGCCATGAGGATGATGAGGGGACTGGAACACCTCCCTATGAAGGGAGAAAAGTTGGGGCTGTTGAGCCTGGAGAAGAGAAGGCTGCGTGGAGACCTCATAGCAGCCTTCCAGTATCTGAAGGAGGCCTATAGGGATGCTGGGGAGGGACTCTTCATTAGGGACTGTAGTGATAGGACAAGGGGTAATGGGTTCAAACTTCAACAGGGGAAGTTTAGATTGGATATAAGGAGGAATTTCTTCACTGTAATGGTGACGAGGCACTGGAACAGGTTGCCCAAGGAAGTTGTGAATGCTCCATCCCTGGCGGGGTTCAAGGCCGAGTTGGACAGAGCCTTGGGTGTCATGGTTTATTGGGAGGTGTCCCTGGGCATGGCAGTGGGGATTGAAACTCGATGGTCTTAAGGTCTTTTCCAACCCTAACTATTCTATGATTCTATGATTTATGGGAGAGGTGGTTGTAATTCTCAGATTCTGCTAATTCAGAGATTCCAGAGGTGGCTGTCAACAAATGATACCTGGGCGACATTTTCTGTTTTCTGTAGTGAGTCAGGCAGTTAAAACTCTTGAGTTTTGCTTGCCAGCTCAAGTGGAAACACAATGCTTCCTCTTAACTGGTCTGTGTAGATGGTATATGATGGTACACACCCTAAACCAAAGCTCTGATTTTGGTAGGTCTCCCTGCAGATCAAGCTTTCAAAAGCTAATCAGGACCCTACAGGTGAAGGTAGAAACATAGTGTTTTTGAAAATATATACCCTGCTTGGGTACCAGGCGGGTACCAGAGTTTATCATGGGCATTTTTATTGTACCTCATTAAAGACTAGTGAAACACAGCCCTAAGTATAACCAACAGTTTAATGTGAAACAATTGGAGGGAATTGTCCTGTGATTTACTGTCTTCTGGAGACAGGGAAGGGCATTTCAAATGGTCTTTTCTACTGAAGGCTGGTCTCTGGGGATGCTGTCTGTTAGCCCTTTGTTCACAGTCCTCTTCTCCAATATCTCCTATGACGGCTGGTATTTTTCATTCCGTTGCTTTACATCTGTTTTGTGTTAACAACCAACAAAAGCTGAAGCATGACGAAGAGAATTTGTCATATTATTGTGGCTCTGACACAGCTGGGGTAGAATGCTGATCAATCATGTGTGGGTGGCTGGCTCGTCAGGTAGCACAGCCCGTGCACACAGATCTTGCTACTGAAAGCGAGTCAAAATCATCATTGATTTGCAGGTGGATTAAGGGCTGTAGTAGCATTGCCTTGCTGAAAGCTGGAATGTGGCCCTTTAGCAATTGTGGTTGGATGGTTTCAGTGGGCTGTTTTCAGTGTCTCTGTTCCTTTTGTTTTTCTAACTTGAGGAAGGGAAGAACATTTTGGGTACCACTTGGGACTTTCTCTTAGATTTAGGTCAGGAAGTAGGCACTGATGTAAAACCAGGTCGCACTGGTCACAGTATTTCCAAAGGAGGATATTCCCAAACAAACAGAAACAGTTCCTGCTGCTTGTTTAGTCCTTAAAAAACATATTTTCTTAAGGACTTCATTCAGTACTAGCCATCAGATAAGAACTGACCCTGCTTGTGCTGATATTGTCTGCAAATTATATCATTTTAATAATTAATACTGTATGCAGTACTTGTGTTTCTCACAAATGAACAGTTGTCTCTAGATGGCTGAAAAGCAAATAGGAAATGTAAGGGAAGGACTCAGCGCCACTTTAGTTTTATTTCTAAGTCAGCAAAATTTCCATCTGATGTGAATTACATCCTATGTTTTATATGTCTTTGTTCTAAACTAGCAGCACTAAAAAAGTTTGGTTCTAGCAGATTCTCATCTTATTTTTGTCCACGTGCATTGTAGTCTTCCATTTAATGAAGGAAACCTGGAAGGATTTAACAAAAATTGTTTAAGAGGGAGTAAATAATGTTCATGAGTCGCCTTCTGTCCTGCAGAGGGCAGATCCTGCAAATGCCAAGATTGCAGGCTAATTCTTAGAAGTAACTGATGAGCATCGCAGCCTGCCTTGCAGATCGGTTGTACAGCAGCTGAAAATGGTGATACTGGGTGGGAACAACAGGAATGGGAACTTTGGAGGTTTTTGCGTGGTGTACATTAAACTTTGCTGCTGAATTTGAGTCACAGCTGAGCATTTGTTGCACTGCTTAAATTACATCAGTGGCACTCAGCAAGTTTTAGTGGTTTTACCCATTTACCTGAACACTTATACTTTGCAAGTGATAGACTTTTAAAACGTTTTTGTTGCTGTCTGTGTTTGAGTAGTACATATTCTTCTTGGTACAAATCAAAAAGAGTGCTTTAAATCTTAAACACTTTATCATGTTCAGAATACAATATTTCAGCAACTGATTCCAAATTGGAAAAAAACTTGAAATGTTAAGAACTGTCACAGAACACAAGGGTCAAAATGCCTTATAGAGAGCTGAGACCCCTGTGCTGCAACCCCTGTAGCTGCGTGCCAAGCTCCTTGTGTACACTGGGTTTCTGTGAGCTGCTTCCCAAAGGGAGGAGTGCTGAGTAGTGGAACCCCAAGTCTGCTTAGCATGGGGATGTGCTCAGCTGGTGGGCACAGTGAGCTGATCACTGGCAGGTGCTGAGGCTCCCACAGCTGTAGGGGATAATTAAGAGCTGGCCCAGCCACCACTGGGGCTTTCTGGAGCTGTATGGCTGTAGTGTGAGCTGTTTGAGGGTTTCTTTGTCCTGTTGGAGGGTGCTGTGACATGTCTCCAGTATGGCAGGGTTATTTTCTTCCTGGATGCTGCCAAGTTTTTGTCCATGTGGCTGGGTGAGTACAAGGCTTTTGTGTGTACTGTTTTTGTACAGTGCTGTGTGCGTGGGCTGCCTTGAGATATATAGGTGCTAGTGTGAGACTGACTATGGCTTTGTTTTAGGAGGAAAAAGGCCTCAAATGACTTCAAGTGTTAATTCTACTGTAAGCCCAGCTTTGATTCCAGTTGTGTGGAAAATATTCTTACTGATCTGGGAGGGATAGGCTTACTAATTAATGTTTAAGTGCCCACCTCCACAAGTACTCTGAAATTGCTCTTTCAGCACAGAGTAACTGAGTAATTCCAGGGTTTGATATCCGAAGGCCTTCTAGCTCTATTAGTAATACTAACAGGGGCTCTTTCCTTTCTTTCGGAGGTATTTAAAGGTGAAATTTCTGAGGCTAAAGTCGAGAATCTCTTATTGGTGCAGCCTGAAGTCTGGCTGTTCTTGGTCTTAAGCCAGTGCAGGTTTTTTTTTTTGGGGGGGAAATACTTTTTCTATTCAATGGGAACTACTGTTTTTCTCTGGGGAAAATGGGAATGATTTTCTTTTTATGCTGAGCTGATCTGGAGTGTTTGAGCCCTAAACACAATCAGAAGTCATTTCACATCTAATCTCTGTAAAAACATAATTGTCAGCTTTAGAATAGTACTTCATGCTACCCAGGTGGCTGGTGATGTAAATGGAAAGGACTGGTCCAGAAGAATGGGGGATTTATTTAAACTAGTTTTAGACTTAGCACTGTTAAATGTGGCTCTCTGTCCCACTGCAGTGCTCGGGGTGCTCACAGCTGGCTTGTTTGGAGGCAGCGTGGACAAGAAGGGCTTGTGTTCACTCTTTAATGGTTTCATGCTGCAGATATGGGCCCTGGAGAACTGGAGAAGAGCTGTAACTTGCTGTGATTTTTCTGGAAAATCGAATTGTGTAGTTGTAGATCGCGCAATAGGGAAGTACTGAATAGTTTGTTTTGGACCAAGGGGTTTTCTCATCCTGTCGCAGCCCATCTCATCCCCCCATGGGGCATGCTGGGGGGTGTCTTCCAAACAGCCCTTATCCCTCCAACCCTTCTGGCCACATGCAACGCAATTACTTGGTATCAAATCTTCAGGCTTCTCTTATCTCTTGCTGTGTCACCTTCTGTCTCTCCATTCTCTTGCCATGTATTTTCCTCATGGCTGCAGAAGACCCTGCCAAGGGAGGGAGCAGTAATCGCCCTGGGTGGTGGGTCTGCAGCCAAAGGACCCTGGGGCTCTTGCTTCTTGGGGACAAGTCTTGATTAATGTTATTGCAATCGGTTAAGGAAACAGGTCAGGTCTCGGTTCATGGGTTTGGAATTGTGTTTGCAAGGAGCAGTATTTGGATATATTGTCTGGTACAATTACTGGTGTCATCTGGACAGATGATCTTAGGTGTGACCTTGAACTGTAGCCTGTTGTGAGGGAGCAGAATTCAGTGAGAAATGATGCACTTGGAGGCAGTGCTTTGGTTTAAGACCAAAGGGGTTATGGAAGTGCAAGTATTGAATTGGAGTGTCTTCTGTAGAAGAGTGGAAGAATGGTAGAAGTGCGGTCCACAGACTTTGTTTTTTCCTAAAGCTTAAGAGAATACAGGTTGTCACTTATCACTTGTCAATCCTGAGTTGGTAGGGCTTGGAAAAAACGTTACTAGCTAAAATGAATCTCTTTATCCAACTCATTCAGTTGGCTTTCTCGGAATGACATGCAGAGCTCTTAGTAACACTGTGTATATCTTGTTGGGAGAAATCGAAAGAGCCACATCTGGAAATCTGGACTATCAGTGGAGGAAAAATCTGTTCTTTGGTTTGCTGGTATTTCTTGGATTTAATTCTTGCAAAGAGGAACAAACAGTGCAAAACCTGGTTATGCTTCTCCACTCTTGGCTGAGAAGCAAGAGCTGTGGCATGCAAAGATTAGAGCGTGCAAATGTATTGAAATTGGAAAGATACTTCTGTCCAGACCTGAAGAAGCATCTGGCTGCATTTATTTCTGCATGCCTTAGCATGACCACACGAGCTATTTTGTCACCTAAAGACTGAGCATGGAGCTGGGACCCTGCTACTGCTGTACCAGAAACAAAGGGTGCTGTAAACAGAAAGACACTGCTATTACTCTGGTGGCCAGCACCAATGTAAATGTGAGAGGTGTAAACAAGAAGATAAGGTACCAAGAAGCCTTTCCAAATTGAAATGCCATGATACTTTTGCCTGTTAGCTGTGCTCTGTGTACAGCTAATGAGAATTCAGTCATGCCTACTTTCAGCTCAATCAGTGAGATGGATAGAAAAGATGGTTGAGCTCAGGTGTGCCACAGGCACAAGGAGCGGGGGAGAAGGGATGAAGCCAGGCAGTGATGGTGTTGATGGCACCCAGGTGAGAGCAGCTGGGTATGTGGGACATGTTGTGGGTGTCAGGGCTCTGGAGGAGCATGAAGTTTGGAAGAGGGTTTCTGGCATGTGTTTACAGCTTGCTGTGACATGCTGTTATGAGTGCTCTGCTCTGTTACAACAGAGCAGTGACAACTATGTTATTCTGGCTCAAATACTGCTGATCCTAAGAGCTTCTTGGCATTATTGCTGTTATTCTGTTATTTCCTCCCTGTGGCTCTGTGACAGCGAACTTTTGTCATACAGCTCTTCAGTGTGGGAACCATCTTCTCACCTAGAGGGATGGGGAGGAGCAAACACAGTGCTGCCACAGCGGGATTCTGCTGCTTGCAGTCTCTCAAAACCATGGTATGTAATGTAGTAAGAACTTACAGAAAGCTTCGTAAAGGAGGAGAGGAGGTTTCCTCTTCTTTTGTTGTTGACCTTTGTCAGGAAGATCACAAGCACTTGACCCAGGCTGGCTCCCTGGTGTCTCCTGCGCAAGCCATGGCTTTTCCTTCAGGCCTCTCCCACCTGAAACGTGCTCTTTTCTAGGTCTGCTGTTTTCCTTGCACTTCAGGGTGCTGACTCTTCCCAGTTTGTGTGCTGCTGTTCTCCAGCTTTGTTCCCCTTTTAGTGCAAGAATCCTCTTGGTGTGAGAGGAGTTAACAGCAGCATTATACAATTGCCCCACAGTTTGGTTTCTTGTTCTTGTTAAAGAGGAGACATGGGCTTGTAAATATTCATCTCTGAAGTATGATTATGCCTTAGACCACAGTGACTACAGACATCTTCCTCTAATATATTTTGTTAGGGGTTGAGTTGATTAATGAAGCTGGAAGCATGAGAAGCAAAACTCTGGGCAACTCCTATGCTTCACTTAAAATATCTCACGTAAATTAATATTTATGAAGCATGTTGTCTGCTTTAAATTTAGGCCCAGGGGAGAAAATATGCTGATATATATGAGTAGTCTGATTTCCTTCCCAAGCTCAGCAAGACTCTGTGCCAGTAAAGGGCAGCAGAGAAACAGAAGAACAGAGAAAGCAGAACCTTAATGTTTCTAGCTGTTGAATGAAAGAGCTGGGCTGTGACAGAAATGACTGAAGGGTGGACTGTCAGCATCTCAGAAGCCCTTCAGCAGTTTCCTAATCCTGTCCCTTTAAGAAGTGCTGTGTTGATGTAATGAGTTCTTCAGGTAATGACTTTTAAAGATATTTAGGGGAAACCTGACCACCCCAATGAGTTGTACTTTGTTTTCAAAAGCAGTTGTGATCACCAAAATGTTGTAATCGTTCAGTTCTGTGGCCAAGGTAGCGCAGGCTTGCTATGAAGCCAGTAATTTTAGTGTTAAGCCTCAAAATTTCTTTCTTGTTTGAGGCAATTTGGCAGCTGAACCAAGTGTAAACATACTGATGCGTATCTTCCTAGTGGGATCAATGTCCTGGTAGTGTCAGTGTAAAGACCATGAGATCCTCTATCTGATAATGGCTAGTTGGGATGGGAAAGGGCCTGCTGTGAGCATTGAAGAGTCCAAGGCATGCCATTATGTTCGTTGGCCCTGCTTCTGCAGTGTCCCATTGTCGATCCCTGTTAGCTGTGCTGACTGATGTGTTCCTGCAGCTGTACAGCCTGAAAACCTGAACTGGAAAAAGCTACTGTTGTGTGTCGTCCCCCCCCCCCCCATCACTTTGGAGATCCTGTTTGCCATGAGAGTTTATGTAAGAATTTCATGTAAGAATTCAGGTGGGAGGAATCCCCTCAGGAGTTGTGTAACGTGTTTTTGGGGAAACCTATGGAGCAGCCTTTGTCTCAAGGAGGAGTGCAGTGGAGCATGTTCTGTCTTAATTCCCTTGAGTCACTCTGCAGAAACTGTTCAGTGAAGTGCTGTTGAGCTGCAAATACTGTTGAACTTTAGTTCTGCTGGGCCCTGCATCGTTGTTTGAAGATGTTTGCTACTTCTGTGTTCAATGTGAGCTGTACTTCTCATGAGCCTCCATGCTCTGCAGTTCTGAGCGTGGTACTGGGTGTGTACTTTCATTGTCAATCTCCTTTAACTCATTTTGTGTTCTCCAGCATTAATCTTTTCGTGTCAATGTTTTCTGAATCTAATCCAGCACAGCCTCTGGAAAATAAAGCACTTGTTTAAATTGATGGGTTTGAACAGAACAAATCATAAATGAGTACATAAGCTTTGAAACCTCTTTTCATCTAGGAAGTTGGGTTTATGTTATCCCTGGAACTGTGGTTATGGAGCACAGATTAGAGCTCTGGAAGAAGACCGTGCCACCTGCAGGTGCTGGTGAGGGGTGCACTTCTGCATTCTCCAACGGCGTCCAGTGCTGGAAAACCTGCAGACCTGCCTCTCGCTCTGGTCTGCGGGGGATCAAAGTAAACACGCTCTGTTTTCTTCCATGCTTCAGCAAATGGAAGGCATGGAATATAATAGAGATGGTTCTTCTAGAATCCCCATATTAATCAGTCTTGACTAGGTGTAATTAAAATGGCTCAGATGAGGCAGGGTCATCAGGGAATAGTTTTTCCTTCTTGTTGCCTTCACAGAAAACAGCATGTGCAGCTCTAGGCCTGAGGTTCCCCATGACCAGAGCCCTGATGTATTGTGTATTGGCTTATGTATTAACTGATGTTCTCCTATTAATAGGAGGCTGATGTCTTACAGTTAGTCTGGGTGGTAGAAAGATGAAGCTGTATTTCTGCTAAGGGTGCACTGGTACATAGCTCAGTGAAGCCAGTCAGATTTGTTACTGCTCACTGTCAAATTTTCAGCTATTTGGGACTACATTCTGTCTGAACCCAAATGTGTCAGGTTGCAAAACCAGCACAGTGGTGGTGTTGCAAGCCAAGCTGCCTTTCAAGCTTGAAGCCTCTTATAAATAAACCTTGAAAACACTGGGAAAGAGCATGGATGGGAAATGATATAAGGAGAACAAAACCAAGTAATGGAAGACAGCATGTGTTGCTAATTACCTGCCATTCTGATTTCTGAAGTCATTTTTCATCCATGAGCTACGCAGTCAAATACAGCAGCAAACCAGGAGTGTATGTTCTAGCTTGTAGGCATGTTAGATACTGGAATTGACATTATGTCATTGCTGCTACAGGTCTTTCATTTAGAATCGTTTTGCTGTAGCTTGGGGAGTGCTGCTAGAGCTGGGTAGTTCATCATAAATTGTAATTGCATAAAGATGATCTGCAGTAGCTCCCCAGACTCTATTTCCACTTGTAATTGGCAGATGAAAGAAGATTCTGAACAATTATCTGATATCAATTGTGTCAAAGACTTTTTGGATTCTCCTTGTCTTTAAAGTCTCAATTCTCGACATGACCAGAGAGCTTTGTGTGGGTCAAGGGGGAGAGAGGGTAATTCTTTCAGCATTTCTAGTCAGAAGCTGACTTGTGCACCAGGCATCATAGAGCATCCTTCAGAAGCCTTATCTCTGGAAGTCTCATGATCTCCAAATATCACATTGGTGTATTAGGTCAGCAGTTATCTGGGCCTGAAGGTTGATACTGGACTTTCTGGAGGAGAAAGCACAGGGCTTAGAGATGAGCACAATGTGCTCTGCTAGGCATTCACAGACTTCAATGTAGTCCTGCCTGCTTATGCCTGTAAGAAAATTTCATCTCTCATTTAAACGTTTGATGCAGAGTGGGCTGAAAACTAATAGCAGGTACTG
Source organism: Myiopsitta monachus (assembly GCA_017639245.1). NCBI lineage: Eukaryota > Metazoa > Chordata > Aves > Psittaciformes > Psittacidae > Myiopsitta > Myiopsitta monachus. The sequence goes on along the minus strand of CM029929.1, from coordinate 15,632,825 downwards.
AATTCAACCCCTGAAACAAAGTAGTGGTTCCATACCTATTGCAATGAAGAGGAACATTCCACAACTAAGACTTTTGTTGGATAATATATGCTGTGAGGAGAAGGGAGATGTGGCTTTGGTATGAGCACCTCAAGTATACACAAAACTTTGAATTCTAATTTTGCAGAAAAAGTGTTTATAAAGTCATAGCTACTTCTGCGTGTAAGACTGGACAGTAATGCAAACCTTCTTTAGACAGCTTGCTTTCATAACTGTCTGAGAACGTTGAGGAGAAGTTCTAACATAACCATGCCCTGATAGTACACCTTCTCTTGCTCTTGGCCATCCTGTCTGCTGTTAGAGCTGTGTGTGCTGGGAGGCAGTGAAGACTTCTGTTAATTCCAGAGAAATTCTGGATCAGATAGGTCTCTGTTGGAGGTATGTTATGCATAAGATGCGCAGTTTACCTCCTGGGCTTGCGTGGACTGTTCTTGTACTCTGACAGTCCTGATTTCTTTTTTAACTTGCCTTCTCTGATGTCTAGTTTTGTAGCAGCTGTGTTACAGAACGGCATGGGAAAATGTGAATTAATAGTCCCTATGCTAAGGAACTCATCTGCAGTCTGTGAGGGCCAAAGGATGCTAATTGTCTTGTTCCAGAAGGTGTAAAGCCTGTGGGAGGGTATCAGCCATTTGATGTAAAGCTGGAGTAAGCCTGCAGCAAAAAATGGACACTAAGTAGAACTCATGCCATGGATGGAAGTTACAGACTGAGTTTTATTGGATTTTTCACCCTATGGTTCAGTCTGCAGTGAATGTAAGGACAGAGTTGGTGCTTCAGCCTCATAGCATGTGGGGCATCAAGTTTGGTTGCTTTAATTTCTCGATTCCAATTTTCATGAATGCTGTCAGCATGTAATATTTGCCACCTCTACTTGTCCTTCAGGTTTACTGGAATCCAGGCAAAGGCTTCCGTGGTAGTAGAAGAGGGCAGACAGATGCGCGTGATCAAATAAACACCTTGTTTTTACAGGAATCCAAGCAGGGAAAGTAGCAGTCAAATATAAATACATACGTCACTTACATTGCTTCTGCTTGATCAAGCATCCCAGTGTCTGTGGGACTTGAGAGGGAAACTGTCCGCTGAGGGTAGCATGAATAATGGCCTTCGTACCTTTTTCTAGAGGGGTAATAATAGGCAATGTTTTGTTGTGTTTGCTTGGATGCTCATAACTTGTTTTGCCTGACTGCTATACCCGGCCTGGCCCCTGGAGGGCACCAACAGCCAACATTACATCTTTTTCACTTGCCTCACAGCTATTACCTACTGACATAGAGCACTATGAAGATGGCAAATATAATGCCCCGTATAGCTTAAAGTGAACTTGCTTTGCCTTGCATAATTTGGAGATGCAGAAGACCGATTTCTTAGTGTGATTGAAACCCACTGCATTTCAGGCTTATTCATTGAATTGGTATTTCCAGTTAGAATTCAAATTAATCTTTCTACCTTTAAACAAGATAACAATGGTGTAGTTATATTTATTCAGCCTTTTAACAATTGGGTTCAGTGTAGTTGTATATGATTAACTACACATACACAATTGCAGGAGGTTAGGTTGGACATGACTCAAGTAGGAAGGGAAATTCATCTCTTAAGGCTGAAAATCTGAACTGACAGTTCAACACTCAGCCTAATGCTTGAGTCCCTCCAGAAGGGAAAAATAAAAAGGAAGAGGAGAAAGGCAAAATGACCGGCTCAGCGTAAGAGCCATGTTGGCTTGTGTATGCTTCCCTCTGGATTTATTTAGCCTGGAGTTGTCCTACTTTAAAGTTGCATTAAAGCAGCTACTGAATTACTTCCATCACTTGTCAAAGAGACATGACATCCGAATGTGTTTGTGGAGCACATCTGTGCGTCTGGATTCTGTGTGGGGCCCTCAGATGGAAACACAAGTTAGAGGTTCGTGCACGGAAACATTCAGCTGGAGCACACAGTGCTCTGCATCGGAGGCATCTGATGTGGTGGGTACATTGGTAAAGATCCCTTATCCTGTGAAATACCAATAAATGGGTATTGAGAGCTGACCTCAATAAAGGGAAGGCTAAGGGATAATTTGACCGGTATCACCCTAAATTCAGGTACCTGGGACTTTATGTGGACTCAGCTGGTCTTTAGAGGGGCTTGGACTGATTCTTCTAGTCATAGATTGTGAAATGAGGCAGATCTCCTGAAGTTCAGGAGAATTTAACTGGAATGATCATGCTTTGGTAATCAAAGGCTTTCCTGTCTCACTAGTACAAGGCCCAGTGGCCAAATGCCCAAAACTGACAAATCTGCAGAAAATGAAGTAAGGAAGCAGCTCATAGAGGTTTTGGTCAAGTCTGCATGACTGACACTGTCCAAATAGAGATCAGATACCTTTGTGAAACCTCGGCTCTAATTCCAAGGTTAATTATGGGAATCCCATTCTTCCCTGTGTTATACGGGAGGTCAATATGAAGAATGTGATATATTTTTAATGCATTACTATGAAAGGGAAGCTGGCAAGGTTGCATCAGACAGGTTTGAGGGCAGGCTGCTACAGGGAAGCAGATGGCTCGTATGATGGTTCAGCTGGCAGTGGCCTTTTTGCAGAATGTGAGATGTTTCAGGGGATTTTTTATTCTTATTTCTTGGAATGGCAGGAAGTGAAAAAGATTCTCAGTTGGAATGGTTGATGCTCGAAGTAGCACAGCTGAACTGCAGCAGGCTTGTGCTTTCTGACAGAGTGCCTATAATCCATGTGAGCTGATGCTCTTTCATTGTTGGTGAGCCTAAGTTGTGTTTTCTTGCATTTGCAGTAGTCTAAGACTGTGCAGGTAGGCAGCTGGTACACAGTGACTGCTTGAGCAGGGCTTACTTGATTTGCGTATGATTGTGAGGTTGCATACACAGGGCACCCTTCAAAATAAATGGTGTTAATTGCCAGTTGTTTTGTCATCATGAGCAACAGCCTTACGGAGGTGCCCTGAGGTGGGGTCGTAGGGTGCATGTTTACGTTGTGCTGTCACAGCTTCTTAGTTGCATCTGGCCTGCCAGCTGGCTTCTGCCGAACAGGCAAAAGGCTTCTGCTTTGTGCCCTGTCAAACAATGCATGGCTCGTGCTTCATTAACTGGAACTTGCATTCTCACTTATACATGTGCAAGAAGTGAATATTCAATTTTATGTGTGTTTCTATTTAAACACCAATTTAAACACTCTAAAGAAGGTTGAAGTATTTCTTTGTTGGCTGCTCTGCTAATTGTCCTCACTGTCATTCATTTACAGGTCTGGGCTGAATTACCTCTGCATCCCTCAGCAAGCACAAGACAGGATGGCATGCAAATTGTTTTCATTTGCACTGAGGGCTGTCTTTGACTCCCTGAATAAGAAAGCATCTTTACTCCCTGCCTCTAATGAGCTGAGAGCTCCTGGTTTCCAGCTCTGCAGTGCATGTGTGAAATTGGCCAGCAGGATCTGAGCTGGGTCTTCAGGTGAGTGTGAGCAAGTTTATAATGAAGTCATTATGTCTTTGTAAGTTCTTTGTTCAGCAGCTCAGGTTGGACCATGGACTTGATATTTCAAGTAGTAACATTACTCTGCTGTTGAAAAATGGTGATGTTGGGTGAGACTTGCCAGTCCTGTGTCTTCATTGCGGGCCATGAGTGTCTGTTTTAGGTATGAGAAGAGGCAGGGATAGAATTTGCTTGAGCAATCCCACAGTCTTCGTGCTGCTTAAAACTTGTGGGGACTAAGTAGGCAGTCACCTGTCTCTAACCTATCCCCTGAATTACTCCACTGTATCCAGCATAAACTGGAAAGAGATGAGGTTTGTTCTAATATACTTTTCTTGAAAGACTAGCAGTTGAGCTTGCTGTGTGAAATCCTTTCCTTGAGTTACTGAGAGGTTTTATTCTGGATGCCATCCTGCGTATGTTTTTCAGTCAGAGCCAGGCATAATTCTGGGGAAGCTGCTTTGCTCTGTTGCCTAATTAATAAAACATCACTTAAAAAAGACTAAAAATAAAAAAATCAATGCATATTTAACTGATAAGCTAGAGTAGCTTCAAAAGCACTGTTTCAGTCCATAAGCTGCATAATACAGTGCTGCATGTCTCTCAAAATCCTAACTAGAACAAAACTTTGGATATGTAAGTTTGCGTTATGCTTCTGAAGTAGTTGGATGGTTTAGTGTGTTGACTTTTCATGACTTTCCCCCCTGCCCTTGGAGAGAAAGGATGGAAAATTCAAAGCACAGTAGCTTAGCGAGCTGAGTGAGCTAGCGGAGGTAAAAACCTCCTTCTGAAAGGGATTTGTAACTAAGATGAAACCTGCAGCAATGAGGTGAAGTCATAAAGCCATTACCCAGCATTACCTCTTCGTCACCCAGCTGTTAGTCAACAAGCTGCTTTGGAAAGCAGCTTATGTGACTGTTCCCTTCTGCTGAGGAATGCAGGGAAAAATAAGGTGTAAAACTAGGATTTGGGAAAGGATTTTTATCTACTGCTGTCACTGTACAGCAGTGGCCAGTGCTTTTCACTGTGTACTTTCTCATAATGAGGTAAGAACTGAGCTTTTAGCGTGAACTTTTGCCGTGGTCACTGAAGCTGATTGTAGTAAAAGCTGCTGATGCCTCTATTTGTAATACTGAGGGAGAAGAAAAATTCATTATTGCAAAGACCAAGTAATTGTGTAAAGCCAGGTTGCAAGTTCTTTAATTCGCTCCTGGCAGTTATTCCTCACCAGCACAGACTTTGAAGAGGAAATGGCATGGGTGCAGAATCCTAATGTGAACATCCACGATACAGAGTTTCCTCTTTTTGTGGATGATGTGGGACTTTTTTGTGTGTGTGGTTTTGATTTTGGTTTGGTTGGGGTTTTGTGTGGTTGGTTGTTATGTTTTGTTTTTTTTCACCAATCTGCTTTTTGCTCATTACTGTGTCAGGGAAAGGAAAAGTCTTTAGGTTTGTTTTCCTCTGGAATTGTGTTTTCAAAATCAAAAGCTTCCTTGATTTCTAGAAGCCTTTTGCAGAGGTGACGGAAAGGTGCTGCTTGTTTGCCTGCCTCTGCGGTGCTGCAGCCTCTTGCTGCTGCTGTTACTCCCTGGCTTCCCAACCTGACACTTAGTGTCTCTTTCCCAACCCCTTGTTCCAAAGATGTATGCCCCCAAACTCCCAGGGCACAGGGGATATCCTGTGTTCTCTGTTTTTCACATGAATCAAGGAAGAGCAACAAACAGCTATCTTCTGTGGTACTCAAGAGTGTACTTCAGGAGATAGCTGTAAACAGGCGAGAAATACGAGGTACTACTTGTGGTAAAGTGGTGTTGGTGTTAAGAGATTCAAGGCTTGGGCTATGGTGAGATCAAAATACACATCTTGCAACAACAAGGGTTGTTTTGATGAAAGCTGATGCTTTAAGTTGTTTTGCATGGGATCTAGAGGAGTGGCCTTCGTGATCAAAACATACTGCATTGTAAATAGGCTCACAGAGAGACTGAGCAATGCTAAGTGAGAGGAGCTCAGAGCCAAGACCTAATCCTAACCCATAGAGTGACTGTGCAGGACATGATACTGGCAGTGCAAGAAATTTTTCATCTTGTCTTCAATCACGAGCCTTGAAAGCCTGTAGACAGTTCAGCTCTGTTATATTTTTGCTTGAGGGTAGAGGTGGTGGAGATGTAACTTCGTGCCGCTCAAGATACAGAAATCTCATGTGGTGCTGTATAGACTTCTGGAGCAGAAGGACTGCTTTGATGTGACTGTACATGAAGTGCTGTCATGGGCTATAATAATGTAAGTCAATTCTAGCCTCAGTTAACAAACAAAACTCACTCATCTGAGGATGTCCAAAAAGGAATATATTACAGACACAGAGGCCATTGATTCAGGAAGCTCTAAAACCCATCTCTTCCCCGTGTCTGACAGATGTAAGAATTCAGGTTGCAGATGTTCAGAAGCACCGGTGGTTAGTGTATACACAGGACAAGAATCATTAGGAGGATAGATGCTTTAAAGTTATTGCCAGTGCTTTCTCGAATACTTTTCTTGGACAAATGACTCCTACAAGCAGAGATAATCTTTATTTAAAAGATACTAAATCTTCCTATTGCTGTGAACCCGATCTCAAAAATGCTGAAGATTCTGATTTTCAGGGATCTGGTTCAAGGGAGCCTTCTGGCTGCGTTAAAGGTGTTAATAACTTACTCAGCCAGGAAATTAATTGATCCTTATGGGTCCCTTCCAGCTCAAGATATTCTATGATTCTATATTAAGCAAGAATGATTTGGGAGCCGTGCCAGTAAATGACTTGGAGGAGATCTTGCATTTAAATTCTCCAAAATGGTGTTTAAACTCTGTATTTCTTTCGCTGATATCTCCCAGGTTGGGTATCAAGCTGTGTTAGTTAAACCTTTATCACTTCTGTGAAAATTAGGTCTTTCAAGGGGACAACTTTAAAGATCTTTGCATTTCAAGGGTGCTTTTAACAGATATAACTTTGCTGAAATGCTCCTTAGCACAATTGCAACACAATTAATCTGCCACCCTTCAGAACTGGCTTCCAAGCTGAATTATAGAAACTACCTCAAGGTCTGTGTATGTTCCCAGCTACCTGAAGATGGTGATTGCAACAGCAGGGAAACCAATAGCTCTGTGCTACCTGAAAATTAGGTTTATCTTGTACCAGCTGTGAGTTCCTAAAGAATCTCTGAAACAGCATTTTCAGTTATTAAATCCAGTTCCTGATTTTGTGAGCAACTGCATAACAGAATCATGGTGAAATAATCGGGAAGGACATCAGAGGTCGTACATCATCCATCAGCCCCAAGGCAGGATCAGCTGTGTTAATCCTGACAAATATTTATTCAATGTGTTCTGAAATATCTCCAATGGTAGCGAGATGCTCAGCTAATCTATTCTGTCTCCTCATCTCTGCCATTAGAAAGGCTTTATTGAAGTTTATACTGAATTGTTCTTCTTGTAATTAGTCAGGAAAACTGAGCAACTTGTCTTGCATGTCTCAGATATGGGGAAAAGATTTTATTCTACTCTGTCTCTGAAGCCTTTGAGGTACCCCCTTGAGTTGTCTTCGTTTTAGGGTACAAAGCCCTTAATGTTTTTAATCTTCCTTCAGGTTATGCTTTGCAGATCTCTGATTAGCCTCATTGTGCTTGTTTTTCTCTCTCCAGTCAATCTGTACCTCTCTTGATCTAGAATATATTTTTCTAGTGCCTAAAATAGCATTCATCACCTGCTTTTGAATCATTAAGAGTGTTTGAAATATGTTTGATATCAAGCTTGAAATAAACAAGTGCTGTGACTTAAATATTACTTCTAACTGGGAGATTGGTCTTCCACAGTGAAAGAAGTCCTGGATAAAATTAGACCTAATACTAAATATTACTTTAGAAATGAATGTGCATTTAGAAATTAAATTGGGGTTCTAACCGAGGCTTTAGCAATATCCAGTCTTAGTACTTTGCTACAGTGATTTGGACCCAAACAGCTCCAGTGCCAGTTGAAACTGACATTTCCCTACCCCCACCACTTGTTTGCCCTTCTGTCCATACCCTGGGTTTCAGTTGTGATGTCTATTTGTGTGTGTGTGTTTCAGTTCTTTGAAACAAGTTCCAGATCTTGTAGCCAGTGTGCAAGCACTTTCTTGTTGTGGAAGATACTCATTTGCACACACTCTGCGGTATGACAACTTATTTCCTGAGAAATCATATTTGTTGCTGACTTTGCCTCATGAAACTTCTGCAGAGTCTTTTTTTTTTCCTCCTCCTGCAATTAAAGCCTGCATCTTAGTTACTGCCTTTTGTTTCCTTTGAACTCATCAGGGGAAGAATATAATCAGATAATATTTGAAATTACAGTCTTGGCTAAGAGAAAACACAAAAATATGAGGTAGTCATCACCTTCGATTAGCATTTCAAAGCTGATAAGTAGACAGGCCGAATAATCTGCTCTCATTTCTGAGCAACAATTTAGGATCCTGGGGAATCAGATACTGCACTAAGCAGCTTTGAGGAATATAAAACTCAGTTAATCAAGGTGGGAGAATAAAGCTGCAGCAGCTGAAGCTGGTGCGATTTACCAGTCACTCGCAGCCAAGGAATGCATATATTCTTCATACTGCTAGAAAATCAGGGGTGTGCAGTGATAGAAATGGCAATGACAACATGGAGGCAAAAATTTGGGATTAAAGGAGACCATTTGACCCCTTAAAACCAATCTAGAAGGCTTCAAAAGCCTCTGTCTCTCCCAGTAAGCCTCACCCCATGCCCAGTGTGGGCACAGTAACAAATTCCAGACCTTCAGCACCAGTGGAAAAAATGGTGATGTGCCAGAGGGAAGCAAGAACTAGGAAGTTCTTCCTGATGTCTTGAGCTACTGAATTAGCAGCAAATTTGTTAGCTAAAAAAAATCCAGCTGGTGCTAAGAAACAAGTTGCTTTCCCAACTTCAAAGCCTCTACCAGGTTGTCCAGGGAGGATAATTCCTTCTGCAGGCAGTCCATTTAACTCCTGGATGTGTGAGAGATGGACTAGGGGAGCTCCTGACAGAGATTCTGGGCTTTTTTTTTTGTCTCCCAAAAAACGTTTAACAGTTCGGGCTTAAGGTGAGAGAATACCTTTTTGAAGGGTTTTTATGGAAACTGCTTCCGTGACACGGCCAGAGATAAATCTTCCTGTGATGCGGCTGCAGAAGGAGTCAGCCATGTGAGTTATAGCTGAAGGAAATGTACTTTATTACCTAAACCATAGTAACTTTCTCAGAAACTTTGTTCTTCTGGATGCACAATGGGCCTTCTAGGAAAGGTTTTTACTTGCAAGCACAGCTTGATGTTGGCAAATCCCTCCTGTTATGGGCCTGTTGCAAAGGAGGGACAGTAAATGAGTTACAAACGTGTGTTGCACCAAAGCGGACAAGGGAGAGACAATTCGTAGGGTGACTTGGGCTTAGAGTCTTGTGTTTATCACCCCTTCTTTGAACATGAGAACATGCTCAAAGGTGCTGAAGTCAGTAAAGTTTTGGCTAAGTTTTGTAGCAGTGAAACTTCCAAAATTGCCTCATCTTTATGCAAGCTGGCTTTCTGAAGCATTGGCACTCCATGACATTCTGCGTGCTGTGCTAAATTCAGCAGGGTTTTTTCACGTTGCTCTGGAGCTACAATAATTTTGGAGGTCTGTGGCTTGTTTCAGTTGTTTACGCTGCAAAAAAGATTGTTGTAAATCCTCCTTTCCTTTCATATTATTAACTTTCTTGTCAAACTTTTATTTAAACTGCAGAGACAAAGATGGATCTTTTCTTTATAGCTCTGCAAAGTTAGATTTACTTCTTTGACATGTGATTGAAAGCTAATCTGTCTCCTTTTTATTGGCTTTTGCTAAAGCATGTATTTCTTTGTTTCCCTTTTTCATTCTGTATTGTCTTGTGAAAATATGTAACTGTACTTCAGGCTGTAAAAAAAAATATCCTCCTACAGGAAAGAAAAAAATGACAGCGCTTTATCCAATCCAGAGAAGGTTTATGTGTTTAATTAGCATCTTGGATTGTATTTGTGTATGATTCAGAGTGAACTAAGAGTAATAATAAAGGTCCTGTGGTTACCTCTGACCTTGCAGAGAAGAATGCTAAAACCAGAAAGCTTTTTTTGGCTCTGTATCAGTGGCAACTACTTGAATTTGTCTGTCTTTGGAGCTAACTTTTTTGCCATAAAAAGCATGTAGAGTGCTCCCACTGCAGTTAACTTGCTTGGCCAAGGGCATGGTTTGGTTTGTGGGTTGTTAATGCCAAAGACTGATATTTTAAATAGTGTTGGACTCCACTTTATAACTAGACCTTTCAGTGCTCTAATCCTGCAGTGTATGTTTCCAACCCCTCTGCAAGAGTTATTTCCTCTTCTTTTTTTTAAATGCGCTCGGGGATATAATATGGCTTTTGTGTTATGTCACAGTTTTAAAGTTAATATTCTATTTATAGGGGTTGTTAATGTTTTGCCTTACTCAGGCAGATGATCTTGTAACCATAGAATGGTTTGGGTTGGAAAGGACCTTAAGATCATTGAGTTCCAACCCCCCTGCCATGCCCAGGGACACCTCCCACTAAACCATGTCATCCAAGGCTATGTCCAACCTGGCCTTGAACACTGCCAGCGATGAAGCATTCACAACTTCCCTGGGCAACCCATTCCAGTGCCTCATATCCAATCTAAACTTCCCCTGTTTAAGTTTGAACCCGTTACCCCTTGTCCTATCACTACAGTCCCTCATGAAGAGTCGCCCCCCAGCATCCCTACAGGCCCCCTTCAGATACTGGAAGGCTGCTATGAGGTCTCCACGCAGCCTTCTCTTCTCCAGGCTGAACAGCCCCAACTTTCTCATCCTATCTTCATATGGGAGGTGCTCCAGTCCCCTCATCATCCTCATGGCCCTCGCTGTTTCAGTTTAAACCCATGGCCCTTTCATCATCTATAGTATTATATTAGGCAGAGAAAATTTTGACCCATATCTATGTCATTCTTCTTGGCTTCTAAAGAGCTGAATGAGCATGTGGGTTATATTATCCAGGAATATTGATCCTGGGACTGATGTTGATAGAGTGCTGACTCACAGCAGGGACCCAAAATTGATCCATGTTTCCTGATGCTGGAAGCATCTCTGGTGTCTCTAGCAAGCTCCTGACCCTCTGCAGCAGGGCTGGCACTTCAAAGACATGTTGCCAGACTTAATGTATTGCTATTTGTAATGTGCTTGCAGAGTTGCAGGGAGGGAGCACCAATAAAATCTGCACATTTTCTAAATGCAGTAGCTAAATTTATGAAGGTGTTTTGCTGCGTTTTCCATTCAATGGCTTTCATTGCATCAGAGTGTAAATAAGTACTGTAGCCATTTTTTGCTTGTCTTCAGGGATGAAATACTGCTTCACTGGCGTGAAAGGGGAGGTTCAGGTGCTTGATAGACCAGTGCAGTGTATAGCTAATATTCACTGCTGCTCTGTTGCTGAATGTGTGGAATTGCATTAAATCCAACAGAATTGTAAAGAGAGGAGACCAAATTCTGCTAAAATTAGCAGCTGTTCAACCTGCCAGTTACTGATAGGAAAAAAGTCTTACGAAGACCTGTGTTTCACAGGGTTTTGAACATGGTCATTGAGTTCTGTACTTCCTATTTTGGGGTTGAAAGCATATGGGTGCATATTTTCACTGATGTTTCTGTTCATTCTTTGGGTGTATTTTGTTCTGGTGTTGCTGTGATTTAATCATGCAGTCCTGATGTCCATTAAATATGTACTGGTTTTATATGGACTTTTCAAAGTAGCTGTAAATTGCGAAGTAATAATGTTTATTTAGTGCCTTCACCTTATTTATGAAATCATAATATATTTTGGTACACTTTTTAGTGCTGTCTACCTGCAAAACTGTATTGCAGTCGCCTGTTACGCAAAAAGCTCACCAACAAACCTCAACCAAATCTTGATCAAAAAGCCCCCCAAAGCCCCTGTTTAAACCAGGCATATTGATGTGGAAGGCACCTAAGTACCACAGTAACCTCCACCCTGCAATCACATGGCTAGATAACATAACCTTGAGGAGCTGAAAAATATTTCAGAGCGCAGATGCACATTTCTGAATGAGAAGTTGGGTTCAGAAAGCAGTTATGACAAACTTCAGCATCCAAGGTTAATTCATGAATGTTGAGGCAATTGTGGGGTAAGTGGAAATTTCAGCCTTGTGAAATGGAAGGCTAAGGAAATAAAGCAAAGAGGGAAACTGGTCAGAAATGGATGACAGAAGAACATAAATATTAAACAATAAAAAGAAGTGTGTGAGGATTAAAGCTACAAAGGGAATTCAGCATTTTATTGGTTTAAAAGCCCAACCAACAGAATTATTTTCTGAACTCCTTATCTAACTGTGGAATAGCAGTGATCATTCACATACTTTATTAGGCCAAGTATTAATTTGTGGTCTGCCTTCACTCAGACAGATTACCACCAAAAATGAAAATGCCTATTGGAAAAATTCCCTGATTAAAAACCTGGTCCTGCCTCAGAATGATGGCAAAATTTGCTTGGTGATGCATTGGGAGCATACTAAGGGCATATATATCTATATTTGTTGTCAGGTAAGGATATACATTTGTGTGTTAATGAATATATTATAGGGGTCACACGTAGAAGCTGATGTGGTTAGTACTAATGGGCTTTGGAGAAAGGTTGAAGTGATGTGGGTAGTGATTTGAGGACATGAGTTCATTCTTGTTTTCCTTAAGGCCACTAATATGATATGAGAGTTGCTGCTTCTAAGCTGCATACCCACCTCTTTTTATGTCTGTGCCTGTCTTGTTGGTTATGCTTAATGCCTCTGGGTAACGAAGCACACAGCTAGTAAAAGATTTGGGGTTACTTGTCAGAGTTGATCAGGGTTATTTTAATTAATTTATGGGCTGGGACTCAACAATGCAAAGCACCATATAAAGACACAACCCTAAGTATAAGAAAAAGCAACAAGTGGGTATCATTTAGGACAGAAGAACTAAAAACCAGTGCAGTACTTGGAGTGATGATGAAATTTCAGCATCCTAAACATCACCTTCTCTACACAGAAGAGTTTTGTATGGAAGGAAGTCCAAATAAAGTTGGTACTTTGGAATGTATTAATGTAGGGGACGTGTTTATAGGACAAAGACAACAGTGATGACTGACTAAAGCATTGCACATTAGGGACTGACTGTCAAAGGCCTTGAAAATTGCCTCCGTTGGCAGATGCTGGTTTCAGAAGAGGGTTTGCTTCAGCTTAGGGCTGCTTTTAAAGAAGGGATTCTTATCTCAGTGGCACATGTTAATTGAGCAATGTGTGTGTGGGCAAACTGTAAATCCTTGAGTTCATCAAGGAAAGGCTTTACTGTAATTCTCATGAATTAGGGGGGATAATGCCTACGGATTACTGGGGCTGAGTGACAGTCAGTTATATTAATAGGTGAAAAAAATGTTTTACTGCCTGACCTCTGCCTTTCTGTATAGTGTGCATTGTGCTGAAGTCGGATCACCAGCACATTGACCAGTATAACTTGTAATTACCTTGGCTTTTTTTTTTTTTGGTAGCAAAAATTAATATATATTAAAAAAAAAAAAGGCTGACTAGGAAGAGTAAATAAAATGAATGCAGCCAGATATAGCAAGTCTTTGATTATAGATTACAAAGATTATTTCAGTGCATATAAATGTGAAGAGTAATGATGTCTTTGAAGAGTTTGTAACACAAAAGTCTGTGTGCATCACAAAATACAAAGAATCATGAAGGGTAAAGTATTGAGAAAGGGAAAGATAAGACCTCGTGCATCATTAATGAAAGATGAGTAACAGACAAATGAAAAATCTCACTGCATAGAATGACGACTTTGATTCTTTTACTGATCTGTTTGCATAACACAGCACAAGGATTTGATGAGGACAGAAGCACAAAACTACTGTATGTGCATCATGAAGCATAAGGAAATGGTGGTGCATGTTTCCAATGTGAAAAGGAGGCAAGGGCAACCTATTAAATTGTGATTCATATAAAGTGAACCATGAATTAGAGCTGAAATCAGATTGTGCTACAGGAAAGCGAGTAAAGCAAGCGGCCTTGGCGGGCTCTGCTTTGCCAGTGGGAAGGGCATAAGGGAGGCTTGGTTTAGTGTATTTGCTGGCATGGTCTGCCTGGGAGTTGTGAGATCCACATATCTGGCAGGATGATGCCTGCTGGGAGCAGGTGTGTTGGAGAGGGGGAGCTCGTGTTCCTTGTTTCTGGGAAAATCCCGATCTACAGCACTGGTGCCTCAGGGCTGCTGCCAGACCCGGGGCTCACCTGGTAATGCTCCAAGAACAGCTTTTGCCTTATTCCCACAGTTTTGTGTTCCCTGCCAGAAAGTTTCTAGACGTGGTTATCTCTGCTTATTTTTTGCTTCACTGTCAAAAGTAACACACACTGAAGCAGGAGGCCTGCCGCTTGTCTTTATTATTCAGTATATCCCCAACCCTCTGTTTCAGTTGCATTACATGCATTGCAGAGATCATGCCCAGATGATTATTTAACAGTGGCTGTGGGCTTCTATGCCCTATATGATGTGCTACCTTAGAAATATATTTACTTTTCAGTTATTTCACAGCAAGTATTTTTCTGTCTCTCGGGCAACTTTGTAAAAGATGATTTGATGAATTTTGCTGCCTGTTTATTGCCACCTCTAATCTCTTCTCTGAGGAGCTTTATTGCTTCTGTTTGAGCCAGGCAATGGGGGAAGGAAGTGTCTTTTTAATCTGTAGACTATGAATCACTGGTGGAATCAATAGAATTTAATCCAAAACTTCTGCTGAAGGTTTTAAGGAGTCTATAAAACACATACAGTGTGCAAAAAAAAAAAAGACACCAAGACCCCTCTGACTGCCTGAGATATGAAGTGGGCTATGTTGCCAGCTCCATCTGAGACAGTAGCTGCTCTAAGCCAGTGCTGAGCAGAGGCTGAGTTGAGTTCTGGTCAGCTTCTCCAGATCGCCCAAGACCAGAGAGAGCTCCATCATGGTCAAGTAACGTGGCATCTGTGTAAGTAGCTTTGCACCAATTAATCTCTCATTTCCTTATATCAAAGGAGAAGGTGGGGAAGGCGATGGCTGTTCATGCACAGGGTATTCTGGTCTAAGGATGCCTGCATGGACTGAAAGCATTGTTGTTGGGGTGTCATTACCTCACAATGTAGGCTAGTATCAGGCAGCTCACTGCTCTACATTCTCTTAGGAGATACTGTGTCTGGTTGTAGCTTTAAGCAATCATCAGAGAGCTCAAATTTTCAGAATATGGGGCTCACAGCATGACAAATGAGTAGCCTTAATAACTACTTTCTGCTTTTAATATCTAGCACCTGGAAATGTAAGTCTATAGTAATGTGCGCAATTCTATATAGCTGTTAAGAGATTTAGGAACACATATGGCTAAGCTGTAGGCACTGAATTAAAGGAGTTGTGAAATGCCATCTGCCTGTTTGTATTGTGTATTCTAAAACTGGCAATCAGCTCGTGCTTGGCCTTTCTGAGGTTTTAATCTCGTTGTGGGTCTTTTTTCTTCTTCGATAGTTTTAACTCTATCTTCAAGCTTTGCTCTTGGCATTGGTCTTGGTTGTATCTAAAGGAAGGCATTAAAGGTGTGTGGACAAGACACTGCCTTCTGTTCCCTCCATTGTACTTTAAGGTACCTGTTTTGAAATTGGTTTTAAATACAATCTGTGATAAGTTTTGCTGCAAAACATGAATCAAAATTAGTATCTTTTGAGCAGAAACTTCTAAGTTGCATAAAAATCATACAGGTGTGCTGCATTGTATCAGCACATACGTTTTGTGAATTAAAAAGTATACTTTCTGTGATGATCTCCCATCTGCTGCTACCTCTGATAAATTGAATGCTTGCTTCTGAATACTGAAACACTGGGATACTTTACTCTGGCATGTGCTTGACAAGTAGGTCTCTCGGGCTGACCCTCTTGTGGATGACTACTGATGGAATATGGAAACAACAGGAGGTTTGGTGAAGTTAGGCAAGCGAAAGGAAACATGGTCTATTTGTAGCTTTAAAAAAAACCAGGTCCACAAAACCTCCCACTTTTTTGTCAGCTTGTTAATGTCTCTTCTGTTATTAATTTATTTTAAAGTGAATTTTTCAGCAGCCTGATAGGTAAATGATAAAGTTGCCTTTGAATCATTGCAGAGATACCGCACACAACTGATGAGGGTAATCTGCTCCCCACTGGTTTTATGGGTGTCTGGTCCAGCTCCTGGCACTGGGCTAAGAAGAGAGAAGGATAAACTGACAAATGCTGGAGAGGAGACTGGAACCAATGTGGAACTATGCTGGAACTAGTCCCACTTCTGGGACATGCTTCAGTGTTGGTGTATAACCCAGCCCATGGGAGACACCTCAGTGCTGGCAGGAACTGTTCCATTATTTCTGTCACTGGGCTGCAGAGTGTTCTGGGGAGATTGGTGCTTCCATTCTGGGCAATGCTTTATCCAAGAACAGCAACTGTCCTAAAAAGTCTCTGATCTATGATGGTGGAGAAGATCTAATGATATTCTTCATTTCTAAAAGCTGAGTGGTTCACTCCTACAAATGTACTTAAGGATTGAAAATGCCAGTGCTCAGGACATAGCTGAATCAAGCCTATCATCTCATTGTGTCTCTCTTTCCTTGCTTCTCCACTATCATGTACTTTTGCAGTCATTTAATACCCTGTAGGCTGATTGTAAAATGATTGCAAAATAGAACAAGCAGGTGGTTCACATGGCACTTTGCACTCATTTTAAGCTCTCTTCTTGTACCTGCAAATGAACAAAGAGGAGCTGAATCCAGGCCCCAATCATGTATTTTATTAGAAGAGTTTGTTTTTAATGTGTATCTAAAGAAAAATATTTGTGTATTGTAGTAGTACTGAAAATCCCTATGGCGCAATGAACAGCAGAGTAACTAATTCAGGAAGGTTCAGAGTGTTTAAGACACCCCCATTATTGTTCTGTAGCATTTTTTTTTCTTCCTTTAAAATGCTACCTGAAAGTGCCTCCACAGGGTCCACGTTGACCTCTGAGTCTGAGCAAACATGACTGAAATGTAATGCCAGTGAAAAAGAGCATGAGAGCAAAAAAACTTGAGAGCAATTTTCCTCTCAAATATTCCACTTGATGTGCACAGAAGAGGTGAATTAGAACCTCAAGATGTGCAGCATATCATCATAAACACATGGATTGTTTTTTTGCTGCCTGGAGATGGTGTTTTGAAAGCTGTAGCTGAAAATAGCTTAGGGCAAAGCCCTAAGTTACTAAGTCCAGTGGGGTTGGTTGTGGTTTTTTGGGGTGTTTTTGTTTTTTTTTTTTTGGTTGGTTTGTTTGCTTGGGGTTTTTTTAAGTAATTATAATTGTCAGGATTAACCTGGAGAATAAAAAGGTTCCCTTTAAACTTTCAGCTCCTATTAAGTGGAAATCATCAAAGTGAAGAAATCCCTATGAACAAGTATCGTCCTGTTTGTGTCAATATCTCCAAATGTGTTATTGTCTATATCTATTTGACTAGAAATGTATACAGAAGCAGTGGAGTGCTGGATACACAAAATTACTTTGCCTTCAGCAGCCCTAAGATCAGTAAACAGAAAATAGCCATTTGGGAAGTACAGATAAGGTGAAAATACTGAACATCTGTGGTAAATCGGTACCAACGGAACTGAAACACCAGAAAAGCTCTACAGTACCTTCTTTTCCTGCAATTAGGATGATAGCTTAGGGCAAGCATATAGCTTAAGGGAAGTTCATCTAAGATTTTAATCCTGAGCAGCTGTCAATAAAACCAGGAGTTTCATGTGCTTTGAAGGAATAACTTTAAGAAAGATATCTTCCTAATAGACTTATTTTACTGTGTGATAAAGTGTGCAGAGTGTTTGTTACTCAAACAGCATGGGAGCCCAGATTATTACCTTCCAAAACATTTAGGCTATCTCTACTGCAGAGTTCCTGTTGATGCAGTTCTCTAGTACAGGTACAATATTTGCTACCAGATGTTACCTGTTTATCTCATCCTTCATGGTTTTATCCACGCAGTTTGAAAAAATAACAAAGAAATTTTCTTTTCATACAGTTATAACTACATCAGTGGTCTTGTCAATACAGTGTTAACTGTACTTATGGGTATCTGGTTTTCCTCCATGAGGCAGTAGGGGATGCAACTGCCTGGTAGAGCACGGTAATGAGGACTAAGCCCTAGGTACCAGTGGCATATGGTATTTGGGTCAACTATAATAAGCATATCTGTGATGGGTGTGTGATTCCATATATCTTACAGAAGATGCCTACGTAATATTTGTGTTATTCCAGCAAAGCTAGGCAACTGAGCAGTACCTAAATAAACTCAAAAGCTTGTAACAAGTAGTCAGTCTTTGCACATGAAAATGCCCAGTATGGATGCTCGAAAGTGCTGCTAAAGGTGAGGTATGAGACATGTTTCACTGGGCTTGGGAGAATTTCAGATAGGACTTGAAAAAATAAAGAAGTCCTATCAGAAAGGTGATGCCGGGCAACCATATGGACAATCCACCATGAACTGCTTCAGGTTGGTGTGGTCTGGTGTGAATCTGCAGAGGTGAGTAGAGACTGGAAGCTGGGAAGGGGCAATTATTTTAACTAAAAGGGTTTAGCAATAGTCTTGACTTGAGGGTACCATTAGTATTACCTTTCAGCATCCAAAACTGGTCTTATTTCACTGATTTTACCATTCCCTTTTCTTCCAACCACTATATAAGTGAACTGTATTTTAGTAAGGCAACTGGGAGAACTGGATGCTAATGCTAAAATGTTCTGTTACAAGTTGGATTTCAAATGATGGAACACCTGCGATAGGCCTTAAAAAAAAAAAAGAAGATTTAAAAAATATAAAATCCCTCTGATAATTTTACTGCAAAATGGATACTTCATCTCTATAGAGAATAAAAGTGTCATTGATCTCTATGATAAACTGTATCAACAGACCTTGTTTTCTTTTCATTATAAGAATGACCTTGCCTCTATTGTAAATCAAAAGCAGCTCAGGATTTGTAGCTCTTACAAGTTCTACATGGTGTGAAAAAAAATACTCTGAAGCTGCAGCCCATTTGGGAGGTAAGGGCGGAGCTCCTCGGTTACATCAGGCTTACATGGGGATAGATTTCACTCTGTTGGATGGATGCTGTGTACTGCCGACTTTCAAAAGTATGAGATGAAAGGAAAAGCAATGTGGGAGAGTTTGGTCTCTGGCAGGGAGGGGTGGTAGAGACGTGGTGATTCTTAATCAGAAGAATCTCTAGAAACATTCTCCAGCCAAGGTTTGTGTGCCAGTTGTGTCCTGTTGAGTGACTCTTCTGTTTATCCATAAATACTTTGGTGGCACTTGATAATACAGAGCACTTCTTACTTTGTTTCTTTTAGACTTTGAATTAAAACTGAACCAGTAGTACTTTATTTCTTTTGATTAATGGAAAAAACCCACACATAAAGTCTTAAGAATTAAATGGTTTTGAATTGTAGCAAATTTCAGAGCACAGCCCCCTTTGCCCAAAACTGATGCTAAAGAGGCCATGGAGAGCATACTTTGAACTGGAGCCCTAATTGGAAAACCAGCCTGCATGTGTTAAATGTTAACTTTTTTACTCACCAGTTTCCAATCAGTTATCTCTGATTTCAACCAAAAAGTGAATTGCCTATCCTCTTTCTTAAATGGAGAAACTGAAGCAAAGAGAGCCCATCCTAGAGATGGATGGTGGTTAAAACTGGGATGGGTTTACAGACCAGTGAGTCCTCCTGCTGCCACAGGACACTGGTTTAGTGGACAGTTTAGGTCTGGCTTGGAAGTGCTTGTGTAAGGAACTTTAAGGACAAAACGATCTTGAAAACAATTTGCATCATTGGGAAGAAGCTTCTGCTGTCAAAAAATACTGTTAGGAGAGTAAAACCTTCAGGAGTTTCAATGAGAACAGACATGTCTACTGAATGTGAGACTCACAACTATGGAGGCAGCAACAGAGACAAAGAAGGCCTAGGTTTTTCCTTTAATTTCCTTCCTGGGAAGCCGGGAATCTTTCATACAAACAGATAAATCTTTTCCCTGGACTCAGGTAGTATGTTGTTTGGTGTAAAGTGGTGTCCTTCATATTGTGCACCATCTAGACACAGTCTTGTTAGTTGTTTTTAGAGTTAAGTCCCAGTAGATAATTGAAGTTTAAGTAGGGAAAGAGTTAGCACTGAACAGTCTTCTATACCTACCACTATTCGCAACTGGTCCCTTTGAGATGGATAAGGTTTGAGCTAGTGTCAAGGTAGCAGGTCAGGTAGTAGCTTCCTATTAGTAGATGAGACATGACTTAGACCGGCTTGAGGGGATATCAGTGCCTGTATATGTTTCTCCTGCAATTTTTCCCAAAGGCACAAAAAAATGCGACTCCCAAAGTTTGAAATGTTTTACTTTGCTCCCTTGATCTCCATGAAGACACATTCACTCTGGTGCTGAACTGCCTTATTCATGAGACCAACTTTTTGCTTCCCTTGCATTCCTCCTCTTGTCATTTGTAAGGATTTCCCATTTCTGTGGTATAAAATGATCCTACAGGCATCAGTCCTCATCCATCCTGTGTGCTGAATAAGGCAGGATCTTAAAATTGAAACTCCTGTCCATGTAATTAAATACATATCATTATGCAGAGGCACAATGGGGCAAATTAAGGTTGCACAGTCAGTCTTGATTCTGGCATTTCCAACTTCTGTTTGAGAGAATGTGATTGCTGCTACTTTGTCCACTGTATCCCCTTACCCAAGTTAGCGGACAAGTTTGAATTGGCTGATAAACCCTAAGCTGGTAGCATTTTGTAGGGGAGTTGTAACTTTGCAACGTAATACTGTTTCAAAATAAACCTTTTCTGCTTTTATTTGAGGGTTCAGCTCCAGCTACCTGACCACCCACAGGCAATGCATGTGCCCTTTCTTTACTAATTTTGGCTTTAAGCTGTCCTGGCTAGTTGTTTGGTTCAGTTATTTAAAATCCTCACATCAGGAATGCTTACTGCTTGTGCCATTACTGTTTCAGAAGTTATTTATATTTTTCAGTAGTCTTCAAAGCTACCAAAATACTTCTGTGTAGTTTTAGTAAGAAAGGAGCAAAGATGCAGTGAACCTTGATTTTGGCAACTTCCCATCAGGAACCTACAACATGCCTCAGTTAAAGGGGAAAAATACATCCCAAGCTACACCAGAAAGCATGGACAGCTTTTCAAATAGTTTAGGTGGTTATGCTGTGCCCACTATTGCTATAATATTACTAATATGGTTTCATAGTCTGCCCAAGCACTGTCCCTAGAAAATAAATGGGGTTTTGCCCACTTCTGCATTGTCATTAGCAGGAAGGTTGCTGTTGGCATTACAGGAGGATGTGGCTAGCTCATACCAGCTTATTGTATGAGAGATTCTCCACTAAGTGTGGGAGTGGGAGTACTCGTGTCTGAATCACTCAGTATCACACCTGCCTACAGACAGGCTATTCCTAGTGCTACAGGCATGTCCAAAATTTGTTCATGGTTTCAAACCTGAAATGCAGAATGTCTAAAGAGAAACACTGGTACTTTATATTCAACAGGCATTTTTATTTCTTTTTCAGTATGCTTCTGAGCTGGAAGATTGGGTTGCGCCGAGAATCTTGGCAATGACCTGAGAGCAGAAATGGCTCTTCGGTTTACAGAGCATGACTGCAGCAAAGGTGTTAAAAGTGCTGTGAAAGGCAAATGGCAGTGCAGGGCAAAATGCATTCCAGTCATTGACTCTGTTTATAAAGAAGACTAAATCACTGTTCTTGGAGAGTGGCATCATGTATTGCAATAAAAAGAATAACAGTTGAACAGGAACCCCTTTCCTTGACAGTTGATGGTATAATCTAGAAAAGTAAACTTTTTGTGTTAAAAAGGCCAGAAGAATTTTCCTTCAGGAGTTGGAGGAGTCTGTCTGTTATTAAGCTGGTTACTGTTACCAAGACACATATTGTTCGTATGCAGATCACAAACGTTATATCTTGAATGATAAGAAGGTAAGCTGGTGCTTCTCTGCTATTCTCATACTGGCAAGATCCTTGGTCCCGTGTGAATGACCCAAGTCCTTTCATCCAGCAGTTAGCTCTGTGCAGGGTGACTTCCCTGCTTCCAGTCAAGATGCAGAACTGGGAGCATTGTGTGAATATTTGTTTAGGGTGTTGTTGAGAGGTGAACAAATGGGTAGGAAAGACAAAGCTCTTTGAAGTTTCTCTCTGGACCCATTCTGACTGTGCATCCTGGGGACAGAGAGGCTGGTGTGTAACATCCTTGTGCCTGGGATGATTGCTGAGGTGAGGAACTGGGGCTGGAGCACAAAAGAAATGTCAGGAGGCCAACACTGTTAAACTTGGTAAATCACTTTAAGAAAGTAATTCCAACACTTCAGTGGTAGTTTGCGTTTATGATGACATCATGTAAAAATCTGCTGTGGTAGACATGTATTAACTCATGGCTAATGAATGGCTATTTTACAAGGCTTGTGCTTAACTGTTTTGTATAGAAGGATTTGCGGTTGTCAAATAGCAACATTTCTTTTGGATTGTTCTTGAAATGCTGGTAGTTTAAACCATTTCATTGCAAAATGCAGCAAACTGACACAGAGTTTACCTTCTTACTGGGAAAAACACTCCAGTGGGTGTTGGGATATTTATCTGTGTAAGCTAATCAGTCATTGCAATTTTGGTTAATAGTTACGGCAGCTTCATAGTGAGATGCTTTTATTGTTTTCTGTCTGTGGGATCATATGTTTCAGTAGCTGTCTTTGAAATACCTGTCATAGGGAGTAACCATTGCACTTGTGTCAGTTTGTTGTTCAGAGCCTTTTAAGAATATTGGCATAGACTTTTAGAAGTTAATTGAATAGCTGCCTCCAGAGTACAGTGCGATAACTTTATTAGGCAGTATAAGTAGTGCCATTGAGGTTGTTTTGTGTCTTTCTTATTAAATCAGTTCAGTTAGCTGTTTGTTTTAAATCCCTATAGTTATTAAGTCTCATTCTAGAGCAGATCCAATTTTGCATTAGCAAGACTATACAAAGTTTCTGAAGTCTAAAGCAGAGATGCTGTTGGTTGAAATAAGGTATAATTAGGTTCCTTGTGGGTGAAGGCTGCTGTGCATCAAGCCTGGTTTGTTTGTCCCGGACTGACACAGGGAATTTCTGTTACAGGTTTAGAGGACTCACACAGGTTGCCCAGAAAGTCTGTGGCTGTCCTGTAGCCGGCAGTGTTCAAGGCCGGGTTGGACGGGGCTTGGAGCAACTTGGTCTAGTGGAAGGTGTCCCTGCCCATGGCAGGGGGTTGGAACTGGATCCGCTTTAAGGTCCCTTCCAACCCAAACCAGTCTGTGATTCTGTGACACTCCTTGTGAGTGGCCCTGCCATGGTGACCAACACTCATGTCCCATTGATTGCTGGTAGCAGAAGTGGCCACTGAAACTACTGACAGCTTGTGTTGGTTGAAGCAGCCAGTCACAGGTATCTGAAATCTTCCTGGTGGCCATGAGCAGGCGATACGGTTTAGTGCGAGGTGTCCCTGCCCATGGTGGGGGGTTTGGAACTAGATGATCTTAAGGTCCTTTCCAACCGTAACTATTCTATGATTCTTTTAGATTCACGACTCACTGCATTTTATCAGGCTGGCAGCCCGGATCCTCTTCGGTGGGCAGCGATTCACCTCTGAGATACCTTCTGAGTGTTCTTAGATACAATTTGTAATCAAAATTTGCCAGCTCAAGATGCAGTAGTGCAACAGAGAGCTCTGTTTTGGCTGTTGGACCTACACACCTTTAGCATGGTATGAGCAGTCTTTTCAGGTTGGTCATGAGAAATGTAGGGAGGACATTTGGATCCAGAGGATGTTTGACTTCTGCAGCTTGCATGAATTAGAAGTTCAGGAGCTTCACACGAAGCAGCTGTTGCTAACCCCTCTACTGCATTGCAGGCAATTTCAGGATGTTTGTGCAGTGGGTACAGAATGCTGAAGGGTTGTTGATGCTTATTGGATTTACAGGACATCCTTTTAATGAGGCAGTAAGGCTACTTATGAAGTTTGGACTAGTAATTTCTTTCATTTTTGTTTAGAGTAACTTCAGGACTTTAAATCCCATGTTTTTTATGAAGGTCCTATAGCGCAAGCTGCGTTTCCTTTATTGAATGAAATATTTTTTTTTCATTTGGAAACTAAATGTAACAAAAATTTAATAATTCATGAATTGAGCTTCAACATCTTTTAAATAATAGATAGACTGTCATGCCAAGTTCAGCTGAAAACTTACCGAGCATACGTTTTTATGTTTTTTCTTTGACATTTTGAGGAATTACAGAGCTACAAACATTTATTTTGTATTTCTGCCCATGCGATATTTTATTCTTTTCAGGTGGATTTAAGAAATAAAAGCGACAGTTTAAAAAAAAAGGTAACTAGCTTCAGTTTCTGATGGGAAAAGAGAATTGAAGGGAGGGAAGCCCTGGGTCCATGTTCATAAATGATTCACTGGACTTTTGGCTGGTGGAACAGCTTCATAATAACTTTATTTTTCTTATCAGTGAAATCAGATGTTAAATAGCTCTACTGGAAGGTGCTGTAAGGGTGACTAACAATTACAACTCTGTCACCTCTGCTGTCTTTGTCCTTTTCAAAATAATCAGCCTGCATTTATTTTATTGGTTATTTCTTCCCCTTCCCCTCCCCCCCAATAAATTAGAAATGGTTTTCATTAGATGCAAGGAAGTCACATTTTGTGGTATTTTTGTCTATGAGGAGGGTGGGTAGCCAAAGGAGCCCAGAAGTTGTCCCTACTGCTGATCTCTGTGACTTTGAGCCCTGTCGTGGTACATGACTGGACATGTAGTGCCCCAGGGCGGCGGGGATGGAGCCCATTCTGGTGTGTGATGGCCCTGTTTCTCTTCCATGTGTTAAAGCTCAGTGCTGTCCATGTGTGTTATTTGTAGGGGCACAGCTGTGGCAGGAAGGCCAGGTTAGCTGCTTGGGGGCTTTAGCACTTTTTGCTAAGGAGAATAGCAATGTGTGACCAAGGTGCCTGTGTGCAGGTCTGTGCTGAGTGGTGTGCTCTGCTTCTAACCAGCATTGAATCTGCAAGTTGGTTTTGGCTAAATGCAGCAAGAGGTGGTGCTTTCAGACAAATTCCTGTGGTTTTTCATGGACCTAAATGTCTGGGGTTTCTGTGCTCTTTTCCACACGTACTCCTAGTCAGGCAGAAACCTAAAACGCAGGCTCAGCCTATTAGACAACAGATAATGTACAGTTGAAGGTGATGCTATAGATGTTGCAATCCAGAGGAAAAACCCAAACCGGAACACGAAACTTGTTAGGTCTTAAAGCATCCAACACAGCATCACAAACCCACAAGGCTTTGCTTGTTCTGTGTTTCATGCACCTACTTTGTAATATCAGTTCAGTGCAGGAGCAGCTGACTCCAAGGTGATGGATTGCCTCATCTGTCTTGGCGAGACCTTATGAAGTTGTGGAAAGACTTCATGAATACATTTCCTCTTCTCTGCTACTTTAGAAAACTTGTCAGATGCCAGAAATGGAAAGAATATTTTCCTTCTTTTATTCCCATGAATGTACATCTTTCAATGGTGAGAACAAAAATATGTAATTTTTAAGTAGTTGCAGTTAAATATATCTTATAGGATGTCCTAATATGAATACTGTTCAGTTAGAGGTTTGAAGCTTTTGTAACAAATGATGTTGAACTGTTCTGTTGCACCAAATGAAGAGTCGGGCAGTAGGGGCTTGAATAGAAGTAACTGCCATTCTATAGAGTCATTTGTGGCTCTAGTAATAGTTGAGTGTTATTATTTTAGCTTTACTGCTCTGTGTGCAGAACTGAAGCAGCAGAGTAAGAAGTACTTAAGAATCCAGTGCAGATTATTTGAAGTGGCAGTACCTATGCCTTTGCCTCATACTATTTACGAACTATGAGCTTGTCTTATTAATCAAATGGGAACACTCAAAATTTTAAGAGAGTCATTACCTTTCAACTAGATATTCCAAGTGTAGAAGGATAACATTGGCACTTACGGTATTAACTGGCGGATATCATTTGAAACTTCACTGTGATAAATGTTCCCACTTGTGAAATTACCTCAAATCTACATCAATTCCAGCTGTTCAACTCCATGAAAATAGTTTGGTAATCTGGGTGGTTACTTGCAATAACTCATCAAGTTGATAACAGTGTTTCTTACACCATATGTTATCACTTAAGTCTTGACCTGAAACTTTTACAATTTCATTGAAGGGGAACTTGGTTAATATTAAAATTAGAAGAG
This sequence comes from Myiopsitta monachus, assembly GCA_017639245.1. Lineage (NCBI taxonomy): Eukaryota > Metazoa > Chordata > Aves > Psittaciformes > Psittacidae > Myiopsitta > Myiopsitta monachus. The sequence continues at coordinate 15,606,909 of CM029929.1, read as the reverse complement.
TTTGGTTTCTCCTTCCTTTATTTTAGGAACTTGAACTTGCTTCTTGGAGCCTGCAAAAATGTAAAAGGAAAAATCCAATCTGCTACCTTTTGTATCAAGGAGGGCTGATGTCACACGCTCTTTTTTGTAGAGAAAGGACAGAAAAAGTGATTTCTTGATTTGGAGCTAATAAATAAAGCTTTTCTGTGCATTGCTCATAGTTTGGAGCCCTGAGAGAAGAGCTAGCTAAGTTAGGTTTTCAGCTCTATTACAGGTTGAGCTCTTAGCCCGTGAAGAACCTCACAGAAGGAAGAAGGCAGTATCTGCCTTGGCTGGGCATTTTAGAGTGGTTTCACCTGAGTATTCAGGTTGTAATCAGTAGTTTTGTAGCATGATTATACTTAGGATCGTAATTTCTGGCAAAGATTTCTTGTACAAAAAGCTATTAAAAAATCATTACTTAAAAAGTAGGCTTTGCCCAAAACTTTTCTAGCAGAAGTAGTTTAAGATTCAAAGTGTTTGATCTGGCATAATACCATTTTGTTCTCCTTTGTTACGTTATGTGAAAGCTGGGCCTCCGGGTTCACTTCTGAGCATTTATTTTGAAAAGGTTTTTTGCAAAAAGAAAAACCCAAAAGGTTTTCCTCTGTCAATCTTATATGGAGCACTTTCCACACAGGATGTTTGCTTTCCTCATGTGAAACATTGCAAGCAACTTAATCCCAAGGAGAAAAGAGTGCAAATATTCAGTGGCGGAAAAAAATAATTTGAATGGGATGGTGCAATGGTATGAACATTTTGATTAAAAATGCAGGAATATTCAATCATTCTATCTGGCAAACCATATGTACATGAAAAGCCTATCTTCATTCTTATCATTCTGGGTGCCCATATTCAATGGGATGATTGATTGGTGAGATTCCTATTTCTACACCTTTCATCTATCTTCAGTACTTTCATAAATGTTGAATTAAACAATATTTATGAAAATTATCATAAACTGGAGTGTTCATTGAAAGTGACTGTGACAAAGTGGATTCCCCTTCTCTTGAACTTCAACGGCAATATTGCACAATACATTTATTTCTGCCTGGTTAAAAGCAATGACTTTTTTTTTTCTTATACATTTTTCAATCTAAGAAAAATTACAGAAGGGGAATACTGAAGGGCTTTTGAGAACAGGAAAGGCGAATGTTTTGCACTGAAAATTTTGCTCCTTGTTATCAGCTTTGGAAAGTGAGACTGTTGTCTTTGTGAAGTTGACTTCTTTCTTTTGTTCTTCATGTCATTCTGGTTTTGCCCATTACCGTCTATCTCAGATTCTCCCATATCTCTGGAACTAGTACAGGTGTTAGGGTTTGTGCGGGTTATTTTTGGGTAAAAGTAAATTATATTAACTTGCGTTGCAGGTATCTCATATTAACACAAAACCGCTGGTGAAAAAAATCAAGTTGTTAATTCTTATTTGTTGCCTGTGACTGATATTGGGCTGTAGGAAGTGAAGATGATCTCTGTGCAGATCTGTGGCTGGACGGAACTGGTGGCAGCTTATTGCAGCTGATAGATTTCCTCTTGCGTGAACCTCATGAGTCTTCCTATAGTAGAACTGGATAGGGCTCCATTTCCCACTTACCCCACAATGATGTGAATCCACAGGCATGTTCAGATGCTCAGTGTTGTCAGGCAGTTAGTTTGCTCTGGAGATGTCACAGCCATGTTACATCACATCTGCTGGTGCTTCTGCTGCTGCGATATTCCATTAAGTATCTTCCAAATTGAGTTTATGTTTTTCCTGGGAAAAAAAGACATAAATGCTTGATTTATGGGAACACATGGAACTTGCAGATGTATCTGTGTCACCGCTTTCCCCAGTAACTGAATTAAATAGCTGGAAAAGGACAATCAAGGTGGCTGTCACATACCATTGCATGGAAGTTAGTACAACATCTGCTTTGCCTTCTGTTTCAGAAATCACTGGTGCATGTTATAATTGGGAATAGGATCTCTAGTACTTTTTTCTTTTTACTGGTGAGGGCTGTGCATGGGAATGTTTAAGTTCTGCTGGGAACAGCCTTTTGTAAGTTATGGTAGCAGATTGATATTTCTACCCTGTTCAGCATTTAAGTTACAAGAAGCTCAGAAAAAGTACATTTCTCTTCTTCTGTAGTCGCTCTGTCTTTTATCTTTTCACTGGTAGCCCAAACACCTTATGCTCTTCAGTGCTTGCCCTCGGGACTGCCCCACATTTGTTGCCTGATTAATATTTTTGATACATAGAGCGAGTTAATTGCAGCTATAATCACTGCAAGCGGTTGGTGCTTTGCTGTTTTAATTTGGTATTTTCTCACAGAGCCATTAGGAGCGGATGCGACATAAACAGCTAGTTAAAAGCTGTATGATGCATGGGCCTTCTGTAGGCGTGAAGGAAAACTAGCTATTGGTAGCAGAACTTCCAGTTAGAAGCATTTATGTTGCTTCCCTTAGGGAGTGTGATGGGAGGGTAAAACTTTTACGCTATCAAGCGCTTGTAAGCAATTCTCCATCTGGGATTTTAAATTGGAATAGCTCCATTATTCATTTGTACCTCAGAACTCCTTGGATAATAATCTGCATCTTCTTCTAGCTGTGAGTGGCCATAGTCACATGTGCTGCTGGTGAAAGCACAAATTGAACGCTGCTTCCTGAGCTTGGAAACCACAAGCTGTATTTCTTGCACTACCAGATGCTTCCTGTACCATCTTGGGCAGTCTCTTGCTAATAAAATGAATTTTAGATGCAATTAACTCACTGCACACATCAGCAATACTTAAGTGACTTGTTATGGAGATGATTTCTGTACTAGAGTCTGCAGCTGTGATTTGGGACATGACACCAGGTATGTGAGAGAGATGGAGGGAAGGTGCTGAACCTCTGTCATCCCTGCCCTGGAAGAGCAGTTCAGAAACTGCATGCTTGTGTGAAAACAAGAGTACAATCTCCATCTCCTTTTTGCATGCTTATGCATGCATTGGTTTACGTATGCATTTGGTACATGCATTTTCCACCAGTCTATCACGTCCTTCTTTCAGGTAGGCTTATAGCAAGGGGAGAGGATGCTCACTGATAGCTCTAGGGCCCAACCATACTCTGTTCAGTTGCCTGCATGAGTAGAGACTAGGGATAAACTCTTCTTAAAGTGTGCCTTTTCATCATGTTGTGTTTCGTTGTTTGGATAGTAATGCAGTGAATAAATTGCTCAGTACTGACCATTTTTGCATTCAAGAAGCAGGAGAAATCCTCCTATTAGAGACTGCATCTATTTAATACTATAGCTGGGCACTGGGGGGAGGCATCGCTCACTATTTAGATGTTGGTTTTGACCTATTGAAGGCTGTCTTGGTATTTTCTCATTATCCCAAATGGGATTGGTAGATCGATGAGCAGCAACTGGAAAAGAAGCAGGATTCAGTGTGCATTGGATTTGGCTGCCCTGATTAGAGTGGGGCTGCTGACAGCCAGGAGTACTGGCAGTGTGAGCTTAAATTATGAGCAAGGTCCCTGAATTGGCAGTTCAGTCAGCTGTAAGGTCAAAGACCCAAATTCAGTCATAGTATGGAAGTGCTGTTGACTACAATAGCCCAGTGACTGCTAACACTGTGGTTTTGCAGCAAAAGTAGTTTTAGGAGAATCAAGTTGTGCTCAGCTTATCAGTACCACAATTTCTTGTAGAGTACCGCCAGTGGCTGCATGTATTGTCTCACAGCAAGTGCCTTTGAATTATTTATAACTGACTCAATTTGCAGTGCTGGAAATATGAGTGTTTTCCCACCTAAAATTAAGCTAAGCAATTTCTCTTGAAGGCCGTTGCTGGTTATTAGAAGTCTTTGCTGATCACCACTGTCAATGTGTTACAGTGGTTTGCTACCAGCTTCTCACAGACTCACCCAGAAAGAGGATATCTTGCTACAGCCTCCTAGTCAGGCTCTTACATTGTGTAAATTAGTATTTCAACATGTGTAGTGGTTGTATCTGTGTGGTACCCTTCACCAGAGATCCTTGGTGTGCCCGTGAGCAGAGTTATTTCCCTGGCGGAGCCAGCCTGGCTCCCAAAAACTTGGTTTGGTGACTGGGAATGTCTGTGGTGACCCTGAGGATTTTGGATGTTTTCTTGAGGACATTGGTGTCATGGTCTGAGTGTCTGTAAATGAATTACAGATATCCTCAGTAGTACTTAGCCCTGTGTTGGACTGCACTGAGCAGTAACTGTGGCTGGAAAGGGTTCTTGGCTTCACCTGAATAAAAAGGTAATGAGATGCTGAGTGCTGTGTCTCGACCTCCTGCCTTGAAGAGATGAGTGGCCGATGCTTGTTGAACGGTTGGTTTGCTTCATTAATACTGACTCAATTCATGTTTTTTCTTACCTTGTGGATAAGGATGCATTTGTGAGCCTATTAGCTTATGAGCTGAAATTAATCTGTGAGTTTATCTTTTCCCACGTTTAGCACTGCAACATCAAATCATTTTTCTCACAATTTAGCTGAGCACTGATTCCTCATTTAGTTAAAAATTCTAAATCTTACAGGCTACACAAGAAATTAGGTTCTTAATGGCTGTTTTATTCAATTATTACGGAGATACTTGTCCCATTGTAGTTAATGTTCCATTTTGAAATTGGCTTGAGAGGGAGTGTAAAACATTACTGTTCTCTCCAAGTCTCCACTATCCTCACGTGCCACCTTAATGCAATTTTTAACCAAGTTAGATTTTTTTGGTAGTCTGATTTTGTTTCAGCATTTGAAGCAATAAATTATTAAAATACAGTTTAAATTTGATATTTTTTACAAAGATTTTTTCTTAAAGTTTTAAACACTTTTTCCAAAAAATAATTTTAACAAAACTTCAGTGCTGTTTGTCTTCGGGGGAGGGGAAGCAGCCTTCAAATTCTTTGATATTTCTCAAGCAGTGCTAACAGAAACATTATTGTTATTGCAGTCCTTTTTGTTGATGGATATCATTCTTTAGCGATAGATTTACAGGGAGCCGATAGATAAATCTGACAGGAGGTAGAATTCAGCAAAGAATTTACAAGCAGGAGGCGGGAGGAGAAGGATTTTAGGCTAATTTTTCAGCATTATTCATCATGACTGAAGGCTCCTGGTCAGTCCTTAGATGAAGAGACAACAACTCCAGACTTCCCAATTTTCTTACAGCAGATGACTAATACACTCTATGCGATAAAAGGGGAAGATTTGATCACATAACGAGTGGAGGTATTGATGAGGAGAGGACCCTAGGAAAATGGAAATATATGCCATGAGATAAAATGGAAATGCATTTTGGAGGACTACATTGGCATCTTTAAGAAGTGACTTCCATTTAAATAGTGAGACAGCACAATGGGATCTAATTCAAATAAATACTGAGTATTAAGGTGACAGCTCAAGTGCATTATATTTGGTTATAGTGGCACTGTTAAGAACAGTTTCTTTTAAATACTATTAGAGTGTACTATTAAAATAGTAAAGTGTTGTAGCAAAAATTGAAATCTTTGCAATGCAATAAATAAACAAACGTCTCTGCAGAGTGCTACATCAGCACACCCTTCACACCTGAGGTGTCACTCCTGTATTGGCACCTGTAGGTATAGAAACAGGCAAATTATCCATGTAAAGGTGGTAAGAAGGGAAGAGGTGGGTCCAGAGACCGAGGTACATCGTGGTGTATTTCAGACAGTTTTCAGGTAGCACTAAAAATACCATGTTTTGTGTTACTTTGGACATAATGACTAAGTAATGTCTTGGGTATGGCAGTTGCAGGGGTGTAAAGGGCAGGTAGGAGCCTAGATAGAAGGCTGTGAAGATGATTGCAGCTGGACAGCTCCTTGCATTTCCATTCTTCTTTCTGAATCACCATTAGTTGGTGATAAATCACTGGAATACAGCAGTGGCCATCTCTGTGGTGTATTCCAGTCCAGCATATGGGTCAGGTTTATCCCTTCTGTAACTATACAGGAAATATTTTGCCATTTGTCTCTGTGGCTGCAGGACTTTTTGTCCTTTTTTGAATGGGGAGGAGGTATGGGTGTGGGGGCTTTGGGGTGGTTTTGTGTGGGTTTTGGTTTTTTCTCCCCCCTTCCTGTGAAGCGTACTGTGTCATGCAGTGCACTCTGGAGTAGCCTCTGTTCTGTGTGCCAAGAGCCTCCTGGTGTGCTGAACACCTGGAGAGCTGTTGCCTGTGGGCTTGTACCCCAGCTGACAGCTTTAGCACAGAGAGAGACTGCAATTAAAAATTCACAGGAGTGTTGATTGCAAATGAGGGTCAGCTGCATGACAAAAGTACAGGCATCTTCCTACCTGATCAAGTGCTTTGAAACAGTGATTTGTCTGCTGAATCAAAAGTCGTTTGTCCATTACAATTACAGCCCATCAGTGTGATTTCTGCAAAGAGGTGCTGGATATGGAGAAGAGCTTGTGGAACAAGCTGTGTTGAGAACAGGAAAATGGAGCTGCAACCAGAGTGCCTTGGAAATGCAGGCCTGTATTTGCAAAGTGACTGTTGTACACTGGGTCACTCTAATACTTGTTTGTGTATCTGAGCATAACCTAAAGGTGTTGGTGGATCCTTCTGACCTTCTCATTTTCCTTCTTATGCCTAAAAAGTTTATTTGTTGCTAAACAGAATATCTGCTTATTTCAATGTAGTTAGGACAAACCCCAGCCTTTTATACTTTTCCCATGTACAAAGGCTCTGTAGGTTGTCCATTCCATCTACTGAATTCTGGCTCCAGTTACATCTATGCTATCTAATGGAGTGCTTTTGAGAGACAGAATTACTAAGATGATGCTGTAGTTAGTACCAATTAAGATAAAAACTAAAGACAATCATAAATGTGTGTACTGATAACTTCTGAGTTAAATCTTAAGAACTCTTTATGTTTTAGACTGGCCAAATATCTTAAGGAAAGTTATATTTTGACATATATGCCTTAATCTGTGGTGCTATCCCACAGTTTTTAAAGGCTCCTTCAATTGCATGTGGCAATGTTGGCTCATTGTGTTCAGATCACATACAGTAAGCAAGGCTTTTTAAATAGAATTGGGCTTACTGCTGGCCTATTGATTTAATAACTTTTTTACTGTGGAGTGTTACCTTGGCCACCGTTGTGGCTTCAGCTGAACTTACCTGTGTGGGAGTTGTGAGATATCAAACCTTTTTATAACAGCTTACATTGCAATTAATAAAGACTGCATGTAATTGTCTTATCCTTATTTCAGAAGAAATTGATACGTGCTGTTGAAAGGCATTAGGAATAGGAAGGTAAAAAATGCCTTCTCTCCCTGTCCCCTCATACCACTTATGGAGCTTTGTGCATGGACAGCTTATTTTGCTACCTGTTTTTATTTTAGATGGAAGTTGAATGGTTCTGTTCATCTCTTCATGTATTATTTCTCTGATGTGCGTCATATGTATCCCTTTGATGGGAAAGATAATGCAGAAGTTGGCTACTGCCTGGAAATACCCAGCAGAAATGCACATACATATTTGATTATGTACTTCTTTCCATCTATACAGGGAAAAATAACAGCAGTAAATGGCAGGGCTACAACAACGCAATGTTCTCTTATTTAAGAGTAGATGTTGGATAGCTTATCTGAATGACACATGGTTGCAGGGAGAAAGTGGAGGAGTGGTGGGAATAACTGTGGAACTGAAAAGAGTGTCTAATGCAAGCAAAAATTGAACATCTGACAGTATTGATCTGAGCATCATCAATGGAAAGTTATATTTCTTTTAGTAGCAATGGTTCTAGCTGTGTTTTATCTTAATTTCCCAAGTTGTACTTATAGAAATAGTAATGCCTGCATCTTCTGAATGTTGGGGTTGGTCCATAGGCCTATTCCTTTTAGTTCATTACAATTTACTTTGAGGGATCAGTCAGAATACTGGCAAGGTTAACTTGTTTGTTTAGGTCAGTGTAGTATCTCTGTTTCTCTGGGTGAATCAGCTTGCTGTGAAGTTTCCTCTTATATACCCAGAGCTCTCAGTTTGGCAGAAGAATTTAAATATGAAGTCTGAAATTAATCTGAGTGTTCTTTTCTGTATCCTGTGAAGAGTAATAATGTGCTTAAATATTTACCACACAAAACACGGTACACAAAAATATGTACTGTAGGAATACCAACTCTTCAATTTACTGCATATTACACCAAATAGGATAACAGCCTGCTTTGTCTTATACTTTGCTTTAGTACAGTAACCTTTAAACCCTGGCTTATTTGTTCAAACTAAATCCAAGTCTCCTTTTTGTTGGTAACCTGCTTTATTTAACATACACTTCCTATTTCTAGCCTCTTTGATGGCATTATCTGCTTGCAAATGGATTTATTATCAAGTAATCCTAGTTTTGAGCAAAATGTCTTTTGCTATCTCAAAACCCCAGGCTCTTCTGTGTTTGCTCTTCTACCAATTAAGTGAAGTGAGTCAATGAAAGCCTTTTCAGAGCATCATCCAAGTAGGTTGTGCAGAGCAAAATCCTGATGTCTACTCTGTGGCTAAAACAGGTGGTGTGTAATGGCTCATTTGGACATAGGGATTGGGAGAGGCAGGGAGGATGGATATTTCTTGCAGTAGATTCCTTTATTCTTTGCGTCTTTTCCAGTGAGCTATTCCAACCCATACGTGTCTTGTATGCTGCAGCAAAATACTTCGACAAATAAGAGGGAAATTTAATAGCCAGTTGAAGCAGACCTAAGATCAACATGATGCCAGTGAAGGCAGTAGCCCCTCAGCCTTGCTTCATCCTCTGCACTAGGGTCTGTGACCGCACAATGTAACTGTGTACCCACTCGGAAAGAACTAATGGTTTAAATACAGTAATAAAACAGCCATGAAAAGGTGGGTGTTTTTTTGTTTTTGCTGGGTTAGTCTGCTACTAGGTCAGTGTTGTATAAAGTTATGTGGTAAGTATACTCTTGACAAAGGAGAGATGAGAGGGAGTGGGGAGTGTGACAGAACAGCCCTCTTTAGCAGCAATATTACCTTAGTTTAGCTTATTTCAGGGAAATTGCTAGGATGAATTTGCATCTTTGTTAACAACTTTACTATTCCTTCTTTCTCCAGTATACTCACTCTTTCTTTTATCTGCAAACTCTATCTTGTCCTTCTGTAACGGGATGTGTGTTAGGTCCCTGTGAAAGAGAGAGAGGGAGAGGATTTGGATCTGGTCCCTAGCCCACTGGAAAGAAATTCTGCTGACTTCCCTGGATGATGTATCAAGCAAATAGAAGATTGTGGGTACTTTAATTCATTCTGCCTTTCATAGTTAACTGTGACCTTCTTCAGCCTTGGGATTCATCACTCTTCACAGGGATGAAAAAGTGTCTCACTTCCATAACATCACCCCTCCCCATATATGAGTTGGTGTTTACATGCAGTTGTAACAACTGAATAATTGGAAGCAGATAAGAAAACTACCAGCCATTTATTCATCAACTGGTCAAAGGAACTTCATCTTTTCTCTTAGGATAAATATAGAAGTAATCCCAGCCTGACAGGTCGGATACTGCAGATTCTTTCAGAAAGTAGGAGTGAGGGACACAAGATAAACTGAAATGTAATCTTAAATTTTAACAGTGATGAACAAACACCCTCCCCAGGAGGATCTGTACTTATTTTTAATTTTCAGCCAACTTGGGCTGATATTCCTCTTGCATGTACAAGGAGTACTCCACATACCTGCTGTACCTCAGCTAGCATTTTGAGTATGCAAGTATTACATGTTTAGGTGCATGAGACTGTTATGAAGTTTCTGAGGGAGGTGGATTGAATTCCTGGCAAATGCCTCAGCATGCAGCTGACTTATTTAGCTGTACTGCCCGGCTCAATTTAGCATTCAGAGAGGTAGCAAGCCTTTAGGACTCTGAAAGATGCAGAAGAAATTGCTCAAGCTTCCTTTTTAATGTTGTCTTGTCTAGGGAATGATTGTAATTTCACCAAATGAAAGCTACTACAGATACATTTGAAACCAATGAAAGAAAAAGCATAGTAATCTAAGGCCAGTGGTTACAAGATCATGCAATGTTAAAGGGGAAGCCAAACAAATGTGAAATAAAGACATCTGAATTTGGGTCTGTTCATTGGGAATGCAGGCTGGTATAACCACTTTTGCTGGCGTGTACCCTGGACTACTTACATACTAGTGCCTGGGTGCATCTGTTTCCTGATATACATATATCACGTAGAATGGGAAGCCCTCTGTCATGTAAAGGGGTGCAAGAAAGGTACAGGAAATGATAGAGCAAGGCCAGGACATGTTTGGGATCCCCAATGTCTGTGGCAAACACGTCTGGACTTCTTATGCCTCATGCCAGAGGCTGCTGTGGCTTTACCAGATGTTGAGTCAAGGTTGCAGCCTCAAGGCAGTGCAGTCCCTGCAGATGATTTCAGATTGTGTTTTTATTAGCTGTGGGTGAGACTGGTTTGAGGAGTTTTTTGGGTTTTATTTTTTTTTTGAATGGGATTTTTAGCTCTAGAACTCTGGGATCAACCAAAACCATCAGTGACATGCAGTGCTCAGCAGCAAGGAGTTTTCTGGCTCTGGTCCTTGAAAGCATGCACAATGACAGCTATTTTAGAAAGCAGTTGACAACCTAAATGTGTTATGCTATCGTACATCTGCATTTTCACAGCTAACAGTCTTCTGTGTCAGTTCAAGCCCGCTGCTTCTTGCCTAAGTTGTTTTGTGTGCACCTGCAATGAACAAGATCTTTCCAAGCTTTTAAATAGTCTCAGCATCAGCAAATTAAAGGGTGATGATGCCTCATCAGCCCTGCACAAGTTGTTCACTTCTGCTCTTTGTATTCATGTTAAAAACATAACTGAGAGAAATATCCCTCTTCAGCCTCTGTCAGAACAAACAGGATGCTATCTTACAATAAACCCTTACTTAAACGATTGTGTATCATTACAGCATCTTACTTCTGAAAGAGTAGTAAAGATATATAGGATGTGCCTTTGTAATTGAGGACAGTCAAAAATCATAAATGAATCCCAGCCTAAATAGATCCTGTCATGAACTGTGTGTAAGATACGATGACTTGGTTGACATTGTGCTTCTAGGGTAAGTCAGATGAGGGATGGGAAAGAGTGGATGCTTCTGGCACCTTCTCAGAGAAGCCAGATCCAATACAGCAGCATTTAAATACTTCTGAAAAATCTCACTTGCCTCGAGTGCAGAAGTCAGATGAGGGAATGGCATGCAGGGAGGATCTGCCAGTAAAGTGGCAGGTGGGCCAATAAAGAAGAGGGAGTGATGCTCACAGTGTGCTGGACCTGGGCTTGGAGAATTACCTGGTGAGGAGGAGGGGAATTAATATTGTATAGCAATTCATCACCATTGCAGCTGCATGAAAAGGCAAAGAAAGAAGTGGAGAGGGGTAGTTTGGGAACAACACATAATGTTCCTTTAGTGGTGCTGTGGGTTTGCTCTGATGCATCTCACCCAAAGAAAAGAAGTTGGCTAATGATGTGCTTTGCAAATATATCAGTGCTGGCACTTAAACAACTCTATATCTGGTACACAGGTGTTTGATTTTGTTTTTGTTAATGATCCAATAGCAGGCAGATTTAGGGAAAATGGACCACGGTTACTGTGTAGAGACAGAGTTCCTCTCAGTGCCTGTAATCTAACTCCACCATATGTTCAGTGTATGAGCCCAAGCCATGACACATCTTCCAGTCAGTGAGCCAAACTCACATCTGGTGGAAGATAAGTGTGGAACTACACCTACCAGTGTTACCCAACCTGATATATCGCTCCATAGTTCTGTCTTGCTTTGTTAAGCAGATGCCTCTGACAATTCTCCCTGATTATTCCTCCTGTCACAAACTCCTGTCCCTTTTGTTGCTGCTTGTATGCTTTCCAGAAAGCACTCTTCACAGCAGATGTTTGCTAATGCAGAAAGCATTAGAGAAATAGTTGTGAACAGTAGATTTCAGTATATTTGTTTGGTTTCTTTCTACCAGGTGCAGTTATTGAATATGAGGATTAAGCAAAAAAAATTGTTAGATTTTGGAAAGTCTTCAGGTCTAATTAAAATGAAATGCTGCTCAGGTATTATCTGCAATATTTCTGTAGCAATGGATCAATGCAGTGTGTGCCAGAAAACCTAACACAAGTGCTAATGCAATGTAATCTTTTGAGGGACAGCAGAGAGGATAAATTGAGGCAATGTGTAGGTATTCCACTGGGTTAAGAATATATAAACTAAAATTTCTTTGCTGAAACTATTAATTAAATTGGGAGGGGGGGAATATTAGTAAAAACTCAAGTGCCTTTTGAGATCAAGTTGTAAAAAGTAAGCATGGGAAAACCAATTGAAAGCATAACATTAAATGAGTGGTGGGCTGTCTGCTCTTTCCCATATATCTGCTGATGCTTGCAGGTAGGCTTTGTTAAAATAATTGTAGGGAACTAAATAGCACTGAGTTTTTCCAGATGTAATAGCTCCAGGAAGTTCTAAGCAGCATGTTCTCTTTACAGGAACTGTTTTCTCGTAGCAGCTTATTTAGAGCTGGAGAGAAGACGGCAATCCCTGCTTGTTATTCACCTCGCTCTCCTCAGGTTGTCTTTTTTAAATAAACCTTCATTTCCTCTTTTTTTTTTTTTTTTCCTATTTCTTTGCCCTTTTGTAGGAAGGGTTCTTTCTCAGTCAGTGTGTGGAAGTGAAATAATGGAAATACCCTGCATCTGCAGTGCATCTTACATTGCTGGGAACCAGAAACCATTTCAGTGTCTGTAGTAGTCATTGCTTGCTGCCCTTATCTCCTATCCAAGACTGATTTACAATGCAGCTAATGCCACTCTCCAGCCTGCTGAGCCGCTGTTAAAGTACACACAAAAAGCCACACATGCAGTTTGAGTCACAAGGGTGTATATTGTAAGAAAATAGTGCATTGATTCTTTTCTTTGGTGTAAACAGAGGGAGGGGGAAACGCAGCTTGGTACATTGAAGTCACAGTGCTCCAGAGAGAATGGAAAGGGGATACAGTAACAAGTGTGGGCAAACTCATTTAAGAATGAAAAAAATCAGACCCGATGTTCTAAGAAATTCCTAATTCATCAGTTGTCTCCGAGAATTTAACTTGCTTTTGCAAGTGTCATTTTGTCTTGAATCATCATAGTTTCCCAGGAAAATAGTCTAGTGTAGGAGTTAAGGGATGTGCGGTCTGTGTTAAAGTTGTATTTATGATTATGTTCTGAACTAATATCTGAAGTTTTTGTGAGACAAAGTGGCATTTATGAATAATTTATTCATGACATGGTAAACAGAACTATAGCAATTTTTTCCCAAGAGTTATTTGGAAGAGCTATTGACAATATGAAAATTAATGTTAGCAAAAGGACATCAGCAGAGAGTGGTTGGAGAAAGGAAAGAAGTCTGCATATAGCCTCTTGGGAATATCTTGGGATTTATAGTTTTTTCTTACTTTTATTAATTTGAATACTGCCCAGAATATGAAATGTACTTTATATTCCTCCAAAGCTCCCCACCCCTTAACTACATTCTAAAATCTGAATGCAGTACTGTATCCCAGGTGTGCCAGCTTCAAAACTGGTTGCCTGTAGCAGACTCACAAAGTCACTGAGTCGCTAAAGTGAAAATTACATGGAATCTCTTTGTCTAAATTCAAAATTAGCACTTGGGAGCAAGATTTGGTAATGGTAACTAGTTCCCCAAACAATCAATTCAATGGCAGCAACAATCAAACTGTAGAAATTATTGGGACAGAATTTAGCAACAAAAGAGATTTCATTCGTTGCATGATAATAGTTCGGTGTTTTTTCTGCATGTTGAATGCGGTGTGAAATGCTGGTCCTTTCTTACGAAAAAGAATATGGCATTTGAAAGGTTCAGGGAAGAACAGTGAAGTTCACCATAGGTACAAAATGGCTTTTGTGTAGGGAACAAGTAGGACATACATTACACTCTGCACCTCAGCTGAAGTCACAGGGCTAACTTTGAGGTGCTTTGACTCTGTTTTAATTAAGTTCCACTTTCCCTTTGTGTCACTGCATAAGCAACTGGGTTTTAGTGGATACTGAGACACTGCTTGACTCCTTTTCTTAATAACATTGTGCCAAAGCAAGCTGGAGAGTGAATGAGAGTCAGGATTCAGTATTGATTTAAATTTACTTTGTTCAAGCCTACTTTTCTAAGTCAGCATTTACAGATCTGCTGATTCATGAGTGGGTTTCAAGTTCAGCTTTCATCTTCTGTGTTGCTGCAGGTGACCAGAGAGGGAGTCCACCAAGATGCCCCTACATAGACAATAAGGGAAACACGCTCTTGAAAACTTTCTGGAAGTGTTAGGATGAAGTGGATGTATGTGCAGCCTGTGTTGAGGCTGATCTGGCATCAGGAGAGGTGCCTGTGGAGTGCTGCTGGTTGGGGCCAGTTCAGTGAGTTCACAACGGATGTAATAGTCTGGCATGGTAGAGCTACTTCCACTGGGGAAAGGGCTTTCCCAGACCGACCTTGGTGCAGCTTAGTCCCTCTCTCTCCCCCGGTGCAAATTTGTATTCTCTTTAGGAAGCCTGCTGCTGGCTGGCCTGAGCTTGCTTTGCCCATGCTCTGCACCGTCTGGATGCAAATCAGCTTTAAACCAAGAGCATGATGAGCTGGTGGGGGGAAGCACTGCTGGGAAGCTCTGCATTTCCCTGCACTAACTGCATTTCTGCAGGTCCGTGCAGCTCGGCGCAAGAGTGGAGCAAGCCTCTCTCATTAGACAGCCCTGTAAATAGACCCTAACAGGCAGAGCACAGACTGTCACCCTGCGTTTACCCAAGCCACAGGTCTAGATGTTGCCTCCCAGCAAAGTCCTATGCACTGCAGCATCCCATTTAGTCAATGCTAAACACGTTCCAAATCCTGCCTTAGTATTTTTTTTATATTTGACAGTTGTTTCCTTTATTACGTGGCCACTCATGAGGGAGCTATTTCATAGGGATTTGAAATGCCTTATTTGTAAAAACTGCAACTCTTCCTATGCAGGAAGAAGTCTGTTTTATTCCTCTTGTTCTGTTTCATTTTTCCTAAACTAAGCACTTTGCTTCAAAAGGGTGTCCTTGTAAATCTTTGTCCTTTAAATTCAAGGGTCAATGATACTTTCTATATGCAAATTCAGTTGTTAAATGTATTTCGCATTACTACTTCTGGCATATGGGGAAAACCTGCAAATTTATCATGGTGATGGCTTCAGGAGCAAAGTAAGTAATTATAGACACAGTATGACAACTAACCACAGTCTCTTTTATTCTCTAGTGTTCTCAGTAGCTTTTTGTATGAAAGAAGTAGAAGGTTACCTTAGCTGTGTGTCTAAATCTAAGCCCGTATTACCAGGAACTGCAATATATAGCTTTTATTATTACCCATTAGAATGCAATTTAACTTCTGGCCCCCTAATAAAACTCTTCCCACAGATGCATTCATAAATACAAGTTTATTTTGTGTTAAACTTTGCTTTTGTTTCTTGTACACTATAAGGAATCATAGGCAGTTGGAAGGGGACTATTGTGCTGGGTTTTTTTTTCTTTCTAGTGATATTTTGTATACTGGGTAATCCATGCTAATACTCAAAATGTATTTTATAAAGTAGCTGGTTTCTGTTTGGGGGTGGCTATGAATTCTACATGGTCCCAGGTCCATTGTCACTTTAAGTGCGGCAGATCACAATCCAGATACGTAGGCTGTTAAAGAGGAAGAGAAACGGAGGTTTGCAATCCTCTTGGAACAGGTGGAGACTTTTGTGGAGCTGCTTACCGTTTTTGGAGGGAACAGAAAGCGGCAGCAGAGCCAAGTTGCTCTGTGAAGCCGTGTAGTTTCTGCTTGGCCAGGCTGGGCACCATGACCCAGTCTTCCTGCTGCTGGGCTGAACTGCTTGCTTAACTTAGAGGCATCAACAGCAGATGCCCTGGGGGCAGATTGTGTTCCTGTGTCTCCTGTCTGCACCCTCTCAGTTTAGATTTGAGCTTCAGTTATTCTTATAAACTCCACCATATTTTCTTACCAGCTTGCAGTCAGTTACTATATATTGATCCTTAGTGAATGTAGGTTATCTGCACTCCAAATGACTAATTAAATATGCCATAAATCTGCAAGGGAATGAGTACTTCAAGTGAAAGAATTCCTTTTTTATGTAATAAAATATCATGTTCTAGCCACAAGTGACTGAAACATAGTTGGAAGTGATCTTACCACTGGCAAACTGTATAAACTGCAGTGCAGTGGTGTATAAGGAGCCCTGGAGATGGCATGGAAATTCAGAGGTCAAAAGTCCAGTGGATAATATTCATAAACAGCCAAAGGAAAATACATTATTGGGCTGGCACACTGTGTACCTCGGGCGTCACTTTTCTAATGATTTGGGAAAATCAAAGTAATTCCATTGGCGCTAATGTTACTGGAGAAGACACCAGGTCATGCTTTCCTGCGTGTAGCTTAACAACCCATTTCTGGACACAGGCAGAGAGGTTAAATATGAAAGAGCTATGCACTTGTAAGCTGTTACCTGGCCAGCTCACTTTGCAATGATAACTGAGTGGAGGTGGCAAAATAGCAGAACATGGCCACAGGAGCTTCCCAGTGCTGAGGGGAGGAGCAGATGCCTCCTTGGTGTTAGAGACAGGCTTAAGTCAAGCTTATACTTGGCTTGTTTGAGCTAGTGCCCCTTCAGTCTGCGCAGATCATTGGTTTTACAGCATCCAAATCCTCCTGACAAGATATAAGACTGGAGCTTTTCCGGTATGCTTATCAGGCCACCTTACTGAGTTCAGGGGTGTGACTCCTCTTAGACCAGCTAAGAATTTAACCTGGTCTAAACTTTTCTACCATAAAAGCCTGTGATTGCTGTCTTGCCTCGTGATGACAAATGCAGTCTTCACAGGAAAATAACAATGTGCGGTTGCCCATCCTGCCTTTCCTTGCACACTTCATTTGGGTGGGTGGGTATTTTGCTTCCTCCCCTAGAAAGAGGCACTGATAACAGAAGACTAACCTTGCTCCATTTAAATTATAGCTGGCAAGCAGAATGCCTTGTCCCTCCCTAGGCAGACAGAAGGATCTTCAGGGGAGTAAACTGTCTGATATTTAATGGCTGCAAGTTGTCAGGACTATACTCCGGTAGGCCAGAGACTCTAATACTGATTTAGTACTGATTTATTACTGAGGTGAGGTATGCGGTCTGTGGATCTTGTGCCTGCAATGAGGCTTTTCTTAAACGTCTGAAGACAAAATACTGCTCTCATCCCACAGTGCCATCTCAGGCACTCCTCCTCCTCCTCCTCCTCACCTCCAGTCAGCAGAAGAACGACTTTTATGACATGCTGAAACAAAAGTCAATTCCTAAACTCAAACAGATGTGTTTGCAGGTTTAAACTCCCTGTATCTCTCATTTGTATACCTGCATGTAAATATTATACTTGGCATTATTCTAAAACTCATTGAACAATAATTTAATAACCTTTATACACCTTTATTGAGAAGCACATGAAATAAAAATGATTAGGCTGTTTCTCAGCAAATCCCTGCGACATGATCTGTATAGCAGTGGACTTGAGTTGTGATTTACTGAAAAATACCTGTGTTCAGTGACCCTCAAACTCATGCTGCCACCCGTAAAAGGAGAAACTTGTGATCTCTTGGCAGATCCAACAGGAAAACGGGTGTGGGCACACCGCCGTGCAGATCTGGCTAATACTTTTTGTAAGATGACATAATCTCAGTAACAAGAGGAATCGGTTGCCTCATTCCCAGGAATGTGACTTGTCTGAAGTGTAATCACTCCAGGCATATTCTGTTAGATAATGATCTCTAGCGCAGTAAGCTCCTTTAGAGTACCTCATCTGAAGAATGCCTTTATATTGCCATTCTAGATGCTCTCTAATTTTTTCCAGTATTCGTCTTAGAATTCTTTTCCACTCAGGTGTGTGGGAAATGACTGCAGTCTGTCTTTCACATAGTTTTTCTGCAGTTAGTCATTTGTCTTGAGCAACTGGTGCTGCAATATTATGAGTCTTAGGGTAAAATCCCAAAGGCTAATTTACAGGTGGTAAGCTTCCTATCAAATCTGAATTTGATCATCAGAGAATTTCAGTGTCTTGTATCCAAAGGTACGAGTTGCCTTATTTTAAACTGTATGATACAGGTGCTCAAGAACAGAAAATAATAATCCCACCCTTTCAAATAATGTGATAATAGGTGAAAGCCATTAACTGTTGGCCCGCTGTCTCTGAGCTGCTTATGCTCTGGTTGTATTCTCCATTTTCAGAACCTCTCACAAGGCAGGTTTGGTACTAACTGAAACATATATGTGATCTTGCATAAAACGTGTTTGAATACACAGTCACTGCTCAGAGAATAAGCTGAGTCTGACTTAAAGATTCAGGTCTGCCATGTGTTGTTGAACAGCCAGGTTTATAGAGCAGTACATACAAGAACATGTAAATAATTTTCCAGGACCTGGAATAGCATTTAAATTTCTGAGTTATGTGGAAAAATCCCAGTGAGCTCCTAAAATGAAACTGTTTCCCATAGTTATTTGTGGTTAAAATGGTGGCATCCTAAACTTCAGAATACGATAATGCAGGCCTGAAAGAACTTGTATGTAGAAAAACTTAGTGTCCTCTTCATCACAGGAATGTAATGCTGCAGAATCTTAGTTAATGTCAGTTATCTTCAGTGTTCAGTGGGTTTTGTTTTGGGCTCTGCATTCAATTCCCAGAAAATGCAGTAAGAAATATCTTTAAATAATCCAAGTATATCAATTATAACCAATATAATAAATGTATTATGCTGTGGATTGTGCATAAATATGCATTTGTGAGTATGTGACAAGAGCAAGTTTAACCATATAAATAAGTAAAGCAGTTGTGAATAGGTTTGTTATTTTTGTGAATAGTCAAAAAGCTTCCTAATGCTCTTAATGAAGTCTATTACATTAGCTTCATTAGATTGTGGTGATTTAGTCCAGTTTAGGAGACCATAGACTCAAGACCAAAATATTTCTGCTTTGATATCAGCTGTTATGATCTATTATCTTTTTGCTCTCATTTGGATTGGGAGGTTTCTGTCTCTTCAGTGACATTTCAGGGCCCATTTTAGTCGATGCGTAAACACAGAACTCCCGATGATTGATGCATTTTTGTTACAAAATGTCATAGCTTCAAGTGGGAGTTTTAGTAGAGTATAGATTACAGGAGCAAGCTCTCTGAAGCCAAACAGCATTTCCAGAAACACTTACTAAACAATAGAGAATTCCAGAGGGGAGTCAAGCCCCATGTGTGGATGTCAGTGCTGCCCGTTGGCTGAATACAAACTGCTCCTTCGTTTCTCTGTCACCTCCTTTATGTTGTATAATAACACCATGTAGGGTCCGAATGCCCGATCAACGCAATAAGCCTTTGCTGTTTGCGGGGGTTAGAGGTTGAAGAGCTGTTAACAGGTGCTAGTTTTGTCTTTGGAATTTGTTTGGTAAGTGAAATAATGAGGGAAGGAAGTGTCAGATTTTCCAAAGTCGAATTCAGGTGCTGCGCAGCAGTGGTGGCTTTGATTTTAATCACAAAGATTCTAAAACGAAAACAGAGCTTTGAAGTTTGGGGAAAATATTAAAATTTGCTCTCTTGTTTCTTCACCAGCATGACTTTGGACGTTCGGACTTAAAAGCTGTTATTGGCACACACAGATCTACTTTAAAGTGGATGATGATGACTGTGACTCTGCTCTTATGCTAAGCAGATTGGAATATAGCTTTTAAAAAATGACCATACATAAAAGGCAGTTCCCCCCCTCCTTAAAAACCATTTTGAACAGAGTGAATGCTGTTCCATCTCATAAAGACAGATGATTGACATTATATAGTGCATGAAATTTTTCTTTTCAGAATCATGACATTTTATAATAAAAGTAGAGATAATAGTGGGAGCTGGTAATTACACTATATACTCCCCCAACAAAAAAGATCCATCGGGGAAAGAAATGAAACAATGTCTTTGCAAAGAATGCAATTAAGTAAAGCTAGATTAGAGAAACCACTGAGGATAAGCGACATGCATTATTATCTCAAATGTGTAAATTCAATTTTCTTTTTTCCTAATAATTCTTATTTCACCAGCATTTTTTTTCCTCACTCCATGGAGATCAACTTGCAACAGCTTAATTTTCCTATTGATCTATTTAATATTTTTCCATTGTGAGTAATAAAACACTAAACAGAATTTGCTATCAATGTGCAAACAGCCTTTCTGTCTCAGAAGAGAAAGAGATAATATTGTTGCAAAAATCTTCTCCCTGGGGTGGATGATGACATTAACATTTTTGTTAGGGGAGGAGGGGCTCAAAATCAAACTTGAAATTACCAGTATTTATCAGAGCCACTCACAGAAGTAGAGGGAAAAGGTGAGATGGTTGAGTAAATATCATCATCTCTGCATCTCTAAAGGAAATGCTAAAAAGGCATTAAAATAAGGATGGAAAGACTCCCCTTAGGAATATTTATCAGAGGTGCTTCATCCTAGTAGCAAATCAAGATAAGACTTGCATGGTAATATCTGTTGATGTGAAGAGTTTCTTAATAACAAGTTAGGTTTTCTAAAAGTGATATTTATCCCTAGGACAAAGAATATCTGTTTTTGTAAATGAAAGGATGTGTTGTAGATCAGTTCTGCACAACTGGGCAAGAAAAGGAGCATCACTGCCTGCTAAATAAGCTATTTTTAGGTTAGAATTCTGTTAATGCCCTTTCCTTGGTAAAAAGAAATCTATGTTTCTGGAAAACATACAAATAGGGGGAATGTTTAAGGAATTATGTTCTAATCAGTAATGTTTACAGCAAATTCAGGTTGTAGAGAGGTTTGAAGACTGTGTCCCAATTGTGTTCAAAGACCTACACGTGTATGCAGTAGCAATAACAACTTTATTCATGATCTGTGAGTTGCACAAGGTACAGTTCCCTGTTCTTCAGTTTATCTGGGAATTGCTTTGGTGCACGGACTTCTGCTAATTATGAATGCTGCACATTCAGGCACGTTATCAAAGGATAAGAGAAGACTTCACAAATGAGATTCGTTTAGGCAGCATGTTATCAAACTACCTGATAAGTAGGGACTCATTGGGATAATGATTAGGTTTTATGTACTATTACAAGGATTGATTTCCTAGAAAGGCAATGAGAAAAATCCCATATTTTACAGAAGAGTTTATCTGGCTGAGCAAATGACCTGACAAGAGGATGCAGGTCCAAAACAGACTTTAAGTTATCTGGAAGGGCAAGATTTTGACTCCTTATCCAACATGACATGTATTTTGTGTTGTGAATGGCTCCACTTATTTTGATCAAATTATTTAAAGAGGAAAATAATATAGTTTCTGCAAAGGTATCTGACTACTTTCAGTGGACGTCTTCGTTCAGGGACTTCTTTTGCATTGGGAGATTCTCAGTAGCCACATTTCTGGTCTCTTACTACTTCAGTAATTTATTTTGGAATGTAATCATATACTCATGAAAGTCAAAGGCAGTTTTTGTTCTGGTCATAATTGTTTATGATGTGGGCCTGAATTTACAACCTTAGGAAATCTTCCATTTAGGTAAGCAGTTGATATTATCATAATGCATATATTTTGCAGGTGAAAGTTTATTTGGGTGTAGGTAACCATCTAATTCATTATTGATCAGCTTTCGCTTTCTTCAACTTCATAGCAGAGTGAGCATAACTATCTGTGGTTTGTGTATTCTGGAGTTGTGGGTTATTTGTTGTTGGGTATTTTTGTGTTCCAGGGTCAGGAAAAAATGACATTATTTCCTTTAACTTGACTTTGGCAAAGTTTTATTTATTTGTTCCTTCATGTCTGTCTTTGATTTTCCAAAGAATACGCAATATGAAGAAGAGCTGAGTGAGAATTAACTGGTCTCTGCACTTTGAATTTGCAAAGGTGACAGAGAACAGCCACTAATTTTGATGCAAACAAAATTATAGCAACGTGCCACATCCTTCAGATTACAGTCTGTTTGTTAAGGGTGCTAATGCATGCTAGGAAGGCTGCGCCTTAGACTTTTCGTCTTCAGGAATCCTGCAAAATTCAAAACCACCAACTTCTGTCTGATTCCAAACCTCTTGGAAGAAATTTGGCTTATATTGTTATAATAGTGTGCACAATCTGAAGCTTCTTTTTCACTTACTTTATGGACTGATCTAATATAACATGAATTAGTGAAGTTCCATTAGCAAACACTGGTTCTGTATTAAAATGACAGTACATACTATGTTTATGTGCACTATTGTAATATGCAGAAATTTTATAAATCAAAGTTGTCTCTTTTTTTTTTTTTTGCACACTGCTTAATGAGACTTTCCTTGGTAATCATGAATATGAATGTGAATCCCATGGAAAAATATACATATCGAAAAGCCTACAGATACTCAACTGGATGCTGCATGACTCTCTTCTGTTCCAAAAAAAGGGGTATTTTATTCAACCAGCTCCTAAAAGTCCACAGTTTCCTTTTATAGTACTTTATTTCTGAAGATATGCATACATGAGCTCTGCAGCTTGTAGATTTATGATTGTGCTTGCCAGAATTATACAAGGAATTATTTCAGTAGTGTGTATGTTGTGATCAATCATACTCATGCAAGCTTTCTCTTTAAAAGAAAAGCCAGGTCTGAGGTGGAGCCATGTGTCTTCCAATGCATTAATGTAAATAGGTATTTGAGAAATTAAATCTTACTGCTGTATTATTTATATAGGGTGGGGGACTTTTATTTCTGCTGCTGCTGACCTTCTTTTTCTCCCTTCTTTGATGTTCCTGGTTTTCTACCTAAATATGCCCTGTGCTAGCAGGGTGATTGCCTTCCCATTTCCCACATCATGTTGTTACCTCTGTATTTTGTGTTTATCACAACCATCTGAGCTGTAGACACATTTTGGGGTACTGAGCAACCAACCCTGGAGGGAGAGGGCTTTCCCATCACACTCATGGATTTTTAAGCAGTTTTGTATGATTTTCTGACGAGTAAGCCCATAGTATGTGCTAACATCTGAGAAAACTCCTGTTGTGTGTACTGTTTCCCTTAACTATGTGTTAACATTAATGCTACAGGCAGGAAGGAAGCTCTGAGAGATGAAAATAGGATTATTGCAGGATTGTACTACCTGGGCACTGCTGGCTGGGGAGAGCTTCAGCTCACTCTGGCTGGGGCTGGAGGGAGAGGTGAGGCAAATGCTTAGGCTTGAAAGGCTTGAAAATCAGTGGTTTTCCAAGGGTTTTTGTTTGGACTCGATTCAAACCCTTTTGTGGTAATGAGGACCATTGCTATTAACTTGACTAAGATCTGTATCACATTAAAAAGCCTTAATTCAATAAATGCTAATTGAAATCGTTGATAATTAAGTTTTTCAAAGGCTCTAGGATATGAGCTTAGTCCCCAAATTGCACTTTGTATTGGATTCAGTATTGCCTTTGCCATCTCATTTGCTTCAGTTCAGTTCTTTTTACTGTGTAGAGCACTGGAAAATCTGCGTTGTGTTATGATAGTGTTCTTTTGATTCCTACTTGCAAAAAGCTGAAACAAGCATGATTAATTTGAGAGGATGAGATTTGTCTCAACTTAGCAGATGTATTTGCAACCACTTGTAAAACTGCTGGAGGCCTTGAATGTAAATGGCTGTTGCAAAGATTCTTTGTATTTAAAATATAAGCCTAGACAGGTATTAATAATGAAAAAGGCCAATAAATGACCTTTTCTTCACTTTTATAAAGTAAATGCAGCATCGAATTTTTTCATCTGTTGTTTTCTTTTGAAATGTGAAAGATCACACAAATGAAAGCAGGTGAATTAGATTATATTCTCTACAGACACAACCTTGATGCTGTAACAGTGTTTGGATAGATGAGAATTATTTGTTCATTTACTCTATATGTTTTCTTGATCTTCACACAGTGTTACTGCTTCACATTTTCATGAGTAATATTTTAATGCTACCTAATTTATTATTTCTTTACTAGTGTAATAGCATATTTTGTTTGGTTTTCTCTAAGATTCCTATGCTGTCATGCCTGTACTCTGGAGTTCATTTGTCATGGTCAATGGGGCATGATTCTCCAACCATCCTGATATAAACCAGGAGCAACCCGGAGCAGCCTTAGAAAAGAAATAAGTTTGTGGGTAGCTAAAATGGCTTCTATCATGTTATTGCCTTGCAATAACAAAACATAGATCCATGCATTAAGAGTGGTTCCCAGATTCAATAGCACTGGAGAGATGCGGGGTGGGGTCCTGAGCAGGATGAGAGCAAGTGAGCAAAAGGAAGGGGGCAAGGATTGGGCTGATGTAAATCATAGAGTCATGGAATGGTTTGGGTTGGAATGGACTTTTAAAGGCTATTTAGTTCTACCCTGTGCCGTGAGCAGGGGCATCTTGAGCTAGATCAGGTTGCTCAAAGCCTCGTCCAACCTGACGCTTGATATTTCCAGAGATGGGGCATCCTGCAATTTCTCTGGGCAACCGGTTGCCGTGTTTCACCACTCTCATCATAAAATCTGTCTTCCTTATATCGAGTGTGAATCTATCCTCTTTTAGAGATCCACCAGGCTCCTTTTGGTCAGACCAGTTTCACACTTCACTGAATTGTTAGCTTTGAGATTTATTTCTGAAATGTGTATTATTTGTAATGTTATCAGCAAACTGCTAAGTGATAATGCTGTACAGTCAGGAGCACTGCACCCGCCTTAACGAATTCATCTTTTTCTCCTCTCAGTGGGGTGCTGCAACTAACAAAGGAAGAGTAGTAAAATCCGTGGTGCTTTGGCTAATGAAATGATTTACAGTCCTGTGGAATAAGTTGCAGTAAGAAATAGAGGTTGGAGGGAACTAACCCTTGTCTGGTGATAGGGTTTATAGCCCCACACTGTCCAGAGTGCTGTGGGCTGGGGACCAGAGCCCTGTCTGCCATGTGCCCACATCTTGGCTTTACTATGACATTCAGCCTGTTCTGTGCTGCGTGTGGCGCGGCCCTAGGAGCTGGTGGGATCTGTTTCCATCAGGGAGAGAAATGGAGCATTTTAAGTAACTGTTTCCTACAGAGACAGGCTGAGTTGGCGAAGGTCTGAATCAGCTCTGCCTGACACAGTGGTCTGAGTTGTCTTAAAAATGCCCTGACCCCCACCCTGAAATAACCCACACTGCTGGTGAGGCAGCCTTGAGGTGCTGGCCTGTAGCCTGAGCCCAGTCAGTTCTGCTTTCCAGCGTTGCGAGGCTCACGTGTGAGAGGTTAATGGATCTTGTGTTTTCCTCAATATAGGGCAGGGTATTTTGCCCTGCTCTAACTCAGAATTTGCTCAGCTTTTAGCTCTTTTATTGCTTTGTTATTTCCAAGACATTAAAATGCTCATTACCATTGCTTTCCTTTACTGATGTGTCTGAGCGTGGCAATTCCTGTGGGCATCTCGCCAGCCCCACTGACAGAGACAAAACCCTCTGGGGGAAGGAGCAGACGGGTGTGAAGCCTCTTTCCATGCTTGTCATGCCTTTTCTGCAGTGCCCGTGTCACACTTTCTGAGGGCTGTGCATGCAGCATGTGGTTTGCTGACAAGTGCTGGTCAATAGGTGAGGAGCTTCGATGCCCTTGCTGAGAGGTGTTGAAGAGAAACAGAGACCCAGCGAGTGACTCTGCATGAAACCTAGTGCTTGCTGTGGAAAAAACCTAGAGAAAGGACATGCAGAGTCTGCCTGTGCTACCTGTCTTGAAGGCTTAAGTCTTCTACAGGGCAAGGTATTAACCACAAGTTGGAAGTCTGCACCCTGCAGTGCACTGAAAAGCTGTATCAGGAGCTGATGCTAATCTCAGCACCCACCCTGCAAACCAACAATACAAATCCCTGTGATTCTTATTTATTGTCTTTTTTTATTTATTCTTATTTTCTTTTAAAGCTTCAGTTTCTGAACTGCGGGAGCATCGTGGTTCATATTTGGAAATAAAACAGTGCACAAGAAGTCTTTGCTGGCAGCAGGAGAAAGAAGTCAGCCTTGTGAGCTGCGCTTGAGCAGAGCATTGAGTAAATGCAGGGGAATTGGTGTCACTGCAGAAGCATGAAGCAGTGTGAGGGGCCAATTTCTAATTTGTTTTAATTTAAATCTTGTGTCATTAATGCTGTCCTAGCTGGGGAAGTGGAACAAGGGAGAGAAATTTAACATAACAAGTGCCAGAGAGCTGCAACAGAGCCTTCAGGTCTCATGGTTATCTTAGCATCTTGTAAGACCAGGCCTTGGCAGGTGAGAGAGGTGAATTCTGCAGTCAAAGGAAAAAACTGTTCCAAGTGTTTCCTCTAGTGATGGCTGAGAAAAGCTTTATCAAGGTATGCAAACTAAGCAACGAAATGAAAAGTGCTTATTGCAGTTGAATTTGTGTATACAAGAATCCAAACCCAAATGAAGCCAATAAAACGACTCCCTGAGCTTCGTGTTTTCCCATACCCAACACAACATAGTAACTTCCCAAGTTTCAGTGAATGAATTCCAGTATCTTTGTTTACACCAGCTGATTGGATTCCCCGCTGTAAGCTCCAGTGTCAGTGATAAGTCTGCAGAGACCAGTATTTGCCAATTTATCACCTCTCTATTTATTTGCACGTAAAATATTCTCTGGTGGTTCATCCCATCACTATAGAATGCTTTTCCAAATAAATTGAATTTTGCTTCCAAAAATACAATTCCTTATTTCATACTCTTATTGTTTGCTTAGTTTATGTCCTTTATCAAATGGCTTTCTGCAGATTTCTTGTAACCTTCATGTCCTCCATTATAACTCATGCATTCCATCAGTGTGAGAGAGTGTGCTTTGCATCTCTTGTGCCCTCTCTGCTGGTTGAAGCCAAAGGAAAGGATTCTATCTTCTGTCATACCTGTTATCAGAAAATCAAAACTTGAGCTTTACAAATGCCACTGGTAGATAAGCAGAATGGATATAACTTCTTTTGATGTAAATCCCACCACCAGCAGAATATTTGCTTGTTCAGAATTTATTTGTTTCAGCTTATTTCCAGTGTCTGGAAGATGCTTGAAAACGAGAGGTTTACTTCAGCAGTGAAACAGTTCAGACAAAGTGGTTTTATTCGTATTAGTGTTGTATTTTGAGTTGCAGTCACAGACTTTGCATCCTAAGGAGCTTCAAAGAAAGCAGGAAAGGAGTTCTTGCTTCAGAAAGTTTAAAGTTTTATCAGAAGACAAGAGAGTGTACACATTACAATGCACAACAGAAACCATAAAGTAACATCAGTCTGAGTGATCTCTGCAGTTTCACAGCTGTGAAGTATTTTAAAGAAAGCTTTGTATGGACGCAAGCATTCTTTGCTTAGAGATAATGGCTCATGTTTCTTTGAAACTTAAAACCAACTCTTTTCCTTGGAAAGGAGGTAGATAAAAAAAGCTACATTAGTTTTTGGGGGTATCTTAATTTGACATAAAAGCTCATTTATTATGGTTGTGCTTAAAATTTCTCTAGTTGTCAAAAGATAACTATGTCTGTATTGTGCTTTATCAAATATCTATTCTGTGTGATTACAAAGGCTGCTTATGGTTTTGGATATCAGCAAATTATGATACTTGCCTCATCTTGGGATAACAGCTCAAGCCTGCTGCTGAAGTGTAACTAAAAGGTGATGGAGGCTGCAGTCCTGCAGCTATATGCTTGCGTGGCACTTGGAGTAACTCCAGAGAGCTTGCTGCATGCTTGGGTGACATTCTCCTCCCTCTGCCATTAGAAATAAATTGCTAGAATGCCACATAACATTTCTGACACCTTGTTGAAAAACAAAGCTCTATATTCCCGGTTAGTTCTTATTGCATTGAACTTTAAAGAAGATGTAAGCAGCTACATCCCTGTGATAAATAGCCTCGTACCTAGTTTTATGATGACTGAATTATTGAAGGAGAACAAAAGTGGTGGGAGGATTCCATCAGACCTTGTCCAAATGACTGCCCTTCAGTGTCTGTATAGCTGCTTGTTGTGGGTGGGAACTGGAAAGCCTTTGAGTGGTAATAATGGAAAACTCGGGAAACAAAGCATTTGATTTCTTTTCTTGCACAAACTGTCTAATTAAAAGTTATGCTTAGAAATGCTGCTGCTGTTTCAGAATATGGGAAGTGTGTTTTTCATGAAGCCATGACCTCCTTTTAATTGGAGGGATCGTATGATATTACATGAAAATCTTCAAGAACTCACTGTGAATGTATTGCCCAGGTCTCGCATAAATGTCAATGCAGAGAAAGCACATTAATGCTCCGTGCATTTGTCTTTCTGTGTTAGGATTAGTCCCATTAGCTCTGGTGAGGTAAGTGGGCAAGCATATGGAGAATTGGCTGCTTAGTTGGAATCAGATGAATTTATGAATGTTCATAGTCTCAGCAATGGGGCTTGACTTTCATTTTTACTGTGGCTTATTTATACTATCCCATCTGTAAAGAGAAAAGGAAAGCAAAAAAGGGAGTCTTTGACTGTATGTACCATGGTACAGCTGCTGTGAGCCCTCAGTACTCCTTGGTGCTGTACCCTGGTCACTAGAATCAAGTCTGACTTGTCTGTTACGTATGTTTGAGGTGAGTTACAAACATTAGACTGACCAAAAGAAAAGAAAAAAGGAGCCTTTCCTAAGCTCACAGCAGCTGGTTCTGTCATTCTTTCCTCCATTCACTTAATGCTGCAAGATAAAAGTGTGCTCTTAACATCAGCATTAGCATACTCCTACGTGTTCTGTCATCTCATACATAATCAATCTACTTAGCCACCAATAGCAGCATTGAAAAAGCAAAAGCTTTAACTTTACTGAATGATAGCAATACACCAGCACCAACTATAATCAGATCATTGTGGTGATTTGTGCCAACAATGATATTCTCCACCTTGCCCAGAGCAAACCCCCTTAACTTGGAATCATGTTCTTCGTACTACAGAAGAAGTAATTGAATGTCCAAATGTTTTGTCAGCGGTAGTTGTACAACTATAAAGAGACCAATTGTAAAGTGTTGTAAATGCTTCCACTTCTGATGAATGCTTCCACCAAGCCTATAACCAAAATGAACCCAATATAAAGAACAGAAAACTAAATATACATCTCCTGTACGTGCTGCAGGCACTGTCTCTGCAGCTGCTGTTTCACAGAGACGAAAGGAAACTTGGGTGAAGTTGTACTTGTTGGCAGTATATCATAACACGGAAGTGATGCTTCTGGGAGGACAGAACTGTTTTGAGACACTAGCCAACATTGTGACATTTCCTTTTATTGAGAGCATCTGCTGTCGAGGTGGTACCCAGCCTACATTTGTTGATTTCAGTAGGATTTGTAGTTGCTCAGCAGATTCTTAGGATCAAAGCCAAATTGTTCAAAGTTTAGATCAAATAAGTTAGACTCCAAAGCTAAAATGTTGACATTAATTTCTCCAGCAACACATTTGATATAATTATGCTCACTGAAGTATGTAATGGCAGTGGAAAAAAAAAAAAAGGGCTAACTACATATTAATTGTTATTTCAGTTAAACTAAAGAGAGGGGGCCCAAAGTTTCTTTTTCTGGATTATTTCAAGGAAGAAAAGACTTAAATGAACAAAAAATGGTATCTGTAAAAAAAGTTTTACAGCTTTCCATCTTAGCATTGCCATTTCGGTTCCTAAGAAAATTGTGATGTTATTTATTCACAGCATTTATCTTCAGGCGCTCATGTTTTTTGATGAGATATCCCAATGGGGAACTAATGGTCTTATGAAGACCAATTTAAAGCCCTGAGAATAACTACAAAGCTGAACCCCACAGTACAGATGCAATGCTATACTTGAATGAAAATAAGAAATAGCTCCAAAGATCTTTATTATGTATGTAGCTGGAAGCCTGTGCTTAGCTGGCTCATTTCCTGGGTAATCAAACATGCCAGTCACAGCACCCGAAGCAAGATGGGCACCCTGCCCACCCAGAATGCAGGTTCTCTGGTCTCGATAGAGTACAAAAAGTTCTGTATTTTGAAGAGCTTCTGAGGTAATGAAGTCCTTACCTATGCTTATTGGTTTGTAGCTCATCTTTCTCTAGGGAAATACATTTCTGCAAGGCCAGAGTACAAGCATAGATGCTCCAAGATCTGTTGAGGAGAAAAAGATGCTGAGATGTCTGTGATTCCAGGTGCAGCAGCTCTTTGCAGTATAACAAGTAGCTAGGAAAAGGGGAAAACAGAAGGATGATGATAGCACCCTGCTATTCATTCGTTATGTGAATCTTGTGAGACTGTCTCCAAGGAGGATATAAGAACTGCAGGAAGGCCAAAGGACTGATTTGTTATTGCCCTCCTCACACTGCCATCTGTTGCTTTCTTTTCAGAGGATGAAAGGCAAGAATTCAGAGTTATTTTTCACTCTAAAAGCTGTACTACACCTACCATGAGCATGATAATTCAAGTATCTGAATGTGATACTCATGTTGCAGTATTGGATCCCTGTACAAATAAAGTAGGCAGTTCTGTGATTAAGATGCAAGGTGATAGCAGTAGCAGGGTTTGTAATAGAATGAAAATGTAGATAAGAACTAATAGATAGTTACTGAAACTTGTAATGCTTGAAAATTTCCCAAGCTGCAGTAATACATTGTGGAGAGAGCCACAGGGCGTGTAGCATTTTATGTATAGGGAAATTTGGCCTGTGCTTGAAGTATTGCAGCTATACTGTGATTCGGAGAAAAACTCCAGGAACAAACTTGCCAACAAAGTTTTCTGATTGACAAGCAGGTATTCTTTATTACAGTGCCGGGAGACACGGGGGACAGCTCCTCCTAACGTGTGTCCCCGTATTGTTACACAAGCAGTCCTTATATAGCTACAGAGCATGCATACATATTCATGAGGCTACGTATGGATTATATCATTTTCCAGAAAGTTCCCTGCATGCATACAAAAATGTGGTGGTGGTCTCTGAGGGTCGTTTACTTCTTCCAACAATCTTCATCACTGCTGGCAGCCTTTGAAGCGCGTGCAGTAGATGCTTATACCAGCTTAATCGGTTCGTTAACGCCACAGACATAACAATCATCCTGTCCTCCTACTTATCAGTTAGCTTAACTGCAGCCCATCCTGGGCCCCTGCCTTTCCAGATACTCCCTATCTTTATGTCCTGTTCTTCTAGCCTGTTTTTCTTACACTCATTTTGTACTAGGGTCATAAAGGCCTAAACTATGTCAACTACAGCAGTTTATCTTGTACAAGGATTCTCAGCATGTTCTCCAGCTGTGCTGTGTATTTTCTCTGTATATCATGCATCCCAGTAATTTTCTATTACTTACTGTTACAAAGCCATCAAACTTAACATTACTTAAAATTGATTCTAAAGGTTTATATATTTCATTTTGTAATTTTTTTTTACCCTCCTTGTCTCAACTGTCACGCGTGTTACTTGTCCAGTTGCTTTCTGGCACAGTGGACCATCAAAGTCCCTCTAATGCTCCTATTTACCCTGGCACAGAAGTCATTTGGTGGTGTTGCTATCTCACTTGGACAAGTGTCATGAGTCATAACAGCAAATGGCCCTCTGTGGCATAAGCGTCTCCATACTGGTCTTGTTTGCAAGTAAAGCTTCTAATTGCAGAGATGTCCTCAGGAGCGATTTGATTTCAGTTATACTTGCCCTGACCCTTCTTAATTTCTCAAGGCAAATAAAGAACAAAGGCTGATATTTTACATCTATTCTTTACACTTTTGTTTATTTAAATGTCATTAGAAGTGCCTTATCTGCTCTTGTTCTCCTTCTGGTAGAAACAGCTAGCATGTGTGCTTTTGGCAGGCAAAGCTGCTCCAACTATCAGCACAAGCTGCAGATGCTATCAGAGAATGTTTTTCTACACCTGATGATGGGTATCAGGAGATTTAATGTGGAGAATCCTTCTTTGTGCACCATATGGTTGTGGCTCTGATGAAGAGAATACTGTTGGGGCTAAGAGGGTGAAGGGGGAAGCTCCTGCATTTATTGTACGCCCCTCTCCTAATTTCAAAGAGTTAAATGGGGCTAAAGGTGGGGTAAAAGTCTGGAGCATATTAATTACATTGTGAGTTAGATGCTCTTTTCAGCCTGCACCTTTCTACTTCATAGCAGCGGTCTTCTCCGTAGCAAAGGGTCCGCTATTCTCCTTGTGTGCTTTTTGCATTGAGATTGAACAGTATTTCCAGGGAACGGCACAACCATGTATAGGATGGAATAACAACATTGGCAAATAACTGCTGAATGTATTCAGCTCCTGAATAAAGCCTCACATGTTATCAAAGGGATAGAAAATTGGAAGGGAGCTGTTTGGCTAGAACAGGTGCCGATGCTGGGCAGCCACATGCTGTTTCTTTGTCCTTACTAAGCAGAATGCTTTCTTGTACAGTGGGAGCTTTGCTGTGTAGGGATTGCAGCATCCAGCCATCTTGGGCACAAGGGGCAATCTGAAAAAGCTGCGGATGCTATTAGTCCCAGCACCCAAAAAGGCACAATAGTAGCTTTTGCGTGTTTTAATTTTGTTAATTTATAATTGAATACGCTTTTACGGTAGCTCCAGGACATTGGAGCACTTCAAATCTCCCCATCATATGAAATGCCCAAGTTCCCCAAGCTGGGATTGAAACGGTGGCAAGGGGAGAGCACAGCTGTATTTGGAATAGGCTGTCCTAGTAGAGTCCAGTTGCATGTGCTTGGAAAGTCTGTTTTGAGGCTTCTCAGGACTATCTGTGGCTCTGAGACAGCTCAACATTTGCAAAACAGGATATGCTTCAGGCAGCCAGCATGTCCATGCTGTTTGTGTATTTGCTCCTGGCAAAGAGTAGGCAAAGCCTGTCTCTGTGAGCAGGACTTGGGAGGTTGTGAGAGATCCTTGCTCTGGGACCCGCTTGTTCCTGGTGCATTTGGCAGAGGAGGAGATTTTCCGGGTGATTTTATACTGTGTTTCTACTGATCTGCGATAAGCAGATATAAGAACAGAGACATGGATATGGCAGGAGGAGGTGCCAGAAAGGGAGTATTTCATATAGACTGACCCATGCCTTGCTAGTGTGAACCAGTGGCTTAAACTGTCCTCAGTGGAGATGAGGGGACTAAAGCCTCTTATGTTCAAGACGGGTGTGATGACAGCTCCTATAGTAGCCCAGTGGACAAGTAATTATCAGCTGATCTACTCGTAACATCGTAACAACCCTTATACCCTGAGTTTTGCATCATTTTCTGTAACCAGATGATGAACTGTGCTCTGCAGAGTGGATTCTGATGTACCTGAAGGGTTTAGCAGTGTGTGATTTCCTACAGCATTAAACCATAGAAAAAAAATTTGATGCTTAATGTAGATTTTGGCTTTATTAGCTTCCTTCCATACTTCAAGAGGCAAGTGTATTGACTAACATAAATCAGGGGTTTGAGACTTTAAAATGTACCTCTTCTCCAGCCTCCCTTATGGGAGGGAAGGAGACAATTTCTTGCAAAATATAGCTAGTAGAAGATGATGGAAAAAATGTGATTTTCTTAAATCTGTGGGAAAGGTTCACAGCATTAATTATGAGGTCATTTGGTTGTTCCTCCTGAAGACACCATGCGTGGTATCCCGTCTCCTCCTTCACAATCTCCACAGCAGTTGTTAAGTGTTGTGTATATTCTCCGTCAAAGTATTTTCAGGGGTGGAGCTTTCTGTAGCAGTGATAACATCATTAATCTGCCTGATTTGAGGAAAAGTCAAGCAAAACCACCTTTGTGCAGCAGCCCCAAACATGTATCATTAATCAGTGATCATTTCAAGGTATTAATTAGAACACTGGGCTTTTTGCCTAGAAAGCGTGCTTCAAGGCCTTTTTTACACCAGTAAACTAAGTAGTTTTCATTAAAGGGCAATTAGCAGAGAGGCAAAAGCAGGGAAGTGCTCAGTCTATTTCGTCAACCCCATAAACAAGGTGCTGCCACCATTTCTTCAGCCTCAGATGACAATGGCTTATGAATCCCTCTATTACCTGTATTATCTGTTATGGAAATTTGGAGATGAACCTGTTGAAATTTAGGTATTTTGGGGGTTTGTCCTGTACATGCAGTAAAAAAGTTCTTTGTGTTGTTTATTCAGAGTTTCTAAGAAACATTTTAATGATGTGAATGCAGAGAGGGGTTTAGGGGAAAATGCAGAGTTCAGAGTCAAACAATCCTACCAAAGCCTCTTACATACTGTTACAGGACTGCTGTGCATTTTAATTGTGTTCACCATACTAACAAACCTGAATTTCTTCTAAAGTGAGCAGTGCAGCACTTTTTGTCAGCCAAGCCTCCACAGGCCATTAGAGAGCCTTTGAATTCCATTATGTTTTTCTGGATTGGGAAGAACTGAAGTCTGATAGCTCAGAAGTTGTTTCAACAAGATATTTGTGTGTGTCTGTTCAATCCTCCTGGATATGAAGTATGTGCTTCAGCTTAAAAAAGGCAGAAAATTGAGATGGGGAAAAGCAGGACTGATGCTGGCATTTCTCTTCTACAGCTGCTCTGAGCAGCATTGCTCCTGCTCTGTTCCCCTGACACTGATGAGGGTGCATCCTCATCCTCATAGGAGCCTCTGCACAAAGTGAGGCTGTGTCCTTCACTTTGCACAGCTCTGGCTTGCAAAAGCATTTTCTCTGGTCTATTTTACCAGTGTTGCAGGCACTGGGAAGGTATTCATTTGAGCCTCTTGTCTCTGCTTTTCAGGTGACTTCACTCTCGAGACTGTGTTGTTGGTAGGCACTGCAGTTGCACTTGGCAAAAAAAAGCTGGAGGGGAAGGGTTAGTGTTTGTTGGTTTTACCTTTGGGAACCTCTGTGCATAAGCTGCTTCATGATAGCATATGTTAAAAAAGAAAATTAGCTTTGCTGAGAAGTGAACAGCATTCTCAGCCTGGGTTTGAACTCAGTGGATTCCCCCCCCAGAAGACAGAAGAGGAGACCAGGTCTGGGGCAGTGAGTGGAAGAGAGACTTCTGTACCAGCAGTGGGATTGATCTAGTAAACTTCATACACCAGCCCTCTGTGCATAGGAGCAGCCAAATTTCACAGGTGCCCTGCTTTTGATCTTTCAACTCCTGTACTTCTTGAAGACTGGCTTCTTTGCATGTGTTGGAAGTGTTTATATCTAGACAGGGCTGAACTGGTCAGTGTTGAGGACGCAGCTCCGTGACATTCTTAATTGGATCTAAATTAGCATTGCTGTGATTTTGCACTCTGCTCCCTCTCAGTGGTTGCATATTGATTTACTGGGTTTTATTCTGCAGCTCCTAATTCAGACCTTTGCAGTGGGTGCGGAGCCTGGCTGTTGAACTCAGCACTGCGAATCGCCACCTGAAACCCAAGCAGAACCATACCTGGCTGTGTCCAAGGGGTACTTTATTTGTTGAAGTTTTGATCTGGTCCAAAAGGGACTAGGAATGTGTTCTTGATCTTTGAATAGTCCCCATTTAC
The DNA here is from genome assembly GCA_017639245.1 of Myiopsitta monachus. Lineage (NCBI taxonomy): Eukaryota > Metazoa > Chordata > Aves > Psittaciformes > Psittacidae > Myiopsitta > Myiopsitta monachus. The sequence goes on along the minus strand of CM029929.1, from coordinate 15,571,437 downwards.
CCTGCTTTGGCTCACAGTGCACAGCTGCTTCCAAGTGCAAAAGCCTCATGTTTCTTTTGAATGAGACCAAAGGCAGAACTTTAGCTGCTAACAGGCATTTAGGCCATGGAATTGTAATAGAAAGTTAAAATCCCTGAAACAGGTAATGAACGGGTGCTGGGATGGTGCATGCCACCAGCCGTGTTGCTCTGCAGATCTACTTCTGTTGTGCTGCATTGCTTGCCGAAATAGATGCAGCCCCTGAGACTTTCTGAAGAGCACTTTGGTTTTGGGAGGGGACATGGCAGTACTGGGTGTACTGGGTAATTTCTGGGCGAGAAATTGTCTTCTTCCCTCCCATAGGGGAGGCTGGAGAAGAGACATGTTTTAAAGTCTCAACCCCCTGGTTTATGTTAGTCAGTACGCTTGCCTCTTGAAGCGTGGAAGGAAGCTAATAAAACAAAAATCTATATTAAGCACCAATTTTTCTTTTCTGCGGTTTAATGCTGTAGGAAATCACACACTGCTAAGCCCTTCAGATACGTCAGAATCCACTCTGTAGGGCGCAATTCATCTGGGTGTCCCAGTACATGAGTACTGGGCGTCCCTCAAGGCAGTGGGAACACAGCAGTTTAGGATGTTGTAAGAATGAATTAAATTCTGTCCTATAACATCACCAAACATGAAGAATGTGTGTGTGGTAGGTGATGTCTGCAAAGTGGACTCAAATCCTTAATTTGGTGGCACATACATGAAGTGTGTCCGATAGTAACACCTTGGCTTCACATCCTGGAGACAGAGCAGTGGCACACAGTAACAGCACCTTACATCTCTCTGCAGCTCTTCACTGTGTCAAAACAATAGGAAAGGTTCATGATGCATGTTCTTCAGGGATCATTTTTCTTCTAGCAGGAAGATCTACTTCACAAAATGCATCTGGATGTTTCCTGTTACTTGAAAATGTTCAGTATGAATAATCTTGGCTGTTATCTGACAGATGCCGATCATTTATTTGTCCTCATTCAAAATGAAGTAGTAAGGAAGCTAATGCAGTGATTACTTTCCTCTAAAAGAGGAAGTATATGCCTGAACCTTGTTTCACTCAGACTAGGTGGTGGCAATCATCCAAATGGGACCAGTGGAGCATTTGAGTCTGTCCTTCCCAAACATATTCATGTCTACCCCCCAGCTCTCTCAACTCTCATCTGCTTTGCTTGATTGACATGTTCAAGTCTCAACACTTGACACTGAGAGAGGGAAAGGCAGATTACTGGTATGACGGAACTGCTTTGAAACTGCTCGTTTGTTTGTGTTGTCCCTTGTCCTTCACTGTCATCTTGCCCATCTCTGTGTATATTATGTTGTCTATGTATCTGCATGAACTCTTGTAAACCAAAGAAATAGCATTTCATAGTCCTCTGGCTGATGAGCAAAACACCTTCATTTGTCACTACGTCATTTTGACAAAACATTGGAAGTTGCGTAAATGGCACTTGTAAATCCCTGCCTGGCTCTGCAGTGCACCTAAGTTCTTTGTACCTCATGACATTTTCCTGAAAATGACTAGCTAAAATTAAAGCATGAAGGTTCATTAGCATTTTAGAGGATTTTTCTTAATGTATCGTGGTTACCGTCATTATATTTGCTGACTATAATTAAGGTTGTGATTATTCAGACAGTCCCACTGCAGTTTTCTTCTGCTGCAGAATAAAATTGATGGAGGACTTTCCTGTCTTCGGGGAAAAAAAAAAAGTGGTTGGATACAGCATGTCCTAGTGATTCCATAATGCATGATTTGTCTCATAATCGTTTTTTTTCCCCTCCTGGTCCCCAGTATGCACCGCAAAGATCTGGTATCATTAAGATTGGTTGTCTGTCATACAAGAGTTATTAAGGAGAAAAAAATCCCAGTCATTTACTGATAATAGCATTAAATTTGAATGGGGAAAACAAAGTCATGGGTAACAACATAGGATCTTTTATAGAAAAATGCTATTCAGAAATATTTAATAATAAATAATATTATAAATAAATGTATAAGCTATTTCTCTTGTAGAGAAAATTCATTGACATTGTGCTTGGCAGGAGGGAAGGGGGATTGCACAGCCAGAAACCCACCCGGACCTGAGTATCTCACAGTGAATCGACTCCTATCCTATATTCCATTATGCTGACATTTATAGAACTGCACTTCAAATATATAGTGAGGTTTTACTCGGCAGTAAGTCTCCAGGTGTTTAATGGGAGAAAAACCATACTTGTGAGTTTTGTAACAGGAGTCAGAGGTTTGACAAACGTCAGCTTTATTTATAAATAGTCCTCTAGGACAAAAATGATGGCCCCTACCTGGAAAAGTGTCTTACATTACCACAATGTATAGTGGTGAGCAATGCATAGTGCAGCATTTTCTGCAAGATTGTTCTCTAGATAAAGCTGCAGCTGACAATGTATCACCAGACAGGCTGCCCTGCTTCCCTAAAGAGTCAGGGATTTGCTCTCTAATCTCTTCCTGCAGGACTATTTTCTAGATGCTTTTAATTTACAAAATAGATTAATAAGACCACAGTGGAGCTGCCTCTTGCGCATCTGTCCTGTATTCAAAATACAGGAATGTAAGGTGTTTTTCTGGGGTTGGAGAGAAAATTGAAGTTAAATCATCCCTGTGTGACCATTAAGATTACTGCTGCATTTTGGACGTTTTAACAACATGCTTCTAGTTCTTCCCTTTCCATCCCTTCTGGAAGGCTGGTGGTTTTTAAACTAAGGTTTTGATATCTGTCTCAGGGCTTTAGAAAGCTGTAGATTACTTGCTATCTGGATGTGAAGGCTACAAGTACAGAAGGAATTGCTTTTTAGGCTAACACAAATACTGACCCTGTTTTATGTTCTTTGTAGAAATTGTGTACAATAGATAGAAGCACAGAGAGGAGCTCTGTGTGTCAGGAAGGGGATGTGCCAAACCGTAAAGGCAGCTGAAATGTAAATGAGTGGAAAGCAGTGGAAATGAGATGCCATAGCAGACTATGGAAATCACACTGACATATCATATAGAGGCTGAACCAGGCACGAGAGAGTGAAATTTAGCTGAAGAACAAACATACTGATTGATAACAAGGGATTGCTGAGAAACACAAAGAAGAAAACACAGTGAAGAGCACAGACCCTGGATTCAATGAGAGGCTGTTAAAGGTTTCCTCTTGAATGAATGAGAGGGGAAGTTGTACAGTGGTTGTGTGGGTGGCATTAGTGGTGTGAAACAATCTCCCTGTTAGATGGAGCAGAGGTATCAAATTATTTATGTTGTTAGTGGTCTACGGAGCTGGTAGAAATTCTTTTCCCTGTGAGATGCATCTTTGCCAACTGAAAGGTGATCTGTTTAAAGCAGCGTACTGTGTGTTTTGTGGTGTGAATCAAGGGATTGACTTTGCACAAGGGTCATGTAAATACAGAATCCAGGTGAAATTCAGGCATCCGTCTGTTCAGCTCCACGTAGTGCAATATGTCCCTGAAACCAGCAAGAATTCAAACACATTCCTAATGTATACATGCAAGTCCTTAGCTTGGATAAGAGATGCCTAGTTGCTGTGTTGAGTGAGATGTAACTGCTGCTGAAATTTGGAATTGAAACTTTCTTACCTCTTCCCACTAACTCCTTAAAAAAATTCACGATCCAGCAACCAGGTGTTTATTAGTATGTGTGTGGATATGGATACTGGTGCATAGAGACCCTCATGTTTGAAAAGCATACTTCAGTCTGCACCTCGTCAGAAGACTTGAGTGAGCAGTTAATATCTTTGATCAGTGGCTTGGAAGTAGTGTTTGCCTCTTCTTTTGTTGGATGAGGTAAAGTCTCACCCAGCCTGTGCTGGCAGCTTCTTGCCTGTGAGCTCTTCCAAAGATGCTATAAGGAATACAAAATGAAGCAAATCTGAGGCAAACAGAAGAATAAAGTACGATGTTACTGTTACCTACACAATGTTACTGTTCACTGTTACTGCTCAGGAAGCGGAGGAGGTTGGAGAATGATGTGCAAGTAGTTAAGTTAAAAAAATAATATTAAGGAAGTCCTGTGGGAGAAAAAGTGAGAATAACTTCTGTCCTTTAAAGGAGGAGGTGAGCTGCATACTCATTCTCTGAGCGTAGGTCCCTCTTTATAGTCTTGCTTACTGTGAGTTTTTTTCCTCCTGAAGACTGTCTTTTGACTAAAAAGAGACTTTGCTTCAGGCCTATGCTACTTCCTTCTGCGGGTTCTAAAGACTTTTATGGTTTTCTTGAGCATACAGTATCAGAAGTTTTTATTAATAGAAATATTACTTGAGAGTATCCAGCAAGTAGAGATCTTTTAAAACAGCTTTTAAAATGGTATCTTTAATATTTCTACATCTGGTAATGAAATTCCAAATGGACTGAACCACTTCAAAGCTGGCAGCACATCTCACCAGACTGCCTGCAATTTTGCTTCTGGATGTTTCTAAATCCAATAGCTCCCACAGTGCTTTTGGTTCCTTAGTGGTTAGCTCCAGCAATAGAAAACTTCTTTAGAAAATCTCTGAAGCAGTTTGCTTCTGTACAGGTCTTCAGTGCATCAGCTTTTCGTATATCAGCATTAAATGGCTCAAAGTTCTTGATCATTCTGAAAGGAAAGAATGACCTGCTTTGCTTCACTGCAGTGCTCATTACTTGTGTAACTGTGTCAGTCCTGCCAGAAACATTTACAAGCCAAATCACATCTGCTTTGGCCACTGTCAATCAACAGATGAAAGAAGGAATCTTTGCGTCTGTTCACCAAAACCTAAATAGCAGGGCAATTAGAAGTTTTTTCGGAGTTTTCACCTACGTTTGTACTTTCATTTCACAGTTTTAATAATATCCTCTCGCCCTTTTAATTTTTAACAACCAGGACAAGTAAAGGCTCAGGGAAAAGATATGATCAGCCTATGGGACTTTCTGGTACATTCTGTTTTCTATTTAGCTACATTATATTTGTGTTATCACACTACTCATTTTACTGTAATGGGTGCTGTACAAACCAGAGTTATTGTCCTGTTCCAAAGAAAATGCCATCTAAACAGACAAAAGGAACAGTGGATAAAAAGCTAGGACGTGATTGTCTCCATCTCAAAGGTGATGTGTAAAGAATACGGATGTACTTAATCCATATAGTGTGGCACTGTGCAGGTTTCTCAGCTAATACTATGATCCAAACAAGTCCTGATTTAGATCAACTCATCAGCTCCATGTGTGGACCTGGGCAAATAAATTCAGATGCCTAAAACCAGCTTGAAGCTTTCCCAACTACGGTGTTCCTTCTCAGTCTTCCAGATGTTCATCTACTAAAGCTTGTGCAAGGCAAAGTAGTTTATGCAGCCATTGGGTTTTGTGCTTTCGTGTGTTTCAGCTGTGGAGTCTGGATGTCATTCCTGTTTTAAGGTCATGCTCTTTTGTCTCATATATACATAGCAGATGCTTAACTGTGATCAGATGCAGGGGAGCACATCAGCCTGACCCATTTAAAACTGAGACAAACTCCAACTCCCTGCTGGTGCAAATTGAACTACTGCTTTGAAAATTGCAGAGGGGCATGCATTTACACCAGAAGAAATTGGCTTCTTGGCCTATCACAGTATGCCTTGGTAGTTTAGATAAGGGGAGAAGTAAACAATTTTGTAGCTGAACTTAACTCTTTGTTGCCAGGTAAGTGACTAAAATTGCCCTTTAACATGTTTGATGGGTGCATTCATGCAATAAACAGTTACAAGGGTTCTGGTTGCTCACCATGGGCTTGACTTACACTGGCGCTGTTTCCATTAGCGTCAGCTGCCTCCAAATCAGCCACAAACTGCCTTTTTTCCAGGTATTTCCAGTATTACAGGTTGATATTCAGGCTGCATGATTAGCCACCTAAATTGCATGCTATTTTTTCCTGTTTCATAATCGGATTACTGTAATATTAACAAATAAAAGCAGGAGCTGAACAACAGTAAAGCTTTAATGTGAAATGAGCGGAGAGGGAAGAGAACAGCAGCAGGCAAGAGATTTAAAAATATAGAAATGCTAAACTGATTTGTTTCTTCCCTCCAGCTGGAACATTGTGTTAGTTCACGTTCACAGATCACAGGTCTCATGGTGGAGCTTCCATTTTGAACAAGGGAGCAAGGCTGAAACTCATAAACCGGGGAAAGTCGGATTTGCTGGATTTTTCTTTCAAACTCTGTATACAAAACTGGAAGCTTTTTTCTTGCCTTTTTTCCCTTTCTTTTCCTTTCATTTGTTGACATTTTTGCATGAACAGGTGCTTGATTTATAGAGAAAATATTCTCTTTTAGAAGTCTCACTGATTAATATGCTCTGTGCCTGGCTGAGGTGACATGTATTGAGCTTCCATCTCTACATTTGTTCAAGCTTTCTGAATGTCCTTTAATGTGGATAGAAGTTTCCTTGAAAGTGAATGAAAGTATCTTATAAAAACAACAAAGTTATGAAATGGGGTTTAACATTTGGCTACTCTTCCCTTCTGTGTAATTGGAGTAGGCGAGGAGGCTGGAAGGCAGCAAAATGATCACTCTTGTCCCAAAACCTTGCAGTCTAGTGTAAATAGACCTAAAGCCACTTACTAAAGCATGGATGACAATTTACTGCGCATAAATTGTCAGTCTTGGAGCAAAGGTGCTGAGATGGTGGTTTTGGTGGGATTTTTATTGCCTCCCAAGGAATATGCTCTTTCCACCATGGGAATGAATGATGGTGCCGGCAAATTACTCCCATTTTTCATGAGTAAGCAGACACTTCCCTATTCAGCAATTCCTGAATTAACTGTGAGGAGATTTACAGTCTTTAAACCAATAAGCATACACCCAGAATGAGAGAAACTGTCCATGTCCAGGTTAAGTACTGATCTGTGTGTGTGTGCAGGCTGAGGATGCTGTGTACTGCCTGTTTTCTAGTGACCACAGTAGTTATGTTTGAAATACAGGATGTTTGCGTAGCTCAGCAAAGGTGTAGGGAAGGGGGAGCAGTAGGGCTCTTGTCTCCCAGGGCATCGGTGGATGCTGGAGCATTGACTGAGCAGGATGAGGTGTGAAGGAACTCTCCTAGGACTGAATACCTCTGCAAACTTCCTGGCCTTCTGCACTATATGAAAAGTGTTTTCTTTGTTTGCCACCTGTGCTGTAAGCCCATAGGCATGTTCCTGCAGAAGCTCCGAGTGTTACCAATTTTCCGCTTATCCCAATTCTCTACTGTTGCAAAGGTCAGAGCAACAGCATCACCTTGCTTGCAGTGACACATAACAGTCTTCATAGTACAGACTACGCTGGAGAATATGTTGTGATCCATACTATGGGGAGTGCAGGGGGTGTGTGTTTTGTACACTTCTGCATTAAATGTTTATGATGCTGTTGGTTTGCAGAGAACAGGGTTTGCATTCAGTAAGATAGGCATGAATGTCAGGAGGGCTCAAAGCAAGAAATGCAGAATGGACCTTGTTGTCAGTTCTCACCAAGGCTTGTGAGAGATTGCTAGTGAATTATGAATTTGAGTTCTCTCCTGTTGGCATGAGTGAAGTTGTTCCATCTTTTTCTTAGGAAGAACGGTTAATGTGCATTGCTGAGTGTTGATCATGTTAAAGTAACAATGCACCAAACCTGGCTTATGCCAAAATTTCCCCCAGACTTCTCATGGATTGGACCTGTGGTTTTTGGTTGGTTTTGTTTGTTTGTTTTAATAAACATTCCACAAAACTGCTTTCATGCTCCTGCTAAACAAAACTTCAGCATAACTGTACAGGGTTGAGAGTTGAAGAGGGCTGATGAATTATCAGAGAGATGCAGCAGGAGGAGATGGCAGGAGAAAAGCTAAACTGTTTGACAGTAGACCTAGCCGTATAGATTGGTGTGGCTGCAGAAACTGAGGTTTCTGTTAAACAATGAGCATTGCAGTTGGTCTGTGTTTGTTATAGATTATTTTTCCACAGTCCTTTGCCATAGTTATTGAAATCACTCTCTACAGCAAGTCTGGTTTATGTTGATTTGGTGCCTATTTAGTAGAGACTGGTTTCTGGAAGCCCAAGAAGGTAACAGACCGCTTAGACTGGATCTTGCATTATAATCTCTTAAATGAGATAATTTAACAGAATATTGATCCCACATTGTTCACTTATTGTAGCCTATTGAATATGAAGCACTGGAAAGCTGTAGTTTAGTTGGAGAATTATTCAAGTAGACCATCATTCCTATTCTGGTCTTGCTGGAAAAATGAGCTCTATAGAAATGCTTCTAACCTGGAGTATGTTGACTGGTGGCTGATAGGTCATCAGTCCTAGTTTTATCTTAAATTCATAGATGATTAAACATAAGATTTGTGGTATCTTCAACTTGACAGCAGTAGTTGCAGTTCTGTTTTCTTACTAAGATCTTCTGATATTTAAATTTGAGGATGCTTCAAACCCTTCAGAAGCATTTGAAGGTGGTGTCGTGAATGCTGGGCTACTGTTTGTAACTACACTAAAACCACTGCATAGTTAGTTTATTTAAGATGAAATTTTAGGGAGTTCATTTTATTAATCTTGCTTTTTAATGTAATGCAACTTTATAAACTAAGAGATAATCTATGGCCACTGCTGCAGATTTCTGCTTTTTATCTCCCAGGAATTAATTTAATTTTGATTTAAAACATGAAAACATTTTCTCTGTTCCCCCTTCTCACCCACAGAAGACCAATTTGTATTTTTGTCACCAGAGCACAATATCAATAGGTAGCAGAACTGCTAAGAAATTAAGGAATATTTTCACTATCAATATGTAAACCAAAAGAAATTAGGAGGTAACAAGTTACGAAGCTTGATGTGCTTTGCAGGAGGAAAGGGGAATTTGTTCCTGGTTTTTTTCTTGATATACAAAATATCTTGATTTTTAATAAGTATTGCCATTTTGTCTAGAGAAATGATGTCGTTCCTTAGAGGACAGATGTTACAGTATTGTGATCACAAATGGATCTTAATCCTAAACAGATGAGAGAGGAAAAGATATTTCATGCTTTTCTAAATAGCTGATTTGGATAAATAAGAATTTGTTCTCTCTGAAAGATTCAGCAATTTATTTTCTATTTATTGAGAGAAGGAAAAAAAAAATACTTGTAGTAATTTTTCTCTAGTCTTTCAACAAGTCCTGTAGGAAAAGTAGCAAAGATGAAATTTGAAAGTCTTAATGCTGTTCTAAGATTAAAATCATCAAATTTTAAATGCCTTCTTTAATGACATTTAGTACACTATGGAGAAGCAAACTTCAGTTTTTGTTTCTCAGTGACCCTTTATTTCTAGTAGTACCTTGAACATCTAATTAGGATTTTGTTAGTTGTCAGACAAGTTGTTTAGTTATGTAAAATTAAATACAGCTATCTACTAACAGTGAAACTTATCTGTAGATAGTCATCTCTAAACAAGACTGAATCTAAATCCTATGTCATGATGACTCTTCAACCTTTTTACTTGCAAATGTTTTATTGTATTTAAGGGGAATTGCTCCTAATTTGAAAAACGCAGCGATGCTCTGACATTTCAGAGGGCCGTGTATCAGCACAATACAATGGTGTGTTGTGGTTGCTAGAAAATGATTATGGACAAGGAAATGGTACATATTAATGACTTCATTGAAGAAAAGAGTGCAGCAGTCCTAGGCAGGAAGCAGAAAACCCTCTGGAGATCTTTAATACCTCTTGGTCTTCTTTAATGAAATCCAGTCATGTTAATAGCGGATAAATGTTTCACACAGAGCAGGGGATAATGCTGAGGTGATGGGTCTTTAAAGCCAGCACAATACTGGAGACAGCTACTCTGCATTTGTGGTATTATTGGTAAATGTTTAAGAAAGTGTATAATCTATGTTAATGTTATTTCATTTCTCCTACATGGTACTTTCTTGTAAGAAGAGTGCAATTTCTGTCTTTCTGATGCCCATAGTCTCACACAACGCAAAAGACATCTGGCTGTTCAGCTAGGGGAGGGTTGCTAGCAGGAGTTTCATTCATCCACCAGCACTAATCAAGACATATTGCAAGAAGTAAATACCTGAATAATGTAGATTTGTAATAATTAGCATGTCCTTATTTTGACTTGATGTAGGAATAAATGCTGAACTCAAGACTTCCTACAAAGAACACTTTACTGTTTCCCAGTAAATCAGGTGCTTTAGCTGAAGTGTCTTACTTAATCACAACAGCTCTGTTGGTTCATGGGCAGACAAAAGCAAGAATATAGCTCCATATAACAAGTACTTTGTAATGAAAATTGAGTTTGTGCATCAAGCTTGCTGGAAGTTAATAGTTACCTTTGTAATTGTTGCTTTGATTTAATTGTTAATCTTAAAAAAAAAAACCAACAACCCAACACTCTTTCATTTGTGCTGTGAGTATATTCTCAAGCTATTTCTTCTTATGTCTATTCACTATGGACTGGATTGTCCCTAGTGTTAATCCTGTGGAAGCCACCTGCATTACAAAATGAATGAATGGGGCTCAAGCAGTCTAATCTTTCTTATAACTTTTCTATATTAGGGACAGGAAAATCTGTAAAGATATCGATCCAGCAGAACGGTACATTATTAACTTTCCGTGATGGCCTTTGTGACTGACAAGAAAGTTGTAATAAGCAAATACTTATCAGTGATCAGCACAATGAAGGAAAGAGACATCAGGACCAATGACAATACTCTAGCCCGGAAATCGGATTTCAGTCCCTATTCCCGTAAGGTCCATTATGTGATGGGTCACATATAATGTACTGTGAACTCTGTAGCTTGAGCACAGGTAGTTACTTTCTATTCCAGAATACCACTATACTGTGATAAATGTAGATGGATAGGACATTATTATCTACAACTGCTTTACCTTGGTAACCGCTCCTGTGCTGCTTGTAGGTTCTCCTTTTTTTCTAGCTCATTTGGCCTTTTCTAATTCCTGGCTCTCTTCTTGATTTCTATCCCCTAATTTTTTCTGAGAACACAAAAGAGTTGTTACCCCTTGACTCTGAGAAGTGATTGCATCCAGTTTCGTGTTTCCTCAGGGTGTTCTGTGCCTTTGTTCATTGCAAAATGAGGAAAGAAAACACAACAAAAACCTATTTTAAACAGCATAAGAAAAATTGTCCACATGACCCTGTTTCAGTCTGAAATGTATTGCAGACTATAAAAATTATGAACAGGTGAACTATGCCTGTAGTACTGTGTGCTGTCTGTGCATGCAGTAGTAAATACTGACCTCCTTACTCTATAAAAATCAGAATTTCAGCTGTACTCATGTGTGGTGAGGAATGATGTTCTCCGAACTGTCTCCCTGTAATAGGGAGCACATAGTTCATATTGAGCTGACTGCCGCGGATGCCTCTCCCTGTCTTGGAGCTCTCAGATGCTATCAGAGCACAGCCACACTATTACACGTGTGGGCTGTGCAGGCACTACAGAAATGGAAGTCAGACTTTGTGGGAACTAGGAATGAGAGGCAAATAAAGCCAAGATGGTAGTTAAACATCCATTTATTCAGCTTGGATAATTCCAGTAGCTGAAGATGAGATCTACAGCTGGTATGATTTAAGAACCCCATTGTCTTTGGAGGCTATTTACACTAACTGTGGAGTTACTTCTAGAAATTTAACCCTTACCTTTGCCAGCAAGTATAATTCAGGAGCTCAGTTCTGTTGTTTGTTGCTGTCATGTAGCCTTATCTTAAACCATGTTTGTTTTGGTCTTAATGGAGGCTTCTCTGTGAGGAAACTTGGCTAAATGGCACTCGGGCTGTTCCACAAAGCCACAAAGAGTGGAACAGTCTCCTGAAGGAACAAGTATGTAGCCCTGCTGTTAGGAATTTATGTGGAGGATGGTAGGTTTAATGGTATCAAAGAGTATAGGTCACCAGTAGCAAGGATCTTGTAAAATGGATGCTGGTAGTCAGAATATTTGGAGAAAATGAAGGTTTGGCAAGAGCTTGCTAAATTAATAAATACTTCTAATTTGCTTTTACCACTGTTTTTCCTTCTTCTGGTTATAAATATGCAGGTAATAATTTTCTGCATCTGAGGATGTGATAATTAGTAGCCTGAAAGCAGCTTTCAGGGCTCAGGATGATGGGACCTGGCTTCCAGGCCAGAGCAGCCAACTGCCAGCACAGAAATGATTTGTTTCTGCAAAGTAAATCTGTTTCCTCTGGGTTGTTGTTTTTGCAGAGAGAACGATACAGCAACTGTACCCAGTCTCACCCCACACCATGCACACACTATTTCCCTTTTCTCTTGTGTGCCTTGTGTCTCCTAAACAGTTCGAAGTTACACTTAGAGGTGAGAATTGTATGTTTATCAATAAGATTACATATATACTATTAATCTTGGGGTTTTTGGTATATTAAGACACTGACTAACAGATAATCTTCAAGCTAACTGAAAAATAGTAAGTTCTAGGCAAGGAGCTAGTGTGGGAGTACCATAACTGTCGTTTTCTCTGGTCTCTGGAATTTTGTCCATTGCTATATATCATCACCATGGCTACAGTGGTAATGTCTAAGAGAACTCCAATGTAAATCTGACAGCAGCTCCTTAGCGGTACTTAAGATCATGTAATTAAGTAAGAAAATGCTGCTGATTGAGGAGGTTAGAGCTGCCTTGCTGAAGATTACAGCACATGTCATGATTAACAATCAGAACACTCTTTTCCAAACCTCTACCTAATTTAGCAGACTAAGGTTTTAGCTGAGAATAAGACTGCTCCTAATGCTGCAAAAAGGAGGGAGAATGGTAATTTCCCACTGTTTTCACTGCTTTCCTGGTGTTTACTCCAGTGTCAGTCTGCATTCTAATTTTGCTCTCTGGGTTAACTGACTTAGCAGAAGTACTGAAAAGGCAGAAAGGTCAGTGTTGTTGATAACAGCACTTTAATTCACTTCGGTCTTGTGGCATTTTATAATTAGGATGGAGGAATATCATAAAAACCCAACTCATTTTAGTGACAAAAACTCTGCACCCATCATTTACTGTGCAAAAATTAATCTTTTTCTCTTTGCATCCCTAAAATTATAGGTTGGTTTCAGAGATAAACTTGTGTTTACTTACAGGCAAATACACTTCCGTGAAACTATATAGTTAAGATGTTTGTGAGTAAAAAACTAACATATAGCATATAGGGATATTATTTAGAGTTTCAAATAGAATATGCTAGTATTGTATATGAATCACTTATGACTGGTCATAGTGATGAAAGGGGTCCCGGTAGACAATTCCTGTGTTAAATTGTCCGTGGGGTGATGGCATTTTCTTGTGAAATTGCTGGGTTTGAGACCATTTTCAGTGAGAGGAAAATGATGCAGGTAAAGCAGTTCAGTTTCTCTTCCCCCTCCATACCTGCATAGACATTTACAGATGGGATCATCTAGGGAAATCTGTAGTTTGCAGACAAGGCAAGGTCGTCTTGAGGAATGTCTAATGTGATTGTGGTAGGGGTAAGTAAGGTCCTTCTCAATTACGTAGGTTTGTGTCAGATACTTTTATCTTTCATCCTGTCAGTTTCTGATATATTATTGTTCATGTTGTTCTGGCTGCATTCCCTAGGCTTTGTTGTATTGTATGTGATTTCTTTTTATATTTATATATATATAAATATATAAGAAATATATAAATTGCCTACCTATTTTCTTGGCAGCCTTCAAGAAAAGCTTTGCTATTTCTTGACTTGCATTGCATTCCATGTTAACTTGAGGCCATATCAACATGCAGACTACTCTGGGGAGTATTAAGCTTTCCCTCCATCACTTGGCAAAGTGCCCATGCGACTTGAGTTACAGAAACAGAAAATATTTGTGTTGCCTAATTCCTTTGTGTAGGCCCTACACTGCCACTAAAAATGTTGTGGGTTTTTTGGCTATGCATATTATGTAGAAGTGTGATAAGAATTAGAGAGAAAGCAAATGTGCTGCATGTAAAGTTAAAAAAAACCAAAACCAAAAGCAAACCGAAACCCAGAAAATTTTGTCTTTTCTAAAAACAATATTTCACCGAATAAATACCAACTGCATACAAGAGCAAAAGCCCTGGAAAAAGGAGAGTCGACATGTACATCTATGGAATTAGGACTTCTTAGAATCATAGAACCATAGAATAGTTAGGGCTGGAAAGGACCTCAAGATCATCTAGTTCCAGCCCCCCTGCCATGGGCAGGGACACCTCTCACTAAACCATGTCACCCAAGGCTTTGCCCAACCTGGCCTTAAACACCGCCAGGGATAGAGCATTCACAGCTTCCCTAGGCAACACATTCCAGTGCCTCACCGCCATTACAGTAACGAAATTCCTCCTTATATCCAATCTAAACTTCCCCTGTTGAAGTTTGAACCCATTATCCCTTGTCCTAATACTGCAGTCCCTAATGAAAAGTCCCTCCCCAGCATCCCTATAGGCCCCCTTCAGATACTGGAAGGCTGCTATGAGGTCTCCACGCAGCCTTCTCTTCTCCAGGCTGAACAGCCCCAACTTTCTCAGCCTGTCTTCATACGGGAGGTGCTTCAGTCCCCTGACCATCCTCGTGTGGCCTCCTCTGGACTTGTTCCAACAGTTCCATGTCCTTTTGATGTTGAGGACATCAGAACTGCACACAATACTACAAGGGAGATCTCAGGAGAGCAGAATAGAGGGGCAGGATCACCTCCCTCAACCTGCTGGTCACACTCCTTTTGACGCAACCCAGGATGCAGTTGGTTTTCTGGGCTGCGAGCGCACACTGCAGCCGGCTCATGTTCATTTTCTCATTGACCAACACCCCCAAGTCCTTCTCCTGCAGGGCTGCTCTGAATCTCTTCTCTGACCAACCTGTATGTGTACCTGAGATTGCTTCCGACCCAGGTGTAGGACCTTGCACTTGGCATGGTTCAACTTCATCAGGTTGGCATCAGCCCACCTCACAAGCATGTCAAAGGTCCCTCTGGATGGCATTCCTTCCCTCCAGCATATCAACCAAACCCCACAGCTTGGTGTCATCTGCAAACTTGCTGAGGGTGCACTCAATCCCACTGTCCATGTCACCGACAAAGATGTTGAACAAGACCGGTCCCAACACCGATCCCTGAGGGACACCACTCGTTACTGGTGTCCAGCTGGACATTCAGCCATTGAGCACAACTCTTTGCGTGCGGCCATCCAGCCAGTTCTTTATCCACCGAGTGGTCCACCTATCAAATTGATGTCTCTCCAATTTAGAGTCAAGGATGTTGCAGTGGGACAGTGTTAAATGCTTTGCACAAGTCCAGGGAGATTACATCAACTGCTCTACCCCTGTCCATCAATTCCGTAGCCCCATCATAAAAGACCACCAAATTGGCCTCTGGAAGAGGTGGCTCCATCAAAAAATCAGGGCTGACCCATATACCTTTTTGAGGCTCACAAAGGAAACCCAAGTATTTTGATGACACATACTAAAGAAACAGCATTAAAATGCAAGACAAGTGAGGGTGGAACTGGTGAAGCAAAGGGGAGGAGTTAAAACAACTGCAGCCAAAAGGAGATGGGAAGATAGCACCAACAAAAGAATGCACTAGGGAGCAATACAAACGTACTTGAACATGCTGAAAGACCACAGAAAGATGGAAAGCAGGGCAGGCAGTAACCAGAAGAACTAGGAAAAAGGACGCTGCATACAATGGCAACAAAAAACTCCAACCCATCTCTTCATGGGAAGAGGAAATGAAAAACATGTTTTCCTGCTTTGGTTCCTCCATTCAAATTTTACGTTAGTGACGTATTGATGCTATAAGATTCAGAAGAAAACTAAAGTTGAAAGCCGCTTACTCTAAGTTCTTGCTCCCAGACCCTTTGAGTGAACAGGTTACTGATGTTGTCTTACATTTATAATGAATACTCATTTCACTTGCTCCTTCTTTTGGCTGTATCATGCAAAGGTTTTGCAGTATCTTGGAGATTTTTGTTGCTTTCACGTGACAGTTAATAATTGTGAATGGTCATGGAGAAACCCAGGAAGTTTTCCCACCACAGGCTGTACAGTACAGTACAGACTGACATTTCCATCTCCTTTAAAACATGGGAAATGCCCTGTGTTAACATTTTTATTCTTCTATTTCCAAATTCATCATGCTTGGTTGAGAAAATTACAATTAAAAAAATAGATTCCTGAATCCTAGAGGCTTGGTTTGAGTGTAAATATTGTTGAAAAAAGTCCTGTATCTATGTCTACATATCCCACTTGTGGAAAAGATGCTGATAAATTTCTTTTTCTAATAAACCTTGGGAACATGCTGGCATAGATATCATTAATAGCATATGTTAAACCACAGCAAAAAATAGTCTTTACTTAAGCAGCTACTGCTGGAGTGATCGAATATCTCCATTGCTGCAGGTCAGAATGTGCAAATTAACACAAATATTCAAGTGTTAAATTACTCCTAGTGAAAGGCAGGAGGGTTTACAGAAAATGTAGGCTCTGTCATGTATCTATCCGCCAGCCCAGCTAAATGACAAGATGATATGCAGTCCAAAGGAATTATTGGCTCAAAAGGTAAGAACGTGAAGCAGGCATTTGAAATTCAAGTCTGCAATTAACTTACCTCAAAATGATGTTATGGGATTTGTAATACCAAACAGTTGTTGGGGTGAAAAGCTGTAATTTTACTACTGAGAACGCATCATTCAGGTACATAGTTAATCAGAAGAGCAAAGCACTTCAGTGTTGGGAATTCAGATGTTTGGAATAAAATAAAGGAAAAGAAGCTGCAAAACAGGGTATGTAATACATAGTATCTGACTCTCTGTGTTGAAGGTGAGAAGGACCTTGTGTACTGTCAAGTTAAAGCAAGAAAATGAAAACTTTGCAGCAAGTTCCTTACTGTGAAGAAGCCCATACTTTAAAGACAAAAATAGATAGATACAGATGGAACTCCAAATTATGCAAGTTCCTTTAGTGCTTGGATTTCAGTCCTTTTTGGAGCAGAAAAACTGGTGCTTGTATCTGTTCTTTGGGTTACTCTGTGCAATCATAATTCTGCTCCCTCATATGATACAATTTTTAACTTCAGCATATGCTGTTTCATCCTTTTCTCTCTGATGTGTTGCATTTCTTGGCACCATTTGCTACTTGTCCTTTATCTTACTCAGAGAGCTGAATGTCAGGCAATCTGAAAGTAGCCCCCCTACAAGGGTGGAGTTGAACCCTTGTGCCTCTGTTGCTTCAATCTCTGTCCAAGAGGAGGAAGGGCAGCAAATTAGAGCTGAGTTGCCTACAAAGGAGAAGCAAATGAGATGTGGGCTTCAGGGTGAGGGAGCTGGTGTTAAGTTCCCTTGGCTTAAGAATCCAAATGGGGTGCGCAAGGCGTTAAATGAACTCTGCTGTCGAGTTCACCTTTCTCAGTAGTGCAGCCATGTACATAGTTTAATGACCTGTGGTGGGGCTGGGAGGCTCTCACAGCAGCTTTACCTACCCAGCTGGGCATTACTTTGCCATTAAGACAAATGCTTGTGTGGTCAGACCTTTCAGCAGAGTGTTCTGCAGGCTGTGCGGGCACAGTCTGGGCTGCTTGTGATTTGATTACTGCATTTCCAGCAGGGTTTCCTTCAAAGTGGTGTTTGTAGCTGTAGAAAAGACTATTATATTGGAATGGCTGCAGTTGATTTTGTAAAGCAAATTGAGTTTAGGTTCCAGCCAGGAAGTTGTTTGAAGGCATACAAATGGTTTAGTACTGGATGATGGTTTTGCATGTTAGTTACACTCATGCTTTGCTTGCCTAAGGCTTTAATGCAAGACCGGTCAGGAAAAGTAATTGTAGCAACATGTGTTCTTGCTCCTGTGTCCTGGGTTTAGCAGTAGCAGTCATTTTCCTCCTCCTTAGTAGCTGGCACAGTGCTGTGTTTTTGACTTTCGGCCTGGGAACAGCGCTGATAACACCAAAGTTTTCAGTTGCTGCTCAGTAATGTTTACTCTGACCAAGGACTTTCTGAGCCTCATGCTCTGCCAGGGAGGAGGGGAAGCCGGGAGGAAGCAGAAACAGGACTCCTGACCCAAACTGACCAAAGAGGTATTCCATACCACAGCACATCATGCCCACTATATAAACTGGGGGCAGTTACCCAGAAGGGTGAGATCACTGCTGGGTCAGGCTGGGTATCGGTCGGCGGGTGGTGAGCAGTTGTATTATCTTCCCTTGTTACTTCCCTTATCATTATTATTATTGGTGGTAGCAGCAGTGGTTTGTGTTATACCTCAGTTACTGGACTGTTCTTATCTCAACCTGTGGGAATTACATTCTTTCGATTCTTCTCCCCATCCCTCTGGGAGTGTGGGGGGGAGGAAACGGGGGAGGGAGTGAGACAGAGACTGTGTGGTTTTCTTAATTACGGCTGGGCTTAAACCATGAAACTGATGGTATCTACTTCCTCTGTATGTTTACAGCCCCACCTGTACCTGAGAAGTACTAGATGGAAATTGAACTTCCTAGAATATGGGAAAAGCCATAATATTGCATAGTTTTCTCGTACAATGACCCTATTTGCCTCCTGAAAAAAAATTCTATTCAAACTCTAGCTTTATTTCAGGCCACTTTAGATATACTTACCTGTAACATTTTTTTCCCAGTGTTGCCTTTTTAGTTTAAAAAATCTTGATAATGTATTTTCAGAACTGAATACTGCAGCATTCTGTTTCAGACGTGTTGAAATGTTTTATTACAACACTAATAAATAGCTCTCTGCAGTTTTTAAACAAGATGTGAATTCTGACATGTTTATGTGGTGCTTCTGTTTTGTTTAGTCAGAATTACCCAACAAAAAAGTATTCTGCCAGGAAGTTTTTGGTCACCCTGTTCGCAGTTTTTTGAGTATGATTTTTCATTCATCTGACTCCTGCAGGGTTTGTGCATCTCATGCAACTCACTCAAGAGTGGCTGACTTTGAAGTATTTCTGTTTCCAGATGGGCTGTCAGCCTGGCTGTGCTGCAGTCCCTAGGTCAAGTGGTGAGAAATGCAATTTCTGACCTATAGGTGCATCTCTCAGAAGAATAGCCCAGGGGCTAGGGAGGGAGGAAATGTGATTTTAAGCTATTTGTAGGACTCCAGGGCTATTTTCCATGAGTGAAAGTTAGACTAACCCTGAATTTGATGGTTCCAGTCCCTGGTATGCTTCCTGTTCCCTCAGTTTATTTCGAGAGGTTCATGAGGGGATGGTCATGGTCATTTTACCAGCTCTATCCCACTGTGGAATATCTTTTATAGCTAAGTGAATCCTGAGGACAAATCAAGCCCTCATTATAGCCAATGTATTGAAATTTTGCTTGAAGCCTGATCCTCAAATCGCCTTCTTCATTCAAGCGAGTCTAATCTGATCTGATATTTCTAAGGTTTGTATATTAGTTACATTCTGAATTGTTTCTCTGGGTACCTTTTTACTCAGTATTGCTACAGATAGTTAGTTCTGAAATGTGAATGAAATAACTCCTCTGGAATAGATGTGTAACTGTAAATGGGATATGCCCATTTGAGTCACATTTGAATGTAGAACAGCTTGCGGTATCCTTTTGGTTTTTTTTTAATTATCCCAGCCAGTTTCCAATGTGCTTAAAGTGTGCTTTAAAATGTGTGCTTCTGTAAGGAATATATCAAATAGCATGTTCCAGACAGTGCATGGACTTGGACACATGCACAAACCAAAGATCTGAAAATTTACAGAAATCCAGGTATCTTGAAAGTCAGAGTCAGAACTCAGAATTGGGCAACAGTGAGGTTGAGGGACTGTAAGGGATGCTCAGATTTTGTTTGTAGCTGAGAAGTTTTGACACATACTAAAATTGATACGAAATACATAGCATTTACAGTTAAAAGCTTTGTTGATCTTTGTACAACCTTCATTTCTGTTTGTAGTTCCACTCCTGCAGTAGTGCTAAGCAGCTGAATAGTCCATAATGAGAAAAAGCAACTTCAACACTTTGTATTATTGTCACGACCAGGGGAGGGTCAGTAACCTCAGCACTCCTTTCTGTTTTCCAGAACCTGAGAGTGGCAGATTTATCTTCCTGTCCTTTTTTCTAATATTACTTAACTCCCATGCAGGCAGGCTGAGAGAGCTGGGCTTCTTCAGCCTGAAGAAAGCTCAGGGGGGACCTTATAACAGTCTTCCAATACCTTAAAGGGGGACTACCCGAAATCTGGAGAAGGGTTTTTTACAAGGGTATGTAGGGACAAGATAAGATGTAGTGGCTTTAAACTGACAGAGGGGAGGTTCAGGCTGGATATTGGGAATAAATTCTTCCCTATGAGGGTGGTGAGATATTGCACAGGTTGCCTAGAGAAGCTCTGGATGCCCCATCCCTGGCAGTGTTCAGTGCCAGGCTGGATGGTGCTTTGTGAGGCATCCCTGAGCATGGCATGGGGCTTGGAACTGGATGATCTTCATGTCCTTTCTAACCCAAACCATTCTGTGATCTTGAAATAGTGATATTCTGTAGCTTGTTATTCATCCAGAAATGGCTCAAGTGGCCTTTAGGAGTAGAAATTTTGGTCATCTGCATGCTTATGGACAGTCTCTCCTGCTTTGAAGAAAGTTTGACAGCTGACTTGATAGTACAGCTTCCAAGTAAACATAGTATGTGTGTTTTTTCTAGTATAGGACTAGGAAGTCTCCTTTACATATGCTTGCTAGGGAGAAATAGAAAAATGCCATTTAGGTCATGGCTGTGGAGAGTGGACCCACGAGCAGGCAAACAAATTCTTGCCCACCAGCTGGCTTGCTGTAACTCCAGTCAGTCTGCACCACTCTGTTATCCATTCAGAAGTCTGGTACCTTACAGTTAAAATTGCACACAGGAGTAAAGAAGGAAGCTTTTCATTTTGTAGTTCATCTGCTGATCCCACTGATTTGAGGTGCAGGGTTGTATGTTCCATCTGCCCGACGTAAGGTCCCCTGGAGCCTTCTTCAGTCTGGACAACGGAGCTCTCTCAACCTATCTCCATAGCAGAGGTGCTCCAGCCCTTGGAGCATCTTCGTGGCCTCCTCTGGACTTGCTCCAGCAGCTCTACATCCAGCATATGTTGGGGGTTCCAGAGCTGGATGCAGAACTGCAGATGGAGTCTCATGAGAGCAGAGCAGAGGGGCAGAATCCCCTCCCTTGACTTGCTGGTCATGCTCCTTTTGATGCAGCCCAGCATATGGGTGGCTTTTTGGGCTGCAAGTGTGCATTGTGGGGTCACATTATGCTTCTTGTCTACCAATCTGCCATCTTCTTTGGACTGACAAAACTGTGGGCAGACAGTGATTTAGATCAAGAAAGCAGGAATTTTGTGGCTTCCTGCTTCAGCTGATGTCTTCCTCTGTAGGGGCTCTCCAGAATGATCTTAAAAACATGTAAATGAATTGTTAGTGCTTTGAAATTACACTGAGAGGGAACTCACCTGCATAAAGACATTTTGCACCCCTTCACCTGGTTTCTGCTGAATGGAAAAGTGCTGCAGACTTTTTTGAGGACCAGGTATATACAGAGACTTGAAAAAGCATGGCAATAGCGAAAGCAGAAAGCCACAGTTTCCTTACGAATGGTCTTACATTATACTCTCCATGTAGCCTCAGTGTGGCCCTATCCACAATGCTATTTTAGCCAGGTGTTAGCAAGAGAAACCGTTGCTTATTTCTAAGTGGCTATTTCCAACCACAGCCATCAAGTAAAATGGTGGGTGGGTTTCTTCATGAGTTTTTTGAGAGCTCTAAGCAAGTGAAACTGTTCAGGAACAAAACCAACAAAAAAATCCCAAAATCAAACATAAAACCCCAGCAGCCATCTGGGTATCTTTTCATCATCCTTTCCTGGTAGCTTTTAGTAACAATCAGAAAGTAAACTTGTTGAAGGGTCGGAAATATGGAGTTAGAGAGGTAATACTGTAGTAGGCTGTTGATTACATTCTAGCGCAGAAGTGAAAGGAGTAATGTATGAAATTATCGCCGTGTTTTTGATTCTTGTTAACCAAAATGTCTCATTAAAGGCAGGCACATCTTTTCCCTCAAGTCCCAGCCTCTTGTGAATGTGCCTGCGCGGATGTGATCACAGAGCCATGGCCTAGGTTTGCATTTTGTGGAGGCAGGACTCGGTGCTGCTGTGAAAGGGTTAGACAGTAATGGCAAATCATCTGCCTGTGTGGAGGATGCTCTCCTACACCCTTTGTACTGTTGGCACAAGATGAAGATTTAATGTTCTTTCAGACGTGGTTGTTTAGAGGGTTGGTAATAATTCACATAATTCTGTGAAGGCTTTTAGGAAGATGGAGTTGCAAATCTTTTTTTTAAAGGTTCTGTTTTAGTCCTACATCTCTGTATGCTAATATGTCAGGCTGGGTGTCACAGGAAGCCTCATGTCAAGGTATGGTCAGGAACAAGCTGAAAGCTGCAGCTCCTGCAAGGGGGTGGGGAGTAATTACATTGTGCATGCTGGAAAGGTTGGGAGAAGCATCAGAACTGTAGGGATTGCTGAGCAAACTGAAACTCCAGCAATGTAATACTTGTCACTAGAAAAGTGGTTTCTGCTTGTACATAGTGATTTTTCATATCGGCTTGATACAATATACAATACATAACCCCTAACGTGTTGTTCGTGGGAAAAAAATGCAAACAAACACCAAAACAGCAAACTAAAAAGGTGTCCAAATGTTACACAACAGAGGAATGCTGTTCCCCAAAGTGCCTTGTATCTGTTTCTCCAAGACAGTGCGTCTGGTTGTCAGTTTAATACAGCTTCATAGCAATATCTAAAGTCCTAAATTGCTTACATAGTGTTTGCTATGATAGAAGTGTTAAGATGAGAGATGAGTTAATCAGTGAGTTACTAATTTACATTTAATCAATAACATCCTTAATAAGTACATGTTGTCAATAGGAAAACCATAAATCCCTGTACTATATCCTCTCACTATGCACAGCAATCAACGTTCGCATTGTTAATAAAATAGATTGAAATTTTATTACCATGTCTTGAAGTAAACTTGTACTCACCTCTTGCTTGAGTTATTTCTGTTGTCTTCAACTAATATAACAATGGGGACTCTTTTCAAGGCCTTTGCATCAAGCTTTTATTTCAGACTGGAGGGTGAATTTAATTGCCGCTTTCCTGATACTCAGACTTGCCCCATCCATGTGGCTTACACATGAATTTCAAATTAAATTTCAACCTCAAATGGGAACAGCCACAAAACCTTACTGAAGCTGCACAAAATGAATTATGTGGATAACAATAATTCATCAGGCTTGGAACTTGGCTATGTTTTGTCCAAAGCAGTAAAAATGTGTAAATCAATTGCTAAGTCACTGTAATATTAATGGCTTCTCATCCTTTAAAAGCAGGATGGCAAGGGGACAGAGGAGAGGATTGCCTCTCACGTTGGTGGAATTTTTATTTAAGCCTAGAAACAAATACTAAATAATTCTTCTTCAGATTAAGTAATTTCGAGTCTTTTCTGTCAAAGATTTTTGTAAAATACAAGAAAGCGGTAGGATTAGCAGAACAGCCTCTGCACTTTGGGATCTGTCTCCTTCCTTTTTGTAAGATACTTTTGGATTGGGTTGCCACTGGAGCCAGGTGAGGCTCAGATGTGACAGCAAACAAAGCCTTCTTGAGCTAAACTCACTACCATTTGCCCATTGGAGTAGAACCTGCCAAAAAGCAAGCTGGAATAACCAGGCTGTTCCCAACATGGGAGTCACTATGGCTGTTGGAGCCAGAAGATAACTCAGACTGGGATAATTGCTTCTTCAAATGACTTTTGTTTGCTTGGGGCAGGGGTATGACGAGAGTTGGACTCGCAGAGTGGAGCCTCAGCTGGGCATCTAAAAATCTACTGGTTTGGCTCTGGTGCCCATGTGGCAAGAAATCTTTGGTTGGTCTGGAGCAAGGTCTGTCTTGTGGTGACTATTGCTGAATTTCAGAGAGGCAGGAAGGAGCCGCACAGGAAAAAAAGCAAGAGTTGAATCGAGTGGCCAGCCTTGCTCGCCCAGTACTCCTGGCTCTGCAGGCGCCCAGGTTTTGGGTGGAAAGCACTCTCTTCTCCATGGCAGTGGGGACAGTTCTTGTGGAAAGGAGGAACAACAGGAGGCCCTGCCCTTCTTGCTCTGTACGCTACAGTGAGAAAAGCAAAGTGAAGAGCCTATCAAGGCTGAGTTCATGAGTCCTTTGGCAGAGGAGCCTCTAGTGAGAGCTAGTTTCCTCTGGCTTTCTGCTCCCTGGATTTTCTGTTCTTTGTGGGCTTTATACCCTGTGATTACTCCTGGCTGTGGTGTGCTTTGGGTCATTGTTCAGTGGCTCTTGCAACCTTTGCATTTAGCCAGCAGCTTCAGTCAGCTCTGCCATGATCAGCCGTCCTGGCTATGACTCTTTTTCTGTGTTCCTTGTCCTTAAATTTCTCCTGCTTCATCCAGCCGGCCCCATTCACTCTCATTAGCACAGCAATTCTTCCCTACTTCAAGCAGTTTTGAAGAATAAGCCCCAGAAACAAGACAACTACAAAAATAAAAAGGAAAAAAGAAAACCAAAACCCACCCCTCCTGATATTTTGAAGCATTTTGGCCTTGTTTTTCATTAACTGTGTTTCAGGTTGTTGTAGCAAACTAATCTGAAATTCCTGCATGTAGGCTGCAAGACTCAGAAACTCTCTGCATTAGCTTTCATTTACTTCTTCCCATGCTGATAGCAGAGGAAGTGTTAACATTGGTTTTGGAGAAGCAGAGCTGAGTCCAGACCTGAGCTTTTGAAATCTGTAGTATTAAACCCCTCTGTTGGGCATACATACTAGGTTATAGCAGGCTGTCTTGTTGTAGTTAGTTCAGTCAATTAGCAGCTTGATGTCTATGTTTTGTGCAGCGATTAGCATGCTATAATAAATAGGAATAATATTGGTAATATGATTTTCTTGAAAGGTTTCAAAACCTTGTGTCATCAATAATAATCTTTTCCTGCTTTTTCTGATCAGTCCTAAATTCAATAAGGCTTCTACAGGAGCCATTCTGACCAGTACATGGTTCTATGTCAGACACACTTCAGTTGTCATCTGCCCTTCCCTTTTCCAGATGATTTCCTGAATTGGCTGAAATTATTTGGGTTGAGGTTCGCAGAACACAGCTTCATATATTTTCTAGAAATGCTTATCAATGTTTTCTTGGTACCTCCTCAAAGTATATCATCACTAGATTCCCAGCCTGTGTTTCTAAGGACTGTGTGCAATAAGAACTGTGATGTAGCAGCAACATACGGTTTTGAATGTATGATGCAGACTCTGGGCTTATCGTGGAAAAAAGTGTAGTTACTCATGAATGTTGTACACCAAGTATTTTCAGTTCTCATGTTACAAATTTACATTGGCAGCTAAGTGGATTGCAGTTGTGTAAAGGAAGATGTGTTCAACCCAGGTTTTTTTCTGTCAGCCCACTTATCACAGAACCTTAGGGCACAGATGAGGGTATTCAAATATGATGTAGGGGATGTCATTCTAAATCTGGAATTTGCAGTGGGAATCCTGCTGCCACCTGCTGTCAAACAAGAAACTGGTTGAGTCTCTTTGTGGCATAAGCAAAATTGTGGTTCTGACCTGTTCTTAAAAAGCATAAACTGTTGATTTCCAAATGCAAACCGTCATATTTCAAGCTTTTTGTGTTTTCTGCCTTAAGAAGACATTAGTTTCCTAACTTGTATTTCTAATTTGTTTTCTTATCATAACAGGTCTGTAGAACATCTGTTTGGCATTTCATTTTTAATATTTCCATAAAATGCAAGTGTGGGTAAATTGCAGAGCATTATGCTGATGGCTTGCATTTATTGTAGGCGGGCTTTGGGGAAGTGGAAACCTCATCAGCAAGTGAATTTGAGTGTATGATTTTGCATCCCAAAGCATTTAAATATGGACTTTAAAACAGACAGATGTTGATATAGATGGAGCACTTTGAACATGACCAGAAGTGTTTCTGTCTGCAGTTATGCTCTGGGCTGAAGGATCGGCAGTGTGAGTGCCTCTGGGGTAGATGTCTGAGCTGTTGTTATAATGAGCAGTGTGTAGTGCCAAGTTTTCAGAAGCACATGGTTCATGTATAGGCCAAAGGGTAACTGCTGCCTTTTATTTTGAGTTAAAGTATGAAGAGGAATCTGTACATGAGTTGCCCAACTACAGAGGGTGCTAAAGTAACTTTAAGTTCGACTTTCAAACATCGTCTTGATGCTTTGCCTGTTTATAGAGGTTTTGCTGAGTGACCTTTTAGAGCACTTATGCTTTGACCAGTTATGCTGCTATAAAGGTTTGTCCAGGAGGTGCAGGTTCTCTGAACAGGCACAAGCTGTAACAGGGAGAACACTTTTATGTAGTGGGAAGTTCATGCTAGAGCTCTACTATAGCTTCACTTTCATGTGATTACAAGCTGCATCTTTCTAATCAAAACTGGTAGACATTAGTGGTTATAAACCTAAACCAAGTCTAGCTATATCAGAGTTAAGACTCTTAGATCCTGATTCACTTATTTTTGAAAATAGGAGTTATGTTCCTCAGGTTCGTAGTAACTTTGAAATTATGTGCAGAAAAGCATAGCCCTGGGTTTCCTTACAGTCCAGCACTATTGGGGCATAGTCAGTTGGAGCTGCTCAGAATTTGTTCCTCTGACCACTGTTACAGAAAAGTAATGCTGTCCAAATCCCATGCCAGAGCTGTTGAAAGTGTTCAGATCTGTGTCGACGAGACCCTCAGTGCCATGGGTTAATGGTGGCCTTGGCAGTGCTGGGGTAAATGTTGGACTTGCTGATCTTGAAGGTCCTTTCCAACCGAGTTGATGCTATGCTATGCTATGATTCTAAGTCTCATAGATGAGAGTCACATTTGGTCCACTGCAAGTTGCCTTCCTGATGTCTGTTTGGGAATATTTCCATCAACCTGTGAGGCCCCTTGCTGGAGTTGAAGGGTGTTCATCCCTCAAGCTGAATGTTTTCCCTCCCTGGCTGGGGTGGTGCTTCTGGCTGCCAAACAGAGAGCTGTGCTGGTGGGTTATCATCCATCAGCAGTGCCCATGAGACTGCTCTTCATGATAAGCTTCCTGCCGGCAGCTGGCTGCTGAGTGGGGAGAGTTTTTCTTTGTTTGTTTTGTTATGATGCATTAGCAATGTTTGGTCAAATTTCTTCTGTCTAATGCGGTTGTTAATCATTGTTTTCAGAATGACATTGCAGCTGCCCTGCGGTGCTGCTGTGGGTGCTGTGCTCCCGCTAATGGCACCGATCACACTGCTGCCAGCGCTGTGTTTGCTAGTAATTACACCAAGGGGCTTTTTCTTCCCTACAGGAAAGTGGGTCTTTATGGAGAGATACAAATGTAGCTGTGAATGCATCCAAACTGCGTCCTTGGAACTCCTGCCTTCAGTGTTCGCTCTCTGAAAAGTCTTGACCTGCCTGTAGGATTGACTCTGGTTCTTACGCAGAGGAGCAAAACTGCTTCTCTGTACCAGTGATCCAGGGAGTAGCAGGAGTCAAGGCTATTAATTTCATGTGTGCAATAGTTATCTTTTATTCAATACAGATGTCTCTTGCCACAGTCCTCACTACAGTCGGATTTAGGCTTTCCTGCCCTTTGCCACAGCATCATATTGAGTAGCAGTGGGAGTGCAGCTTCTGTACCAGCTCATGCACAGGAGGAAGCTCATCACTTAGAGGAAGCTCATTTACCAGCAATGATATGTGCTGCTGTTTGGGTGCCACGGAAGATAGTACTAGTTACAATTCATCAACATATTTAGCCATACGTTTTTCATGTGACAGGGTATCTAAAGGTGGAAATGGTATATCTAAAATAAGCTAAGGCTTAGCTGAGTGTGGTAACTTGCAGTGGGTACGTAATCTGTGGAGATCCCCACTCGATAGAAAGGCGAAGTCTGAGTACAAGCAGTATTTAAGTTTAATACAGCATTACTGCTAATGAGCGATTATCGCCGTTAAACGTTCAGGAATTGTGCACCTGTAGGTAATGGGCACTGAGTTTACTTAAGCTGCTTCAGGTTTACATCTCAGTGAAAGCAGTATACGGTTCCTACTGTCTTCCACATTTTCAAGAGTAACAGCAAACTGCTGCACCAGAGCCTGACGCTCTTCTAGTGCTAAGTAGGTTTTGTTCATTGGTCACATGCATATCCTGTGTTAAGGCTGTTAATGTATGTTTTAGTATTCATGTGTCTCTGGTCAGACAGATCTTAAACCCTGTCATTTAAAGATTGGCTTACTTTTGTCTTTTAGCACTAATGCCCAATATTAAGGAGCACTTATTCTGTGTTTTAAGCAAAGAAGTGGTACCTAAAACCAGGAGATGAAAAGAGCACGTGTTAACAAGTGAGATTCGGTACTGGCTTTATCCACAAGACTGATGAATGTATGTATATGTGTCCCGCTCTGCTCATAGCATTGGTCACTGTTCTAAGCAGGGCATCAGCATATATCTATAATGGGGATTTTAAGCTAACATGAACCGTGAAGTCCTTCAAATCTGTATTGAATTCATCTTTGAGGCAGTGTAGGCCTGATCTAGAGCTCCTTGAAGCCATTGAAAAGACTGCCTTTTGACTTCAGCAGATTTGGATGAGACCCTGAAATCTGGAAGAGCTAAGTTTTGTATAGTTATCCTAACAAGTAAAGCTGAAACAGAAGAATACTGCCAATGTTACAGATGTAAGGTACTATTTAAACAGGGAAAGGATCTTCTTTCTCTTTGCCTTTTTTGCTCTAATTTTTGATGGTCACTATAGCAACAGGAGCCAAAGAGATGAAGAACTGGAAAACATTCACTTCACTATAACAAGTTCAATTTACAGCCAGCTCAGCAGTGTAACAAATCTATGTCATACTTAATGAGTGTCTGTGCAGCACGTAATGCATCAATGTAAGATTGAGATGTGCTATGAGGTAGGGAAACCTGAGTTTGACTGTATATGTTAATGAGTCCTCCTCATTAAGGAGACATGGGTGAACTGAAACATTGTCATTTAGCCTGAACTTTTGTCAAAGCAGCCCCGGTCTGTCATGGATAACATGAATTCTGCATTTAATTTCTTTTAACTCACCTAGTTTTGACACTTTGGATTGTCTCTGGGTATGACAGCAATGGGGATGTGGGGCACTGGACAGCAGGGCAGCCTTGGGCACGAATCTGAACTTGAGCTCAGACAAAGTTCCATGTGTCTGGATCCACAGCTGGGATCCCACAGGGATAACAGGCATTTCCAGTTCCATTCGTACAAATAACTAAACTGCAAAAACATAGCTTATAGGCATCACTTGCTTTGAAGAAGGCAGTTACGATGCTCACCCTGAGTACTGGGGCAGCTGTGAGATCCTGGTGCTGGGAATGTGGCAGGACTGTCCAACCAGCAGGGTTAAGAGCTTTGACCATACTTGCAAAATCTGGCTTAAGTTGTCTTTTTTGTTTCTGGTTTTGTTTTGTTTTTTCATTTGTCACACTTGGATTTATTGTACGAATTTAAATGGAGAGCTCTTCAGTGTAGGAGCTGTGTCTCACTTCAGTAGGTACACTCTCATTTTGATACTCAGCCTCTAGTAGATCCATGGTTCTCAAGTAGTTTGTGAGCATTTAGGTGCTTCCTCATGTTAAGAGGATATTGTGTGACTTCCAGAAGGGCTGTGGAGGTATTAGGGCTGCTGATTTTCAGCAGCTACAGGAAGGTGCAAACTGTCCTCAGAGTGTAGCTCTAGGAACATGCTTCACCCTCATCTCTTCACAGTCTTGCAGTGACAGGACACACAGGGAGTTCCGAACATCTGATCTGGGCTGAGCCTGGAGCTCTCCTTCCACAGGACCTGCATGGACATGTCTTTCAACTGTCAGTTGTATGAATATTTCTGTAGGCACGTAATGGGAAGGTCAGCCTGAGCAAGTCTATGGAAACACTTAATAGAGGAAGGAAAAAAGCCAACCCCAAACCTGCTTGTTTTAAATGAGAACTGCTTGGTCTCATGTTCACATGCATGGGGCTGTTGGGAGGGTGTTTGTGTGTGATGGTCTTTGCAGGGCCACTCAGAAGCACTACGAAGGTGAACTAATGTATAAAAATGTCAACAGAGTTGTTGGCCTGTGGTAGAGAACAGCCCCCTTAGATAGCAAGATTGTAAGAGCTTTTTAGCTGTTTAGTTACATGATATATTTTGTATACATGATATATGTATTTTATGATTATTTATGATATATATTTTTGTATACATGATCAGCAAGTTTGCAGATGACACCAAGCTGTGTGGTTCGGGTAATACACTGGAGGGAAGGAATGCCATCCAGAGGGACCTTGACATGCTTGTGAGGTGGGCTGATGCCAACCTGATGAAGTTGAACCATGGCAAGTGCAAGGTCCTACACCTGGGTTGGAGCGATCGCCAGCACAGCTCCAGGTTGGGCAGAGAAGAGATTGAGAACAACCCTGTGGAGAAGGACTTGGGGGTGTTGGTCAATGAGAAAATGAACATGAGCCGGCTGCAGTGTGCGCTCGCAGCCCAGAAAGCCGAGCGTACGCTGGGCTGCATCAAAAGGAGTGTGACCAGCAGGTTGAGGGAGGTGATCCTGCCCCTCTTCTCTGCTCTCTTGAGACCTCCCTTGTAGTATTGTGTGCGGTTCTGGTATCCTCAACATCAAAATGACATGGAACTGTAGGAACAAGTGCAGAGGAGGGCCACGAGGATGATGAGGGGACTGGAGCACCTCTCATATGAAGATAGGCTGAGAAAGTTGGGGCTTTTCAGCCTGGGGAAAAGAAGGCTGCATGGAGACCTCCTAGCAGCCTTCCTGTATCTGAAGGGGGCTTATAGGGATGCTGGGGAGGGACTCTTCATGAGGGACTGTAGTGATAGGACAAGGGGTAATGGGTTCAAACTTCAACAGGGGAAGTTTAGACTTGATATAAGGGAGAAATTCTTTACTGTAATGGCGGTGAGGCACTGGAACAGGTCGCCCAAGGAAGCTGTGAATGATCCATCGCTGGCGGTGTTTAAGGCCGGGTTGCAGAGAGCCTTGGGTGGCATGGTTTATTGGGAGGTGTCCCTGGGCATGGCAGGGCAGTTGGAACTAGATGATCTTGAGGTCCTTTCCAACCGTAACTGTTCTATGATTCTATGATATAGAAGGTTTAATTTCATACTGGTTATTGTATAAGAAAGGTCTCGCCCAATAATATTTTCTTTTTTTTCTCCCCTTCCTTCAAACACCCTGATTTTCACTCCGCTGATTAGGCGAGTCTGTGCATTCTTTTACTGTTCTCTCTAACATGTCTCTCCTTTCTGTCCAACCCCTCTTCCTTTTTCTTTCTCCTTGTACTCCCTGTTGCGAATGTGAGCACTACAGATCAAGAGGACAATCAGCTGGAGAACAATATGACAGCAGGAGGGTATTATTCTATTCCCTCAGCTGTGACTCAAATATGTGTCAGTCACCAAACAAAAACCGGTTTCAGCTTTAGAGGCGAAAATAGATTGGTACGTGGGTAAATCTGCAACAATAGATTTATTTTCCTCCCTCCTTCACAAATCTGCATTTTTTTTCTCTAATGCTGCTTTTGTGTTTCTGACTTCTAGCAGCTGTAACTTCTGTTCCTGGTGAATGTATATAGATTTAGTTCAACCAGATCAAGCACTATTGTTGTAGTAATTACTGTGATGGAGCAGTTCAATACTGTATATTATTATGTATAATATTACGCCTTACTAGTAGGACTGTACTTGTGCAGAGTCTTTCTGGGGTGAGGAGTGTAATCAGAAGATAGGAGAAAGGGATTCTGTTAGGATTAGACAAAAAGGGGTTTTAAAATGGTTTACCAGGAAAGCAAGCTTGCCTTCAAATCATCAGTCTATCAGGTGTGAGGACCTGGATAAACTGGATCAACTTAATCCCATGTATAGCCTTTTGCTTGCTGTCTTAACACTGTCATAAAATTAACATTAAACTCTTTCTGAAGCCGTTCTGGGTCCGAAGAGACACACTGGTGTCACTGTGCATTTTGGGCTTGACGCTGGATGAGGGAAGAGGTGATAGCATACCACTGCAGTGTCCAGTGTGGCCGGGAGTGTCTGCTTTATCTGTGCTTTGTAACTTTGGGTTGTTTCTGTTTCCATTTCATGTCTGTCCTTGCAAATGGTACTGTTTTCCAAAAATTCTGGTCTTTTTTCTGCCTACATCTGTGCAACCTGCTCTTCCCTTACGCTTGGATGACAGCAACCCCTTCTCAGAAACACCTAGTATGTCAACCTCCCTGTCCTGCTCAGTGAAGCTGCCAAGGCACTTTTCAGTCTGGCTCACCTTATCACCTTCTCTCTACTTACGTTTTCCACTCCAACACACTGACTCCTTATTCTTCCTTCTTTTTTTTTTCTTCAAAACTCTTTCCTATTTGAATCTTAGAATTTATCATATCTCCTGCCTCCCCTTTCTTCCTCTGTGCTGCTGCTTTTTCTCACCTAGAAGACTTCATACTTTGCTCAGAAATCCTCCTCTTGCCCATTGAATTAATAGTTTGATTTCCTTCCTCCTCCCTAGTCCATCCCTTGGTGAATATTTGTTGATTTTTCCTTATCCAATGAGGTTTCATATACTTAAATAATCACTGAAGCATGGATTGGGGTCCCATGGCTCCCCTTTCCTGGATGAATGCTCTGAAGAGGGGCCAGATGATGGTGATAAATTCTCTCTGAATGGCACAACAAATCTTTAGTTATCCTGTACAAAGCGGAATAGCTTCAGCACAGCCTGCAGGCTGTCAGCTAGGGCTGTCTTTTGCGGAATAAAAAGTATTAGAGTCCAGCAGTGGGAAGGAGAAAATGGAGCCCAAATTGCTGAGCTATTAGACAAAGGCAGATCTGCTGTCCTCTCTCTCCTCTGCTGTAACACACTGTCATGGTTTAAGCCCAGCTGTAAATCAGCCACACAGTTTGCTCACTCACTCCCCCCCACTTTCACACACCCCCTCCCCAAGGGATGGGGAGGAGAATCGAAAGAATGTAACTCCCACAGGTTGAGATAAGAACAGTTCAGTAACTAAGGTATAACACAAACCACTGCTGCTACCACCAATAATAATAACAAGGGAAATAACAAGGGAAGAGAATACAACCGCTGACCACCTGCCAACCGATACCCAGCCCGACTCAGCAGTGATCTAACCCTTCCGGGTAACTGCCCCCAGTTTATATAGTGGACATGACGCGCTGTGCTATGGAATACCTCTTTGGCTAGTTTGGTTCAGGTGTCCTGTCTCTTCTTCCTCTCGGCTTCCCCTCTTCCCTGGCAGAGCATGAGACCAGAAAGTCCTTGGTCAGAGTAAACATTACTGAGCAGCAACTGAAACCATCAGTGTTATCAGCGCTGTTCCCAGGCTGAAAGTCAAAGTCGAAAACACAGCACTGCACCATCTACTAAGAAGAAGCAAAATGACTGCTACTGCTGTACACAGGACAGTATCCACCCTTTATCGCATACTTTTCACGTCATGCTCAGATCCCATATTTTCAATATACCATCACTCTTATCTCATATATATACATCCACAGAGAGAGAGAGAGAGGTCATTCCTTAGTGCATGGACCAGTCCCTATAGAGCTGCTGAGTCCATCCAGTCCATGATGTCGGGCTCCATTTCTTGTAACAGACTTTCAGAGCAGGAGAGGCTGTGTGCAGTGTTCACACTCGTGAATAACCTCAGCAATAGTATCCCTTGCTAAGTCCATCCCTCATCTGTATGCCATATCTCTGCCCTGATGGTCTGAAGTGTCATCGGGCCACCAGGTTCAAAATAATTCACCCTCCCCTTCAGCAGTTTCTGCAGCTTGACACTGGGGACTCCATACAGCTGCCTTCTATCTCCGACTCTTCCAAAGCACTGGAGGGGCCCAGTGGACTAGATACTCGCCCATACTGTCCCACACACCCTGCCACTCATGACTGTCCAGCCTCGGGGAATATCTCTTGGTCCTTCTGCATCATCATCCAACCCCAGACAAGGCCCAAACCTGACCCTGCTTTACTCTTGGGACCAGACAATATGATCGTAGGTAAAACACACTCTGAATGCATGCCAACATGGTGACCCCCATCGCAATCAGCAGGCAGGTCCCAAGGACACCCACAGGTCATTCAAACCCTTCAGAACTCTCAAATGACGCTGCTGTACTTGTCGCTGGGGCTGGTGTAGCTGCTGTGCTTGCCGGCTCTCTCACCACCAGCTGCTCTTTGTCTGAGTCCAGATCTTCCTCCTCTGCCTTGCTGGGAAGTGCTGCGCGGTCTTCTGCATCTTCCTGGGGCTCGGGCTCGCGGGGCTCTGCAGGTGGCTGCTGGGGGATGCTTTTGGCTGCCGCAGGGCTGGGCTTGGCCATGGGGCTCAGCTCCTCCACCGCCTCTTCCCACTGCTTGGCAGCTGCCTCCTTCCCTTCATCTACCACCCTGATCTCCTCCACCAGCAGCTGCTGCCTCCTGGTCCCCGGGGCCACTCTCCCAGGCTAGTTTGGCTGCCAGTGGCTCCCAGGGCTGCTCTTCCTTGGCTCCTCACAGGCTCATGAAGGCGGAGGCAAGGATGAGGGCCAGGACAGTGAAGAGCAGCCGGACGGCCAGGTGTAAGTCCACAGCCACGTCCATCTCTCCTTGCTGCCGGGGCCTGCCTGTATTACAAGTCATTGCCATAAAGTACACTGAAACAAGAACCTTAGCCCAAGGCCCCCATCTGATAAACACTAAGACAGGAAATAGCGGCTGTAAGTAAGGTATGACATGCTGAAACTGTGAGATCCAGAGCAACAACTTTGAGAGCCAATAAACCAGCATTATGATGAGTGATTATTAATCCTGTCGTTACCTCAACCCTTCGTGCCCCACGTTGGGCGCCAGAAAGAGCTGTCATGGTTTAAGCCCAGCCAACAAATCAGCCACACAGTTTGCTCGCTCACTTCCCACCCCACTCCCGGGGGATGGGGAGGGGAATCAAAAGAATGTAACTGCCATGGGTTGAGATAAGAACAATCCAGTAACTAAGGTATAGCACAAACCACTGCTGCTACCTGCCAATAATAATAATGACAAGGGAAATAGCAAGGGAAGAGAATGCAATTGCTCACCACCCTCCGACTGACACCCAGCCTGACCCAAGCAGGGATCTAGCCTTTTCAGGTAACTGCCCCCAGTTTATATAGTGGGCATGACATGCTGTGGTATGGAATACCCCTTTGGTCAGTTTGGGTCAGGTGTCCTGTCTGTGCTTCCTCTCGGCTTCCCCTCCTCCCTGGCAGAGCATGAGGCTCAGAAAGTCCTTGGTCAGAGTAAACATTACTGAGGAGCAACTGAAACCATTGGTGTTATCAGCGCTGTTCCCAGGCTGAAAGTCAAAACCACAGCACTGCACCAGCTACTAAGGAGGAGAAAAATGACTGCTACTGCTGAACCCAGGACACACACCACTGATCCCTCTCCTCATGTTTTAAAGAGACATGTTGGCTCAGATCTGCACATCCTGAATGAAGCAGTTGGCTCTGTGTGTTCCACAGATACCTAAATGCTTTTTCCTGCTCAGTATTCCCTCGTGGCTAAGCAGGCAGCTCCTGCAGGTCATGTTTTTGGTTCTTAGATGTCCCTGTACATGGCCTGTGTATCCTCCTAGTGAGTAACTGAGGGCTGCAAAGCCCCAGGGAGTACCCAGGTGGCTGAAATGTGTGTTGTGTAATGCCTTGCTGTCCCTCTGAGTACTGTGCCAAGTTCATGTTCTGGATTCAGGGGAGGCTTTGTAAATACTGTGTCTCATGGGTGCAATTTAGGATGTGTCTTCTTTACACTGATGTTGCTCAAATCAACTGGCTGGGTGGGTATTAGCTTCTGGCTCTTGATCCCAAGGAACCAGTGTAGGGCTAGACGCCCAGAGGCTTTCTTATTGTCTGCAGCAGTATCCTCTGCTCAGTACCAGCAATAGTACCTCTCCCCACAGACCCAGCCTCACATCTGTAGCTGTGTGATCTTTGCCTAGTGTCCATTTTCCCTCCTGGGACCAAACCCCGTTACTCCTTTAGATCTGCAATGGGATAAGGATGGTTTCAGCTGTAGGGTTTGGCCAGTAAGGCTGGTACCACACACAGCATTTTGAAAATCCACTTCTGCCATCCTGTGCTTTTCTTTCTGCTCAATGTTTTCCCTTTCCAGGCATTGTTATCCTCAGCCTAAAATAATTGCAAAGCAATATAAACTGTCTTGCTTGTCTTAGTCCAAGAGTAATATTGTGCCCTTTAATTCTGGGAGGATTTGAGGGCAAATTTTCTCACAATACTTCATTTTTTGGGTGAGAAGTATAAAGTTTTCTAATGTGTCTAAAACTTCTGATTGCTTTCTGCACTCTCCAAACAGGTGCTCATGCAGCCCTCGAATCTTCCACTTCTTTATGGGATATCATCTTTGCGTCTCTTCTATTTTAAGAATCTTTAAAAGCAAGTGCTCCTCTGGTATACTTTCATCTTGCCAAAAGCTCTCTGCATCTTCTGTCTGCCTCAGGCTCAGGACTTGGCATGCCTTGGTGTTGTGCGATACCTTTTTTGGATCAAAGTAACTTTGCATTTAAAAATGGAATAGGCACTGAATTTGTTTTATTTCTATTAAGAGAACTTAGAAATAATAATCAGCAGTAATGGAAATGGAACATTGCAGTGAGCTATGCTAAATGTCAAGATTATGAATTTTTGTCCAATTTCAGGAAGAAAGAATCCAAAATGTCAAATTCTCATGGAACAAGAAAAGGTTTTGGATATTTATTTCTGAAGAACATTTTACTAATTACGTGTATGTATTACTTTCCTTTATCTTTTGTTTCTATCAACAATATGTCAGCAAAACCCATGACTTTTTTGTTTGTTGTTGAACCTTGTCTTCTAGTTGAATTTAGTTTTAGCAAGATACTTTAAGCCATATATAGTAATATATATATGTCTTAGAATACTTGGTGCTCCATAGTAACAACTTTGCAGTATTTACCAAAGTAAATTGCCTCCTTACTAAAAATGAAACCAACAGTTTTGGGTGTGATACCTCAAGAATGGTTTGGTTTGTGGTTTGTTTCTTCATTTGCCCCTGGCTTATATTGGGCAAAAATACAAAACTCCAGACTGATAGGGGATGAAACTGGAGCAGTGGTTACTGTCCCCATCTCATCTCAGTTTGATGAAAGAAGGATCTGTCAGAGCCTGCATCTTCAGGTCCTAGAAGTGCGTGGGCAGTTTGATCTCTTATGGATTGCTACTTTTTTTCTTCTTTTCTTTTGGCTTTTTATTTAGAGATGGCTAAACAGGATCTTTGCTCCCTAAAGAACATGTAAACCAGAGAGGCTTAAAATGAGCCAGGGAGCTATGAAGTGGAATAGCAAAATGGTGAGGTTTGTTAATCACAAATCAAAGTACTTAAGAGTGCAGGAAAAAGGCAACTGTGTAAAATCAATCATTCAATCAACCAAACTACCGTGTGTTTTAATGGCATTCATTCAGAGTCACTTAATAAAACTGTAAAATTAACAACTCAAATAATAAGTAAGTCACCTCGAACAACTGAGTTTTCAGCAGTAATGTGGATAGCTAAAATAAGCTCAACACAGCAACGTATTACAGCTATGAACAACCTAGCCTAAGAGGAGCAGTGCCTCTAACCCTTGAGTTGCTGGGAACTGGCAATTACACTGGTCTGCACAGGGCCTTACAGACCCTGGATAGAAATGACTTCTGGGCTCAGGAGGGGAAGCAGCTGTGGAAATGGTGTGAGATGTAAGGAAAAGCCCAAGGGAAGGGCTGGAGTCCCTGGACACATCAAAAGCACAGCCAAGAAGCTCAGAGCCATGTCTTTGCTGCGCATTGCATGGTGTGGTCCCAATCCTGTGTGGAAGTGGGATGAGGAGCAAGGATGGGAGAGTACTTGGCATGTTATGGAAAAGCGATAGGCGCATAGGATCTGCTACATCAGAGGGCTTCTCTGTGCTACATGTTGTAAAGGCAGTTTAAAACTGGTTCAAAAAGGGGCTGAAATTCAGAAGAAGAATGACAGGTATTTTGGCTACTCTGCTTGGCGTATGCTCCTGCAAGGGGAGATGAAAAACCTGGAGGTTTGACAGAAAGAGCAAGAGTTTAAAAAGAGGAGAGGGAATTACGGATGGTTTTTGGCAGAAAGTCAGTGCATTTGATCAAATTGTGGATACTGGTGGAAGGGAGCAGAGGGGAGGTGGAGATAACCTTTGGTGACTTTCCTTCAGTGCAAGGATCCTGTGAAACAATTTTGTGCTGTCAACTTCCATATGTGCGTTTGAGCTATTCAATACCTTGCATTTTCTTAATGCCTATGTTCTCTGACTCATGGGATTGGGTGAGGAACTTGGTATTATTTTTAAGCATGTTTCCAACTCTCATAACTGGCAAAAACCTGAACAAGGTAGTTTAAAGGCAAATTTAAAGAACTGGAAAAGCATTTAGCTAAAATCCTCATAATCTGGGGCTTAGTTCTTTATTTGCTTTTTAATACTTGTCTCAAGTATTTAATTTCACCCCTTGGTCTTTCTGCAGCCATCTGCTTTACCCATGCAACTTCTATTTGGCTGTAATTATAGTCATGTCGTTCAGCTTTCATACACCCCCATACATTCTTTTGGCAAGGGGGATTTTAAATATAAAGTGAGAGTTAATCAGCAGCCAGGTTGAAGTACTGCAGAAAGATACTGAAACTGCTTGATATTCATAAGAACTCTGGTGGCTGCTTTATGTGCGTTTTAAACATGCTGTGCTTGATGACCTTGTAATGATGGAGTCTGAAGGGAAACAGAGACTGAATCATCGCTTCTGAGATTGATGGTTTCAGCAGAGGCTGATGCTCTAAGCATGGTCACGGAAAACCAGCTGTTGTTCAAAGGTCAGTATGTGGATCTGGCACAGGGCCCAGGTGCCTAAAAACATCTGCAAGCTGCTGTGATCACTGCTGATCAGCAGGATGCAGGAAGAGGTGAGGATCTGGAGCCAGATGTGCTCATTACCAGCAGCTTTGCCCCTGAGTGGCTGTGTTTGAGAGCCCTTCTGTTCCCACCCATGGCTCTGAGCATGTCCAGGGAGTGATGTTAAGACAAAATCGGTGTCATTAGCTGATTGGGTTGAGATTACTACTGAAACTGAAATTAGAGGCAGTGTATGTGTGTTTTGTTACAGTAGGGAGTCAAGGAATTGAGTCCCAAATCCTTGCTGAGGTTCAGGCACCCAACCCCATGTGATTTACAGGTAGGTCCCAGCTCTGTTGTGAGAGCAAAGCATTACTCTAGATGTTCTGCCTGCAATTTTCTTACTGAGCACATGACACTTAGCATTACCCATGTGTCAGGGTAATAGGACACAAAGGTACCAGATGAAGCTGTAACCTCAAGCCAGCCCTTGATTCTGATATCTTTGGGAGCTTTTATATTGCTGGGTGCCACACTCCTCCGCATCAAGTGGCTGCTTTATCCTGGACCACAGGCGGCAGCCTTGACCTTTCCTGGCATCTAACATGTTCCTGGCATCTTTCAAATCTCTCCCTTGAGCTGCTAAAATTGCCTGATGATATGATGCTGCCTCCATGCTCTCTGCCAAGCAGATGAGTCACCAGCCTCCCAGGTGCCTGCCTAAAGGCTGTAGTGTGGTGCCAACAACTCCATCCTGTACCCCTGAAGTCCAAACCCTCGTTGCTTCCCCAAGCCTTGTGCTGGGGAAGCTTTGTGCATGCTGAGCACTCGGTATCTGAGCCTGGACCCAGCATGAGTGGTGGGGTGAGCATTTGAGCAGGGAAGAGAATTGCTAGTGTGGAGGGGCAGACCTGGCAGTATCCCAGGGAGAAAGGGAGGGCAGGGAACTGGGAGCAGAGCCCTCACAGTTGCCAGCAATGTGCCTGGAGGGAGACCAGCTGCTTTGATGGGCAGTGGCCTGCCAGCATCTCTGGGGAAGGAGTCCAGGTCCCAGACAGCCACCGGGAAAGGCAAAGATGCATGATTCCAAAGGCTTGTCTTTGGAGGTTGCTGGCTGCTTTCTGCTGTTGAAAAGAAACAGCCTGGGTTTTCTCTTTTTCAAAAGATAACTGAAATATTTTGGATACTCTGTTATATAATTAGTTTTTAGCTTCTCTGGATGCTGTGGCTTAATTATTCTCGATTCCTCTGCTAAATAATTAGAGCTGTCTTGTTTACTAGCAAATTTTCTGTTTCTTACTGTGGGGTGATTTGTTTTATATTAAATTAAGTACCACGGGGAAGTAGCATCAGTGTCCCAAATGCCAGCGAAGAATTGGTTTTGTTTGTCTCTGGGCGGTTTTGGATGTTTCCACTATGGACACTGTCTGCCTCTTGGTTTAAAATCCCTCTCTTTCCCCAGTCAAGGGCTTTCTTCTGTTGTTGTTTTTTTGCGGGTGTTTTTTTGTTGTTGTCATTGCTTTTTCTTTGTTTAGTTGTTTATGTTTTCTCTTTAATTCTGTGTTGCCTGGACTGTACTTGGAGTTACTTGCAAGCTGAAGTTTGACATAAAAACTTCGGCTTTGCCCCTGCACCACTTGAATAACACACAATGGGATTTGCTTTCCCCTTGGGACATGTGTTGTTGGCTCTTCTACCAATGCATTGAGTTGACTGTTTTGTCTTTTGGAATCACTATTGCAATCACAGCTGCTCAAAAGCATTTTGAGACTTTCAGGGAGAAGAGGGAGGTAAAAGGAGGTCCAGGGGTTCAATTGGCCAAGAAAGTCAATGGCATCCTGGCCTATATCAGCAATAGTGGTGGCCAGCAGGGCTAGGCAAGTGATTGTACCCCTGTACAGGCCAGGATGCCATTGACCTTCTTGGCCACTAGGCACAAGGTGGCTCATGCTCAGCTGCTGTCAGCCAACATCTCCAGGCCCTTTTCCACTTGGGCTACCACTTTTCCCCGAGCCTGTAGCATTGCATGGGGTTGTTGTGACCCAAGTGTGGGATTGAATTCTGAATCCATGCTCTGTCAGAGGAAATCGTTTTGTGGAGCTCTGTATGCGCCTCCTTTTCAGGCTGGGACCTACATGTAACCTAATCACACGTAACCCTGATAGGCATTGGGCTCCTTGAGCCTTTTCCCATCCTCATGCAGAGTCAGAGCAGTCATTAAAATATGAGTAGTTTTTGAAGAACCCATTTTTTTTTGTTACCCGGCCAGTTCTAACTACAGCTCTCTGTTGACAAAAACTGTACATTTTGTCAAGAACATCTTTTATTTTAGATGAAGAGAAAAACAAAGCAAGAAAGGGAATTGTCTCCAGAGAGGCTTGTGTCCCTCATTTCTAAAGGTCTGTGCAGAAAACGATGTGAGAATAATGTTACCACCCTTTTCTGCTGAGGTTAGAAGCTAGGCTGTTATACTAACTGCAATAAATGAATCGAAGACATAATATTGACATAGTGGATTAGGAACAAAACCGCTTACAATGCCATGTAAGACTTTCTTTCCCTCATAGTAACCAGCACAAACTACTTCTGAGAAAACCAGGGAAATCTGTAGGGCTATTTATTTTTCCCTCCTACGTGGTAATTTATGTCATATATTATTTATTTATTTCAAGTCATCTGCAAGTATCTAGTTAGATGCCTGCGAAGGGGGAGGAATGTGCATCCTACTCCAGTAAGACTTGGCAAGGACTTCAGCATTTCATAAGCAATGTGCTTACTCAATTATTTTTAGCACATCATTACCAGGCTGCTTTGGTTTATTTAATGTATGATACTGACTCCTTCCCCATCCAGCTGTGAAGCTGCTCCCACTGCCTGCCATGCAGGCTGGGCTTGAGGGGCTTTACTGGGTAGGAACTGCCTGCTCTGGGTTGCTGCCAAATGCAAGAGCATCACCAATGTCTCCTCTGCCCTTTGCCACTAGCACCAGGGGTGACTCTTCTTTGATCTGGAAGAGTTTTCTCACTCTCAGGTATAGATTTCTGGTTTCTGTACCCTACTGATGTAGTTGTCAGAGTTCCCAAGCAAAGACCTGGAGAGTTACTGTGGCTCTGCTGAGCCGCAATAACTGATTGCTTGTATCCTCTGCCTGTGACAAATACACGTCTGTACCCCAGTGCAATAGGTTTATGCTAACACATTTTTCTTAATTTGCATTGGGCTGAAAGTGTTGGTACAGTCAGCTTAGTGAAATGTAGTTGCTTGTTAATCCATGGCAACTTAATCATGTGTCTGGGCACTAGCTGTACTGGTCGGGTAATTTACCATGGCAGATAGTTGTTGCGTTTACGGTTTTTGTCAACTGATACTGTTCAGCTGGAAGATAAACATTTCAAAACGACACAGTGATTTAGGAGCTGTGGACAAAACGTATGGGAGTTGGGTATCTAAACTCATTTAAAGATCTCGCTGCATATTCCTAGTTTCTAAAATGTGGCAGTAGGCCAGTTTTCATCAATATTTAAATACTGACAGATGCACTCAGAATAAAAGTCTGATGAGGTGACTATCTGCATCCTTCAACTTCTAAATACTTTCATATATCTACCATTTAAACGCTTAATTTTCCACTCCCGTTTGCATAAAATCATTTAAAGAGTCCAGTATTGCTCTTAACAACTAAAGATCTTGGTAATTCTGAAAAAAGGTTAAGTTTCATAATCACTGGGAAAAGACCCTGAAATGGAATATATTTAAATGGGCTGTTGGAAAATAGTTCCCCTTTCTGCAGCAGGGAAGTTAAAAGTACAGCTTCATGGAGTGATACGGATAAATAAAGAAGTTTTCCACCAGCTATGTTGCAAAATGAACAAGGTCTGCTTTTCTCTTAGAGCTAAAGTGCTTGGGCAGAGATGCAGGAGCTTGAGTGCTTTCTTCGGACTCTCCAGTGCCAGTGGATCCATCCCTGGAAAGTTGCCATGGACAGAACTAGCATGAGGGTGATGCACCCCGTGGGATGTTTATGGTGGAGGAGCATCACTGCACCCTGCCACAGCCCAGAGCTGCTGAAATTGCCAAGGCTTGACCTAGTGTTGCAGGAAGATTTCTTTGCATTTGGTG
Organism: Myiopsitta monachus; assembly: GCA_017639245.1. Lineage (NCBI taxonomy): Eukaryota > Metazoa > Chordata > Aves > Psittaciformes > Psittacidae > Myiopsitta > Myiopsitta monachus. The sequence goes on along the minus strand of CM029929.1, from coordinate 15,528,393 downwards.
CCAAGAGGAGGATTTGCCCCAGAGAGCAGAGAAAAAAGATTAAGTTGAAGAAAACGAAGTGTTTTGGGCTGGGTGGTTTTATTGTATTTCTTCTGATCTGTGGGGTTGGGAAATAGCTCTCTTTAATGGCATACTATACACTTCTGCAGTGTTGTGTCTGTGAATTGCAATAGTGTCGTGGTTTAAGCCCAGCCATAACTCAGAACCATGCAGCTGCTCTCTCACTCGTCCTCTTTCTCCCCCCACCCCAAGGGATGGGGAGGGGAATCGAAAGAATGTAATTCCCACAGGTTGAGATAAGAACAGTCCAGTAACTAAGGTGTAACACAAACCACTGCTGCTACCACCAGTAATAATAATAATGACAAGGGAAATACAAGGGAAGAGAATACAACTGCTCACCACCTGCCGACTGATACCCAGCCTTGACCCAGTAGTGACCTAACCCTTCTGGGTAACTGCCCCCAGTGTATATAGTGGGCATGATGTGCTGTGGTATGGAATACCCCTTTGGTCAGTTTGGGTCAGGTGTCCTGTCTCTGCTTCCTCCCGGCTTCCCCTCCTCCCTGGCAGAGCATGAGGCTCAGAAAGTCCTTGGTCAGAGTAAACATTACTGAGCAGCAACTGAAAACTTTGGTGTTATCAGTGCTGTTCCCAGGCTGAAAGTCATAAACCACAGCACTGCATCAGCTACTAAGAAGGAGCAAAATGACTGCTACTGCTGAACCCAGGACAAATAGATTGTTCCTGACTACTAAGCAGAGAGAAATGTGACTTTTTCATTGTTGTTTATTTTTTAATCAACCCTGTGTTAAGCCTGTGCATACATCTGTCATCAGAGATCCTCTTCCTTTTGCACTGAATGGCATTTCTCCTGCCAACCTGAAGATTGACTTTACAGGGCTTGCAATTTTCCAGTGTCAGTTTTTTCTGTTGTCAGCTTTTCTCTTCTTTCTTTCTTTTTTCCCCTCTTTGTTGACAGTATTTCTTTGTTTAGATTCTTTCTGTGCTAGACTTTTCCACACTGAAAACCCTGTGTAGGGACTTCGCTGTGCATGCTAGAGAGAGATAGCAAAGCATGCTTGAAAGTTGCTTTAAGTACTCAAACACATTGGAGACATTAGCTAGCAAAGGAAACGTTTTACTGTAAAATAATCTGCAGTTCAATGAATTTATGGAAATAAATTTAACTGCAAGCTGGGCCTGAAAGGTATAAAATCATGCTGGAAGGAGGGGTTCACCAGAGGAAAACTGCGTAAAATGACTACTCCAGAGAAGGAAGAGGGCAGGTTACCAGGGCATGAGAATACGTGGCATGGATTTTATGGTCCATTTCATTATGCGTTTGTACATTGGGTGCTATTCTTTCATGCATCAGGGTCTGGGTTTCCCCCCGCCCTTGCCCCTGCTTTATATCAGCTGTAGTAGTATTTGCTGTTGGACTGGTAGTCCAGGCAGCTCAGCTTTTCACAGCTGCTGATGTCTGTACAGTAGGCTGAAGTATGTTTGCATGTCCTGTGGATCTGCTGTCTTCCTGCTGTGTTGTTTATGTGGCAAGCCTGGGAATATGATACGATGCTGACAGAGGATCTGTCTCCTTTGTAGGTCCTGGATACAGGAAGTTTTTAGGGTCTGTTGATTCCACAGGGCTGGAGCGTGTGTATCTGGCTTTTCTGCAGCCCAAGTCTGTGTTGCTGCTGTGTCAAGGCACAGAGCGTGGGGTTTTGCAGCCTCCACATCATCAGCTGGAGCAGAAACCTGATGTCCTCACCACGCAGAGACCACCTATCGTGAGGACAGCAGCTAGAAATGATAACAAGGCATCTAGGGGAAATGGAAAGTGAGAGCACCTTTCAGGTTTTAAAGATGAAAGGTCCGAATAGCGCTTGTACCCAAGCTTTTCTGCTAGCTTCAGACAAGGCAGTGAGCAGGCTGATAGTGTGAGCTCAGAAGGCCCCGTGAGCTGTCAGCATGTTAATTCACTCAGACAAAAAAAAATCCTGGCTTGGATATTTGCCTCAGACCTTTCTGACTTCCTTCTATTCCGCAGGGCAGCCTGTCTGGAGCTGCATGGATCCAGCACCGCGTGTGCTGGTTCAGGCTCAGCATGAACAGCTGCAGCTCTATTGCCTTGACAGAGTTTAAGTTTTCCTGTGATCAGATTTGACCCCAGCTCTGTGTTGTATGAAAGCTGCAAGCAGGAGACATGCAATTTAAATGACACCAAATTGTTTTCTGGGAAAGGTGCTGTAGTAAGTGCTAGCATCTTTATTGATGAAATTAAATGTATATCATCCTAAATTATGCCAGTTTGTAGGTCTTTAGTTTGGCACATTATGCAATTTATGGGGTGTAAAACAATTCCAGAGTCGACGGCACAGAGATCAGAGAACACTTGTGCATTTGGAAATGCAAAGCCATGTGTGTGTCACACTGGGAGAGGTGCTATTGGTTCTTACCCCAGCTGTAAGGGAAACCAGAGCTGTTCTAGCAAACAGTGGTAGTCCTGGTACTCTGTCAGCTCCAAGTGGAGCAGCTTGGTCAGTGCTTGTGGATTATCCAGTGAATGATTCATCTTGGGTGCAAGTGCTTATTAGCCCAATACAGTTATGTACATAACATGTAAACAGAAACTCCAGTAATCGGAGGTAGTAGTAGCAGCTATGATTACATCACATTTACATCAGTACAACTCATTGCCTGAGCTCTGGATTAGTGAGTTCACACCCAGCTTGGGCGGTTTGCACATCTGATCGGTCACGGTACTAGCAGCTGTGATGATTGATGGAAGTTGTGTCCGCTCCCAGGTTGTCCTTCTCCGTCAACTTCTCCTTGTGAAGCCAGTGTTGAGGTTAGTGTTCCTCCATTAGACACACGTGAACCTGTTCTGGAGGCAAAGGCTGGAACAGCGGAGTTTGCAACCCTTGGAGAGCCTGATTGTCTCCTCCATGCTGCTGCTCATTTGGATGATAGGGATGGGGCTGCCCCTAGAGGGGAATTGAGGGATCCTGGAGCAAGGTGTGCTGGTGGGGCTGAGGCTGGGACACCAACATGCCATGTGTCAGGGTCGAATCCTGGTTGCCAGGTCTGGTTGTGACTCCCATTCTGTCACCTCATGCCTTTTCAGATTGCTTCCTGTTCTTGTCCGTGTAATTTAGGGGGGGAAGACAATTATGAACTAAGGAAGATGGTTTGAGTTTGGCCTTTGGGGGATAAGGTCTTTCTTTGCTGCCAGTGCTCCTGACAGTGGGAATTTCTTTCTCGCACTTGTTTTTGTTCAGTTGATAAAGCAATGATTCCCTCTAGTACTGCATGGGCAATCATCTCTTAAACAGTGGAGCTTTCCATTTGGCAATAAAATATTTGAAGTCTGGCAATTAATGGAAAAATGGGAGTGTTTAATTCAGACAGTGAGAACGGACAGCGGTATATGGAAATATTTGGCTTGTATTTTCTTGTAGATAAGAACAAAGATAAATTGATTTTCCTTAGTGTCTGTGGCAGGAAAACCTCTTTGGAAGACTTGCTTACACGCTCAGAAACTTGGAGATAAAAGGCTTGCAGAATAACTTGGTGGAGTTCTTGCTGCACCTCAGACCTCAGCAGATGGGAATGGGTCCTGGTGGGGCAAGGGGGAAGGGTGAAACCAGTAGTGTGTACGTGGCAGAATGGAAAAGATTTAAAGAACTACTGATATGGAAATGTCTGTGGGTTTATGATGTGAAAATTTTGGTATTAGTGGAGAATTCAAAGACAGTTGCTGGCAGAAAGAAACTTAAAATAGCCCAAACTGGTAAAATTAGCAACAGTAGAGGAAGCAGCAGAGATTTTAGAAGCAGGCACTTGGGACACAGGGACAATAAAACTCAGTAAACAAAATGCGAAGCTGTTTGGAAGATGGTTAGGCTCTTGAGAGGTGTTTCCACTGTGGAAAGTCTCATTCTGCATCTGTTTGTGCATCTAAAATGGCCCAGAGCAAGATTCAGAGGAGAATTTTAAGTGTTGCAGCTTAGTTGAATGCAACAGAATTTAAGCCTTTGTAGAAATCACATCCTTACGTTGAGCCTATAACTGCCTGCTGTATGCGGTGGGTGAGTTTTCCTTAGATTTATTACATTTAATTGTAATTAAAGGAATTAAAATGTCTCACATTTTCCATGGCTGTGCTATAGGCCACCTCCGGTCTTCCACTCTCAGTAGAAGAGAGTCTGGAAACATGGAAGTACTGCATTTATTTTTCAGCTTTATCTCCCTTTCAACACAGCACCTGTAGGTGACAGCCAGCCTGGCAGGAGGTTTGCCTGAGTGAAATCTCAGCTCAGAGCTTTCTTTTCTCAGAGTACGCCATTACTCCAAGGATTTACCTTGGAGAAGAAGCTAAAGAACAGCTTCTTTCAACTTCTGGCAGTAAATAGGTTGCCATGTGGAGAATTTTGAATGGGAATAAATTATTCTAGTAAAAAATCTACAAGAAATTAAGTTGGTGTTAAATGTGGATGAACTGTTGTTCGTGGGGGTTTTTTAACCCCTGTTTACACTATATAAGGAAGAGGCTACCAGCTGAATGTGAATATTAAAATGTGTTTCATGTGTGTATTTCATGGTGGGCTTCAGTTGCCTTTATAGATGAATGTTTTCATCTCTCCTTTACCGCAGTTTCTACATTTGTATTTGATTTCCCAGGGCCAGCTGCCCAAGCCATATCCCAGACCTTGCTACCCTCCATCATGCAGAGCAGTCTGAATTCCTGACCTGTCCTCTCCATTCCACTGAGGCAGTTTATAAAGGAATTGATGCACAAAACTGCCTGTATTTTCCCTGTCCATCCAATTGCCTTTGTGGAGAAATTGATTTGGTTTGTGTTTTTTTTTTTTCTTAAAGTTTTGGAAATGAGTTAGGTAGTACTTTGGTTGGGTTTTGATTGTTTTAAATCTGTCATCTCTAAGATTTATAAAGAAACCTAGAGCTTATTCTTTTCCAACAAATTGTCCCAGGGACAAGTCAGTAGTTACTGCCCATAATGAATTATTCTCCAAGTAATTGTGGAAATAGTCTCGCTGCCTGGCTGCATGGGGTAAATATAGTGTTTAATGTCTCAATTGTTTAAAATTATTTGCATGGATGCACAACCATATCTATATTGCAGTCACATCAGGGGAGGCCTAACGGGGGTTTGTCATGCATTTCTATAGGTGCTTGCAACATGAGCTGGTTGCTCTTGGGTACTGGACAAGCAAGGTTGATTTTCTTTTTGCCTTCATCCACTTTAACATGTTTATGTCTGGTTGACATCATATTGCAGAACATTAGCTCTAAATCCAGCCCTTTCTCTGAATTACAGCTACTGCCTGGCTTCTCTTTCAAGGCCCCTCAAGCCTCACCCTCAACGTGTCCAAACACCAGCGTGCTTAAAGAGGACCTCTATGAGTGCACTGCGTGAGCCCCTGAGCATGTGGCGAGAAGGTTAAGAATTGCATGCTTGCCTTTGGTTCAAGGTGTGTTTCTGTAAGGTCATGACTGTGGTTATCACTGTGGCCTCCAAACAGCACATCGCATGTCTGAGAATTTCCTTAAGAGCATTCTTCACCTGCAAGCAGGTACAAAGAAGTCTTTGCTTTCAAGAGGAGACCTCACTTTACTGAGTGCCTAGCTGGAAGTCAAAGTAGTTTTGATCCCTACATTGCAAGTGGTTTAATCAGTCCAGGTTACAGCTGAGTCCAGAAAACTTCACAGTGATTCTGCTGTTGTAAATGTTATATTGCCTACATTAAAAAAAATCCATAGTTGCTCGCGTTTACAACTTAATTACTTGTTAAGAATTAGTTACGTTGCTTGAGAATAATGTCCTTAAATTGCATTACAAGCATTATTTTGGCACTGATTCTGAGGTCTTTTTTTTTTTTTGTGTAGCCAAGTAGTTTGCTTGAATTTAATCAGCTGTTTGCTTGAGCGCAGACTTGAGTTTTGCAGAATCAAATCCCGTATTTTCGTTGTAGGCTCCAAAACTGTGACATTGCTGTATGTGTTGCATGACAGCTGTCATTTTTATATTAATAGAATAATCTATCAAGAAGTTTGGTATAAACACTGTAGTTGATGTGTTTATGGCAAAGAATTGTATGTAGCGTTTAGTGCCAGAGGCTTTAGCACTGTGTCTGAGCAGCAGTTCTCTAACGTGTCCATTTATTTCTCCCACACTGATGTTTACCTTGTTTTCCCACATCCTGAAATGTCAGGAGCTGCGCATCTCAGCTCAGGCCACTGTGCTGGCAAGATGACATTTGGCTAATATGACTAAAAGCAAATCCCTGGGTGGAAGTGAGGTCTGTGCTGATGCTGCTACTTTTGAATCAGCTACTTTTACGACTGGTTTTTTTTTTCTGATGGTGTGTCAAAGGATATTTCAGCATGACTTTGAGTGAGGTGTAGCTGGCTGGTGTCTCAACGTGGATCCTGGAGTTAACTTAGTGTGGCAGAGCTGTGAAGCTGCAGTGTCCCAGTGAGTTGTTGGTGGTTTGGTAGAATGGAAGGTGAGATCTGGGTAGGACACAACATACTGATCCCCTTTTGAGTGCTGTTGAGAGTGGATGTGTAGGAAGATTGGGGTCAGGAAGGAAAATGTTGCATTTGCTGCAGTTACGACTCACGTCTTACCTGGATCTAGGCTCAGGCTTGCTCACCAGCTTCTCACTTGCCATGTCCATTAAACACAGGCAGTCTGTAGGCCATCTCTCTAGGGCCTACAGGTCCCAGTGGTGGAAGGCAAGCCAGCCTGATGGGCAGCAGGAGCAGAATGGCAACTGTGAGATGATTTAGGAAGCTGCTTCTGACTAGCCTTTGATAGAGCTGCCACTTTGGGGTTGGGGCGATGGTCTAACTTCTGGAGGGATGTGATAGCAGCAGCACCCGGCGCCTTTCGTGGCAGAGCCAAGGAAGGCACTGAGACAAAGTCCTTCTAACAGTTTGTCTGAATTCTTCATATACAGTGGCAGTTCAAAAACAATTAGCATTCCTGCCAGAGCTTGGCTACAGCGCTGCAGAGGGCACTGCTGGGGAGGTGACAGGTCTGCTGTCCATCCGTGCCCCACCAAGTGGTCACCAGGCTCATGGGGACGAGCCATGGCACACTGTCCCCAGCTGACCAGAGCCCAATTATGGAGTGCTGCTGCTGTGCTTGATCCCAGCATTATAACATGGGCAGGTAGCAGGGATATCCCTCTCTCCCTTGCCAGGAGCGGGAAAGTGGCCAAGAGGAGCAGAGGAATACGTGGAGACTTGACAGTATGTGGCATTCCAAGTGCACCGGGCAATGTAACTGTGCTCAGTTCTCCCATCATGTGTACTGTTTCTGGCACACTCTCCAAAAAAGCGTGTCTCAAAACAGGGGCTCACAGACAGTTGTACCATCTGTTGGAAAGGTCATTAGCTCCATTTGCATGCCCTCCTGCCTAATTTGCACATGCAGAATAGTGACCCAGTTGCATGCAGGTGAGACTCTGCCTTTGACTCTTTCCAAATGAAGCTACAAACGGCCACAAATTTTGATGGTTCTCCAAAAGATGAGCTCTGTTTGTACCATCTCAGTACTGGGACTGGGGAGGGCTCATTGGTTCGAAGAAGGAGCTGCTGCTGCAGCTGGCTCAGTGTTACACAGCATCCTGACCCCAAATGTGTGATTCTTGTTGACAACAATGTCAATCAAAATGGCTGGTTTCTGCAGTAGTGTGACACCTGCAGCTCTGTTTGGAAATAATCTACTGACATGCAAGTATAGGTTCCTAATTCAGAAGGGAGAAAAAGAAGGAATGGAAAATTGTCTTTGTGCTGGATTTAATATTTACATCTCAGACTTTGCCAAATAGGTTTGTTATTTATAGCAGCAGCAGCAGTAATATTCATCAGTTGCCATGGACATACTAAACTTACCAAGTACAACAGTGAACCACAGTCTGCAAGGGAATAATTTTAAGATGCTTTCATGCTGAGTGAAATAGCTTGTATTAAATGTAAGAGTTAAATGCTAGGTTTCTCTAGTGCCATTTCTGGGATTTCAGATATAAAAATGGAAGTAATTTATTGGAAATGTAACGGGAAGGGCAGTGCTGTGTACAAGAACCCTAAAGAACTTAAGGAACTAGGTACCGTTTAGGATCACCATTTACTGTGCTTAAAAAGCAGCATATATAATGAGAACATCTAGAATTCCATTAATAAGGATATATTTTTGATGAACTGAAAAACTAGATGGAAAATAACATTTTGTATGATTACCTCTTAATGGAAGCACATTTAGGGAGACAGTGCCTTCTGTATTGCTGGCATCTTTATTTGAAGGGGTTGGTCGGTGTGTCTGGTGTGTGAGATTAATCAGGCATGCAGACCACTGCTATATTTGAATCCTCTTGTTCTGTATTTGGGGAAGCAATCCTCATTTCTGAAATGCCAGACCTCCAAAATATTGTGAGAGATGTGATTTTATATTTCTTGGGATAATTTGGGGTAGAGAAAAAACAGAGCCATTATCCAAGACTTTCTAGACAGAGCCTGTGAAAAGGGTTGAATCTGGGCAGGGAGGTCTCAGTTGATATTTTCTGGTTATTCAACTGAACCTGGCCTTTGCCTTCCCCAGCCCAAAGAGCAAATCCAGCAGTAAAAGAACAGCTGAAAGCTGTCAGGTTTTATACCTATAGACAAGGTCATTCCTTAGGGCAGACTTGCTCAAATGCATAATAACATAACCAGGAATGGTAGAAGACACTGAGATACATTAGAAGATAAAATAGAGCAGAATGAAGTTCAAACGCAGGAAAATCTAAGCTTTATATGGTGAGAGGTAAAAATATTTTGGCAGATGAGTGGAGGCTTTTGAGTGAGGAACTGCTTGAAGACCTGGGAGGCTGGTTAAATCATCGGGGATGAGAGTTTGAAGACTTAGATGATACAGATAATGGAAGAGGCAGGTTGGGAGAAGAGGCCTGTTGGAGGTGAAAAATCAGCTGCAGGAGCAGGTCTGAAGCCATACCACCCTGCTGCAGTGGTTGTGGGGTCTGAAATGGCAGGAGGGACTGAAGCATTGCTTTGGGCAAGTGGAGGAGCTGCAGGTAATTGGGGAGCTCTCCAAGAGTAACCCTGAAAAATAAGGTTGAACCTAGGATAAAGCCTTCTATTAAAGTGGAGATTTGGTCATGGCATGGCACTGATGGATGAGGCTGTCTCTGGGGCTCTGGGATTTTTTTTCCAGTAGTTTGCAATATTTTGTGCTAAAATTGAGAAAGTTTGAACTGGATTGTGGATAAAAGCATCTCTTTTGAAGGGATTCCTCTACTGCGTCTTTTTGCATTAATATTACTTATTGTTGCTTTTCGGAAATGAGCCTTATGCTCACCAGGTTTAGCTGGCAGGCTGTAGTTAAACCCCTTCACCATGGTGTGTGTTTGAAGCTAGTGCTGGATTTTCATACCTTCTTAGTGGGTTTGTCCTCTAGTGTGGCTTGGAACAGGTCACATACTGACTCCACCTGAGTTTTGCAAGGCTGTGTTCTTGAAAGCATTGAACAGCCTTTTGCATTTAACTTAGCGTTTGTTTGTGCAGAGACCAAGAAATTACAACCTGTAGTGATGGGAATGGGGCTCACCATTGCTGGAGGGATAGGGAGCATTTGCTTGTGACAGTGGGTAAGAGTGCCAGCAGTTTGTAGTCAGGACATAAGTACTGTTTTGGAGGGAAATCTGATTTCTGAGAGAGCTGAAGGCTGCCAGGACCTCTCAGCACTGGGAGCAGGACAGGTTATGCTTTGGGAATGTAGTAAAGGAAGAATCCAAAGATGAGTGTTGCCAATGAAATACTTATGCTTAGTCTAATGTTGTATGGTTCAAGACACAAAAGTGATTATGAGCCGGACTTAGTGAAAATGGGTTTCTTAAAAGTAATATTGCAAATGCTATAGCAGAGTGTTACAGCCTGTAAGAAAACTTTTGGTACTGGCTGAGTGGTGCAGTGGCTTTGCAGGTTGCAGATCGCTCATACTCCTATCCAAGTTCTTTCCTGCTGCCAGAACAACACGGGAGCCCATCCTTCTGTAATATTTTTCTCTTCTTTGCATGAATAGAGGCTTGACGTATCTCGCATAGACTTAGATGTACTGCAGATATTTTACAGTTTTAGCATGTATTGTGCACAATGTATAATTGTATTTACTTGCTGGCAATAAAGAAGTTGTAGGAATGAAAAAAGCCCACATTGCTGCTGTATTCTCTCCCTTTTCATACAATGTAGTGTGGGAGAGATTACTTTCCTGAGATAAAATTGCAACATATGAAATCCCACACTGAGCACTTCAATGCATTTTTTGTACAAGGAAAACAAATATGAAAAAGAATGGGAACAAAATTCACTGTTGCTTTTGTTCAGTTTTGGTTTTTCTTAGTGTGTTTTTCATGCACAAACTTTTGACAAGCAAAAGGGATGTGTGAAGCAAAAATGGGAGGGAGAACCCTTAAAATCCAGTATGTTATTCTATTGAATACAGTTCTCCTCCCTGTAGTGCAGGGCAATGTGGCTAAATAAACTCTCTTGATTATTTATAATCATTAGAACCATGGCATTAGCAAAACAAGGAGAAAACACAGTGCAAATGATCCCTCCTTCACTGTGCTGATTGCATCTCACGAAAGCATCATACTGCATTTCAGGGTGTCTTTGTGCAGCTGAGGACTCCAGCAGGACAAGTTTCACACCTTTGGTTCTGTCTGTAGCTATTCTTTCCAAATATGTTTTCTTGAGATAAAGCACACTTTTGACTCTGATTCCTCTGATATTTAGCATAGCTTTCTGAAGGCAAGGAAAACCCAACTGTGTGGAATTGGTAAAAATGGGTCCTGTATAAGCAGGGATGCTTCGAACTTAGAAACAAAAAAAGATTTATTGTAAACCTCTCTGGAAATAGAGGAGTCATCAGTGAGGTCCATGTGCATGCCATAGCTTAACACAATAGCAGTGTTTTGTATTCAGAAAGCTTAGCTCCAGCTATTGCAGAAAAGTTGGGGAGTTATCATTTGTAGATAAATCTTGTGTCTAAATTGTACTTCTTGGTTGGTAATTTTACTAATTGAAATATCTATCACCCACACACGGCATCAGACTGATTTAGAATAGGAAGATGACTGTCTTTAATTTAATGAGGAGTTGTACATGAACTGCAGATTCTTATCCGACTGGCTGCGCTGTAATTTATCACTGTGTTACGGCCAGGACATTCCCAGCGCTCGAGAGATGTTAAATATGTACCGAGTGAATTTGGACAACAACACACGTACTGCCAGCATTACCTCTGTTTGGTAATTCTGTCACTGAGCCACTGGATGCCATTCTATGTTGGAGGAACCTATTTCAATAGGGCCTGGGGTAATGGCTGTTTATTGACAGAGGGTAGATTCAGACTGGCTGTAAGAAGGAGATTTCTTTTTTTATGATGAAGGTGCTGAGGCGCTGGCACAGGGTGCCCAGAGAACCTGTGGCTGCCCCATCCCTGACAGTGTTCAAGGACACGCTGGACAGGGCTTGTAGCTACCTGGCCTAGTGGAATGTGTCCCTGCCCTGTGGCAGGGTTTGGAACTAGATGATCTCCAAGTTCCCTTCCAACACAAACCAGTCTATGATTCTAATTCATGCATTTGGAGCTTCAGACAGTGAGATCATAAAATGTACCACGTATAAGATGCCCTTCACCTCAGGAGCAGGACATGGTTGGGACTGTGAGGGTGAGGCCATGCCATTTCTCAGTGGGGATTTCCACACGGGATGCCCACTTTTGTGCTCTTGCTGGCATTAGGCACTCGAAAATCTCTGTTACCTGCTTTGTCTGTGCATTGGAATGGGAAATAGCATTCCCTGTTCACTAATGTGCATCATCAGTCTTTCAAAGATGCTTAATTTCTGTTTGATTCTTAATTATTACAATAGTTAAGGCACTTAACATGCTTTAGTGATTTACTTCATTTAATTGGATATAGTGATTAGAATATCTTTTATATTACCCTCACTGTGGTTTTAATTTAAGATTATAATCTCATGGCTCTTTTCAGTTCCTCCAGCTTCAATTGAGATACTGCTTTTTCTTTTCTGATTTCATTTTGTTTATTCACTTTTCCTGCTGATTCAGTAAACGTGCTGCTCGGGTGATTTCTCAGGAAACCTGAGTGTGGTTGTAAATTCTTTCAGTGCAGATGCTAATGAATTAAAACAAATGAAAATGATGCATGAGGCCATTCTCAGCCTCTGGAGTTGTCTGTTGATTTTTGCAGTCATTTATTGGAATTAAAATAAGAAAGAAATTATTTTCTTGATGGTGCCTAAAGGGGACATGTAAGGAGATGGAAAAGTCTTCGTGTGTGTTATGTCCTGCCTTAGTAGATGGGTGATGTACAGATTAAGATTTTAGTGTTTTGATGGAGTGTGTCATGTTACCCAGTGTAGGAATTGCTCTGGTGAAGGGAACTGAAGTCCAAGGTCCAGTCCTCACTGTCTTGTGCTGGAGGGCACCAGCATGGGTATGAGGGAAGATGATGGAGAGAAGAGGGTGCTGGAAGCCAGGCTGAAAAACCTAATTCTCTATAATCTTAGAAACAAGCAAGCTCTTCTCCGGGCTGACAGTGGTGGATTTTCTAAATTAGTTTGAAATGTAGAATAGCATGTTCTTTTTTCATCTTGGTGATGCTCAGTCACACAGATAATCCGGCTGGCTTGTCACTGTAGAAGTACATAGCATCTCTATTTTGTCTCTGCTATAGTGCTAAATCCTAAGTGTCCTTTCACAGGGAAAGGGCCAATGCAAAAACAGGCACACATGGGAACTCGGGGAGTTTACAGGTCTGTTAGGAGAGAAGCAGTTGCTTTGTGAAATTCCTGTTTGTGATTAGGCTCAGAAAGCCCAGAGGTCGAAGGTAAAAGGCTTCTCCATGCTCGGAGGTTTGGCCAGCTGAAATATATGGAAGTAGTAAAACATTTAATCTGCTTTCTCTTCTCTTCACCCGCACAGATGCTGTTATTGCAGCACCAGGACTATGGCTTGCTTGAATTCTGACACAGAGCTGCCATTGCAAAAAGAAAAAAAAAAAATCTTTATCATTAAAACATGACAGTGATCGTGTTCAAACAGAAAAAAGGATGAGGTCCCCAGTGCAGTGCTCCTGATCCTGCCCAAAAGTGGCCACTTGGAGAAGAGAAATAGGGCTCATCACCTGCCATGCCCCTCCAGCAGGAGCTGGAGACCAGATCAGACCACAGGGCCTATTCCTTTTTCTGTCCAAGACAACTAATTAGGTGAAAACCATGGGTGCATGTAGCGCTTCAGAAACAGTCTTTGATGAACTAGTTATTTAGCCTGTGTGCATTTGTGTGCCACTGTGCTGTATCACCTTCCCAGATCATGTGAATGAACCTTCCAAGCCAGATCCTGGTGCCTTTAATCACTGTGAACTTTATTATGGGTTGTATCCCAGTGAAATCAATTAGGTTTTGTGCAGAGGAAGGGGCTGCTAGACAGAACTATGAGTACCACAGCCTGGCTCTGGGTGACCACTGCATCTGCTCTGACGATACCGGAGCATCACAGCGCTCAGCAAGGAAAACAGGGTCTGTCGCTACATTAGCATGAATTATTAAAATGGCTCCAGTGTTTGGAGCTGCCAAGTATCAGGCCTATAACACATATCCTAAAGCAGTCAAACTGTTGTTATGAGTGCAAAAATACTAACAAATCATTGGCTATTTAAACGGAATCATTTAGGGCTCATCTGGCTAATGAGGAAAAAAACCTGAACACTTCAGTTTTAGAGACATACGAGATCAGCTGTTCACTGGAAGCTATCAGTGTACATACCTCGTTAGCTCCCTTGTGTAAAATTCCTTATCTGCGTCTTATTAGTCTTTCATTAATTAAAGCTACAGAATTCTGTGGTTTTTGTTAGCTGCTCTCTCAGCATGAAATTTGGCTAATTCTTCTTCTGCTGGAAACAAAGCTCAAAGATTGAAGTTTATTCTTATTGTGTTCTTTGAGTTATTTATTTCATATTGCTGTCATGCACAGTTGAATTTATATGATGCTCTGACAACCTTTAGAAATTCCTCTGATTAAATGCCGTTCTACTTCGTTATGACATTTCTGTACTTGTACTACCAGATTTGATGTGTACAGCTTAATAACATAACCAGATATGAATGCTAATAACTTTACAATTCATTGCATTGCTATTTTTTAATGTGGATGAATTTTAAAACAAGTTTCTCTTGCTGCAGGCTTATATGAATCATATAAATTAGAAGGTAACAAAAGAACATATTAGCATTTGTTAGCCTGGATGCACAAATTCTGTAGTAACCATTTTAATATGTACTACAGCTATTCCAGCCTCAAGTTTAATATGTACTACAACTTTTCACCCTTGATTTTTCAACCAACATCATAATTGAATTGATTTCCTTCTTGCCTAAGGATAATGATTTTACACTGATGGAATCATTATTAGATTCTAAGGATTATACTGATGTTGCCTGGTTTACATAGAGCTAAAAAAAAATCAAAGTTATTCAACTGTAAAATACTTTTGCACAAAGGTTGCTGTAAGTCTGAGATAGATGAACTAATTTGTATGTTTAGAGTTGTTAATATCCAGCATCCGTAACTGAAGCAAACCTCTTGATATGGTGGATGTAGAGTGCTTTTGGACACATGTCCCCGTTGCATGTCCTTGAAGATTGGCAGGTGGTAACTTGCTGTTGCTGTCATGGAGGTGATGCTTTGAAAGCGTGTGTTCATCAAGGTGGGAGATGGCTCCCTACAGATGTTCACGGAAATTACCCTGAAACCTCCTAATCTACAGATGCATCTGGTAGTGGGACAAGAAGCAGAGAAAAGGTGGAAGAGGAAAAAAAGGAAGGTATTACCTTGGGGACAAGCATCTTCAGTAGTAAGGATCTGGTTATCGTTTCAGTTTGTATCTGCAAGATCTGCCCATGTCCCATCACACCTTCCTAGGTGTTAAAAAAGTGTTTTAACTGATCCAGAGCAGATGAGAACCAGCCCACCTGCATCTGCCATTTTCTGTTTGCACATCCAAGCACCGCTTCTTGAATGTGCAGAGGGAAAAGATAGTCCAGGTTAAACGTAACTGATGAATTTCTGCTATCCTGAAAAACATTCCATGGGTAGTTGCACTTCAGACTGCAGAAATACCTGCTGAATTAATTAATTTTACAGTTACTTCCTCGTGTGCAAGTGGGTGTTGGTCTGAGTGGATGTGTCAGAAGTCAGGATAAAAGACATTCACCCATATCTGTTGGGTAATCAAAAATCAGAATACAATACAAATATCTGCAACGTTTAATCAGACCAAAGAGGATGAAAAACTTTCTTATTGCCCTTAAGAATATTAAACATATTTTCAATTTTTACTTGTCAAATATAGGAAACATGACTGCTTGCTTACTGTTATGCTTCAGTCAGTTTACTCACTACAGAAAACGAATAAGGAGCAGCGCCGATTGTTAACTTGCACATACTCAACTAATTGCATAAAGTGATCAATATATGAAATCAAATGCTATGTCCATGCTGCATTAAGATATTACCAAACTACTGTTCTTCTTGGCTACTTTAAGATGGCTTGAGGTACAACCTACCAGTTCCGTGTGGTTCAGTAGTTTCTTTAAGATGAGATTTAAAAAAGTGTCTTTAAAACAAGAAAAAAAACAAAAAATAGGTGAACTAACGCTAATAGAGCTGTATGGAACTCATCTCAAATACATGTTAAATTTTCTTGACACCATTACCCTTTTCCTTGGGAAACTTCAGAGTGCTCTTGGCTCATCCATTTTCAACCTTCTGCTCTTTGTCCTGGGTATTCTCATTAGACACGAAATCCCATCAAGCTTCTTTTCAGTATTGCACAGGGCTTAATACTGTTTCCTATGCTCAAGTTTTGGCCTATAACAACAAAACAAAGTAATTAAGGTGGTTCTAGCAAAGTTAAATCAAGACAATAACAGGAGACGAGATCTTTGGATTCCAACCCAGGCTCTGCGACTGATCTATTGAACAACCTGTGCTAAATTGTTGAGCCTATTTGCTGCTGATTTCCTGTCTTTAAAGTAAAGACATATTAAGTCTTACCTACGCCTAACATCAGTCACAGCACTTGTTGACTTGTATTTGTGGGGTGTTTTTGAAACACAATGCTCTGTAGCATTGTAATGAAGTATGTGGATCTGCTGAGACATGAGAGTACACAGCAGGGAATTGGTCCTGGTGTGGCTTTGTAGATCTTGGTGGCAAATCCCTCTTCTCACCCCATCACGAGAACAGGGGATTTGGGTGCCCCACTGGTGTGTGCCTGCAGTTGCATAGTATGGTGTGAGCTGCCGTATTCCTCAGGGAAGCACCAGCCCCAGGTGAGCATCTCCTATTGTCTTGGCTGAAGGTGATGTCCTTGGGTAACCCAAGGGAAAATGTCTTCTTGTGAGATGGATAGAAATATCCCTAGCAAATCCTGGGGCTGTTTCCAGCTGCTTGGCAGTGTTGCTGTGGACATGGCTTATGCTCTATGAGAATAGAGTGACACCGCAGTGCTAAGTCCTTGTTGAAGCATCAGCAAGCTTCAGCAGGAGGAGAATTCACCCACTGGTTTTTAGTTCAAGGTCGAAATCCCTGTCTGCATGGCTGCTGGATGCAGAGCAGGCAAGAGGGCATGGTCCCACAGCCCTCATGTCTCTGCTGCTTGTACCATTTTCATGACTGGTGTGAACTTGGGGGTATTTTAGTCCCCAAAGCTTGAATTCTAAAAATTGACCAGATTTCTGTAGATGTCTAGAGGAAGAGTAAAATCTGTTGCTGTTGCAATAAAACCTCATTATAGACTTGATGTTACATTTCATAAGGGATCAGTTTGTGAAGCATCTGTTATTGCTCTGTCGGAGAAAGTGGAGAGCAGAACGGCACAGAAGCTTTAAGTTGAGTTTGGGGGATTAGACGTAATTAGCAAGTTGCTAAAGACTTGCCATGTGCTGTAATTAAAGGGCTGCTGTCAAAGGCTAAGCAGGCATAAAAATGTATGTTCCTCTGCTGCTGTCCCCTCTGGTGAGTTCATCTTAATTTTCAGCATTTGATGGAGAATTGAATTTTGAGATGGAAAAGGGAATATCTTATTTTAGCAATACTTTGATGTCTCTTAGTGCTCTTGTGTGGGTATCCCATCTGCGCAGGCATGGGAGGAAAAGAGCTGGGTCCTTCCACGTTATCATGTGGGTTCTCTAGGAGATGTGCTGACAGCAGGTTGAGTAAGTGACTGTACCTTCGGTAGCTAGACTTGAACAACCAAATACAAGGTACCACTAGAGGAAACTTGGACCGCAAGCTTGGAGATGACCTTGTCCTTGGCACAGGTTATCCCAGTGAGGAGCTGTATCAAGTATGTCTGATGGATGGAGGTGTTCCTAATGTCACATGTCAACATTTGGCAGATCCAAGCTCTGATGGTGTTGCTGTGATTGCAGTTTAGATATGTGTTAGCTTTGCAGTAGCTGGCTGGGATCCTGCATCAGTTCAGCTGCAGCAAGGCTGAGCTTGGTGCACTTGCAAAGTCCATCCGAGAACCTGAGAGGAATGGCAATGTTTTATCAATTTCTTCATCCTACGGCTCTATGCCCAGGCAGAGTGTGCTATTGCTAGTCAAAACTGACTTAAAATTGTGTGGAGCTGACAGAGATTGCTCTCATGGGAGTAACTACAAGATAGATACATCCTGTAGCAGTCTACCCACCAGGTCAGGCCATGCTTTGAGTAATTAGAACATGTTCTGGTAGGCTTGGTGGTCTCTCTTTCCAAAGAACAGGAATAGGGGTCAGCAGTTACGAAAAGCTAGAAGACAAGGTTTATATTTGCTGTTGTTTTCTTTCTAAATAGCATCTCATTTGGTGCAAGTGTTAATATTGACAAGAGTATTTTATAATTTGCAAATGCACATTAGGCTGAGATGGTGCATTGGTTTTTAATGTTTAGTGCACATAGTTTAGATTGGATGCATTAATCATATTCCTATTGTCTTTGTTATGTTAATGGGAGAAATAGGTTTTCTTTTTTTACATAAAAAAGAAAATGGGTAAGACTTTTTTCTAAGATGCATTGTATATCAGCAGCTAATGAAGAGGAAATAATGATGACTCTGCACTGCAATATGTATTAGAACACTAATTAGACTATAGCAAAACTGCTTACGGATGTCTTTTAAACACCTGCTTGGTAATTTTCAGCCCCATGCGTTACTCCATTTAGCAATGCATGCATGATGAGAAGACAGAGTTAAGACCGAAATATGAAGCACAGTACCTATCAGCCCTCGTTTTTGTGATGTAACAAGGAATGTCTTATTTTAATGATACCTTGGTATCTCTCTTGTGCAGGTATCCAGTCTGTGCAGGCATGGGAAGAAAGGAGCTGAGTCCTTCTAAATTGTCATACAGCCTCTCTAGGGGGGAGCTTTACGTATATTTCATGAAAAGGATAACATGGAAGCTCATTTCATGGTCTGTGCTTTCTGTTGCCCATTGCAGGGATAGGGAAAAGAGTCAAGATATGTTGTTTTCTAACTTTGTGACTTGACAAAGGCAGCATGTTTTTAAGGCAAGAGTTCCATTTTGGACTGTGGTCTTGCATGTGTATTAGTCCAGAATGTTATGTATTGTATCTCCAACATTTGCTTATCATTAGTTTTGAGTGTGTCTTTTCAAAGACTGTTAAAAGCTGTGCATCTAGAAATAATATTGGCCTTCATTGTGAAATCTATGCTTTGAAGTAGTCTTCTTTTACTGTAATAAGAAACCACAAATATTTCTACTCTATACCCTATTTGCTTTTACATTTTTGCCCATTATGTAAATAATTGAATTATAAACATGAACTATAAATGCAGACCCTCAGCCTAATAGTCTGTAATGAGAATAATAAAATATCCCAATTAGAAAAGCAGTTCCCATGTTTCTGTGATGGGCAAAGGCTTCATTTGTGGGCTTTGAACTTGCACTAAAGGAACTAGATAGTATCAGTAACTTGTTCATAAGAATCTAAGGCTAGCAAATCAGGAAATGTTTACATGGGACATCTTAATTTGTTTGGGCTGGAGCACGTTGGCTGAGGCTTGGATGATCCCTGCATTTCAAACAGCAGGACAGCGTATATGCAGCTGGTTTCAACCTAAGGCCGAGCCTTTGTTAAAGGCTATTAAATTTTGGTGGCTTTACTCCAAATGATAAACTGTTTTAAACTGATGATATAAAAATTGCCATAGGAAATCAAGGATGTGCAAATATTTTGGTGGTGTCAGGCTAATGTGTAAAAGCACTGTTTCAGTTTGTGATTATTTTTTTAAGCTTCTGTAGTGGATTAATGACTCCTAGTGCAGTTTGGTTTGCTGGTTATCCAGCATTCAGCGCTGCTGCAGTGCTTAGCAGTGCCTGGTATTGCTCTACCAGTAGGTAGAAGCATGTTTATTCCATGAGGACCAGATCACGAGGGGAAAAACAACAACACAGGTAGCAAAAAGAATGCCAGACTGAGAGGAAAAGCCATTTGGTGGCAGTGTCTGTTATCGCCCTGCAGAATCCTAAATCAAACTTCTTTTAAAATGAAGAAAGAGAGAGAGATGTGGAGCAGGATCTTAATTACAGGTTTTCCACAGAAAAAAACAGAATTAAACATTTTTGTCAGTTCTCTCTCATCCTCTTGTAACCCAGGAGCACTTTTGCTTCTAAAATAATTCTATTTTAAGGAATTTGGATCTTCCTGTTGAAATTGATGCCTTGATAAATTTGTGTTTGTGTAGACTCACTGATGACTTTTCTGCTTCTTTGTGAATGCAAGAGATCTTTCAGAATTGCATGTCACTCACGTGAGGCTACATGGAAAGGAATTAACAGTAAGGTTGAATCTGCAGAGTGCTATTCAAAATACTATGATCCACTTTGCGGTAGTCCATGAGGGTAAAACAGGGTTATATTTGCTAGGAAACACGAAGGAGAAGAGGACTTGCCCCGAATTACATATCCAGCAGACAGCAGGCTTCCTTACTTCGCACCTTCTCACTTAGGCTGCATCGAAGCTGCCCACAGGTTGTAAAAAATTCACTTACATTTGATGTGAAGGCGCAGACAATGGCTACATGCTTTGCAGCCGCTGTACCTGCTTGCGTTGCCCACTTTAGAGCCTGCCTTAGAGAGTGACTGCTCAGTATTCCCCTGGCATTACTGAGTCTTTGCAGTGATTCAGTTTCTTTTCTCTCACAACTCTTCCCAAAGGCAATCTTCCCTGACCGCACTGTTCACATGCTGAACGGCATGGAGCTGTTTGTGCCGAGAGCCTGAGCAGACCCCAAATGAGCATGCTGAAGGTGATCAACTCTGATTCAGAGCTTTTTAATATCTATTTTTTATCTTGACCATGAAATTTGTAAGTAATGCACTAAATCCTGCGATAGTTACACATTTAAGTGCAGAATGGCCACATTTCTCATAGGGTAATGTATTTAAAATTAACAGACAATATTTCCATTTCATAGGTCTGTCAGAATTCCTTCTCTATTTTGAAATCTTTTGGTACTATCTGCAATTTTATATAACCCTATTTCAGATGGCCATCGTGAGCTGTGAATGTTTCCATCCTGTACGTAAGATCAGTTTTGCCTTACATGGATGCTGCTGTGCTATGTAACTTCTGCTTAGTACCCTAAGTGTATCAGTGAAGCTTGGGGTAACTTAATGCAACATAAACAAAGAGGATATAGTTGAAAAGGAAAAGAGTGCTGGGGAAGTTCAGTGGCATGCACTGGTATGATTTGAGTCCCAGAAATGGTAACAGATTTATGACATACTCAAGGGCCAGATGAGGTAAGAGGTGAATGCAAAGGGTGCCAAGTAGCATCAGATGCCATAAGCCAGCATGATTGACCAGGTGTGGATTTATTGAAGGAAGAGAGGGAAAAGAAAAATCTCTTCAGACAGGGCAAACCACCAAGACCTCACAGAGTCTAACATCATGAACAGATGCTCCAGGGACTGCAGTAATGGAAGAAGATGCCTTTGGCTACGAGGTTTGCAGGCAGAAAGTAGCAGAAAGCATACTCCAAGTGTAAGACAAAGGACTTGCCTAGCTACAGCAAACAGCTAAAAACCCCTGAAAACCTCAAGCAGTTTTGTCATGTGCATCATTGGGGTAAGTAGTGGTCTCAGCATAGCAGGTGCTTCAGCACCATCAGTGCTTGTGGAGGCACCAGAGCAAAGTGTAAATACATTTGTGCAAAGGAACTAGAGGGCCAGAAACTGAGTGTTCCAAAGCCCCAGGAGGGCGTTCCGCCTTGCTAAGCAAGCCTGCTTGCTTGGTGACACCAGCTGTACCTACCACCGCCCCTCTTTAACACTGGTGGTACCCCTGAGAGTAGCTGCTGTCAGCAACTCTCTGAACTCACCCTTCAGTGAAGAGCTGAACAAGTACATTGAGGATTTCTGAGTAACACATGCTCATCTTTACAATTATATTCTTCTGAGATTAGGTGCTTTTCCTTCAGTTACGTGAGAAATTGTGTCTCAGTACTGTGAAAGGAAGATGTAGGAGGGGAAGGAAGGCATCTTGAAACAGGTCTTTTTAAGTCCTTCTACATGCAGTTGGGCTGGGAAGTCTTGGGGGTTTGGCACAGATCTCGGGGCTGTGTGTCACTGATGTGACTGTGTGAGAGCAGCTGTCCCCACCTCCCTCCCCTGTGGCTTCAGAAGTTGTGCTCCACCTCCAGAGGAGATGAGACCAGTGTGTGTTAGATAAATGATAGTCCAGAAGAACTGAAATAATAACCCTCTGGAGGGTATCCGCTCCTTTCTGGGGTTAAAGCAGTCTCTCCATGGGTCCTTCCCTACTGGCTTCTCAGTGCATTTCAGGTGAATGCAGAGATCTTAGCTTCTAGTGCTATTTAACTGCTCATCTATATGAGCAGTATACTTAGGCGTAAATCATATCAATCTAATCACAAAACCCAAACAAACCAACAATTAATCAAGTCCTTTATTTGTTAGCAGGCAAAAGCAAGCCCTCACATATTATCCATTCTGGATACATACAGTTTTTCTGCAACCTTCATCAGCACCAGGAATTCAGTAGCTGAGGACAGTTTTTATATCAGTAAATCCAGTATGTATATCTTCCCCTCTCCTGAATATTCAAATATGTGGCTTTATCAGTGCTTCTCATTTGCAAGATGATAAGGGTCATAATTTTACTCTTTATCTCCTATTTCACCTCTTCCTGAATGCTGAAGGAAGGGTGGAAACTGTACTGAGGAGGTCGGTGGTGTTGATTGACAAGCTTGCAACACTCAACCATTTGTTAGGGCATGATGGGAGGATGAGGGGAAGCAAGGAGCTCAGCTGAGCATCTGTGCCCTGGTGAGATGGTACCGCTTATGATGGTGGGGGACAGATCATGGGTGTTAGCCCTGCTTGCCCCTCCAGCCACGTGGCACAAAGCTGAAGAGCAGAATTGCCGTATCAGGTAGGAAACCTACAGCCTAGTAAAAAATAAATTTGATTTCTGAAAATGAGAAAGGTTAAAATTGAGTTTAAATGTCTTGAACTGCCATCAGGGCTGTGTTTAGTAAAAAGGACATGGGGTTTCATTCGGTTGCTTTCCACTCGCGCTGCATTTACATGCGTAAAAAGGTTTAGCTGTCATAGCCCTGACAAGTGCTAAAAAGGTCTTATTAAGGTCGCTGATATCAGAGAAGTGTCTCTCGTACAGCATCCCAGTATCGGGGCCATCATCACTGGGAACGGGGGCTGATGTCAGACACTGTTGGCTACAGACAGGATTGTGACCCTGACATCCTGGCATGGCTGAGCCGGTGCTTCCCTCACTGCTCTTCCTATGGAGAGCTGTGTAATGCTGCTCCAGCTAAGTGCAGGAAAAAGCTCTAAACATGCATGACCTTTAAATTCAGGCTGAGGCTGAAAGATCTGATGCTAACTAAAACCTGGGGTTGCTTTCATGTGTCTGAGCATTCAGGGAATAGATGTAGCTTAACATGCAAATGCAGGGCTTCCTGTGGAACAGCGCTGCTTTTCAGGATCTCTCATTTCACGCTGTTACAGCTCCATGCCCTGCTGTTTCTGTGAAAAGAGGCTCTCTGAGGGAAAGTTTCCCACAGAAATCCAAATGATGTGGTAAAACCCTCCCATCCCTACAACTTAGAATGTAATTTCTAAAATGTGTGGTGTCCGTCCGCAACCTGGCAATCAGCATCTTTGCTGCTGGTGTTTAGAAAACACCCCCCTGCTCCCTCAGTTTTCTGTGTCTATATATTTGTCCTCATCTATTTAAGTGAATAGATCTTGAAGTCAGGAGCCAGAGCTCCTGTCCTGCTGTAGGTGTGCAGAGGAAGGTATTCCCTCTGTGAACAGTGATACTCTAGCGACCTTTGGCACATAGAATCATAGAATAATTAGAGTTAAAAAGGACCTTAAGATCACCTAGTTCCAACATTCACTTTTCTTCTCTGCATGTAAGTTATGGTGCTCGCATAAGTGTTCTGCGCACAGAGAGAAATAGATGTCCAACGCTTTGGTTTTTTATTGCTAATTAATAATGCTGATGAAGCCCATGTCAGGCAGCTGTTTGGCAGGTCCTTTCCCTAGAGGTTCTAGGTGTGGAACACCACCAGTGGAGTCTGCTTGCTTCTGTAATGTCGATTTGGCACTTCAGATGTCTTCCCTGAGCCACCTCGACATAATCATCTTCTGTCTTTAAAACAATGTTTTGATGCACTATTGATTTGTGAAATACAGCTAATGTTTGACACTTCTCCAATGCCTTACATTTTTATTCTCTGCTGGTTTTGAGTATTTCCCATTCTATGCCACTACCATATAATTCAACATTTTAAGCATATTGTTCCTCACTGTGTCTCCTTATATTTTTTAAGCTTGTCTGGTTATTTTGGCAACAAGAGGCATCGTAAATTATGCAAGCAATTTCTCCCCTTACAAGCTGATCCCAGCCCTGTGCTTCCTTGATAAGAGCAGTGAGACAGAAGCAGCTTTAGTAACGGCAAGACTTGTGCAACTGCGCTTCAGCTGTGCTGTGAACAGAGAATAGAGCACACGACATGCTGGAAATGAATTGAAACTACATAGGATAAGGGTTAAAAACAGATCCAAGCCTGGCTGTGGTCTGAGGCTCCTCTGCAATTTGGGAAGTGCAGTTTGCAGCAATTTAGTCTTGAGGCTGTGGCTGTGACCATGCTATGGGCTGTATGTAACAGCCCAGTTAGCGCATTATCTGGGTCTATAAATCATAGTACCTTTATCTCTAAAAGCTGGGCTTTTATCCCAAGCATGCAGCTGGAAGTTCAGGTAGGTGTAAGGGAGGGTTCTCATCCATGAGGCTTCAAGAAAATCTGAGATGTTGGGTGAAAATCCCTTGGACAGGGGAGGGATCCTGAACCTATTGTACACTTTTTAGCACATACTCCAATTAAGTAGGAATGCGGCCACAAACAGCAGCATCTCAGTTCTTGAACTCAAGGATGAGCAAGAGTCCTGCTATTTCCCTGAAGGAAAAGGAGATGCTGGGAAGTGATGCACTGCTCCTTGTCTCAGTACCTCAGGTTTTATCAGGCTCCCTCATGATGTTCCTATTCAGAGGTCAGCCTCCTGACCTTTTAGTCACTTTTTTCATATAAGCAATCATTACGGACTGATTGATAATCCTGATGACTGGCAGCAGTTATCAGGACAGATGGCCTTTGCTGGGAAACCTCTGCCTGTGAAAGCTCCAAAACATGACGTAAGTCTCATCTTTTCAAGACTAGTCTCTTCCAGATGGGTCTAATTCAAAACATAGCATTTCTCATTTCTTCCTGGAGGATAGCTAATTAACAGCAGAGCAGATAGTTCCTGCTCCTCTGAGGGCAGGGGGCAGCCAAAAGTGGGTGTTTGATATTAAAACGTTGATGGGTTTGGTTCTAGTGCATCAGTGAGATGATGAACTCGTTAGAATAAATATTGATAAGTGTATTGAACTTGCCATTATTCTGAATTTACTAGAGCTGGCCCCAAAGAGGCCAATTCTTGAGAAATATGTTATAAAAAAGGTCTCTAATCTAATTTTTATTATTGCTCTTCAATGACTAACCTTAAGTCAATTTGTGTTCTGTCTCATCAGTCCTATTACTAGATTGCTGCCAAAATTTGTGGCCACAGCTGTGGAGCTCAGAGAGCAGCTCAGAAGAGGATGTCGAAATGAAGCTCTTGTCTCACTTTCCGAGGGCTGCCTGCTCGAATCCAATTGTTTCTGGCAGTCATTTCCCAGTTGATAGTCAGCTTTATCATTTGATATTTGAACCTTTGGCTTATTTAGCCAGGCTCCTCATGGTCCTTGGTTTGCTGCGCAGAGAACGTGCCAGCCCCAGGCTGCAGTGGGATACTTTATTCTCTTTTCCTCTTGAGCATCAAAATGGCTCCAAGAGATTCTTCTCCTTCAGGCAGGAAACCCTGAAAACTCTGTATCTTTTCAGTTAGATGCATTACAAACTATGCTAATTGCCAGCCTTGTCTCTCTTCTCTTGCATGAGCTATAAAATACCTCTTCTCCTCCCCTCTGCAACTGCACTAGAAGTGCTCTATTTTTATATGCTTTTTACAAGCACGTCTGTGTGGTAGAAATGAGGAGTTCTAGCTTATCTTGTGTTATGTAAATATTTCTGTGCTTCTAGAATGAAATACTTCTTTTCCTTTGATCCAGCTTTCTTGCAGTCAGTTTAACCTTAAGAAAGAGTCAAAAGAGATTTATGGAGATTGCCGGTGGCAGTATTCTTGAGGAAATTGGAGAGAGAAATGAAAACTCAGAATTACCAATATAGCTCACTTAGAAATGGATGGCTAACTAAAGGAAAACATCTTGTGGAGGCTTTATAAGCAGTTTTTTCGCTTAAAATAGCTGCGGCCAAATGTAAAAATAGCGTTTTCTACGTTTGCATAGTGTTAAATGATGAAAGCGGTGCTTTTCCAGCAGCCTGGGACATGGCTGTGCCCCATCCCTGTGCTGTGGGCAGGATCTCCAGATTCTGTCCCCTGAGCTGCAGTGGAGGGACAGGGTATGGCCAGATGTGGGATGTCTGCAGGCCCGGATCTGCAGCTCTCCCCAGCACACACACACACACACCTGTGGGGACCATCATCAGTGTCCCATATGATCCCTTTCAGCTGTACCTGTTGAACAGTGTCAGCAGAAGAAAGGGGCAGTTTGAGTCTGGTTGTAGATGATTTTCTCAACAAGCGGGTGTTCCTGGTGGATAACTTTGCTTAAAATGTTAATTATGCTTCTTCAGAAGTATGCAGTGAAGCAGCTCAGGAGGGGAAGAAGCTGCAAGGAGACTTGGGAGAAGTCGCAGCCTCCAGTGTGTTTTGCTCATTAAGCTCCAAAGTGGAGGAAGCAGTTGGAAATGCTGCTGGCACATTTTGCCTACAAGCACTGAAATTAGGCTTCCACTTCATATATATAAATGCCAGTGCTCATGGGGCAGAGTACGTTACAGGGACATGGTTTGGTGGTGGCCGTGATGGTCTTGGTAATCTGAAAGGTCTTTTCTAACCTTAATGATTGTGTGGTTCTATGAGGGAGTGTATATATGATGGGAAAGCTGTAAGTGTGGCTGGAATTAGATGAGTCAGGTACCTGGGGTTAAGAAGTGAAGTCATCTTTGTGTTTCTGGCTGAACTGTGCCCTTTCTAGTGCCGGCTGATGTGAAGGTGAGGCTGGAGCTGGGTCGTGCCTGTGGAGACAAGAAGGGGTTGGTGTGGATGGAGCATGCCTATCACACAGCAGCAGGGAGCTATGTGCTGATACGGCTTTACTGTGCCCCCTGCTACACCTCAAAGCAGCAATCAGCAATGCTGCAAGGTCTCACATGCTTGCACTTACCCAGGCTGTGCTATGGGCTCCTTCTCTGCACATTTCATACGCTTACCACCTGGCTACAAATGGTGGAGCCTCTGGCTCTGCTGTTTCTCCATGTGGATGCCCATCTTTGAATGGTCTGTGTGGCACGTGAGATTTCAGCCTATTTCAGCGTCTATTTAATGAAATACACGCGGTGGTGTCAAGTACTGCTGCGTTAAACCTGGCCCAGATCTGAAACCAGATAATCAAAGTACTTTATCAAAGATGGTCAACCTTGTGAATGTGAATGAGTGGAGAATAAAATTATGCTTGGGTTGGTAGGCAAAGATTAGTATTCACTGGAAATGAAAGAGAAGGGGCACGTTGCATAATTCATAAATGAGAGGGATTCCTGGTAAAAAATGAGAAGATTTTACTGGAATTACTTTTATCCTTCCTTACCTTTGTGGCTGGAGTTTTAGCTGATGGCTTTGGGCTGTGACGGGAGTGAACAGTCTTTCCAAAACAAAAGTTTAGGATAACTTCAAACTCCCTCAAGAAGAGGTTGATTCTAGTCTTCACCTATTTTGTAGAGATGGGAGGAAAAGAAGCCAACAGTGTGTCGTTAAAAAACATTTAAATAACAGTAAAAATGATTATACAGAAGATATAATAATAGGGACTTTGTTATTTGGCAGTATTTTGGGCAGATTATACAGAAGATATAATAATAGGGACTTTGTTATTTGGCAGTATTTTGGGCAGATTATACAGAAGATATAATAATAGGGACTTTGTTATTTGGCAGTATTTTGGGCAGAAAGAACTATATAGCAGAAGTTCTGCCTTGGTCCTCCTTTTGTTTTGAAGGGCTGATAGATCAGTCAAAGCTTGCTGAAGCTGGGGTAAGGGTTTCATTAGCCTTGGATCAGGCCCTCAGCACTGGATACTCTGGTTGCTTGAAAATAGGTAATTAATAGTGCTTTATCTTTCATGTTTCCAAGGCAACACAGAACCCCGAGACACTGTTTTCCAGTACATGAGCAGAAGCTTTTGGCTGCAGCAGAAGAGTTCCCCTCTCTCTTGCACGAAGCTGCTGTAAAGGTACCAAAGCCATATTTTTCTGTTGTTATAGTCAATTTACATCCTACATCCCAAAAGTAATGACAGTCAGATGAAGCTGATGAAATGATCTGTTCTCACTGCAGAACAGCTCATTCAATCAGCTGAGAGCTCTGCTGTTCAAACAGATAATTAGTGTTGTGACAAGTGTAACTTTAACTGCCTCAGTTTGGTGGCAATGTTAGGAATTGTGACTACAATTAAATTATTTGCCTGCTTTAACCATGGCCCTCCTCGGATTGCTAATGAGAGCAACTCTTGTTAAACACACGTCCCTTTTGATAGACTCCTTTTACAAGTCTTCAGTTGGGAAAAGTGATTTATTATTTGTATCACAGAGGGAATGAAAGAGAGGGTTTTCCCTTATTTTCTCTGACTTCGTTTCCTTTTATGTTTTTAGCTGATGGAACAGGTCATTGCTTGTGTTCCAGCATCAAACTGAAAGATCCCCTAAAAATGAAATCCCCGGGAGACTGATCCCAACGAACACCTTTCCTTCCTGTCAATATTCCTTCTAAATTAATGGACATGGGTAATGTATTTATATGCTCAGATCTCAGGAGCACTCACAGTACTTTCCCTGAGGTGACAAAAGAAATCAATCTGCCCTTCTATTTTGGGCTGCAGAGCAGCGAGTTCAGAGTGCCTACAAACAGGTCCCTGTGTGCGCTCTGAAGCGCCCTGATGTACTGTAACTCTGTGTCCAAGGCCTTCTCCAGTCTCAGAGCAGTAGGTTGCTGCATGCAGTCACTTCGGAGCACAGCTGCCAGTTGCTTTAATTCAAAAGGCAGTGGTTTTTTGTTTGCATTTTCATTTATGGCCAGATGGTTTGGTATCTGGTTTCCAGTCCCACTTCCTACCAAGGGCATGTGAACCCTCCCTGTGTGCAGCTGGAGGATTCCTGTCCTGCACCCTCACCTGGCGATGGAGCAGTAGAATCAATTCAGTACTCCTTCTTCACTTGCAGCTGGGTCATTCTGAATCCCAAGGGGAATGGTGTCTGAGAGGCTAGAGGCTAAGTGGGCAGCCAGGAGATGAAATGTCTCAACAGTTGCTCTTTCCTGATGGATGGTTCTGGGCTGTCCCCATGCCCTAAGAGATGCTTTGAGTTTAAATTATCATGAGCTGATTTAATGAACATCTTGGAAGTTACATCCTTTCTGTTGGTGCCTAATGGAATGCTTTTGATTCTTCCTTTTTCAGCATTTGCCAATGCCTTGATGTTCTCCTAGCCAAGGGGAATTAATCGCCAAGAAGGAATGAAGAGCACAGCACAGAGAACAGCATGGTCCAGCTCTCACAGGACTTATTATGCTTTTGAAGGGTAAGAACATAATCTTAGGTATGTTGGGAAGAAAGTGTCTTAGTAACACTACATAGGGTTACTGGCATGTCTCCTGTATTTGTGCATTAAGATGCTTCCAAAGATACTTCCTGATCTCAAGAAGATCAGTGAGCAGTTCAGAAAAAGGAATTTAGTATCAGATGAGTTTATGAAGTTTTCTTGACTCCTAAGGGTGGGAAAAACACAAAAGAAAAATGTCCATGAGGTCTTGTGAAATTCTAATATGAAAACTCAGTCACAAACTGAAAAGTCTCAAACCAAAGAGTGTGTGAAACCAAAGCAAATGAAAAGCATGGTGTATATTACAAGTACCACTGCAGACACTGCAACATGTCAGTTAAAGCTGGTGTAGAGGACCTGTGGAAGGAAAGGTGAGTGTCTATCAAAATGCCAAGCGCTTGAGGAGGGGAGCTTTTTGATGCACCTAACAAGAGGCAGGACAGAGTCAGTAGTCTGGCAACACACAACCACTGTCAGCAAGAGGAAAATATGAAAGTAGACTCAAAATTGGTGACAGGCTGGGGCTATTTTTTACTGCCAGTCTGTTTTTGTGGCAGGTGTATGCTCAGACAGACACATCTACTCTGAGGCTATCTCCTAGAGATACATTTATTCCTCTCGGTAAGATGAGATGCTACCTGCTGGTCAGACCCACTGTGGGTGTCAGAAAAAGAGAGCAGTAGAGGCAAGACAGCAGCTGTGTAGGAGGAATGAAGGACAGGATGCCACCAAGGAAGTGTCGGCTGCAGCTCTTCATCCTGCAGCCAGCTGCTGCAGCAGTGACCAGTCCCACTGGCGCTGTCGAGGTGTCTGCATCCTTAGCTGACCTTGGGAAACACTTCCAAGCCAAAAGTGAGACATTAATAGCACCTCTGAGAAACAGCTCCTACATGCAGAGGGTGCAGGCAGGCTCCGCTTGCTGAGGCAGTTGAAATACCTGGTAAGTTTGGAAAAAGATAAATATCTATCCCTTTCTATAGGATTCCCATCTTGCTTCCCAGTGAGACCCAGGCTTTATGCACAGCAGGGAGGCATCTATAAACTGTGAGAAGTCTTTGCAGAAGAGCTCTTCTGTGAGAGGGTAAAACTGGTATCTAGAGATACGCATGAAGTAGCGTACTTTCTCCCTGCCATCATGTTGCAGCTTGCATATGTATGCATCAGATTGAAAGCAGTGCCTCTTATAAAGTAGGCTTGATAAAACAGAAGTAACACACATTCAGTTATGTCTCTGCTAAACATATCCTTTTTTATTGCTTTTCAGGAGTTCAAAGCATTAGCCTCAAACAATTGAGGAGGTTGTTTTTCCTAAGAGAGCAAGTGCCTGTTTACAAACTCATTTTATTTTCACAATATTCCATTGTTACTTATTTCAGACAGAAAGCTGTCAGATTAATGCACTCCCTCATAACATATATAACCTGACAGGCACTGCCCATGTCTGCATTCCACCAGTGGAAGGCAGATTAAGTAGAAAACTGTAGATCTCCGATGTTTTTTAGGGCTAAAGTGATGATATTAGGTTTTAACTCGTTTTGTATTCATAGAGGATCTTGCATGTTCGCAACACATCTGACAGAGTAAACTGTCCAAATAAAAAGTGTGGGTGTTTTAACTCTTATACCAGCTACCTCTGAGAAGGTCAGGCTTTGGAAGCACAAAGAGGTGTCATTGAGACCCCTCTTATGAACAGTTGTCAGGTAAGAATGGAAAAAAAAAAATCACATTTTAAGCACAATAAACCCTTTCGAAAGCAAATCTTGGGAGAATAGGGGTGCAGGGTGAGAAACTTTGAACTTAACCTCACAAACAACCCTTGCCCTCCAGTCCTCCCAATCCTAAAGCACAGCACACCTACTACCTCTGGTACTGGCTTCCCACGAAAGCCGTTCTGGCTCCCAGAGGAGGCACACACAGTTGCAAACATAGGTATTTTTTCAAGCTGTTTGAATTCCTTTTTCTTCGGAGCACGTATCCAGTTGGTGGCAGGACTCTTGTATCTGTTCTTCTTTCCACAATGACAGTTTGAGTCCTTGTCCAAAAAACACCCAGCGGGTTGCCCAGTGTTGTGTTGTGCTTAGTTTGCAGAGAAACCCTGTGGATGCCTCTGTGGTGATGCTGCTGTGGGGGTGCAGCACCCACCTCTCACCCTGCAGGAGCCAGAGAAAAGCTTGGATCATCCATCCTGGGGTTTGCCTGTCCCACTCCCCCCAGCTTCTGGCTTTGTGCTTTGGGAGCCTCCAGTGTTACTGCCCAGCTTGGAGGAATACAGCTACACTTCTAGGTATTGAAAAGAATATACTTTACAGTAGTGTTTATTTCCCTAAAAACTATGACTCAGTCCAACTGCTCTTTCTTACTGGATTTTGCATAATAGCAATTGTAAGTGATAAAATGTTGGCTATTTTTGGTGCAAATACAAGAAGAATGGCAGAAGTACCTTCCCACCATCCACAGTTCCAGTCACACAAGTGATGTTACTCACATTTTGCATTAGTGTTGATTCTTTTTCTTTCTCCTCCCCAGGACCTAATTGCAAACCTTGGTTAGTTACAGCAGCTGCTCTGGAAAAGCCTGCACAGAGTAGACTGGCTCAGGAACCTCTCCCCTCATCCTTTACTGGCTCTTCACCTTTTCCTCTATCCTTTCCCAGTGACAACTTACTTACAGAATCAAGTCTGTTATTAATTACCACAGATAAACATTGACCAAATTAACATAAGGTGAGGAACAGAGAGAGACCAGCTTAAAGGGAAGACTAATTTGAACACTGGGGGAAACAGAGTAAGGCTGGTGCCCATCAACAGCCATCTGAAAGGTAAAACCCTCTTTACTCAAGAAAAATTACTTCAGTCTTGCATATACACTTGTAAACATGTTGAGATTGCTATTACCCCTTACTGCAGCATTTGGATCAGCTCCCTATTAGGTAGGTAGAAGAAATGCTCT
Source organism: Myiopsitta monachus (assembly GCA_017639245.1). Lineage (NCBI taxonomy): Eukaryota > Metazoa > Chordata > Aves > Psittaciformes > Psittacidae > Myiopsitta > Myiopsitta monachus. The sequence goes on along the minus strand of CM029929.1, from coordinate 15,496,012 downwards.
AAAAGCTTGAAATATAAAGTTCAGATCTGTCTGCGTTCCCAGTGAGAAGGTTTTAGTGCTAGAAAGTCTTGGGCTTTAAAATGGGAAGCTGCAGTATGTAAGGAATAGGCAATCTGCAGGGGAAAACAGGCCATACAATTTAATACTAGAGAGTGAGACACTAAGTAAATTATTATAAAGAAGTAACACTTTTTTTTCATTGTAAACAACCTAACTGGATAGATGGGAAGAAGTGGCTTTTTGTCCAGTGCTGCAAGCCTGTGGGCAGAGGAAGACAGGCTCCTATGTTCAAGCATAACCTTTGTCTCTGCCCTGTGCTTGCCTCTGGGACAAGACTGGGATGTATTTACATCCTTGCTCTTCCTTTCTCTCTCCTGCCCTGCTTTCTGTACAGGTAGGAGTGGGTATACGGGTTGGGATTTTAGTCTTTTGGCAGGAAAACTACCACAACACAAGATGCTATCCTGCCAAGAAGCACCAGTTAGCAGAAATATCATGAAGATGCTGCAAGTATTATTTTTAGATGCAGTAAATCCCATGTCTGGAAATAAAGAATCCAAACAAGCCATAATACTTTGAAATACTAGAGTATCCCTCAATGTAATAAATATTTTATTAGAGTAATAGAAAAAATGCATACAGATAACCATAGGATACACACACAACTGGAAGTTTAAGGATAAATTTCAAACTTTTCAATATGAAACAAGGTACTTGATACATATCTCATGGAGATATATAACTAGAAATTAACTAATACAATGTAAACTGCATGAAAATGGCAATACAGGAACTTGGACTAGAATTTTGTGAAACAAGAATAGAAAGAGTCACCCTTTGTTGCATGAAACATAACTATATACTTACTAGTAACACCTGTTTTTCCATCTCCCACCCCCCCACCCCCCATTTGCAAGTGTCTGAAAACATCACTGGTTAGCCACATTGAAAAGCAACTAGCCATTTATAACTATGTATGTACAGTATATACAGATCTCACTTACTTCAACAGTTAGCACGTATTTCCATCTGGATGTGATACTAATAAGGTAATTTGCTATTTGAATGCATATAAGTTTTTTTTTTCTACAGTGCTACTGTAATTTGATTAATTCTGGTTCTCTCCCTTTATAGTTCTGTGTGTTGTAATAGTACTGTGAGACTTCAAAGAAGAGAGATAAGTGTTTAAAAGGATATGGTTTATGTCACATGAACACTTGTGCTCTGCCATGTATGTTGGCAGCTCTCTAAAAGGTGTCTCAAAGGTTTTTTGACTAAATTCACAACTGTGGAAGTCAAATGGACCAGGTTTAACATATCATTGATGTATTGCTATGAAAGAAAGCACAGATTTCTCCATAGCAGAAAGCCTGAAGTGTCCTTGTGTTATTTTTTATTATAACCTACAGTATTGCCACAAATTTACTGGAATCACATAACATTAATGGGGTGCATCAGAGTGCCAGACCAGGTGAAATATTCTGAATTAGTTAAAAGCAGCAGGAAGGGGAGTTATGAATGAAACACTGAATTAAAGATGTGTTTACAGTGTGGTGCAATAGACAAAAGAGCAAAATAATTCGGGGCTGCATATATTTGGAAGCACCACATGACAAGGTAGGGAGGTGGTAATAATTCCTTTTCATAAGGCCATGGTGCACCTGCATTTCAGTAATGCTTACAACTGGGCACTTTTGTTAGTGAAAAACACCAACAGGAGTTCAGAAAAGGGCAATAAAAATGATTCTGAAGTTGGGGGAATTTGGTTATGAATAAAGAACCTGGTTAAGAAATACAAGTTGGGGATATAAGTAAATTAGCTTCAAAATCTATTGATGGAGAGGAAGGTTAGGTGTTTGAAAAGGTACATAAATATATGCTGTGATAAAGCAGAGAGCTGTGAAATCATTTCTTAAGAGCAGTAGTGGAAGCCCTGCCTCTCAGACATCCCAATGTGAACTGTGCAGAGCTAACACCTATACTGTGATTTTTCTCTATCTTCCAGCTTTGATTTCTTGCGATAGTTAGAATTACTTATAGAATGGGCAGTAGGAAGGCTGATCCAAACCTACTGGATTATGACACTGTCTTAAGAACAGCTGCTTGGTGGACGTGTTTGTTAGTATCTGATTGAAGTGCTGTGTCTCCGATTTCATCTTTTGTACGTACAATGATGTTATCCTAACAATGCAGAACATACCCAAAACTGTGTCGCTGCAGAAATGGAGTTTCTCACTGAGCTAAGCTCTTCCCTGAAACTCTGATCACAGTGCCATTGCTCTCCCTCACATTATATCTGAAGTATGTAATATGTAAACTGCTTTGGTTCAAGTATTAAGGCATTTTAGATTCCTCTTTAAAGGATTTGCTAAACTTTACATGGTATTTTTACTTCAACCTACAGCGAAATATAAAGAATTTAAAAACACGTCAGGATAGAAGAAAAACATGCATTACCCACTGCAGGTTTCTTTTAAAAAAGCACTTTTCTGTAATAACCAATTCCTTTTTTTTTTTTTTTCCCCCAGCAAATGAAAATGTATCATCACAACACTGAATTAAGGGTCCAGGAAAACAGTACTGGAAAGAAGCTGGATACACTGAAGATACTAAAGACGGATGAACCAGAACCTCTTGCATCCATACCTGTGACAAAGGAAAAAGGTATGGGTTAAATGAAAGCATGAGTTTCTGCTATGCCAAATTAGTATTCTTGCTAGATACTGAGCATAATTAATTGTAAATTTTTATTTCTGACAAGCAATGGAAATTAGAATAGATTTACCAAAAGTACAGTAAATATTGTAGAACTATAGAAATGCCTTGCAAAACACTGAAACTGTACAAATGATCCTTACTTTCAAGGTAATACTAAAAAAAAAAAAGGGTAAAAAATCTAATGTTTTTAACACCAATTTACATTATAATTTACCAGTTCGGTAGAAGGAAGTTTGTCATGTGTAAGTGCATGAAAAACCATTTAATTGCTTTTCTTTTTATTACCTTAGTACCATACAACATACAAGTATTCTTTTTTCTCCCCATCAGTAAGGACTGAATTCCTGCAAAGACAAGCTGTGACAGCTGCTGGCTGTCAACTGCACATTTAGTAATGATTCACTATGCTAAGGCAGAGATGCATCTGTACTATGGCCAGTATAGAGAAGGTTTGGTCATTGGCTCGGGAGCCCATACAAGTAGCGACAAAATAACAGAGATTCAGTTTTAACCTACTAGCTAGCCTGGGAATCAGGATCTGATCGCTGCTAGTGCCATCTCCACCCTCTGTTGCTGCTTTTACTTCTATAATGTAATCTTCATTAAACTGGAGCACAAGTTCAGCTGTTGTCTTGTCCGTGTTCAGCACGTTCATATTGCTCTGACTGATGGTCCTGTACAAAACCTGCAATACAAGCAAAGAGCTGTAGTGTAACATTTCTTCCAGTAGGACCTGCCCTGCAATTTATATTTGTTTCTTAGAAACAAGATTTCAGTCATTAAAAAGATGGGAAGAGAGAAAAGATCTGATTTTTGGTTAATACATACACTAGGGCAGAATTGCATTTAAAGAAAGAAGGTAACATCAATCAAGTGCTTTTATTCTAACTTTAATAAAAAATGGCACAATGTATGATGACAACATATTATTTCATTATATATTTTATATAATTTGTTGGTTTTGTTATTATAATTATTATTGTTATTATTAAATAATGTAATATAACAGGTGGTGAGTCACTGGCACAGGCTGCCCAGAGAAGCAGTGGCTTCCCCATCCCTGATAGTGTTCAAGGCCAGGTTGGATAGGGCTTAGAGCAACCCGGTCCAATGGAAGGTGTCCCTGCTTACAGCAGAGGAGTTGGAAATGGATGAGCTTTAAGGCCCCTTCAAACCCAAACCGTTGTATGATTCTACTGGCTACAAATGAATAATATATTCTGTTGAGTACTTTAATGTATTGTTCTATAAATTATCCCATTGTTTGCAGTCTGTCATTATCTAGATCAGCTTCGTATCACCAATATGTAGTCTTTGAAAGAGGAACTAATCAGTGTTAGACTACATTGGATGATGCTCCCCAACTGCTTAATGACTACACTGTCATGAAACTTCACTGCATTCGGTGTCCTATGCAACTGGACTATGTAAATACAGTCAGTAAAATTAACCAGCTTTACCAAAATTCTGCTTATCCTTGTGTACTTAGCAATGTTTGTTACGCATATGGAACCTGAAATTGTTTTGGGAGACAAAGTATGCAGTTTGAGACTCTTCATGGTAGTCAGTTACCATCTATGAAACTAGATGGCTCATCTGAATTGTAAACATGTCCTTCTTGCCCATACTACTCAGAACACTGTGTATTCAGATCTCTAGCATAACTCTTTTATGCAGGAATGTCGTGGTTTAAGCCCAGTCAAAAAATCAGCCACGCAGTTGTTAGCTCACACCTGCCCCTTCTTCCCCCCGCACCATGCTCCTGGGGGAATGGGAAGGAGAGTCAAAAGAACGTAATTCCCACAGGTTGAGATAAGGACAGTCCAGCAACTAAGGTATAACACAAACCACTGCAGCTACCACCAATAATAATAATGACAAGGGAAATAACAAGGGAGGAGAATACAACCACTCACCACATGCTGACTGATACCCAGCCCGACCCAGCAGTGATCTAACCCTTCTGGGTAACTGCCCCCAGTGTATATAGTGGGCATGATGTGCTGTGGTATGGAATACCCCTTTGGTCAGTTTGGGTCAGGTGTCCTGTCTCTGCTTCCTTCCGGCTTCCCCTCCTCCCTGGCAGAGCATGAGGCTCAGAAAGTCCTTGGTCAGAGTAAACATTACTGAGCAGCAACTGAAACCATTGGTGTTATCAGCGCTGCTCCCAGGCTGAAAGTCAAAACCACAGCACTGCATCAGCTACTAAGGAGGAGAAAAATGACTGCTACTGCTGAACCCAGGACAATCATGGAGGCTCCAACTGTAGGCAGCTTGTGAGAATAGCAAGGGTGTTCTTCAAATATATGACATTCAATTACTTGTATGTTTGTGCACCAATAAGATCTACAATAGATGGAACGATGTATCAAGATGTTGAGAATGTCCCAAAGTAGGTAAGAAGAAAAAAAGTTTAGAATATCAGTTTGTTAAACGGGGTACTAATAAATATACTTGGCCAGCAATAGGAATTGTATCCATCACCTAAATTTTGGATTTATTTGGTTTCTTTCAAAATATAATACACTTGGATATATACATGCTACACATTATAAGTATTATTATATAAGTTGTGACAGTCAAGTGTTATATATCTGGATAAGTGGAATCTCAAGAGCTGGCAACAATACCTGCAGCTCCTAGTTTTGTTTGTGTAAGGAGAAAGTATTAAGTGTACCACTAATGGTAAAAGAGCCACAGCTTGTGAGACATTGTCAGAACATGATGCAAAATCTATAAAAAGGAGACACTACTGAAGCGGTTTAGATGTGGTATAGTGCATCCGCTGAACTTGCTGCCTTGCAAGAATAAGCAAACTGTGGATTGCTTTCAGGTATTTTTTGGGTCTATTTTCACTTACCTTATACCCAATCACTTCAGACTCATTCTCCATAGCTCTTACTTCTTCCCAACTGAGGATTACTCTGGAGTCGGTGACATTCCACACAACGTTTCCTGGTGGTTGACTGGGTGCTTCAAATAAACACATAATAAAAGCATGACTAATTTAATTGGTATCATTTATTCTACAATAGCAAATAATAGTTGAGGTAATTGACTGTTGCTGCATGTCAGATTCAAAAGCAACTCAAAGGCAGCCTTCGTTTGTAAACTCTCTGATTCAGAGACTACATTGAAAAAGAACTAGAAGGAAAGAAAAACATTTATGTGCCATTCTGGTATTTCTGAAGTTGCATTATCTATTGATGATCCTTCATTAAATACAGCCAGATAAAAGCACGTATCTTAAGACATGGCTGATCAATTAGAACAAACTCTAGTGAAACTCAGTGATGGTAAAAGACAGTTTGTGCTTTTAGCATATTGTCAAGAATAAGCAAGTACTTCACAATAAATTATTTGTTAGACAAATGTAGTCTTAGTGAATATTCAAATCTACACAGTGCTGATTTATTGTAACGTGTGTCTAATGTAAAAAATATCTGACAGATTTATTTTGTTCTTTTAATTTGAGGTGTGATTTTGAAAAGCAGTTTGTACCATTTCTGTAGCTGCAGTTTCAGCAATAGTGGGCTCTGTCCAAGTACATCTATTTGGGTTTTTTGTTCATTAACAATCTATCTGAAACTGTAATTTTCAAGAAAAGTAGCATGCCTTTGGCTGTACACTTTAAAATATCTTGAAGTTACCTTTGCCTTCCCTGAAAGCTTGGCTAATACGAACCTCTTAAGATGCCTCAAGTTGGTTTCCCAGAAAAACGGTCATTTCAATGACACGATCAACGATTAAAATATTTTCTAAATGCATTAAGGAAAACAATTTACTGTTGCTGTCACCTAGTGGAGGCAACTGCTGCTTAGGTGGACTGTGCTACACTTTGATGCTGAAGGTTCCAGCATTTAACACGGACTGCTTTTATACACCCTGTGAATGTTATTATGTTGTTCTTTATTTTCCCTCTCTCTTCCCCGCCCCGCCTCTCACTTTAAACTCTTTCGTGCAGGTAGTTCCCTCCCTTCTTTCCTTGAGTAGTCAGATCACACCCCACCTGATTATACTTCATAAGACACAAAAGTTTTAAGAGTGAGCCTTAAAAGAATTATTCTAAAGTCAAATGACCACTCACAGGTATTTTTTTTGTTGCAATATTTGAGTTGTTCTATATACGAAATAGGATTTAACCTGATGCACTAATAGCCACTTTTTGTAAATGTAAGCAAGTTGTTTTTTACTTTACGCTTGAGCATTAAGTATTACAGTGTATATACACAGTTTTTACACTGAGATATTAAAGATGAATTTCAAGAGAAATGAGTCACTTTTAAATCCCCAAAATATTAATAAGAAAACTCAGTGCCTGTGGCCTGTACAGAATGATAACAAGTATCATTCTGTCACTAAGGACTAAAGCGCCTCAGATTAATTTACATTATCTAGAATTTTTTTTATATATATACACACATGCACATATATATAAACTCGATTTAACTCAGATTAACTTACAGATATCTGGAGTTTTTATAGATATAAACTTTATATACATATCTAGATATCTATATCTATATAAGCTAGATATATTTATAAATAAATATGCATATCTATAAACTCTAGATCATGTAAATTAATCTGAGTTAATTCTATAGTTTACATATCTATATCTAGAGTTTGTAGATATATATTTTATAAATATACACATAATCTAGTTATACTCTAAATAACATAAGTTAATCTGAGTTGGTTTAGTCCTTAGTGACAGAATGATACTTGTTATCATATATAAAATCTTGAGTTTATTTATATTTTTATAAACTGTCTAGATCTATATCTATTTGTATTTATATCTATATAGATAGATGTAGACATCTAGGTGTATATATCTAGGTATCTAGATATATATGAGGTTATATATATATAAAAAATCTAGATAATGTAAATTATTCTGAGCTCGTTTAGTCCTTCAAATGATAATTGTTATCATATATAAACATATATATGTTACCTTATGTAAGGTCTAAATTTATACATAGAGGATTTTTATATATATATAAATAAGTATTTATATATATATAAAAACTCTCCCTTTCTATATATAAGTTCTAGATTTAACTCAGATTAACTTACATTATCTAGAGTTTAATTTTTATATCCATATATAAATTCTAAATATATGTCTAGACATACATATCTACATATATACATCTATGTATCTAGATATCTGTATATAAGATATATATAGATATCTAGATGTATATTTGTATGTATATAGCTATCTAGATGTATATTTGAGTGTTTATATATATAAAAACTAGATAATATAACTTAATCTGAGTTCATATAGTCTTTAGTGACAGAATACTTGTTATCATATATAAGCATATATATGTTATCATATACAAAATCTATATATATGTCTAGAGCTTTTTTATATATAAACTCTCTCTGTAAGAACTCTAGATTTAACTCAGATTAATTTACATCTATATATATTTATATAAATATCTTTATGTACTCTAGATATAGATATCTAGATATACAGATCTATCTATATATAGGTCTATATAGATACAGATCTGTATCTATATAGATACATATGAGTTTTTATATATACAGATTTATATATATATAAAAATATATAGATATCTATAACTCTAGATAATATAAATTAATCTGAGTATCTGAGTTCATTTAGCCCTTTGTGACAGAATCATAGTTGGTTTTGCATATAATAGCATCTGATCAAATAGCTTATTTCATAATACTGAGGCCATAACTACTTGGTAGAAAGATTTTAATGGCTATTCCAAGGAATTTGACCTTTCAGACAGATTTAATTGTACATTCTTGTGAGCCTGACAGAAACACTTCAAGATTGATGACCCTGATTCTGAGCTGTATTGCAATATAACAGCATACTGAAAATATTTCCGTTTGTAGAAAAATTAGTGTAGCCTTTGACAATCTGTTCTTTAGCGGAATTCTCCTTAATAATAGCAAAGTTGTGATTCTTCAAGGGGAAACAATGGACATGAAGGATTGTTTTGCAGGGATTGTATGAGTGAGTGAAGAACACTGCATTTCAAAAGCCATGCCCTAGAGAACTTATAAATATGTTACAAAACCCTGAAAAATTCAGGAAGTCTCTGGGTTTTTTTTCCTTCCATATAACATATTTTTTTCTTTTAAGATTCTTTTAGTCACCAGAATAACAATAAAGGTTCAATGCAAAAATTCTGTATCTGTCTTACCTCAGCTCCCAGCTCAACTGGCACTGTTGACTTTTATTCATCCTGTTTAAGTCACAGAGGGTAGAAAATAGAAGACCTGTGCTCAATTCAGTTGTAAAACTACCTTCTGTAGTCTGTATGAAAATTTAGGTCACTTACACATATTGTGATTAATATTTTTCATTTCCCAGCAAGTGCTAACACACCTTTATGTCTCTCCACACTTGAATTTCAAGATACTTACGTGTCTTTTTTGTGGTAGCATTTACTGTGGCACTGAAGGGACCTGCTCCAGCACTGTTGTAAGCACGGACAGCTGTGTAGTATGCCAAGTTGCTCTTCAAACCCGTTATTCTTACTGATGTCTCATTCCCTGCAGCTTTTACTCTGTTTGAAGATTCTTCTTTTTCACCATTATTCCAGTACCTAACCTAGTAGATATAAACCAAACCATGTAAAATCTTGCATCAAATAGACCATTCATCCACAACACTGCATTTGACTTCTTTAAGTGCATTTTTTTCTCAGCTGAAAAAGGTAGAAATACATTCAAAGTTCAGAAATGTTTACTGTGTAAATAAATTCTTATCCATCTGCTTCTCACACTTACTGCTCTTTTAGTGTGATGGTAGGAAAAAGGAAACCGATATATAAGATGTTGCCTGGATTAAAAAAAGTGACAGGAGGAAAACCATTTCTTTATCTTCAAAAGTAAACAAGTTAAAACTGTTTTGAAACAGAAACCTGTACCTGACAAAACAGTTTCTTTGGAAGTAAATGTAATTCTGAAAGAATGTCAGTCTGAAAATACTGTTAGACAGATGCATGTACAGAAAGCAAAACACAATTTCATTCTGTGTTCTTTGTTTTCAAAGATACTTGGAAGAAAATATCTTCCTTCTGGGTGTAGGTGGAGCAGGAAGGAAGCACGATATGTGTTAATCTATTGTAAACTTGTGCTGCTGTCCCGCAGCCTGCACGACCCTTCTGGCTCTTTAGAAATGGGAGCGTGTTTTAAATGAGCTTACCTCATAGCCAAGTAACCTTCCACTACTCATCTTCCAAGGAATGGCCATCCAGGAAACCTCAATGACCGAGGATGACAGACTGGTTGCAGATACACCGGAGGGTGCTATGCTAGGCTCTGTATTCAATAAATCAGTAAATGAGAGGTGATCAGCAGCACTGGTGACTGTGGAAATAAACGTATCTGTATTCAAACTGATCTCTTTATCTCAATAGAAATCTGTTAAATGTTTCTGGATTCTCTGATGAAACATCTCAGATTAAATATCTGGAAGTAACTCAATTAGTCTCGAGATAACTCAATCCACATACCTTCTTCAGCTGAAAAAACAGTGGTTACTGAACTAAATGGCCCTTCTCCTTTATTGTTATAGACACCAACTTTGACTTCGTAGGGTGAAAAGGGCAGGATGCTTTCATTCCTAAAGACATATCTTGGTGTATCAGGAGAGGTGATCACAGTCTGTATCCACGTTGTAGCACCAAAGGGGCGGAAGGCAACAACATAGCCAAATCCTTCTCCATTTTGTAACTCTTCAGGGATGGGCTGTGAGAAAAGCAGCAGATGACTGAATCTGTGGTACCACATCTGGCACTGAACATGTTCATCAGAAAAGAGAGTACTGACAAACACACATGATAGTAACCAGATTCTGGTACTGCATTTGGGATCTTGCCCATCAGCAAATTAACTCTGATACTGCAGAGCAAAATGTGTTCCTTTGAACCTGGTTTAAGGTTTGCATTTCAGTAAGATAACAACTTTCACGTATATTCTTTATTTTCCACTAAGCAGCCTGGTTTAAGACACTCTTCAGTAACTACAGTTTTGTTTCTTTTTCAATTTCACAATCCATAGTTCTTAAAAAAATGAATAATTAATTACTGAGTCAACTCTTACAGAATCCTTTATATAGTGGGTTAAAATTTCCTCTGATGTGATAAAGAAGATTGATAGCCACACAGAGCAGTCAATGTTAGTAACAGAATGCTAATATTTTTTTAGCTCGTTAAGACAGGGATACGTAGTATAAAGTACTACCTGATTGTACCAGCTAACACATACATCCAGAGTTGATGGTAGGAAAGCAAGAACTGCACATTTGCACTGAAAAGCATAATTCAACCTTTGAGCAATAGTCCTTCTTCTTCCCCACTCTCCTGCCCCCTTTTAGCATTAACATTTTTTGGAGGACAAATGATCTCAAACTAACTGAATTCCCTACTGATTGCCACCTAGCACACTAACACAAGACAGGGAAGGCAAACACACCCAGTACAGAACGTTACTGAGCACATAACATCCTAGCTGGGAAGCTGCTGGAGCCAGGGAAATTCACCATTTAAGAGTTCAAATGAAAACAATTATTCTGTAAAGGAACTTGCTTGCCAGAAAACTTACATCCCATGTTATGACCAGTTCAGACCTGCTGCCTCCTCCCCCACTGACTTCCGAGGGGGGAATTTCAGGAACTGTGAAAAGGAAACATACAGCTGTCTACACATGTAGGTACAAGATATGATATCATATAATGTTAACCCAGTGGTACTTGTATTGCTTCTGCAAATGTAGGGAGGGTGGGCAGTACTGGAACACCCCAGCCCTGTCCTGCATTCCCCTTGCTGCTTTCCACCACCAGGCAGGCCAGTGCTTTACTGAGCACTCAAAGAACCTCACTAGCTGACAGACTATTCCACTAATGCTTATGAACTTCTAGAAACTGCAGGCCTGCTTCGTTTTTTATAACAAACTTAAGCAGAGGTATTGGGCAATGGCCTTATTCCAAGTAAACTCCTGGGGTTTTAATTAATTGATGCATTCCTCTGAGCCACCTGCTTATTACAGGGAAGGGGTACACTGATCAAACACTAGGAATGAAACCCATCAAAATTAACCTCTTTCCATCTATTAATACCCTCGGACTCTGCAGCTCTGCCTGAACTGACAAGCTTTGGCATACTAAATAGTTTAAATATATTTAGATGCTATGCTTCTGTGATGTTCAGTAATGCAACACAAACTGTCCCACAGCTAAATGGAAAAAATTACAAACAAACTAGTTACAGGCTTTTATATTCAGTGGCATTTCCAAGCTTGTTTGCAAAGAGCCAAGGATATGAATGGGGTTTTTTTTGTTAATATTCAAGATTCTTGAATTAAAAGCAAATAAAAGAACCCACTAACCTGCCTCTTCAGTTCTTACTTTTTCTGAGGGTAAACTAGGTTCTCCACCTCCTATTTTGTTACTGGCAACTACACGAAATTCATATTCAACCCAAGGATTTAAATCCACTACTGTGGCTGTGAATGTTTTCCCATCAATCACATCTGGAACTATTAAAAACAAAAAGAAACAAGAAAAAGGAAACTAAGCATATAGTGTCCTCAGTCAAAAACACTGCAACAGAGCCTGTGATAAAGACTGTGTTTTACCTGTTGTAACTCGCTGCCAGCCAACTGAAAAGGGCGTCCTTGCTTGTATGGTATAAGCGGTTACTGGGCTGTGATTATCTGTGCCTTCTTGCCAGGAGATCTGAGCTGTGGTATCAGTTATTTCATCCACTTTCACGTGTTCAGGGGGCCCAGGTAAGCCTAGAATCAAATTGAAAAACACATGGGCTTTTGTAAAGCCAGTACCCCGGAAATCACTACAGAGCAGTATGGATTGCCATTTTATCAGCGCCATGGGAGGAAGAAAACAATTCAGCTTGGAATAAGAACGCTTGTAATTATTGTTTTACATTCACTAAACTCTGATAATCTAATTCTGAAATACTCTGAACTGCAGCGCAGGCGGCAGAGTTTTGTTTTTCACAAGAACCTTTGTTCAGCATGATCCCTCTATGTTCCCTTTAATCTACTAATACATCTCTGCAGTCTGCCAATTTGTTATCTACAGCTGCTTTACTGTACAATGCACTGGAGCAATTTTTCAGCACAACATCTGATCAGCACCCTGAGCAGCAATTCTGTCAGGCAAGCTTTCTGTCGCCTTCTGGAAAATCTCACTACTGGGCATCCTGGCAAAAATGTCTCTAGCAAAGGCTGAAATAACTAACAAACAGTACATCAGCAATTAAAAATACCTGGCATATTTTAAAATACACTGAATAAGTGTCAATCATATAATGTGCTTTTTCAAAGACCAAAGCTTTTCTCTGGCAATGCAGCTGTATCATCAGCAAAGAAATCTGCAGTTCTGGCTTAACTGTGAGCATTCCAGCGCAGAATGACAAGGAATAAGCCTGCATTGTATGCTTTAAACTATGGCATGTCCTTAGGACAAAGCCTCTCCGAGGCTCTGGCACCAGCTGCCCAATTCTGGGCAAGATTCTGGAGTCACCAACCCCAATGGTTCGGTCTGCAGAGGCAGCAACTCAACTTGCTTGCAGCTGCCAGCACAGAGTTCCCTCCTGTCAGTGATCTGAAGGACTGTCAGTGAGAAAAGATGTGTAGTCAAAATTATATCCTCCAGCTCTTAGTTTCTCTGGGAAGAATTAGGCTTCCAATTAAAAATTGAGCTAAAATTCTCCCTAACTGCAAGGCAGAATGACATAATTCACAGTCATTCATCAGTAATTCATGAACTGGGTTTGCAATCTGCATCAGTTGTTTCTGTAATCTACAGTATAAAAAAGCTAGAAAATATGATTCATGGTAACTGAAGCTGAAATTTACCTCGTACGATAAGGTCCGCTGCAGATGCTACGCTATCCACTTCTGTCTTCACCATACAAACGTATTTTCCACTATGTTTCAGCTGGATGTTTCTAATCATTAAATCTCCCGATGCACTCTGTTGAAAAACACAGTTTTTATTAACGTAAATGTAAAAACCTTGTAATTTAATGTTAACATTGTGTAAATAGAAATCAACCAAAAATGTGGAAGATAAAGTTACTCAAAAATTGCGTTGGCAGGCAGCCTGCAGGATAGCAGGTTATTATCAGCTGCTCCATGGTAGTTGTCTGTAGGCATTTGCCTTATAAACATGACACAGGATTCCTCTTTTAGGCGAGAAGCAAGCTACACCATGGTTAGCTCGTACTGGGAATGCACCTCCTGACTGCTATTAGGAACCATGAAGGAAGTCAGTGCCCTCAGACCAACCATTTCTCTTAAAACCCTAAGAAAGAGAAAAACCTGGTTTCTATGACCATTAACCAGTTTTTACTTCTAGATAGAGTTTGCATGTCTGGTTATCAGATTTTTATGGAGTTCAAATGTGTAAATGGCAAAGCTGAATTCAGTCCATTCCACAGGCTACTGCAAGCACATCTTCATTTACAGGTTGTACATTTTAGGCTAAATTCCCCATTTTATAGATCTAAAGTTCTATTCTTTGCTCTTCATGGAATAGTTAATCTTCGCTCATTTTTTCCCATTGACTTATCTCATGTCATGGCATATGGTTGATCTCCTGAACCAAGGTAAACATCCATAAAACTCGAGTGATAACTGCAACTTCATATCATGTTAAGGCTACTTGTATACTACTTGTTCCCTTTCAGATGAAAATCTCTCAGATCAGAATGTTAAAAAGTTTGGTTGTTTTGTTGGTTTTTTGCTGTTTTTATTTTCTGGAGAAGCAGCATTTCACTTGAGGACAGAACCCTGGTTTGTGGGTATTTTAAGCTACTCCAGCCACATGACAGATTCTGGGGTGCAGAGTAGTTTGGGAGAAAGGGAAAGACATAAATCTGGAGTTTATTTTAGTCTTAGGAAAAAAATGACAACCTTTCTAACCATTCCATTATTTTTCTTTGTTTAACACCCTTTATTTCAGCAGTACAATGCCTCACTCTGTTCAACACAAGCTGAAAACAATTCTGCCTGATCCCCTTCCACGTGTGTATAAACACAATGGCTGGTCTGTGAAAGCGCAGATGTAAGCATTTGCACACAACTGAGCACTGATTATGTACAACACATTAGAAGTTGGGTTGAAGGCAATCTAAAATCCATCTAACTAGATTGGAAGTGGATATTCAGGCAATGACCAACAGCAGCAATGCATGCTCACAAGTAAATCATGTTCTACACGAACTTACTTTAGGAAACCAAATAAAACGTCTTGACAAAGGTGACTGTCAAATAGAGTAATTTCACTGGAAATAGAGCCCCACCAAAATATTATCACTGCATTTAAATTATTTGTGGATATTTTGGGGAAGAATCCCAAAGTACTGGGGAAAACACAGAGACCTGCAGCAGCAAAAAGCTCCAGTGTAGCCAGCACCCTCACCTCCCATGGCTCTGCAGACCATCAGTGATACCTGCACTTCTGCCTAGTCAGACTGGATCTCTGTCAGCATGGACAAGTCCAAGTGACAGTAAGATCACCTTCCTTTCTCCGCACTACACAGAATACAAATACAGAGAAGCTACGCAGTATGAACAGCCACTGAAATTGATTTCGCTCCTCCTGACTGTGTAACCACCTCAGCCATTGCTGGGCTCTATGTGCAGGTGATAACCTGAAACAGTTTAGAGGCAGTCTGTTCAAAATTTGGCATCTGCTTGACTTGCCATACTCTGTGTGTAAATCATGTGTCTAATGAAACAAGAAACAGCCCCAAAAAAAAGAGCAGTAAGACAGTGTTACATCCTATATTTTTCTGACCATCTGGAAGACCAGGTGGTGGTCCTGTAACATTCCTGCTAACTACTACATGTTGGAGACTTCAGGCATGCATGACAGGGACTTCCAAGACATCACTACACAGAAATCTATCCACAGAAAAAATATTTTCCCTTAGCCATGTTTACAACCAAGAAAGCTGAAGTTACTTTTGTAGAGAGATTTTCATTTAACAAATACACACAGCAACTACTGGAAGGGTTAGAATATATTTACACTTATTTACTTACCATGACCCACATATAACTCCAGATGAAATTATTCTACTGACCCCAATGTGATACAAAGCCCATAAAATATTTTTGTGGATCTCTTGGTAACCTATTCACTTTCCTACTAACAAGCTTCAATCCCTCTTTACATAAACAAGAGTTTTACAAAAACCCCTATGATGTCTATATTCCATTCCTATATGTCCCTTATGACAAACTTCCAAGTAACATGTTCTAGATTCAGAGTTCTGAGTCAGGCAATACTCACCCTGGATTTTAATTCAGCACTCACTGAGGACTGGGGGGGCAGAGAAAAAAGGCCCACGCCTATACAAGACTTTGATTTGGAATTATGTCTGTGTTTGTTTTTAGGAAAAAGATGGAACTTGTAGTGAGAAAAAGCACTGCATTTTCCAATCAGCTTTTGAAGCCTTAACTGAGCCAGTAAAACTGTCACAGTCAGGTTTTGGTATGTTTTTAACCTTCCCTATCTAATATTACTATTTGTGTACACAATCAGAGTACAGCTGGGGGGAAATATTACTAAATAAATAAAGCCCATGTAGCAATACTGGGAGGTAACGGGCTATGAAATCGGAGCGTTCCCATTACAACATGACAGATGGTCAGTTCCTAATTCCCAAAACATTTCTGTGAGAATGTACATGATATATGAATATCTCATGGCTCCTACAAGGAAATCTCATCATCTCCACATGCGCTTATATATAATCAATTGCAAACTGCAGAATGCTCTGTGCGTTTGGTGCCTGCTGATTAAATGCTAAATCTTTCGAGGTTTTACAGGCAAAAAAGAGTTAGGTGCTGAAATGTCAGTTTCAATGGCAGTAGTGTCTAACCCACTGCTATTCCTCTATAGCAGGAGAGGTCCAGCAAGAATACGCGAAAGGAAACCTTATGAAGGCTTAGAATGGCCAGTTTCATGCTTGTTTTGTTTTCACTTGGCCATGGCTTTTTTTGTGCAAGATCTTTTGTTGCAATTAATTTCATTCTCTTGATACATCCTTCATCTGTCTTAATGGTTTACTTTTCATCTTTTCATGTTTTGATTAGAAGGCTAAATTCTAAAAACCATTAATGTCACTCTACCTGTCACAGCATCTCTGCACTGGAAATATTTAATGAGTTATATAGCTGCTCTCCTGGGGAGGCTCAGGAAGAATACTGAGGGACACAATAGTGACGCAAGTGCGGGAAAACTAAGGAAAGATGGTATGGTGTTGTTCAGGTTTGGGCTGAAGTTCACAAAGTCTATCAAGCTCCTTAATTTCTCAGTGCTGTGTTTTATGTGATCTTAGGGAAAATCATGTGGGGTCAGATGCAGAAAGAGAGGTAGGAACTTATAATACATCAGGTCTATAATACCAGGTTTCTGAACCGTGGGTTATGGGCAGCAAACTAGCTCAATGAATGATTTCCCTCCAACACAAAAGAAAATTCTACAGGCTCAAGAGAGAAGCAGTATCCTATTTCTACTGTGTTGAAAAAAGAAAAGAATCAAGTCTTTCTATGCTGAATACATCCATAAAGGCAAATGAAGAGGTGTTTGCAACTTACCCCTCCGACCTTCTCAAAATGGGAAGCGTCCTTCTTGAAATCAGCAAGCGTCCCATTGAAATACCAGGTGAAACTGATGTCCAATATAGGATCATGCTGAACCTGGCAAGGCAAGACAACGCTTTCTCCAACAGTGACATCCATGTTGGAAGGTGCCAAAATAATCCTCGTTGGCTCTGTTGAGAGCAGAAATATCAGTTACTGGATTCCTGTACTGCTGAGCTTTGATTGCTACTAATATCTTACCAAGTCCTTCAAAACTGATTAATGACAGTCACTTCAAATTATACAACTGGGACATAAATGCTGCTGGCCTGACCCCTCTTGTTGGAGCACTGTGGCCTTGCACATTTACCAGCAGGAGCTACTTGACATTGCAAAGGCAAATTTTGACCTGCTGTGTACAGGCCAATATACTTTACAAAGCTAAATGCACTGTAACCCACAGCAATGAAACTGCCATTCAAGAGCTTGTGTAGTTCTCAGCAGTAACACCCACATTTTAGGGCAGGAAGCTGCAGCAGCAGCCACTGGGAAGATTAAGAGGTGGGAGTGAGAGAAGGAGTTAATAAAATCTGGAAACTGGAGGAAATCCACACAGGGTACAATGCATTGGATTTTTGGGTCTGTAAGAAGAGTCATTAAGAAAAGCTGCTTGTTATTCCAGAATCACATTAATGAAGAAAAATGTCAAGGACTGTAAATACTGTAAATAAAATTTAATTCTGGAGCTCCTTTCTATATAATTCTATTATTTGTACAAAATGGGACATGAATCATTTAGGAGCACAGTCTGAAAATGTGAAGCTGTTAATTCACTGAACAAAATAACTCTGTTTGGATCTATGAGATAAATAGGATATGTAATGCAATAGGATATTATATCATTCTGAGTTTGGAAAATCTTTCAGATATTCCAGTCTTTAAAAAGAAGCTAATGAGAAAAAAATTCTTCAGATAAACTTCACAGTCTACTGGTCCTTTCAGTCCAGTATCTCAGACAGCAGCAAGTAATAGATGATTTATAGGAAGGGACAAGAACCCCTTTGAAAATTATGTATACAATTTGCTTTTGAAAGACTTTCTATTTTACTGCTAATGGAGTCTCTGAATGCTCCTTGCAGCTGGAGTTTCTACCACATCTTTTTCCATAAGCAAATAGCTTACAGTTCCTTTGGCCTAAACAGATTTTGGACAGGAATACAGAACTACCTCAAGTATTTTTTTTATTCCCATATTTCTTTTCCCCAACAAATTAAAAATCCCCCAAACTTAAAAAGCACAATTGCACTATTTAGTACTTAGATAAGGGAGAGAAGGGAGGAAGTCTTCAGAACAACCTCACATCTGAGATGTACCTTTTCAAAGAAAATCCCTCGGTCTCTTTCCTCTCAACTAATAAAAGATTTCTAACAAAGATCTTTTTATCTTTTTATATTACATTCGCAACTTCTCAGTCTTTACTTTCCACCAACATTTAGTATTTCTTTTCCAGTAAGCACATGCAGACTGTACACACAATTCTGCGGCAGAGTTTGCAGTTCAGTTTACAACACCTCTCAGATGCCCCTCTGTTCCAGCTCACCTACCCGTAACTATTAAGTTTGTTGAGCCACTGGCTGTTCCAAACTGGTTTGTTGCCAGGCACGTGTAGCTTCCAGCATCAGCTTTGGTCACGTTGGCTATTCTTAGTCCTCCATCCTTTAATAACTTGATTCTACAAAATTATGAAGAGATTTTAAAAGTCTCAGCATTGGTTTGTAGACAAAGTACTTTATTCCTCACACTGGGACACAGGTGTCTACAAACTGCATCAATCACCAACCTGATGGTTGGCAATCTAAAATCCATCTGACTGGATTGAACTGCGTGCCTTGCCCAGTAACTTTGAAGTAACCATTTGCCATTAGTATGATGATGCAATAGAACTGTTCATAAACAATCCACATTTTCACTTTTCAGGATTCACATATAAAGCCTAACTGACTGCACTGAAGACAATCACCCATTTGCACAACTGACTCTCTAGACTAGGGTTCTGCCCAAGCAAGTACAAACTCCATACTTGTTTAGAAAGCAAACTGAGACTTCGCACTGCTGCGGACTTCTGTCTCAGTTTACCAGCTGTGCTGAGCAGGAGTGACCTGCAGACATCATAGAGGTATGCTCTGTGGAAGGACTGGAAGGAAAGAGAATTCCCTCCACCCCACGTAGTCTCTGCCAGTGAGAGTCATGCCTAACAGACAGACAGCATGTAACAAACCAGAAAGATGTTTAAAATGTGGACAAAACAAGACCCAGAGTACTGACACAGACAAAAGAGCGCCAGCGTCCCAAAAGCAGAGATGACATCCTAGACAATAGCACTGGATGAATGCAAAGCTAAGGCTAATTTGACTCCCTCTTTCCCTATTTCCAGACCTCCCATCTGTCACATCCTTAGATGCAGAGCCTTCTACCAAGTCTTCCCTAAGATAACCCGGAGCAGCTATATAACTAACTGTATATCAAAACATCCAGATTAATTAATAAATAAAAGTAAACTTTTTCCTGGTATACCTAAGTCAAAAGAGCTTCAGAGCTTCCCTCTCAGAACCCATCACTCCATTTCAAAGGCACCAACGAATCCCAGTGAGGCCATTATGTCAGTTTCCTAAGCATCTTAGCTAAAAGGTATTTTGGAAATGCCCCAGACACCCACATCCAGCTACACAGAATCAACAGAACAGCAAACATTAACACTCCAGGCAAACCTCTAACCACATTAGTTGCAGTCTTCCACAGCTGTCTGAGTAACTACCAGCTGAGAAGGCAGCAAATGCCACAAAACTCAACATTGCTATCGTCTCTTTCTCAGAAGAGTCAGGAAGGTTTCACCTTCTCACTTACAGGTACTTCATTATTAACCTGCTTCTGTATTCAGAGCAAAATTAATTAAATACGCACCCCTGCTGCTTTTTTTAACATACTTGAGGCAGATGAGTATTAATGGGTCTCCATCATTTGCCCCAACTGAGATTCAGTTCT
Source organism: Myiopsitta monachus (assembly GCA_017639245.1). Lineage (NCBI taxonomy): Eukaryota > Metazoa > Chordata > Aves > Psittaciformes > Psittacidae > Myiopsitta > Myiopsitta monachus. The sequence continues at coordinate 15,475,624 of CM029929.1, read as the reverse complement.
CTGTAGTTAAATATGTACTACAAAAAGTAGGTGGGGAAGCCTGCTGTGTTAGGTGGGAGCTCAGATCACTGTCTTCTCAAGGCTTGTCCCAAGCCTGGGAAAAGCAGAAGGCTCACTTGAAAACAACATATCCCTTCTGACTTTCATGCGCTGTAACTAACAGTCCAGTATAAGCAATTCTCCATGCAAAGCTCCACATGTGCTGTGGTAGCCGATGAACGGTAACACAGCTCGAAACTGCTGCAGGGCAAGCCTGTGAAGATGTGCAAGTAGCATGGCTAGGACGGACCTGGTGAATGCGCCATCTGAAAAGTTAATTGCATTCCCAAAATAAAAGTTGGCCCATAAAAGGTATATGCTTCAGTAAGCTGCATTGCCATTAATTATTTATACTGGTATGTTATAAATAATACAGTGTTGCAATGTTGTTTTTTCTTTTTTTGAAGTAGCAATTCAGCTAAATCTGTATTTCAGAGAATGATTAAGCTGGTAAACAAGGGCAGCAGCACGTGACTCAAGTTTGATGGGTTCAGTGATCTTGTCTTGCACCCTTAACTTCTCTGATCCTCCAAAACCATGTTCACTGACTGCAGACCACAGCAGTGGGAGTCTGTCATGGCTCTGTAGTTATGCTGCTCCCTGCCCTTAACAGCAAGTTCACCTAATCCTTACAGCCACATGGAAAGTGCATTTTTAATGGATTCCTTCCACAGCTGCACTGCTCTTTAAAAACATCCTCTAGGTATAAACGCAACTGTGAGTTGCTTTTCTTAACTATTTTGAATTGAATTTTGCATTCCCTCAGAAAAAGGTGTTGCAACACTTCATGCTGTAGCTGAGACCTACTTCCTTTGGGCAAAGGTGATGCAATAATGACATTAACAGATGCAAATTACAAGATATAACAAGTCACCTGTTAGAGCCACAGACAAAAGCATCTCATTTGGGGGAGAGGTATAAATACATGGTTTAATCATTTGCATTTGGAAGCAACCATCTTTGAGTCTTCCACAGTACTGAGGTACCTGAGCCAACATGGTGGTGTTTGAAGCATATTTGTAATGTGCTTCACCAGTCTCAGCACAGCCAACCTTCCTCAGGCTCATTAACTTACTTTAGAAAATACGTAATATTTGGCTGCAATTTATATTAGATGAAACATTTCAAATTAATTAAATCTTACCATATGGTTTATGAGTATTTTAAATGTGTTGGAGACATGATTAATACAGGTAATTATAATGACATCTATAAAAGGTGTTAAAATATATCAATTATGGTTGCAAGCAAGCTACTGAGTTGTTGGACATTCTAGCTATCTGTATGCTTTGCAAAGGCTTGTATTGCAACATCTACTTTGAAGCAGTTTCCAGTAGGAAAAATGCAAAACCCAATAAAACCTCAACAGTGCTTAGAAAGCCTGAGATCAAACAAAGGAAACACTGGGATCAGGGTATAGCCCAGAAAATGTCTATGTTTATATCTATTGTTTAATTAAACCAAATCACATTTAGAGTGCTCTGAGCTATCTGCAAGTGTAGCTTTCCTAAAATAATTAAGCAACAGGCTTATTGAAACCAAAATATAATTAAGATTCAAGTTTTCCCAAATTAAAACCAACAAAAAGAACCCAAACAAACACACACACCCCCCCCCAACCCAACCACCAAATCAATCCCAGAAAAAAAACATTGTCAAAATAAAATCTTCACTGGTAAATTACAAAGAGAAATGTTTTACTTTTTCAATTACAAAACAATAAATGCAGCGCAGAGCCTATGAAAACACTAAACCCAGAAATGGCTCTACCCCTCCTGCTGAAACATTAGGCAAACCAAAGCTTTTAGTATACTTAAAATTATTAGATATTCACACACTGTGATAAAACAGATGTACTGTGGCTGGCCCACTGCCAGGAAGCGATCTACATCTCTTACAGAAAATAACACATCCTTCGGTGTTCCCTGTATCTGCAGTCATTTTTCCCATACATTTGCTGAAGGCCAGCAATTCTCAAGCTGAATTCCATTTCCAAAACCTGCACATTTTTGATGTGCTGCAAATGGCAGACACTTTCAGCCCTGTAAACCAGAGATAATTGATGGAGTAATGCTTCGGCATAGATCCACTTGCACAATTGGAGACTGATTTAGGACCCTGTTCAGTCATCCGATTAAATCATTAACAAAATCATCTCTCCCTAACTCTGGAGCAAAATAATCTTTGACTACTGGGGAAAAGAAAATCTTCTCAAAGGGATGGCATAACTCCCCCCTAATTAAAACTTGCAACATCCAAATGTCTCAACTCATGCCCATGCTCTTTGACTGAGAATGGGAAGAGGGATTAACCAGCTTCAGGGTTCCTGACATGAGAGGCCCATGTGGTAGTTAACAAAGTCTTCCTGTCCCACCCAAACTGGAAGAATGTATTTTGTATTACAGATCTTCCAGACTGCTGAGGGACTTCCATAGGCTCACACTCTCCATTAATTCTGCACAGTCTGTCAGGTTTTATTCATTACAATAATTTGTTATTAGTTACCTTAGTCAAAACTGACCACAGAGAAATCCAACTGTGAAATGAGTGCATGTATTTCTCATGCTGATAAATTGTTTTACTATTGTCACAACCTGCACCAAATGTTCCTATTTGCAGCTATTGAAACAAGTACGATCTGGTACTAGAGAGCAAGGGGTGCTCCAGAATGCCAATCCAAGATTTATCAACTTTAGTATCTGTAATGTATGAGTCTTCAAGCTATTCTGCATTCACTGTCCCATATCCACTGGTTTACAGAGCAGGGACCTATCTATAGGTTTATATAGTACTACCTTACCAAAATCCTGTTAAATTGAATTGTTGGTGCAGTGCAATCACAAACACTGCTAAGGAGCAGAATATGTCTCAGGATCCAAGACCACAAGACTGTCACTTGAAACTTGGTGTCATTAATTAAGCTGTTAATGAATGAAAACTTGTTCCCATTAACAATGCCTTATTGCTAAAATAACAATCAAACTAAGGGATCACTGCCTTTTTTGACAGATTACCCAGCAGAAAAGCCAAATATTTTAGATCCTTATCCATATGATAATAAACACAAACATATTGCTTTCCAGTTCATAACACTTCAGTACAAAGGAGCAGTGGAAAAGTGGGGTGAAACTGCCTTTCATGTATCCATCAAATTCAAACTAAACTAAACCAGATTAAGTAACAAGAAAGTCAGGGGAGGGGTGGGGGGAAAAAAAGCTCCCATTGAAGTACTGGTAAGTAAATGCATCAATTCCACACCACAGCATTTCAAACTCCAACACAAAATGAAATGAAAATACTTAATTCAAACTGGAGCGAAGATAAATCCAGTAACTTATACTTCTAAGAATCATGCAGGATTTTATGAGGAATTATTTCTCCTCTTCCTCCCCCCCCCCCTTCATTTGGCATCACCACAATTAAAGGTGCTTAAAAAGATGCTGCTTTTTAAGAGAATTACACTGGAATGTCTTTCAGAGAAGTTAAAGTTTTCAGCACCTTTTTGTCTTTTTCTAGTCTTGGTAAATCTAGAAACATCTGGGAATAAAGGTGGATTTATTTACAGCTGAATCACTGCTCCTCCACATGATCTCAAAATCCCTTGTATTAATCTGTGTCCAGACAGGTATTAGAGCACAGGACCCACTACAGCCAACACACAGCAACTGTCCAGTATTACAGATCAGTTAACAATCATATACATATATAAAACATTTAAAAAAATCTTTTATGGGGTTATCTAGGTTGCAGCACATTTTGATATGTCTTCTGGTTTTGACGAGTTAAATGAGCATCAAGTGCATTTAACCTTGGTTAATTGTCTATTCCTCCTTTTCTGAAGGATAAGAGAAAAACAGAAGTTCATCAAGAGATATATATGTACCTTACGCCAGCTTTTTGTCACAGAGGAACATACAGGAAGGCAACTATGGTTTGCATCCTTTGTTCTCTACCTGGAGACCCTGGGGACTATGGTCTGCTATCAGTAGAAGCTACTCCAGATTAATTTGGAATAAACAGAGCCTAATTGTGGCTTAATGATTGCAGATAAGAGATACCTCAGAGAATATTATTAAAGGTTTTATAATAAGAGATGCTTGGCAAAGAACAGTCTGAGACAAGTACAAGATATAAGTATATATATATATAAGTATACACACTGTAACCATAATATGGGGCGATAATTGACCTCTGCCAGGTAAGAGAAGAGAATTCTTGATAATTTTTATTATGCTTATTACATCACCCCAAATTATTTATTTCGGAGGCCCAAAGCTGCATCCTGGTGGGAAGCATTTCTTCCATCAGTAGGCGATTAATTTAATTCCCATTTCTTTCTGTATCTTTCCTTCTGCTTGTTCTACAGTGACTCCTGTGCTTTCACTTCTCCCTGCATTCCACTGCTCTTCACTGTCTAGGTTCTCTTTATTCATAATACTCTAAAAAACACCCTGAAACAAAAAAAATCTGTCCCCTTACTTTAAAGAAAGCAATATGCGTGCACTCTCAGTGCTCACATACAATGACGATTAAAAACCAATCGAAGAACTCCACCAAATAGACAGTCCTCAGAAAGACTTTACAACTATGTCAATCTACAGACAACACTACTGCACTAAAAGACAGAAGCAAGCTTTTCGTAAGATTAAAGCAAATAAACCAATGTAATTTGATACCTTTCATTTTCGTGTAGCTGCTCACCTCCCTTCTTCCAGGAACTTTTGGCCTTAGGGAAAGCTCTGGGTTTGCATTCAAAATCAACTGTGCTGCCTATTTGAACCTGAATCAGTTTCTTCATTAGATTCTTGGAAAAATCTGGAGCAGAAGCTAGAAAGAGAAGGTACAGTAACAGTGAAATAAAGCATCTTTAATAGTATTAATGCTACTACTATTTAGAGCTTACATGACACTTCTCAGATTTCAAACATAATTAAAAACTTGAATTAGTCAGTTCAAACAGACCTTTCTATTGGAGAATTATGCATTTCTCCTCTTCATACTGGTACTAAATAAAGGTCTCAGTTATGCAAAGTATGTCACCTAATGAAGCCTGCACAGAAGATCACAGCAGCTTCACCTCAGGTGAAGCTCAGTGAACCCAACTGAGCATTAAGCATGTGCCTAACATTACGCTTTGCTGAACGTGTGCATACATGAATTGGGTAAGCCCAGGGAGGGCAGTCAACACCAGCAGTCCCATCAAAACTCAAGGTACCGGTTTGTGTAAAAGTGCATTCAGATCAGGTACGCTAAATGACATAAAATGACAGCGCAGCGCATTCTGAGTGTGTATAGTTTTCATTAACAGTTAGGAAAAGGCACATGGCTTCTACCTATACTAACAATGAACTTCTAAAGGAAGTTCAGTATTCTATGGGAACAAGGCTGAGGGAGCAGTCTGCTGATTGACTGTGACCGTAATGATAGAAAAGAAATAACTCATGTCCCCAAAACACGCTGCTCTTACAAGCTTTGTTTTGAAATCAGTCTACATTGGAGGTAGAAATTGCACGAGCATATGAGCATGTAAGGCAGTCCCCAAATTCAGCGTTTCCCTCAAATGGACTGTCACTATTTTAGACTGAAGCATATGCCATTTGAATGACTGAGCAACAACCCCTTGTCCCTTTGATTGAGAAAGGCTGCACACAAGAGCAACCTATTGCTTTTAAACTGATGTGGCTGCCCTATGAGCGAGCACTGGGACTGCAATGCAGGAGGTGAGTGCAGCTGACTGATGTGACGAGTCAGGGCTGCCTCCAGCCCATGCAAGTGGATTTAATCTTCAGGCCCGTGTCCAAGCTCCCATCTCTGCTCTTCCCCTAATGAATAATTTAGCTATGTTCTGTTTTAAAGCAATGAATGATTGGACTGCAAATCCTCTGGAAGTAGATGAGACAACTCCTTGGCACTGCAGATAAAGATATTAGGTTGACAGAAATGTTTATTTCAGTGATAGCATCTGAGCAAGTTAAATTTGAGATCATGATGAGGTGGAACATGAGGCAGGCGGAGGGGGTGTGGAGTGGGAGAATGAGGCTTGTGTATTAGTGAAAAAGGAAAATCTTACCTACAACCCTGAGCTCTGCACTTGAATAGATGACACCATGTTTATTTTCAGCTATGCACTGGTATCTGCCAGAATCTGTCAGATTTAGATTTGATATTGTAAGTGCACCATTTTCAATTTGGATCCTTCCCTGAATATTAAGAAAAACATCTTTATTGATGATATATTTCATATGGAAAATTTAAAATAAGTAAGAAATATAAACAGGACAGCATAAACACAAAAAAGGGGTAAATATAACAGCCTAATCATGACAACAGTTCTAAAAGAAGTGACGTGACTGCATCATGGTATGGCAATGGTGATCAAATTATGGAGACTTGGCAACACAGTATGAAATCGATTCTTCAAACTTGCTCAGTTTCAGAGGCTTTGCAATTGCAAATGGCCTTGTATTTCCCCAGAAATATGAACAAAAATTAGACTAGGCTCCTCATGACGGACCAGAGCATCCAAACTGTACAGATGGCGCTGGCATTTTGTACTATTTAGAGATTTCACACATGCCATTTGCTAATGAGCTCTCTGTAATACTATGCAGAAAAAATTCCAACAGTCATTAAACACATATTTGAATGCTTTAGAGCTGACAAACCAACTGAAGAACAGGGAACTTCTCACCTTGTTTATTCTTGGGAAGCTTTATGAATTATGGTAAGAAGTGACTAATTTGAGGATGGAGTGAAAGGAAATGGCGAGAAAAGGAATCAGTGACAAAGACAAAACCAAAGGAAATTCTCCTTTGAGGAAAAACAGAGAAACAATAACTGACAAAACCAAAATTATTTGCTCAAAAAACATTTTATAATTATTTCTTTTTTTTTTTTTTTTTGTGGATCTGGGCATGGCTTACCAGGCCTAATGCAATGGTACTCACTTTCTGCCTTTTCCTAAGGGCATGTACTTAGAGCTGGCTCCACAGCAGAGTGGCTCTGCTTTCCATGGGCAGACAGAACGGCTCAGATCAGCTCCTTTCCTGATAGGTGCCCTCCCAGTTTAGTGCAAGGTGCTCAGCCACTTAGACCACATACAAAACAATCCCAAAGAGGAACAAGCCCGAGTCTCCATGTCCTGATCCTCTCTCTAGCATCCCATGCTGCTCCTCTTTTTCTTCCTCACCAAAGATGGAGAAGGGGAGCTAAGCAGAACAACCTCAGCAGATTTGAGTGGTGGAGACCCAGCATGAAGAATTATTGCACTAAAGGAGCTGAAGAAAACTGATCGCTATACACAGAGAACTCCACTCTGACGTCTCCTCAATACCAGCTTTCAAAGACTTAGCTCTACAGTTTATGGTCCTTAAATATTTCCAGAGTAAGCCACACTAATGCCCTGACATCATGCCAAAAAGCTAAAGAGCAATACTAAAAAGTGGAAAAAATGGGAAGACTAAACAAGAGAAGATATTTTTGTACTTACCAAGGTAAAAAAGCACATTACCTAAGTGACACCATAACAATGCACTTAATACTCATCACCGAGATGAGATTTTGTATTTAACCTGTCCACAAAACACTACCATTCTTTTGAGTGAGCATCTAAGTATAACATTTTGTCAGGAAACATTTTTCAGTGCTTAGATCAAATGTCATAACCATCCACTAGATTTAATGGAACAGTTGCTCTTTCTTCTTCACCTGTGAGTGCGAATATTGAGGACAATGAACTGGCCAAAGGCAAAATGCCTTCCTATGATGGGCTACTGCTCATAGTTTTTATTCCTGATAACCTGAACTGGGCAGATTTAAAATCAGTATGGGTATCAGATGCTTTTCTGCATTTCTGATATGGGAGACCAAGTACCTTATCTTCCAAATACAACACCTTTTCCCTGTCACCAAATGCATTACTCTCCAATAATTTACTTTAACAATTGTATTTAAAAAAATATCTGTGTTACACTGAAGTTTAGATTTCATTCTTTGCATCAAGTAATTGTGACCTTGTGAATTTTTAGGATATTTGTCTTTTTTTCATCAGGAAGTTTGAATATGTTTTCTCATTACCTTTAATGAAATAACAGCAAGTATAATAAAATCATTTAAGTTCTCTATCGATAATTCATGGTTCTTAAGGTGTAACTTCAACTAAACTTCCCTCTCCAGTCTTTCCCTACATACTTATTTTGATGTTTCTATCATTGTTTTTGAATATGATTTTAGCTGTGATATTTTTGTCCATCATAATTTGTCTTTGTGCATCTGGCATTGCAATTTTTGATGTTTCAATCTGGATGCTCTTAACAAACATACAAAACTCAGTAATTTGACTAATTACATGGACCTCTGCAAATTCTCACGTGAAGTATTGTTAATTTTACATAGCATCATGTTTTCAAAACACAATGTTACCTCTATTGACAGTTGTTCTCCATTCTTCAGCCACCTATAGGATGGTTTGGGTTTCCCACTTGCTCTGCAGTCCCAGTATAGGGTGTCCTCTACAGCAACTTCGGTATCTTTTATTGTCTGGATCCAGTGAGGTTTTGCTGCAGATGAGATACGCATCCTCATCAACAAAGACCCTAAAAAGCTATTGTTCCATATGAAAATCAAAGGGTTAATTTGCATGGCACTCATCAGTTTGCTGTGTAGACTGGTTTATACCAACAGACATTCTCACTGGTTATGATTCAAGTCACCTAAAGAAACAAATTATTCCCTGTTCCTTTTATACATTTTTATTACAAGCAATAAGCCAAAAGAAAACTGAGATTACAGATCACTAAAGCTGAACTAGTGAAACCAATATTGAAATCACCCATGATTAAACAACACAACTCTGAAATTGAGGTAAATGTAAGATAAAAAAAATTAGTGGTGATACTCGAATTAAATAACTGATGTAGCTAAATCATCAAATTAATGCTGAAGAGAATCTTTTAAGCCCTAAAAAAAAAAAAAATAAAAATTAACGGCATGCCAGTCTTAGGTCTAAATACCATTTAAATTGTTTTCTAATTCTAGTCAGTACTTAACTGGATGAACATGTGGATATATGACACTGTTCTAGAAAGCATTAGTTTTACCACAGCATTTCAGTGATGCAAACCAGAATATGACCTTTAAAAGTCCATTAAAATAGCTAATTTTTATACAAAGTCTTGATCTATTAATAGCATACAGCCTTCAGAATTCCCTGAAATACAATTACAACCATAAAGTTTAAAACATCTGTTACAGCTTTCATAGGGTAGGGAAAATAAAAAGGTTATTTGACAAATAGACATCACTGCATGAAAGACAAGAGTAATCCTTTAGTGCTATTTTACACAAAAGCACAATACTGTTTTATATCTAATTCGTGTGAATTTCCTTTGAACTTACTCAAATTACCAAGAATTATATATATCATCTACAGATATATAATACCTATATATGTTACTTTGCCAAGAAAATGGACACTGCATATGGAGAAAATGGATAACAAGTAGCATGAAACTTGGTTGAAAAAATATAGCTAGGGGCAAAAGAATTTTCCAGAGTCAATTTGATTACCATAAAGATCTTCCTAAACTAGTAATTTAGCAAAATCTCCTAATACTCATATCAATATACATATATAACACATACACATCTATATAATGTATATATCAGTATATAACACTTATCAATATAAACACACACATGTGTTAATTATACACATATAACATATATGTTATAATGTTATATAACACATATATAATATAACATATATAACATATCTAATATATAATTATATAATGTAAATATATATTAATATAATTAATGTATAATATATTAATATATCCAATATATATAACATATATAATACATGTAATGTTATATAACACATAATATACACGTGTGTGTGTGTGTGGAGGGGGAACAGCTGGTGATATATTAGGAAAAAAATATTATTTTACAGATGAGCTTTGGAAGCACGGAAGGTCAGATCAATCCCTGTTGAACTTCCTACTACTCTGGAGTTATACCAGCAATTTCAGACCAGGGAAATGAATGACTTGCCTATGGACACACGGTAAGTCTGCAGCACAGCTGAGAGCTGAACCTGTTCCATCACCATAGGTGCAAGACCAGCTGACCAACAGTTAGATGTGGGCTGGTATTAATTTCATCAATAAATATTCATTCTTTTCTAGTATATGATTTTTCTCTCCATCATATATTCTGCAATGCAGCAATAGGATCTCAACATCATCATGTACAGTATCATACTTTTATAATATGAAGGATTGTGATCATATTTGTGATTTATGTATACATACTTAGGATTATCTTCTCATAAAAGAACTTACTAAAATGTAGTCATTGAGATACCAATTTAGGAGGTTTTGGAACTCAACCAGTATTTGCTGATAGTGAAACCTTCTATTCTTTCGCTCTGTACATCTCTTATACCTCATGTGGGTTAACAACTTTCACTGATTTTGGATGATCTTTATCTCTTTATCAAGGTCAGGCCTAAAAGAATGGATAACCTGATTTTTGTGTCAGACAAATGTAGTAATTTATTGATATCAATTCTGGTTCAATCTTGAAAGTTACTGTTATAACACTGGAGTTCAAGAAAGAGCCATTGCTTTATCTCACGTTGTCATTTGCCCCACATGTGTCAAGGTGAGATAAGCTCAGGACTCCATGTCGGCATGCTTCCTGCACTTTGCATACCTAAATATTATGCAACAAGCAACAGTGCTTGAATTATTGATGAATACATACGTGTGCAGTTTTTCACATCTGCTGCCTGTCTTTACTTGGAAGTAGGTTAACTATAGTCTATTTTCAATTTCCAGATCTTGGATTCCATTCCATTAATAAGAAAAACATTGTCTACACCATAAATCTTCATTTTAGGACTCTTCATGTCAGTCTATAGGAGGGTTTCCAAGGTCTCCATGGTACATATCATAAATGGAAAGAGTGGGAAAGAACCACTCAAAGCAGAAATGAACAGAACAGAGCTTTCTAAGCCACAGTGCGAGAAATTTATGGTACTTGTTCATTCGCAAGAGTGTTGATGTAGACTTCAGTGATTTTCTTGAGGAAGGCTCTTTTTTACTTCAAATTACTGATGACGGAATTCAGCAGAACAAAAAATGCCCTTCTGAATCTGCCACATCTCAAAGGTCTTTTAAAAAAGGCTGTGAAAGTATTAGAAACTCTTTGAAAAAGAACAATTCAACTAACCGGTTCAAAACTGAAAAGGCAGCTAAACAGGAGCAATTCCAGCTGGGAATACTGCACTGAATGCTCTGAATCTTGGCCAAGATAAAGATATCTGGCCCACTTCGCAGCAGCCAAGAAAAGTGCAGGCAGGTCATCTATCAGTAGATCTATACACCCTCTCAAAACATAAGCATGACATTCCATGCTCAGCAATGTTCTTTTTCTTGCGTTCTGACTGCACCTAAATGATTCTGAATATACAGCTTTAATCCTCTTGAGGTCTAGTCACTGTTAGGCACATGTGCTTAGAACATCTGGTTCCACCACCACTGCCACATCTGTGCTCCTGAAGGAGCACAATGACTAATGACTTGGTAACAAAGCCTCATTCTCACATGGAGCTACTGTGCCGGCTTGTAAGTTAGATCTTCCTGAGGAGACACCATTCTCCCTTATTAAGCAAGTAATATGCAAGCAGGTAACATATTTTCCTTGAGATGAAAAAAAAGATGATATACTGTAAGTCAAGAGGTTGGAAGTTAATGTTAGTTTGTAGTGCAGGATCTAAGACTGTGACAGGAATCCATATTGTATGATAATATTAAGAATTCTTAGGAACCTGCTGTACGATTTTCTTAAAAGATTCATATAGAGTTCCCTCAGGATAAAATACTTGTAGGTAACTGATTTTCTAAAGGAAGTTAGCTGTCACCCTCCTGGCCAGTCACTTGGAAAAGCACCAACCTGTATTTTGCTTCAGTTGCTTTTGTCTAATATACTCCTTGCAATACTCATGGTTCCACTGGCAAGAAGTGATACAAGTATAACTTTGTACAATTTATCCCAGTGAGAAGATTCAGTCATCTTGTTTTTGGCGGCTACAATCACCCTTTTCTTCCAGCTAATTAGACCGGGCAGGTCTTCCTGAAGAAAACAAACGTTGCTTCATTATGCTCTATGGCATCCCTGTAGGCCATAAGGAAATACCATTTTCTCATACTTTTAAGAAACCCTTTGCAATGACTGTTCAAGGGGGTTGATGTGAACGAAGACCAACTGCAATAAGTGACTGCAATGAAGCTCTGGAAGCAGCTGAAGGAGCTGGCATCAAGATTTAATTTGCAAATAGCATGTGGGGTACCACGCACAGTGCACATCAACATGTGGTTTTATACAGGATTTCCTTCAGAGTAGGAAAGTCCAATAAAAATCTCCTTTTAGTTCTGTAAGCCATAGAACAGCATGAACAAAAGCCAGAGCTTCAGGCCCCTGACTTTAGTCTAGGCACTGTGCTCTCCCAGGAGAGCACAGTAGAGACCTCTCTCTACTGAGGTCTGCCATGCCTTTGCTTGGAGGCAGCAGAGGACTATGGGAAGCTTTTCCAGAACAGTCCCTAATTGGGGCTTGCATGTAAGATGCAGTCTGCTTATGCACACACCTTTACTTTGAAATTTACAGGATGAAAACTGGACTGGAAATCTCCTTTGAAAATACCTTTGGACAGCTCAGCAGTTGGGCAATAAATCAGAGTCAAAAGGAACTTTCCATAATTCAACAGAAAGCAGCTACGAAGCACACTAAGAAAAAAACCAACAAAACAACCAGAAAATTTAACCTTCCTTCTTCTGTGCAGTGTATCAGAAAGTCAGGCTATGACACTCATACCGATGCCTACAACAGTGATGAAACTTACCTTCAAACTCTGAATGACTTTAAGCATGAATTACACTTTTCTAATAAAACTGTGCCTAGAGATCCCTGAAGATGTCCATTATGTGTATTCAACTCAAAAATAAGAAGGTCTCAAGTTAAAGGTAATTGCTACATCATTGAGGAAAGTTTTAGTATGCAACAAGAGATGCAATATTTGTCTCTGTAGCAAGGCAATTAACTTATTAGACAGAATCGACAATTAAAATCTATATTGATCAAACACAGCAATTCCTTAATATTATCTAGTAATTTATAGCCTTATAGTTAATGTTTTGAGGACATCTCCATGAACAACAAAAATTACGTATTTCTGGGGGGTCTGCTTCTGCTATCACAGACCACAGCAGCAGAACTTTTTTCTCCCTGTTAAACATTTTGCCTTGGCAGTGTCAAGCATGAGTTTCATTAAAACAGCCCATGCTAATTAAGAATGTCTTCAATTATATTTTACATTAGTTGCTTCACATATCTCTAGAATGTCACATGTTTAACTCCATCTTAAAATACAAAAATGTAATAGTTTTATCTCTTCTCATTTTTCCATGCCATGAAACATGTCCATGGAATCTTTCTTTTCTTATCTCTTTATGGAAAGGGCTAATAGCAATAAATAGCAATAACAATGAAACGTACTAATAAAGTGAAAGCCAATAATTTATATATTCAGGTTTTATATTAAATCAAAGTTAGATAATTTGTCCAATTTTTAGCACATTCTGAACTCCCCGGAGGGGAAAACTGGCATTAAACAAACGTTGGAACTGTACAAAGGACAAAAACCTGAACATTTGATGTTGGGCTTTTCTTGTTAAAATGCTTCATAAGAAAAAATGAAAGATTAATAGCCTGTTAGTTATGTCATGAAAGAACTCAGAATATCTGTTTTAGAGTATCTATTTTAATGATAGCCTTTCAACTGTGGGTTGAGAGTCATATTTAATACCCACAATAAATTAAAACAACAACCAAACAACCCATTCTATTTTGATGAAGAGAGTTACAGACGTGCACAGAACTTTCAAACCGAACACATTTACAAGCATTCTTGAGAAAATTACTACGGTCATGAATAAAGTTGAGCCTACGTTCAAGTGATTTGTGGTTTCAAGACCATAATTCATGACTGGAAGAAGAGGCAGGACAGCACGGCAAACGTAAGTGGTTGTTTTGGTTTTTTTTAAATCAAAAAATTTATGGCCTGAAAAACCCAACTTTCAGTTTTCAAATTTTACAGCTTCAGCTTATAAAACTAATCAGGAAAATAAGAATGTTTTGCTTCACAGCAGAGCAATGAAATGTTTATAGCTTTTTTTTTAGGACTAGCTTTGTGTTTCACTTACGAAGAATCTTTCAAATCTGTAAAGAAAGAAAAACATTATTTTTCAGTCACATGGAAAGTTTTTGTCTTTCTCCTCTCACCCTGATTTATATTTTCCACATTATTTCACTATGACAACTTGGAAAATGTTAACCCCAATTCTTGACTCTTTTTTGGGTAAGCCAGAAACGTGCTTTGTTCTACTGAGGACAGGAAAATAAATGATGTCACTGTTGAAATAAAAAGGCATCTGTCCATTTGCAATGCTTGTATTTTTCTATATATGGTTAGCAGACATTAGTCTTGCACTTCTACCAATAAAGTGCTTTAACAGCAGCCAACAATCACTAACATTACCACACAGATTTGTGCCATCTTTGCCAGTACTGGTACCCACTTTCTGGCAGATGGATATTTTTTAGTCTGAGTCTTCAGTATATTGCATTAGTTTCCCCAAATCCTCATCTGCTCTTACAACAACTTCCTTAAATATTGATCTTTTACTGGAAGACTAAGTGGCATATGGTTAAATTTCTTCACCAGACAGATTTCTGAGGTTTGATAAGAGGTGCAGTGATATGCTATCAGAACATACTAACTTCACCTATACATTAATCTACAGACAGAATTAAAATCCTCCAAATCAAAAAGTGTTAAAATGATCCTATCCTGAATACTGACTTGTTGGCATTTTATCTGCAACAACAAAGCAAGTAACAAAATAAGAAAGATTACTTAAATCTACTTAATTCTGCAGAATGGGTTTCATTAAGCAGAACAAATGAAATGAAACAGTTGGAGTGCCATTAATGCCATTACAGGTCTCATTATTCTTTTTAGAATAAACATCCATATAAGGGATGAATCTAATATGGGTAGACATTTATACTGGAATATGAACTCTATTCAAGGGTTCAAATCCCCTTCTGGATTTGTAATGAAAATGTTCACACTGCCACAAAACTGCAACTTGCTGCTTTTAGTGATTAGCAACATCCTTTATTTCAGCTCCTTTATTGAGCAAACAGAAATTGTGAAACAGGTCAAATATCTTAAGCTTCTGCACTATTGTAATTACACCCCAAGGACTAATGAACAAACCTACTCTATTTTGCATGTAGTTAACACTGTCTTACAACTGCCCTGATTTAAAACTTGGGTAGAAATACTGAGCCAGATATAAACCACAACTTGTTTCAAACTTTCAAGTAGTTAATAAAAGTCATTTACAGAATCAAATGCACAGTGCCAAGTTTGGAATGACAGATGACAGTGGCAGATGAAGCATCTTCAGTCTTTCACCCTATGTTATTAATAGGATTTCTCAAAGAGCAGTAATTACAATTAGTATATTAAAAATTCAGGCTACTCAAAGTCCCCTGTCCAACTCAATGATGGAGCGCTCATTCAGTCTAAATATTAACTGAGAAGTTGGGAAGTCTTATAGCCTTATAAACCTTATAAAACCTGCTGTGCCTTAAACTAAAACCTTCATTGATAATATCTACATTGCAGAAGTCTCTGTATTCCAGGAAACAGCAGCTTCCCATACATATGTAGTAAACGGAAAGCACATTTGCTCAAAGTTGCACAGTAGCTATGCTCTGTGCCTTTTTACACAACATAAAAACCATCTCTTTGCTCAAACATTCCTACATGAGGGTAACATTTCAAAGCACAGTCTGAAACACTCTTAAAATTGCCATTTACCTAAAGAAAATTGTATTTGCTGAAATCTGGCTTTAACAAAAATTGTCAATTACCACTTTGCTGCAAATCACTCTAGCTGTAAAACACTACCAGTGTGCTTTGCTAATACTCATTTCACTTTATAGTGAATGCACAGGAGACCCTGTCTTTTTCCCAGTTATTAAATTGCATATTATTTAATTTTCTATGCTGGATTGTATTATCTCTTTATTTACTAATTTTAAAATAAAATAGGCATTTTGAAAGCAAAGAATTGAGAATGTCTATCAGTAACCTTTTCCTAAAGCAAGAAAAATTTGCATTTCTTGTAAATGTGAGGCCTAAATGATCCCTCAAATAAATCCAATAGAGTGAAAATCTAAGGGTTCACCAATAGACCACTAAGTCTTTAAAATAAAGTCTTTCCATCATAGAAAAATAAGCACGAGCACTTCCTGCACTACACTTGGCAACCCTGCTGAGCCTGGGCATTTATTAGAAATGCTATACAAAAACCTGGTGCAGAAGTTTTCAGTCTCTGCGAGTAGTTAAGATGCCATGGATTTTTAAGCACAAATGCTTGGTAGTATTGCAGAAGCTATACGTCCCAAAGCTCCCTAGGGCAGTTTATATCTCTTGTGCGAAGAGTGGGAGAGAAGGAGAAGGTTTCCTACCATAGTAAGTGAGACGCCCTCTTGCAATATTTTTTCCTCTTGAGTTTTCAGTAATACATTCATATAGTCCTGCATCCTCCTGCTGGAAATTAGGGATTTCAATCATGCCATTGGATTTCCTCAGCTTTATTTTACTTGGAAATGGCAGACCATCAGTTCTTCTCCAGTTAATCTGAGGCACAGGGCTAAAGGGAAAATAATGGGATTTTAAACAGCTTTGCATAAAGTACATGATTGTCAAAATTAGATACTTAATTCAGAAGTGACTAAAAGCTTGTGTTAAAAGTGGTATTCATACTGGATATGACAGATGGGCAGACACTGGCAACAGATTTGCATACACCGGTTCTGTTTCATGTGCTGTCATTTGTGATACTGAAATTTTCATTAATATCTGTGTTGAAATTGCTGAAATATCAGCAATTTCTTGTAACTCTGCCCTGGCCTCCCCTAAAGACAGGTGAGATTTACCAGTGACTGCCATGGAAGGAGAATCAAGGCAAGTCTTTCGAAATTCTTATCCTACAACAGTCATTCATTCTCCGATTCTAAAACCTTCACTCACCTAGCTGGGGAACCAAAGCAATAGCATGTGATCAAGTTATCAATCTGGCACTTACAATTACGAACATCTGACAAAGCTGTCTGCAAATAAACCACAAAGTAGTAAGTAAATACGTTTATGGTAACGTAAATGTGTTCTCAGATCATTTGTGAAGTAGAAAAGATATCAATTGTGTGTGAAATATCATTCAGAAGTGAAATGCATTTCAGCTATAAAGGAAGAACAATATTATGACAGCATCAAGTACATTTAACAGTAAAATAGAGACTTCTCGCAGACTTCACACAGAGAAAGCTGAGTTAGGTCAAAGGAGATACGCAAAACTGCACTGATATTAACTCAAAATAATTTGAAATTAAATGTAAATTCCTGCATTGCCAACATACACATTTTAGTTCTAAACAAAATCAAGAATTACTCCAAAAATCTGCCCTCTTATTCTAAGGCAATAATTATGATGACCAAAATATGATATTCAGACCATATATGACTGCCAGAACTCCACATCTCTTGTGCAGGTGAACCCTTATGTGCTTCAACTTTCAGTATGGATGAAGTTGAAAACTTACTTTCCTAGTGCAAAGCATTCTAGCTTCACAGTTGAGCCTTTAGCTGCAGGAAGTGTCTCAGGAAACTGAACTTCTATTTTGGGCTCGTATTCCCCCATCACACCTATAGAAGACAATTGAAAAAGGTATTTTTTAGTTTTAAAAGCCTTTTTTCTCACTTTAGTATTGCATCACATTAAAAATCAAGTTTACTTCTCTTACGCTCCAATTATAGAGACAAGCATAGGGACCTGCAAGCGAACTCACTGTCAGGTTTCACAGAGAAAGAGAAGCATGCAACACAAAATACTTCTTATAAAGCAATCGATATTCTGAGAATGCATGAAAAGTTACACTGTAGAAGACAAAAACATTCATAGATGACAACTAGATGTGCTATTCAGTCACAGTGCAGAAGGGAAGTCATACCATCAGTGCGCAGCACTAGAGGAGTTGGTGACCCAAGAACTTGGCTGTTGGTCACAGTGCTGGTTACAACGCAGGTGTAATTCCCCACATCTGATGGCTCAACTTTGGCTATGTAGAGGTGACCGGTCTCTTGAGATACAAATCGCCTACTGTCCTCTTGTACAAATGATGGATATTCATTGAAGATCCAAGCAAATGACAGTTCTAGTTGGTAATAAAAAAAAAAGTAAAGATGTTTGGTACAGTTTTTCACATTTTTTCCTTCAAAGATTAGGCTTTTCATTACAGTATTTTACAATACTCTGCTATAGACAATACTGTACTGTGCAACAAATAGGACCAGACAGCTAATGACTACCAAATCTGTATTTCCTCCAGCTAAAGAAAAAGGTAGAAGTAACACAATGTTTTATGCATGAATAATTTTTTTTTAATCTACCTTTTAATATGCATGTAAATAAAAGCAGGCAGCAGCAATGAGACCAAACTTGGCTAAAATGGAAGCATCATTCATTTGAGGGTTGAAACTAGATGATCTTATGGCCCTTTCCAACCCTAACTGTTCTATGAGTCAGTAGCTACTTAACAACTTAGCTAGATGCTTAGCAGATAGAACAGTGTAGGTGTATGCAAGTGAAAGGAATGTCAAAAGAAGCATAAATTTCCAGTAGGGCTCAACACACACCAAATCTGTATTTTTAAAACAAAAATCCATTAAAATTATATTTTAGAAATCTCTGTATATCATGGCAAAGCAGCCCTCACTCCTGTTCATTATGGTCATTTGAAAGGAAAAACCACACTACAAAAAGATAAACTAACATTTGGCAAAAACTGCATTAGAACTCTGAGCTGTGTGTCCAATTTTAATTGGCAAAAGCCCCTTCCTGTGTGAGGCCCATGTGTTTGTCTCATTCATATCCTACATAATCAAAGGAAATTAATTTTTAATGGTTTTCCAGGCAAGACATAATTTTCCACCCAAGTGCCACTGAGTTGAAAGTTTATAAAAAGATCACAGCTTCTGCAAGTGCTAATTGGAGACCATTACAGCTTGATCGACCTGCTGTCATGTTAAAATATCTTGTAGAATTTGCACTGCCCCTACAAAATGGAGATGACCCCTTTTTGCACAGGTTTAATTTAAAAGTGCATAAATTTGGGTGCAGACATGAAATGGAGAATAAGCTATTTCCTAACCCTCAGTGTTGAGTACGAAAGCAACACTTGGGAAAGTGCTAACAGGATGTCGAAGTTTTAAGCCCAGCCGGCAATCCAGAACCATGCAGCTGTTAGCTCACTCCACCTCCTTCCTCCTCCAGCTCCCGGAAGGATGGAGAGGAGAATTGAAAGAATCCAACTCCCACGGGTTGAGACAAGAACAGTCCAGTAACTGAAGTATAACACAAACCACTGCTGCTACCACCACCAATAATAATTACAAGGGAAATGACAAGGGAAATAACAAGGGAAGAGAATACAACCACTCACCACCCACTGACTGACGCACAGCCTGACCCAAGCAGTGATCTAGCCTTTTCAGGTAACTGCCCCCAGTTTATATAGTGGGCATGACATGCTGTGGTATGGAATAGCCCTTTGGCTAGTTTGGGTCAGGTGTCCTGTCTGCTTCCTCTCGGCTTCCCCTCCTCCCTGGCAGAGCATGCGACTCAGAAAGCTCTTGGTCAAAGTAAACATTACTGAGCAGAAACTGAAACCATCAAAGTTATCAGCACTGTTCCCAGGCCGAAAGTCGAAAATACAGCACTGCACCAGCTACTAAGGAGGAGAAAAATGACTGCTACTGCTGAACCCAGGACACAGGAGAATTTAACACAAGGTACGATTGTGCAAATGAAAAAAAAACCCATACAATAAAGATATTATTAAAATATTTATGGACTGGCTAATGCAAAAAGGGCATTAAATAAAATGGCTTATCATAATTGATCTTAATTCTCTTCTATCAATATTTAAACTCCTTCTATTAACATAGCTTCACAGAGGCAGCATGTATGAACAATTAACAGTCAGGACTTTTCTCAAGAGTTTAACTTCTGTTATGTTGGGAAGTATTTACTATTGAAAAACAGCCATCTACCCTTCCAGACTTGCAGCATGTCTCTTCAGTTGAAACTATGGCTTTTACTAAAAGTTCCTTCCTACATGACAAGAGAAGTATAATTTATTTATGGTAAGGAAGGCTAACAAGGATTTGCCAAGTAAAGAAAGAGTAAGTAGTACAGTGGACAGTAAAACCCTAGGATCTAGCTTGACTTCAGTCAGACTTCTGAGATGTGCCACAAAAGTCCAATAACAAGTTAAAGAATATTCATATAGTCACCACCACCAAGAAAATTTGTGTATCTTTTCTCTCATCTTACAATAGAAACACCAAGACGTAGCTCTCAATGGTTTTCTGTTGAATGGAGAGGGCATGTTGAATTAGTGCTGTGCAGCAGGGAGGTGGCATCTGGGCATTTCTCTGGCTGTGGTCTGGCATTATCCGGTATCTACCAGCCAGTTCAAATTAATAAAAGAATAAAAATAAAATAATAATAATAATAGAGTACATGCAAAGATTTTGAAAGGGACTATGACCTCTTTGACAACAAAGATTATATGGTCTTGCTAAATGGGAAAAACCAGAAAATAAAGCATAATTCCATTTCTACAGAGCAGCTGGATGAAGAGTGTGAGCACAAGGCTGAGGGAGAGGATGTAGATCAAGTTAGGTATCAAATCAAGAACTGCAATTAAAAAACAAATAAATTTACATTTTCAGGTCTAAATCAAACTCAGATATCCACAAGGCACAAACGTGTGGGAAGCCAGGCTTTACCAGTTCTGGTATTTACTGAGCCTCTTGTTTTCCTTAGCTCAAACTATTATTTTATTTAAAAAACAAACAAACAAAACCCAAACAAACAAAAAAAAACAACAACAAAAAAAAACACCCAAAAAACAGAAGACATAATTCAAAGCATTCAAAGGGAACAGACATATATGGATACACAGCAGGAAAATAAGCAGCTTGATTTTGTTCCTATTATATCGGGTTAAGTCAAGAGTAAACTCACTGAAATCAATCATTATGATTATGAAAGCCATGCAAAGTGTATTCCAGTTTAATTGGATTCTTCAATAGCCTATGAATAAGCACTCCTGGAAACCTAATTTCCCATTCAAGATATTTTCATCAACTCTCTTAAAAAAGGAGCAGGGTGTTTCTTTACCAGTGCCCACAGCCACTCTCTCATATTATATTTATTGTACTTTACAAAATTCTATTCTTATTTTCCAAAAAAAAAATCATATTAAACAACTAGTTCTGTGATTTATTGTGTTTACACCATTTGCCCGTTGCTGATCCTAGCGCACCTCAAGGGACATAAACTCACTCCCTTGCTGTCAATTACAACTTTTCAGTTGATTTCCTGTTATAAATGGAAGTAATATGTCTCCCCTGGGCTTCCTCAAAGATCTAAGCCTTTGCTTTCCAATGCATTTTTTCATTATTTGGTGACCATAAGTGGATAAGGTATTGGAAATTACAGTTATTACTCAATTTTTATTTGCTTACTACATCTTGGTTGGCTTTTCCTCTTTATTTTGCATTATTTGATTATTATTTACTGTGCAGTCTACAAGCCACAACACAGCAGGTTCATATTGTTCTAGGCAATCTGCTTCCCTAAGTGTTCAAGTAAAAGCTGCTTATAAAATCACCTGTCATTTTTTAACTTAAATTATTACAGAATTCAACACTTAAATCAGCAAGGCCTTTGAGGTCTACCATAGTCATTGCCTGCCATCTACAAGCCATAAAAAAAAATCCCAACACATACCTTCATTTCCTATGTTGTTAAAGCAACATAAGGGGGTAAGCCCCACACATTCAGTTTTTAACTGGGTTCAAAGTTAGGCCTTAAGCTCATCTCCATGCTTTTGAAAAGACTGCTTTTAATTGTATTACACATTTTCTCTGAAAGGCTGCAACACATCAGTTGGAGACTGCTGATGGAACCAGGGCAATTTCATTACTGTAAACAGAATTTAAGAGACAACAGTAGTTAATGTAAAGCCAAAACTATAAGTGAATTCAGGAATTCAGCAAAGCAAAAGTTTGGGTGTGAGGGGAAGGCATACAGACATATGACTGGAAGGAGAAGGATAAAGTTTTATCCACTAAATACACAAATTTTGAAGGTCATCTCTTGCTCCTTTTGTTCCAGACCATCACTCCTATAACACCTGCTTAATAGTATCTGCTAGCCCCATAATTCACATCTAAATTAGATTTCTAAAATAACCAAAAGTAAATGCTGTGAATAATGTCCTTCTGAAATAGATTTAAACTTCTGTTCAAAACTGACTGGGTTTCAGTTAGTAAAGCAGATGTTTTCATAAACAGTCCTGAAAAGAAATTAAATCACTAGATTTTGAATGTATCAAGCTCACTGAAACAGAGGTTTTATGTTCTATTTTTTAAAGAAGTTTCATGCCAGTCATTGATACTCAACTCTATATTATTTCATACAGTTCTCCTGTTCAGATTTTACTATATTCTGTAATTGAGATATAGAGGCAAGCCAAACTATCCTAGTATTTTCTGTCTTCAACTGGCACTCTGCCTAACTCACAGGATGTTATATGGCTTCTAAAAAACTGTGTGTAAGAAAGCAATCAGACAAAATTTAGCAATGACAGAAACTGTAATTAAAGACATGGAAATTGGTAACAACCAGCTCCTTTGAATTTTGAATTATCTACCTTAGAGTTAAAAGTAATGGAAAAGTAACACTGATTTTGAGAGGATAATGACAGATTTCATAGTTAAGGAAGAAACCAATTAGCTCATCATTTGGCCCAGTTTCAGCTCAAACTGTGATGAAACGTCAGAAAATGGAGAAAAGCCTCTTGCTTTGTGGATGAACATCACTTGGGAAAGCATAAGCTCTCAGGGCACAGACAGGAAGCAATTGGGTACAGTTCTGTGGGGCAGTCACACAGAGTCAACACTGCTGAGGACGCTCTGCACATCTGTCTGCAAAGGAACCCCTAGGAAAGTGCCAACAAAGTGTTTAGAAGTAGGAAATTAATCTGCATGAGGTGAAAGCGCATTGAACTCCCAGAGGATGCTCTTAGCCTTGACGTAAACCGGACTTAGTTCACTGCAGCCTAATCCTCAACAGGATTACACTATGTTCAATTTTACACACATTAACTTCCACATATCATTAACTACTTTTTCTACTTGGGCAAACTCTAGCTGTTTTATTCCACTTAGTTCTTCGCCTCAAGTAGTCTATCCTTCCTTTGGCAAGCCAGCACAACCAGCTGCAACTGGACTTTAGCCAAGAAAATAGGTAATACTTCATCTCTGCCATAAAATAAATCACATCTTTGGGTTTTTTTGCGAACATTAAAGGATGTTTTCAAATAAAAGTCTTATGTACCGCAGGCAAAAGACAAGGTTAAAATAGGTGTAATATCTTCCCAACTTGGGGAAAATGATTTGGGGATTTATGCATGCTTCTGAAATTCATCCCCAAACCGTTTCGAACAATTCCCTTCTTTTGGCTGAAGATGTTTTTGTTCATACAAAATGTAAATTGCATGATGGGAATCCATGTCCAGCTACAAAAAGTGATGAACATATCCTGAGAAACTCACTGTATTCCAGAGTGTAATGGAAAATCTGATTGGAAACTAACATATACCACTGATCATTTTGGCATAAGAGGTAAATTATCTGATAGGAAAAATACAAAAGATCAATATTCAGCATGCTCTGCAAGTAATCAGGCATTAACTTCTGTGTATGGAATAACCCAAACCAGTGAGAGCAGTGCAAGATCTCTACGTGATATCCTGCAATTTCAATCTACGCACTTAATGAGAAGATTAAAATGTTTTAGCTGAAATTGCAAGGTTCCTACTTCAGGCTAATACCTAATTTTCATTTTTAAATAGAATGTGGTCAGAATCCACTCACTCTCATTTTGAAACGAGCTGGTGTGATGTAAATAAAGGTGTGATTCTTTACACACAGTTGCAGCATAAAATGTATTTATCTTTACTGCCTCCTACCTACACCACAACCACAGAATAATTGCCCAGGAGTAAACTGCTCTGTGACCTGGCACTGGCTGCCCTCGTGGCAAAGCTCTGGTGATGTAGAACAGCCCACTGAAGGTCTGCCTTTCTCTACATTGGAGTTTTTACTAAGTCTCTCAAAGAAGCATCAAAAGCAAAGCACAGCATTCTAATTAAAACATAAACATTTCTAAGCTCATCCTTGTGAAACACAGATGTGCCAGCCTGGCAATGTTGTTTTATTATTAATACCATAAAAAACCTCAAGGTAAATAGATTTCCAAACAGCACAACCACTGGAAAAGCAGCTCAGTTACACAGCCTTGCCTGCTGTCTGCCTTTTCACTCATGCTCTCCTGTCACACAGGGGATTTGACCATTAGCCAGTGTTGTTTCAAACTGAACTTCACCTTCTAACATCAAAGTGCCCCTTAACTGGCAGGTTAAATGTTCCTTAGTGGTCCAAAGGAAATCCAGATGCAGATGGGAAAGTCAAAGAAAATGCTTTTCTACATTTAGTTTTCAGTGCTGTGTAAAAACTCATTTTGTTTTCCCTGTAGTTATGCTGGACAATGATGGATGAGATTCTCTTTATCACACCTCTGAACTAATTGTTTCAGACTAGCTGTGTCATTTAAAGTATACAGGCTCCAATCAAATCGCCTGTACTTTGGAAGTATGCAGCAAAGTAAGAAAGTGCCATAGGAAGCAATATTTAAATACATACCCATTAGCCATACCCATTTCAAATGACAAATTGTTCTTTTAATCACCTCCCTAGAACTCTATATTTAATTGCTCAGAGCATTTCTAACAACTCTGTTGTGCTTTCTCAATAGTTAAAAGTATTTCAAAATTGCTTCCTGCCTGTAATAATTTTGAGGCTAAGAAGATCACAGTTTAGTTTATTGTTCAACTGATTTCTTCTGAATGCTAAATATTAAGAAGATAAACTACGGGAAACTAATGGAAATACCCAAGTGTAAATTTTTAAAGGAACTCACTAATGTTGATGGGTGGAATTTGTAATTAGTCACAAATTTTATTTGACAGTCTTGCACTGATTTAGGAGAAGGTACTTGGTAAACCCCTGCAAAAAACAAAAATCACTTTCAGTACTCTTAAGGAGTGTAATGATCAGCTACAGCTGTGTGCTGGGACCACAGCCATCTGCCTTCTGCCTCTTCCTAATCAATTACTCTGCTTCCAAAGAAAAACTCAAATATTTTAGTAGAGAAAATAAAGAGCTGGAGGAGAAAACCCCCTCAGTAACAGTTTAGGATAAAAATAATCTTGGTATAGGGCCAAACCCAGTTATTTTCTACAATTTCCTCCTCTTTTTCCCAAGGCATACTTAAGATACCTGGGATGAGCCAAGTGAAAAAGCTTGACCAGATTTTTTTTCTTGCAATTTAGTTCATCCTAATCTACCTGTCCCTCTTTCTTTCCATCCCCAATGCCTTCTTCCAACAAACACCCCAACAGCAAGAGGCACAGTTTCCCATTAATACTCTAATCTCATACTGATGCTTCCTTCAGCTTGTTCAGGAGACAGAGCTAATGAGAGCCGGCCTCAGCAATAAAGTGCACACCCCGAAGTCTTTTGAAGTCTTCTGGAGCACCTACGAACATTTTGTTGATGAAAACTGTGTAGTATTATTCCCACAAAAGCCTGTGTAACTCTTTGCTGGCTCTGACAACAGCTACATTATACATGCTACTACTGTATGTACTTAACTCTTGGTGCATCTTTAGCAGAAATCAAATGTACTGCAGACAGGAAAAGCTGATCCAATCTTATGCAAAACTCCTCCCTGGGCTACTGGTGAAACTGAAGCACAGGTTTATCAAAAGAAAGTGTTTTGGAAAGACTGCGTTTGATAAAGTACAGAACAGACAGAGAGTCTCTGTAGCATTGGTCTGTTACCAGTGGTGAAAATAATGCTCTGACAGATAGAAATCACTGTAAAACCCGGCTGTGAATGAGTATTACTGTCCCTCATACGGACAAATGTAAGTGCCTCTTGGGTACCATTTGATTTCAAACTGTCAGCTGAAATTTGTGCAGATGAGGATGACAACACCAGCAGGACTATTGCAAAATATATTTTTAAATAAAAATACTATTTCTCCTTGGCAGATTGAGAACAGCTCAACAACACTACAGAACCATTTTTATGGCCATTGCTTTTACAATATTCAGTGTACTAGTCTCTTTAGAATCCATTTTTGTACAAAGACCTCATAATATGCCTACTGGAAGTATGATTTATTGCTCTTGCCTGGATAAGTGTCATCCACAATCTACAACAAAACAAAAAGTGGAAAATCAGGCTGTCTTCAACCTTCTGAAAACACACTGATGGGCAGCTGAAAAGAAATCATATTTTGGAATCCTATCAGTTTGGTTTTACTTTGCTTTAAGGGTGTGAACTGCTTCCAAAGCCAAGTAAGTACAGTTAACGCAATTTACAGGGAAAAAAACCAAACACCAAAAAAAACCATCCCAAACCCCACTATTCTGATATTCAAGAGTTGCAGAAAAATAATCAAAGCATCAAAATATTTCTGGCACATGAGAGACTTTCCACACCATGTTATTCATGAATACCATAGACTTGCTGGAACATGTAGGTCTCCAAATGGTGATACAAGAGACATTAACAAAAATTTGCAAGTCTAAATACTAATTTGCAAGAGACATGACATTATTCATTGAATGACTTGTCATACCAAACAGTGAGCAATAAATTGGGTCCTAGGTTTTCATGATCTAATATTTCCTGTCAGCATGTCACAACTTTAAAAAGATATGCTATAAGCTAAATTGATCCCTATCCTTCAAATACGGCCTCGTTTATTAATTAGGTCCACATTTATCAGGGCATGGTAGTAAGATGGAGCACACATTTCTGCTTTATATGTAGGAATATCCTGGCCATGTTGTATGAAATAGGAACACTGAGGCTAATCATGAATATACGACAAGTAGAATTTCCTTGCAACTTTTGAGCAACAGCTTGTCAGCTCCACAATGTTCTTTCCATTTACTGAAGTTCTTGTAGGTTATGCTCATATTCCACATAGTAACAAGGTAAGAGGGAGTACATCCACCAACATAAATCTAATGCCTGTTTTTTTCCAAGCAAGCCTTAATTCTTTGAAATATCCGAATAACTATCAAGCAAATCTTCACTTCTACCATTACAAAAAAAACCCAAAAAAACATCCTTTTCTCTGTATATAAAGCAGCTCTCAACCCACCACAGACAAAAAAGAACTATGCCTCATTGCTTCCTCCCCTCCCAAAAAGCAGAATATACCTCTTAAATCCAAAACTCATGTCCAGATCAGTAAAACTGACTGTATTAAATAAATACAAATCACAATATATAGGAAACAGAAATAACCGAAGACAAGCTACATGATAAGATAAAATACAGTAGTAACAGTCAGTAAAACACTAAAGGAACTTGCAGATTTGCTTTACTCTGGGCTTTGTCACTCCTTAGATACTGATGTTGGAACAAAATCAATATCGGAGAAAAATCATTTTTAGATCTCCATATGTCTAGCCTTCTCTGTTCCTGGCAGGATGGAAAAAATTAGCATCGCATGAATGTTTCTTAGCTGGCTGCATGTTAAGTGTGTCCAATATTAAGTTTTGTATGTTGAGATGTTTGTTATAGCAACAGTCCTTTAAAATCATCAAGACATAACAGTAACCCAGTAAAAAGTGAAAATCGCTGTAGAGACTTCAGTAAAATTTAGTGGT
The DNA here is from genome assembly GCA_017639245.1 of Myiopsitta monachus. NCBI lineage: Eukaryota > Metazoa > Chordata > Aves > Psittaciformes > Psittacidae > Myiopsitta > Myiopsitta monachus. The sequence goes on along the minus strand of CM029929.1, from coordinate 15,447,558 downwards.
TATAACAACTGAAAAAGATGGCAGGAGTTCTACATAAGTCAATTTTAGATGTCAGATTATCTTTTGAGTATGTGGGCGAGATGATTTACTGATTTGTGGAGAACACAGGGTATTTTAACAGGTTCTCTGTGACAGAATTAAAATTATATACAGAAGTATGGTCATGTAGAATGATGACAGATGACCATCTTAATTATCCAAAACTCACTGCTTAATTATAATACACCATTATCCAACATAAAACCCAGTTGAATGAGTAAGATATTTAGGACAGAGTCTAAACACAGAGCCAGTCATTTATTCCATCTCCCACACGGCAAATTTCCAACAAGACTTTTAAAAAAGGTGAAATTCACTAACTCTGAAGAAAATATTCTTACGGTTTGCAATACAGTTCATGTTGAATGGCAGAAATACAAAACTGATCTGAGTACCCTCAACTGGAAATATTGAGCACCACCTTCCTCCCATTGTACGCAAACAGCCAACACAGAAACAAAGCTAAAATACAAGCTCAGCATATGAGTTGATGTGTACAAGCTTAAACAAAGCTTAATTCTGGATTTAAAGGGTAGATGACCGTACCCTGATGGAACTGGAACTGCAACCTTCAAAAGAACAAAAGTACAGTTAACTGCATGAACAATTTGCTCTCCACTGAAGGGATTCCTACCACCTATGTAAATACCTGTGGCTAAGATAAGCAAACAAAAACAAATATGTCAAATTGCAGAGGGGAAGCAGTTTCCTTTTACTATACTATGAACTGGTATTTCTTTTGGGATGAACATTGGTCACTATTGTAACTGGGATGCTGTATATAATAATATAATATAATAATCCCAATTTAACCCATCTCTTCTTGAAGACTTCTTACTAAAAATAAAAAAAAAATAAGTGCAATTAAGCTAGCAAGAACTTAGAAATTGCATGAATATGACAGAATATTAAAGAACAATATTTTGGAGGCTAAAGGGGAAGAGAAAAAGTATTTCAGAAGGTTTTTACAATTAGTATTGGCTGAAATTATTCAATAACTCCATTCAACAAATACAGAATCAAAGAAAAAAAAATTCTGATCGAGGGTCTGGAAAGGGCTGAACAGCCCTCAGGCCAGGTCAGCTGTTCCTAAACCATTCCTGCTATTCCCAACAAACTAGCTTTGCTTAGTGGATACATATTTTATCTAAGGCTTACCAACCTGCATTCTACCACACCAGATCTAAAGGCACTCTGCGTTTGATGTCACTGCTGTAGGTATATTTTAGTAAAGAAAGAAGAGGAAGGAATTTTTCCACTTGGCCCCATGTCTCCTGAAAACTTCACTGGCTAATCCTCCATCCCTCAGAGAAATCCAAAGGCCTTAAATAATTCTGGTACCAACCCTCAATTCTACTTGATAATTCAGGGAGCCCTCAGCTCTCTCTTTTTTTGCACAAGTAACACAGCGTGGGGGTGTCAATCATACCCCATCTGCTGACTGCAAAATAAATTCTCACCTCTTCCACGTGTTGATTTAAACCACTGTTCTTCGCAATGTGAGCATGTTTTATATCACCTCCTATTCAACACTCAAACTTGAACATTGCCAGAGTCAGGCAGAGTTGTAGTGAGTTTGGCAGTCACCTCTGGGTGTATACTCATGCAAGAGACACCAGTATAAGAAAGGCTGGGGTAATATGGTCTTTAGACTGCACAGAGAAGCAAAATTCAATCATTCTAATTCTTACAGATAGCTGGGAGAATGACCCGTTTTCTCTGCAACTGAAAAGACAAAGCTGTTGCAAGGCTATAAAGATGATTTAAGAGGAGGTATCAGTTTAGAGAAAGAAAAATTTTGCAAGCTCAGACAGTTGTAAAATTGCCACTTTATAGCTGTGTCTGCTTGGACTCTGCCAAATTTAAGAGGCCACAACACCTATATTATTCTATTCAATGTTTAGCTTATATTACCTTGTTTTTGCAATCAAATCCAATGTTTTAACATCACAGCCCTTCAATAATGAGACTCCACATCAATTAAAAACAAACCTACTTCCTTTCGAGTATCATTTGAGGCTCAATAGCAACTAGTCAAAGACTGGAGATGCAGAATGAATGATAGAGTGTACGGGCAATTTCTGGTCCAGCAAGTATCCACATAGGCAGTTTTTTCACCCCCCTCAAGACAGCAGTGTTTTAAATTATAGCAGCATCATTACATTACACTAACAAATGTCTTGATTGCAAGAACACAGGCAGATACTGGCATAATTAAAGACAACAATCTACTCTTCGTAATTGTCTAGACATACTAAAAACTAGATTCATCGAGGCTTGGTAACTGTGATTGGGCAGAATTTAATTCCAGAAAAAACTCAATTAATTACTGGAAATATCATAAAAATCAGACATGTTAAGTGCACAAGAATTACTAGGAACTAGAAAGGCATTTCAAGATATAAGTAAATCCTCTTAAGTACTTCCCTCCCCCTCTTTTGGTTTTATTTTTCTTCTCTGTATTTACTTCACAAACCAGATTTCATTCTTGCTCTCTCTGAAATATCTCCCTTCTGCATTTCCAGGGAGATATTCCACTTCACAGTCAATCTGCTCTGGTTGAAGCACAAAGCCTGGAAGGTCCTTACCTCCTGCCCGGGGTGGTGGTCCACAGAGCAGCACGACTCCCTGCCCCTCTCGAACTGACACAGCACTTCTCATTTTCGTCCTGGAGCTTTCAAGATCTGTTTTTGAAAGAAAGGTGAAGTGGATATTAGGAAACAGAAAAGACTTAAATATACAGGAGCTTCAAGTTCTCAAATCCCAGAATCACATCTCCTTGTATGACCCTAAATTCAATAGCATCAAGAGCCTATTGAGCTCCTCTAGCCAACCGTAAAATGACACTAAGACTACAGCTATTTAGGAACCAGATATTTCTCTTTTAAAACAGAAAATCCTCAACCATCTCCCTGCAGCAGGAATCCCCGTAACATTGCTAAACTTTGTGAAGGCATGGACTTTGCACATCACTGTACTAAACAATGCTCTGCTCTGCCTGGCTCTAGGTCTTCTGTGATCACTTTAAGCTGTGTAAGAGGAGAAACAAATGCTACCATGTGTACATAAAGGCAAGTATTTTATCACAAATCTATGCTAACTTTCCCTTTAACTGGTGACTCAAGATCCAAGAAAGCATGGCCTCGTTATAGCCCTGAATTCAGCTAGATGTGACATGCAACACAGGAGATCAAGACTCCACACCAAGATTTTTCCATGAGTAAGCCACTTTTTTGTATAATAAAACCAAGGAGAAGAAAATCTAAAGAATGCCTGTTTATAACCTTGTAAAGGACACTAACACATAGCTTTAAAATAAGGCTGCCTTTACAGCCAAGCATAAGAGAAGTAGTGAATTGACCAACAGTAGCTATTTCCCAAAATACAGTATCTTTTAATATCGAAAAGCAACAGCTGTTACAGTTAGAAAACTGAACAAGAGTAATTAGAATTTCAATGCTCCATTTAAAAAAATACATTTAATACTTCAATAAGATATTGCTGTATTAGTCTTTGTTACTGCACATAAAGCTCATAAGAGGGTTTCTTAAAAAGGCTATTTTCAGCTTTCCATCTGAATTTCTTTGCAGGTAGGCATCAGGGCCTACATTTTCATGAACAGAATAAATTGTGAACCTTCTGCTAGACATGTTGCTGTGGTCACATACAACCACAGCCAAACTGATTTCACCAGACCAAAACAGCATGCCCTGCAATTTGTTTCAGGTCCTAGAGCATTTTTTCTCTGCCCTCCATAACAATACAGATTGATTACCCACCCCAACACAATTCCCCTGAGTCAAGCAAGGAAGAACCAAGAGCTGACAGTGTCCCAGAGGACACACACTGTTCTATATTAGGACGAAAACAGCTATGCAGTTTGGACTTTAAAATTTACATAAAGAAAAAAAAATCCATTTCACATACACAATGAATTTCACCCAAATTTTGCCCCCTCACCTCACAACCACTGTGAGCCATAAATCTTGTGGAATACACATAATCTCTGTAATTAAAATGAAATTATTCGTATCACTGCTTTCTAATCACATGTTCATTTACTGCAAATATAGACCTTCAGAAACACAGATGACTTTGCCCTGGCCAACATACTGTATGAGCAGGATGGGATTGGGCTGGGAGAACCTCTGGAAGGGATGTGACCTCAGAAAATGACGAGGCATTCAGAAAGGCATATCCTTATCATCCTGCAGGTACTCAGTGGGACCAACCACAGCTCCGCAGTTTGATCTGTTGCAATGTTGTACTGCAGAAGTTAGTAATCACTGATTGCAAATGAAGACTGCTGTCACAGGGGAATAGTTTTTTGGGAAACAAGCAGCAATTCAAAATCCATCAGAAAACGAAGAATATGAGCTATGCTACAATGAAAGAGTAATTTTTTACTAATTAGCAGGAAGCTCTCCATCCTACCTTCTAGAGCAGTGCAAGTACCAGACTAATCATGCAGCTGCAGAAATATCATCACTTAATTCATTTATATACTTGTATATTCTCTTGACATATTGTCTGGCACCACTCTGAAAATAACTATCAATCACCATGGAAAATAATAATAATTCTCTACTAGCGTTATACAACAAAGTCCAAACCTCTGACCTTGGAAAGTACTTGCTGCTTACATGCAAGATTCTAGCCTGATTTATCAGGCATCTTTGTAGCATACTCAAGTATTAAAGGTCAAAGCCACTCGTGTTTGGTACAATAGCAGGAGAGATTATTTGGTTCTGTGTTGTTTTTTTTTTTTCTTGTATTTTTTTTATTAACAAAGCCAGTGTTCTAACTGCAATAACACCAGAGAGTAGTGCTGGATCTTCTAACAAAGCTTGGCATTACATGAAATCATTGGGAAGGAACATTAAGTTCTCAGACAACTGACGGTAAATAAAATGCCACAAAAGGTGGGCAAATAATGGAAACGACTGTTTACTTTTCAGAGATGGATTTATATCTCTGAAATCAAGAGGCTCTTAACTCTGCTGAAATGTCTTAATAGATAAAATAAAACTGGAATCAAAGGATGAGGATAAGAACAGAATAGAAGATAAACTTGAAAAGTGATGAGTGACAACAGGACTTGTTTTCCAGCACCCCAAGGGGTAGCAATATCCCATTGTTTTGTTTGAAAGAAAAGGGCAAAACCATATATATATGTATATATACACACACACACACGCACACACACGGATTGTCTTATCAGATGTTTAAAGTTTCATCTACTTCCTCAAACTGGTCACCTAAATAAAGCTTTTTCATTAGTTTCTCTTGCCTACACTTTTTTACTTCTTGTTTGCAAATTTCATCTGAAATGCAGCCATTCTGGTAGGAAATGAGCAACTTCATAACTACTTTGCCAGGTAAAGTCTCTAAACATAACACTGAAATTATTTTGGTAAAAATGTTACCAATACCTGACTACACAAGGAGGGGGGAAAAAAAATCAAAACATCCAACTTAAAACCAGTCTAGAACTGTGTAATTTGTAAACTAACTAATTTTATTGCCTAGTCATAGCTTGCCATAGAGAAGAAAGTTTAAAATTAGCAACTTACACTTCCCTGACTCCTGAGGAAGCATTTTCTTCTCCCTTCCCCTGCATATTTGCCTTATTTCTTTTGTACCAAGTACATAAAGTTACATCAACTGAAGTACGCATACCATTGCAGTAAAATGGGAGCAAGAAAACGTAATTCAGCTTTACTAAAAAGTCTGCCATTTTGCCCAAGAAGGAGAACAATAAATGTGCTCTTGCACGCGCAAACAGCAAGGATGTGAAAACCACATATTCCAGTGGGTTCTCCCCTTCCACTTCATAAGTCTCAAGCTCAATGCTAAGAACCATTTTGAAATATAGAGTAACAGTAACATTAGCATTGTACCCTGTAATACCCATTTTATGTATTTGGAATGGAAGCATGTAAAAGTTCACGTGATACTCATGACAATTAAGAGACACGGGTTTGTGAATTTAGGAGGGAAAAAGAAGATATTATGTAAAGCATAAAATATATATGTAAATATATATAAAAGAATATATATGTAAAGCATCTGTACAAGGTAAACCAGACCTTGTTCTTGTCCGACATCAACATGTGAGAAAGAATTAAAAACAACTTCTCTGCAGTCAGCAGGCGTGCGTTCTGCAGATGAAATCACTACAGTTCACTGCAAGTACCTTCTAGAACATTTCTGGCTTCTGTAATCTTGCATAATCAAGGAAGGTAAGCAAATGGATCACACAAGATCAGATCAAATGTTACGCCTATGCTTTGAAAAGACACAGAATACCCTGTTATGAAAAATCCAGAGAAGTTTTCAAAGCACTGAACTGTATCACATTTCCCAAGTAACCTGTGCGATGTTCTACCCCCAGTTACACATACCTCTACATAGGGTCTTCAAAGGATTAGTAGAAGCTACTAAAATATACCAACTTCTAATTATTCGGGTGTTAAAGTACTGCACATGACACATTCACTCCCTGGAGAGAAAAAGGACTCAGGCAGGTTTCCAACTCCAAGCCCAGTGACATCCAAGTATCTTACTACACTTGTATCAATTGATATGTATTGTCAACACACTTTTATTAGCAATCTGACCATGTTTGGGTAATTGCAGAACAAGGGTTCATGCTCTACAAATATAATCGTCCCAAGAGCCACTAAAATATTTATTTCATTACTTCATTAGACTCATTATTATTAAAAGCAGCCAAACTTGTTAAACATACTTTATGTATAATTCTGCACTGGTAGGATGTTCAAGTACCTAAATGAGTCAGACGAACAATTCTTAACTGTTTTCCTGAAGAAGCAATTCTGATGTAGGGACTTAGTTTGATGTCAGCACATAATGAAGTACTAATTCACAACCTGCTCACCCTGGTAAAAGTCGCATTATTTAAAAAGAAATTAAATATCAGTCTCTCAGCTCTTAAGGAAAAGTAATAGCCTCAGTGTGCTGTAATAGCTACCTTGGTAATGACAACGTCTGGAGAAAACAGAGTAAGACAAATTCGTTTCTTCACCACCACCTAAATTGCATATACGCATAGGATGTCTTCTTCCCCACCATTCTACTTCCCCAAATTAGCTATACACAAGCAATTCCATGGCTATTTATTTTTATACTACTTTAGACAAATACCAAAAACTGAATGTATACTTGGCATAATTATAAGTTTCCTAAAACTACATGTATCCACTCAACAGAATAGTTGGAATACACAGCCTGTTAACCCCAACCTATTGCCTGCAGACATAGAGAACTTGGAGAAAGCACAGAGCTCACAAGGGGCAAGTGAGACTTTTCTGCTGCTTTCCCTGAGCTTCAGATCAAGCCCAGGGGAATCATTCTGGGATGGGAGGGAGGGACCAAAAATTATCTCTGTAATCAGCAATTGTTGGAGGTAGAGACAACAAAAAATATTATCAGTGCAAAAGTGAACATTACTTAAAGTACACAAGGAATGAGAGTGATTTGTCACTCGAGAAGAGATTCACTGGCTACTGGAGAACCATCTCCAGCTTCATTTTTGTCAGGCTGGTGTTGCAGTGAAATCATATAATTTCACAGCATCCTCTACAAAAATCTCTTAATGCTGTGACACACTGCTGAACTTCCATTTTATGGAACAACATTTATCTGTATGAAGGCAACAGTACATCAGGTTACACATACATAGTGCAGTGTATTTTTAAAACCCCATTTTGGAAAGGGAACGTACTTCTGCAGCTCACAGCCAGCAGCACTGCCCTGCGCCTACAGCCAAGGATGTCAGAGCCATTCTAAGCCCCAAAAGCTCCAGGGCAAGCAGAAACAACCTCCCACCCTGAAGGCATGTTTTATTCACAACCCACTACTTAAGACAACTGAGTTTTTAGTTTGAAATATTGCTCCTGTCTCTGCTCACATGACACTAATCTCATTCAGCAAAGCCCATCCAAGACTGTGTTCTCACATCCATAGAAATATTGTCAATAAAATGCAATAAACTTCTACATAGAGAATGCAGGTAAAGGAAGAGACCCTGCAGGTTGTTTCCATTGCATGAAAAGCAGAAATCTAACAAGTGAATTGTTCAGGGCTTAAAGGGCTGCGGAAGCCCTTTACAGGGCACTAAGAACTTGTAACACTTTTAAACTCTGCACCTCCCCTTAAATCACTTAGGGTGCAGCAAAAAAAACAAAACCAGGAAAGAAATAAACAGTCTTATACCAATTAAATAGGAATCATTTGAAAGTCACACAACAAAGCCTGTGTTGTATAAAAACAAATAGGAAAAGCTAACAAGAAACTGGCACAGATGTATCAGAGTGCTTCTGTGGGCTGTGTGGAACTGAAGAAAGAGACTAGAGACAGCAGAGAAAAAAAAGCATTAAAGGAACATGAATACCATTAAAGTTGAGTCAACATTTGATGAGCAGGGAATTCTTTTTTTTTAACCTGCTTTGCACTGGCAAAAATGACCTGAACAGAGCCGGGGGGGGGGGGGGGGAAAGTGAGTGTTACAAGGGAAATGCATGCTTTAAAAGAAAAACATTCTCCAATAGGTATTTCCAAAAATATGCCTCCCGTAAATTCATACTGTCTGAGAATTGCCACTGAACTCCAGGCAAACACAGCATTGAACAAAGCAATTCAAGCAATTTGAGAAATATCTCAGGAGGGAAGGATGCTTGCTCAAGAAAATTACACCACAGTCAAGTTCCCAAATGCAACACAGATTCTTTCCCCCCAAACACTTGCCTAAAACAAACCCTAAGAATATCCTGCCAGGCTACAAAGCACCTCCATTACTAACCACTCCTGATCACAAAGCAGGTTCAGCGCTGAAGAAGACCTGGTTATTCACCTTTTAATAGGTAAACTGATGGCCAAATGCTTTGCCCAATCTAGGTCTAATTACCTAAAGGTTTGCTTATTTATGAAATAAGTGGCAGTGTTTCCAAGAAGACTTCCCTCTCTAAACAAATAAATCAATGAAACCCATCCTGTAACAGTTCATTTTTGAAGCACTGGGAACATGCTGACAACAACAGGACTTTTTTTTTCCTGCTACTGATTTCACTCCTTTACCTTTCCCAAGACAGCCACCTTCCTTAAAAAAATGGATGGATTCTCCCACAGATATTACAGAATATTGCTGGGTTGTCCCCAGAAAGTATTGCCAGGATATGGGTAACCAAAGTCTGTCATTTTCCTCATCTCACTTTGTATGGAGCACCTGGCAAAATGCCCCACTGCTTTGATTTGGGCCATGTGGACTATAACAGATGTAATGATGACATATAGCAGATACAGCAGATGACTAAGTGTCCTATCAACAGATGTCTTATCACAGCTGCTACTTCACACACAAAAATACCCTAGCTTGTTAGTCGGCATAAAACCCCAATATGCACAGACCTTCACAATGTTTGTAATTCTCATCATAATGTGTCCCACCTTGGTTAAGCAAAAATAATATGAAATACACAAGTTTATATACAGCTGAAAACATAATAAGTGCCCTTATTTCTAACATAGCTAATTAAAAACACAACCCCTGGAGGAAACTATACCACCTTTATGGAGCTGCTCCAGCTCTCCAGAATGAACTTCCAGTTTTCACAGCCTGGACGTGGACCACCTCTTTGAGGACCAACCTCTCCAAGGCTTTCAGCCACAAGGCATGTCCAATACCAGAGTCATTTGCCTAGACAAGAGCAAACCTTAACCCATGACCTGCCCTTCTAAAGTCACCTGTGCCATTTTCTTTTCAATAATCTGCTGGATTTCTAGCTCCAGCTATTTTTAACTTGGCAAGTTGGGAATCCTGAAAAGCTAACACCAGCAGATTTGGTTTCATGTTAATAGTTGTTCAGTATATTGTTCCTCACATTAAAATCAGGGGGGTTTCTCAGGTACACACCTCTTTAGTTTAATAAAACAAATACAAGGGATCTCAGAGAAGACAACTAGATCTACGTAAATAATTTCAATAACCTCCTTGAAGTAAGCCATGGAGAGGACACAGCAAGGACAGTAATTAATACTGTATCAAGAATAATATTTACAGAGAAACTCTGAGCAAATTAAAACTTTTGATCTTATTATCCGAGTTCCTGGTAGATGAAAAATGTAGACGCAAAAGTAATACATTTTCATGGGGACACATTTGCCTGGTTCACATACAGGAGGAGCAGTTAATTTACTGTATTAACTGTTCACATCACAATTTTAAGAACGAGGTAAGTGAATTTTCACATTTGTCAAATAAAATAATTCAGTCTTAGCATCCTGAATATAGCACATAATACTGACATTAATTGCTTCTGTGATGTTCAAATCTAATATTTCTGCACAGGGATATAATACACTCTTCCTTGGGTGCTCCGCTACAACTGCAGCAGTATGTAACAAAGACATTGCCACAGCACAAAACAGATTCTGGAAAACTGCTGCAAACATTTATGACTATAAGTCTCTTGGGTTACTAGCTAGGATTAGACTACATTAACAGGCTCTGGAGGACAGGACAGATAAGAAAAATGATCTATTTCTTATCCAGGCACTGTACAGCCACACTAAAGATGTAGCTTAAAGGATGTTCAGGCGCACATCAAAGCAAACCAGAATATATTCTGTTCATTTCTTTCACAGTAGCCGGAAGTGGCTAAAGCAGATGGTCTGAAGTTGCTTTCCTTACAGATTCCAGGGGACAGGGATGCAGTGAAATGCATTTCTTACCACGATGTCATTTGCAGCTGACAAGCAAAACTGGTATTTTCTGCTGCAGATAAGGCAGGAAAAAATTAAAGAAAAAACACACCACTGTGATGCTGACAGCAGAGATGTTTAAAACAATAAAAATTTGCCAGGTTTACATAAAAATGCAAAAATGAAAGATAAAATTCCCTTCAGGAGACAGGTCATTGTGCAGTCCAAGTGGCAGAATAATTTCTTGAATGCTGAAGATGAAAGCCAAATGACGAAGCTTTCAATGAAGCCATATCTCCACATCGCGCACAAGCTTTTAAAAAACTTAACGAAAAGCCAAAAACCACTGCATAATGTAATTCAGTATTCTTGTGCAAACATATTACTCTATAGCCCCTAATAGTTAAAAGAACATAGCTAGGTTGAAAACTCAATTATTTACCACTATAAAATGCCAGAATTAAGTCTGCCTCGGCTCATAAATATCAGCCAAAAAACCCCAATCCAAATACCCCCAAGAGATAAGATTTTCCGCACTGATGGCTTAGATGGGAACATGTGTTGGTCCCCCTTGGCTGGGGACATGTTGCAGCTGGGAAAGGCACTAGGGAGCATTTGCCTTGACATTAGGAGAGAAGCCACCAGGAACATTTCAACACAGGTCTCCATGAAGCAGCCACCCAGAACCCCAAATCCACCTGGTCCAGGGAGCTCCAGTCCCAGTGCCATGGTTTCTCATGGGGTCTGGAATGCTTTCACTTGAGATGTGAAGAATAGCAGAAACATGTAGGAACCACAACACCTCCGTTCTGTCCCGTCCCCAATAGCTTCCCTTCAATCCCTGCCCCCCACCAGTTCCGGTCTCCACAACTCCTACCAAAACTTAGGCTCAGCATATTCCTCAACTTTTTCTTAAAATCCTTTTATGCTCAGTCTCGTAAAACTCACTCCACCCATCCCTGATCCTTCAGTTATGATCATGATATCATTTACAATCAATTAAACTCTTCTATCTCCCCCTTTTTTCTTCCAGATGGATTTCACAGGTTTTGCTGCTAGGTATCTGAACACAAGACAGATCATCCGATCTCAGTAGCAATGCCGAGATTCCATTAGGTGAGTGTTACAGAGAAATAGCAACAATTTGTTGCAAGGGGAGCAATCCAGACTTTGGACATACCCCCACGGTAAGACTTCAAATGGAGAAGAAGACCGAGAAAGGGATTTTCTTACCTGTATGTAAGGTACAGAGGGGAAAAGATGCTGCAGTGAAGCTGGGAATCTTCAGAAGCAGAATCTGATGAAGGTGTTTCTTAAATAGCAAATACTAAAAGTCAATTTAACCAAAATAGCCTAAAGGCCATGTGGTCTCATTTTGGAGCTGCTCAGAACAGAGAGTTGATGATTCGTACCAGAGTTTCCTGCTATTAGAGCAGCTAGTTTCTTGTCTTATCAGGAAACCTCTCCTTTCCTCAAGTGTTGCTGAGTATATTTAATTAGTTTTCAAGCCTGGATATTCAGTGGAAGGTGTCAAAGTATTTTGCACATATGGCAAGCTGCAGCAGGCAGTGTGTGGCAGCTCTTGCTAAGGACTGACTACGTGCTCCTGGTAGGATGTTTAAAGGAACAATGAGTAGCTGCAACTAGCTGTTGCTCCAACACGCACAGCAAGACTCACTGCAGCAGTCCTACTTACAGATGCTGAAATATGATTTCACTGTAAGCAACTTGCTTACACTTGTACCTTCCCATCAATAGACTCGCAGCAGTCAATAAAAGAAATCATTTAGAGTGAAGGCACCCAGGGGAGTAAACACCACCAGGACCTGCATGCCAGTGCTGGCTTTGCAGAGGCTCTCAGTAGCACGCTGCCTCTTTGCCTGCCTACCGCATTTTCATAGGGGTTTCTCTTTCATTTCTTAGGTAAGACAAACCCAAAGGCTGGAGTCAGATAATCTCAAGTTAGCATTAAAAATCCAGACAATTCAGAAGAAGCTGTAAGTGGATACTGGATAAGGGCTTAATACAAGTGTTATGGAGTAAAACTGTACTGCAATATGCAGGAGGTCAAAACAGATAATCTAATAGTTCCCTTCTGCTCTTTCAACTCACAAAGACATGAATGCCTATAGCACAGCTTATTTTCTCAAACCTGAAGTACTGTAAGCACTACCTTTTATCCTAGTGAAGAACCACTCTTACCCAGCTACACGAAACACATCTGTCAGCCTAACCTGAACTATAGACAAAGTCTGCAATTAAGACAAAATTTCATTTGCTCTGTCACACATTTAGCTTTGGCCCCTCATATCCTCTGTAAAATCAGAATGGCTTTTTCAGTACATGTGCCAGGTACAAAACCTCTCTTTCAATACTAATAACTTGTTTCGACCCAAATATAATAGCCACACACATTAAAGGAAAAAAAGGCAGCAAGCAAACAAACCAACAAACCCAATGCAGTATAATCTCCATGCAGATAAATAATCCCATGCTTTGGTTTATAAAAGCAAAGAAAACAATCGTTATGCAATTAAGCAGAGGGTGAATGGGTGATAAAATCACATTCGATCTTGCTCAGAATGAACTGGTATCTAATACTGCATTGTCTGCAGGTAGAACTGGAGACCCTTGTGAGCCTGACTGGGAATAAATTAAATTCATTACATAAGGCAATGATTTCTGGTAAGAAGTCACTCTAATGATCACTTGGACACCCTGTATAGTGACAAATCAATGCAATTCAGGGTGTGCGGCAGACATGTACCACAGTATGGCTAAGTGTCTGGCTTTCAGCTGAAAACAGTCGGGATGCATAGCATCCTTTTTCCAGCCTCCTAGACCAACAGACACTGGGATGCGAGAAATCGATTTTACCCTTGCTATAGTCAGTAAATATGGGAGTCTGGAAGTATGTTTAGGTCCCAGTTTAGACATAAAGCTCAGAACTGGAATCTCTAGACAATTTTTTCAGTAAGAGGATTTATTATCAGGCAAACAAGTTTTTAAAAGAAACAAGACAGTAATTCCATTAAAACCCCATCAGAAAAGCTGAGAAAGTACAAGATGGATAAGAGAGCAATGCCTTAAACAGAAGCTACAGTTACCTTTAAATGGAAGTGAAAAACAGTTACACAGAAAGGGTAAATAAGAACATAGCATATATTATTAAGAGCTGAAGTTATGAAATCATGAGGGGAAAAATGCCAGATTCTGTCAACCAAAAAAGTTGAAAGTTCAAAAAAAAATTCTTCTGAAAACAATATGAAAAAAACTAGAAAGAAATTAGAGGTTCAAAAATAGTTGCGTTTAAAGGAGTCTGAGCAATTGATAAGGAAATGCAAAACACAGCAGCTACTATCAGATCATTAATAAAAGCATTGTATCGTACCTCTTGGGTACTTGGGGAACCAGTGAGGAAGCCTACTAGCAAAAAGCAAACTAGAGTTCAGAGAGCTGATGAGAAGCTGTGGCAGTGCAGAACCAGTTTTTAAACCAAGAAACCCAATAAAAATTACCAACCCATTTGATTGTTTAACTTCATTACTGGGTAAAATAGCAGTACATACAGAAGAAGCAATCAACATAAAAGCATGAGGAAAATACAAATCATTTGATGTTACGACCATAAGTTCATAAAGAGAAACTGCACTCACTGACATGACAGCTGCTGCCTGACATGCCAGGTTTTGAATAGATGTCCCCAGACACCAGTTTCAGCCCATCATCTATAAGCTCTTTCTATCAGCTCTGCATGATAACAAGGAAACCCACACTGCCTGCAAAGTGCTAATATAATGCAAACGTTAATATGAAGTTGAAAGGATATGCACCTGTGTTTGTTTTTTGAAATGGTACCACCTGTAAATGCCAAATATTTATGGACAAAACACTGATTATACTAAAGTCTTCAGTTATTCTCACACACCATTAATATTTAAAAGCGGTTTAGCTGGTTTTCAGCAAAGAGATTTCCACTTGCTTATTTCCATGGTAAGTGATATTAGAAAAAAATTTGCATAACCTTTTAGTAAAAAGCTACAAAAATGAAAGTGGAAACAAATGGAGGGAGGGGAAAACGAAACAAACAAATGAAGGCATTTGAAATTCAAGTGGTAAAGAGGGCTTCCACTTAACTGTTGAGTGCATCCTTCCAGCTTACTCCATTCCCCCTAAAGCTAGAACAGATTATCCAGAACACTTCCTTTTGCTCTTCTTGCAGCAAGAGAGTGAGAAAAAGAAAATGCAGGGATCATTTGAGCACATTAACCTCCTCAGAAGAGGAGGGAATGGGACAAGTTCTTTAGAGAATTGCTTTCTGCCTGCCTCCACAGTAATGGCATTACACTTGAATAAAAGCAAAATTATGTAGAAGACTTAGTTTACTGAAAGGTCAAATAGATGGCAGCTGTGGCAGGCGGCAGTAAACCTTTAATATGGCATGATGTACCAATGTGCACATCCTTCAATGGATGAATAAATGTGGCTGAACAAGGGATTACACCTGAGCAAGCAACTGCACAGATTAATACACTCAGCATCAGACCACTCAACAACAGAAGCTGCGGGAGTAGAGAAAAACAACTGCCCAGAAACACCTATCTATTCTTCCGCTATGCTGTTTGTAAGAAGAAGTACTGAGGCATGTACATAAGGAGAAATCCCCCACAACACAGTGGGACCTCAAATCATGTTGTTGGTATCTAAGCAGAATTAAGTGACAGATGCCCTGTGTGCAGGCTGCCAAGTTGCTCCACATAGGGTGATGTAAACTTCAAAAGTGTATCATGAACTACAATTTAATAAGAAGACATAGGCTGAAAAAATACAGTTTCATTTAAAAAAAAAAAAAAAAAAAAAAAAGACATCTCTCACTGCACAGGGTTGAGAGGTAATAACAGGAAAATAAAGAACAGGTACTACACCTCACAAGCAACGAGAATTTCCTGGGTTATTAAATGAGACTCCTCACAATTCACAGCCTGTGCTCTCTGTCACTGCTCACTACCACATTCTACTAGAACACTTACATAAATATATTATCAATACAAAGATAAAGACAGAAGCAATGCAGTCTAATAGGAGTTCTGCTAGTTGCATTGCTTTGGTATTAAGATACCTGCTTTGCTTAACAAGTAGCTATACCGACAGTAAACATTAGGAGCAGGGTAGGCAGCTGAGAGGAAACTGGAGCCCTGAAAAAGTATATTTAAAGTAATAAGATACACAGTAAGACATTTAAATATTCTCAATCCCTCCTAAGTCTGACATTTATTGTGTTGCAGCCATGGGTTACTTACACTCAGAGTTTATTACATATTTATATAGCCATTGAGTGCTAGTTTAATTTGTTATATCACAAGACAACTGCACCTGTTAGATACCTTTTATCAACACTATTCTTTTTCAGACCTTGTTGCTACAATATGCATTCAGAATTATCATTTTAAGTATTTATTCAGTTTAAGAAGGCCCCAAATCCAATAGTTTTAACCATGAAGGGTGAAGTATGACACAGATAACACAGATGTGTTTATGTTAACTGAAATGTTTTTATGTTGCGCTAAGTTGTATAGCTACAGTAGAAAGATCAAAGCATCAAATTCCTACTGAACATTCCTATCAACATCAATGGGCTTTAGATCAGGCCCTCAAGGGAGTATTAACGTAATATCCATGTGTTTAAGCATTATCTTAGCATTACCTGTAGAATGCTAAATGGGCTAATAAGACCCCATTAGGCCAATGGGGTAAATATAATAAATAAATTACAAATAAAATAAGGCCTGAATTAAAACAAAACCATTTTTGTTTAGAGCTTTACTGGGCATGGGGGCATGCAAGAAATGCCAAAATTATTAGTTACTTATAAAAATTCTAAGCACTTCAAAAGGCTCCCATCTAAAAGATTTCAGAATTCAGGCATGAAGTCTAAATATCTAAAAATAGAACGTATCATATTGGTTTAATCTTTATGTATATTGTGTGACTGAAAAAGAGCTTTTAAGTTTTAAAAGTATTTCCCTCTGAAGAAAATCTAAGTTAGCAGAATTATTAAGTTACGAACAATTATTGCCAAAATGTAGATACTTTAGAGAAATGAACAAGAGGAATTACAAGGATGAAACATGAATGGAGTAATGAAGAGCCCATTCCTCACCCACTGACAATAACGCAGTTTTGAATGCATACAGGAAGTTTGGTAGCAAAGCTGCTCTCAGCAGGACTCTGGCAGTAATCAATAAAAGGTGGTAGACAAGCAAAATCAGGCAAATATCAAGCTGCATGCAAAACAGCAGCTCCAGAAGACCTTTCTTCGCATCAGTACTAACGCTGATACAACTGGGCTGCATCTCTGGTTCACAGTAAGCTGTCACTGCCAGAACTGAGGTAGCAGAGTTAAATTATTTCCATTACAGTTATAGAAGAAGAAATTTTGATTCAGATCAATTTACATAACTATCTTCTATTGCACTTCAGTTCAGACACTTACATTAAGCAAGTCCAATCAAGTGAAATATGTAATATGAGAAAAAGATGTACATAGATGAAGCAACAGCTCTTTTTTTCAACCTCACCAAGTGTCTTAAAATGGCAAGTGGATGCAGACAACAGAGGATGCGAACCCTTTTGTACACACTGGCTTTACACTCTCACCTGGTGTGATAAGGAGGATTCAAAGACCTGTTCCAGGCCATCATATTCCCAGCTATGGAGCTTTGAAATGCCAGTTATGGACTGATAGGCAGAAGGGCTGGGCAGAAAGCCGGGGTCAACACAGCACCAAGGTAAACCTCTGCTTGCACCCAAATGTCTTCCAAGTTACATGAAGAGCAAAATCACAGCATGTTAATACTTTTCTTCACTGAAAGTGGCAGTTTTGTTTTGCTATGTAAGCCATAAAGTTGCAGGTCATTAAATAGGTATTTTTGGCTGGGCTTGTAGGTTGGCCTTTGACTTTTTGACAGAATTTTGCCCAGACAACCTACTAAAACTGAGTAAGTTTAAGTCTTCATGAAAAACAACACTAAAAAATGATGTAATAAAAATCTGAGTTAAAAAGAGAGATATTTCTCCCCAATACATTCTTTCCCTTATTTCCTGTGCCAGAAAGTCTCTGCTCTCTCCTCACCACACTCTCCCTTCCTTCACAAGCTATTCATGCGCAAGCTTTGAAAGACAGTAAAAGACAAGCAGATTTACATCAAAAATGAAAAAATGAAAGAAAAAAATAGAGATACGGTTGCTATGGCAATAAGACAAAATCTGTTACTTAATCCAACATAAAAGCATGAGACCTGAAGAGAACTCCAATGTAACTGAAGCTGTCAAGCCAACAGGTGAGGTTATGCAACATAGTTTTTTTCTCCCTCATTTACTTTGCTTTTATGTAATTTCATTTTCTCCTCAGATACTAATTTACAGAATACCATGATTCATGTTAAAATTCAAAAAACTTCACAAAACAAATTAGAAGTAGTAGTTTCCGGTATGTCGTCCACTACTGGCACTCACTCAGACTTCAAAAAGCTGAAATATGCCCACTGTGAATCAATGCTATAGATGTAGATCCAGAATTTGGGATCAATCTTTTGATTTCATATATAAAATATACATTAAAAAATACATTTAAGCCACGTAACTTCCTTTTAAGTCTATGGTCTGCAAGAAAATTTTATATGGGCTACTAAGCACATTTGGATATGCCTCCCCGCAGCTGTAATCAGAGGCAATTCTTATAAATTCTGAGGGGAGAAAGAGCTGTCACATTCTCCATCACCCCCTCCCCCCCCCCATCCCCCAACAAAAAAAGTCAAGGCACCATTTATGTCAGTAGTTTATCTCAAAACCCACTGTCTCTTATCAGAGGTTGCTGGATTCACTTCCTAGCTAGCACAGAACATTGCAGGAAGGAATTAATTCGTCCCATTTTTAAGATGTTGATACAGGATGTTTCTTGGCATTTTGAAAAGCGTAGGGAAAATGTATTTCCTTCCATTACACATCCCCATAGCTGCCTTGACTCATTAAATAACATATGATCTCCCTACACAGCGAACTTTAAAAATGAGAAATGTGATAAAACTTAAAAGACCCAATTTATAAAGTCTCTACCAATGCATGATCTCTGGTAACATAAAGACCAGAAAATAATCTCCAATGAACTAGCTAAAAATGTGTCAAACATACAGCAGAGCTTTAAAAGATCAGTTTATAGCTGCACTTTAGCCCTTCCAGGCTATGCAAAGGTCTCTTAAAAATGACCAAGGAGCAAGATTTAAGATGCCACTGCGAGATTTATGTTGGGGTATATTCACATCAGTGTGAATCAAATTCTATGCTTGATTCTAAGGCTGACAGTGTCGCAATTTGCCTGTTTTCTTCAATATAATAAAATTTGCCATTCAGCTGTTTACCAATAACAACATCTTTATCTGCCATCTCTGAAGTATGGGAGAATCCTTATCTGTACCGAACATTAAACTACTTGGGGATTTTCTATATAGCTTTCAGAGGTATAAATAGTTGTATGAGGAACCAGGATAAAATATACACTAATTACCCTGGACTATGAAAATTAAGGATGCTTTTACTTTACATTTAAAACATTGTGAAGTTCTCTTTGCACAACCACCACCAAAGGCAAATCAACACTACATTTTTCTTTGCAGTCCTTTGCCTCTTGCTGCAGAGCACCCCAAGATGCAGCGAGTTATTTTACAAAGTGCCTTGTGTGCAAGGCAAGATTCACAGTGTGCTGGGGACAAGGTGGCATTTCAAGCCTCTCCAGTCTATGATGGTGGAGGAGCGGCACAGGAATCGTGAAGTGTTCTGCTTTCCTAAAATCAGCTTCTGACATACCCCATTGCCTCTGCTAAACAAAAGTGATGCTAATCCACCGATTCCTCACACTTTGTATTTCTTAACAAAATGTCACTTTAGAGACAGGAGCAAACCCTGATGAATATTTAGACCAACATAGTAAGTTTAAGTTTTGTGACTCTTCACACAGACCCTTGTGACTGCTCAAAAAGCTTGTTAAGTGTCTATATGGTAATCTGAATGGAACATTCACCACAGCCATTACAGCTGGAACTCAGGTCTCCTTAAAACCTACACCTCTTACACCCATTGCATGAAGCTGTTCCAGGTTTCATATTTTACATCCACAGGGTAACATCAGTAGGCTTCAGTATAGTGAGTTCCTTACTTCATGTATCATGCATGAAGATATCCCACACCTCCCCTACTTCACTAACACTTTCTCTTCCCCTCGGCTAGGATTAAAACACTACAAATACTTGTAGTGGCTGATTCAAATCAAGTGGTTTCTATGTGCAAATGTTCCTCCACAGACCTTCTCAGTTCCTAAATGTCTGACCCTCAACTATACAAAAGTAAAGGATAGCCAAGCACAAACGTATTTACCTCCATGTCGTCTTCTACTTTTCTTCCAAGAGAGCCAGCAGCACTTACCTAGAAAAAGGTTTACTTTCCAGCCAAAAGACATCAAATGCTTTTGACTTTAAGACTCCTAAAACATCAACAAGAAAGTTGTAACTATTTTTTTCATCCACAACGTAAAAAACCATCACGCTACATTAGACAGCTATATTTTAATATTCTGTTTATAGTTATGGAAATTTGGTTCATTTTAGCATCAATAAGTTCATGATTGTGCTAATCAGACAAGAATATAAATGAGGTTTTATTTGCTTAGGTTTTTGAATGTGTACAGTAGTATGGTTGAGCTTAAGGTTTTGCTTTACAACCTTGTGTTTTCTACTGAAAACCCAGTGTGAAAATTGTGTTCTAATCCCTGAAATCTCATCACTGATATGTACACCCTGTATTGGAAATGTTAAAGGCTAATATTATCCCATTTGTTACTGAACAAGAATCTGAAAGGTTAATTATGGCAAAAATAAAGCTTTGGTCCAAGAGACTAGCAGCTGCATATTTAAAATTACCAAAAATTAAAAATCTAAAGCATTCATTTTGAACTGTTATCATTAAGAACAACAAAATCAGTCCAGTTTCTTCTGGAAGGCTTTTTAAAATACACTAAATGTTTATTCTCAGTACATCAAGAAGTAGATGTTTTTCAAGAGAAGGTTTTCTTCAGCTTGGAAGACAAAGGCGAAACTGAGGAGGCTCTTCACAGGTACTTAAGTTCTCTTCAAAAAGAGTCTGAATACCACATCAAGTTCCACACTTACAGAATTAAATATTTTTACTGATAGGAGTATGCCCACCAGAGTCCTGTAAATCCACTGAACATGGAAAGAGTCCATTACATCGATGACAGTATTTTCACCAACTTGGACCGTGATGGGTTTATATATAGCTAACAACAAAAGAAACTTCAGATCATGAACATAGCTGGTCTGGTAGAAGGTGTCCCTGCCTGGGGCAAGGAGGGCTGGAAAAAAGGTGAGCTTTTAGGTCCCCCCAGCCCAAACCATTCTATGATTCTATGAACAAGACACATTTATTCCCTCACTTAATTTCAAGTGAACAGATGAGCATCATTCTCCACCACTCACCTTACTGCAGTACTGACAAGGACTGAAAACGAGCCTTAAGGAAAAAAAAAAAAAAAAAAAAAAAAGGCCTTTCTCAAAACAAATATGCTCCATTGGTAGGCTGAAAACAGAAAACTCACAATGCTAAGGCATACGCAGAAGTGTACAAGACTACTACACAAGTTGTAGGAACCACAACTACTACACAAGCTGCAGAATGGCAGAGGAAAGATTTACACTGGTTCATAATAAAAGGTAAAACTGGGTCTCCAGTAAGCTACCACCATCTGTCAGTTTATAGGCAAAGATGCCTGCAGCAGGGCAAATTACTTGCCTCCCAAAGCAACATACCACGCTTTTTACTATGTATTTCTTTACCATAATAGAGGAGTAGTTAAGGCTTGACAGTATAGAATCACAGAATGCTGGGTTTAAGTACGAAGGGTTATCTACAATGGGTGTCTTTTCATATTTACAGCAGCAATTTTGTTACCAGGTCTGTATGAAGTACCCATGACATTAAACAATTTTTAGAAAAGCAGAACTCTAGGATCAGTTTCTCATTTTGTAACTAATTCAATAAGCAAACAGAATTTTCTATCAGTGTAATGAATCTTGTCAGCAATATACAAGCAATTCAAGCTAAACAATTCTGACAGTCACTATTGGCACAGATGCATTTTAACGTTATGACTACGCATGTGTAAAGTACAAAATGTTATTACTATTAATATGCAAACCCATTATGCATTAAGATACAGACTAGCTCTGTCTGAATGCTGTAACTCTTAATGAAAACAATATTAACAAGAGCAGTGTCACAGCGGTAGAGTGATGATAGCTATTTATTTTTCCTACAAATGGGTTCTCACCCATACAGAAACTCCTCACTGAAGACTAAATCAAAATTACTACAAGTTTCTAAAAGCTGTATCTGCTTCACACAAGGCAAGGCATTGTTGACATTCTGCCAACGTCCAACAAGCCTACACTAGGAATTACGTTTATGACTGCAAATATACTCCTACACCGGATTATTTTCAATACAAGAATTCACCAGAAATGCAGGAATTATTTCCTCATCTACATTAAATCAACAACATGTTGATATTTAGTACACCCCTTGGTTTTAAGAAATAATAAAGCCAAAATTAAATAAATAAAGAAAAGCACTCCTGTGCCTTCAAAAGATGCTTAGCCACAAGGAAACAGCATCTCACCATGTGAGCGCATACCAAGAGGAAGGTAACAGATGCACCCATGTGTAGCAGGTGAAAGACTCTCTTAAACAGCACACATGAATGCAAGGTAGCACAGAAAAGAAGACCCATATCACACTGTTTTTCTGTAGGTCTCCCTTTTTATCTCTCCAAATCAATATGGGACAGAAGATGTAGGGTCAAAACACTAACATGACCAACATCATTTGCACATGCTCAAGCAAGTCACTCACCACTTTATAAAATGGTATTCCAGGTGTGGGGAGGCAAGCTTTTCCTCTGAAGAGGATACTGCTACCCTCATGGCATGATTTAATAGCAACAACATATCAGTAAAAACATGAAAGGTTTCTTTTCATTCTCTTTGGAAAATAAAGGAAGAGTAAGAATCAATGCTTCCCCACTTTGTAAGTCTCCTAAATTTAATAGTAAGAGAGAAGAGTTGTGAATCTGAAACATGACATTGCTGAGCCTGAGGGTTTAACAGAGTTGTTCCTGTATCAGGCAGAGAAAAGAAACAGAAGAAAAAAATGAAAACAGTGAAAACACCTGAATTTACATTAAGAAATACATAGCACATGGTCTAGTTTTAAACTCAAATAGACTACTAAATAATGAATTAGAAGAAAAAGCTCCCTGCTAGCAAATGTCAGTGTAAAGGGACAGAATAGGAACTATGCTTCAACGTTCAAAATACTTTCTGTACGCTACAGTAGTCTTTCAGATGGTGGATTTTTGGGGGCATTTCTTTTATTTTGTTTGGGAGACTGTGTTTTGCCAAGGCTTGTAATGGCTCGGGGAAAATGTTCGTTTGGGGGTTTTTGTACTGTTTGGATAAAAGTGCAGTCAAGACAGAGTTAGGATGCAGTACTTGTGGTGGCAACAAGTTAGAAGTCTACCATAGGAAGTTAGTCAAAAGGGATTCTACAGATCTCACCCTGGTCATGCTGTCTGCAATGTGCCCTTTCATCTTCTGAAGAACAAAATTTTCATGCATTTGCACACATAGTTCTCCTTGCTTCATTTCTTTGAACTTTCTCTTTATCCACAGCTCTCTTTCCCTTCTAACATCCTTCAAAAGTTGTTTTTCCTCTTAATTCTCAGGAGAAACTTTAAAAAGATACTTTTCCAGGGAGAACAAGAGTAGTCAGTTTTAGCAGTATAAACCATCTGAAAACAGGAGAAAATCAGGAGAAAGCAGAAGAAGCTAGTGCAGTGAAAGCACAGGCAGGAGGTGCTGCTGTGAAAGGCTGGGCGAGCAAATGCAGAGCCCTCCTGCCAGCCAGGGCTGCTGGAGGCAGTACTCCCCATGGAGCTTCCTGCTTCCCTCAAGCTGAGCAGTGCAATAAGCTGTAACAGGAAAATTAAGCCAAAATTAGCAAGAGTGGTAAGAAAAGCCAGCTGTCATGCAGACTGCAGAGAAGCAGTTGACACACTTATGTGATAGGTGTTTACCATAATTATCTTCAATGTTCACTATATTCACAAATCTCTGTTAACAGCAGCACATCCCAGTCTGCAGTACACTTATTCTCCCGTATTCTGGAAATAGAGGCAGTGCTCCCCAGTTCACCAAAAGAGTAAATGAAATCAGGTCAGGAGGGGTGGAAGTCCATACAAGCACCAGAAGTATCACACCCAGAATCAATTCATTACTTCAACAAAGATCATGGCTTTGTTTTGCACTTCAGTTGCTCATAGTGTTCTGCATGTTCTATTCATTTTTATCTTTGAAGTTGTTCTTCAGAGTAATTTAAACATAGTATTACTGAAGTATGTGTTTTGAAATTCCTTTCCTAACCAGGTAGGCATTTTGAAACTCCATATATATATATATTTAACGCTAAGTAATCATCTTTTGCTCCCCAAGGTAAATGGACAAAAAGACTGCAGGATCATTAGTAATACAGATCTGAGCATACATCAATAAACAAAAACCCACGGGCCTTTTTTTTTTTATTAGGTACTATCACATCCCCACTTTGATGAACTATGAAGATGCACATTAGATAAACAGAAAGCAATTCAATATAGGCTACTGCAATAAGGGAACTAGTCTGAAATACATTATCTGCAAGCACAGAGAATGTCAAGGTTTATAAGCCAAGATCAGCAGCATCTCCATTTCTGCAGCTATGACATTATTTCATAACACTGAACTTCAGACAGGTCTCAAAAAGAACTATCTTTTTGCTTATAAGGAGAGTATAAGACAATTGTTTTCTACAGAGAGTGTAAGAATACCTGCTGATTTATCTTAATGATAGGCTAAAAGTAAAATGCTCAAAATTATTTAACTCGTTTTATGTTTACAGTGTGCTCTTACTAAAATGTCTTGACATAAATTCAACTACCACACTCACAAGTGGATTTTAGAAGCATACTGTTCCAACAGTCCACTAATAATATTCAAGCAACTGAAACACACAGGTAATATTAGCATTAATTACATGCCCAGTCTCCAAATAGCAGAAGATCTGCATGTCAGGATCGAGAACTTCCATGGAATTTCAAGTGAGATGTGTTAGGCAGCTGGAAATGTTCAATTCAGGCTGTTCAGCAAATTACACCTGGCTCAAACTCTTGTCTCTGCAAGTACTGACTAACTCCAAGCAACATTCTCAATGAAGGCAATATAACAACATCAGGTCAGGGATATATATATCAATTATGGGCACTCATGGCTTCCAAGCAGTCCTGCTCTGTCAAGCCATCTGGCTTTGGGCCATGTGAAAAATATCTTTTCCTTGACTTCTTGCTGGTCCTCCAGTCCGACAACTCCCCATGGTTACTAAACTGACATTTAGGAAGTACCCTAAATTGAAGGAAGATGACCTGAAATAGATAAAATGAAGAGCTAGCAGGATGAACATTGAAAGACGCATCTGCACTTCAAAATATTAGCAACATCTTCCTTGTTACTGCAGTGGTCATTGGAATTAAGTATTCTACTAGTAATGAGCTAATCAGCAAACATTTCTCTATTAGCAAACACAATGTTAGTCAAGGTAAACCTTCACTAAGGTAGCCAACTTCACTACTGAAAATACCAAACTTTGAGAGATGCCAATTGCTGAATTTGCAGTTAACATCATCCCTTTCATTCCATGTCTCTTTATACAATTACATTTCATAAAATCATAGAATAGTTAGGGCTAGAAAGGACCTTAAGATCATCTAGTTCCAACCCCTGTGCCATGGGCAGGGACACCACACACTAAACCATGTCACTCAAGTCTCCATCCAACCTGGCCTTAAACACTGCCACGTATTTGCACAGAACCACTTGCTCATGGCTAGATTTCTTGTCAGGAAATCATTTGGTACATTTGGTTTAATACATCTGAACATAAGAAGCCTTCCCATTCATCCCAGATCCTTAAGACTTCCCTTCTTCATAGGCAGCAAAAACAAAACTTGCTTTCATCTAAGTTGCTTTTAAATATGACCCAAAAGAACTGAGATGACATAAAAATCTAAGACATTAAAGGATAAAAAAAAAAAATCCTTCAACAGATGGGTGAAAATCTTTCATCCTTGTAGGAGGAGGTTATGTGCTTCTCCATACAAACCACAGCCCGAGCAATCTGAGCAAAGCTTTGAGGGTGATTCTGCACGTTAAAGCTCACACTCCAAATATTTGTTTACAACTCTCCAAACACTGATGTTTACAGACTTCTCCATATTACTTCTCATAACAGACCAGCAGTGCCTGGGGGACCAGGAGGACCCTGTGCTTAAAGTCAGTCTCCCCTGCTGGGTCTGGATGTAAGTCTCACGTAAATCCCAAAGAATTCTATTCAATTTTGAAAAAGAACATATTGAAATTCAACACATCAAACCAGAAGATTTGCATGCTTTGCAATTTAAAAAAATACAACTTCAGTAAAGTGATGTTTTTCAAAAGAACATCATACTGTATGTTATCTATGAATGAAATATTGGGCCTTTCAGCCTTCCTTCTCATACTACCTGTATGTCAGATGTATATTAAAATTCAAAGGATAATAACTATTAAATTGTATAAATGCTACTAAAAAGTTCAGCAAGATAAAATTGTTAGTCCTTATCTTCCTTACCTTTTACTAACCCAAGAACTTAAAAGAAATTTTTAACCAATTAAAAACCGAGCCTTTTTTTCTTGCATCAATACTCATCTGACACTAAGGAAATCATTCACTCTACTACAAATAACACGCATAATGCCAATTACCAGTATCACATGAAAATTACTCATAATTTACATTGCAATACTTAAGTAAAATATAACAAAAACCATACCCAGCAGATCAACACCACCAAGGCTATACTATGAGAAAAAACTTTAGGCAGCTAGTGATTTTTAATGTTTCAATCTTAACTGTTGGCTCTTTTTCCCTACACTATCGTTCATTACATCAAATAATCACTTGAAAAAGTTTGGCTTAGTCTAGATTTAAATTAATGTTATCCCTTTTGAATGACAGCTCTACTGAACAGTCAGCAGAAATCCAAAGTTACACGAGGGATTCTGAAGCACATACATACATTCTGCAATAACAAATCATTTTGCTGACATTTATAATGTTGAATTTCGCCAATTCAGATGTGCCGTGGCTAATTGGCCTTGTAAGTAACTCACCAACAATAACAGAGCTATAGTGGTGGGCATTACAGAGAGCGGATTATTTCCTCCAAGACTTCATTTTAAGACTTAAACCACATTTTCAACTTCAAGTATTTCCAGATACAGCCCAAAAGAGAGGCACAGCCCTGACTGGGACATTTGCTGCTACATACATTTGCTGCTACAAGATAAGAGCTGGAAGTACATGAGTGGCATCGAGAAGTGCAATATAACACTACCTTTAATCCTCCCATAGGGAAACAGCTCCCTGTCACATTCTCCCTCACTGTTTTGGAATTTTCACAGGCTGAAAGGAAGTCACACTTACTGCGTGGCTTTCCCCACAGCAGCAGGATGGGCCAGACTGACACAGGCAAAGCATGTGCCCTACAGCAGGCAGGATCTACGCAGAAGTAGTACTAAAAAGGCAGCTTTGCTCCCAGCAGTTTAAAACAGAGAAAAACAAAGCCCTTCTATTTCAACCAATAATTCTGTGCAAGTCTTGTATGATTGTTTCAGTATCACAAATGGCCAAGATATCTTTCAGAGAGCAATCTGCAAAGTAGTCCTGCAGGAAAAATAATTGATATTTTTAAGACTCTCAGGATTTTCTTTTTCTATAGAAACAGAGACAATATTAGTGCCTTTCACTTCACAGATTGGTTTAACAATGTGACTACCTTTTCTTCAAAGTCTTTTACTAAGCCAAAAGCAAATCCTGGACTTCTGAATCTTCATATAAAGCTAAATCCACATACATTACTTGGAACTGTGTTTCTGAGCATGTCATGCAGGAATTCAATCCTCCTGAGGGCAGCCAGAACACAAGCACTGGTTACAGGAGGAAGAGGAGAGAGGAGGCTGGCACAGCACAGGCTGCAGTATCAGTAATCACACACGGGTGACTGCACAGGCCAACCACAGCATCTCTCTATCCATCCGTGCATTAGAGCTGTTGCAAGGAAAACACACCTATTCATAACAGACCCAGGCTATGAACCATTTGATTTATATGTTTCAATGTAAGTACATGCACAAGTACTACCCTCCTTCCCAAAGTAGTGCTGGCCATTCTGAGGAAATGCAGGTAGGTAATTTGGGCACTATCAGTTATACCTGCTCTTTGCAACCCTGCAATGCCAAAGTGCACTGAATAACAGAGCCAACCTCTGAGAGCAGAACAGGGGCCTCTCCTTTCCCCCTCACACACGCTTTAGCATTACTAGGGATGCTCAAGCAGAACGCATGCTGAATGAAGGGATCACCAAGGAAAGCGAGGGGCTTTTGCTACTGCTTTGAGCATTGACCTCAATAAGGTAAAGAGAATTACTCAGAAGAGCTAATGCAGCAGGAAAGAGAAGACCTGAAAAGCAGCGCAAGTTTCAAACACAGAACTGTCTGCATAGTAGGACAAGCAAACCTCTGAACTGCTGAAATGTTGCAGCGATAACACAGTGCTACTCCTTGTGAATAAACCCATTTTAGAGTAAATAAAGTTTTGACAAAAGCTGCAGCAATCCTTCCCAGTTCCAGTGACAATTCAAAGTTTCCAGTTAAAAAAGCACATATCACAGCTATTAAATTAGCATATCTACAATGCATGCATTATAAATAACATACTTAATGTATTCAAATATCTTCCGCTTGCTTTGAAAGCATATCCCTATGTAGTTACTTTGGAAGAACACTGCTATTTTAATTCATTCAATGTTAATATTTTGTAGTAAGATATCTATTGCACTCTCGGTTTCTAAACTCTATGTAACATTTGCATTTCAAAGCCACCATGATTTTATTCCTCAAGCGCAGCTCCAATCTGGTATCTGGAAGACTTATGCATGGCTCTAAACTGAAGTTAGAGATTATTGTACATTGTTACCTCCAAGACAGCCAACAAATGATACCAGGAACAACTGTTTCCACAGCAGCAGCATCTTCAGTCAGCCAAATTCAGTAGTTCTGGTCCAGTCTCAGGTAAACCGTATGTGTAGTCTTTCAGGTGGCAAGGCTCAACCTGTTAAAAAACCCAAACATAAAAATTAATCCCTTGATGATCCCCGAGAGCTTGCTTGTTAATGCTGCCTTTAATAATTACAAAGTTGACAGATCATCTGATGTTCCTCTTTTTTCCTGTGACTTAACCCTCGGCAGAAGGGTACGCGTACATATCACCTTTAGGCACGTGTATCAGATGGCAGACGTTACATTGCCCAGCAGGAGCAGAGCTGACGGATAAGTGAATTTTGTAGCTCCTACCTCCTACCAATCTCCAGCTTTTATTTATTTGTAAAATACACTAGTTTTAAAGGAAGACAGAGTACATGAAGTGCAATCATACACAAAGCACAGTAACACATTTGTTACAAGAGCAGCTTGCACTGCACTTGCACATGTTCATGTTGTAGCTAGTATGGTGTATTCAAAACAATAATTGATTTAATTAAAGTCATGTCTAACCCATTCCTTTTATTTTCAATACTGAATCTGTACTTGATACGTGGAATGGCACTGTATAAGTCTGAAGAGGAAGAAAAACTGACGACGCCACCGCCAGTGAGCACGTTGCACTCAAGTGTATCAGGTATAACAACATGCTATGAACTAATTTACCAGCTTCCGTTTCTACCTTTGTTACTGGCTAGATGAGAAACTGTTTGCCAAGGTCTACTGGCCTGGCTGTGACATGCTATTTTACCTTTATTTTTTCCTAAAAAAAGTTTTACAGTAAGTTTTCTGAAGCTGTATGACAACTGCGGCCTCTATATTTTGCATGTGCTGCTTCCACAGCAGCCTCTTTGTTCAGAGAAAGAGCAGTCAGTCAAACTGTGAGGTCCTGCAGTACATAAACCAGACCAAACAGTTCCTTCTGGAATTAGCCTGCAGACAATGCACAGAAGTATTATGGTCAAGAAAGCAAATTCTGAGGAACCAAATCCTAGATGCCTGAACTTGATTTTTCCACGTATCTGTATTTCACATTACAGTTACAAATGTTTAACAATTCTGTAAATCGAGTGTCTGAATTTCAAGCTAAGCACCCCAGAAAAAGAGATCACAGAGAGGGTCTCCTCTGATACATTCCCACCCTATGACTCACCAGGAGAATTTTATCTACCCTCAAACACCATTGCAGGGCCCTTTGCCACAAGAACCCTATCTTTTCTCATCCCTGGCTCACCCAGGGGCACTATGAGCTTCCACAGCAAGAAACACAGTGCTGGCAGCAGCATCCTCTCTCCTGTAATGTCAGAGGTATTGCTTTCTGATTTTCTCATGTGTTTCTACACCAGAAAATAAGCAAAGCCAAACCCTCACATTTCTATCAAGTAATAGGTATTGATCTCTCAGCAGGCAGCTGCTGCCAGCGAAGAGGAGAGCTTACTGTAGGGGTACAGCAATTCCCAAGTACCTAAAAAGTGAGGGAATAGCCCACCCCTACGCAGCTCTCAGGATCAGATTGTTTGAGCAAACACACAGTTCTCAGATATAATATCTGAACAAGTTCTACCATACGCAACTAACATTACTGGTTTCCAAATAGTCATGCAACTACAATCAATTAAGTCTACATGTTAAAAAAACCATAACAGTGCTTTCGCAAGATTATAATTCATCTTTTCCTTGAGTCAAAAATCCCTGGAGGTCAGATGCGCATGCTTGAAGAGAACACAAAGTAGAAACCCGTTTTGTGTCAGATCCACAGTTCAGGATTATTTTAATTTTTAAAGGAAAAAACAAATGACCAACAAAGCAAAAAAAGCCCCAAACAAACAGAAAATGAGAAAAAGACTTTTGGCTGAAACTGAAAACTTGGGTTTGGTCATTCCCTGCCTTGTGTTTTCAGGACAGCCACAGAGGAGCAACAGGACAACTAAGCACCAGTCCAGGACACAGCCCCAGATATTCCCAACAGCCATTCCAGTGCCCCACCAGGCAGGGGTGGGTGGATGGGATGCAGGGACATCAGGATACCCCCAGCTTTGGGCTGCAGAATTAAATCCTGCCCAAGTGTCATGATCCTAGCCCATGGAAACCATTGATTTTAGAGCTGCAATGTCTGCCATGAGCAGTGAGGACAGCCAGAAGGGCTAGGAAGAGGAGAAGGGAAGAGGTAATACTAAAGTATGAATACTAAAGTAGGTCACTCTCCTATGTCAGCTTTCTTGCAGTCTTACAGTGAACTAATGAAAAAAACTAAAACCATGGAAAAGCTCAAATTAATTTAATTTTGTTCTTTTAGTGCTCTGGGCAAAGCAGAAAGTGATAGATTCAATTCAGACTGGGGGAAGGGGGGGGAAAGTACTTCGGTAGAAGCTAAAAAAAAATTGAGATGTTTAATACGTGGGTATAAAATCATAAAAATACATCCCAACCTCTGCCTGCATTATATGTTAATACATTTTAATATCTAAACCAGACCATGCCAGTTTCCAGCTAGCAAACATTGTAAGATTTAAATTACTTAAAATGCTTTATTTTCGCTCTATTCTGAAAGATTTTGCTAATTCCTGAATACCAAAATTTCATTTTTAAACCATGACACTTAGTAATGTTCAGATTTATAGCTTTAAGCCAGATAAACGTATCTTTATGCTTAGTAACACATCAGTTCTTTACAAAGGAAGATGCAAATTCACATGCACAGCCATGTAACACCAACCAGACACTAAAGTATAAAAGTCTTGATGTTTATCCTCAGTTTATTGTTGAGCACCAGCCTTCCCATTGAAGTGGAAGCCAAAGGTAATTTTCTCTGCTAACACCATCCCAGTGCAGCTGCTTTGCAACCCTTCATGTACCTGAGAATCACCATGGGCTCCCTCCATTCCCCTTGGCACCAAGATCACCTCTGACACAAGCTCGAGGATGGTATGTGGCTGTTTATAGACCTTCATAGACTATTTGTAACTGGAGTAAGCTCACTGCTTCGAAATTGCTCCAAAAAAAAAATCATGTATTGAGTAGCACTGCAGCTCGGCTTTACTATAACCACTTCAGAATAAAAATTAAGAAAAGTTACTGTAATAATTTAAAAATTAGATACCCATCAGAAGTAACAAAGGAAATCCATTGTATTACAAAGGTTGCAGCAAGTTACTGTTCGCAATATATGTATTCCAGTTTTCCAGCACGTGAAAGTAATCTGCATTAAAGTTACTCACTGCCAATGCAGGGATTCTGAATCAGACGACAATGTTGAGCATCTCTGTCACCTTCAAAGCTGCTTAGACAACCCTGGTTATATTTCAGATCATCCACATTCAGAAAGTGGTGAGGAAGAGTACAAAAAGAGGTCCCAGTTCCCTTCCACTTGACTGTAATGTTTCAAATATATCAAATCTTACAAACAGAGATTAATGTAGTATTAATACCAAAGAACAATTTTACCTTCCCTTATTTTGCAGAACCAAAGGGGTAGATCCACATCATCATTTTGGTGGTTTGGAAATAACCGGACTTAAAAGTTACCTCCACAAAAATTCAGCACTTGGTATGTAAATGTGAAAAAGAATAAAAAAGGCAAGCAGCACCTACTGTGGTTGGAAAAGATGGTAAAGAAACAAAGAGAGGAACAGCCACAGAATACATTAAAGGAAATATAAATATATTTTTTAAATTAGAAAGATTCCTAGTATTGATTAAGATATTGATTATTGATTAAAAAGTGCTCTGGTTTCAAGAAAAGCCAAAGATATTCCAAAAAAGAAAGCAAAACTGCAAAGTGGTGAGAACGCAGCAGGAAAAAAATAACAGATTTATTATATATTTTTTTGACTTGCAGAAATAAGTAAATTCTCATGAGTTTCTCTGAGCTGCCTGTTGAAGACAACCACCGCAGGATAGCAAGTAAGAAAAAAACCCAAATAATCAAACAAACCAACAAACAAATTACATACAATGAACACACACACACACACAAAACCCATAAAATTAACTGTCCCAAGCCTACGCACTTTCAGATCACACAATATAGCAAGTGATGGAGAGGAATGTCTGAAAGAAATAGAAAGTTCGCGAAAAGTTCAAGAGTCAGCAATTTTATTCAGTGACCTTAATTTATACTACCCAGAGCCAGTGTAAAAAGCAGTAGTTCCCTATAGGTGGAACTTTTATCTCTATATCTAGTAATGGAACTCATCAGATCTAGCTGCCAAGTTCAAGTTAAAGTTTGAGTTTGAGCTAGAGGTATTTGTAGCATCACCAAGTCTAAATTTATCAGAAAACCCTGGAACTCGCAGAGTACAGAGACCTAGAACTTCTCTGTACCAACCACAAACCACACCACAGAAAAACTGACATACTGACACTAGAGGTCAGCCTACCTTTGCAAAGGGAAAGAATTATTAGAATCTCATCTTGATAAACTATGAAATTAACACTCCAGTAAATGATAAAGTCATCTCCATAGGGCATCATAAAAATTAGATGTACTGATTACTGTATAACACCCCTCAGCAACTTCAAGTGTCCCATTTGTACTTTTTTTTTGGGGGGGGAGGGGAATATGCATTGTTTCCCCAAAATGAAATTACTGGCTGTGAAAAATTACACAATATATTGTGTTTCAATGAAGAATACCTACATGGTAGGCTCTTACCTTCCACATCACTGAATCAAGCCTCTGCCTCTCACAGTCCCCACTTTAAGACTAAAATAAACCAGTGCCATGATGAAAATATTCTAGCTTTGTATGAAGACAATACACTTTTCTATGCTCGCTTAAAAATAAATAAATAAATGATGCCACAATTGTAGGCTTTGAAAATCCAACAGGAAATGCAAAAACAAACAAAAAAAAACCAACTACAGAAGTATTACATTTGCACGTAATTTATCAAGTTATTCTTTTTTTAATAATAGCTAATCTCTAGTCTGTTTTAATACTAAAATAGCCCAGTTCACTTAGACCTACCTCTGTGGAGTGCAAGTTAAGAATGCTAAACATATACAGAAGCCTCAAGTCAAGGGCAGATATATCCAATGCCAGAGCTGACTACAAATTTTATTATTTTTAAATTATTTTTTTATTCAAACCTGTATCTGTTATTCATTCCATTGATACAGACACGGTGCCAGCTCAAGAGGAGATCTCAGAAGGGATTTTTATCACTTGAAAGAAATAGTTAATTCAATTCTGACATCAGCCAACAGGCAAATCTAGAGAGTAACTTATCTGAGAAATTTGATGTTAGAGATTGGAAAGGCTTTGGAAAACCAAAATATAGAGGAAGTATGGAATATTATGGAGCCAGCACTGGCAGCATATTTCTGAAAGAAGTGCAAACACATCTAATTTACCTGAAAGACTGTAAATAAGTAAGAATTGACCTGTTAAAAGCTAAAAGCAGAATGATAAACAACAGTTAAAAAAGGAAACTGCTAAGCAATACCATGGCTTGTTCCAAAGAAAAGTTTAAAACGGTGCTCCAAGGAAAACTGTGGTTGCTCTGACTCCTTTGGGGTCTCATTAAATCCTTATTCCAGAGCTGCATGGTAGCACCACTCATTAGGAAGTAGCCTTTGCAGGTAGCAGTTGTGAGGCTGCCTGTGGCTCTTCCACAGCCTTCCCATCCCTACAGAGGCATCAAAGATAGACAAATCATTCTGAAGAAGCCGGACTGTAAGTGCAAAAGGAGGAACAAAGTTTAAGGGAAACTTCACCATTACCAAGCACTAAGTAGGATTAAATTCATCTCCACTGTGTCACTAGCAGAGGTTTCATTAAAGGCATTATTTTAAACAAAATTAATTTACAAAATCTTAAAATAGAAGCAGCATGAACTGCTCTGTTGAGAGTTGTAAAAAAGCTGCTCTTGTCTCACTGCATTTATTGACTTTTTCAACCACGGTCCCCTGCTTCACCTGCCCATCCAACCCTGGCATTTTAGATAAATCTCTCCAGTACATGGACAACACGGGTGGTTCTGGTTTACAGAGCATCTTCCCTAGCCCTACACTTATTTTAGTCCCTCCTTTGCTCACTTGAACAACGAATGTTTGTAGTAACTGAATGCCCACTCTCCCTGTATACTAATCTTTCTACAGGCTCATAAGGCATGTCTGCTTTTTACCTCTTATTTGTTACAACCTTCTCTGAATACACCAGAGTTTACTGAACTCAGTATCTGCAGATCTTCCATTTAAGAGCTAGAACCACTGCAGAAACCTTTAACTCAGCTGAGTCTCTTACCACAGGGAGTTATTTAATGTCGACAAAAGCAGCAAAGTTGCAAAAAGAAAATAATTAAGGAATGTCATTTATCTTAAATTCCTCAGGAATCCTAACTTATTTTAAGCCCACCACCTTCTACAATCTGTATCAACAATTTGAGAAGCTCTTTAAATCTAGCCAGAGGTCTTTACTTCCCAACATCTGCAGAGACAGTCCGCCTCAATCAATTTTGGGACCCCCATGGGAACAGTTCACGGAAGAACCAGCTTTGCATTTTCCCTTAAGACTACAGGGGAATGTTTATCAGAATCTCTTACCTTTTTCAATTAAGCCAATTACGTGATACAACTTAAAATGAGAAAGTCTTTTAAGCAACAGCAACTTCAGGCCCAACATACACAGAAGATCCATCCTAAATGCAGTGAATCAAGTTTGATGATATGTTTAGTTACTGTCATTAAAAACTAAATTACACCTATTTTTGGTGTTGGTATAGTCAAGGCTTTACACTGATAGGGTAGATTAATTTTGCAAACTCAAAATACAGGCATTAAAGCCCAATTGTATTGTTCTGTTCCACCTTACTTCATGAAACTTCCACACATTGGTAAATATGAAAGTTGATGAGACAAAGCAGACTGGCACAAACATTCACTTTTGAGATCTTAAAAACTTAGAGACTATTTGCCTTTTATATCCTGCCAGTCAGCTTGTGATTAACCAACTTAAAAGAAATAAACATAAATATTAGATGTTTTCTACCCATAATACTTGGAGGAGTTTTAGCTACATTAGCTGCTACCATTAACAAACAAACAAGACCTCTCCTCACAGAAGAAACTGAACTAAAGACAGCTTTTAGACAAAACACTTGCTATGACAATGTTAACCGCACAGCCATCAGCCACGATGTTTGATTTCAAATCGAAGAACATGGCCCCCGTATGGATGCAAGTGCAGATTCTGTCCTTGCTGTTGAGGAATGGCTCTCGTGCCCCAAGGAGCAGACTTGTGGGTTTGCTGCAGTGTTCATCTGCATACAGACCTGATGTGCCCTAGTTACCATCAAGCTCACTTCCAGTTTCCAAGCAAAAAATCTTACTTTCAGTGCCAAAGCTGTACTTCCAAACCACATAGGAGGAAAGGGCGCTTTACAGTGTACCACAACATTCAGGCTGCAATTTCTTGATCAAATTCTTTACCTACAGTAATCGGGAATATTGTCTATTTACCACAAAGAAAAGTTGGAAATCCCCTACAAGTGTCATTAAAACTTAAATACATACATTCATATTCAGTCATTGCCAAAAGCTAACTTTCCCTGCTACTTTAAATACCTCCATTTATTACCCTTATATAGACACATTCCTCTATACTTCAGTAGGTTATTAAATACCTTCCCAACCCATGCTACACAATGCCAGTGCAATAACCACTTGCATTTCAAAACCCTATGATTAACGTACCACAATGTTTAAAATGGCAATGCACCCTTGATGACATGACCTGCGCTCTGTCCATTAATTCTTCCTTTCTTGGAATAATAGTATTTCAATCCAATAACCAACTTCAAAAATGCCTTTTTTCCTCCACAAGAGTGACCTGTCACAAATAAAGTATTTCCTCCGTTATTTTCAGACCCCTATGCCTATAATTTGTATGCCTGAGGCTTTCCCCCTGTAACTTACCAATTTCAGACACCCTTTTGATAATACAATTGGGTCATCACCTTCAACAAGACATTCCAAGACAGGTACTTTCAGAGGTCAGAAATTCTTTGAAGCCAGATCACAAGATGTCACAAATCACTTCAAAATAATCCAAGGCTCTAGAATTACAATAAATATATCAAAGCTATGGGGGGGGAATCAAACACTAAGTCAGATGAACTATGCCTTGTGTATCTGCAGTGGGGGGAAACTGACTATTTGTCATGGTTTGACCAATTTCTACTTCCATTTCCACATGATTTCTATTTCCATAATTTGGACAAGTGTACTTGCATTTGCATTACTTCTCCAAGGCTCCTGGACTACATGCTGACCTTTACCATGGCAAGCCTTAGGACGGCAGATGTTGCTGATGAGCCATTACTTACTGTCCTAGAATAAGACTGACCTTTGGCAGTGAGGGTTACTTTTATTAGTCATTCCTCATTCTCACATAAGGAGTCTTGATATTAACATATGCATAGCAGTCTCTGGAGAGGTACAAATAATACATTCTTTCTTTCAAAACACCTTTGGTTCTTCCTCCTACAAATGATAACTTCAAAAGCTTCTTGCATGCTGGATGGTTGCCCACATATAACTCATCACTTTCCACTTCATGTATAATTTCACTTTGATACTCCTTGGTCAGAGCAAAGTTGATCCTGCTGCTGGGCAACACCTCATCTGGCTGCAGAGCACCACAAATGCTCATCAGGGTTTGCTGACCTGGCTCCAAGGGTTATCTACAACAATTTGTCAGCAGTTCCCTCTTCATCAAAAATTTAAAGACTGCTGAATTTCAATAATCCTACTGCCCACAGTAATACCATCTTGTTTTCCCTCCCATTTCTCCCACACAAGTGCAGTATCTACATAAAATCAGTGTATAGGACAAACAATGCTCATCCTACCCTTGAGGCGGGCTTCAAAATCCAGTAACTGAAATTCAGGTAGTTCCATTTATCTGAACTGAGGCATCTAGGAAGCAAAAAAGTACCACAGAATAATAATAGACTGTCTTCAACCACTTGCAAAACCAAAACAAAATCCAATACAACCCCCAAGCATTTCCTAATCACTGTCCCAACACAAACATTACAAAACAAAACCATAGATAGGCCAATAAATGCCACCAGATGAAATAGTAATGTAGTCAATCCACTTATAAAAATTCTTGACATTACTGTCAGGACACTAACAGTGCAAAAGCATATAAAAATCAATACAAATACTCTCAACAGTAGACTGCACCAAAATTACTACCAACAGGACTCAGTGTTTACCTAACTTTTCCCACGAAGATACTCAGATCTACAAAGCTTTCTGCAACAAATATTGCTGCTTTTAGACCCCCAAAACACCCATTAAAATGTGTGCTTTAGCCTTACTGCTCTCCCTCACTACAGGAGACCTTAAAGACACTCAACATTTCTGTCCTGTTAGACTTGTCCTTAAACTGAGACTTTCAACTGCAACACAGGAGAAAAGTCATTCTGTGCCCAGTAACTTCACAGCTGAGAAACTGAACACTCAGTGCACTCTGGGCTTGAAAAAACTGAAGAGATTTCTAAGTTAAACAGTAAAACCTGTTGCTAGCTGTGTATATGTATACATATATACATACAGCTAACTATATATATGAAGAATATGTAACAATCTAATAATATATACTAAACAGACAATTGTAGACAAATTCCTTCCCTCTCACCCTCTTTCCTCCTTCATTAATATTCCAGTACCTGTAAGAAAATTTCCTCAATTTTAATGGCATTTTTGATATATGCATAACAATACAGGCAAGAAACCTTCAACACACGACCACGTCTACAGTTACTCAAAACACTCAATCAGATCTTAAACCCATGACCTGTGCACAGCATTAAGCAAGCATCTCCCAGAAAAAACAATGTAGTTACTTCTGTTTCCATCAGAAAAAGAAACAAAAAAACCCTAATTGAGATTTGAGGACAAGAGCCTCTACGTGCTTGGGCACCACCTGCACCTCTCCCACCTGAATACTATCAACCACAGGCCTTGCGGCTTCCCACAAAGGTCTGGACTCAACTTTGCTTATAAATGGAAAAAGTCTCCAAAATTTCCTACTTTAAAGTCTTTAATAATACATTTTAATGTAGACCTTTATGGCCAATTTACTCAGCAAGAAAGAAGAGCCTTTCCCACACCATATGTCAGAGGTCTTAAGGTAAGGTTTTCTGCAGGGTTTGGGTTGTTTGCTTCCTTTTGGTTTTGTTTGGTTTTTTAACCACTAATTCACCTTTTTACGTAACTTAACAGGGAGACACTAGAGCAAAATGTGTCAAAAACCCAAACAAGCAATTGTATTACAGGACTCCAAGGCAGATGAATGTCCCCTACGTGGTCCTCTGGCACCTTTGAATCACTTGTACATAGGCGTGAATTTTACTATTTGTATTTACTATACATTTGTTTCTTATTGACTGATATGAAGA
Organism: Myiopsitta monachus; assembly: GCA_017639245.1. Lineage (NCBI taxonomy): Eukaryota > Metazoa > Chordata > Aves > Psittaciformes > Psittacidae > Myiopsitta > Myiopsitta monachus. Next base: position 15,408,089 of record CM029929.1, on the reverse strand, counting down.
AGAGAAACTCCCTAGACCAAAACTGACACAAAATTGATGTAAACCTGTTGGTGAGACACACTGCTCCATATAAGCAGTGATGGAAAGTTTATCTTCTTTCCATAAGCAACACACAGAGGACTCTTCCTCTGAGCAGATGCAAGCCAAGAGGAAGAGATGACCTGTAGGCAAGCTGATCTAAGACAGACCCCACAGGCTTGTACAAGGATGAGGCATCATACACATCACAAAACCAGCAATAAATCCTTGTTTTTAAGGTCAGCAGACATCTCTGACTATAAGAGTCTACAAGCTCTGGACAGATTTTATTGAAAATGGCACTCAGTGTTGAGCACGGAGAGTCTGGGTGGGGATGCTAACAGCAACAGGGTCCTCTGGACAGTCTTCTGCTCCAAACCTCAATGCAGTCTTCAAACTACCTCCAGTGATGGAGAAGGTAAGCATAACACTGGGCATAGCACTATGTCAAGGCAACTACTCACAGGGAGTAACTTGTATCAAACCTTCTTAATTGGCTGAATAGCCAAAAGCAGCACTGATTTTGCACCAAATCATGTACCATTGCATTCCCCCAAGCTGAGACCTCACCCCACATGCTGAAGTACCAGCCTCACTCCCCACAAGCTCCAACCATAACATTTGTTTACATTCTGACAACTGACATACAGTGCATAACGAAAGGTATTGTCTCTGTTTACCTGCAAAAGAAAAATCAATTTCCAACAAGGGCAAAACAGCATAAATGCTGCAGTTATATAGGTAAACAAACAGAGGTTTAAAAATGGGAAGTTTATATTTTATATACAGTTTCATCAACCTTTTCTTATTATTTCAAAATATCTGCAACTTGGAAACAGAGGAGCTCAACAGAATGCACCATTTTTAGCAAGGAATTGAGCTTCCAAGATATACAGCCACAGGTACCCTTAATCTGGCCTGTCTGTGACTATCTCACTTGAAGTCACATGCAAGAAAATAATCCCCTGCAGCACAGAGCACTGATGTGAAAGAAAAGCTCAAAGACACAGCTGAATGGTTACGGCTGAACCCATTTCAGTAGGCTTTTTCCCATTTGACTTCTTACTTGAGACCAAGGCAGCTTAATCTGCATTGATGTCTATGAAGTTTCACTTTAAAAGTTATTCAGCCTGAGAGACTTTCCTCTTATGATTAGAAATAAAATGCTCAAATATTTTTATGCATAGCTTTAAAAAAATAAAGAACTGTGAGATATTGCCTGAAAACTTAAATATTGCACTTCACCCAAATTTCAAACTAGTAGCAGAGATATTAACCCCAACATGAGATTTTAACAGAAATTAACCACTTAAACTGACCAGCAGGCAGAAAAAACAGCCACTGGAGAATATGATAAAGCCATTACAGATGTTCAGTTGATTAGCAGGGCTGATTAGCTTGCACACCACAATGCACTGTTTAACAGAACCAAACCATTTTCTGATTACTATTAAAACCACAGACTATGGTATTTCAAATTATAATTTTCATTTTAATAGAACACTTATCCACTTATTCCCACTCCTCATTTTCTATTTTGCCCCATACACCATGCTCCCCTTCATCTACTGCATAAGAAATCTCAGTATTAACTTAGATACATGCTTGCTTCGTTCACACACCACTAAAAGAGGACCTCTGTGATGGAAAGTAAAATAGAAGGGAAAAAAAAAAAAATGAAAACTGAAGTGACAGGAGGTAATCTCAGTTTTGCATCATTACTTGTGTCTTCAGGTAGAAAACCAAATCTCAGTGTAAGACCATAAAATGGAAAAAAGCAGTATACTAAAAGTTAAAGAGGAATATGAGGGTCCATCCCAAGATTAATGCATGCAACCACAGTTTCTGTGTGGCCACAAAAAGCAGTAAAGGACCTACTAGGCTTGTTAGCCAAGCAACTGTGAAACACCTTTTAGCCTTCCCACAAAATGAGGCCTCACTTAAAAAAAAAAAGCCTTGACAAAAAGCAGTGTTTAAATTACTTAGTAACATTTCTTTAAATGGCAGTGCAAGGTTAGATTTGACAAAGACTACATTGGCTTTGCTGGGTAAGTGTGATAGCTTTGGCTTAAAAAGAGCCCAAAGAAAACCAGAAGGGCAGAGCGCTACACTGAGATAGCATTCAGAGGTGACGAACCCAAGAATATCTGAAGTATTGAAAAATCAATTTCTTAAATGAGGGACTAAATTCAAGTAAGGAAATATCTGTCCAACAGAGGTTTGAAAGCCACTAAAGGAAAAGAAGATAGGAGGAGATTAATTGGCTTGTAAAGTATTAAGAGCACCTTGATACATGATGCCCTGGCTAGAAAACAAACTGCAAGAGTCATCCACAGAGAGTATGCAGTGTTCGCACCAGGGAGGGGGAAGCAGAAACAACCCCAAATTTAATTTTTAAGGTTCAGAAATTTTATTATCATAATACTACTATTGCACTGACATAATCCATTGCACCAAAGCAAGTTTGAAATACCAGCTTCAGGAAGCCTACACTTGGAGCTTTGCTCAGCAAAAAGCTCCACTTCTCAAGTGTCACTACCTTTTCCTCGGACAAGAAAAACACTTTTCTGCTGAGTCTAACAGGAAAGTAGCAATAAGTCCCAGACCCCAGAAGATGCTGGTTTTCTTTCCGATCCCCAAGGTTCACTTCATGTCTTAATGCACTTGGAACTGCTCTCACTATTAATCGTGTACTGCAGACTAAGAGATGGCACTTTTCCAGAAATGACCTCAGACTAAATTCATAATTAAGAACCAATAAACCCACTGAACCAGAAAGTTCAGCCTTTTGCAGTGGGCTACAAGCAGCCAAACTGCTTTACTCCCTACAGCAAGATGCACTACCACCTTTCATTTAAAGCACCAAGTGGAAACTGCCTGTATAGTTTAACAACATACCTGTGTTTTGAGCCAGAAAAGTAAGGAAGAGGCCAGAGGCAACAGAAATGATTTATGCACAGCTACACTACAGACATGCTACATAACTTTGATCTGTCACCAGATTTGTATTTTCCTGTGCTACAGCCAAAGAAGCAGAAGGTCGTGGACAGTCCTACCTAATAATTTTTTCTAATCCTCTATGACATAGGGAAGCATCCCTTAGCACTTTCCAAACATTCTTACAGAAATCAGTATCCTCAGCATTACATTTTTCTGGAGTTACCCTCATCAAAAGGAAACATCCTCTATGAGGAATAGGTATGTGTGTGACTCAACACATTTTATATATGTGTAGATATATATTCTTTATATATATATAAAAGCAGTTCTTACTCTTTCTTGCAGGGAGAAATGATTCTAAGTTGAATATGAAATCTGAATGGTCAGATCTGTGACATATGGCATGGAAGACTGCAATTACTAAAACATTTAGGACATCTCTGCATCCTTCATTTTGCAGCAGAGGTGAAAATTGGAATTTACGCTGAAGAACATATTATGTCTGGCTTAATTGCTATCATTAAAGCAAGAAAAAGTATACTTATCTGAGAAAAGCCTTGTACAAGAGTACTTGAAGCTGCACCTACAATGCATATGTTTAAGTCATGAAAAGTAATTTTAATTTTACAAAGGCTTTTGGAGCCTTTTGACTAACATGACCATTAAAATTCACCTGATCACAAACAACGAATCCAGAAAGCAGGCTTTTTCAAAGCCTAACATTAAAGGGGACTTTCAAGACTCCTTTCGCATTCCCATAATCCTAATTGGATCTACACATATTTGACACAGAAGAGAAGAACACCACCGTAATAGAACTTTGACAAGTGATGATAAAGCGTTTCTGGGATTTTGTTTCTAGAAGTACCAGCATTTTTTAGACAGACAAGTCTAAGGTATGTAAAATATATCCCAGTGAAACAAAGAAGTTTTAGAAGACCTCCACACAATGCAGAGACAATTTGTGGAATTTATCAGAATAATACATCACCCAGGAGGATTCACGAAGGAGCCAGGTAAGTAACACAAATCACAAATACAGGCAACTAAATTCTGGGCTTGCCTGTTAAGTGAACAGAGGCTGGTGCCAGCACCTGGTAGATGCCAGAGGCAGAGGGAAGACCCAGCTATGCAGAGCAGCAGTTGCAGACCCAGACACTTTCATGGGGAATGTCGCACCTTCGTCTAGGTGACTGGGGTTGGCTGTTGGCTCAGAACATCCACCCAAATACCGGGCGTGACTTTGCATAACTCTGAGACTTCGACAGCAATGACGGCAAAAGGCAATTCAAAGATGACCGGGGGGGGGGGGGGGGGGGGGGGAGAAATCACTGCTATTTTTGTTGACAAAGCAAAACTTGACCTGGTTATGGACAAAAAAAAAAATAAACACTACCATTTTTCTACCTCCCAGTTCAAGTAACACAGTGCATTTCCATAAGGCCATTATGGGTTATATTTAACAGCTTAGATATAAGGAAGAAGTTCGTTACTGTGAGGATGGTAAGGCACTGGAATGGGTTGCCCAAAGAAGTGGTAAATGCTCCATCCCTGGCTGTGCTCAAGGGCAGGCTGGACAGAGCCTTGGGGGATATAATCTAGTGCGAGGTGCCCCTGCCAAAGGCAGCGGTGCTGGAACTAGATGATCTTGAGGTCCTTTCCAACCCAAACCATTCTATGATATGTAAAGCGGCAAAAATCTGCTGCATCACAACATTGTTTCTTTTCTGCAAATTACAAAATAAACAGAATCAGCTCTGTGCTGTATGTTTCTACCTTAAACAAATGCCTTTCACACGTGCCATTTAGCTGATTCAAACGACTACGTAATACTACTGCACAGGAAGTACAAGGATAAATTAATCCATTAGCACCTTAATTAAGCTTATTGGACAAGTTGCTGAGTCTTTCAGAAAGGAAAAATGTGGATCCTTACGAATTCAGGATGTGAAGAAATTTAAATTAGAATTGCAGAAACTGAATTGTCTGCAGTGCTTATTCTCCAGACTTTAAGATTTTCTGAAAACATGGTGGAAATGCTGATCCTTCCCTCCCTGCTGCAAGGAACCAAGGACTGGGAGAAGACCGCCTTAGTTACAGTATTGTAAAGGGTCATAAGGATAGGAGGAGATTATTTTCTTCTGCTTATTTTGCCAAGATACCTGGAGAGAAAACAGGATTTTCCCCTTACAGAGGATGCTGTATGCATCAACTACAAATTACAAACCTGACTCTCCAAAAAACGTCACTGCAGACTGCTATCTGCTGGAAAGAGAGCATCCTTGGACACAAAAGGTAAGTATGTCTAAGTTATTAGCAATTTATGTATGCGAGCCTTTTATGTAATTCTTTTCACGCTGTAGTGTAAAAAAAGCTTCAGGGAGCAGTTGGAAACTTCTACCATGACAGTACCTGAGGTTCTCAGAAAGGCAGAAGATACGCAATGAAGAGTTAAGGGGATCAAATGACCCAGACAAGAACTCATGCTTACTATGCACTAAGTGATCAAGAGTCCATCTAAAATTGAAGGCAGACTGGAGAAAACTTCAGGTGGAACCTTACCAAACTTTACTACTATTTTCTATCAGACATTTTACCAATATACTTGGGTTTTTTAAATCACAACTACATGAGAAGTCTGGGAGCTTTTTTTCTTTCAGGATAACATATAAGCATGAGCAGCTAACTATGCAAGTTAGCAAAATCTGTAACATTAGGATGTTCAGATGCTAGGGAAGAGAAGATAGTGTGTTAAAAGAGCTCAACAGTAGGAAGCATAAGGTGACGGAGCTTTGCAACTTCTTTAAGCTGCTTAGCTTCAGATAAGGAGCTTATGCAACGTGAACTCTGGAGTACATTCAGCAAGTGATATCAAAATAGTTTTCAAGTTAAGTTATACTTGGGACAGATGCCTCTTGAGTACTGTGTCGTTCTGCCCTCTTACCAATGAAAGCAGCCAAAAATATCAACACCTCACCCCCCCCCAAAAAAAAAAAAAAAAAAAAAAAAAACAAAAAAAACCAAACAGGAGACACTCACTAAAAGCTAGGCAATATTTAGTAGAGGAGTTAAGTACCATACTTGTTTTCCTTGTTATTTCCTTTGCCTGACACAGTACATCTGCACAAGAGACCAGCTTCTGAGCTTCGGCATATGAGCAAGAGTGTTTCAGTTTCTAAATGGACCCTGACTACAAAGAGGCTGCTTTACAATCATCTGGAAATACTTGTAAAAATGAGTATAAATAGGGCAGATATTCTAGTCAGAAAGCAGACTTACAATAGTTATTAAGAATTCTTCATCTGAAAATAAACCAAGCTACCCACAATGGACCTACTCAAGAACATTCTTAGGATGGGATAGGGACAAGGTCAAAATCTTAATGTCATACAACAGTCTTGATTAAGTTGCCTCAAAGCTAAGACTTGAACAATGAGCATGAAAGAGACGCTACGCTGCTTTTGGAGGCTGTTGAAGAAAACATAGAAAAAGCTGAGTAAAGCCCATGATCCTCTTCTGGACCCCAGCACCTTACGAGAAGGCATCAAATGCCATCACCACTTCCAGAGGAATCACAACAGTGGTGTCCAACACCAGGTCAGGGCACAGCACACACCACAGCAGATGCACAGGGGTCAGATCTCAGAAAGGCTGGGACCGCTTGCCTCTCCAACCAGGGGCTCCTGAGGGCTGTGCTTTTGAAAACGGTGGTGTGTTTCTTGATGAAGACTCCCTTATTTTAGCTGTTTTGTAGGACAGATTTGCAGAATGGCTTTCCAGTCTGCAAGTACACCTCATAGAGCTTTCTAGTACCTGGATTTTGGAGTGCCAACCACAGTTACACAGCACCGAAGAACTTACTACAAAACAAAATGACAAGCAAGACCCACAATCCTTTATTATTGTCCAAAGGAGAAGAGAGGAGGAAACCCTACTTGTTCTTCAGTAAGTCACAGAAGAAGAGCATGGTTATATATAATACCATACCTGTTTACTTTTTGAGCTTATCAAGGAAAAAGAATGCTCCAGTAGACTAAACAGCTTTTAAAGCATTCAAAGCAACAACTCTTCATATACAGCCACAGAAATTTTAATTTTCTTTAGTAATACAACAGCAACAACAGTCAACATAAGATTCAAAATCCAACAGGTACAACAGTTACAGTGAGAAATTGATAAACTGCAAGATCTATAAACAAATTAAGCTAAACATATAAAACGAAAACTACCACATACATGCTACTACTTCAGTAACTGTATTTGATTCTACAAATCGTTTACCAGTTCTCTGTAAGGCTTCATAGCTTTTTTCTCCTGCAGTTTCAACAGAGATTTTAGGAAAGGAAAGATGCAAGAGTAGCTACAAAGAGGAATAGTGTGCTATGTGAGAGGCAGACCCTCAAAAGCAAAAGAGGAAAATAACTCTTATTTACATTAACTTAGCTACTTCTGGGACAAAAGCTAACTCTGGCTTAGTCAAGAGTAGAAAATAGACAAGTAAATGTCCAAGAATGGAAGAAGTGTTACACATGAGCAGCTGCTGCCCTTTATGTTGTCAAGAAGAAAGAGACATTTCAGTGCACTTCCATTGCAGATGGACAACAATTAGCAACAGAGCCCACCAGGGTTGCACGCAGTGGCACAGGGCTCTGGCAGCTTCTGCAGGCTTCAGCACCACTCCAAGTACAGGTCCAGGTAAAATATTACCCAACCCAACCCTAAAACTAGAAAAAAGTTTTCAGCATTAATTTAGCCAGCCACCTTCTACCAGTTTTCACAGGGAGATGTTTGGTCAAATAAATGTATAAGCATCTTTCTTCTTTTAGTATGAACCATGAGATCAATAGTCTACAGCAACAAAACATACATTTTTCTCCAGTGCAAAAAGCCTGGTATACAACCATAGGCTTTTCTAATGGCATGCACACAAACCTAATGAACACCTAGAACATTTCTGTAGAAGCAATAAATCTTTATCTGGAGGAGGTGCACACTGCTGAAAACATATGCTTAAAGCTCAAACAGATGCTAGGAACTACACAGTTGAAGATCTCACAGGAAGGACTACAAACCTTAGGAACTTAGGGACTTCTGATCTTAATAATGGAAGGGAAAGACTCAAAGTGCATGCACACACATGACATTGTATATGCTAACAGCTCTTGATCACTGTGCTAGGTTTCTTGAGATCATTTGTTTTCAAAAAGCACTACAAATATTTTACTGTTATTACTTCATTGCCCACCATGTTCCCACAGCATAACACAGTGGGAAACAGCTATTGGCATCAAACAGTGACCTAGCAGAAATGCAGTCAACCTATGCTCTGCTTAAACATTACCCTAATAAAATATACACAAATATACAGCCGTTTAGTCATTTGCAACCTATAGCACCACACTTGACTGAGGTGTTTAATAATAATTAATAATTAATAATAAATAATGAATGAGGTGTTTAATAACCTAGGCTCCTGAAGACAGCTTTCCTCCCACTGGTAACTTCAGCTTCTGACACAGAACCTGCACCAGACTTGTAGCAAAAAGCACCAAAATGTTACCATTTAAATAAAGTCCCCACAGTAAACAGTGACATTTTAGTCATGAGGTTTTGATGTGAAAACTGCACATGATCCTGCACGTGTATGTTCTACCAACACACAGTCCCAACAGCCAGGAGTGTTACTGTCTTGCATCTACAAGTTCAGGACCACCAAGGGTTACTAACTGCTTGAGCATCTAATAAGCATCAACCTCACCCTGATGCTTGTCCCCTCCTGAAGTGAGGGCACCAGCACATTGTAGCAAAGACAGACCCAGTTTTCATGATTTTAGCAGGCTATCCTCAACCAGCAGAACACACACACACATCTGGGTGACTACAATAAAGCTTAAGAAGCCAGGATGAAATCAAAACATGATTGTATTCAAGAAAATTAAATTATGGTCTCTGCATCAACCATGCGAGTCCAATTTCCCAGTTTCTCCATGTAAAATATCTCCACAGTAATATGCTATTAAAACAGTCTTTTTCATCTTGCACATTTTACTGGAAAGGCTAAGAGATTCTGACTTCAACAAATGGGAGTGTCTTCAAGTACACAGCTGCCTGATTCTTCTGTAAATGCACTGTGAAAATCAGTATGCTTGACAGCTAAACAAAATTCATCATTTACTGACCCACTCTGGACTGGATTAGATGGAATTGCTTCTTATGCAGTCAAGTAGCACAATACACTGAAAATTATTGTTGCCCTGACCTTAACACAGGCAAAAGGCATGCTGGCCATACTTAATATTAAGTCAGACTGTGGAAAACCAGTTGATTTTCCCTGCCAATTTACTCCAAAGAGAGGTTTACATCTACAAACAGCTGTAATTTATTAGGTTTTAAATTTCATAAAAGACCTAAACATGTTGAGCAGTAATACTCTTCAGAACAGTCAAGGCCTATTGAACTCAAGCATACTCCTAAATTATGAACATGGCACTACAATTTCAGCAGTGCTAGGGAAATAACACAATTTTTTTTATTTTTTAAATTAGCCCATACACAAAAAATGGGAATAAGGAGAAGAGTATTTTTTAAGAACAAGTAATGCCAGGGTGGGCCACGACTGCTCGCATTAAGATATATATGGCAAAGTAATCTGGATTTAATCATAAATCTTCAATGAAGCTCAAGCTACTGTTTTAAAGCTACAGGATAATTCAAGGTTTCTCTCTTCATTACAACTGAACATACAATTATCCTTCCCCAACTATACATCTACAAACCCAAAGAAACAGCATTTAGGAATATACCTATAGCAATAGATACAAAACCTGCCCATACCTGATGCCTCTGGTGCTTCTTATGCTGTATCCACCCACTGAAACAAAATACGTCTCAACTCCACAACTTTCCTGTCACTGTGCTATACAAGTGACTTAATAAGGTAGAAAAGACTTCTGCTGCAAACACACTGCAATCAGAGGAGCTGAGACACACCTGCCACAAGTAGACACATACCTGGGTGGATGTGCAGCATAATGGGCCTTGCTCCATCCTCAGCTGCAATGCATTAGGATGTTCTAGCACAAGCCCCAGCATGACAGGAGCTTGGTGGCAGCTGCTTGTAAGTCAGATTTAGCTTGCACAAAGATTTTATAAGGTCCTTCATGCTCAGATTTATTAACCCCTTTTCATTATAACATGTGTTTCCTCCTCAAACAGCAAGTCAGAAATTTAAACAATATGCACTGTATTACTGAGATCCTCATGCCGGCTCTCCACCCATCACAGCAGGACACAAGAAGGAGCAAGCCTTTAAAGAAAAACAACTCTTTCACTGTGTCTTTACATTGTTGTTTCAGCCCCTGTATACATACAGGTACATCTGAAGTCATATTAGCATTGCACACCACATGATCCATGATGGGAGACCTTTTGTTGTGGGTGGAGGCATACTTGGTTTTGGTTTGGGGTTGTTTTTTAGGGATTTGTTTGGGTGTGGGTTCTTTCAGGGGTTTTTCGGGGTTGCTTCCCCTCCTCCATTTTGTTTTCCAGATTGTTTCTTGTTTGTCTTGAGGTTTTTTGGGGGGTGGTTGGTTATTTTTCCCCAGCATTTGGGTTCAGCTACAGGACTTCCAGACAAAGGAAATAAAGCAGATAACAGCTCAGGGGAAGAAAAAAATAAAAAAAGACAAGTCAGTCAACTGTTAAATTTCAATAGCACGCTCTTCATAACCGTAAATGTCAGCCTTTAAGTCTGGGATTAGTCTCTCTGACAACAACTTGCTTATTTCCAGTATTTAAAGAAAAAAAGTTAACCTATTGCTGTTAAAGTACCCGTCAGAAGAAATACCAGCCTGAGTCTGGTGCAGGGGGGTGTGAGTTAGCAGTGTAATTCTCAAGGAAAACCCTTGAGGTCTATCCTTGTATTTTCCAGTACCCAATAATTGACCAATCAATAAGAACCTCCCAGACAAGTCCCATCATCTCTTGTTTTCTCTTCCTATTATCTGAAGCACTTGCTCAAAAGCCTCTTCCAGCCCATGTTGCTGGCTCATTTTCTGAGGGCCCACCATAGTGGTTGCTCTGCAGTACCTATTTTAAACACTCCATGATTTACAGTCAAACACAGACAAGGTGTCTCCTATGTGCAACCAGGATTAACAACACACCAAACGACATATCTAGTCTCAAATACTGTCCATCCTCATGCAGTTCCTCTAGGTGAGCACATGTAGGCTTCAGATGTGATTGTTCAGGGCTGAGCATAACTTCAATAACTCTGACTGCAGTCTGGCTCAGCTGGAAATGCAGCAATTTTGCCAGTTAATTATTGTTTATATTGATCAACAGATACATTTTTCAAGAGAAAAATACTTAAAAGTTATAGTTTAGGGGAAAAAAAATCCCACATCTGCTATGAAAAATTAAAGTATCATTGATTTTTTTAAGGAATAATACACTTTATTACACTTTAAAAGTGAAACTTTAAAAGTCTAAAACTGTTCTTTCAAATAAAGCCAATGCTGTATACTTTGAGTTGTACTTTAAGTGATCTTTTCTCACACCAGATTTCAATATGCACATTTTAGTTTGACACAAATTAAACCCGTATTATGTGCATTATTTCACCAGCTGTTCACTGCCTTCTCTCTTCATTCAACCAAGTACAAGACTGAGAATCCACTGAGATTTCTGGAACTCTTGCCACTTCCCTTTATTCTGAATTAGCTCCTCTCTTCTTTATATTAAAGAACACGCTAAACCCAAAACCAATGTACAGTAAATTCAAGTTTACTTGACAATGTACAGGAAATTTAAGTTTCCTTTGACTGCAGTCAGAGAGCTCTCCACTCCCCCTCCTATTTTTGTTATCCAAACAGTACCTTCCCTGGATACACTTCCATTTAAAAGGCCTTCAACTTTGATCTGTTTTTCATCTGTCTCAATGGACACAAGAACAGTGTGGCCTTTTGAGCACTGAATCAGCTACCTGTAAACAAGAGAGTACTTCTTGGTCTGTGCAAACCTGCAGCCTTTACCTAATCCTTTCCTATGCTAAAGCACATTATGATGATTCTTCAATTTTTTTTTTCCACTAATGCATTCCCCTACATAGCATGCTATAAAATGTGGATATTCAAATCTACCTTGAGACATTAGGGCTATGACTCGAAGTAGTTTCACCAAATCAAAGGTAGAGATGTTAGCATAAGGGAAGACTGCAGTGCTGTCAACTTCATGTTTCTGCATTTTAATTGTTTTTAATTGGGATAATCACTGACTGATCTTTCCCTGGTTGGGCTGAAAGAAGCTGCCTCTGAGGGAAACTGAAGCTGTAGAACTGCAAAGCAAAACAAAAAAAACAAAGACCTGGGAAAGGACTTACTGTCACTGCAGATATGTTTTGTTAAGGAGAGCAGCAACAGAGTAACCATTTCACAGCATGAGCATCAAGGTGAATCATCTGCTCCACCATTTCCAGAGACAGTTACTGTGGCACATTCCATTTTGAAGAATTAAAACTACACATTTCTAAACTTCTTTAAACAAAAGTTGATTTCAAAGTATCTTGTTTAATACATCTTGACATCACCCCTGTACAACAGGAGCTTAAGCAATGCATTCACCACAAAAGCACCTTGAAGTAGTGTTCCACTTCAACACATGCACATGACTATAATCTAGTGTTTGCTGGTTTCCAAATACAAACTAGAAGGTTACATCTTCACTATCAGAACAAGACAGACCTAGCTGCCAAAAGTCAGCACATCAAGGATGAAAACTACGCACAAAAAGTAACAACGATACAGATGAACAAACCTCCCATTTTCCTTGCATTTTCCAGTAAATCAAGCCCCATCTGTAATTATTTCTCAAGTCATCCGAAGTGTTCTTTACACTCAGAAGACATACTCACCACCAGCCATAGTCATTCCTCATCACTAATAACTTCTTCCCTCTCTCTGCAGGCTTGCTGGTTCCTCATACAGCAGCACCACAAAACTGCGCCTTTCATAATTTCAAATGCATGAAAATATTGTTTGTAGATTGCAGTTAATCTGTGTCTTCTGGTATCAAAGTAAGACCTGATAATTACTTATGCTCATATAAAATCAGTGCCTTATGCCACTTGTAAGAAGCGGTCTCTTCCAGGAAGACTAAGAAGATTGAACCTATCTTCAGAAATTCTCCATTAGAATACCACAAGAACAGAGAGATGTGGCACTAAATGAAAAACAGTGAACCTTGCTCAAAAAATGAAACCCAAAACCAAAAGAAAAAAACCAACACTCAAACCACCAACTCATCCGCCCCTGCACAAGGGGTTGGAAACTCTCATTTATGAGGGGAGAAAACTCTAATACAGACATTATAGAAAGGTAACATGAAAACGTGGCATCACTATGTAGCTCCAGTGACTTGCTCTCCAGGAAATTAAGAAACAGGTTGTTTCAGTACTCCCATAACTCACACATTCACAAGTCCACAAGAGCAGGGATTTGCAAAGCATGCAGCCAACACACACGGATTTCTGTGCAAGACCCCGGCTTGCACAGAAGGTCACCAGTATCAGAACTGAACTACTGCCAGGGCTGCAGGAGCTATGCGCAGGGCCAGAGCTTACTGCAACGGATACAAACCCCACCGGCTCTCTTAAAAAACCCTATTATTTTTACTGCCCTTAACAGACAACATACCGAGCTGCAGGTTAATCAGACAGCCCCTGCCTGATGTGCTATTCATTAAGCAACCAGCCGCAAAACCAACTTTGGAAAAATCCAGCAGCAAGCCCCAGTGCCAACTCGCAGCTTCTCTGCTCTGACAACACCGACCCGAGTGGCACCTCCTACTGCTTTACACACGCCTTCAGCTCCAAGCCTGTCGCTCATTCCCACAGCAAGGCAACGCTAGGAGTAATTCAGAGAAGTAAATACACTACAAAGCCTGCAGGAGCCCTGGTGAGCAAGGGAAGAGCCTGCATAGCAGGACAGAGAGCTCACAGCACAGGGAAGAGCATCAACATTGCCTCTAAACCGCAGACCTGAAATCAAGTCAGCAGCTTTTTTTACTAAGAATTATACACCTGCATGAAACCATTTTCCTCACATGCTTTCCTAAATTCATTTGCCATATTAGTATGGAAAGTCTCTTGCATTATAAATAACTCCCTCGAATAATTCTACATGGAGTAGCAATACACTTGCAATGCTTAAAAGTTCAGCATTTCCATTACAATTTCAATTATTTGCTCGTAACTTTGCATAAATATTAAAAAAGTACATCACTGGACTAACCTGGCATGCAGCTTCAGCTCTAGTTCAAGCTTCTCTCACAAAATACTGCAGTCAATACTTTCTAGAGTTTGGTTGTCCTTCATAACGTCTTGATTTTTATATTTTTTCACTAATAATAAAGATACTGACATTACTTCCCCCTGTGTAAAACCACCACTTTGACACACACGCACAAAATCACCAGCATACTGATTTCTAGCTGTCCTCAATGTCATCAGTAAGGTAATCACCACTAATCAGTTAGCACCCAAGGCCATTGCTGGCTCATTTCACATCCGAAATGGACTGATCTTTCTCCCATGCATGCAACAAAACGGTGCTTGCATTTAGGTTAATCACAGCCAGGCACCACACTTAATTGGCAACAAGGTCACAAAGTGATACTGGGAACACCGGCAGCTCATACCCAGTAAGGTAAGGTACGAATCAAATAAAACCCAGAAAGTTCCAAACGAGAATGCAAGTCGCTAGTTAAAGAACGAGCACACCAGAGCAAACGAAACCTGCTGAGAGGCTATTGCAGGGAGCTACAGAAGCAGAGGGAGAACAGAGCCCTTAGCCGTTCACACCACCTTACCACCGACAATACCGAGAGACTCCCCGGAAACTTCGTATCTGGCTCAGTCCTTTCCCCGTGTGTGACGGGAAAGTTCTGGTTTAGTCAGAATATACTCAAAACTGAACGGCCCCGAATGATGCACAGAGAGAGCACCGTTATTATCCAAGAGGAAAAGAAAAGGCTTGCAAAAGCCTTCACTGGAGTGCTGTGGGGTTGTTTGGTTTTTTTAAACAAACATACTAGCATTCCCACCGACTCGCAGAGAAAAACCTCGCATACTCACGTTCCTGAATTTGAGACAATTACGAGTGCTTAATGAAAAGCAACGGTCGAGAAGCACGAACTTGACTAACTCCAGACCCACTTAAAGCGATGCTAGGGGAAGAACGAGCATGCAGACAAGTGGATGTTCCGCGGTCTCCGGCAGCCGGGTCCTGGCGAGGAGCGGCAGACTCCCGGCCCCGCAGCAATCCGACCCGAACGCGGCTGCGGAGCCTGGGGGGTCTGCACCTGGGTGGGAACACTCGAGGAAGGAAAAGCGGCGCACGCTGGGAGAGCTGCCTCGCGAGTGCGATTAGCGGAAATCAACCAGGCGGTGAGCTCGCACCGGGGCTGCAGAAGCACCGCGCCTCACCTGGAAGAGCCTCATTTTCCACACCGGACTGTAGATGCGCCCAGCGAGGCAGTGCGCTGACCGCCGCCGTTCCCCCAAGCCAGGCGGTGCAAGCAGCGCCCGCCGGCTGCGCAGCCCCGCCGGATGATGCCGGCGACGATTGCAGCAGGGGCCGCTCTCCCCAAGCCGGCCACCGGCACTGCCCGGACCGCGGCCCCGCTGCCCACAGCAACCGCAACTTGGCTGTCCACGAAGCGGCCCCACGCGCGGCGATGGCCGCGGTTCCTTCCCTCCTTCCCTCCGTCCCTCCGCTGCTCGGAGCGGGAGGGCTGAGGCAGCCGCGGGGGGAAGCCTCCGCCACACCGCTCCCCTCAGCCGCGACCCCGGGCCGGCTCCACTGGACACTCAGCCCAACTTTGTTCCCCGAAGTTGCCCACCTCGAACCGAGCCCTTCCCGCGGAGCCACCCGCCGTAACCCTGCGGCTCCCGACGCGCTCCCAGCCTTGTCTGGAGCGGCGAGCGCCGCGCTTCAGGCGGCGGGGCGGGGCAGGCACGGCCCGGCCTCCCGCCCACTCTCTCCCCTGCTGGCCCGGGGGCCGCGCTGAGCCCGGCCCAGCCCAGCCCGGCCCAGCCCAGCCTAGCCCTGCCCCGCCGCGGCGCCGGCCGGTCGCGCTGGGGAGGTGGAGGTGGTGGCTGGACCTTGGGGGGGATAACGGCGCCTTCCCTGAGGGCGCGAGGAGGGTCCACCGCGATCTGCCTGGGCCTGAGGGGAAGAGCGAGTGGCACCCGTCCTGCAGCGAGGGCGGCCGTGTCGGGCTGCCCCTTCCTGAGCGAGCCTGTGGCTGGGGGGGGGGGGAGTGACAGAAGAGAGATTGAATAAAAACTCTATCTAATTTCTGGGCTGGAAGCCCAGGAAAAGAATCAGGTTCACGTAGGTCTCTGTGCAGAAGCCCGATGGAGGTTTTATTGAATCTAGCTCCATCGGATCACAGCGTTATGGCTGCGGTGCTGTAATTAAGGCTGAGCAGAATTCCTCCAAGTCTCTTTTTATTTTTTTTAGCAGGTTATATAACAAATAGTAATAAGTTTCCTGAAACCTCTATTATCTTTCGGGATCCAAAAGCACAGTGGAAGCATTACATTATAATCAAGTGCACATTAGTCTGCTCAGCCTCGCTGGAAGCCACGAATTACACTCAGGACAGATTTGGCTTTGCAGCCACACTGAAGCAAGAGAAGATAAAAGAGCTTGGAGACTCAGCCCGGCCGTACAGAGGACTCTTAGGCAGGGGTGGTGATCTCTGGGCATGGAGGAGGGGAGGAAGGGCAAGAAGAAAACCTCCTGCAACGAGTACAGGTTAAGTTGCTGCCCCCCCCTGTTTCCCCTTCTGGTTTTGCGGTGAATTATGGAAATGTGCTTGCTTGCTGGGAAGTGGCAGCATCTCCTCTGGGGACTAGTAGAAATAAACACAGCATGTGTTGACCCAGACTTAGTGTAGGAACCCTGATCTGAAGAGACATCTTCGCTTTTCTATGCATGTGCAAGTCTATAATTAAGAAATGTCCATCCCTGAAATGTAGCCACTTCTGTAATAAACTTAGGCAGTAGTCTGATGAAGGGATGTCAAAAAATGAATTATCTCAGAAAAAAACAAGATACATTTTTAATTAGCAGAGTGTGATCACACAGGACTCATAGAGTTGATAGAATAACCGTGATTTAGCAAGTTACTGTACATGACTTGGATGATGAGATTCATACTAATATAGTTCAGCTCAGCTTTGGCACTGAGCAGGAGGGTGCACTCAGCCTGTTACTGTAGCTCAGCTGGTGTGTTGCAGTATAGTAACTCCATCACATCTCTAAAACTCCACTTTGGGCTTTTGCCCGGAAGATAATATTAACTTTTTGTTATTATTACATAGAGTCTTATGGTAGACTAGGGCTGAGCCTTAGTTTCACAGCAGACTCAAGCACAGGTAGGAGTACAGTGGCTGTGGACACCTCTGCAGGGCATAGGCTGAGCATGAACGCCAGGAGCAAAGCCCAAAATGCAGATTTGGCTTCCTCAGAGGGCTGCAGTTCACGTATTCACTGTACCCGATTCACTTGGGCTTATGAGAGCTGACAAGGTCATGGACTTGTGGCACAGTTCTGCACTTGGAAACACCAGCTGTAGCTGTGCAAGACCGCACTAGAAGGATAGCCTGTATTTTTATGCTTGACCGACCACAGGAGCTGTTAAAATTTTGAAAATGCATTTTGCAGTTTGCCCTCCCTGCTGTCCTCTGTCACCTCCAGCCCAGCCCCCATTTTGTCTACTTTGGCCAAGTGATAAATCTCTTCAGTTTCAGTTAAGTCAAGGTCTTCAAATTCCTATCATAGGTATCACATTACACCAACTAAAAGATGCTATTTTTTTTTCTTAGTTTGTCAGCAAGGCACTTTATGAGATTGTGAGGTCAAACAGATGACTCTAATCTTTGTGATGACAAGTAAAAAGGGACAAAAAGCACTCTTCCCCTCACCTATTTTATAGCAACCCTGGCACATGGAAATAGTGGTTTTGTAAGTGCTCTTCCTGTATTCATTCCAGAAAACACAGCGCACATGCAGTTTCACTATGTACTTACTGAAGATAATCAATTTGTAGACGGTACATTCTCTGAGGCTAGGTGGTATTTTTCTACACAGTACCTGGTACTGGTGATACCCTCTGCCTTCTGTGGCTGCTGGACCAACTGTAATACACATGTTCAATAATAACAACTTAATTGCAATTCTCACCCTACTTCCAGCTAATGATTTTTTTCATTTCCACTTGTCATTCAAGCATCACTGTCAAAATGTCTCAGAAATGCTATGAGAAAAACAGGGATGCTTCGACTCTAATATTGTCTGATTAATGCTTCCTAAGGATTAAAGTGGAAAAAAACCACCTTAATTCATGAGCAGGTGTAAAAAACCACCTTAATTCATGAACAGGTAAATAAATATGATATTTAAGGTTCTCAATAAATAATTTGTTTGGAAGACCCAATTTAACCCTGTCCATTCTGGTGCCAGCTGGTGTAGACATAAACTATCAACTAAGACTCAGATCTATCATAATTTCCTCCAGAAAAATCAATCACCTTTTGTTTCCCCGAATGCTTTTTCTTTCAAATGCTTTCTCTTATCACCAACAGAAATACACACTATCTCACCTCAATCTTAAATTGAACTTGCTTTGCAAAAGACCTGTAGGACGTTGTCAGAAAAAATGGAACGTAGTCAATTGGTCTTGATGGACCATTAGTCTGGTCTTACTACTGAAAATCACTGCAATCAGTTTCTTTGGAGGTTGATAAATCAAATAATTTAATCTGACACAGCCACTAGACGGTAGAATATTAAAAATAAAATTAAAAAAAAGAGTGGGAAATTCAGGGGTTTGTGTTTCTATGTGTAAGGGTTGTAGTAGCCCACCTTTTCCAATCACACTTTCAGGCATAATTATGTCAATGATGAAAATACATAATGCATTGAATGCAGTTAAATGAGTAGAAAATCTACTTTTCCTAGTTATGGGATTTTTATTTAAAGTCTTTAATGTAAATTTAACCTTTCTAATTATTAATATTTTAAGCTTCTCTCCTTAAGCCAATGTTGATATCAACTTATCTGAGGCCTTCATCTGCAGACATATTTAATAGCTTATGCATTTCTTTCAAGACCAAGGTCAACTGTAGTAACTAGATGATATTTGAATATGTATATCACAAGATAGCATGCCAGTTCTTTAAAGCAGAGGGAGATTTCTTGTTGTAGTGGTGTCAGGGGATAAGCCTCATTCACTATTATGCCTTGTCCAGCACGCTGATCTAGTGAAGGTATCCCTGCCAGTGGCAAGGGATTGGAAATGGATGAGCTTTAAGTCCCTTCCAACCCAAACCATTCTGTGATTCTACATATATGCCCATGGCAGGGAGGTTGGAACCAGATGATCTGAAAGGTCCCTTCCAACCCAAACCATTCTATGTTTCTATAATAAACCTGCTCTCCATTAGCCTAGGAGGCATTATGTTAAAAAAGGTAGCAGTTTTAGAAGCATCCAGCAATTGAATTGAATTGAATTTCACCAAAGTTAAAAGTTAGCACTTCTTTTAGCATCAAATAAAATCAGTTAGTTTGCCAGCATCTAAAACTGGCCATTTCACTGTGTCCATGAGCTCCTGTTCATGCCAATAAGAGGAGAGTATAAGTGGTGTTTGGAGCAGCAGAAGAAAAGGACTGGGAGGGGAAGGCTAATGAGGCTCTCTCTGTAATAAGAAATGAATAATGTGACTGGATTAAACTGCTGCACTGAAAGCCTCACTTTGCCGTGACATGGACTACATGCATTAAAGGTTTACACTGCTGTAATAGCTACAGAAGTGTTGTTATAAGGATGCAGATTTCCTTAATGCAGGCAGGGCTTAGATCAGATCAGATCACAGTGACTAATAAAAAACCAATAAAAGAAACTGAATTGTATAGAATTGTGCTGGAGAGCGTGATACAGACAGAAAATGGTAATAGGAAGGTTAAGTGCCCAGTGAGTGCAAACTGATATACAATATCTTGAAATCACTGAGAGAGAAAATGAAAATGGTGAAATGATGTCACATATAGGTAGATGGAGGCAGAAAAGCAATCTATGAACTATGGGAGGGAGGACAGAGTAAGAGAAGGATTTTTTTTCAGATGGACAGCTTTTGCCTATTGGAAATTAAGAAGTGATTGAAGGCTAATTCCAATAAACAAACGATTTTGGTTTTGTTTTTGTTTAAGGGGTTTTTTTGGCTCTGCTTTTATGTGTCATTGAAATATTTCTGTTTTAATAGGTACTCATTTTAATAGCATTACAGTAATCTGAACATCTGCAGCTACTAGGCATTAAAATACAATTACTTTCCTATATTTCAAGTTATTTTTGCAGTACTTCTGCCTGATTTTGTCATAACTATTAAAATGCAATGGATCAGTTCTTATCATTACCTATTAACTGGCAACCTTGAGCTGAAGTGTTAAGCAGAAACAAGCCTGATGCCTGGAGGCCTGGCTAGCAGTTCAGTGAAGGCAAAAACATTTTAAGACTGTCCTGAAAGCTAAATGACAGGCTGTTTAACTTTCCTAATCAAATAGAATTAAATACAAAATTATATTCCCACCACCCCTGCCATCCTTTGTTCAAACAAATTGCCTTATGTACTGTTCAACAGTTTACTAAATATAGAACATTTTGTAGGTTGAAGTTTTTAATTCTACCAGAAACTCAGCTTAGTTGTCCTGGGTTCAGCAGTAGCAGTCATTTTTCTCCTTCTTAGTAGCTGGTGCAGTGCTGTGGTTTTGACTTTCAGCCTGGGAACCACTCTGATAACATCGATGTTTTTAGTTGCTGCTCCGTAATGTTTACTCTGACCAAGGACTTTCTGAGCCTCATGCTCTGCCAGGGAGGAGGGGAAGCCGGGAGGAAGCAGAGACAGGACACCTGACCCAAACTGACCAAAGAGCTATTCCATACCACAGCACATCATGCCCACTATATAAACTGGGGGCAGTTACCCGGAAGGGTTAGATCACTGCTGGGTTGGGCTGAGTATCGGTCGGCGGGTGGTGAGCAGTTGTGTTCTCTTCCCTTGTTGTTTCCCTTATCATTATTATTATTGGCGGTAGCAGCAGTGGTTTGTGTTATACCTTAGTTACTGGACTGTTCTTATCTCAACCTGTGGGAGTTACATTCTTTTGATTCTCCTTCCCATCCCTCTGGGAGTGGGGGAGAGAAGGGGGGGTGTGTGGAGGCAGGAGTGAGCAAGCAGCTGCGTAGCTGAGTTGCCGACTGGACTTAAACCACGACATTAGTTTATCAGAGAAATGAGATACCTTGTTTAGAGTACTGAGGAGCTCTGACACAGCATGAGAGCTCTCTCAGGATGAGAAATGATTCCTCTCCTGGGCTCAAACTGACTGTTGATGAGGTGAACACCCAGAGGATAAGTGCATCCAAACCATGACTGTGAGTTTGCTGTTAAGGGTTAGAAGACAGAGACCAAAGCACAGGCAAATAAAGATGCGGTTAGTTAATTTTTGATCAGCAAAGAAATACTCCTTAAAAGCACTCTGAAATGTGATCAATGTCACTATCATGCTAAGGGGGAGCGGAGGAAACAGCATGAAACTCCTCCTTACCTTCTTCTTAGTGTTACAGTGATTTTTCATTCTAATCAAAAGAACTTTAAAGAATCCATATTTTAAAAGTTTTTGGTAATGATCCAGTACTTGGTTCCACATGCAATGATGGATTTTAGTCATCTCCAATGCTGTGAAATTCATGGTATTCATGACTATTCATTGTATCAGCTATCAGGTAGTGTTTCTTATGCAGTACCCTCCATGCATTCATGGAGTGGTGCTCCAGCAACTTAGTTCAGTATGTAGAACTGTAAAAATCACCTGACATTTTAAATTTTAATATGATGAAGTAGGTTTAATATCATGCAGTTTCATTTATGAGTTAGCTCAGACATCCCAAACATGTCCAGGAGTAAAAAAAGGTAAGTGCACTTAATCATAAACTTTGTCAGCAGTATCAGATGCAGCCAGATAAAACAATGAGCATAAAAAACACTGGCTTGTGAAGAAACAAAATGAAAACCAGCATACTCAAAAGATGAACAAGACAAAAAAGTCCCCGAAGAGCTTCAATTTGCTGAAGTATTTTAGCCAGTATGTATGTTTGTCTCTGTATAAATATATGCTTAAATTCATGCCTAGGTTAAGAATACTATCCTAAATCCAGTACTAATAATTCTACAGATCTACAAATACCCTGATGGGAAAACTCTGCATCTGTAATGAATACAAATGACCCCGTGCAAAGGCACTTTGAAGAGAAAGAGTAAAGAAAACTGTATGTCAGTGACCTCCCACCAAAATGTTATTGCATCTCAACATGAGGGCAGTTGTGGAACCTAACATATTGAAAGCAAATTTAAAACTCTTTAGAGAATTCTAAAATGAAAAGGATGAGTCTGAGAACATTCAAGTTGCCAATATTGTTGATTACCAATCCCCCTCATGCTAAATGGCTGGAAATCCTTAACGGTGGTATTGCCATCCAACTAACACACGGCCAAATACAAATGTAATTCAGACTCTTGAATCAGCACACAATTATTTTCTTTTTAAAGCTGTCAAGTTGCTTTACCTTCAGTGCTTTACAATTCTATTAGTTTCACATGAAACTTTCTATAATGTGAATGTTAACGAATAGTAAAAAGGGCAGTAAATTGGATGTAAGCCGTTATGTTTAAGGAGAAGGTGTTACCAGTCCTGCAGGTCACGTAGGAATTTATGGCCTGAATGGAAAGGGATGATTCTTATGAAATTGGATAAGATCCTCTTTGTAAGCAGAGAGCTTCTTTCAGACACAGGGAGACCATTCCCATAGTGCGTGACTTTGAATAAAGCTGATCCTGGGAGGCTGGGGCCTCTGACTTCTTAAGCCTGCTGCTTTTGCCAGTTACTAAACTGATAAAAAGCATTTCCAGGAGGGAAGAGATGCACAGACAGTTGTTTCTTTATTGTTTTCAAGCTAACATTTGGAAAGTCATTGTAGCTCTATCTAGTAAGGGCATCTGAAGATCTCTTTCTAGGTGTCATGTATGATTCTGCAATTCTAAAATTGAGGGAACTTGGGGGTGTTGGAACTCACATTTATTAAGGATGCTATTGCTAACTCTAACTTACCCTGCTGCTCACTTAGCTACATTGAATATCGTAAGAGCAACTGCATGCACTAAGAAATCTGCTCTTCATCTGCAGCACACAAACAAAAATAAGTGATGAGACAAAAGGAATAGTTTTTAAATTGTGAAGGAAAAAGGTTCGTAACTCAAAAATTATTTAGAAAAGTTTGCACAGTCCCTGCTAATGCTAGCTCTTTTCTAGTACATGCATTATTCACTCTCCAGCTATGTATTATTATTATCCCTTCCAAGCTCACCTCAGAGCCAACGGTCACTGGCTCAGTTCCAGCATCATGCTGAATGATTCAGCCTTCCTTAAGATGTTTTGGTGGGGTCTGATACTTTTAGCTATATTGATCTTCCTTGTGACCTTATCACAAACAATAATTCTCTCCACAGATGGCACTTTCCCACATTCTTCAATAATTTTGTCAAAGTTTTGTTGACAGCAATGTGCTGGCTGGATAGAAGATAGCATCTTTAACTTCAGGGTTAGAATAAATCAAATATTAGGTTTTCTACACACTGAAATCTTCCACATGGCTATCTTCAGAAATTTACAAGTATCAGAAAGTGGAAGAAAAGAAGTTACTGGGTTTTTTTCTGTATTTTGTTAAACTTTGTCCTATTGGATACTTTTCCTGTTAATTAATTTTTCCTTTATAAATTCAGGTAAGCTATTATTCTATTGTATTGAGGAAGTTTCAAAGCCTTTCCAGAAATAAGCACTAGAATGAAAGTATCATAAGATATGCATGAAAAGCTGATTGTTGTTATGTCATTTTCAAGCCCATGGTTTATACTAAGTCTTCTCTCATTCCCATCACATGGATGTCAGATGGAATAATACAATGAAAAATTACCCAGAGGTTTGGTTTCCCATTGCAGAGGTTTGTTTTTTTCTGTAAAGCTTTCCAAGTTTGTATATAAAATTTGAATTAAAAAATCCAAAAACTTCCAATCCCTATTATTTAAAAGCAGTTAATCAGTGGGGTTTAGGTTTACATCAGTACTGGTTTTATACTAATCACGCATGACCATCTCTTTATCTTTTGTTCCCTTAATCCCTTTGCCCAAAATACTGCTTTCTGATTGTGAATACTTCAGAAACATTCAAACACTCTTGCACTTCTGGAATGCAAAATTATTTAAATAGCCTTCTCTTTGCTATTAGCAGTTTGTGGGTAATGCAGTCAATCTCCACAAAAAAGTTCATTATTAGAAATAGATGTATATTACTTTTCTTTCTTATGAATTTTTAAATCACTTTTATTATGTCACGTTGTGTATGAAATAAATGTGATTTAAACAGTTGTGCCCTCTACTGGCATAAAGGAAATAATGAAAAAAAGGAGGAAGAAATACCTTGTTTCCAGAAGTACCAAACCACAGTGTCAAAATCAACTTTTTGTTGTTGGGTTTGTGTTTTGTGGGCTTTTTTTTGTATTACATGTTAGTCACTTTTGAAGGCTGGATTATTTTCAATATTAAATCTTAGCACATTAATTATTTTTAACATTAAATATCAGCAGATTCATTGCTCAGAGTTTTTTTTTTATATATATATTTTTTTTTTAATAAGAAGAACCATTTACACTGTTAAGGCAGTATAAGATGGCCTTGCTATAGATGGACACGGTGTTGTGGATGTTCTGTTAACACAGTTAAGAATAGCTTCATTTTTATGAGACTTTTAAGTCAGCTAGTGAGTATGAGAACAAAGCCAAATGACAAAATCCCTTTCAAAGTTCAGCAAAACTTTGGAGCTTTCAACTATTTAAGAGAAAGTCTGTAGGAGTTGATGCATAATGTGAAGTAGAATATAGAATTTCATATAATACAGGGGCATTAAGACTTCACCTCTGCTGAAATGCTTCTAGCCAATCCTTCATCTTCCATTAAAAAGAAAGCTTATAATTTTCTGTCCTATGCCCCACTATTGAAGTTGTCAACTAGCATTACACTTGAATAACAAAGAAACAGAAACATACCCTTTGGGAAGAAACTTGCATACTGCACCTACCCAGCGTGGGCAGGATCAGTCACTGAAGCTAATTGAAATACTAATTGACATATTTATACCATCATATAAAATCCATTCAACACAGTGGCAAAAATGTTCTTATCTAAAATAGCTGTAGCATCCACGTGTAGAACAGTGAGAGACAGAAAGTCAGCTCTGTACGTATCTTTTATCCTAATAGGAACATTTCAGGTTCCTCATTTTTCACCTCTTATAAAATCTGGTAGCTATGGACTACAGATTAAATGGATACCAGAATCCATTCATCACAGAAGGAAAAAGAAGAAAGATAGTTGTCTTCCAGAAAACTTAGTAATTAGTAGATGAAGAAGCCAACATACTCTTAGCCCTTCCTTTGACTCCAGCATTGTTCCTCTGTAGTGGAAAGGGAGTTTATTTACCAGAGGAAGCAATCATTAATCACAGAATTAAGTTATAACATACCCTATAACTGGCTTTATTCGTAAGTAACTGCATCTGGAAATGAGGTAGGTACAAATAGCATGGGATCAGCCTTTCAGAAATCTCAATCCACTATTAAGTGCTTTATTGCCAGAGAAAACTACACTACCAAAATGAGCTGTAATCATACATGAAAGCAGAGGATAGACTCTTGTGCTTACAATACAATTCTTTCTGCCAGCTTCTCTACAGAACTGTGTTATAATAAAAGTAAATATTAGTATCTGAGGCATGGCTATTGCTTTGAATCACTATGTGTTTCTGTTGTGTGCTTAAAGCTAAAGATGCAGCAATATGGGTGGGTAAAACAAAGGCGAATGGCCCAGAGGAGAAAACAGGAGGACTAGGCAGAAATAAACAAAGTCAGAGGCAGATAAAGGGAATTTTAAATGGTAGTGGTACAAAATGGAAAACTACACCATGCCATTGGTACCCACAAACACTGCCACAAAATTCATATAGGAATGCTGCAGATGGACAACTTTAATACGTTTTGTATGAAACTATAGAGAAGGTTTTAACTGAAGTCAAAAAAAAAAGGCGAAGGGGATAAAACTGGAGGAAGAGGTACAGAAAACAGCTATAGCTGTGCAGCTGAGAACCCAGGAAGCCCATGTACAGAAAAGGTGGAGAAGAAAGGTGATAAAAAGGGACGTCTGTTCAAATGTCACAAATAATTGGCAACTGCCAGGTCTAATGTGCTCTGTGCTGCTCGCAAGGTGGCAGCTTGGACCGCCAGTCACCTCCTGGGCACTCAAGGTGAATGTTGCCATGACATATGTATTAAGCACAAGAAAAGAGAATTGGACTCTGAGAAACAGGGTCTATCATTGTTCACACTGCTGCGTAAAATGCTCAGGACTAAGAGCAATGCCAGCCAACCCCGGGCACCAGGGGAGCCCTGCCTGCCCCAGAATGGGTACCTCCTGTAGCAAGGAGAGCAGGGGATGTCAGTCTGGCTGTGACCTTCTCTGCCCCGAGCCTGGAATAACAAACCCTCCCTGTCTCTAGGCAACTTTTGCAGACAAGTTCAAGTTCTTGCTCTTGAGCTGCATGGGACAATATGAACTTCATAAGTGGACTCCAACTTATTAATTAGTAACAATAATTAGCCAGAACACCTAGGTCTTTAGACACCTTGGTTTTGTGTATGAGCTGATTTAAGTCTTATACATATTCATGCCATTTCATCCAGCCAAGAGCTGCTTCCTCAGCCCTCTGTCTGGCTCCTGCTTTCCGACACACACTCAGCCCACTGTGAACCATGGGGGAAATAAGTTCTTTTTCTTTCACTTCCCATTGAAATCAAGCATTTGCTTTGGCTGTAGTTCATGCAGTAGAAATGCAGAAAAGCACATCTGAGAGGGAAGTGCTAAACTGGCCTGGCCAAACCTTGCTTGTGCCCTAAGAGGTAGAGAGAGACCATGTTGGATCCTTCTCTGCAGACAACTGCCTCAGTAAATTAACCACTGTGATTTACTCAGATGGCTTGAAGAGCAGAAGCACCCACTTTCAGTAACAGACTCACCCCACAGGGCCATCTATGAGATGACTCCTCTTTTCTCCTTAATAGTGTATTGTGATTTTTATCTTACACTGTGATGAAGCTGGAATTGCACCGCCTCAATTGTCAGCCACACTCACATGGTCAGTGAGGGCAGTGCTAGGCTGTGACAGAGGCGCTGGATCAGCTCCTTAGAGCATACAGCTCTCAAGGGAGCTCAGACGAACCTAAAAGCTACAAGAAAACCTAGACCCCCATTTTGTGACCACCTAAAAAACAACAGATGAACCTAGAAACCACTGTTGCGATTACCTGAGCAGCCTGTTGCACTGACCTGCTGCCTTAGGTGAGCTTCGAAGTGCCCAATGGCACTTTGGACCCAATGACAAAAGCCTGCAGTATGCCATAGCAACTTCTAGCACATTATAATCTATGACTGGTAAACCTTGATCTCTCAATAACTTAATTCAAATACTCAGCTGTCTGCAGCTTGCTTTTTTCCTCTTTTGTCTGGTTCTTGTTTCATAATTTTTTCCCTTTCTGTTGCAGTGATTTTGGCTGTTACGGGAACTTTGCAGAAGAGGAAAATAAACAGATCAGTGTTTGATGTTGTGCTTTCTGTTTAGAAGTTTGTTTTCCTTTCTTCTTCCATTGCATCAATATGAACATGTTGATTCATAAGTAAAATAAATAAAGCCTATAAATACATTCTTTTTTCTTTTTTTTTTATTAAATCATGAAACCTCAAAGTTACAGTTCCCACAGCAACTGCACAATGTGCACATACATTAAAGGCAGGGATATTACCACCCAAGGCAGCAATCAAATATGCATGAGGGACTTACACTTGGAGAACTGTGCAAGTTTGAAATGCCAGAATTGTGTCCCCTCAGTTCTGTCCATGTTAGTATGTTGGGAGATGTCAGTCCCTGTGGGCACATTGGAACTGGATCTTGCATGTGGTGAAGTGTTTTTAGGGAATAATAGGGTGGTGGTACTTCTACTGTTGAACCAACTGGCCTCAAAGTCACTCTTGAGCTAAAGATGCCCTGGATAAAATTATTACTCTTAATTAGCTGAAATCCACAGCCAGAAGGTGTCATAACAACCAAAGAATTATGAATAGAAATTTTTATTCACAGTCCTGATGATCCTTAAATGCTATGAATTAATTTCTTGCTGTTTGATTGAATAGAAATGAAGACTGTTCTGTACATTGTTGAAGTTCATGCCATCCCTTTGCGGTATCTTTTACTGTCCATGAAAGTATTTCATCGAATAAAAGGATGCTTTGCTTCCTGGTTTCTGGATCTCCATTAACTACTGCCTAATCAAAGCTTATTCTTCTAGATCATGAATTCAGCATCTCAGCACCTAGCCATCCCTGGCGCTGTCAGACCAGGTCTAAGTTTGGACTGTTGACTGCTCCCTTATAACTGATGTTCTTTTCTCTGTGCCTTGCAGTTTTAAGCCAAAGTTTTCAAACTGTATGCAGCGCTGTCATTGTACCCTGAGCCAGGAATTCTGTCATCTCCCTTAGCAAGTCTAATGTTGCTTGGTAATCAAATGCATGCTTCCTGCTGGCTAATGAAAAACAGCCCAGAGACCCCAATTCTCTGCAAGGTGCCTTCAGTGAAGAATAGTGAATTCAGATTTGAAAAATTAACAGCACAGATTATTTTCTTTTCCTGGTCTCTTATGACAAACAGTAGGAACTGTGGGCATCAAATTTCACCAATAAAAAGAGAAGCAGCATGCCAGCAAGTGACTAAGTGTCTTGGTACTGTTAATCTCTTACAAGCTAGTAATTAAAAGGAACAGGAGGCTCCCAGAATTTGAAAAGAGCAGCCATTAGCATGTTTAACTATAAGCAGCTGGATATTTTATTGGAAAAGGTGGGCAAGTGGTTAGATGTCAAGATGGGACTTTCAATACTTTTAAGTGTATCTATTCCAGGCATCTTCTTGAACAGGTACCAAGCTGCTTAAAGAACAATTTCTTTGTCATTTCATTGAAAATTCAGGAAGTGCAAATTAAGACATCATATATACACAGATTTTTAGCCAACTTAATCCTTTCACTACTTGAATGACTTCTGGATTTGGCTGTTCACTTTGTGTGGTCAACAAATACCAGTCTCTAAATCTGAAAAATGATTGGGTTCTTTTTTTTTTATTTCAAAAAGAGGACATGAATGAATTCACAGTGGGCTGAGAATTAAGGACAATTAGTTTGTCTTGTTGCTGTCGCTTCCACTGTGAATAATGTTCAATTTAGACTTTTCCTCTATGTCAGTCTTCAAAATGAAAACCCAGAAGGTTCCATAAAGTCTATGCCTTTAAGACTTGCTGCAAAGTTTGTTGTCTTTAGATGGGATAGAGAAAGTGACACTGTGAAAAACAAATAGGTACACAGAAATCGCTATGACAAATTTGCCATGTACACACACACAAACACATTTTATCCTCATGGACAGCAAGAGAGAAGAGCACATACAGGAAGTCAGTACTGCTTGCTGTATTTTCATGCTTGATTTTTTGAGTTGTTAGTGTTCAGGAACCGTGTGTGCATTTGCATACCATCTCAATTGCAGTACCTCTACTCTGGCAGTATTCCTCCAGAACACATACTCAAGAGAGAAAGGAGAAAGCTATCTTGAACTGCGACCTTGAACTTGCACATAGGAAAGGGGTTTTGCATTATCATCCATATTATTATATTCAACATCGACATGTGCGATGTTTTGTGAGAATACAAGAGTCTATGTTCTGTTCAGTAGAGAACATATCAGATTTGTTTTGTTAGAAATAAGTGCGGTTAGCATAAATTGACCTTAACAACAGTAACAAAATTTGAAAGTACTTGCATCCAAGCACCATCAGTTTTGTGGAGCAAGCTTTAGCTGCACTGTGAAATATGCCTTTTAAAACGCCTTTTTTTTTCCCCTCTGAAAAGCAGCAGGTATTGCCAGCCAGATAATTTTTCAAAAATGTTCCAGGATTTCTTATGGATATTAATTTCTGTTTAAGTCTCTCCAAACTTTGGCAGAAAGACAAGTTTCATTTTTCTTTAACAAGTCCTTTAGTTGTGCAGATGTTGTAGCCAGATTGGCAATAAATTTTGCTGTAACAGTTAATTCAACTTAGGG
Organism: Myiopsitta monachus; assembly: GCA_017639245.1. NCBI lineage: Eukaryota > Metazoa > Chordata > Aves > Psittaciformes > Psittacidae > Myiopsitta > Myiopsitta monachus. The sequence goes on along the minus strand of CM029929.1, from coordinate 15,377,761 downwards.
AAAGATGGTGTTATTTAATGTTCTGATTCTGTGTCACCTTTTGAACCTTAATTTATAGGTGATGTATGTTATAGTTAGCATTCTGTAGAAATCTGCCAAACCTATTAAATTTTTATGTTCTCTGCCAATGAAAGTCTTATTGTTCTAAATAAGTATCTTCAAATTATGAACATTACCCATTGTGTAAAGTGAAAAGTCCATTTTGATTACACCTCTCTAATTTCAATTTTGTCTCCTTTATTGGCCTGATTAAAAGCTACTGAAATGAGAGAAAAATAGAAACTCTCATTGACTTAAGTGGCTTTGAAGCAGTTTTAAAATAGTTACTTCACATTGGTTCCTTATTACACTTGAGAAAAGATGCTTTTTTTCCCTCAGTTTCCATTTTGCCTTGTCGCCAGTATTTTGCCTAAAGATCAGGAACCTATCTTTGCACTCTCATAACCTCCACCATCTGCACTAGTAACAGCTCATGAACTGCAACAGTTCATTTTCAGTTCAGAAAAAGACCTTCTGACTTCATAAAATACATTCGATATTCCTATGAAATGGAGTGTGGCCTTTACCCTGGACAGTGTACTTGTCTCTCTAAAGTCAGTTTGGGCTGTGTTGCAAGCAATGCTCAAGATTTGCCTTTTTTTCTTTTCCAGCCATTCAGAGGATAATCTAGGTCAGTGATTTTCATCATCTGTTCCACTAACTGTTGGAAGTCTGCGCATGACTTCTCAAAGCAGTAAAGCAAACCAGACCTGCTCCCGTTTAGTCAACGGTCACTATACATGTACTCTGCATCCTCCACGGGATGTATTTGGGGCGTCATCCCCAGATCCCCAAAGTGCTATTCTGGCTGTAGTGTTCCTGCCAGACTCTGCGGGAGTGCTTCCTCCAGTCTTGGCATCTGCTGTTGGCTGATGCACAGCTGATGAAGTTATGATATTTAAGCTGACAGTTTTGGCAGCTGTCTTCTGTAATTCAAAGACTTTGAATTTGGGGGTTCAGATATTTAACCAGCAGTAATATAAAATGACAAGTGATTGTTATAATTGCATAATACTCATGACAACTAACATTTTCAAAGAGCACATCAGAACCTTTACATCTGTAAGAACTGTATCAGGGTTGCCAAGTGTGCTTACTTTTTCATAGCTGGTTTTGCTGCACCTGCCAAACTTACTGTGATGTCAGGGAATTTTGTTTTACTTCAGTGCTTCAGTAAGTACAGGATCTGTCCCAAACACAGAAAAATAACATTCTTGCTACAGACAAAGCAATCCTGTTGAAAGGGGGTGTTTGCATTCTAAACACAAGCCTTTCTGCTGGAGGAAATCCCTGTGAGATTTTCTGTTGTATGAATGATACTGAAGAGAACCATGCTGGAGGCACATAGATCTGGTTACTTCCAATCAGGTGTTATAGTCCCAGGCTGGTGCTTGCTTTTCTGGGTAGGAACCTTGCTTTGTCCAGGTGAGTAGCTTCCTCTCCCATTCCTTCCCCCTCTCAGGCTTGGACCTACAGCAGCTCAGGTCTGTGCTCCCCAGCTCCTCTGCAGAGGAGGTCTCTGTGATACACTGGTCATTAAATACTAGCGTTTATCTATTCTGTGGCATCTTTTTCCTTCACCTTTAATCCTTCCTGCCAGGCTGTCCAGCATCCCAGGTGACTGTATGATCCCAGAGCACAATGGTCAGTTGAAGTTTAACCAAATTTTGCCTTAAAGTCAGGTGTATCCAATGTTCAAGATATTAAGACTGTGGGAAGAACATAGGAGCAAACCTAGAAGTTTATATTCAGCTATTACGCTCACAGTTATCAGCAAAAACTTGCTCAAGGAGAAACAGCACACACCAATAAGTGTGTAAACAAAATCTCAGCCCATAGAAATTAGGAGGAAAAGAGAGACATAGTGCTGCTGCAGCCCCTAGCCAAGCTTTGCTTTCCTGAGGCTCAGAAAATAGCAGCTGCTTGCTTTAAATATTTGTTTGTTCTCACAGGGATTTAGGGAAGCTTCCATGCAGATTCTGAATTGGACCTACTATTCATCCTTGCAAATTTTTGACAGTCCTTTTAGAAAGCCAAGCTGAAAGAAAAATATCTGAAGGTTTCTTACATGGCAGATCGCTTTCTGTTGCACTGCAGTAAAATGGTTGGCACTCAGTGGAGCTAAATTAATAAACTTTTTTAGTATGGCTTGAAGTTATGGCTCCTATATGCTGGAGTAGACGGATAATTGGAGTGGTCAGAGTTGTATCTGCAGTGCTGTGAAATTGATGTAGTAATTCTGGACCAGAAATTATCTAAATTTAGGAGAAAGCTTGAGCATATGCATAATGTATCTTTCTGAATTCTGCTGAGACCTCCAGGGAATTGGATTGTGAGTTAATAAACTGTTAATTAAAATTCACAAGACAAGAAAAAAATTTCATTAACTAGGTCTACTGACAGCTTCCATGATAAGGTAAACAACAGTCTATAATCATTAACAGATCGTGCAGAAACCTGCATGGGTTTGCTTATATGAGTTCTAATAGGACCATTGAAAAGGAATTACAAATACAGGCAAAAAAGGACATAGTTCTCATATGTCACTTTTTATAGAGTTGATTTGTATTTTGATTCCTTTTGCTGTGAAGGTTGCTAAGAGTTATGGCTGTCTGAGGGTCAACAAATTTCAGAAGGAACTAGCCCACTCCATTGGCCTGAAGAAAATCCCAGACCCTTGAGCTTTGAAATTCATGACACCCATATGGAAAAGCATCATTTGCAGTGATTTATTCTGACAGTTACATTATTGGGTGCATGTTAACCAGAAGAAATAGCTGTACAGGAGAGGAGTACAACAGCTGCAAATTACACTTAGAAACTTTTCTCTGTATGGTATGCTGGTAACAGAGAACAGCCAATGGCTCTTCATAGAGTAAGATTTCATCAGCAAACTTGCATCAATCACTCTTGGCTTTACCAGCCGTAAATAAGTGGACCATACCAAACCACCACTGCCAGACCTTTACACCAGGCAACCTTTACACCAGGCTGTTCCACTGGGCTCCTAAAAGCTTTAACTACGTAATAAGTTTGAATGCACAGAGAGCAGAAATAGCAAATATTAACGTGGTGTCACTGTAGTCTCTTTCATTACTTCCTCCTTTGAGGCTGTTGTGTGACCTGGCACAATACGATACATTGCTTTTTATTTCCTCTTGTACAAAATGTCCCTTTATGTCAAATTTGGTTTGCAGACTTGAAGTCATTGGGCAGTTCCTCTTAGAGAAACAGTGAGTGTGAGGTTGTTGGCACATCTCCAGTACCATTGTTAACAATTATTGACATGACTGTCAAACCTTGTTGTCAGCTTTTAGGAAACTCTGTGAGATCCTGTAAGCACAGCTGTTTGGCTTTTCTCTGAAACACTGCTCTTGGAAGGCAAGAGAAAGAGGGAATGCGCTTTCCCTTTAGGAGGAATCGTTGAATGCTTGCACAAAGCCACAGCAGTCAGTTTTTTTTCTGGGGGTGTCCACTCTATCTCTATATCTAAAAATATCTGGTTATTTTATGGTGCCGTAGCTTTGTCTCCAGGCTTGCAACAGGTTGGTTGCTTTTTAGATCCCTACAAGAGGTGTTTTGGCAAGTGGCTCATAGCAGCAAGCCAAGAAAGGATGCTGCCCCAAATTGAAATTTCTAAATTGGAAAGGAGGCGGGAGCAGAAGAGGAGGAGAGGGCTGGGAAAGGGCTGTGCAGGGTTACAGTAACCTGCATTCCATGCTTTGACCTGACTGCCCTGGTGCTTTCCACCCTGTAAGGCAGAACCTACCTTATGTGCTGACAGAAGCGAATTGTACCCTTCGCCCCCATATCACACCTTGTCTCACATTGCAGAGCACTCTCACATTGCATGAATTGGTTCTTCTCAGATGAAAATAAACTGGAAAATATCCCCACAGGAACACACCTAATGCACACATTCAGGAAAAAGCCATTCAGCCCATGGGATGAAACTAGCCCTGCTTTACAGTAAGAAGTCCCAGGATGGTGCAGAGCAAACATTGGGTCCCCCCCACCAGCTACAGATCAGTCCAAGCTGCTGGTGAAGACCCAGCCCCATGGACCAGAACTTGTAGCGTGACAAGAGACAGACCATCACAGTGAATGAGTAAGAAAACAGCAATCCTCATGGTGAATGGTGGTTTCAGAACATAAACTTATCCATTGTCATATGTTTTGCTGCATTACATCCAAAGGGACATTTGACAAGAGGTGTGAAAGGCTGCAATGAAGAGGTTTGAAATGCTGCAAAGAAGTGGTATTGCAGTTACCTACTGAGCAGAGTGGTAAAAGTCTGCAGACTGGACAGACAATGAAGAGTGATTATCACATGCATGCAAAAACTCTGAAGTATTTGCTTTGTATCACCACTGCTAACTTGCCACTGGAGAGGTATTCTGGAGTTTTAAGATAAGATGCTCAGCAGGCCTCTATCTCACACCCTAATGGCACAAAAAAAATAATAGATATAACATTTCACATGCTGTTTCTTCGAGTCTGGAACATTCCTCTCCTGCTGGCCTTATCAAAACTCCTGTCATAATTGGCAAGTTTTCATTTCAGTGGGAATCTTGGGGGTGCGGGGAAGGTCATTGATTTCTCACAACAGATTCAATCTTTTTACATGCCTGACTGCCCTATATCACTACAAGTAGGAAACTATTTTCAAAATTTCTCAAGAGCCCTGAATGTATTGATTGAATCTAACTTTGACTTCAGACATTAAACTCTTTCTTTTCCTTGAAAAAACAACCCCTAACCTTCTATAAGGCTACTTGGTTTTATCTGGCAATCTGTTCTTGCTTCATTTATTTATGCTTTTCTCAATAGCATTCAGTTTAAAACTTTGATAGCATGTTCAAAATTTCCTTATTATCTTTTTCACATTTGCCAATGAAAGTTTGAATTTTCTCTCTTTGTGTTGGTTAAATTACTAGCCCCAAACAGTTGCTTTATTTTGTGCTAAATAGTAGCATATTGCCTTTGTAGTCATGTTTATAATTATTTCTCCTAGATCCCACTATCCCCAATTAAACTGCAAGAGCTTTGAAACTCTGAAGCTAGTTAATGGGGAGAAACCCCTTCACTGTTGGATAAATCTTATTGATAATATCCTCCCCTGCCTTTATAAATATATTCTGAGAGTTAATGCAGTTAGCACAATGATTAATAATGTTTTACCTCATTTCCCCCAATCTATTACAGTGAACAGTTCTGTTAGAATTGTAGATGTGGTCTGTCACTTTAACGGCCTCCAGTTTGATTTGTAAGCCATGCAAGTGCTTAGGATGCAGAACATCTGAAGTCTACCATGTTCCACAGCAAGAAGGCTTAGAGACTCAAAACTATGTATTTTGAAAACCAGATTAACTATATGAAGATTACCTGGAATACATGCAATAATTTACAAAATAGCAGCAAAATATAGAGGAAAATTATTTCTTTCAGTTAGTGTAAAGAACTGTTGTGGTTTAAGCTGTAAATTTCACTTCTCCCTCCCTTCCCCCCCCCCCCCCCAATGGGGGAGAAATGGGGAGAAGAACCGAAAGAATGTAACTTCCCACGGGTTGAGATAAGAACAAAATGACTGCTGCTGCTGAACCCATGACAGAACCCAACCCTGTTGTAATGTCTTTGTCACTCAGAAAGTTGAAAATTTCTCCTAGTCAGTAGTTATTTGCGGGAAAAAAAAAGGAATTACTATTATAAATGGTAAAAGGAACAAACATTGAAGAAAGCCTTCCATATGGAATAGAGAGCTTTGAGTTGGTCACATTAATTATTTTTTTTGTGCCTGCTCTTTTGAATGGAGTTAAGCCAAATCTCAATTATCAGCTTTATATACAATCTAAAAAAAGCAGAAGTGTTTAAAAAACATTATTTGATGCTTTTTAACAAAAAATAGAAAATACTGGATAGTCAAAGGCTTCTTATAATATGGGGGAGGGGGGGAAAAAGGAAGATTTGTACAAAATAATTTGAAAATGTCAGGAAATACTGAGACAAGGAAGGCACCAAATATAATCAGTACCAAGTAACTGTAAAATCTGGTGGCTTTGTAATGGAAAATAAATGAGACACTTGAAGGTAATTGACTTAGTTTTAGGTCCTTCAGACCTTAGTACAAAATGTAGAAAAACAGGATCTGGGGATGGGGGGTATCTGGGACCAGCAGAGGTCCAGGGAGGTAGCAGTGAAAGTGCTCAATAGGACAGGATGATTGCTATGTCTGTAATGTTAATTAAGCTGGAGCTCCAAAGACTTCTGGTGGGTATGAATATTGTAAACCACTCTCAAAGACCATCATCACCTTTTGTATACCTACAGGAAACTTTCTGGAAAATGATGTAATCCATGTGTAGCCTCATGAATATGTATGTAAGCCCAGTGACTGTATAAGGATGGCATGTGTGGCAATATGGAGGGACACGCTTGGAGGAGCTATCCTCTGTGTCTCCCAGCACTGCAATAAAGAATACCTGCTTGTCAACTTAAAACTTTGTTGGTGAGTTTGCTCCTGGAGTTTTCTCCGAATCAAGCAGATAGCACTAGTAATTTTTGTCCTCCTGTGGCTTCCTTTTGTTCCATGTGCTTGTGTCATGCTTTAACCCTAGTTGGCAACTAAGTACCAGGCAGCCACTCACTCACTTCCCTCCAAGTGGGATGGGGAGGAGAATTGGGAAAAAAAGGTAACATCCATAGGTTGAGATGGGAACAGTTTAACAAGTGAAATGAAGTAAAATATAATAAAAGCAACAACAATAGGAAATAAGAAAGAGAGGAATAAAACCCAAGAGATGCACAACACAATTGCTCACCACCATTGACCGATGTCTAGCCCGTCCCATCCCTCAGCAACAATCAGTCCCTTCCAGCCAACTCCCCCTAGTTTCTATACTGAGCATGATGTTCTGTGTTACGGAATATCCCTTTGGTTAGTTCGTATCAGGTGTCCTATCTCTACTTCCTCCTGGCTTCTTGTGCCCCTCCTGACTGGCAGAGCATGAGAGACTGAAAAGTACTTGATTAGGGGAAGTACTACTGAGTTACAGCTAAAACATCGGTGTGTTATCAGTACTGTTCTCAGACTAAAGCCAAAACACAGAGCTGCACCAGCTTCTAGGAAGAAAATTAAATCTGTCCCAACTGAAAACAGGATAAGGTGAATCAGAAGTAAAATGCAACCATAATATTTCTTCTGCCAACAGCTAGTTAAACCTACCCAGAGAAAACACATGCTTTCACCTTGCCAGTACGTGCACCTTGGTGCCACATTTCAGCACCAGTCAAGTTTCTGACATCTCTTAGCATTATTGCAACCAGAGATCACCACAGTGGCATTATAACCAGCTGTTATATTTGAGTATGAGAACTATGTCATCTTCTAGATGACAGCTTCTCCCTGTTTAGTAGTGGGGATGTCACTACTCCTTCTTGGTACCAAGGCATTCATGACAGTTAATAATCAGATCTCAAAATGCAATAAAGCTGTCTTGTGAATAACTGCTAGAGAGTGGCCAGTTGAAATCCAAGGCATCAGTTACTGCTGTAGCAAGCTATACTTTCTGCTCCTGGATCTGCAACTGGAAACAAAGGAGATTTCACAATCTTTTTCTCTAGCTTTGACAGGCTATGAGCACACAAAAAAATTAAAGCTGTCAGAGATGTAATAGCAACTTTTTAATGGTGGTTATTTTAAACAACTCCATGAAACCCGGACACTGAGCAGAAGGAATGAAGAATCAGAACAATTATTCAGATTTCTTCCTCTTCCCTTCATAATCACATTTTATATTTTGTTTTGGATTAAAGGTCACTAGAATAATGTAATTTCTTTACTGCTTTTGTCTTTGTTTCAGAGTTATTTTGTTGGGTTTTTTTTGGGTTTTTTTGAGATAAGCTTATTAGGATGTGAGGTTTCACCAGGAAGAAAACTGCAAGGGCTGCAGTGCTGTCCAGAGACTGGGAAGACACACACTTTAGTCTCTGCCATGAATGCTGGGAAATCTCTTGAAACTCATATCCATTTGTATCCACTGTAACAGGAAAGAAATGGATCCTAGTGGTGAGCACTCACTGGACTAAAGTCAAGTATTGTTTGCCACTCCGGCAATTCCTTCCAGCAGTGAATTGCACTATTTGTATTTTGCACATTGCTTCACTTAGTCCTAATATAATGAGGAGGTGGAGAGGACAGAGCATATTTAATGGCACTGGATGAATAGATTGTATCGAATCACTTCCATCTCCTCCATACAGGAGCAGATTTTGGAGAGCATCCTGCCTATATGCACACCCATGTGTAAGGCTACAGCCATTGTTCAGGTGTAGTCCCAAAGGACTGCGGGTGCCTTTATATGCAAATAAAAGCTATGAGCACACACTGCAGTTTACAGTGCTCATATTATGGTGAAGCCTGAAACACACAGACGTCTTTCAAAAACTGAGTCCCCAGTGAGAAGCAGTTCTTGTGAGCGCTGTGTGGAATGCCATAACATGACTGAATGAACCTGCAATTGAAAATTGTTCTGGTAACTTTGACGCAGAGACATGAAGCCTGTAGGAAGCTGAACTTCATAAAAACATGCACTTAGGTACACAAACTGTAATTTCCTCTGAATGTTAATCTTTTCTATTACTCTTATTACATTTGTAAATGGAATGCTGCTTTGAATTATGGCCTGATACAGTACTACTTTTATGCTTCAGTAGTCATTGCTTTGGTATTTCAAGTATTTATTGTAGAATCTTGTCAACTCGCATTCATCATACACCTGCACACCAGTCCTGCACAAGGATAGTTTAGGACCACAGCAAACTTACTGTTGGTATATTTCAAGTCAGCATTTATTGCTTCTCTGCGATAAATTAATTACTAAAAAATAACCAGCGAGTAGTTAAGCATGCATTTGAGTCAGTGGCATTACTTACGTGCTTAAATGTAAGTACTGTTTATGTTATAAGCTGAATCTTGCCATAGTCATAAAATATATTGTACAAAATTGAATTTGCCTTACATATATGATAACATTGATACTATTTTTATGATGGATCATCTGCATGAAAATACAGCTCCCTTTTCATGCAGAGTTTTTTATTCTATGGGTACTATGGTGAATCTTTACAAAGATTCCTGCTAGCTGTCAGTAACTGGTAGCAAGTCAATGTAATCTGCATAACAATACTTGCATCATGACTTTGAAAAAGAACTTCTTTGGCTGCCTATGCATCCAGAATCACTTTAAAAATTATTAATCTTTAAAGATACCATTTCTGACATTCAGGGTTATCTTAGGCTTTGTTCCAATTCATTTAATTGTAAACTAAATTCAGGACAGCAAGAGCAACGAGCCAACGACATCGTGACTGACACCTTCAGTTCATATTACACAAAATGCACAGTAGCACAAACCATGTCCTTGCATCGGGCTTACAATCTAGCTATGTTGCCTTTGTAGGAAAGCAGAAAGGGTTAGAACTAGTACTGTATCGTTTAGGTGCCTACAGGCTTGCTAACCCCACATGAAAGATCCTGCATGATTCAACAGGAAAGCGCTCCAATTCATCACAAGTCGTTTTTTAGAGGCTGTTGGAAACTGTTCACTGTAGCAACAGAAGGCAATAGTGTCACATACTACAGATATTAATATTCTCCCCAAGCCCTGGAAAAATGTAGAAATGTACTTTCATGCACATTCTGTAGTTAAGACCATCCAAGCACAAATGAAACAATTTGTGCAATGTTATACTGAAAACAAAGCTAGTTGTAGAACCCAGTAACTAGCATACCCCCTTAAAAAATCTCCAGCATACATGAAGGTCCTCCAAAGGGAACCCCTCTACAGATCTTGTCCCTTAAGTTGGATTGTTACGTTGCTGCTCACACATCAATCTTTTATCCAATCACTGTAACATTTACAGAACATTTTAGCAGGTAATTTTTCCTGTTTCTGCTGCTTGATGATCTATATGAGGAGAATTTCTCCCTTGAAGCAGACAGGGTTGAGCTTCACATGAACAAAGGTAATGAGACAGCAACAGTCAGAAAGACCCAAATGTGTATGAAACATTCTCTCCCCTGGAAATTTCTCTATTCTAGGAAACCTCAATCAAGAGCTTCAGGCATCCCATAGCAATGCCTAATTGATTATGTAAAAATAGATTATGCTTTTCTTCAATTACTTATCATTCTAATATCTAAGGAGCTTTAACAGTCAACACTTAAAAAGAAAAAACATTCACCAAGTTCAAGATTGGCTTCTATGATGGAAATTCCAAAGTGCAGGGGAACATGGTATCAGCCACACTTTTAAAAGCGTAGGTGTTTCTGCTAGCATTTTGTACTTAAGACTTCACATGAATTAATGTAGTAAGGAAATATTTTAGTGGAATAAAACACAGTAAGTAAAGCTGTCCCAGCAAAATAAATCCTCAGATTTCTTTGGTAAGCAAACTAATCTTGGCCTTTCTAACACTGGCGACGCTGTTATTGCTTCCATAAAGACAATGGGATAGAATATTTTTTTCTATATTAAAGTGGATTTACTGAGGCTGAAAACTTTCTGTTGTCTGTTTATGGACAAGTCAAAAGTATTAAAATGGTAATTCTTTCCCATATTTTTAATCCTCTCAACATGTTTCCTTCACATATACAGTGTGAACCAAAGATAGCAGGATTTAAGAGAACAAGTGATCAAGACCAGGTTTGGAGGAGCTTTGAGCAACCAAACCTTTGGTCTAGTGGAAAGTGTCTCTGTTCATGGCAGGGGGGGTTGTAGGTGATCTTTAAGGTGCATTCCGACCCAAACTGTTCTATTATTCTGTGATTTGCAATTTTTATTTTGGCATATTGTGTAACACAAGTTCAGAGTAATGGAATAAATTACAGATCCTTGAAGAAAAGAGAAGATTATCCTTTCTGAAACTGAATTGTTAGAATTGGGCATCCCAATTATGTATAATCCTTTATGAATTAGTAACTACAATAGTTTCACCGAATAGGTCAAAACTACTGCAAAGAAACAAACTTCTGCTTGGCATTGATTTATCACTGCTTTTAATGAAACCACCATGAAAAAGTCTGGTCCATTATTTATGAAGTTAACTACTTATTCATTTCCTTTAATCGCAATTTTCAAACCATTTTGTCCTCCCATGATTTCTTCTACCACTTATGTGGCAACCTTCTCCATATGCTAAAACTATTCATTCATATTTCTTGAAGTTTAGATTTACCATCCTTGCTAACATTCCCACTTTATGGGAAACAGCAAATGAGTGCATTTTATCCAACTTGATGAAATCGTGGCATGGATGTAGGACAATACCTGTTCCTAAAGCACATAGAACACTTAAGCTTGATACAAAATCTTTGGGAACCCTCTTCCTTTTGAATAATTCATGATTTGTTTGATTCTATATCAAACTGCCTGAAAAGATGACATACAGGTGTCTTTTTGGAAAATGTGATCTCAGAACTCTATGTGCTAACATAAGGCTGATTGCTCTAAAATGTAAAATCTGCTTCTTGAAAACAATTTTTTACTTGAAATTTACTAGTTGCAATGTCCAGCCTTTTTGTAGGGGCTATGTTTTCATGATCTAACACATTCCTGGTGGGAAAGGCAAGAAACTAAATATTTTTCGTTGGATTCTCAAACTAAGGCTAAGTGATATACAGATGTCTTTGCCAATGGCAGAATAGCAACAGTTATGGGTATTTGCAGCTTCTACTAAATTTAAGAACCTAAAGTGCTGGCGTGTATGACTCACAGGGCTCAGACTGCTGAAAGTCCAGGTTCTCTGTCTCCCATGGTAGATCCTGAAAACTGCTGCCATCCCATTCCCTAAAGTGTCCTCTGTTACTTGGCACAGCGATACTGCCACTAACATGAGAAAATGCTCGTTGAGAGTGTTTTCTCCAAAGTTGACTCCCTTCAACACATTTTCATATGGTAGCCCTACCCTACCTTCTGCACCTCTAAAGATCCAATTGGTGCTTATGAATTTATGAGGATCAAAATGCCCTAAGCTGATCTTTTCATGTTTTATTCATGTTTTCAACCTCTCATTTTATTTACCTGATACACTGTTTGCCAGAAGTAGTTTTTGGCAGAGAGCAGATAGTTCGTTTTGTGGACATCTGCTCAAAATGTTTTGTGAATAATTAGAGAAGTCTGTAGGGTCTATTCAATGGGATTGAGCACTGACAATATCAAGGGATTTGTGATCCTCCACTCCTCCTCTTAATAAAGCAAAGATTTTCTTTTAAAAAGAAAGTTTCTTCAGTATTTAAACTATATTGCTGTAACAGAGCAGAAGAACTTATGTTATGAGCTGTTGGGCTCCAGTCGTCTTTGTGACATATTTCACTGCCTCCACTCTGATGATGAAAGAGGGAATAATTCAAAGCTACATATGAAAGAACACCTTTATAAAAAAGGAGTGGGAGGGAAATAGCTGACTGCTGTGCAAAGATGATGCCACATTTTAATAAAAGAAATGCTAACTTTTAAGTAAGCGATGAACACACACTTTTTCATTACTGTATTTTACTTGCCAAAATAAGCAAATTATAGTGAAGTTTTTCAATGTATCATGTGCTTACCTATCAGTGCAGTTATTCATGCTCATTTGGTGAGGGTTATCCAGAAACATCTGGTGTAGATTAACTATTTGTACCATATTTGCTCCAATCCAAATCTGTCTGAAAAAATCACAGTTTGTGGCTGGTGATCTGCTTCCATTTCAGTGGTCTTTGTTCTATGGGAGAGCTCAGGATAGCTATCTTCCACAGCATTTAAACTGCATAAAAGCACCCAGTCTCTGAAAAGTTTTCAGATATAGGATATTGAAAACATATGATTTCAACATCTTCATGCTTTAATTTTTAAGATTTTTTGGCATGTTTTAGAATACTTGTAAATAAACAGAATTAGCTATTTAATAAGTTATTCTTTTTCTTAGCTCCTTGGCAGAATAAATATTTCAGATTTTCCTCTATTTATGTTTCTCTTGAAAAATATTCTCATTAAAAAGCAGTAACAGCATTTAAATCTTACATAATTTCATACAATGTGCCAATGACACCAAATGCTTCCTTTTCTTTTTTCCTGAGCTGTACTCAGGCTCCCATCAGCCATGAGACTATTTTTGAAGACAGATCAGTTTTTGTGAATGGTATTCCAATTGCCATCTCAGCAAATGAAACTTACTGTTTTGGAACTGGAAGACAATCCACTTCCAGCCTGGGATTTATGATGGCTGTATACGCTACACAAACATTCTCATCATTGTGGAAATACATATCATAATCACAAGCCATTAACTGAGCCTATAGATGAAATTATGATATGATTGTCTCCTGTATCAGGCTTCTGAATTGCCTTTTGAGGGTTTTGTTCACAGCAAAAGGCACAAAATGAGCCTTCAGATAGTTAGCAATGGCATTGTTAACTACACTTTTACCTTGCTGCAAAGCAATGTTCATATGATAATCAAATCTTCATTTTCTCTTCATCAGTACATTTCTTGGTTTGCCAGGGCTTAAATGAGCGATTCTGTAGCCATTAATTGAGTCTGTCTGTTTTGGTTTGTTTTTTTTTTAATAGATTTAACTACACAAACTGGAAGTTCAGGAACAATTTCATCTATTCCATAATTTTATTTTCTTCCAGAAAAGAACTTGTGATATTTCTGTGTTCAGTTCTAGTTTATTCACAACAGGACAGAGTACATTCCAGCATAGGGGAGCTGCTCTATCAAGGCCATTACTTCAAGACATTACAGGCAACTTATGAATACATTTTTAATTCTATAGTAGTATGCTGTTTATATCAGGGTAATCCAAGAATTAAAGAAATACAAATAAGTACTATATTGAGTACTTGAAAAGATACAATTGACCTTAATTCCTCACACTGAACTGCTTTACCATATGTCCTGAGGCATGATGCCTATTTTGAACTCTGCTGTTGACAACTTCCTTCAGAAGCAAACAGGTAGCTAAATCTGTTACCAGCAGTTTTATCTGAACTGCTTCCTATTCCTTGGTCCCTTTCTGCTTTTAAATTATCTTTCTTTTACTGCATCTTACTACATGTATCTTTTATATATATTTACTAGTTTATTTTTACAAGTGCTATAAATGTGGGAAACAACTATCTGGCCTGGAAAGGGGAGTTGGTGATTTGTTCTGTATGTCACTAGATAGTTCACTTTTCAAGGTATTTTACTGCCTGCAAACCTTAAATATTAACAGTGGGTGTAAATACTGAAGAACCAAGATTTATTGCAACAGAAATAGGTATCAGATATAAAAGGAACACTGAAAAGATCATACCTGTTATTATTAAGAGAGTATATGCGGTCTTTTTGGACATTTCTAAATTTCTTATCGAATAGGATGCCTGGTTTTCTCTTTTTGGTTTACACCTGAAAAAAAATAAGTCAGCTTAGAACCTAGTATGTGGCATGCACCAAAAGCTTTGAACACTGCAGTGCTTGTATTGCTAGACACAGACTACTAATAGAGAAGATTTGCAGCAAATTTTAAACATAAATGAGGCTTGCATATAATGAATTGCATCCTTAATAACTATATTGTTATACAGTTAGATACAGCTAGCTTTAATCAAAGATTATGGGCCTGGTCATCTCTGTAGCTAAAGGACAAAGACCTTTATTGAGGGCATCTCATCTAGCATAAGGAAAGCTGTTGGAGAGGCAGAACAGGGAGAGTACCACATTTTACAGCAGAAATCTTGATTGTTAGGCAGACTGATAGTCAGATGTAACCAGAGGTGCAGCATGCTGATATGTAGCTGTATTTATTTTCTTGACAATTATCTTCTATTTAAAAGGACTCCAAGTGACAACAGCACAAAGTTAAGCTTGCATCTAGGGACTGGAGCAGATTCTTGCAAGTATTGTTGATTCATACTAATTGTAAAAAGGAGGAGTATATGAGAGTTTTCATGGGAGGGTTCCTCCCCCATATCTAGTGGGCATTATAAGCATGTAAGTGAAAGAAAGCTGGAATAAAACACTACTACTAAGGATTTACCGTAATGTCAAAAGGACTTTAATTACAGTTGGCTCCAGGACTCTCTCTCCCTGTAATTGTGCATTGGAGCTTTTCAGCAACTGCTCATCAGCAATATATTCAGCAAGAAATGGATATTATCTTACTTTTCTCCTTCACATAGTGAATTATCTGTAGCTAGTGGAAAGCATTTACTGGACTGCTTTATGGAAAGTTCAGGATAAAAGGGAAAATATAACTTCTTCCCTCCCCAATGAAGTATTAGTGGACCTTTCTGCTGGGCTGTCAGGGACCTTTCAGCTATGCATTGCTTTTGCAGGAAAGTTCACATTGTGTTTGCATAATCTCTCAGAATATTAAAATACAGAGGTGGAGACTGTCTAAAAGCAAACAACCCCATTGCCATTTCAGGTCTTCTGAGGCCAGATTGCACCACTAAAACAGTGAGAGTCCAGGACAGCTTTTCAATAGGAGTAATGGGAGCAATACAGCCTACCACATTTTAGGATGGGACAGCATAATTTTATAAGCTATGGTTGCCAGCCCAGCAGGGCACAGAGTTTAGCTTAATGCACAAGGTTCCCTCCAGGCCATGTTTCTAAAGAGACTTGATGCCCCCCAGAATTGACAATAATAATAATAAAATCTCAGCTATTTCCTGTGCTGGGACTGGCAGAGAGCATGCTGGTGCAGAGGCAGAGGTGACCACTCTGGCTGAGGAAGAGGGGCAGCTGCCAGTACCCAGACAGGGCAGCAGCAGGGGCAGAGCTGGCTGGAGGCAGTCTTCATCAGGCAGTTGAGGCGCCTCTTTAACCACTGATGACACTAGAGCATCTGGACATCTCTCATCCAGCCCCTGCATCAGGGACTGAAATGCAACTACCTGAAAGATAAACTGCAGTTGCTGTCTAAAAGCCACAGATGGTTTAGTACAAGAAAATGAAGAAGAGTCCTATCAATATCAAACTGAAAATTGACATGTGAATTTTAAATGGACAGAATGCAATTACCGAAATAGGAACTTGGCTTAGGCTCCAAGCAATTGAGGGTTTTATATCTGTATTTTGGAAGTTTTATGGGCTTACGCAGACATGCCATGTAAAAAGCAGAAACAAAATAATAGCTGTACTAAGAGAGCTGCTCAGACTGTGCTTTTTTGTAGTGATAGAGTGAGATCTCCCTGCTTCAAAACTGTGCTGCCATAGCACAGAGACTGAAGCATTCAACTTGCTTTTTGCTGATTTAACGAAAAAACAAAACCAAAGCAACAAACTCCAACCTAAAAATTGCATGCAGACAGTGCCCATCCATCACATGAGGTAGCTAACTAATATTGTAAACCTGATATGTAACTCTAGACTCCTCGTGTAGTCCCTGTTAAAGCTCAGTGCACGTATCTGGGGGAACAAGTGCCCAAAGCAACCTAACAAGCTATAGTACTGTATCACCACCTCCTGCAGAGACCTGAGGTTCAGCTGCTGTGGGAAGCTCCTGGCTTTCCCTGGCACTGCCTTGAGCAGGCTCACTGGGGAATGCTGACAAGAGAAATACCTACATGTGACTAAGGCTGCTTTACTCGGTCCTGCATTGCTTGATGGTGAATGTTCACTTTTGACACAAGGGATACCTACTGAATCACCCATTTGTTGCCAACAAAAAAATAAAGAAAAATTCCTTAGAGCTCTTATCATAAAAAAATAGAAGGACACTGATGTGATTCAAGCATACTTTTTTCTTTTGGTTCTATCAAGAATATAATGCAAGATAGCATATTTAAAGGGGTACATTTTGCATTTATAGTTTCATTTCTCCCCCTTGCACTGCCTTCATAGAATCCCAGTAGTGCTGTCAGATTTGGCACTGATGCAGAATGATTTAGCTGTCTGCATGGGAGGAATTTAGTTAAGAAATGACACAATTCCCAAGCTTATCCAATAGTCATCCAAATTATTAGCTCCTGCTTCCTGTCTTTATTTAGAGAAATAGCACAACAAAATAGAAGTAATTTCTGTTATGTTCCTAACTGCCTTCAGCATCATTGTTGCCTCACCTGCCTAAAATTTTAAGCCACTAAGTCCATAACTGAATTCTCATTTCACAATTTCTTACTCATTTCAAGTAATTAATCATAAGAATTTTAAGTAATCCTATGGAGAGATCCACTTCTCACGTAAGATCTGCCTCAGATGCTAATTCCAGTTCTGACAGAAGCTAAATGCCATAGCTTTTTTCTTCTGCCTTTCCTCCACTGTAGCTTTTTCCTGTGTACCCATCAGTGTTGCCACATGGGGGTTTTCCCCTTCTTCTGAATGGGGTTTAAGTACAGAAGTACTTGACAGGCTGAAATCTTAAGAAAATAATCTTTGAAGGTACCCAGAAGAAATCACCAAATTCTGAAGTGAATACTTAGATCTATGTTTTTCTATCCTATTCTATGAATTAAGCCAAGGTTAACATACTTAAGCCCCACTGCCCCACTGTAATTCCAGCTTATATGGGTAATGTTTTTATTTTCACAGCAAGCCTTCCTAAGTAACATCAGCTAAAACAAGTAAACATGCTGTCTGTTGGATATATGCATTCATTTTAGGACAAAAATTATTGGTTGTAATCCAGAAGAGACACCTGATAGTTTATTGCATGATGCTGAGCTGAAACAGCTTGCAATCTGTGTGCTGCTTTAGAGGTACAGTTTGGCTGTTCTTGACTTAGAGGTTGGTACTTGGGAGCCATGCCTGGGAAACCATTCATAGTTACTAATCTACTCCGGGGGCCAGGGTTAGTTGAAATTTCAGCAGCTTTTCTGCCTGCAGAATCTATGCAACCCTATAAGACCAGCATGCAGGAGGGAGCCCTGAAGTATTCTCCTAAAAATAACAGGATGTGTAGAGCATCACACAACCTAGCTCATAAATCAGGTTTTTTGTTATGCTTATATGTCATTTGTAAATTCTGTGAAGAGCTCAAAGCAAACTGAATGTCATAAATCTTGAAAGAAGCTAGCAATGCTTATAAGTTATGCATCATGAGAGGTAATTGAGTAGTGTCGCTGAGTTTTAAGAGGCAGAAAAGGGAAACAGCCTGGATCCTAAAACCAGAAATGGACTCATTAAAGGGGATGATAGATGTTTCTCCATGAGCAGAGAGTGTTCACATACTGTCGCCAGCAGCCCCAGTCACATGTGATGAGCAAGGTAGGAGCAGAGGGCAAGTGAAACAGGCTGAATTGTGCCACTCTGGGCAATGAGGAGCAGGTCACACCAGCCTCTTGAACAAGGGAGCAGAAGGAGTTGCAAGATCAGGTGAAATAAGCAAAGGCAAGTTTTACAGGCTTATGAGTACTAGCTGAAGAGGGTCCCCAATGCAGTTTTGCTTTGTATAACACTGTTCTTTACTACAAATCCATGGTTTTAAGCAAATGCAGCAAATCTATCAAATATACACAAGTGCTTAAAGAAACTGTTTTTCAAAGGCACATAGTAAATATACAAGGAACCTGCCATCTTATGGGACTCAGATTCCCGAGAGTACTAAACATCATAGCAACTATAGATGTGTAACAAATTGCTGATTTTGGAGACATCTTCTTTTGACAAGCAGAAAACTTTTGACGGGGGAGTGTAAGACTGGATGACCCGCAAGGTAACCTAATACACAGGCTCACAAGCTAGTGTTAGTCTGGATTCTGACCCAAAACAGAAATATTGAAGATCCCCTAGAAATCTCCAGTGGAATAGGAAGTGGGGGGAAACCCCAAAATCTCACCAATGAAATCTACTCCATGCAAGTCATTACAATCAGGAATAACAACAAAGAGCAAACTGTGCTTCCTGGAGACCATAAGTGTTTTGGCAGGTTTCAGGCTAATTAAGCATAGTCCTGATAGCCTGTAATTAAGAGTGGTTACCAGAAGATGCAGCAACATTGGGAAAAGTAGGAGAGAGAGGCTTAAATAAGTAAATAAAATCTGCTCACTTCTGGCAGTATTGCACAGGTCATCAGAAATAAGGGGTATCAATGCATTAATGGATCCCTGAGAAGTCAAACACTACCTGTGTCTGTATCAGACATAATCAAAGTATCTGCCTAAATGTAAGATATGATTTACCCGACAGTATTTCAATTTACAAGCATAGGTGTTGGTCAAAGTGAGCAGCAAGAAGACACATCTGTGATGAGAGTCCCTCTAGAAAGACTGTAAAGTAGGGTCTTACTTCTTCCTAAATTAATTTTATAATAAGAAAGCTATTTGAATTCTCAGAAGGTTCCTCTCAAAATAACTAAAATACAGCAGAGTTCCCTACAGTAATTAATACTTTATTAGTAGGAAGGAGATTCACCACTAAACAATTCCATATTGATACTTAAAGATCAAGATTTGTTTGCATACGATGGGACTGTGGTTCCTTACTGAGGATTCAGATTTATAAGACAGTAGTGTCAAACCTCTACGAGTCCCAGGACTGAATCAGTCCTTACCAATCATGAGTTGGAGACAAAACAAAACAAGCGGGGGAAAAAGCAGAGTTGAACACCTGTGGACTGTGTAGAGATTCAAAATTTATATCAAAATGGAGGCACTGATGCCTCTTTAAAGTATCACAAATCTAAACCTAAGCCTGGTGGGTGTCAGAACACACCATCTGTTAAATTAATACAGTTTAATTAATCAAAGTTAAATGTTCTTACTTTTTTTTCACTTCTGTAGCTGAATCCCCATTAATTCTACAGAAGTGTATATCCTGCACCCGGGTCCGTGAAGAAAGCAGGATGATTAATGTGTTTACCCTGAACACCCAGCCAATGCAAATGTTGAATTCTAAGATATAGGGCAAAATTTGCAAAAAAAAAAAAAGCCAAACAGCAGCAAATATTTAACGTACCATGTAAGTCAACAGACAAGAAGAAGGCCTGGCTATGGCTGCTGCGATGAAAGTGACCAACATGGACAACATCTACATTCCTTGAAGCAATCGGCTGTGAAAGATTTTTCCATGTGGAGAATGAACAGGTATTATCACCTGTAACTGTCTTCAGCTCCTACATAATGTTTACTGATTTGGGATAAAAAAAGATTTTCTAACAGTGCTTTGAAATGAGTACAAGGGAGAAGACCTGTACTGAATTAGGTCCCGCACAGATCTAGTAACTTTGGGCCAACTAGCTTTGAATTCTCAATCCAATAACTGTGTTATTTGCCTTGAACCAGCACAAAGTCCCATCCTGAAGGGGCTCATGATGTCTACATATAATATAGACACCTGTCTTCATTGTCCCATCCCACAGCAAAGGTTTTCCAGGTAACTTGATAAATGGTTAGTAATATTTTCATTTTATATATCACTGCACTCCCTCACATTGCTACTCAACCTATGCTATGGTTTATCATGGAAAAATTACTTGATGAGTTACTAGTAGTTCATACAAAATAGCATAATTAGAAAAATATACATAGGTGCAATCTACTTTCTGCAAGTGGAGTTTTTTTGCGTAGCATAGAAATCAGATACTATTTTGTCAATTAAACCAGATGTTGGTGTTTCATAGCAACCCCTCAGACAGTTCACAGGCCCACTGAGCTGGAGAGCTGAGTTGGACATTCCTGCACTGAAAAATGTGTCGTGCCTACAGGAGATTAGGATGTGAACAAAGGTTTTTGTCTTCTTCATTGCGAACTATGCCAAAAGACTACTCAAGGGGACAGAAATAGATTAAATAAAAGGAGGAAACAGCCATAATTATGTTAGCAATAAGCAAAAAATATGAGCTGAAGGCTGAGAGTCAAATTTAAAAAGAAAGCAGGTTAAAGCCCCAGAGGATCATAATAGAGAACTCCTGGATTTGTAGTTAGAAACAAATGCAGAGACCATGAACAGCCCTTTGCAAGGCTTCATCCTGGGGCTTTGCAGCTCCTCACATGAGCACACGGTCACCACCCCTGCTGCTGAATTTGGAAATTACTGGGAGGAGGCCTTCTGCTCAAGCAAAAGGGAGCTCAGAATTGAACAGAAGGTGAAGAGAGTGAGGAAAAAGAGAAAGGGAATGGCGTAGCTCTGCATGTGTAGATGCCTCACATCCTCAAAGTATTGCAAGCTCAAAGAGTTTGCACGCTTCCTGCTGCCATGCCACCTGCAGTGGCTGTAAGTAGCAGTGTAATAAGTTTTCTTTGTTAAGCCTACATGATGCATAAAAGCAAATAAGGCAACAGAATTTACTGAGTGGCTGCACAAAACAAAACTAGACTTAATATATATATATTAAAAGCAAAAGGTAAGATTAGATAATGCAACTTATTTTTCAGGACATGTTTAGCTCTCTCTCCAGTGGTCCCTACTAGGGGACATATGGAAAGCATTCCTGCCAGACAGAAACTGCACTGATGCTTCTGCTTCCTGTGAGCACTTCTTCCTACTCCACCATGACACAGCTAAATAGTGCATATCTGTTTCTTACCAGAGAGCTGGGAAAAATCCATGATCCTAAGCAACTGGTTTTTGCTTTGCTGTGTCTATTTACATCTCGTGCTTGTAACATCACTGTTGCCATAGAGATCTCAGTGTGATTTGACAGAAGTTTACATAGACACCACTAGAAATATCAAAAGAAATGGTAATTAAATTCCCCTTAGGTCAGCAGAAATCATCTATCCATACACTATCACTGCTTAATGCCTTTCATCATGTTCAAGGCGGGCATAAAAGGGACACAGAGTGAAAAGAAAAAGAGTAATATCATGAAAAAAAATCCCAACCAACAAACAACCCCAAAAACCCAAAACAAAGATACAGAGAACGCTCCACCTTCCCATGGGTGAATAAAGCCAGATGTGGTGGCATAAGCTTCCACCTCCTCTTGCCCCACAGCCGGCTTGTAGCTGCCCAGATGTTTCTTTCTCTGAGTGCTTCCAAACAGCCCACACGCAGCACTGCGCAGCACGTTCCCTTCAACACACACCAGGACAAGCTTGCATTTGCAACAATCGCATTAGCAGAGATTTAATCTGGTTGCAAATTGTTCCCAGGATCAATGGAGCACACAATGTAGTTAGCTATTGAAACGAGGCCAAAACTGCAAGAAACCCGAGAGCTGGACTGCTGCAGTCAGACTCACAGTTTCTAAAGCAGCTCCATGTTTTGCCAGATACATAACCTTATGCAGGTACACTTGTGACCACTTCCTCAAAGGCAGAACAGGTAGATCAGGCTTTTTATCCCACTCTTTTTCCTGCCCCATTGACTTACACACCAAGAAGCTGAAGGACTCTCTCTTCATCTACCACAAGGCTCAGCAGTGCCATCACTCATCTCATAAACCAGCTGTATCTAGCCTTCAGTTCAAGTCTTTATCTAATTGCCGCCTTATAATTTCTCAGTTCTTAATTCTAGGACATTTGGGCAAGCCCAAATCAGCTCCTGCTGCCTGAAGCCTTAACATACAACCTCTGTGTTGAGCCAACGCATTACTTTTAGAGGTAAGGGTAGAGAGTACATGAGCAGGATGAGGAAAATGAGCCGTGATTAACATCAGTAAGAAAGCAAAATTATGGATATTGCCATTGAAGAAGATGGGGTTGGAGCAGTAGCCCACTTAAATGCTATATATAAATAATAATAATAATAATAATAATAATAATAAAAACCCCCAAAAAACACAAAAGCACTCTTTACAAGATATAAAGAAGTGTCCAGATAAAGGTGCCTAGCAGGCTGGTGGTCAGGCCACTCTCACTTCATCTTTCAAAGTACAACTGGCTTCCCCACCAAGAGTGAAACACATGGTTCTTATTGCCATTGTTATCTACATTTACCTAATAGTGAAGAGGAGGCAGAGTGGGGAGCACTTGAGACAGACAGATGATGGTGATTAGGACAATATTCTCAGAGATAAGATCAGATTTAAATTTCTTCAGAGAGGAAAAGGAATTAAAAATGCGTTTCTCTTTATTCTGCATAAACAACTGCTGAATCTGCTTAGGTAGAGACATATGAGAGCACAGAAGTACAGTTAAGTCTTCCTGGAGCAGGAATGTTATCCCCCCAAAGCATGTCATACAATTGAATTCTTCACTTTGGTGAAGAAAAAGAAATAAGACTGTTTGATCTGTTCATTTTTTTCCCCTGTGCTTTGTGTTTTAGCTCACCTTATGAAGCAATTTAGATAATAAAGTCAAGCAGAAAACAAGTGCTTGACTCCCC
Source organism: Myiopsitta monachus (assembly GCA_017639245.1). Taxonomy (NCBI): domain Eukaryota; kingdom Metazoa; phylum Chordata; class Aves; order Psittaciformes; family Psittacidae; genus Myiopsitta; species Myiopsitta monachus. The sequence goes on along the minus strand of CM029929.1, from coordinate 15,354,484 downwards.
TTGAGCTACAACAAGCAGGAGCAGATGCAGCTGATCATGCATCCACTGCTTTCCACCTTGTATCATCATTTGCACCTGTGAAAACTGTGTGTAATAATACATGTGCCCCAGAATGGCAGCATTTTGTATGTGCTGAGCACAGGCTCAAACGACAACTCACTGCTCAGGGCAGGAAGGTATTTGCTTTTCCATCTGTTTTCCTCTGTGTGTGAAGAGGCTAATTCAAAATACCCTTGATATGGTTGCACAGATCACTTGGTCAACTACATGTCAGAGACAATTAGTGAAAAAGGGAAGAAGGCTTTCCTTTGGGGACTCTGAAGGCAAATAGAGGACAGGTGTTAGCTGAACAGTGTGAGTCAGGGCGAGGTTGTTCTATAACTGAGTTGCAGCTGAGCTTCTTTTAGCCATAAAGTTATCAAAAATATGATGTTGAATTTTGTTTGGGTTAGTGGTTCATTCCCAAATGCTTCAGTGATTTATGACCCTGAGACTGAAAAAAAAGAATTGCTTTGTCTTCCTGTTAAAACTCTGTCCTTCTGAGTCAGATGGAAGAGCAGGCTATTGGCTAGGATGCAGGTCTGAGACCAGAAAGATCTTGGGTTTTCTCCCTTTCCATGATTAACATCCCATGTGACTTTTGAAATTTGTTTTCGCTTGCCTCTCCAATGTTATCCAGGTAACTAGTTTAGATTCAGAAGCTAAGTCTAGATTCAGAAGTCTTTGTACAAGGTAGAAAATCACTTATTTCCTTTGCATCACCTTTATGGTGAGAAGGAATACATGGGATTTTGAGTAGCTTAGCTATCAGCATAACAGGTGGATCAATAGCTAGATCAAATTCAAGCTATCTGTTGATGGATGGCATGAAGCGATATACCAACAGAGTTCAGCAAAAGCTTAATGAAGCTTTTGCACAGCAGGAACTAACAGCTATTATCACCTCACTACTTTGTGCATTCATCAGCTGATTTTTGAGGTGTGGGGAGGAAGAGGAAAAAACAGGGTTTTTACTTTTTTTCCTGTTTCAAGCTGATATCCTGATTAAATAACCAATTTAATTGTAATTAAATTGCTGAGATTATGTGCACAGCATTCCCGACTGCTTGTCACAGTGTGTTAGATCACATTGCTGAAGGACCGGAGGAGGTTTCCAAAAGCAGACTATGGTACTTGAAAATTACAGGCCCTCAGAAGCTCTCCTCCTGAGGGGAAAACCTGCTTGTTTTATCTGGTTTGAGCAAGCTGAGCTAGGAAGCTCTAGAAGTTACTGGTAGCTGAACTGCCAAGAGAACAAGGCATTTTACTCTGCTAACTGCTGAGCTGGTTGTTACAGGGTAAGGTTCCTTGGTCCCTTCTTACCAGAGGTGGTGATGCTCCCATTGCTCAGTTTGTTACTATTCATTTGCACTGTGCTAGAAAATGGAAGGCCATATTAACACAGGCAGACACAGGGATGGATTCAGACAAATTTACCAAGGAAGTGTGAGACAGTAATGGCCAGCATGATAAGTAGCAGAAGGAAATGACCATTTTCACTTTGACTCATTTCAATTGCCAGCAGTTCAATAACTTAAACCATGAAAGTTCACATTAGATCTGCAGCAAAGCCTACAAGGCATTGCAGAAGTGGATGCTGCTATCAGGATGTCCTGGGAGCTATGACTATATTTCACACATTCCTGTGCTAAGAGAAGACTGAGCTTCCTGAGTTTGGCATTCTTCTATATCATCACTAGTGCTCCTTCCCTGGGCTTAAATACCAGGGATAGTTTCTCACTTCCCAAGATACCAATACTGTTTCCCAGATAGCTGTTGAAATGGACATTGATGAAGGTTATATTGAGATGATAGTATGGAAACACTAGTGTACATCAACTTGAGCCTCACTCTGCAAGGCATGTGATGCCAGTTGGATTCAGAAATTGATTCTGATAATTTTTGCCAGCTTTGTTAGTGTCTTTCCCAGTGCTACTGCATGGCTTTGGGTAAATTTTCCCTGGTGCCTCCTTCTCCCAGTTTCTCATTTTCTCTGACCAGAGAAATCCAATAAGTAGTACTGAAAGTTGCAAAAATCTATAGGCTTTCACATTTGCAGAGGACTGTGCCAACTCTGCAGAACTTCAGGATATATGTGTATAAGTAATCATAACTAGATATGCATGGATACATACGGGTCACATGAGCAAGGCATGCACACACATATATATGTGAATACACATGTCCTTTCAAAGGAAAGTTTGCTTTAGTTTGCTAATGTGTATACCACTTATATTCTCATGAAATTTCCCTTAACTGTATTTTGTAAGAACCACAGCACATTGTCAAGCATGATAGTTTTTTATCAGCAAAAATATATTCACAACTGTAATTTCCTTTCAAATACTGAATCAGTTTCTTTCTGGTAGTTTTCTTCCAGATTTCTCTCTCAGTGACTATCATTTAATTTCAGAGTAGCTTACTGCTGCCGTGCACTTCCTTTGGAGATAATTTTGTAAACTATTTAAAAGAAAATGGATGTCAGACTTTCTTGTTCATATCAACTTTCTTCCTGAAATTCCCATATAGATAACGTTGCCTGCCCTAGGTGTATATAGCAGTAACTATTGATACAATGGAAATAATAAAATTTACATTTGAGACTATTATTCCTATTCTTGTTAATTTGTGAATAACAGAAACCCCAATGTTTTGATTGGTACTCAGAGTCCTAATTTTTCTTTGTTTTTCACTACTGTAGGTAGTGGTAATGTAGGTAATGCTTTTCATTACAGGTAGTGTTTTTCACTACAGTAAATAATGGCAACTATGAAGAATATGTGCATAGTGGGGGAAGGGGTAAATATCCAAGCAATAGCCTTTTTACCTGTGCTTTGAAAGTGTAACTTTAATTGAATACACATAGTTCAAAGCAAGAAAGACTTCTGTGTTCAGATGAGAATCCCCAAGGTTGGGTAATACCAAGTACTAACTTGGTACAGCCTGTCGCTTCAGGTTTGCTTAGGAAGTGTTCAGGGCTGACCTCACAGCAAAGAGCTGTGTGGTGACATCAGGTATTATCTGCATCCAGCCAGCCTCGGAAAAGCACCATCAACTCAATCCCTTGTAGCATAGTTGCTTGGTCTGTGTGATTCAGCCACATCTTATGGGCAAGATTGAGACTCAGTAGCTGCAAAACCCAGGCGTCTGTTCTGCTATGTTCCTCGTGATCATCACACCAACAGAGTAAGCCTGTTCCTGTAAACCACTTTTTGGGCACATATGGGTAAAGTTTTCAGAGTGATATTGAACCTCTGTGAATTCCACTGTAATCAATACACCCTGGATGCTTAACATGTTTACTGCTTTAGCTAATATTAAGTCCACTTGTACCCTACACATCAGGAAAAAGAGATGTATTAAGGCAAGCCTGCTTTGTAGTCTTTAGAGAAGCTACAGTTCTCTCAGACACACACTCCTTGATTACAAAGTCACCATTAAAATTACATTATAGGATGTGAATGGGGTCAACAATACTAGTAAACAAGAAGTAAGAGCAACCATTAAAAGACATTTGCTGGCGGATAATCTTTGTAGTCTTAGAGGAGGCCAGGTAGGTCACCGAATGTGAAATTGTGAGATCAAGAAATAAAATAAATTATTAATTGTCATAATTTATTATTTATTTTCTCAGTGCTACAGTTTACCCAGAGCCTTATAGGCAAACAAAAGGATCAGAGTATTTAAATCAAACTTACATTCTGGCATTTTAGTTTTGTATTATTTATAGGCAGTTGTTGTATCATAAATTTAGGGTGATATTCAAAGGACACTCAATTCAATGGTAAATCTCTCTTGTAATTAGAATAGTAGCCAATTAAGGTTCTCTAATCAACTTTATTCCTACCATACCGGCACATGACTATGTCTACAAAGCAGATAAACCTCCTGGCTTCCAAACTGGTTTACACTTCTGTACTCATCAGTACTTTTGAAGGATATATTCTATAGAGAGGATTTTAAATTATTTTTTACTTTCAAGACATTGTCTGGAAAACTTGTTCCCTGTTTCCCATGGGGACAGAGTGGGTGGGTAAGTGCTACCACTGCAGTATCTGTAGTTGTCTGGATTAAGGTAGTGGAAAATTAAAAGTAACTCTTGGATAAAAAAAAAATGAGTTATTTGACCCCATCCATTTAAGCTTATGTTCATATAGATATAGTCCAAATTAAGAATCACCATAGTCTTAAAAAACTCATGTTCACATAAAGAGTTTTCATCATAAAAGCAGTGATGTTCAGAGCTGCATCTTGTCTTCACTTGGTTCAGGCTGATATCTTGGAGATGTGTACACACGCACACACAAGCATGCTTTTACCATCCCTTTGTGGGTAAGGGTGAAATAAAAATGAAGGGAATATTTCCTTTTGATGGACACAAGCAATCCATGCCTGGTGGAAAAAAATTAATTATAAAAACCTAGAAAGGACAATTATTTTGCAGGATTGAAGCCTTGGAAAATGTTGCTTTATATTGCAAGCTGGATTATAGAGGTTTAGTTTTATGTTTTCAGTTAATTCTGAAGGAAAGGAATTTTGTTAAGCTTTGCCTTCTGTCAAAGACAACTAACCTATCCTTTTATTAATAGTGAAAACAGCTTATGTTGCATGATAAAGACTTTAAAAAAATCTACCATTCACTGATGCTGTTCCTTGCTCATCCATGACCAGCAATTCACCTCATGTATTACATCAAACTAAGGACCTGTTAATTTGCTCAGCCGCAGTCTGGACTAATATAAGTTGGTGGAAGACTATTAAAAGAGAGTAGCTCGGTGGTCTCATGTCAGCAGAGAAAGCACATTGTTTTTACACAAGATGCTGACAGAAAGCTGACAGCCACAACTATGAGAGGTAAAATGCTGCAGCAGTAGATGTGTCTGTTATTTATCTGTTTAATTAAAGACTGAATTAATTCCTGCTTGGAGAGCAGGAAACATTTGGCATCCCCATAATCTGTTGCCTTAACCCCTTGAGAAGTAAAGCTCATCCAGATACAGAAAATAAAAGCCAAGTGCTAGGCTTTTTCAGAGTATCTCTGAGGATCCAGAAGCTGGAGGAGGTTGCCCTAAAGAGTGTGTAGTGCCTAATATTCTATTTCTGTAATCAGAACTAAGGAACTAAGTCATACAAAGTGGATGACTTAACATTGAAATGCTTTGCATGACAAATAAAGAGGGAGTCACTAATTTTATTTCTAAACACAAGTGCGAAACAAAAGAAGTCTAATATTCTTTAGTTATCAATGAGATCTTTGCTTGGTTTTATGAGTCCCCCTGTACTTCAGAAAAGTGTGCTGGTGATGGAGCACACGTTGGGTATTTACAAGCTGAGAGAAATGAATAGCCTGTCTGATTCTGACAAATTATCCTCGGAGAGGAAAATAACTCCATAAGAAATATAGTTGGCGTTAAACTTAATAAAAGCAGACCCTGATGGACTCCCCTTGGAATTGTGGCAGACCTTTCCCATGCACTCTATCCCTGCTCCTGTCAGAGAGCCTCCATGAACTTATAATAGGTATGAAAAAAATACTCTTTTCAGCCATTAAAACATAATTACTTTTCCCTTCCTCCCAGAAAAAAAAAAAAAGAAAAAAGAGAAGCATGCAGGTAAGGCCCTATTGGATAGTGTAACGGCTGGATGAAGAGCGCACAATTCTAGCTAAAATATGAGGATCTTAAACTACCTACTTTTATTTTCCAGAGACTCAGCAAGATACGTTAAGAAGAATTTGCTGCTCTAGTGGGAAACCCATAGAATTTGCTTACCTCAAGGAAAAACCATGCATACTGTCCAGCTCCATGCAAAAGCATTTGAAAGGGTCATGTAGAGCTACTGCACACATTAAACTTTTTGAAAATATGCTTATGTGGGTTACATTGAATGCTAATCTCTGTCCTAAAGAAGATGCATCACCTTTTCATCCTTTTTGGTGAGCACTTGTCAAGCAGCTGGTGTGCGCTGCGACTCAGAAAGCCATTACTCGTCCGTAGGAAATGAATTGCCTTTCCAGAGAGATGCCAGGCAGGATGGAAAAATTAAAGTTACTGCAATACACAGAGAGATGTGGGGCTGGCAGTGAGAGATGAAATCAAGGTGTCCTGGGTTTGAAAGCCACAGGTTGTGTTAAAATGTGCTTACTGGAAAGACCATCAGGAGGAAGCCAGGTCTTTCATCTGGTCTGTCAGGATATTGCTGTAAATAGGCAGTGTGATTCAGACTTGAGCTTACATGCAGTTTCTGATTTTGGGATTCAGGGATCACTTTGCAACAGCAGATGTGACTCTGCAGTTGTGGTTTGGGGTCTTCTGCACAGGAGGGTGCAAAGGTCCCTTTTTTGTGCAGCCAAGGCACAGCAGTGCCTTGTCTGCTATAAGCACTGAATTATTTTGTGGTTGTAGCCACCGTCATCCATAGATTATATTAAGACCTGTTAAAACTGTAAATTTAACAGCAAGTGTGTGGCAGTACAAGCCTCTTTTGCATGGTTTATGGAGGTCTGGAAGGATTTATTTCTTCCCAGACAATTTTTTCACTAACACTCAAAAATTTACAATCCCCCGTATCAGGAAAAAAGTCTACTCCCAGCTTTATTTGAATATCTGTTGATAGATCAACAGATCTCCCTGCTATGAAATCCTCCCTTTGCCACTTTCACCCTTGTCTGAAATGTGGATTGTGTGGGCTCAAAAATACCTGATTCCTATAGATATTCTCTTTGGGGGGGTAAAAGAAGAAAAAGACAGACAGAAAGTCAGTTGATTTACTTTCTCTATAGGGCACATTGCAAAGGTTGAAGATTGGATTATGTCTACAGCAAGGATTCCAGGCTTAAGTTGTCTGATATTAACAGACTAATGACATGTTATAGAATTGATTTTCCATCAGCTTTTTCAGGGATATTGCTCCTCTTTGTTCTTCTAATAGACAACATCACCTTTAGAACCTCTCTGCATCTGTTAACTGGCATGTGTATTCCTTTCCTTTCCCTTCACTATTTCATATGTTATAACTTGATATGAATCTAGTTTTGCAAATGGCTAATATCTTTATAATAGGCTGGTGAGATCCAGATACGAGGATTTTTCAAAAAGAAGAAAAATTGCTGGGCTGAGACTGATGCTTTCACAATACAGAAAGGACACTGGGTGTGGTACACTGTAGCCACTAGCCTTAGGTTTGATAGAAGATTACAGCTTAGTATTAAGAATCTGATTAAGAGAGTGTCTCAATCCAGGGTTTTGAAATTGTATCTTAGCTATTAATTCCTATTAGTTTCTCTCAGGATGCACTGGTATTAAAATATGCATATTAAGTAAGAATATAAATTTTAAAATACATCCTGAAAGACTTCTGTGGCCTTTGTGTTAAGCCCTAATTGATTTATACCAGTTAAATATTTAATATCTTTTAAACCATACAAGGAGAGGACTTTTCTGGGACATGTGAATCCTTACAAGTAAAGAAGTAGCTAAGAAATGGTGGAAGAATTTGGAATGTGTTATTAATGTATATTACAGGAAGGGGAGAAACAAGCTCCAAGTATTTTTTCTGAGAGATTTTTGGTTACATTTCAATTGCCTCTCTGAACCTCTGAAAGTGTTGTACTTACCCCTGTAGTAAACATACTCCAATATATGTGGGGACATATTTTATGTTGACATTAGCAAGTTGCTGAGTTGATATCACCTGGTCTGTCTTTAATGTATTCTCCTCTGTTTGCAATCTGTAATACCATCCAGAGTTATGCAAAGCTGACTGAAAGTTGTGCCAAGTTCAAATGAAGTGTCTATTTATCAATTGTAGGTTTCCTGCTGGAGCCCAAGATGTTAATATTGAATATGCCTAATAGCATTTTTCAAACTCAAAGAGTCCTGGCACATTGCTGAGCATTTTGAAAAGGAAATCTCAACTGATATGGACACTCTGCATTAAAAAATGCTCCCCAGCTTTCTGTAATTATGAGTTTTGATAATACATGATTCTCCCCATAACGTTAACCAGAGAAGGGGACTGAGGAGTCCAGGTTGCCTGCAAAACAGATATCAGAGTTTAGTTTTGTATGACCCAAACAATACTTGTTAACTATATAATGGCTGCATACAATATTGGGAGCTGTTAATTATTTACTTGTCTTAGAAGTGCAAATTCTCACCTGTCTTGGGAGAGAAGTGTAAACCACTGATACTGTAATGGAAATTTCTCTTCATGTATGCCTTTGTCATCCTAATATACTTTGAAATTTGGGCAAGGTTTTAAAAATTATAATTTTGTTTGCCTAAAAACACCCCAAAACCTATTTGATCTACTTCATCTTGCTGTCCTTTCCTCCCTCATATAGCTTTTGAGCTCCAAGACTGATTTTAACCAATTTTCAGTGATTGTGTATCCATCTCAAAAATAAGTTATTTTTCCAAGTTCTACAAAAATAGACATGAAATGTCTGCATTAGGAACACACACTGCTTTTGTATTGAAAACAGGGGAAAAAAAGAGGAAAATACCTTCATTTGTCCTGTCCCTTTCCTCCTATGCAGGAAGGAGATGTTATGAATGCCTCCTTTGTGTGAAAAACTTCTGATGGAGTTCACTTTATTAGGCATCAGAGAATCCAACTACAAGAGACAAATCCATATGAAAGCAAGCTTCATTAGTTTCATTGCTCATGGAAGTGCTTGTTAATACAGGCACTCCATTTCTAAAATGTGCTTCTCTGAGCAGGGAAACTGTCTGGTGGAATTAAAGCTACGTAGAAGATGGGCCCCTTGCCAGTTCAAAGGAACACAAATTAAGGATCTGATGTTGATAACATTTATGCATGTGCTTAATTTTACAAACCAGTGGGAGTAGTCATAGATCTGAACTTGAACACATTTGAAAGTGTTTGCAGACTGGGGACTATGGAAATAAACATAATTTTGTGATATTGTATATTTGCACTATGTAAGCTGAGTATAGCACTTGAAGATGCACATTTGAAATTAAACTGAGAACAGGCGTTTAAGGATTCTGCAGTGAAAATATATATTCCATATTTTTTTTGATGAGTTGGTGTATTCAGGTTTAGTGGTTGCAAAGTCTGTACAAATTGCTGTTGTCTTTAATGAAAATTGTTGTGTATTTTGGAGAGTAATTAGTAGACGCCAAGTTAGTTACATTCAACAACAGCAACATTAGACTCACTATAGTGGGGGGAAAGGAAACAATAATAGAGGGGAAGGAACAAGGCTGTGTACCTGCAAGATCTATGCAAACGCAGACTATTCATTTTCAGTATTTTCCTCCACACTTTTTCCTTCCTTTGCCATCCCATGCTGTATTCAGAAGGCTTTGACAGCATGCTCTAGAAAGGAATTTCACGGAATATGCAGTATTTTGTATGTAAGAAAAAAGATATTTTTCCATTCTTTGGAAGCTAGTAAAAATAAGCCATCAATTTAAAAGTAAAAAAAGACACCAAGGTACAAGAGATTTGAGAAGGGTGCATGGGAGGGTTGCCATAGCAGAAAAGACAGTGGCAGAGATACAAAAGGAGCAGCTTAGACAACCAACGGATCAGGGGCAGAAGCACCAAGAGCACAGCTCCAAGCTCCCAATTCCTGATGGAGAGCACTTTCTACGAGCCCAGTGGCAATAACACAGTACTGAGGATTCAGTACTGCAGGCCCAGCATATGAGAGGCCGCAGGCCATGGATGTCAAACTGCTCTGTGTATTTACGCAGTTAAGGTCTGCAGCCCTGTGACAACAACAGGCTCTTGCTCTTCATATTTGAAACCCAAATGCCGGGTCTTGAGCCTGTACAAATCACAATAACTACGTAAGGTCTGACTGATTTATACCAGATGGAAATTTGGTACTGTACATTCTCTTTGGTTTCAAACTACATTACTCCAAAGCATTAACTTTCTCTTCAGAAGCACCTAAGTGGATGTGAAAATACCCATTTAAAGATTTAGGCAAAAATTTATTTGAAGTCTTAATCCAACCTCCTGTAAAAACATCCTGGAAGGAGTATGGACTCATCAGAAGTTCAGCATAGATGCACTCAGATCATACCTCGAATCAGAAACATGCTGCATGTTCCTCCCCATTTCAGACTCCAGAATGTCATAATTTAAGTCTAAATATTGCAGCATACATTTGTCTGTGACAATGAGCTACTGAATATTGTTTGAAAATAGAAGGGGACTATTTTTCAGACTCTGAAATGATGAACAGGTAAGTGAGGCTCCCTAGGAATGTTTCATCACGCAAGTCTTTTTCCAAGCATAATTAATGAAAATGTATATAATAGTTGTAGAAACAATTTATTGAAAAAACCCCATAGACTTTTAGCCTGATTATCTTCCTATTTATGTTAATATAGATCAGGAATATCTCCCTCTGAATCGAAAGGCAAACTATTAGCTGATTTCTGTTAGCTCACTGTGATAAAACTAATGGAGCAAGAATTAGACCCTTTCCATGAACTGCTATCTCTTCTTTCACATTTGAAGTTAAGATTATATCTTACTGTAAGGGTAATAAAAAATTACAGCCATTCTGCTGAGTTATTTCACTGACTTTAGTCTTTCTATAAAAATAATTGCCATCAACATCACAATATCCATTTTGAGTAATTTTTATATATGTCTTGCCTGTGGATGCTTGAAAACTTATCAGTACTTCCTTACCACTCTCAGAAAATGGATGATGTATGAAAAGCACAAAAATCCCCATACCAGACATAGTTCTTTCTCTGAGGCTTCTCAGAATAAACTCAACATTATCCATAAAGAAGAAGAAGAGCAAGTAGGGTGGAGGTAGGTGGGGGGAGACACTGTAAATCCAGGTGTCATTTTTGCTTTATTAAGAATTCCTTTAGGACCAAAGAAGAGAACATTTTGTAAAAGCCCTGCAAAATTAAATCTTAGAGGTTTTAGGAAAAAGCTACTGACACTTTCCCCATTTGCTGGGAATAAAGTGGAAAGAAATTTCTCTTACTATTTCTCTTACTTATTTTTCATAGACTGCCATTATTATGTTTATATGCTTCTTTTCCTCCACTGTGTATTTTGGAAAACAACCTCAATCTTTTCAATGGCATCTGCAGAAAGATGCAGAACTCTTTGTGCCCACATTTTGTAGCTGTTACCCTAGTTTGTAGTCCGTAGGATTTTCTGTAAGTTTGTACTATTCATTGTGTTGAAGTACCTGGTTTCTGTTACAGTCTGATTAGATTTTAATGCTGAACTTTCTTAGGCCTCTTTGAAAATCCTAGCTATCAGGCATAAATAATTTCCAACTAGTTCAAACAGCCATGACTTGCAATTAAACAGAGCTATATAGAGGATAGGAAAGAACTGTGAAATCCTGATCTAAAATGAAGGTGACCCAAACTTCAAAGAAATTTTAGTGAAAGCTGAAAGTTGCATTGGTTCAACTGTTGACAGCCTGTCCTGGCTATGGACTTCATGCAGGACTTTAAATATGTACTACAGACAGTAAAATGCCTAACATCTGCATAGCATGTACACGCTGAAGTGTACAGATCTTGCAGATATGTGGTTAAAACCAAGTATTTGGGTCTGAAAATGAGTTTTAACCAAATACTGCATTCTGTTTGCATTTTGTGCCTGAAAGAAGGACCACTGAATAACCAAAGGAGATGGAAAGTGATGTTTCCGTCTGTGAATGTAGAAGCAGTAGAGATGGATCCCAGAAGGGAGTGTGGCTGGTCAACCACTATGTCTCCAAGCAACCTTGATTATTACAGAACTGTTTTACCTCCCCCAGGTATTTCCACTAGTTTGTAGAGTAAAAACCAGAAGCTTTAACTCCGTGTTAGAGGCTGGCACTTGTTCTGACTGGGGGAAACTTAAAATGATTTCTGTCATGTGTTTTGGACCTCAAAATAATCTTCTGTAGAATATGAGAGATGATACAGCAGAAGGAAAAGAAAACCCAGAGCCAGACCAATGACATGAGTTTCATGTATAATGCTTCCAGCAAGCCTAAAAAAACCCTCAAAATTCAATGTTCAAGTTAAAGCAGACCGTAAGTTTTAACCTTGGGACTAGAACCAAACAGACAGCAGATCACTTAGTCTTATTCATGCAATCCTGATGCTATATTGCAATGTCTGTATGTTTTATACTGGTGGGCTGTTATTTTCATATGATATCTCTGAAGTATTAGGCACTGGCAGCAGCAGGCAAGAGAGAGCTGTCTTTGTTTTTGTGGTTTTTTGTTCATTATAATCATCTTTATGGTAACTTGCATCAAAATCCCACTTTCTTGTCTCTCCTGTCTGTTGTTATTACAACTTCTTAGTCAAGCGGAGCAGTGTTACCTTTCCTGTCTTACAGGTTATTTAAGTGATTTTGCTGCAGCAATAAATAATATTTATTAACCATTAAAGAAAAAAAATGTTATAAACTTTGATCTTGCTTCCAGTGAAATCATTGGTAAAGCTGTCATTGATTTCCAGCCAGCAGGAGAATTTCTCTTCATCCTCCTTACAAAGTAAAGGCAGTGGAATTATCTTTCCACATTAATGGTGAAATACAAAACTGAGTTCAGTAACAGAACATTCACAACTTTTCAGGCATGAAACAACAGTAAACTTTAAAATCATTAAAGCCAGCAAAATATTCTCCCATGTTATTGGGCAAGCTATTACCATTTCTTTTCCTTCTGTATTTTTCTTCCACTCTCCTTCCCAGGAGAAAGCTTCCATCATTTCTCTTACTTAGATCACCACTTCCTTAACTGTTGTACATACTCTCTCCAGATACTGAAAATGGAATAAAAACAGTTCTTAGTCTCTCCTTAACATTTTCAACATATGAATAACCAGTTACTGATTAATCAGAACATAACATTTGAACATCTTTAAAGCTAATATATAAAATATGGAATATACATGAAAATAATACCTCTCCTGATTTTTAGATCATACCACAGCAATCACTGTCACACTGGATAATGTGGGCTGAACAGCTTTACTCCATAATTTGTTCATCAAGCCCATACTCTGGTTGCGCTTTAAGTTGACTGCTTTTGGTTCAAGGGTAGTACAGAGCCGAAAGTCTCTTTAATTTCAAAAAAAAGTTATTTTAATGGCTAGAAATATTTATTTCAAATTTGAATTAGCCTAACTTCAGCAAAATCTCTTTAATATATCTTTTTTTCTGCTAAATCAAAGACTTGTTTACCACCACAATTTCCTCATCCATCGCTGGAATAGAGCCTGCTCTTAAATAGGTGTGAGAAATTGAGCCTGTAAGATAGCATAAGAGGCTCCTGCTGACACAGAACCAATATTTATGGTGGAGCTATGATAATATGCCCAATAGCAAGTCTGTCCTGGGATATGGATATTATTTAATAGTTCATTATGTCATTCTTGTGGACATGTAGAAAGAAAGACAAAGTATAAAGAATCCATGTTGACTCATCATCTTTATTAATTGCAGCTCTCTGGGAGCTCTGCAATTATTCTGATAGACTGCAGACCTTAGTCATTGTATCTGTTGCAGGGCTGCTATCAGCAGCCCATCTCTCCACATTTAATTTCCCTTGCCACTTAACTCCAGTAGCGTACTTCTTTATGGGGTAAACAAGGGCTATCCAAACACATGAGAGGTGGCAGAAGGTGCTCCTCTTGTCACACCATCCCAAATTCACCTTGCTGTTGAGACCCACCTGCAAAGCTCCTTGGGAAATAACTCCCATGGGGGGACATATTTAACAGATCCAAAAGCTGGCTTTCATGATTCATGTTCTTTCTTCAGGTACCATGAATTTCCATAACAAATGGCATCTGTCTTATCATGCCTGATGGAAGCAAACAGCTGGGGGAAGCCAATCATGAAACTTTGGGTCAAATATGCGATGTTTTGCTCACAAATCCAAATCCCATTTGCTGTGATTCATTGGTCATAAGTGAAGCTACAGAAAGGTGCTGTGCTATCTTTCCTGGTGACGGTTTCCAAACATTTCTCGACATCAGTCTACCGTCTGTCTGAGGATTTATGGTGGTGTCGTGGTTTAAGCCTCACCCAGGCTAAAAGGTGGCTTTGCTATTGCTCAATCCAAGGAAACTTTAATACTCTTTTTCAAATACAGTCTTAAATTAAAATAAAATGTTCTTGTGTGTGTTTGCAGAGCAGTAATACGCTGTGGCATAAAGTCTTACTGTGCAAGGCACAAAGGGAAGAAACTGAGGTGGTGATGCAGAAGTCTCAGCCAGGGTGAGCAGGGATCAGTGGTCCAACTGACCTTACTGGCTTGTTCATCCAGCTGGGACATCATTTGTGTTCCAAAGCCAAAGGGGAGGGAAAAAAATATGCTATGAAGAACAAAAAAGACAGCACCTCTTTTTTTTTTTTTTTTTTTCCCTAGCAGCATAGATAAAAATCATCTGTGCTTGAAATTTCAGAGGCTGCATTTCAATGCATTTTAGAAAGAATACTACTTCTTGTTCTTTTAAATGGGTGAGACTAGTGAAATGAAGGTGGAACTTTAAGTCAAACATGCTGGACAAAGTCAAACTACTGTGCTGGACCAGGGCGCCCCAGGCTGTTGGTATTTTGAGAGATGTTCCTATGAAGAATTCATATGCAGTTATTTTCAGGAAGGGAATTTTGTGACATCTTTACCATTATCTACTCTGTCTTGTGGTTGGTTGACAGGCACACTCGAACCCATGCGAAGGGAATGTGGATAGAACATTTTCTTCTTTTGACACACAAAATATTGCACTATGCCACTATCTAGTAACAGAAAAAGAAAAGAAAAAATAGATTGCTGTGATATGTATATGAATAAATCAGCATGCTGCTTCATCTCTTTGCTAACACACTAACTTTGAGTGACATGGTGACACCCGTTTTACTCGTGTTTTCTTCAGGCTGCTCTCAGCCTTGCTTAAGTAGAACTTCAAAAATAACAGGTATTAGTTTAGACACTTGTATATACTCTTTAAAACTAGAGCATGCAAAGTGACTGTGGATTTGTACTGGAATTTGAGACATCAGCTTTTGAGATAAAGTTGAGACATGAAAATTTAAAATAGGACTTTCTCTTTTGTGCCTATACTAA
Source organism: Myiopsitta monachus (assembly GCA_017639245.1). NCBI lineage: Eukaryota > Metazoa > Chordata > Aves > Psittaciformes > Psittacidae > Myiopsitta > Myiopsitta monachus. The sequence continues at coordinate 15,339,357 of CM029929.1, read as the reverse complement.
TTGCAGAAACATTTTTGCATTTGGAATAATTGCCCTACAGGTTTTTCTTTTCTGCTATACATAAACCTGCAAGGGGAAAAAAAAAAAAAGAAGTAGAATAAGCAAGTTTCTAAGAACTAGCCTGAACGTCAAAATGCAGTTTATTAAGTTCACAGCCAAAAATTAATTTCCTTCTCTCATTGTTTTCCATGTCACACCTTTTTCCTCTTATGCTGCAACTATGTTTACGTGCTTTACACAGTCTGACAAAAAAGTGACATAGAACCAAAGCCTAATCAAGGAATATGTTCATTTAGAAAGGTTCTACTTTGGCAATGTTGTCTTACTATGCCCCAAATGTTGTGTCTGATGTGCCTCTTAAGCTGTAAATTTTTCAGTGCAAAATTGTCTTTTTAAAAGAAATTTATGGCAATGCACTGCCTAGACTCTGGCTTCACAGTGATGTACCTGATTTAATATGTCATGTTTTAATAGGCAAGCCATTTACCTGTTTCGATATGAACTCTATCTACCATGTAACGTATTTATTTCAGCATAGTCTAAGGCATCTCTAGCCCAGGATATATGTTTCAATTACATTACAGTGCGAAACACATCCACTGCAAGAATCTTCATACTCTAGGATCTTGAGTAATGAAACATTTTAAGTGCTGGAGAGCCCAGTACTGAAATCTTTATTCTGGCAATCTCCCACAAAGGCAAATGTTTCTCTTAGCAACTTTGATCAATACCTCAATATGCCAGACCAAAAAGCTTTAACAGAAATGTGGATTCCTTCTGTTTCTATCAATAAAATATGTAATTAATTGAAAATTGAAAATTTATTAATTTAGGTTTGATTTTTTTTTCCATTCAAATTCTATCAATCAGCCATATTTTCAGTTATGCATGGATCTGGCCCTCATCTGGCATGAAGCAGGGAAGCTCTAGTAAAACTTATAAAATCAGATTGAATCTAAGATCCAGAAGGCAGAAGTGGCTGGAAAATGAAATAGCTCATGTATACTGGCTGGTGAATTTACTTTATATATACCAAGTACTTCTGGTGCAAGTACTGGGTTAGCCTGTTAATTAATTTGGAAGCCTATAACATCCATCTATTCCAAGTAGAAAAGTGATGGTACCATATAACTGTGATTTCCTTGGACACTGAGATCTTGTAAGGTCTCCCAACAGCAGGAGCCATCCAAGCTGCTTCCAGGTCTATCCCAGCGCTGCTCCCAGGGCCAGAGGGAGCCAAGGAAAAGCAAAAACTGGAGGAGTCTAGAAAAAACAGCAGTATGATTTTTTACCTTCTTATAGCAGTTTTATGCCAGTGTAAATCTGTGGATGGCTCTACAATGGTAAAATCTCTGGGGGGAAAAAAACAAGTGTGAAAGAGACTTGCAAATTCAACCAACTTACACTGTGTCACATCCTGAGCTGGCTTTAGAGACTCAGGTTGAGACAGAGTACTGCATTAATGTCAGGAAGAAACCCTTTATCACCATAACCTAGTAGAAAAGCTGCTAAATCTGAAGCCTTACAAAGCTGAGAATAGGCACGTATTTTATTCTGTTGGTTTTTTTTTTCATGCAGGTGCAATTAATCTGAAGGGCTGTTTAAGTAACTATTTAACAAAGTTGCGAACTGTGGTGCTGCAATCTTGGTATGGCCTTTGGTTTTTTATTCACAGAAGTTGTTTCCTACAAGAGTTAAATTCAAAAGCAAGTGAAAATAATCTAGTTAAGATTGGAAATAGATACAGATATATGAGATTTATATGCTTTCACATTAACAGAGTTTCTCTTATAAAACCCCATTAATCAAGCATTCCATCAATATAAAGTTTTCCATTAAATTCAAAGAGGAACTGTAGCAAGTGTAATCATGGAGCTTTTTTAATACAGTGCAATGATGCCAACATTTCCATCTCATCTATCCAGCTGCACAGCTTTTTTCCTACTGAGCTTGTCACTGGAGTAGCTGTACAGCTCAGTGACAGAGTAGAAATTTCTCCCAAATATCTACATGGGGGAAAAAAAGGCAAAAAATCCTCCACTCAAAATTTCTTTAAGCAAATACAGTGTCCTGGGTTCAGCAGTAACATGTCCTGCTGAACCCAGGCCGGACAGCAAGAGCAGAATTACAAATTTCAGTACAGGATGTTTAGTTTTTCTGGGCCGCAGCTCATCAGTTTTAACGTGCCTCAAACATAGCTGTACAACTTCTTCATCCAGCTGACATCTGGACACTTCAAAGGAGTAGAAGTGAAAAGCTTTAATACCTGAGTGAGGCACAAATGGAAAAAATGGTTTTTTGTTTGTTTGGGGTTTTTTAAGCATTTGTATGCTTTGTATGTTTTTTATTTTCCAGAATCGGTATGGCAGAGGAGAGGAGAGAAGAGGCTAAAACAAGCAAAAGAGACAAAGGAAGGGATTGAGTAATTCAGATCTCATAATGAAGTGTTGTGGAAGAAAATGACATTATTTTAAAGGAAACATTATATAATCTTGTTAACATCAGATAGTAAATATTGAGTTGGATTAGACATAAGAGAGAAGAAAATGAAATGAAACGGCATAGGGAGGGGGGATGTTTAACTCACCTGGCCTCATTGGCCAGAAGTCAGTGAGAAGGAGAAAGGCTCCTCAGGGGTCATTAGGCTCCTGGACGGTTTCTGTTCTCTCGGTTACAGGGGGCTGTTAAGCAAGATGTGGAAGTGGGATGGGAGCTTCTCTGCCTCGGGGTGCTATTTCACCCAAAAAAAACCCACTGGATTTATTTAGTTTATTTATCATCTCAAGCCATTTTGTTTGCATGTCCCTGATGGAGTTTTGTCCTGTTCAATCTTGTTTGCTTGAGGCAAAACATCCAGGGCTTGACTCTCTCCTCTGGCATCTTCAGCTTCCCGTGACAAAGGGCATTTCCAAAGAAACGGAATTTGTCTTTCATCTCTGAAAAAAATGAAAGCAAACAGTGAAACGTCACATCTTTGGAAAAATGAAACAATTGCTTGTGTTCTGGTTGGTCTTCAGTGGGATTTATAGTGTATTTTCAGTATCACTGAGATTACAGGACAGTCCAGGAAGGCCCTTTTGCATATTATACTCCCACTTTAACTGGTCACCTAACCCAGTAGACTGCCAGGGTTGCAAAGTATGTTACTAGCCATGAACATCTCCCATGTTATCTCATCACACTTTGGATGATGCTAGCTCCCTTTTTCACTCATGCTTCCCAGCCTTGGGTCACCAGCTTCCCCCTTATACTGGTGACTGTGACACAGGCCAGAAGACTTAAAGTGCAGACTTTGCAGGTGAAATGGAAAACAAAAGCCTCTGGGGGATTTACTGGGAATATCTGAGGCAGCAGACGAGTTTGCTTATGTGAGACCATATTTTTACATGATCCAGAGCTTGAGGCCTGTTGCATGGTCCCAGAGAGGTGAGCGTCCCCATTGTTAGGTGAAATAGAAACAGTCAAATAGATGAAGTAGAAAATACAGCAGAGACAGTGAAAGGTTCAGAATCAATTTATTTTCCACTGCTGAAGATGATCACACATGCCTGACTCAGTGCTGTACTCCACCACTCATGAGTTGCATGTCCCCCTTTCAGTAGTGAAAGCTATTTATTTGGTCCACATAGAGTATATGCATTCCTCCTATGTGCAAGTATGGACAGATAAGGTGAGATACTAGAAGATACACAAACCATCATATGTCTTCTCAGTAATGTTTTAGCATGGCTAATCTTGACTGTCTGATCTAATACCACAGTTTTCCCCATCAGGCATAACCGCAGTAATGCAAATGGATTTTGAGAGAAATGAGATCCAGGAGGAGACAGGGTTGAATAGCAAAGGAAGAATCTAACATTTTCATACAAGTGCAGAATAAAATCTTTACTGTTTCTTACATTTATCTCTTCCTCCTGTGCCAGTTCCATGTCTTTCTGCAGACTGACATGCAGACAATAATGAGGTTTCTCCTCAGGAAAGTATAATACTTCTTCCCCAAAACGACTCATGTGCTTCAAGTTAGATATGTTCTTAAAGGCATCCTTGACTCATGACCCAAGACACCATTTGTCAATGAAAATCTCTCTCCTATTTCTCTTTTGAAGCTAATAAGGCTGCGCATTTACACAGCAAATTCAATACATCTTGAAAACCCAGGTCTGCGAGCACTACATTAATTCCTGTCTTTCAAAGGCTTTTTAGACTAGAATATAATAGATTGTCTTTTAACAAGTACTCCCCATAAAGTAAGAAAAGTCAGTGTAGTGTGGACTTTGCTATCAACATGTTAAGAAACTGAGCTAAAACCCAATGAGATGTATTTTCAGCAGGGAAAAGGTGTATTCTTAAATCATGAGGCAATGAACAGAAAGTTAAATCACGGTGACAGAAATATGTAGTGTAATTGAAAGTTAGCAGGTCAAGAAGGGCTATGAAGGATCCTCACATTTACCCCAAGCTATTAATTCAGATAAAAACTACTAGCTGCTTCAGTCCTCAAGGATTTTATTTTCCATGTTTCTGCTTGTTAGCTCACACAAATGAAGAAAGGAATTTTTTTCTCAGAGACATAAGTTTTAATTGACTTGTCTAATTAATGGCTTGGACTGTATTACTTAGAAGATGACCATGTTTGAGTGCCGCAGCAAAAGTCTAGAAAAAAGGCCTTAGTATATGTGCATGTCTATCTCACATTCCCTCTTTTTCTCTATGTCTTTCCATTCCTGTACATGTAGTGCAAAGAGTTACACCTGGCTGCAACTCTGTCCCTTCCACCCTACGGATACTGTAAGCCCTCCGTGACACACTGCCTTCAGCATCCATGAAGATATATAGCAGCTGCCAGCATCTGTCCCTTGAGCTCCCCAGAGAACAATGAAGAAAATAATTTCTTTAATTATTTATCAAGGGCTGCTTTCTCAGTCAATAAATTTGTTTTGCTGTCTCCTGGAGGCCTGGCTTTCTACTTTATGAGCTTCTTCTTCCACATGTATTTGAAACATGTTTTATTATTCATATTAATATCTACTGCAAGCTTGCATTCTTTTTCTACTTGTCATCTCTTCTATTTCATTCTGTAAGATTTTTGTTGCCTTTTTTTTTGTGCCTGATGTTTTACGAGACATGGCTTGACCTTTAATTAACCTTTTTAGCCACTCTTCTCATTTGCTTCCTTCACCCATCTTTACATTGAAAGAACTTTGCATATGTATTATTTTAATTGACCATTGAGTCATTTAATTCCCTATCTATTGTCAGGATTTCACCTGGGGGAGAACTGGGCTATTCTTTTGAGTGCAGCTCCTCCAAATAAGCACGTTTGCAGTTTTGTAATGAACTATTTTAATCAACAGCTGTGAAATGGCCAATAAACAAAATTTGTATTCAGGGCTTATGTAGTGGTAGAGAAGATTCATGAATTAAATATAAACATATATATATATGATCCTTCTCGCCTTTTATGAAGTGGTGTCTGGTTTTGGCTTGACTCTCCAACTGCCAGTAGGCAGAGTGACCGTCTCTTCTTTCTTCCCTCCCTCCATTTTGGCAGCCATATCAGTAAAGAATAAAGCCAACCCCAATCAAACACCTTGCAAATTGCTTGGCTACTTTAAAAAGTACAGGAGTTGTTAATTATTCTTATTGACAGTTAGGAATAGAATCAAACAGGAGTCAGAAGTGGGAGGAGGAGGGTGCAGGGAGAAGCAGAAGGTGTTTAAGTCATTGCTCCTTTTTCACCCATCCACAGCATGGTCCAAAATAATTACTAATCACTGACTTTATGTTCTTCACATAAAGACTCTCTATTTTCAGGTGCAGTGATATAATCTTGCACATAAGCATATTTAACTGGGAGAGAAGTCTAAGAATTGTCACATGCATCCCCATCTCTCTATACAGCATCGCAGTTCTTTCCACATATTTCATCCCAGCAGAGCCTGCTTTTCTAATCAAAGGTAAAGAGTGATAATTCAGCAGGAATTATTCTCTGCAAACAGCATGCTTATTTTTTATCACTACTTCCATATGCAGTTTATAGACTTTGTTTGCCTCAAAATTGTGCAGTCAAATATGAAAGCAGCCAAATCCAAGAAAAACAGACACAGGAAAAAAATGAAATTGAGTAAATCTTACAGAGAGACTACAGCCTTCTCTTTTATGCCTATACAAAACAAAGAGGGAAATATTAATTGCATCTTGAAAAATAATGCCATCTGGTCTACTAGGGACGATGGCTTTGATCGAATTGATGTCAGATGCTAATAGAATTTTTACATTTTTCAGCTGGTGAAATTTTGTCTTTCATACCTAATATCCTGCAAGGAGTGCCATGTACCTCTGCTAGCACACCCCAGTGGTCTTATAGGACAAAATAAGTCTTTTCAGTCTACAGTTATGTGAAAGTATGCATTAGTATAGGCTAGTTTATGTATTTAAACAAGTTAATACACTAACTTGCCTAACTAGAATATAATTTGAAAATATGGTCAGCAGAATAGACTGCATGGAGTATTTCCTTGCAAAAGTTCAACTCTGTGTGATTATAGTCACGGGTGTGACTATATAATAAATCTTATTATTTAGTAAAGTGTGGATTCAGTGCACTACTGAAATAATAACCACTTCCTCTCACTTTCATATATTTCAGAAATAGTTTGCCAGTTCTTAAAGTAGAAAACAATAGAAACAAGCCACATTGATACCAGACACACAGATAACTCCCTTTCCCCCTTAAAAGTAACAAATACATTTCAAATACTATAACCTTTCTAAAGGAATCCTCAAAATAAATAAAAAAAACCAAACCCAAACCCTATTTCTCCATCTGTGTTGTACCTATCTGATCAGTTATAATCAAATTTACACTAGAAGAAGACAGAGGGAAGATACACCAAGGATACTGAAAGTTGGTTCATTCAAATATGCATTAATCTTATTTTCAAATATAAAGGTGAGAAAGTAGAGTAACTGGCTGGGATTCTGAATGGTGAAAAAGCATCACTAGAAAAAGAAAATAAGAAAGACAGTTTACCATAGGGCAGACATGTGATTATATTCTGTGGGTGCAAAAAGTAACCTTCATGAACGTAGCAATCTGGCAGAGTTATTTCTTTTTGTGCTTAATCAAAAACTTTAAATATCTTCAAAGACATAATGAGGACAGTTTAAGTTCTCCTTTGGATTGTTTGACTGTTATGAGAGGTGTAGAAACTTAGTGTGAATTAGCAAATCACTAAGCTAGATTACTTTAAATCATTTACCTTTTTTACTGGGTAAACCCTAGCTTAGAAGACACTGTCTATGAAGAAGCTTTGCTCAGCCACAGTGTTTTCCAGAGCACACTTATCCCTGCGTTTATGGAAAAGTAGGCAGGAATCTCTGCAAAATTCTTTGTTATTTCCATAGATTCACAGACTACCAACATTTAAAGAATATATGTATACTGCTACAAAAGATTCATAACATATGCTTTAAGGCAGTATATTTGTAACAAATAAAAATTTTTTCTTTTACTAAGATTACTTTAAGACATCATTTAATATCCTACCCACAGCTGACACTCACCAACCGACCTGGAAAGAACCATGTCCTGCGTTGCTGCGCTTGCTGCCAAGCAAGTCACACATATTCCAAACTTAATATAAATGTTTTATGCAACAGTAAGGGTTCTTTCACATTATTTTGGATCATTACTTCACAATCCTTCTTCCCCCCAAAAGATTCCACTGCTAATTCATAAACAAGGACTAGGGAGAAGAGCAGTTGCCAAGGCGCTGTGTTTCCCAGCCAACATCACATAACTTCTTCAGGGATCTTTGTCAAATCTGGAAGGATCTGCATGTAAATACCCACAAAATTGCACTGAATCTTGCAGAAAGTTCACCTTTCACCACACTACCAACCAAACTCAAAAGATTATGCACTTTTGCAACCATTTACTGTAATCACCTCACTGGTAGCTTCTGCTTCCCCATCTAATTGAAAACATAGGATACTGATAGCAGCTGCTTCTCTACTTAGTACATTGATTGCCTATCTTCTAGTTCAAGTTAAAATTTCCCTAATTAGAGTACAAATTAATATACCTTGGCACATAAAATGTTTTACTTGGTATGAAGGAGCAGTACTAATTATTTTAGATTAATAACAAAAAAATAATTAAGCAACCAAGAAATACGTAGGATTTTTTTATTATTATTATTGCCGGAAGTTAATGTATGGAATATGACAACTTCTTAAAAGATAAAATTGTTTGCTACCATAATGGGCATGTAATGGAACTTTTTGAATTATAAAGGGTAAAATAGATTTGAAAACAGCATTTGAGCCCCTTTTCTCCCCTAAAATAAGTCTCAACTTGGCACGAGAACAAATTAGCAAGTCTAACTGCATTGTAAACTTGCATCTTGGGTCTTTTCATTCTAGATTGAAAATTGATACAGATAGAAATCCTTTAACTGAATTAAAATATTTTGGAGCAGGTAGTTGGTTAAGAATTAAGGTGTTCAAAACATTGATCTCAATATGACTTTACAGCTCCACAGCAAGGATTTTATCATTAGCCGAAACAACAGTAAGAGTTCCTACTCTCACTTCCAATTACATACTAGCTTCAGGTTTTATGGTTTTACCTGCATTTTATATGTTGCCTTAATTATATCATTTATGTTCATATTTCCTACCACAAATAATGTTTTTGACATGTTCGCAACTTCATTGTAGCAGGAAACTCAAGTACAAAATACCATAATTGTCTTAGATGCAAGCAATTGTTAAAAAATGGGCTAAAATTTGGGAGATTTAAATAACTTATTGTCCTGGGTTCAGCAATAGCAGTCATTTTTCGCCTTCTTAGTAGCTGGAGCAGTGCTGTGTTTTTGACTTTCAGCCTGGGAACAGTGCTAATAACACCGATGTTTATAGTTGCTGCTTAGAATGTTTGGTTGGACCAAAGACTTTCTGAGCCTCATGCTCTGCCAGGGAGGAGGGGAAGCCAGGAGGAAGCAGAGACAGGACACCTGACCCAAACTGACCAAAGAGACATTCCATACCACAGCACATCATGCCCACTATATAAACTGGGGGCAGTTACCTGGAAGGGTGATATCACTGCTCGGGTCGGGCTGGGTATCGGTCAGCAGGTGGTGAGCGGTTGTATTCTCTTCCCTTGTTATTTCCCTTATCATTATTATTACTGGTGGTAGCAGCAGTGGTTTGTGTTATACCTTAGTTACAGGACTGTTCTTATCTCAACCCATGGGAGATACATTCTTTTGATCTCCTCCCCATCTCTTTGGGAGTGGAGGAAGGGGAGAGTGAGCTAACGACTTTATGGCAGATATATGGCTGGGCTTAAACCATGACACATTTTTTTCACTTCTTGTAGAGCATTTCTTTGTAAGGGCAATAGGTAGCAGTTGCTTATGTAAGTGAAATACACTTAAATATGGTGTGCTTCAAGGGGATTCACCAAGATTTTTGTGGAAGTCTATTTAACATACTTAGTTTAGCTATGCTTCTCATTCAGTGTCTGGTTATTTTATCCCTTTTCATTAGTTAATATTAATTACTTAATAACAGGTCTGTTTCCCTAATAAGTCTTTCATTTTTATAATTTCTTCTAAATCACATCCCTAAGAGTTCTGTCAAACGGAGAACAGATGCTGCTGAGATCAGAAGTTAAAAGACACCTTGCCACAGCCTTCACTGAAAGCAGGGGGATCTGCATTTTAATACACGTTCTGTGCTCCCACATTAGAGCCTAGCAAGCTGTATGCTTAAGAATTGATCACTCGGGCACTATCTAGCCCAAGATTTAAAGACTGGTAACAGTTTAAGGAGCACACAGCTTTTTATGCGTGTTAAGTTGTTCAGATTGAAGTACCTTGTGCTCAGGAGACGTTTCCACTAGGTTTGCTTCACATATTCTACTGTAACCTTTTGCTCTAGCTTACACAAGACCTTAACAGGGATATAATTTTTGAGCATCCCTTGTGAAACTGTTCTTCCCTCAGCACTACTTGCTTTATTTTACCATATATTCTGCTTTGCTAAAGATGCTCAAAATAGGCTCAAATAGCTCTGATTATGAGAAGCACAATGTGACACGCTAGTATAGCACAGCGAGGGTGAGCGGAAGACTGGCACATATGAGTAACAGATCAGAGTTTTACAAGCTAACAAAAGAAAAACATACAGTTGCCTCGATGTATAAAAGAATAGACAAGTTTGCTTAATTTTTTTACTCTCTCCTGTTATATTCTAGTAACAGATTCTTATTTCCACTCCCCAGATTTCCTCAGGGACACATCTTTCCCATCCACAGATCAGCTGAGGTCTGACTGCTATTTTATTTGACTCATTTACTTTATCATCACTATTTTGAGGACTTGATTCCAGTCCTTAGATGTCATAAGATTTGCCTTTGTTGCCCTGCTCTTTATAATAACTTTCAGTGTGTGCTTACTTATTATAGACTGCCAGTATATGAATTGTTTCATGGGGGCCAGATGAAGGTGAGCTTTCCCCTTGTGGTTGCTTTTCTATCTAGCATTTCATGTGCATGGCTTGTTGTTTTTTCTTAAGTGGAGCTATGCACAACGGATGAAGCCTATGTCAAGTAGTTTGTGGATGTTTGGTTTAGAAACCACAGTTAACCCCCAAGATTGTAAAATACAGTGTGCACTGAAATGTTCATTAAACGTCTTTGGCTTGGAATTTCATGTTTCAAACTTCTGCATAATCCATCAATGACAGTTATATACAGTTGGGAAGTATTAGGTAACTAACTGGAAGAATTAGGTAACTTTCAGAAGAAACTGCCTGCATTTCTTGCAAGCAGTTGCCACAAGATGCAATTTCAGGAGACTGTAAAGCAATTTGGGTTACTCACCATAACATCCCTTAAATACAAAATGAGCATAGTGAGCTTTTCCAGGCTATCTTGGCAAAACGACATGTTGTTACTATTCTCCATTTACAGCACATTAAACAAGTGCTGTTGTGCCACCCATTTTCTGTGGAGAAACCTCTTCCCTGTTGCTTGCTTTCAACATGGCTTCTTTGATCATGTAGTTCGCATAGCAAAGGACACAGCAGACATTCAGGCACATAATCCTTTACTCTCTTCAGTGGCTGTTCTTGCTTTTCATAACAAATCATATCAGATATTAAAATATTTTGGAGAGCAACTTGCATTGAACTAATGACAAAGCAATCGTGGACACCCACTTCCTTACAATCACCATGAACCATAGTCAGTTGCTCATAATGTTACCATGTATTGAAGGCGAAGACTTTCTCTCCTCTCTATATCAAACACAAGCTCCTTTTCCTATTGAGTGTCCTTCTGTAAAACCTTTATGCTTTTCAAATGGGCAAGACTCCTGGATTATGTTTTTGACAAGATGGATGAGACCACTTTTCACAGGAGACCAGGGAAAGTAATGAGCTGTAATCTTTGAGCCGGAAGATATCTATCTTTTTTAATTACAGGTAGATTATTTCTATATTAGCCCCCATGGCAAAAGACAGTGCCACATAGATTTTACAAAGCAGTGCTGCACCAAGAGAAAGGGATTATAAGGGTTTGGGACCTTGGCAGGAAAAAAGGGATTTTTAAACTTGAATCTGTTTTGAATTTTTTAAGTCTATGCTATTTGTGTTACTCAGCAAGTAGGTATTTTGTAGTGTTCCCCACTACAATTAGTAAGATATTGCCATCACATGAGTGAGCTGGTTATTAGATGGTCCCTACGAACATTTCTGCATTAGTCTGACTTGTCTCCCCTGTCCTTGACAAAGGAAGCTGTGGCCCTTACATCAGTTAGAACAATTTAAACCTATTTAACCATCCATTTACACAAATATTTTTAAATATAGATTCCCTTTACCTTTATGCCTGAAGGAAGGAAATGTCTTACTTTCTGATTGTTAGGCTTTTTAACACCCCTGATATATTTTTCATGACTTGGCCTGAAAATAATCCCTTCACATGTCATGCTTCCTGAGACAGTCCTGTCTTATCTAGGTAGCTTATATGTGAGAAAACAAAGTGGTTTTCTTGATGAGCCTCACCACCTCATGTGCAGCTCCCCTTTAACCACTTTCACAGCCATGGCTTTCCTAGGGAGAGCTATCACAGTAGCTAATGGAACAAGATCAGATAGTTCTCCAGCCAGGATTTTAGAAGCTTATAACAAAAAGACATTATTCACATGGTCTCACTCTGTTTTGCTCTCAGAGATTATGGTGTTTCCTCAAGACTGTAGATTGAAAGTTATTGAAGAACATCTGTATCAAAATATTTATTGTTTGTAACCAAATTATGCCACAGTTCTGTTAATGGCATTTCTGTGTTTGATTTTTTGGTTTTTTTGTTTGTTTTCTTTTAAATGGAAGTTTATGTCTCATGAATGGTACTTGTTTTGTTTGTAAAACAATTAGAAAACACAGTTCCTGTGAAGCAGCATTGAGAGTGAATGTCACATAGCCCACATAGCCCTACTCTAATTTATGTGCAGGACTTAGTTTGTGCTGAAACACACTGAACCAAAAGAGTATGGCTGCCTGAAAGTGAGGACCCTTTCACATCTTGAGATAATAGGAAAAATAACAACATAGAGAGAAGGGAAGGAGAACACTTGAAAACAAAAGCAAGAAAAGAAGTCCAAAAGAAACTTAAAAATTTATTTAGGAAGAAAGAGCAGGACGGAAGACAGCTTTGGAATGCCTCCTCAGTCACTGAATTGAGCACTCTAAAGCTGGAAGTTGGTATTATGTGAGCATTCAAAATTAAAACTGAAAAACAGAAAGATGTAACAAAGTAAACTTATAATAAAGGAAGCCTTTAACAAGTTTTACTTCCCGTGTTGCTCCTCACAGGTTATATAACTTTACATTTAATGGATATTCTCAACTGGAGTCCTATTTGTGAACTGGTGGGAATGCTATTAGTATGATAATCAGTTCTGCAGAGTAAATTGGTTATAAAAGTGGGGTTCTAGGGAAAGGTACAAGAGGGGAATATTTTTTAATTAGCACACTATGAAGTCTATTCTCCTCTTGGTGCTTGTGCATATTCCCTATTGACATTAATTTCAGACACACAACTTGCATTGAAATTGAGGGGCATTGCACAACTCTGATCCAATGCAATCTTAATGTATTCACAGGAAGGGATGGTGGCCACTTGTCTCATATGCAGCTATAGAAGTGTTGTCAGGTTCCAAGCACAGCTCTTGCAGCAGGAAGCATGGCTTGTGTCCCATCCAGCACCCCCATTCAAAGGCATGTATGTGGATTATCACACAGGAGATTTAGAAAGGTGAGTTCAACCTTAGTTTCAGTCAACTGCCATTTCTTATAGCAAATTCCAGATGGGCTTAGTGCTTATCCTGGACTCAGGCGAAATTCACATTAACTGCAGATGGACTCGTGGAGTTTATCACTGGATTTGAAATACCTGAGAGAATCAGTCCTGCAAAACAATCTTGCTCTCTGATTACTTTTTTTTATTAAAAATGTTTCTTAGGTTCACAAGCCTCAAATGAACCTTTAGAAGAGTTCAGGGAGAAAATAATTAAAGCACCAAGAAAAATGGTGTTTGGGGAATCATAATGTGAATAATAAAAACAGGCAATAATTTGTAGTTCGGTATGTGGATTTTGTCACTTGAACCACAATCTTTTAAATTCTTTTCCTTCAATATCAGCCACTCTCAGGAGAAATACAATATTTCCAAAGTCATTGTGCCATGGCCAAACTTTTATTTCCTATATAACGTCTCACTGACCTTATACTAGAGTTTTTCCACTTGATCCCTCAAACTCCTAAATAAATCAAAAGTTGCCTTTTTAGTGTAATACTTCTGGTCTGCTACATTTTAATTGGAATGTTAACATAAAGTACTTTGGAATCACTTCTTTTATCAAGAATCTTGAGGCCAACCTGTTAATGAAGAGTCCTGCTTGAGAGCTGAATGTTATGTAGCCATGCGACATTGTTGAAGGAAACCAGCAACTGTATGATTTCTGCAAAAACTAGACATTTAACACCTCTGCAAGCTCCAAGGTTTTCTAGGTGCATCTCATACATGCTCCTCAGGTAGATGGGCAATAAAACACAGCTGAACAGGTTTTCAGTAACAAGGGCAGATTTTCATCCTATATGTTCTATTACTTATATTTTACTAGGGTATAATTCAATATAATCTGAGATTTAAAATCTTGAGAAAAAGTTAAGCTGCCTCTGTGATATTCTTGACAAAAGTTTCAAAAGAGCTCCTGCATTACTCTAAGTTCCTCTGGAAATTCAGCTTTAATTTCCTCTCTTGCAGGTAAAGGATAAGTGACAATTCTGATGAATTATTTTCTGAGTAAATTTATTTCACTGAATTAAAAGGTTTGAACATTATTAGAACACAATACTGTCTAATAAAAAATAAGAGATTGTTGGGGGTTTCAAGTACCTCAACCTTAATCTCATTGCAATAATGACCCCAAACGTATGTCTAAGGATTGCTAAAATCCTGAAGAAATGTTGTGTTAGAACATATGAATATAAAAGTATCGGTTAATGGATCTACACATCAGGTGTCCTTACAGCCTTATCTCCTTTATCTCAGGCTCAAGAGATATTTATAGAGACAGTTCTCTGTGTGATGCCTTTTTCTTTCTTTTTCTTTTTAATTAATAAATGCTAAGAGTTATTTTTTTTCTGAGGAAATAAGAAGATAGTTAAGATGATCTGGAAAGGTTTGCTACTGAACTTAAATCTTGGAGATAAGAGAATTCAAGGTTATAGATGAAAACAGTAAATATAAACATAGCAAATACAATCCCCATATCTTAAAAGTCCTACTGAAGCCAATAAACAAGACACATCACAAATATAGCCTCTCTAACTTGTATGGATTTTCTTCTGCAACCTGACTTCAGATCCAGATTGAAAGGCTGGAGGGCATTTGCAGTGCTTTGCCTAGCACAGACCTTGAGACTCTTCTGAATTAATTCTTGACAGAATTAAAGCAGATCATCTGGCAAAACTTGCAGTCTCAAGTTTGACAGAGAATCAACCACGTCTTATTCTCCAACAGTTAATCACCTTAACTACAAGCACTGATGATATTTCTAGAGTGATTTAAACTGCTAACCACTACTAAACTAGAAGAATGTACTTCGTATATCTGCATTCCCTGTTCACAGTGAGTGATGGAAACTTTCATGATTTCTTGCATGATGGTCTAATCTTTTCCATTTTAAAGACTACATATTTCTTTTAATGGAGCTTTCACTGGCCAAATATGAAGTCAAAATGCTCACAACCTACTCTTCTGTAACAGCTGGCATCAACTGGCAGAACAGACAAAGGGATTTAAAGCCACAATAAAACATAGACAAGATGGGACAGATAAACATGCTGGATTTCAGCTAACATCTTAACCCCTTTGATTCTGAGATTGTAGGAGTTCAATATAATTAATGGAAGTTATTCTAAATCTTTTTAAAAGTCATCCTTGAGGTGCTTTCACTACTCCCATCCTTTCCATCTGTGAACTCAAGAACTACACATGACATTATTAACTACTTTAGTGCCCCTTAGGACAGACCAACCTCTAATTCCATTTCAGTTTTCCTGGTTCATACATTACTGATCTCATAGCACAAATCTGTCTCTTCTCCCCAGAATATTATCTCATACCATTCTCCCAGTAGTTGAGCAATCATGAACTCTGATACAAGGGATTTAGCAGAACCATGTGAACGGTTCAGAGATGGAGAAAGAGCCCCAGGTTAGATCAGAGCAAGAGTACTATGAAAGTGTAACCCAAGATGGAGCCTTGCCAAAGGCCTGACATTTATAAGCGAGTGTGGAATGCAGTGCTGATGGAGATTGCTAATATATTTATGTAATTTATATTAGTAACATGGTGTGGCAATCTATATTATCCTAAAAAATGAAATGTACAGAGCATAATCTTCCCCATTACTGTGTTAGAAGCTTATGTTCAGCACAGTTAGCTACCATGACCCCTAGGGGTTTTCTTAGAATACCTTTTTTCCACAGCCAAGCCCCACATTAGTGAAGATTCATTGTTCCTAAGTATGGTTTTACATATTGTTGTATTAAAATGCCTGCTTCCCAATCTGGATACAAACAGATGGTCCATATAGCTTTGTATCAGTGATTTGTCCTCCTCTTTTTAAGTATTTGTTGTGGTTTAAGCCATAAATCATGCAGTTTGCTCATTCACTCTCCCCTCTTTCTTCCCCCCCACTCCAAGGTTGGGGGGGAATGAGGAGAAGAATAGAAAGAATGTAACTCCCACGGGTTGAGGTAAGAACAGTCCAGTAACTAAGGTATAACACAAACCATTGCTGCTACCACCAATAATAATAATGACCAGGGAAATACAAGGAAAGAGAATACAACTACTCACCACCAGATGATCGAGCTGTGATCTGAACTCTTCTGGGTTCCTGCCCTAAGTTTTTTCCATCCTGGGCATGACATACTGTGGTATGGAATTCCTCTTTGGTCAGTTTGGGTCAGGTGCCCTGTCTCTGCTTCCTCCCAGCTTCCCCTTCTCCCCGGCAGAACATGAAACTCAGAAAGTCCTTGGTCAAACCAAACATTCTAAGTCATAACTATAAACATCGGTGTTACCAGCATTGTTCCCAGGCTGAAAGTCAAAAACACAGCACTACACCAGCTACTAAGAAGGAGAAAAATGACTGCTACTGCTGAACCCATGACAACATTCTTCCAGAATCACCTGTAGACTTGTTTGGTAGCAACTATATTTCCTTTTATATGTAAAATACCTGAATATATATATATATATATAAATACACCTGAAATAACAAAAGGATGAGAAAATCATGAAGTCCATGAGAAAAAGAAATACATGGCTAGTAAATATCACTTCTTAGAGTTACTTTGAGTCCTGTCAGCCAATTTCTAATCCATTTTATATGAACTGTTTATTTCAGATCTCTTTATTTTTTAATCAGTGTCATGCAGTACCAAGTCAAATGCTTTATAGAAGGCTATTACATGAACATTATTATGGTTATCAACAAAATTGGTAATCTCATTCACAAAAAAGTAATTTTGACAGGATCTGCTTTTCCTGAGCCCACGTTGAAAGCCATTAATTAGGTTTCCACTGTTAATCCTTTATTAATCGAATTTGAAGCCAGCCATTCCAGAACCAGTATCAATCTAACAAACCTATAATTACCAGGGTCATCTTATTTTCCTCTTTTAAATACTGGAACAACATTTGGTTTTCCCAGCCTCCTGGAACTCCCCCACTGTTCCTAAGCTCATTTAGAAATCCACAATAGCAGCTGGAGGAACTCAAGCTCAGCACAACACTCTTATCAACCACTGCAAGAATTGGAGAACTTGAGGTAGCACCAGGCTGTTCAGGGCATTGCTTTTAGCTGTCTTATTGGCCACAAGCTCACAGCAGTGCTGCAAAAGATGCAGTTTGAGTTATTAAGACAGGCCTTTACTGAAGAGATGATAAAGAGAAAGAAATAAGGAAGGAGAAACAGGGCAAAGAGAAGGACATAGGAAGTGGAATTGACAGCAAAACCCATGGTTCATAGTGCATGCCCTGCAGAAGGTGTCTGAGTTCCCTCTGAAGGTCCCATATCCAGCCCAGGTGAGGAACTATATGGCTACGCCAAGGCCTGGGGATAATCCACTAATCCCCAGTTCTTGCCCTGTCATCCCCAAATCTTGCTGAAGAAGGGTTGAGAGTCTCACCTCAGCTCTTGCTCTGCTTGAATCTCAACAATCATAGACTCATAGACTTGGAAAAGACGTTCAAGATCATCAAGTTGAAAAGTTCCCCAGCACTGCCAAGCCCACCACTAAACATGTCACTGAGGGTAAAATGATCTCCCCTCAAGACCTCCCTTTACGGCTGCGCCTCCTCTCCCTTCATCCTTCATGGCTGCCCCTCCTCTTACTTCAGAGGCTGGAAGTTGTTCTATGCAAATCTTCAGCTGACTTCCTTGAACTTTTTAAAAATACCTTGAAGATGTTGATATCTTCAAAATGTAGCTCTGGATGGTTCCTCTTTCATAGTAAAGAGGTGAGACAGGACAGGAGCAACAGTGGCTTTTTCCCTGTTTGCACGTTATCCTCTGGCCAAAGCTCTCTCTCTCTGATATTGGGGGATTAAGACCTGGCTCCTAAACATGAAGCTGCTTTTCTCTAGTTAAAAAAATTAGGGACCCAGAGTAAAAGGTTTACAAATTCTTTATGAACAGAAATAACCCAGAGCAAGAAACTGGTTTTAAAGCACAGTTCTGCAGCCAGTGTGTCCTGGTGGCCAGATGTGGCTGCTTAGGGCACTGCACCTCCCATGCACTGCAGAGGTCAGCCTGGGGACCAACTTGCTCTTTGACACGAAACACAGAAGTTAGTGATCACCAAGCCTCCTTTCTAAATACTTCTTTTTTTCTTTCAATTCATCTTTCTAAGCCTCAGCCGAAGTCCTACTGCTAAGGGAGCTCCAAGGAAACAAGGATTGGAAACATCTATATTGTCATCTAATGAGTTCTGCTGCCCAAGCTACCAATTTTATTCATAGAATCATTGAATCATAGAATATTTAGGACAGGACCTCAAGATCATCTAGTTCCAACCTCCCTGCCGTGCCCAGGGATACCACACACTAAACCATGCCATCTAAGGCTATGTCCAACCCGGCCTTGAGCACTGCCAGCGATGGAGCATTCACAACTTCCCTGGGCAACCCATTCCAGTGCCTCGCCACCCTTACAGTAAAGAATTTCTTCCTCGTATCCAATCTAAACTTCCCCTGTTTAAGTTTGAACCCATTACCCCTTGTCCTATCACTACAGTCCCTCATGAAGAGTCCCTCCCCAGCATCCCTTTAGGCCCCCTTCAGATACTGGAAGGCTGCTATGAGGTCTCCATTCAGCCTTCTCTTCTCCAGGCTGAACAGCCCCAACTTTCTCAGCCTGTCTTCATATGGGAGGTGCTCCAGTCCCCTCATCATCCTCGTGGCTCTCCTCTTCACTTGTTCCAACAGTTCCATGTACTTTTGATGTTGAGGACACCAGAAGTGCACACAGTACTCCAAGTGAGGTCTCACGAGAGCAGAGTAGAGGGGCAGGATCACCTCCCTCAACCTGCTGGTCACGCTCCTTTTGATGCAGCCCAGGATACTGCTGGCTTTCTGGGCTGCAAGCGCACACTGCAGCTGGCTCATGTTCATTTTCTCATTGACCAACACCCCCAAGTCCTTCTCCGCAGGGCTGCTCTGAATCTCTTCTCTGACCAACCTGGAGCTGTGCCTGGGATTGTTCCCACTCAGGTGTAGGACCTTGCACTTGGCATGGTTCAACTTCATCAGGTTGGCTTCAGCCCACCTCACAAGCATGTCAAGGTCCCTCTGGATGGCATTCCTTCTCTCCAGCGTATCAACCAAACCACACAGCTTGGTGTCATTGGCAAACCTGCTGAGGTCACACTCAATCCCACTGTCCATGTCACTGACCGGTCATGTTGAACAAGACCGATCCTAACACCCATCCCTGAGGGACACCACTTGTTACTGGTCTCCAGCTGGACACTGAGCCATTGAGCACAACTCTTTGCGTGCGGCCATCCAGCCAGTTCTTTATCCACCGAGTGGTCCACCTATCAAATTGATGTCTCTCCAACTTAGAGACAAGGATGTCATGTGGGACATGCCTTGCACAAGTCCAGGGAGATGACATCAACTGCTCTACCCCTGTCCAGCAGTTCCGTAGCCCCATCATTGAAGGCCACCAGATTGGTCAGGCAGGATTTCCCCTTAGTGAAGCCATGCTGGCTGTCACCAACCACCTTGTTGTTTTTCATGTGCCTCAGCATGCCTTCCAGGAGAATCCACTCCAAGATTTTGGCAGGCACAGAGGTGAGGCTGACTGGTCTATAGTTCCCTGGCTCATCCATTTTCCCCTTCTTGAAAATGGGGGTTATATTTCCCTTTTTCCAGTCATTGGGAACTTGATCTGACTGCCATGATTTTTAAAATATGATGGACAGTGTCTTAGCAACTTCATTTGCCAGCAGGTCCTTCAGGACCCACAGATGAATTTCATCAGGTCCCATGGACTTGTGCATGTTCAGGTTCTTAAGATGGTCTCGAACAAGATCCTCTCCTACAGTGGGCTCTGGGTCTTCATTCTCACAGTCCCTGTATCTGCCTTCCAAGACTTGGGTGGTGTGTCTAGAGCATTTTCCAGTGAAGCCTGAGGCAAAGAAGTCATTAAGAACCTCAGCCTTCTCTGACCTTCCATACTTCTCTGACCCTCTTCTCTTTTCTGACTCTTTTCCATGAGTTATTCTCTCTACTCAGCCTTAGGGGGGTCTGGATAGCTCTATCTCTTTGGGTTAATTCTGTCCACCTCATTTTGTGTTCTAAAAAGCTATGCCATTCCGGAAGGCTGGAGGATTTATTAAATTTTCACCCTTTTTCCAACAAGCAAGGACTTGGTCTAAATAATTCTGCTAGACAAGATTTTTTTTTTTCAATAAATCCTTTTTGTTTTAATAGTGGAAATTTATCTTAGAATAAGATTAATGTTAATCTATAGAAAAGAACAAGATAAAGATAGATTTTGCCTATTAAATTTAAGAATGACAATCAGTTTTGTGTCTACTAAGTACAGCTAAATTAAAATGAAACACCAAGAGAAGTACATATGACAGGCTATAGTGTATGAAATGGTTTCATTATCCTCTGATATAATGAATAACAAATGGATTTGGAAATTGATGCAATGTTTTGAAAAAAGTATTCCTGTAGAATTACAGTCATACTAGGCTGAATTTATGTTTCCACTATTAGAATTTTCACTGTCAACTCACAATGTTATCTGTGGTTTTTAATGTCTTTTTATGTGCCTTTCTCAAGTAGAATGTGAAATCAGTTGATCAGTTATCGTGTAAAAACTGCATAAGAATAAATCCATATTAAATTAGAAAAACTAGGTAAGATAAGGATGTAGTGTTTATAACATCAGTAGGGAAGAAAGTAAAGACAGAAATATGTTTAAATTTGGAAAGAACTAATTTAATTTGATATTAAAGTAGCCAATATTCACAGAGATTGTGCTGCTTCTGTATATTATGAGTTTTCTTGAATCAGTTTTGCTATCACATTAAACAATTTTTAGTGTGCTATACCTGAAAGATCACAATAGATTAAATTTTGTTCAATAGATTTTACTACTGTATCAAACTATATAAAATTCCCCATGAAATGTAAAGATGGATTTAAAATTTATGCACAGGAGCATGCAATGACATAGGGAAAAAAAAAATCAAAAAAAGTTCAATTTAACATAGAATCATAGAATAATTAGGGTTGGAAAGGACCTCAAGATCATCTAGTTCCAACCTCCCTGCCGTGCCCAGGGACACCACACACTAAACCATGCCATCTAAGGCTATGTCCAACCCAGCCTTGAGCACTGCCAGCGATGGAGCATTCACAACTTCCCTGGGCAACCCATTCCAGTGCCTCACCACCCAAACAGTAAAGAATTTCTTCCTTACATCCAATCTAAACTTCCCCTGTTTAAATTGGAATCAGCTACCCCTTGTCCTATCACTACAGTCCCTCATGAAGAGTCCCTCCCCAGCATCCCTTTAGGCCCAATTCAGATACTGGAAGGCTGCTATGAGGTCTCCATTCAGCCTTCTCTTCTCCAGGCTCAACAGCCCAAACTTTCTCAGCCCGTCTTCATATGGGAGGTGCTCCAGTCCCCTCATCATCCTCGTGGCTCTCCTCTTCACTTGTTCCAACAGTTCCATGTCCTTTTGATGCTGAGGACACCAGAAGTGCACACAGTACTCCAAGTGAGGTCTCACGAGAGCAGAGTAGAGGGTCAGGATCACCTCTCTCGACCTGCTGGTCACTCTCTTTTTGATGCAGCCCAGGATACGGTTGGCTTTCTGGGCTGTGAGCGCACACTGCAGCCGGCTCATGTTCATTTTCTCATTGACCAACACCCCCAAGTCCTTCTCCGCAGGGCTGCTCTGAATTTCCTCTCTGCCCAACCTGTAGCTGTGCCTGGGATTGTCAAGTATTATTAACAATAACACTGAAATCAATCATCCCTCTTATCTACTCATACGTCTTAAGAGTGTATCTGTTAAAAAGCCCTAGTGAAGACAAATCACAGAGTGCTGAGCTGAGCACCAGAACTGTGGTTTTCAAAGGACCACTGTGGACTTCATCACTTCAGTGCCTAACTCCCCACTGGCGATTCACACAAACTACTCTTTCTGTGTTTGGAAGAATCAAACTAGCTTTTGTTCAAGAAAGAGGAAATTGAAGATTACTTTTTTTCCAGAAGAAAAACTTCATTACCTCTCTCTTCTCCCCCCCCCCCCCATTTTAATATATTATGAACCATTAAAAAAAACAAAACAAAAAAAAATACTTCAAATAGACAGTGTTATTTTGCAGAGTTTTTTAGCCTTCTTCTAATAGGTTGTTAAGCAGAAGAGGGTTTTGTTACTCTAGCTATTGTTCTCAGTACTGCCTGCTGAGTAATTCCAAGGTTACAAAAGGAAATACAAACAAAGAAACTGGGGTGGGGGAAAGACATCATGTGGGAATAATGCTGTTCTTTATAAAGAGCACTAGGGGCTGAAAAGGAAAACCAACAGAAAATGTTGTCTCAGTGTCATTCTCTGTTGTTTTCTCTGTTACTTTATTCTCTCCATCATGTCAACAAGAAATAAATAATGTGTTAGAAATTCAGGAAATTAAGAGGTCATGACAAAAACAACTGATAAAAGAGATTGCAATCTGAATTATCCAGGGGAAAGATATTTTGAAGTGAGGTGGTGCCAGTGATGTGGAAGGGAAAAGAAAAGCAGAAGAAAGCAAAAAACTCTCAGTTTATAAACACAGACATTTATTGTAATTCAGCTGATAACACCCAGTAGATAGCATGGAACCAAATCCCTGGCTGCCATCAGCTCTCCCACTGCTGCCAGCCCACAAGGTTTCTGCAGCTGAGGTTGGGCATGTCACCATCTCCTTCACAGGAGGCAGCATGCTGTCAGGAAGGTCTTGCTTGCTGTGAAAAATAGTCAGAGGTTTACCTTGAAACTGGGTTTTCCTGTCCGCCTGGTATTGCATTTACATGTCTCAGAAACATCTCTTCCATTGTTTTTCCCTGGCCAGCTAGGTGTTAATAAGTACCAGGATTAAGGAGGTAGCACTATGACGCTCCTAATTCATGACAACCTGAGAGGAACTGGAGGCTACTTGCTCTTGTTTGAAACTGTAAGAAATGCTCCAAGTAAATTAGACACTTTGAAATTCTCAGTTGCTTTACTTTTCCTCTCTTCTCTGCTGTCCTCTTCTGTAAGAGGCAGCAGACCACGGTGGGAGGATAATACATTCCACGCATATGAATACAGAGACACGAATTCTTGCACAGGCAGTTGATTTCTAAAACTAATATTGCATGGAAAAAGCTGCTGGTGTTAAAGGACAGAATGGTTAGCTACCTTTGCTGTCCTATGACCAGCCTAAAGCTCCTTATCTGATAGATAATGTGAAAATTCTGTAGCATGTGTGCAGATGTACAAGGTGTGCAGAGGGGCAAGGTGCGCACATGCGTGAGGTGTGCAGGCGAAGGTACTTATCGCAGGGTATTTGAGTGGCTAAGGAGTGTGTTGCAAGTGAAACAGTGAAGCTGAGAGCGGTGGGCTCCCCAGCCGTATCCTTGCTAGGGAAACTTACACAACTGCAGAACATTCTTTTTCACTTCCATATTAAAGCAACACTGTGGGGGCTACAATCTTGCTGCATGTCTGTTCTCTGCGAGGATTAACTTGCAGGTGGTTTAACTGGGGAGCTGTCAACCAAAGCCACAGGGAGATGTCTTCTCCCACATAAAAAATATTAAATGAATCCATACAGTTGCTTTCTTTTGTCTTTCAGGTTTACCTTTGGAAATGTGCCACTCTAGCTTGAGCACGGTCCTTTTGATATTTTTGTGGTCTCATCTAATCAGTTAAACACTCCTTCTGCTAGAATGTGCCTCTATTAGGTTGAGCTACTGGTGAGCAAAAGTACCACAGCCCATGAACAGGGACAAGGGGATCTTAAAGAGCATCTGCAGCATCAAGCCTTGTCTGTCTTAGTGAAAAGATTTCAATGCAGCACTGAAAGTGCAGTAAACATCAAACGAGCGATATAGCCTGTTATTTAGGAGAATGGCACAGTGAAAAGATCCATTGTTACCAGAAATGAATAAAAGGCAATATTGTACATTCCTTATCTTGCTCTAAATAAGATTTCTAAACTTTCTTCCTTATTATGCTTCAAATTATGCAGCATTTTTAAAGATATCACTAGCAGTCCCATTCCATTTCCTAGTTAGTGTTTTGGATGACAGTCACATAGAGGATTACCTCTTGTATGACTTGCATTTAACTTAGACTAGGAGTTTGGGTTGTGTATTTTGCAGATTAGCTGTTCTGAAGCAAATTTGATTGATGAGAATCAGTTTAACAGATACAGGATCAGCAAATTTGTGCAGCGGAGGCAACAGGATAGGATTATACATTTATAATGTTCCTGTTCATTAGTTTAGAGACCAGGGTTCTTGTAGGTCAGCTAATCCAGCAGGAGGTGAGGTAGGAGGTGAGGTGGGAGGTTGGCTGCTCTATCAACATTAGCAGTCACAGCAGAGCAGGCATCAGGAGTTGAGATGCAGGAAGGGCCTGAGTGACTTTAGGATTTGAAGCTCTAGGAAGCCACTCCAGGTGATTTTTCCACACAGATGTGATATTCTGGCTTACTCTGCTGAGATATTTTGGCCTTCCCGTGTTTAGTGTGAAGAGTTTGGATGCATATGTCTGGGCTATGCCTTCCTCTCAGGCTCAGGAACCCAAATTGTAATGGTTGCAGGGTCAAGGTTGGAACTGTCCCAGAGGACTCAAGTACCCTAAAAGGTGAAAGAGCAGGGGTGAAAGCTGTTACTCTGAGGGCTATGGAACTATGGAACCCATCACCACTATAAAGACAGCAGGAGACCTTCCTGAGTTCACAGCTCCTTCTCATACTTCAAACTGACAAGAGATATGCCTCTTTTCCCCCATTCAGTTTTGGGGAGTTTCATCTGTCTTACCCTTCTGTAAGGCATTTTCTGAAATTACAGTCTGTGAAAGTGCACTCTCCATTTTGTTATTCATTAACTGCCTTCAGCTCTTTAGTACGCCACAGTATCCTCCTGCGAGCCAGGGAGAGAGATGACAGAGCAAAGGGCAGCACAGAAAACATCAAGAAGCCAGAAAAGCAACGAAAGCATAGAAATATTGTTTCATCCTTTTCTTACAGCCACTTATTTCCATGCTGAAAGGCAGCATGTGGGCTGAGATGCTTTACTTTGCATTTTACACTGAAATTACAGGAACTGTTCCCCGCTTATCACTGAAGGGGAACAGCCCAGTGCAGTTCTAGTCTGGTGGTATTAAACCACGGCCATTAAACCAATATACCACTGGAAAGTGAGGAGAGAGCTGTTTAAATACTCAGCTTTCAAATATAATGTGTCACCTACTATGTCATATTATTTATCTGGGAGGGAAGGAAGGGGCTGCAGTCTTCCCCCATAAGACCAGTTTCTGCTCTTCGTAGATGCTCATCAAGATCATACTTAAGTGACATAAAATACCTGAGAGGACTTTTCCTTTTCAATTGCTTTCACTATTTATTTTCTTATTCTATAAAGCAGAACTTTGGTGGCCTACTCTGTTTTCCCACCTTCCCCCAACTTATGTCTTATGAATTTATTAACAGCTGCAAGTGGGTTCCTGACATATCCAGGAAATGCCCATGTTCTCAGAGCCCTTTTAATATGCAATAAGATTAGTGAAGAAAGATTGCTAAGAGCCTCAAATACCAAGCTAGAATTCAAGGAGGCCAGAATAGACCCTCCTCAGAAGGTTACCTTAAGACCCTTGGGAATGCCCTGTTCCCATGGGTTTCAATTCCTATGCAGCAAGCATGGGCCCCTTTATTTCTCCCTTGGCTGCATTGTAGCAATGACATTCAAAGGCTCTAGCATATAGGAAATAGCTGTATAAGCTTGTAATAGCACTTCACTTATCTTTTTAAAAGTACCCGTTCTCTCCCTGTAAAAGAGGTCTTTCTTTAAAATGAATTAATTGACAATAAGCTAAGCAGCATCATCCCTGCATCAATTACTACCGGAGGTCATCTCCCTTAAAACTTTCAGAGGGAATTCCTTTTATGCGTAGACATATGAAGCAGCATGAGCCATGCAGTCACAGCCTGGCACACCCAGCCCCATCAGCACTTCAGCCTCAGTGCCACCCAAGTGCTAAAAGCAGCTGCATTTACAGTCCAGGAGTTTTCCCAATGAAACTTATCTTGCTCTGTAAGCTATTTCATAAAGCAGTGCAAGAGTGGCAGAGTGGCCCTTGGAGATAAGGAAGCAGTACTTAAAAAAGATTAATTGTGATTAATATATTCCATTTCTACTGTGAGAATTATTCGTGAAAGCGTCTTGGAAACACAATATGACAGGGCTAAGAAAGCATACAGGCACATTCACCTATTCTTAGCTCAGTGTACAAAAATTTTCTGTTTTGAGGCAAGGACTCATTTACAGATCACATTTGAACATTTTTTTGGATTAATTGAGGCAGCTGCTGGTAAAAAACTGCTGTAGCTTGAAAATCACTTGAATGTTCTCACGGTAAGCAAACTGCTATTCCTGGGTACTTTGTGAAGCAGAAAGGAGAAAACACTTCACTTCTTCAGTATGTTTCATGAGTATTGGCTGAGAAGTTGCTTGGTATTGCCAAGTTAGGAGACCAGTTTTATGGTGGAGGAACTCGGAGAACATTTAACATGTTTCAGTTCCTGTCTCCCGATGACACTGAAGACAACACCTCAAGTCTTTACGTCATTATAGAGTTAAGCGTATTTTGCTTCTATCCCATCATATAATCACTGCTATAAACATCGGTCAGTCCATATTTATGAACACACTTCTCTTTACACACATAACAAAATCACTGGAGTTGAACTGGATGCACATTGTGCAAGGTTAGGCGTATTTCTGAATCTTCAACATACTAGTAACAGTTACTGCGCTGGCAAACTACAAAGCCTATAGGCAGGATGTGCCCTGATAGTGTATTTACATATTGCTCACAAAATAGGGCTATCTGGTGTTTGTGTGACTTACAGCAGCCAGTGGCTTCAATGGTTACATTATAAAGCAAGTGAATCCAAATTGTGAATTCTACAGAAGTGTGGATATATCAAAGAAACACCTTTCTTTCTTAAGATCAAAATACACAAATAAGAAAACACAGCTGACCTGCAGCAGATATCTACGTTTTGCCTTTGCTTCTGGCAAATGAGGTACTGCAAATTAGCTTAGCCTTTTCTACAGAAAGGTTATATGAACTTGTACTACTTTGCACTGTGTCAGGATTTACAGCCTGCCCACCAGCACTGCTGGAAGGTAGATGATACAAGTTCGTTTTGTGCCTAAGCCCTGAGCATGATACTCAACAGGAAAATCAGAGGATAGTAATTCAGAACTGTGATTGCAAAACTTATTCAAAATTTTTGACTAAACTCTGCTACAACATGCATTTAGAGCAAGTTTAATACAGCAGTTTAGAATTAGTCCTGGTACAGAGGGAAAACATTATAGTTCCTAGTTAGGTAACATCTATGTCTCTTAACGTGTGTTATCCTAATTCAGAAATACCATGTTTTGATTGCGTGAAAGAATCTTCCTCTTTGAACAATTGCCCATCACTGGTTAAATAGACTTTCAAACTGTTTTGTACTCTATCCCACCTTTGCCATGCTTACAGGTTCAACGCAAGGCAGAACACAACACGTACCAGGGCATTTATTTGCCTTAATCAGTAACACACTGCCATAAACTAGAGCATGTCAGATGGGAGATTCCCATTAGAAACTACATGAAATCGAGACTCTAAACCTGCTCATGATAAGGCAGGATCATGCAAAGTTAATGAACACTGATCTTACATTGCTGTATCACACAAATGATTAGCAAAGTTTATACAGATTGGTACTTGTCTGTCAAGCCCCAGTGCTGCCATTTGAAGAGGTTTTTAACAATAAAATTACTAACGAGTAACTGACATTTTCTTTTGCCTGTCAGAATATATACAAGCTCTTTTTTTGCAGCTAAATTTCTCTTGAAATGTGTGCAGGCATGTATTTCCTGCTTCCAAACTGAAAATCAGATTACCGTCTTGAGTACTAGCTGGAGTCTTGATGAATGTTCATTTGGCATCAGGTTCATACTGTTCTGCACAAGTGCACAGAATTAAAATAATAATTTCTACTTGATTTCATGCTTCTCTGGCTTAATGGTCTCTGATGTTTTTAGCAAATCTATTATACATAAATATAGAAAAGATGTACTGCAAGGGAAAAAAAAAGAGGAAAAATAAACTGGTGACCAAATTTACTCCAAAGTGAAGTTGGAAAGAAAACTGCAAATGTGACTCCTGGTAGGATTTGCCACTGTATCTTTCCTATATATGACACTGAGATATTCATAATAACCAGTGGTGTACCCAAACCAATTTTCTGCTTGTCTCTACAGAATCTTAACAACTCCAGTTTTTCCTTTAAGAGCAGTTGAACATAATTAACAAATTGCTCAAGTCTTGATTAAATGTCATTTTGCGTATCTTTAACTCCTTTTCTAAAGCCACTCATTACCTGCTCAGCTTAACCCCATGCCAGTCAAAAATCTTGTCACCAAATAAAGAGAAATTACTATTTTACTCTGCATCTCAACAGCATTCACTGCTTTCCATCCAGCACAGATGGTGAGTACCCAGAGTGGCAAGAAGAGATACCGAAAGGCTGCTAAAACTCCCAAGCAGAACAGAGGTTGTCATTTTGGATGCCATTGTCAAAAGTCATGTCTTGGAAAAACATCCCTTTGGGGAGTGGCACTGCAGTGCTGAGTGTTGACAGGCTGAGAGTGCTCAGGCAGTCTTATCTGTGCAGGCACTCAGGAGAGATTTCAAGGGAAGAGATGGAAGATAATGTAAATACAAGTGACTGCGTGTAACATGTACAAGCAAACATTCCCACCCCCTGAGCCACACCAGCACTGTTTTACTCCTCACAACTCCATTGTCCTTCAGGGTTCAGTGTCTTTAAATATTTGCTGTTTCATTCAGGTTTGGGTTTAAAAGAATGAGGTCAAAGCAGCTTATGTTTAATTTAGAGTAACTGGGAGCTGAAAAAGTGAATTGCAACAAATGGACTTTCAGTGGGAAAGCTCAGGTGTTTGTTCTGGGAAGGCTGAAGTGTTAGTGATTTCACCATCACTCTCAGTTTCTTCAACTGTTGTCACCACCTAAAGATTGCTTTTATTTATGCGTTTGGTTTTATTCTTTTGTTTTGTTTGAATGCATTGATATTGTTTAACTTTGCAAGACCTGTTTATGGCTTATAGTCTTAGGATCTCACACCAGAACAGCTAACACACTCTGATTATAGCTCTGTAAAAACAGAACTCAGCTCCTCTCTGATACCGTACATGAACACACATGTTCACACACTTCAATATGGAAGATATTTCATAGCATCTGCCCTTTTCTTATTGCCCAGCTTCCTAGCCAGAGTTGTTCCTTCTGTGTAGGTTCTTGTCTTCTTCCAAATCTGGCTATTTTGTGCTCAATTCCAGCAGTACTGACATAGTAGCTGGTAGAAATAAATCATGGAAGGAACTCTTATGTTTATGCAAGAATTTTATGCAAGCTAGTACAGCTTGTCATGTCTAGCATTTTTAATATGTCCCACTTTTTCCCCTGGTAGAAAGAAGTCCAGACCATGAGTATTTATTTGGAATTCTCTACCATTGCTATGCTGTACCAGGGGTATTTTACAATTATGTCTTCATTGTCTCAACATAAATCATGCTTTAAATTATTAAATAAACCTTAGCAAAGACATAGAATTAAATGCAGTGCTGTCTGTGATTGATTTGCTGCAAATAAGATAGCATTGGACCTGTCCCTGGAAAAATTAATTTTTCAGGAAGCTGTGAATTTTGCATATTTAATTATTGCATTAAAGTTTTTGCTTGGTATTGTTCTGGCAAGTCTCTATTTTATTAGGTCTCTGATGATTTATAATAATAAATGTTTGTTCAGCAACAGCTTGTCCAAGATCATTATCTTACCAAACATACTTTATTTATCCTACCTAATTTTTAACCCTTGTATGTTTTGTTTTCTTCCTCTTGACACAATGTTCAGCTGGAATGTAGTCAAGCTCCTTAAATAATTCATAGCAAATTAAGGTCACATGTTTCTGGAACAGACACTGGCTAGTACTTGAGCATGCAAGCCACACCACCTGCAGAATCTGTTGCGTGGTCTTGGTGAATACTGACTGCTCTCATAGTGAGGTATCCTCCAACCTTCCTACAGTGTTGTTAGGCACTTAAAAAGCCACACTTTTTGGATTGGCAGGAGGCTGGATGCTACTAACTGATATCAGTGGGAGTCCTGCTCTTGTTATCACCAAGAAAGAGAAAACTTCAGACTGTTAATATTGTGTTCCTTTGAAGTTTTTGGTACACTTTATATCTAACAATCCAATGGAGACATATGTCTGCAGTGTAATAAGGAATGAAATAATCCCCATCTCAGGTGATTCAGCTAAGGGATATTGGTTTAGATCCACAAAATGGATGCCAGCTTGGCTCTGCTTTCCCAGGTCTGGAACCAGCCTTTTGTTGCTATGCTTGGGTCCACCATGCCCTTAGTGGGATGCAGTGATCATGGAGTCCCTAATAAAAGCAAGCCTGCTTACAATGACATCATCTCCATCTGCCAGAAGGAAAGAAGAATACATTATGGCCTCAGTCTTCCTCTCTGGGAAATGACGTGCTTGTCCCCTGATAGAAGGAGTCCTTATGCCATTCATAACATACAGCTCTGAAGGTTTTCCTGACCACATCAAAGCAGAACCAGAAGGGAGAAAGGAGAAATAAAGCCCTGTGTTTGGACGCCCAGGATTAATCACAGGAATCCTGGAGATTTAGGTTCAAATCCATCCTCCTTATTTGAAACAGAGAATTGAACTTGACACCCCTCCTCATCCCAAATCAGAGTATATTATCCATGAGGCCAGAGAGTCAATCTCTCAGTTTTCCTCTATCTTCATCTCAAACACAATTAAAGCTGACATTACTTAAACACAGAACTTCAAGGAAATATAGGAGAGATTGAGTTCATCTCATATATCAGTGGCCGCAGAAATTTTCTGTCGGAGAAGCAAGAAGGGCACAAAACCACAATTTAGATTAAGCAGAAAATAGAAGATGCATAATACTGAGACAGATAATGTAACAGAGTGTGGGTCTAACTCAGTGCCTACTGAAATCATGAGCTGTATTTCCACTGACATTGCAGATTGTGAATTTGCGCATGGATATCCAATTTGACGTTTTTTTTAACAATTTCTTCAGTTTTTACTGAAAAAAATGCTGACACGGAATTCAAGATAACAGAGGGATTTGTATGGCAACTATTGATCTAAAGGCAAAATAAATATTCCAGTAGAATAAATAACAGGTGAGGGTTTTACTGAAGCTCAATAACATGAACTTCAGTAAAAGTTTGAACTCCCATTTAATTTGTTGGCTATATAATGCTTTTACAAAAGTAGTTTAAGACATTTTCATGTGGAGATCCACCTGTTTGTAGAAGTTGTAACTGATTATTCCAAAAATTGCAGCCTTATATGACATTCTATTCCCTATGAGGCTAATATCCACAAGATATAAGAAAATCATTGAACTTCATTTCTTATGGTCAGAGGTCATCATATTTACAGAGAGACAGCAGCCATACTTCAAGAGAGAAAAAATTCTGAAACTCAAATCTTAAATAGAAGGGAGAAGGTGTATTATTTTCCCCTTGCTGTTATAGTTTTGTTCTTTAAGCCTGGCTTCACTCCATCATCCTTCACCACGTGTGTGCATATCATATAATGAGAAATCCCATACAACTCATCTCAAGTGATGCATCTTTTACTATCCCAGCTTTGATCCCTTTGCCATCATTACAAGTGCCAGGTTCCTACTAATACTGAGTAGAAATTTTCTAAGCCATAAGAAATGCTTACCAAATAACACATACTATTCAAATCTGAAATTGCTAAAGCTGGCTTTATGCCTAATCATTCAGGACCTCTAACTACCTATAAGAAGTCTAACAACTAGTGGGGCCAGTTACAGATCATAGTAAGTAGGCAAACTTCTTTCTAGAAGCTTCTGTTAACTTTTTATTTATCTCAGGCCTATTGATTAATAGAACCCTGCTACAAAATACGATCAATGTATGTATGCAGTTTTCAGCTGTGCTTAGTTTTGTTTTTTTTGATCTTAATAAAGTTATGAAAATACATATGCAAAAGAATACAGGTGAAAACATTCTCATTTATCCAGACCTGAGTAATTATAGAGTATTTGCACAGTGATCACTGAAGAGAAAACCTTTCAAGTGCCCTAAATTACCATAGTCATCTGAAATCCTTATTGCATGTGCTGTAGTAACAGGATATTATAATAAAGTATTGGCTTTAGATATCTCCAATTTTGATATTCACTGATTACTGGAAGGTGAGTAATCATGCATTAATAGTATTTTATCATCCCTATATTCATGCGGTTTTCTTATCTCATGGGAATGGCACAAACCAGGAATATATTTAGGATGGTGAAATGCTGAAAAGCACCACTAGGACTATGGATTTGTCTCTCCACATGTAAATCTATAAGAGGCTCTGTAATGTCAGGTTCTAGTTTTCAGGGTCCTGGCTCCCAAAAAGGAACAGATAATCTTAAATTCAGCATCTCATCTTTACAGCATGGTGAGAATTGCAAGTCCCCAGATAGTATTTCCAAGAGCCAACATGTTCAGGGAGGAGCTGGCAGCACCAGGGAGCACCGGAGAGGGACAGACTCAGACCTCTAACTCCTGCCTTGCAAAAGCCTTTCTCATGCACACACACTACTTGTGTTGCACTAATTCGTACTATTTCATGCAAAGATAACAAATGCAAACAGTGATTCCTGCCAGATAAAACATCTGCACATGTATTATCAGTGAAACTTTCTCTGTTAGTGATCTCAAATAGCGCAAGTTTATCAAACCATGCGCTGTTCCTCAGATATAAAGGAGTTCAGGGCTAGCTAAGTTCTTCTTGAAAGAAATAAATCTATTTGCAACAAACATTGAAGCATGTTCAGTTATTTTCCAAGTGACTGGTCAATCTCCTCTCCTTTCTTTCATGTCACTTTGTCATAGTTCTCATCCAGGAACACAGGCTATGGCAGCTGAGGCAGCAAGAACCTCAATTGATGGCATCATGTTCCTTTGGCTTTTCTTGCCAGGTCTTGTTTTCTTTTTTAATCTTTGTTGGCACTGTGTTCTCAACTCTGAATGCTACCAGCTACAAGGATCTCCACTGAACCATTTCCCAGTTGTACTATACAGGTTTCCCTAACAACAGAGAAATCCTCCTTCTGAAGTCTCAGTTATTGCTTTCATACTCCAAGCAGTCCTTACATCCAATTTATTATGGTACTATTTTGATTCACAACATCCTGATTTGGTGTATTATATAACTGAACGGTTTGGATGAAGACTCCCAGTATGCACAGCATTATTGGCATTGGAAGAGCCGTCATATTTTGCTTTACAAATACACTGTGACAGTTTCCTCTTAAGGTTTTTAGAAGTTAAGTGTAGGGAAGAAAACTAAAAGGGCAGGAGAAACTAAGTCTCCAAATAGATATTGTTTGTGTAGAGCTTTTAAATGCATTCTCTGGGAATTGCTGCTCATCTTTTTCCATAAAAGCTCCAACCCGACAGATTGATTGTCAGGTTTCCTTTTATTGGGCTGATACAAGAACAGCTAGAAGTAATTTTTTGCATTTTCTTGGTAAGGATAGTAAGCCACACTCTCCTCTCCCGAACACTTTATTTAAATGAAGGCAAAATTTGAAGCTGGTTAATGATACTGATACTTGGTGATTTTATACTTTAACAAAATAAGGGGTGGAGCCGGGGGAAAAATCAAGAGACCAATCAGGTAAAAAAAAGGTATGTTTATGTACAGCTTAACTTTTCTGAGCCTGACAAAGAGCAATAAGCAAAAGGGTATACAGCAAGTATGGCAAGACATCTCTATATCTGCAACCTCAAATGAGATGATGCTTTGAGAAGCCCCATGACCCAGAAATAGCTCTTGTATGGCCTGCAGAAAGACTACAGGAAGGCAAGAAAAAAATATGCATGAGAGATGTGGACAGATTTTGTTTTGTTTTGTTATGGCTAAATGGGCAGCTGCAATGGAAAGGTGTTTCAGAATTTTTGGTAAGAGAGAAATGTGTAATATACACATAGTTTGAGGCAATAGGGAGAAGAGGAAAAGGTGATTTGTAGATCAAGAATTCAAGTTACATGGAAAAAAATTAAATTAGTAGTAGGGGTGATTTGGAAAAGAAGGTTAAGATGTTACTGTTTCGGTCATGTTTATGTTAATGAAATGATCTAAGAATAGCAGATCAAAAGCTTCATTTTGAGGTAAATTAACTTGTGCAATCTCTTCCACTTTTCTATTTAAAAGTATTTTGTATTCTTCCTTTGAAGATGATCTGAATTTAGAATTGCTATAGAAAGGACCAACTTCTGTAAGAAACACAGAGAATTATGGCTTGTGAAATGTCAATTGGGGTGAAGATAAGATATGCAAACTTCTCTCTAACATAGAGGAATATTCCTGTTCCAACATTCCTCTTTCCCAGGGAGTCCAGATTTATGTCCTCGGTCTAGTGAAATGCATCTTCAGAAAATTCTGCAGTGTTAGAAGACTGACACATTCATGAGACAATGGCCTCAACAATCTACACACTGCTACTGCATTAAATTTGCTATAATATATTACAATTCACACCTGTAAGTGAAATAGCAGTAAAATACTTGGCTTTTCTAGTGTTGTAAACTGGAAAATGTTAGCGTCTTACATATTTGCAATCAGATGCACATTAACAGAGCTTGAGTCATGAACGGATATAACAGGGCCATATTCAATAATAAGAGACTTGGAACAGTTGGACGCAAAAATATTGGCATCTGGAAGAGATCTTCTGTGTTCGTACG
Source organism: Myiopsitta monachus (assembly GCA_017639245.1). NCBI lineage: Eukaryota > Metazoa > Chordata > Aves > Psittaciformes > Psittacidae > Myiopsitta > Myiopsitta monachus. Next base: position 15,304,080 of record CM029929.1, on the reverse strand, counting down.
GTTTGCAGGCAGTTAGTCTGATGCAAATAGCACTGAAAGAAATGGAAAAACTTTCCAGACTTAGGGAAGAAATGCTTAAAGCAATCGGAGGCTGAAAGTTGCAATGTGCTGGGATGTCTTTGAGAAGGCACAACTTTCAGGTTATATGCCTGACCTTAGAAGTCACTACTCCATTTTCTCAATATTTGCAAGGGAGCACAGGATCATCCACATGTGAAATAAAGAAAAAGACACAAGGTAAGTTGCTATGTAAAACCTCATAGGAATGTCTCAGCTGACTTAAGAAATCACCATTTCTCAAATCAAATAGGGGAAGATTGAGAATTTATAGTATTCTATAGACCACACTGAGAAGTGCAAAGTCAGCAGCAGGGAAACTTAAGCCTGGCAGTCATAACTGCCTGGGTCACAGGAATCAGGAGATATCTGGATGGGTCCCTCTTTCTGTTCCATATCTGAAAATTAATGTGAAATAAAGATTACAAGATCTGTGGTTGCTCTTTGAGAAAATGAGGCATCAGTCATACTGCTTGTCTATAGCACAGCACTTCCAAAAGGTTTTCGGAATGGTAACCTAGTCCTTCTAAAGAGTGTGAATACACCTGACTAGCTTGAGCAGAGATATCAGAAGAGAGTACTATGCCTTTAAATCAGGTGTAACCTTTACAATCAAAGTGAACACAAATATCAAAACATTACAGAAGAAATTAATCTGAACATTTTGTGAAGTTACTAAGAGAAAATGCATTTTGGTACAATTTGACTCATCTTTTTTTCCCCTTCTGGCAAATCCACATTTTGCTTCTGTCTAACACTGTCTCTGCTTTTTCAAGAACATATCAGGTTTTATTGGAAAGCAGAGCAAACAATACATATTTTTTAAAAGCCTTCATGTATATTTTATCCTAAAGCGATCTGTATCATTATTGATTGTTCCTGCAATAAGAAAGTTAATAGGATGAATTGCAAGTAGTTGCCATAGTAACTACCACTGGTCTCTTTCTCTTGAAGAGGAAGCATACAATTAATTTGTCTTTTAACCTATTTTATTGCAGGAAAGCCTCTATAAATGCAGCAGCACAGGTCCAGATTCATTATACACTTCTGTGTCTTTGTCCTCTTAAATCAACTTTTCAGATATATTTTTTAAGTGTTTATTGGAAAGAAAGTTTTCATTCAGTGCGTTTGCTGATGTCTAATTTGCTTAGGATAAAAGCAGAGGTGTTCTGAGGACGAGGATTCTTTCTTTTCCTATCATTCATCCAGTACTTCAGAGCCCACGCCCTACCCTCCCCTATCCTCTCCCCCTTTGGAGCAGAACGCCGCTTTGGTAAAACACGTCACTTCTGAAGCCAACACATCTTCTTAAACTTGAGTTGGTTTACACCATACTACTGAATGGATTTTATTTTGCATTTTGATACTTATATCACGTCCTTCTGGCATTATTAATGATGGTTCTGTCAGTTTTGTGTGAGTAAGGACTTTGGGATTTGGCACACCTAAAACCCACTCCATTCCAGGTTAATCACAGGAAAACATCTGTTACCTTCTGCAGGAGTTCTTCTGGGGGCTGTTTTCTTAGAACAGGCATTAAGTGACATAAAACCAGTGGATAAAAGTGTTTCTGATTTGGTTTTCATTCCCTTTATACCAGAAAAACTTAATGTCCTTTTTGTAACTTCTACTTTACAACTGTAAAGCAGAACAGGAAACATTTTGATACTTCTCTTTATTTGACAAAACCCATTTTTATGGTTTTATGGTTTTTATGGTATTTTTTATGGTTTTATAGGGAAACCCTATTCTATAGGTTTTCCTGGGTTGCACCTAGATAGTTTCTGTTTCACTTTGGTTAGTAAGGGACATGGAATAGCATGATGCAAAAAGAGATACATAATGGAATGACTGTGTGTACTTTCCGTTCTCAAAAAAAACCCTAAATTTTAAATACTGAAACCACCCATATGTATTAAGCATAAGTCTATGCAAGTATTAAGCATAGAGGAATTCCCTTACACTATTGCACCTTCCCTCTTTCCCCTCCATTGGATCATACCTGCATAACTGTAGATGACTGCAGGTCCACTGAAAAAGCGGTCTGGAGAAAACCTTGAAAATGAAGTGACTTATAGTACTGGTTTTGCAAAGCAGACCTCTATAGGTTAGTGAAATACACACAAATCAGGAGTCACAGGGCCACACAGATTGGCAAAGGGGTATTTGGACCCTCAGCTTCTACACCAAGAGAGGAAAAAACCACAACATGCCATGAAGCAAAAGATGTCTGCAATGAATGAGGAGTACATATGTGTCTTCTTGAAGATGCTTCACTAATAGTCATTTGTGAAACAACAAACAACTCCAAGGAGCTCTGGATTGTGTACCAAGGATAAATAAAGCACTCTATGCATACCTTCCTTACCTCCTTACAGAGACTGAGGAAATTATTCACAACTAAAATACCACCATATGCTCAGGTATGAGCTGACAAAGACATATTACAGTTTTATTCCCCAAATTGGGAGATCAACCCACAGGAAGATTTGCCTGTAGAGTGTTTGGGGAAGTCATCCAGCACATTTGCATATAAAGAGAGAGGAGTAGTGGTGGGAAGAGGAGAATAAAGATCCCACAACCTCTGAGCTGCATCAGATAGGAGAGGGATTGAAAAGGTTAAAGGCACTGAGACAGCATAAAAGGTGGATAACTAATAATGCAGAGGTCAGGGAGCGGGATCCTCACAGTCACAGCTGCAAGAGGGGAATTCTAAGCAAATTCCTTCCAGAGGAGAGAGCAGAGGTAAATCCTTGCAGACAGGTCATTCATTTTTACCCCCTTTTACAACTTCAAACCTCAATTTAAATGTTTATTACATCAGTCTTGGCATGAGGAGTTGCTGAAACATGCCTTAAAGGGTGGTTTTATTTTTTTTAGGGTTTTTTTATATTTTATTTTTATATCAACTCATACAATTGTTTGGTATAAGTACCAGAAGAAGGATCATTCTTCTCTTCTTTTCCTGGAATTACTATAGTCAGAACGGGTAACGTATGGGAAGAATTCTTCTTAAAATAACAAAACAAATGACAACAATTTAAATAACTAAGGATTTAAAAACCTTTATATTAAGCAGGACTCACAAATTAAGAAAGTCAGAAGATAAGTACGTGAAAGAGAGTTAAGGTAATTCAAGCAGTAATAAAAAAGTGAGATTTTATTTTAAAAGATATTTTTCCCCTTCCTCTCTTTTCTTATGAGCTTGAAGTGAATTTTTGTTTTGCTTTCTAAAAGAAAGCAATGGATGGATCTATTCATGTTTGTTGACAAAAGCACTTTGACAGCTCCAAAGGAGAAGAAAGGTTTGAAGGAAAAGAGGTGTCAGCCACCTTACCACAGTAATGTGTAGTGGTACGTATAAAGAAGAAAGAAAAGAGAGATTCTTAGTATTGCGACTTGCCTCCTGAGAGGCAATAACACGACAGCCTCAAACTCATTTCTCCATAGAAGACTGAATTTCTAGCTAATGATTAGCTTCATTTTAGTACTTTAAAGTTAACCTCTGCACAGTACCTTGCTACAAGCAGAAGATACAAGTCTACCACAACAAAGCTGGTCTACCTACTTCTGCCAACAGCAGCAAAGACAGGCCATAGAAAAGCAAGGATTTAATGTCTTTGCCCCTCATTTTCATGTGTTTTAGCTAAACCTAGCTCAGATGTACCTATGTGTCAGCTGTGCCACCTTTAATCTCAGGTCTAATTAAAGATTTCTCAACAGCAAGATTAGATGTCTATGCCTCTCCTCCCCTCCCACTGTAAGCACATGTACCCGGCAAAGATGAAGTGAATTAAGTGCAAACATTCTCAACTTTTTTATGGCTTTGTATTGTCAATGCCCTGGTATCCTGCAGGCCTTGTTCGTCTCTCTTTTTTCTCCCACCCAAAGGATGTAGTTGCCTTGCCACAAGACAGCAGTTTTATTTCCCCTTTCTGTACCTAGTTATTTTTCAGAGGACAGAGAAAACAGGTTATTTTTCTTTTCCCCTTGGGACTCTGATGTACGTAGGGTGAGCAGAGCCTCTGTGTTCAATAGAAGAAAAAGAAGCCTTAACTCTGTAAGGAATACATTTGATAGCACCAAAGCCCAGTACCACCTTCATATCTATGAAGCATCCCATGGTCTCCCTCAGCCTTTTTCAGCTGTGCTTAGCTGCAGCAACTTGATAGCTCTTACACTACTTAAATGGGGACACCAAAAACCTAAAGTCAGGAAACTAGTGAAGCCCTGATAAGGTGATCTCGTAGAACAGAAGTAGACCTCCCACTACGCTCCATCTTCTATTTATGAATTCTTTTCTTCCATCCTTAAATGCTTTACCATAGTGTGCCTTGTGACAGTAAGACCCTGTAACAAAAATCCTGCTTTCAACTGATAACTGTTGTGCCCAGTTTCTGGATGCTTTTGTCCCAAATAGCAACAGTCTTGACTAATCCCTCAAGCCTGTGGGAACACGTACTTCCACAAGAGAAAATAGGGCTGTTTATTATCACCACTATTTCTTCCTCTATTTAGGTAATAAATTTTACAATCAAACATGTGGATTGTCATTGAATCTTCAATCTACAGCTGCATTTTAGCAGCTGCGGATCTTTCAGTTATGAACTTTTTGTATGCTATCAAAACAGCTCCAGTTAAAAAAAAACACCTTTCTCCAGCATTTTTTTTTAATTATATGGATACTTATTCGGGTTTCCCCTCATGATTCTTTTGTGTTGCCCAGGTAGGTTATTTTATGAATACCAGGGGACTGATTCTATTTTTTCTTGCCCCATTATGTTGCGATGTCAGTGGAGTTATTTTGAATAACCCTACTATAAAATAGGTCAGAATCAGGTTCTTTTAGTAGATGAGACTGCTATTATTACTTGCTATTAAAATTTCCCATTGAGCTTTATAAACTTTCTAAATGCATCAGCAGAACTTGTGATGAAAGCTCTAAACCTCAAAGCTTTAATCATTATTATTATTATTTATATATCCAGTGTTTTGGTGTTATCTGTTATTTTGTTATGTCCACCATGCTGGAAATCTCATTTCAAGGTCTTGTCTGAAAGGTTAGTGGGCAGGTTGATATAATTATATGGTTTGGTTCCTTCACTGGACTCTCCCAATATCTCCTTCATTGTAATCCTGCATTGCTAACTTCATTATAATAAATAAATCATGCATATAACAGTAGTGCTGGCTGAGAATAGAACTGGTTGTGTTAGGCACCATAAAGCTGTGAAAAAGAGCAACATGCCAAGAAGAGGTGGTGGCAGAAAGGTCTAAATATGAACCAGACAGATAGACCATGTCAAGGGTGGGACAGGGAAAGACATACAGAGGGAGCCATGCGATCCTGCAGACAACCCATTATTCCTGGTGTTTTGTTTGTCATTTCAGCCCTTTCAGTGGGTGGCAGGGCATTACTCAAGCAGGATTTAACCACTTGCAATGCTAAATGAACAAAGGAGGGGAGGACTGTTGCAAACAGTCAGCCAGCTTGGGTGAAAAAATATTCAATCTAAAGGCTGCACAGATTTTTAGATAGGTCCAATTTGATAAATAACTCATGCCCCAAGGCAGCCGCATTGCCTTAAATTGCTTCCTGCTACTGCTGCCCACCCAGCTACACTGGCACTCTTCACCGTTTTAGTTTGCCTTCTCCTGATTCAATTTAGCAGTTCTTTTCCTCATCTTTTTAAAGATGTTCCAAATGGCAGGCTGTTGGTGGGCAATAAGCATTCAATTTTAGACCCAGACAGCATTTCCCATCCAAATTCCACATAAGAGGCAAGAGTTGTATGCACAGAAGCACCCATTTTGCTGCTTTAGGGCTCCAGAAGAGTCATGGAAATGCTCTGGACAGGCCACCAGATCTCCTGAAAAGTAAGGAGAAAGGCAGCAGTACGTGCTGGACCACACTGAGCAGCAGACACACCAGTTACCAGCAGGGAAGCATGAGTGGCACAGAGGCTTTCTTTTGTCACCCCACACTGTGCTTTGGAGGAGCTGTGGGTCTGACTCAGGGTATATAGTTAGTTGGGGGGAAAAGAACATCTGACTTGCTCGTCTCCATAGCCAATTTCTGAAAGAAGGACTAATAAGTAACCAGAGAAGATTGTTCCTGTTTAAAACTTGTTCCAGAAGGCAATGGAAATTGGTAGATTGTGGACTTGAGCCTTGACCTGAAATTGTGAGGAGAGATTTGCAGAAGCATGGTAAATATAGCTTTTTTAAGACCTTATACTTCTTGCAGTGGGGATGACAAAGCCGTATGTTCGCATTATGGCAGAAGTGGAATGCTGGAAGACCCTCAATAAAAGTGTAACGCTGCTGCCTGTGCTGATACACGTTTGAAATAATTATTTTGCTAATGTCATTAATGAATCTGCCCAGCCTGCTGCAGCAGTTCAGTTCTATCGTCACTCTATTCTCCAGGAAAATGTTAAAAGCATAAGCGGAGGGAAAGAAAAAAAATCAGACTGTTTTCCCAGTGAGAGAAAACTATTGCATCTAAATTGTACATTAACTGGGCTGTGTTCCACACAAAGGAACATGAACTTCTGCTGCACCATTTTTTTTCACATTCAAGATAATTATGTATTTGTCCTTGCCTTACCTTGTTCTTTTTTTGCAGCTCTAGTTACTTTTTTTTTCTCATTTAAATGCTCTGATTAATAAAAGAACTGCTCAATGTGATGGGTTATGTGAACAAAATCATGTGCTAAATCCTCCACTGTTGTTAACTGATACAGCTCCTAGTGATACACAGCACCTGAGGGCCCGGCCCCACAGCCTTTCTGAGTTGAATACAAAGGTATGAAAAAAATACCTTTATATCTCAATAGTGTGTCCTCACTAAATGATTTTTAAATTTTGATTATTGAGCCTGAATACAATGAATAGGAAACAGGAGATAGGAAGGAAGTGATGAAGCTCCAAGGGCACTCAGATGCACTGATGGCCCTGACCAAACTCACCTGAGGCTTTCACTTACACCACCCATGGATCTCTATATAAACTCAGACCTGGGCTCCTAATCTGGTTTGAAGTGTGCTGAGAATGTGTTGGTTTGTAGCTTGGCTATAGTCCCTGGTCACCAGGACTCTGACCTGAGGTTGGCCTTCCTGACTGGAACTTGAACGCTCATTTTCACTACATTAATTTTTTCATTATCTGTACTCTTGGTTGAAGCTGTGGTTGTCCCTGGACCTGCTCTGCTCATCGCGCTCAGGTACGGGTGGGTTGTGTCCTGGGTGCTGACCATCAGCCTGTACTGGGCTCCCTGGCAGATATTCCCACAACCACTTTGTTGGGAAAACACCAGAGGTGCTTTGGAACGTCCTGTTAAGATGCATGGGATTTTGTGAAGGACCTGTGGATAAACAGACTTTAAATGGCCTCTTGTGGAGTGAAGAGACTTGCTCTGAGACAGAAATATCTTTAGTAGGGAAAGCTTGTGTCCCCTCTGTCCATCCCATGCTATGGACTACTGGAGGCCACAACAGCTGTGGCACAGGCTTGGGTAAAATCCCTGTAACTACTGGGTGGAAGAAGGGGGCATACATAGATCAATACTCCTTGGAAAAGAAAAGATGAGGCGGAATTTGGGAAAAGTGAGATCTTGGCTAATGGCAGATTTGACAGCTCTTTTTTCTTGCTGATGTATTTATGCATTGCTTGTAGGGCTGTAAGGAAAAGGCTCATTGCAAGCCTGAGAAACACCAACTTCAGAGAACACAGCATATATCCTATGGAGAGAAAAAAAGGCTTGAGAAGCACTGCTTTTAGCAACGGAAAGAAATAGGGACCATTTGTTACAGAGTAGTGTTTCAGCCCATGGCCAAGTGCCCAACTCCCTGGGGTACCTGCATTATATTTTAAAAGTCTTGTACCTATATCTTTAAAAGATAATAGCATGGGCACTACTGATTGTCCATAGCTTTCTTCATTAGTACACCAGAGCTCTTAGAGACTCTCTATACCTGAAGGCTGCTCAGATTGTGCCTATCTGCCATTTGTCTTCCTCATCATCTCTGAAAGGCTTTTCCCCTTGACAGACAGCATTTGACACTAGCTTTCTTTGGCATTTTCTTATTCTACCTGTGAATGGCTTTGCTGGGTGGCATGGAATCTCCAGGGCTTTACCTCACTAAATCCCTTCTTGGAATGCAGCCTCATTCCAGTAGTGCTTTTTGTCATCAGCCAGTGGGGCTTTTGTATCTCCAACAATAGCTAACATGGAACCATGTCAAACACAGTTTTGCATGAAAGTGCACAAAAGACTTGGTGAAAAGCAGATTATGAAGTACAAAACCCATAAAAATCTTAGCTGTATTCCACAAGATAAATTTGCTTTAATCTCTGAAGGACAATAGGATTGTCATGGTGTATAGGAAAAATCAAAGCAACTCTTAATATTGCATAAACTTCCTTTTTCTTCTGTTGGTTTGCCTCAAAACTGCTGCAACAAATCCTGTGTTTGAGAAATCACACAGTATGACTAGACCTTGGATTCCTGCTTGTAGATGAGCCTAGAGGAGAACGTCCAAGATCTTTGAAGCTGAAAATTAAATAACGAACAGCAGTGAGAAGCTAGATCTCTCGAATGTCATGTATAGTGTTTCAGAATGCTTCACAAAGTTCATATGTAATTCCAATATAAGTTGCTCATATGGTAATATGTGGCTTCCTTTGCTGTTCCCTTGCAGCTGGTGAAGCAGGGAGAAAAATCAAGTCATAAGCATGTTTTAACCTCTAAATTTCACTATACCTGTAAAACAAGAGGTTGCATTAACCTTTGCAGGAGGGAGTAATAGCTGATCGTTTATATGTGCGATTTGAGGAAAGCACAGTTCCATGGGGTGATTACTGCAATAAATAACTGAAGTAGAACACCCTTGTCCTAACATAAACCTAACTTCATTTTTCCCAGTACTGTGCGTGAAGAACCTGATCTGGGGCTGGGAGGGTGTGGGGGTGGGAAGGAAGCTAGAAGAGAAGCATATGTATCCTTCCCATAAAAGTCAAAGAGGTCAGAAAGTAAGAATTTAAGATCCAGTAGATGGGATCCCAGTTTATTCTGCAGCAATGTCAGTGATGTTCTCACGTTATGACAAGTAAAAATAGGTTGTAGCGAAGGTACGCATTCCAGAAAAAAACTTACTGGGGATATGGCGAAGCAGTTGGAAGGTTGCTCCACAGCATAGTGAGGTGGAGGACCTGACAGGTTGTCTTTTTACTCCTCTATTCTCTACCATGCCACATCTACCTGGATGTGCTAATTCCAAGGTCCTTGTTGTGCTGTCACTTCAGCCATGTGCACTCAGGGACTTCATGGCTGAACTTCTCTGGTATTAACCGCTGCAGGGTGGCAGGAGGGATGAAATCAGATAGTCCCTCTGGCGAGAACGAAGTCTACCATGAAAAGCTTCAAAGGTCAACAACAGCGTGAGTTCCACCTCAAAGCCCAAAGGCAGCCAGCTCATCTGGCTGAGCAGCAATGGGACATGCTCAGAACAAAAAGTTCTGCCTACCAGGCAGGGGGCCACTGTCTTGCCTTCCAAATGGCCTCCAAGGGCATCCTCGAATGCGGCTTGCTGCTGTATTCTGAAGTGGCAGTTAGAGGAGGAATTATACCATGTTTCTCATCCAAAACTGCCTGGCCCAGGAAACACATATGAAAGCCTTCTCTCCGGTTTTGCTGCCAACAGAGCATCCAGCAAATTCCCTGAACTCTGAGCTCAATTTACAAACCCCTGGCTTTGTACCCTCAAGCCCCTTGATTTGTGGCTGCAACCCTGCTCTCTTGCCTCCACTAGCAGTGACCCAGCCAGGCTGCCCTCACCCAGACAAGCTTCATTATTCTTGTTGCTATTATGGTAGAGCTTAGGCGGCTGTGATCACTGTGATTATATATAAATGTTTTTGTTTAAAACCTAGCAGTAGATATCTAGTGGACTTGTTCCACTGGACTAGTGCCTGTAAACATAATGAGTATCTCTAGCAGAGAGTTACCACACACTGCATCTGAGGTAGCCTGTAAGCTTAGCCTTCATCACGCTTCTGCATGCATAATCAGAAGTTAACAGAGAATTTCGAACTGAATACAGCAATGATTTATTAGTTTTCTGCCCACAGTGAAGACATTTTGTTGTCTACATGAGCAGTTAATTTTCCAGTTTCTAACATCTTTTGAAACTCCACAGTAAGAGTTCTGGGAATATCATAAACTAAGGAACTCACAATAAAGCTCTCATGTTCTTTTTCATTTTTATCAAATCACTGTTACTCAGACATGACCCACCTGACGAATACTTCAAGATTTTGTTCCCCCAAACCATTTTTTTCAGTACATGAGCTCTTCAGCTAAAAAAATAACCCAAACCACAAAACACTCCAGAAGCCCACAGCCTTCTCCATGTCTGAAACAGTAGCACTTAACTCTGCGAAAAAGAACTAACATCTCTGAGTCCTCAGGGTGGAGATTCATATACCTTGTACTGGTCAACTAATCAGTCTGAGAGATCCCATTACTGTCTGGCATTTCCCTCCTCCTTGTACTGTTCACTGCATTGTCAGTTGTTCTGGTCTGTTCACAGCACTGCACCTCAAACCTCACTGGTGAAATAAAAAAGGTTAACATATCTCTTTTTTTCCCCTCCTTTCCACCTTCCCTCTTCTTGTTGTATTTCACTCACTATTTATTGAGCATGGCTGAGACTGCAGTTACACGGTACAGAACTGCATAATATATCTGCATTCTTTTTGTACCTCAAATTACAGAATTCTATGCTAAAACAAGGTATTGTGCACAGATGTTAACTATCAAAGTCTTCAATCAGCACTTTATCACATTAATTCAAGTGACAAAGGTTAAGTCACTAAGAAAACAGAGCGGTATGAAAAGATGTTACCTACCATCTGTTCTTTTCAAGGACTTTTTTTTTTAGGCTGAAGTTTGGATTCACATGGAGACCAACACAGAAACTGGATGGCCTACATAGTGTAGATGTTCAAGCTCCGAGTATTATCTGTATGTGGGAACTAGTGGGTGAAATAAACAGTGAAAGTAATTTTTGAGGCAGATGTCAGCTAAACTTCTGTAATCTGCTATTGTGACTATAGCACATGGCATAGAAGGTTTAAACCACTAACAGAATTGGATTTTCAGGCCCTAAGACAATCCATGGTCTGTTGTCTGGTCCAGTGTTACCCGGACCAGATAGCAGACCAGACTCCTGGTGGAGTGCATGAACCTGTTGTGAGAAAAAGCCATAGCTGGCGACAGATGATTTTAGTGGAGCTGACAGCAGTGTATGGAAAAAAATGTATTGACCCTCTTGGACGTTGTTTTTATCTGCGCCTACTTTCATAAGAGTTAGGGAGCTGCTCTTACCATGCTCACTGCTTCTGTGCTTCATTTTACAGCACTCCCAAACTGTGTCCTCCAGAAATTCATTTTCGCAAGCACCTACCTAGCTAATTTTATTCCATCTGTTTCCTGCAGGAAGTGGATTGGGTTGGAGAAGAGGCATTGGTGCAGGAGTCAGGGGCTTTAGGTTATGAACAATGACATGTGGGAATATGTATAGCTTCATAAGCTAATTCCAGATCCAGAAATGAGCTCCAGGAAGGAGTCAATGCAGCCGTGGGAGGGTAGTGCAGGGTCCAGGCCAATGAACTTTTCTGAGAAGCAGGTTAATTTCTCTCAATTTTGAGAGAGCTTGCACAGACCTGGGAGTTTTCAGAGGCTTTATGATGTAGCTCAGAGCCTAAATGTCAGCCTGGATATTTGGGAGGTTTTATTCTCAATATTTTTTACCTTCCAGCAGCCCATAAATGAAGAACAAAGTACTTTGCTGGTTTTGCTGATTCGTTTCTGTAAACCACAAAAGCCTTGGTTACCTTACTATGAGTCTTGTGTAATTAACAGCTAGGTGAGTAAAAGTCTTTACGAGGACTGAAGAAAGTGGCATGAGAATAAATTGCCTGGATGTATTTCATATGATAGCAAAGCAACAGTTTTTCAGCTAAAAAGATATTAAAAATTCTTTGTATTTACACGATATCACCATTTATGTACATCTTTCTTTTTTCCCCCCACTCTTCTTGTTAATGAAGAAAACACCAAAAGAAGTTATCACCTACACAAGTAATAGGAAGATTGCAGACGACTTGCTGTGCAAGAAGCTGATCCACTGGAGACAAGCAGGTCTGTGTCCTTGCTCACAACACCTCCAGGTTCCAATTCTGAGTGACAGAAATCACAGTAAAGTTGGTTAAATTACATTAGATTTATGGCTTAATAATAAGGCTTTTACTTAAAGGAGGAGAATTGTTATATATGGAGTTGTGACTTTTTCTTTCAGAAAGCCTTTTCTTGTTGGCTGAATCACTGTATTAAGATGGTTTGACATATGCTGCTCACAAGCCCCTGTCAGGACATGCTGTCAGTCATTTTATTTTCTGCAGGTGTACTCCAAGATGATGAAAAGCTTCATCAAAGCCAAAAGGACTTGAAAGGAAAACTACGATAATTAGACCATTTAATACGTAAACCCACTTTTACTCCAATATTTTTCCAAGATCTTGTACTGTCTCTTTGGTATTACCATTTATTATCTTTTCTAATAGGAAAGGCATGTTCAATGCCACAATTATACTCTCTAGCAGGGATTCACATTAAAGCATCACCTCCATTTGCTTCTCCTTAGTTTCCCAATAAACAAGAAAATCATCAGGAAATCAAATACTTCCTGGAAAGTTATTTTTTTAGCATTTGTTTCTCTCTGGAGAGGTAGAACAGCCTTGTTTCCAATTGTGAGAAAATTTGTGTAATGTAACAGGATTTCTAGATTTATCATCTTGCATTTTGTTTAGCTCATGACAAAAGCATTTTGTTGTGAGGAGAAATAAATGCACAGTGATAGAGACTTGGAAGGGATGTGGGCTGTTTGGGGGCTTTTTCTGCTTGCTAAATTTACATTTTGTGCACAGTTGAAGATTTGCTCTTGAAGGATTTTAAATTGAGGTATTTGAACTGTTGAGAAACGGAGGGGGGGTAGGAGGGCACATGGGATTTTAACAATCAGGTTTGCACTGTTGAGAAGTAAAGATTGGCTATTTTTTTATTACATAGGTCCAGTTGGCAGGCTGCATGTGTTCAAATGCTGAATATTTCCTTCTTTTTGCTTGACACAATGCTGACTTTCACAACTGATTTTTTTTCCTTTTCCTTTATCCCATAAATACTGCATGTTTTTTTAATGGAAGTTGTTACATAAAGCTAAAATTAGTTTAGATAGTGTCATATTTTTGGAAGGAAATCTGAATGCTGTTCAGTACAAGTGACATTTGGTTATATTGGAGCGAATGAATAGATGATGTTTTAAATGCCCCTCTGGAGCATGAATACCGACATTTTGATTAATGTCTTTGTCATGGGCAAAGATTATTTAGTTAATGATTTGCAGTTTCCTCTGCCTGGCTCTAGGAAAAGCATGCCAAATCCCAGGGTGAAAGGGAGGAACCAAGCAGCTTGAAGCCATTGGTATATTCATGTGTTTTCAGCATGTGCCCAAAAGCTCTTCTGGATCATGCCTGAAGCTTGCAGGGGAATAAAGCTCATGAAAATTAGAAACAAAATCATCTCTTATTCATACTAGCTGATTTATAGGGCTCAAAAGCTTAAAACAACAGCAAGGGTGCTTGGACATGGCACAAGTTGGTGCTAGCTTGTGGAAGCAGGAGTGCTGCTCCTTCCAAGCTGATAGAGCCCCTGCCACTGTTCAATGTCAGCAGTCTCTGGACATTGAAATGCAATCTCTGCTGTGCTTAGAGGTGTGACTTGCACTTCTAAATGAACTTGCAAGTTCATTTTTTGCAAACCTGTACCAGCCTGAGAGCAAGTGTTTCTGCTCTATGCACTGAGAACTAGAGGTGTTGAAAGGCATGAGGCAGTGTTGTCCTGGCTTCTGACTTTGCCAGTGGGGCTGCAGAGCTAATAGCATCAAAGCCAGAAGCTGGGGTAGTGGGATGGAGCAGCAGTGGCCTTGTGATGGGGTAAAGAAGTGACAGTGTTTCTGAGTTACCTGGAGCAGCAGTCCCAGCAGAGAGGGGAGAATGTGTTCAGATGGCAGGACGGTGCCATCAGCATACTGCTGTTTTACTCAAAAGGTTCAGAAAGAACAATAAAATGCTTGGGACCATTATTCTAAACACCTTTATCAGTAGGGATCTTACTGAGCACTTTCATGGGTAAAACCAGCTGTGATAATTCTGTACATGTGAAAGAGCAGCCCTGCTCATGGTGCCATTTTTAGGTTCAAAGCTAATTTTGAACAAAGCACTTCAGTGTTTACATGTGAAGTTCTTAGTAGGCAAATTTATTTTTCAAGTCCTGTTGTGTAAAACCTGTCCCCTCCTGTTCTATACCCACATTATATTTTTCCTTACCTCCCTCTTCCATTCATAGCTTTCACAAAGACTGAAATGGAAGAAGCCATTAAAGGTTTAAACAACTTTTTAAATTATCTTAACATGTTCAGAAACCTTGCCAGATTTACCTTTTGGAAGGCTGTAAAATAATTTTGAATAGAATGTGACCAGATAAAATGAATTTGATTTTATTATTCATGAATACTTTAACCTGAATGCTTTAGTGCCTACATCTCTCTATTATATTAAATTATGGTGAACATAAAACTGTCACACTGGGGTTTGTAAATTGATATTCCCTATGGATTCCCCTTATGTTTTTCTATAGCTATCCCTGCTGCTGCTAATGGAATAAGCCCTTTGATACTTTTTCCCTTCTAGCTACATTTTACCTCTCTATTGGTTCCTTCAAGGCTTCCTGTCTAGTTGGGAGGTTAGCTACCTCTTTTCACAGCAAATGACCTTTATGTATTCCTACCCACACGTGTACTTTAGTATCTGGCTTGCTTTTCCATATTTCTCTTCTTTTTTCCTAGGTTTTCTCTGGGCAATGTTTTTTTCCCCAGACATCACACTTCAGGGTATAGTTTCAGAGTGATGTTCAGATATTTAGGTGAGACTCCCATTAAAGTTAATGAGACATGTGGCTAAATGCCTGCGCACTGCATTAACAATACCCTTTACTGTTTATTGTCTGGCTCAGAGAAAAGGTCACATTGGTTCTTTACTCCTGGTCCTGGATCTTTACCTTTTCCTTCGTACCTTAGAGGTCACTGAAAGAGAAGAAGGCAAGGCACTGGGTCTTGCAGTGCTTAGTTTTTCAGGTGGTAACATTGTTCCTTTAGCTCCACTTTTTATATGGAGCTATAGAAATTACAGACTTAAGAGGAGCTTTTATCCCAGATTGTCAAAAGCACAGTGATGACAAGTTACCGCTGAAGCTTCACAAGATTCACTTCAGTGCTTTGTGCAAGAAATTCTACTGGAACCAAGAAGAAATATGATGTCTTCAGAGAGGTGACTTTTATCATCCTGTGCCTTTAATGAGTCCAGCGCAATAGGATTCTGGCTTTTGGCTGGGGTTAGCTTGCTTATCCCAATGTAGATAATACATATTAACAGCAAATACTTGCTGAGGGACACTGATGATAACATAGTCCATACTTTCATCTGTGTCCTTGTCTGAGAATTTTGGTTAGAAAATTCTGATGCTGTAAGAGGAGAATATGACAGCGAATGCAGGTGACAGCGAATGTCGGTCTGATCTAAGATGGAAGGAGGTAGAAAAAGGGAAAAGTGCAACTTTACAGCCTTGTCCTGTGAAGTGAGAGTGCATACAATTCCAGTTTCTTCTTCCAGGCTTGGCTTAGAGAAGCATCTGGCTGATCAGGAAACTGGTATTTCTAAACAATGTTACTAAATGTTTAAAAAATTAAATGTTATTTAATTTCTTTGTGCCTTAGTCTTCTTATGGGGGCTTATAGTATTTAAATCTTGGTAAACAAGAGCAGAAAGCCTGATGTGAAACATGCAGTAAATGTAAAGTAAATGCAATCTTTGTAATGTGAACAAGAGTCCAGCTTTAGATCCTTTTTCATTCTTCTTGTTAGCTGAAAGGCAATCTCTGTGCTCTATTATAATGGAGCTTCTCTGGTATAATGAGGTGTTAGTTACTCAATGCAGTCCTCATCAACATTATATTTTTTTCATGTTTCTGAAGCTCAACAGCAAATGGCATTAACTGTTGTATTGAGTCAAGGAGCAGACATACAGCAATGTTAAACTTGGCTTTTGCACTGAAAAGGAAAATGAGACTTAGATTAAAATTCTGAAGCAAAAAAAAAGTTAGATAAATACATCATGTGAAACGAAACATTAAAATTAAATGACTAGCATGGGTGGGTGAAGTTCAGTATAAGTAGGAATGCTTAAGATGAGAAGGTTTTTATCCAACAGTGAATTGGCTAATGATGTTGCTAATGTGGGATCCTACACTTGACAGTTTGTTTCTGAAGGCAGATTCTGTCCTAATGCTACTGCTTTGAGAGTTACAATTGTATGAAAAGAACATGTCATTCATCTGTGCATATCATCAGTCATGACACAGTCCTTTTTGTATTTCTCATCTCTGTTGTGAGCAACCTATAGATGCGGAAAGGAGAACTGTATTTATAGGGAAGGCAGGCTCAGAGGTTGACACAGCTCAATCTGACCAATGTTTTGCTTCAAGTGATCCTCTGAGGGGAAAAAAATGGGGAAAAAGTCTAAAAGAGCCAACAGATAAAAACAAGTATCTGATCAAAACGATTTCCAAACAAAGAGCAATGTTTAGTTTTATTTGTCAGCAAGGTGATCTGTGATATTAGCATGGACAGAAATAGTATTTTGACTGTTTTGCTCTTTATACAGGGGAAGTGCAAGTATTCAATTGCAGAATGAAGGAACTAATTAATTGGTTAATGATGGTGTCATTAATATGCTTATTACTACTTTCCTCTGCAGTATCACACAGGTGTTCCTGTTGTAGACTAAATAGATGCTGTGCTAGGCTTTGAACATGCACTGAATTAAATGGGTTTTAATGCAGGAAAAGTGTTCATTAACTGCAACACCCTCACAAAGCTCTGATCTTTCCTTTCCAGAAGCTTTCTGAGGCTAACTACCCTTTCTGTGGAAAGGACTATACAGCACATTCTCACAAAGCTGTTGTCACATTGTTCAACATCTGTGTGAAATACTATGTAAGTTAAACTAGCATCTGGCCCTAGGTCTTTGATATAAATAAAAGCATGTGTGCTCTGTTTCCTGCCATGATATGCCCCTATGTGAAGACTTGTTGGTTAACTTGTGCTGGAGAACACAGTTCACTGATTTTTGCTTATATGGTAACATATGCAGGGGAGGGCAGTTCTTTCAAATATGTCCAGGTGACTTGGGAACTCCAGTCCTGATGTAAAAAGAAACGGAAATTACAGCTGGTCAGGTAATGAACTGGGAACAAAATAGTTCTTTTTAACACTTACAAAGTTTCACTGCAACTGTAGTAGTGCTTTATATTTTAGAATTGATAAATCTACTTAAAACTATGTTGAACGGTTTTGATAATTCTGAAATTGAAATCTAGGGCATAAGAAGTCATTGTCAGTGGCCTTACCATGTGAGAAGCTTTGAATTATCTGCAGGAAGCTGGTAATGAATATTTTTAGAGCGGAGATGAAAATGCAGATGCAAGAAAAATTCTAATAAACTGTATTAGGAATGTGAACGACGAGCCTCACTGAAAATTGATGGAAATTAGGAATTTGGTCATCAATTTGTCTCAGTTAGTCTGATCAGAAGCAAAAAAAAGGAGGTGAAGCCTTCTGTTCTCAAAGCATATGAATGAAATTCAAAGAGCAGACTGATCTGTAAAGCTGACTTAGGTTTTGACTATTTCACTGACTTTGTGCTTTCGCATATACAGCCCAGTCAGGTCACCTGTGAGATTACAATGAAGAGATGTAATCTGGAGGGGCATTGAGAAATTACTGGAAATGGGCTTACTGGGCAAATTTGCTAATTTCCTTGGTCTGCCTCTTGAGTAGCAAAAAGGAGATTATTTTGCCCTTTCCTCTACATGTCTTAATGAATATAAATTTGCTGTATTGGAAACTTTCCTATGTCCTGAAATGCAGAAGGCAGAGCACACCTGCTACACAAGTATAAGCAATATAACAGTAATTGCATGACTAATACAAAAATTGTTGATGAGTCCTCAGTGGAGCCAACAAGTGATGAGGATGCTCAAATGAACAGCTCTATTTGCTTACAGATCACTGTGCTCCTAATTCTGCATTTTGGCAGTTGTATTGTTGCGTGGGAGTTGGGGAAGCATTTTTTGGACTCAAAATTGATAGGTATAATGTCAGGTCTGTTAAAAGATACCCTAGTTCTTCACTTGAAGACTTTTATTTATATAAGACTTGATCGCATTAATATAGATAGGTATTCTGCATGTTGTATATTTTTTCCAATTGATACTTTTTCCAGTGTGATGGCTGCCCACAGTCAAATTGTAGCTCTGAGTTCCCATGTTAGCACAGAAGTATACCTTTTAAATTTAATTGTGAAGAGCATCTGGGCCTCTGCCTTCTGCTTGCTCCACCTGAGGTACTTCCCTCAGATGGTGATAGGGAGCAGCCTTAAATTTGATAAAGAAGTTGGCTACAATGCAGTTCTGCAGTTTAAATGCCATGACATTTCCTAGGTATTAACATAAGAACATTAAATTAAAATTATATTCCATGGGGACTGTAGCTTTGTATGTCTTGGGAGAATTGACTCGCTTATTCAATGACTTTAGGCATTTACAGTGAGTAGATTCTTTGCAGGGTATCACTGTGAGACAAAATAAGGAGTCAAATTATGCTCTGTCACACCTCCTCAGAGTTCTTCCTAGCCCTTGCAAACATATCTAACCCTCATTGGCTGTGAGCCAGAGAAATTGCCTGAGAAAGCTTTCTATGGCTGGTTCTTTAAATAGCCAAAGACTCAGACCCATTCTCAGATGGTATAAATTTGCATTGGCCCCATTGCCTTTCATGCTGCTATGACAATTTACATCAGCTTGGATCTGCCCCATTGAGTTCTGAATGGATTGAAAATTAATGCAAATGACAGCTTTGCTGAAGGTGGGTATTTAAATGTATATATACCGTTCAATACCCTATGATTAAAACTCATTGCAATTAAACATACATACTCCTAGGTTCACATGCAGTGATTCATGTCCCCAAACCTGGAGAATTGGCTGTTAGTTACTTCTTACCATCAGATAATCTAAGAGTTCTGCTAAAACTGGTATATTGTTTCTATAGTTATTATGAAATAGGATCTGTTGTTTTGCAGTAAATTGGAAACCATAACTTGTGCTTTGATTAATCTTCCTCTGAAATGTAGAGGTCATCCCTAACTTCTAGATATTTCTATTCTCTATGTATATTAATTTCTAGTAGCCTGGGGTTTAATGCACATTTCTCTTTCATTTCCACAATTAATGGTTGTAAGACAACACAGATAAAAATGCAAATGAACAACTTATCTTTATGCTTTTCAACTGGATGTTTACAATCGCAGTAACAGTGAGCTTTTAAAACTGCCCAAACAGCTTTTCCCACGGATATGAAAATTATGAAGATACCTTCATAAATTATGGATTTTAAAAACTGCTGTCGTTTTAAATGGCTTTATTTTTTATGTTTATTAAAACTATTTTGAGTGTACATAAAATGGTTTTTCTTATTTTTTGTAATTTGAGTAATACATGATATTAGCATAAAGAGAAGCCCATATACGTATAAATAAGTATATCCTTTTTCCTTTTCCTTTGCAATGATTTTAGAAGACCCAGAGGAATAAGCATTTCTTGCAATGGTTGTCTCTAAGTTCTCCTGAATGCATTGCTGTGACAACATCCTGGAAGCAAATGTGAAAAGAAAGTACAAGAAAACTGTGGATCTTGACAAAAAAATGGGCTGTTACAGCGGCAGTATAATGGGGCACTGGGAAATTAAAACTTCTTAATTTTCCCTGAGCTGCATTTCTACAGCTGGTAGCAAGAACTTAATTTCTGATTATGTGTAAGTTAGAAAAGAGCTAATACAGTTGGGAAGAGTATGTCCAAACAAGCAGATATTTTTCATTCACCTTCTTGCAACTAAAGAATTGAGCTAAGGAAAATCTGATAAGGGACCCATGAACACTGTAAAGCTGTTGCCTTGAATGGGCTATATTTAAAATATTATTTTCTTATCCCAAAGCTTGTTTTCAGAAAGAGGGGGGTTTTCTTGTACTCTCTGACAAAGAACCTTCTGTCGCTGAGATGGGTTTTCATTAAGTAACAGGTTACATCTTCAGTAGATATTCTTTTTAATGAAAATGGTTTTAATAGGAAATTATATTAGTATCAGTCATTCCAGGTGATTAATTGTCCTGTTATGTATTCCTGAATTTCTGTTCATCTTATCTGTCAGTCCACGGTTCTTGTACTTGCTCAGCTCATCAGTGAGGTGTTTGGAAATAGTAATGTCCAAAGCTATGTGCTAGGCAATTTGTAGCTGTGAGTCTAAATTCAGAGGTGAGATAATATAGTTATTTTGCATCATGGATAATAAGATGGCTATATCCTTAATTGTGGCATGCAGACATAGGAGCATCTCTGACATCCCATAACCTCACAGTCTATTTACACCTCCCTGACACAAATATAGGCTCCTTGTTGGTGTTCTAACTCCAAGAATTATGCTAAAACTTGAGTTGAAGGTAGAAAGCAATGAAGGCATACGAGGAGCATTTTCCCTAGGCAGTTAGGGGTCAGGAAAATTAACAAAGTGTATGCAGCAGGAAATGTTGGCTGGGGAGAACAATCTCATAGCAGCTTTCATCAGTCTGTTTTATGTAAAGAGAAACACAAGGCAAATGCTCCTGGAGTACTATACATTTGTGTATGGAGTGGTGTATACAGCACCTGTATTTGAGGTGCTCAAACCCAATATTGCTTCCTTTTTGTTTGTCTTCAAATATTAGGAACAAATGGCATTAGAACTGGCTTCGAGGCCACAGGCAGCTCAGCCTGCCTTTTGGGTGGATTCTGATTGGTTTAGGTCAATATTTCCATGCAAGTTTCCACTGTGTTTATACTGGCAAGCACTACAGCCCAGAGCTGAGCTGGCACCAAGCTAACTCCATTTACCTGTGATTCCACTTTTGTTGCAAGATGTATGTTAGAGCTCTGTATGATAATAAGCAGAGTTCTGCAGAATTTTTGGTACAGATTCCTCATCACCTTTTGTGGCAGCTTCAGCTTAGCACTGAAAGCTGCATTAAGCATGTGGCTTACAGCTGCAGTGAAAAGCATCTAAATCTTTTCTCTCTCTTCTGATCATATCTTCATTACTGTAATTATATTTCTGAGCTATGCCTCACTATCAGCTTCTACCTACCTGCCTAGAAAAAGGTATTTGTTACATCTTTTACCTTCTTCCCTATATGAAATGGCTAAAAGCAGTGTCCTCTGGTCCACCTTGTATTCAAGACTCGATCCTTGCTGTTTCTTTTCTGTCTCACTTTCATTTCATCTTTCTTCCCTGTTGTGTGCACAGAGGAAAATACACGTGTTCTGAACTCTTTGTGGCCCTCTTATCTTTACTATCAAAACAAAATACATTCAAACTGCATTTGCCCATGGTTACCTTTGTCAGTGTGACTTCGAGGGAACACTGGATGGATTGTAGCAAATTTCTCCCTATGCTACCAGTAATGCAAAAGGCAACACCATTGCTTGCTGAGAAGATAATGCCATAATAGTGGGGCTCTTCTGCCACCCATCAAAACTAAAAAAGTTTAGTCTCTTGGCATGGTTGATATTCAAGGTCTATCAGTTTTCTAGTCTTTATCACTCAGGTACCAGGTTTCCTATTTGAGACCTAAACGGGCTCTAGACTGCTCTTTTGTTGAGATTAAGCATATTCAACTTGCTATGACTTAGCTTATATCCTGCTAAAATGGAGGCTTTGTAATATGGACAACTCATGCTTAAAAATCCCTTTTCTATATGAATACCAAGGGACCCACATTGAAACAGTAACTCCTACTTTTCTGAGTTAGGCAAAATCCTACTCCTGAGGAACTCTGCTGTGAAGTTCTTCATTGTCTGGGGGGTGGGGGGAAGGAGGGGAAAGATGCTAAGCCCTGAATTTGCAGCAATTCACCTCCATGCATATAGATATGGAGTGACTTTTTGCAAGGTCGAAAAGAAACAGAAGTAATAGGGTTTTTTTCCAAAGGCTTTATCAATAAAGAATCTAAATTCTTTTATTTTGGAAGAATGGTTAGAAATCCTGAAAATGGTACTTCATTGTACTTAATACAGTATTTACTACAATGTTTGCTTTCCTTTCTATCTTTGAGTTCAACAGTACCATCTGTCAAAACTATTAGTAATGGAGAAATACACTGGATAAGGCAAAAGTAATTACTTTCCTTTGGTCCAATTTACAACAGCTTAAGTAAAATAAAAGAGCAAATAATGAAGTTCCCAGGCAAAGTTTGAGGTTTTTTTTTATCACATTTTTCTAGTATCTTCTGCAGAATATAATTAAATCTGCCCTTGGTAGGTAAGAAATAACACTGCCTGTTTTATCTCATACACATATGTGTGCATTTTGCTTTTCTGATGTTGTTTTTCAGAGTCTGCAAGAGTTGCAGACTGTTGCTTGTCTTTCGATCAACCTTTGAGTTAATGTTAACTCCAAAACCCTATCTATAGATAGCTGAACAGCCTTCTCAAGCTGTCACTGCATTCTTTTTGCCATCTGTTTGCATCCTGAAAGACTGGCAAGGTTCTATAGACCTTCTGTATGGGAAGATTATGTACTACTTGCTCATCAGCTCTGAAACAAGCTTCCAAGTTTGTTTTTCATTGCTGGGTTTTTCTTTGTAATGCTTTTGAATGTGAGAATGGGAGGCAATTCTATTTGCTCCTCAGTCCTGCTGCACGCTTCCAGGTTTGTCTGGTGTTTTGTACTGTGTTGTTACAAACAGTGTGTTCCCATTCAGTGCAGTGATTGCAAAAGTTTAGAGCGATGCCCAGATTCTGGAATAAAATGAGTTTGCTGAAAGCAAACAATGAAGCAGAAAAATCAGCTTCCCAGTCTGCTTTTTGCTTTGGCTGTAAGTTGCTTGGCAATGAGCTTTTCTGAAGCTGGGAAAGAATATCACTGCAGCACTGCCATTCTCTCTTCAGCCCAGCTAAATGTGCAAACTCAGGGATGCAATTCCCCACCAACACTAGGAAAGGGAGCTTGTGCTGTTTAGATAGTCAAACTAAAACTGTGAGGAAGTGCCATCTCCTTACATTGACTATTGGAGAGATGAGTTCTGGAATTAAGTCCAGTAGAATTTATGTTTGAATATGGCTTCCAGTTTCTGCTTCTGGCTGGATGAAAATATCTTGGTTGAATTTTGCACACTAAATTTGGTGTACTAGAGAATGACGTACTGGAGAATGTAACTACTGAGATATATGCTTTCCTTGTTATTCTACATACACCATCATTTATATAACTTGTAATAATACTCTGGTTGCATAAATATTTAACAACAAATAGTCTTTATGCATTAAGCAGGAAGAGTCAAAGACACCGAAACAATGTGAGGTATTTCTATTTAGTGTTTGTTTTCTGTCAGTTGAAAATGGTGATACCATTCTAATGATCTTTCTTTGCAAGTAACCTAATTATCTCAGCAAACTGACTCTCTGAACAGAACTACTTTTGTCTGGGGAAGTGGAAGGGAAATCAGAACTATAGGAAAGATAATTCTGAGTTCATTTTAGGTGCACACATCTGTCTGCAATGTTATTGTTCTCCACCACCAATTTTTTGTTTGATTTTGTGCAGCACTGGGTCTCTCATGCTCCTCCAATTGCTGTTTGCTTCTGTCCTTTCCTTTTCTGATTTGAAATGGGCAAAATAATATTTTTCTAATAAAGGTATTTAACTTATAAATTTGTAAAATATCATTACAACTTGGTATTGATTCAGAGCAAACTCCAGGAACAAACTTGCCAACAAAGTTTTCTGGTTGACAAGCAGGTATTCTTTATTACGGTGCCGGGAGACACGGGGGACAGCTCCTCCTAAAGTGTGTCCCCATATTGTTACACAAGCAGTCCTTATATAGCCGCTGGGCATGCATACATATTCATGAGGCTACGTATGGATTTCATCATTTTCCAGAAAGTTCCCCACATGCGTACAAAAATGTGGTGGTGGTCTCTGAGGGTCGTTTACTTCTTCCAACAATCTTCATCACAGCTGGCAGCCTTTGAAGCACGCGCAGTAGATGCTTATACCAGCTTAATTGGTTTGTTAACACCACAGACATAAGCAATCATCCTGTCCTTCTACTTATCAGTTAATTTAACTGCAGCCCATCCTGGACCCCTGCCTTTCCAGATACTCCTTATCCTTGCATCCTGCTCTTCTAGCCTGTTTTTCTGACACTCATTTTGTACTAAGGTCATAAAGGCCTAAACTACGTCAACTACAACAGTTTATCTTGTACAAGGATTCTCAGCATGTTCTCTAGCTGTACTCTATATTTTTAATCTGCATATCACTGCATCTCAGTAATTTTCCATTACTACTGTTACAAAGCCATCAAACTTAACATTACTTAAAATTGATTCTAAAGGTTTATATATTTCATTTTGTAATTTTGTACCCCCCTTGTCTCAGTATAGAAAGCAAGATAATCTCTATTGTTTCTTTCTAAATAGTTTTTAAGCTCAAGAAGAAATACAATTCTGATCTTTCAAGAAGCCTGCTGGAGACGCTGTGGCTGTTACATGTGATTATCAGTGGCTTGAATCTTCCATAATGTCATATTGTACTCATGAATGAGTTTAGTTTTCTTCAGTTAAGCTGCATGTGATAGAATGCGGCCTCTTTGTCAATATAAGAGGCAATTTATGGTGGTGTACAGTGATCTGACAATGTGAGTGTTTCCTGTATGAACATACTGGGCGGTCTTTCAGTCACAGACTGTTAACAGCAATGCAAAAGAAAAATGCATCATTCAAGGTAGGGCACTGCAGAAATATCTTTAAATCTATGCCTGCTTGTTTTCAATATTTCTAAATGAAATGACAATTGCACAGCTTCTGCATGTTGGAGTATCTGAGAATGTTTGCCCTGCTTAGGGAGGGCACATTCCCTTGCAGAATGGAAGGTTATAAACTGAGACAGTAATGCAGGTAGACGTTCTTTAGTTTTAAAATAATTGCCATTTAAATGCTTTATTTCCCTTGTAGAAACAAATAACACTGGTTTTAAAGGTGATATTTTAGCTATTATATTTCCCAGTGGTCACAGACTCAAAAGAGGAATACATCAGTTATTGATTTTTATTATAGTTATCAGATATTGATTTACTGTCAGACCTACCTATAAAGGCACTACATGCAGAGATTAGCAGTGTGTTGGAGTAGATGTGGAATAGTCTGGCCACAAGGCATGACATCTACGGCAATCCACTTAAAGACAAGGAGCTGGTAGGCAAAGATATAACTAGCCTTAAACCATAAGATTAATACCAAGATTCTTGAAGGGGCAGGAAGGGGGATCTCACAAGAAAACCATCTAATGTACCGTTTATCAACAAAAAGTCCCCACATAAAA
This sequence comes from Myiopsitta monachus, assembly GCA_017639245.1. NCBI lineage: Eukaryota > Metazoa > Chordata > Aves > Psittaciformes > Psittacidae > Myiopsitta > Myiopsitta monachus. Next base: position 15,278,374 of record CM029929.1, on the reverse strand, counting down.
ATAGCTACTGCCGTTACTTGAGCAAAATACACCATCTAGGCACAAGCACATAGCCACTCTGCTAGGCATAAAAGAATGTATGAAGGCAAAATCCAAAATTACTATACTTGCAAAAAAGTCAAGAAGAAGGAAATAAAAATATTCTACAGTAAATTCCTTTCATGGACTTAGTATTGAATCTCAGAAGGAGATTTACGCCCATTCAGACACACTTCTTAGAAATCAGATTATGGTTGTAAGACACTGCTATCTCTATGGTAGGAATCTCATGAAGTAGCCTATAGCTTTAAAATTTTTCATTTTCAAGTGGTGCATTTAATAGCTAAAAATGTATAATTTGAAAATATTTCTCAACAAATTTAATCGAGGGGCTTAACCCATTTTTCTGTCTGTGTTTCAAGTATTGAAGTCCTGCACAACAGGTCATGTATTATTCCTACAGTGCTTAAAGGAAAGTGGAAATAGTTTCTGAAGTCAGCCAGGTCTGGCTTCACTCCTCTGGTTTCAAAGACTGACACTCATTCTCCACATGTCATAGGGACACAGGACAGAGTTCTGTTACCTGCTGAATATCTCCTGTGTTGTCAGTGACAATAAAATTTTATCTTTCATGGTGAAAATCCCCTTAAAAAAAAAGAGACACCTGAAGAAAACAGAAATGACTCTATCATGAAAGCAGCAATAGAGAATCTGCAGCAAGCTGTTCACAAGTGAGTCAAACCAGTCTGAAAAAGTATCACTTTTTATTCTCACATCTAGATCTTTTTAATTATACTATTACTTCAACCACACCTGCTGTCAGGCATCCCATTATGTGCATTCCAGCATTGCCAGAGAGGGAAGTTATTGACTTGAAATGAAATCTGACTTCTGAGTGCTCTGGTATCACCTATCATTGTTGTGATACTGAGACTCTCCTGAGCTGTCCCTGTGGAGGAGGAAAAAAAATATTCTTTCTTATGGGAGCTAGGTATACTTTAAAGTGACAGGTTCAAAATCTTCAGAGACCCTAGAGCCTTTTCCTTACTGAGCCAACAAGAGGTAGCTACTCACAATTAAACAACTGGCTGGTTTTGGGCATAGGGGTTTTGTTTGGTTTTAACTACAGCTATAATCCAGCAAATTCTCTCTAAAGCATACTCAATTTCACCTAAACCCCCAATATTCCAGATCACTTCAGGCTGTAGGGACTTGATCTGAGGCAAGCTACTTGTCTTCGTTGTGCCTGTCTTAATTTGGTAAATGGGAATAAGAAAAAAGGAAAAAAAACCTAGGATTTCTGTTTTCTTGAGGGGAGGTAGAAACAGCCACATCCTATATTGCTATCATATCCTGCTTGCTTTAATAATTATCATCTACGGGAGGGATACTGTAAGTTAAATTCAGGCATTCTCACAGCAATTTGCTAAAATCAAATGTCATTTATACATTAAAAGCTGAACACCAATGACAGATCTTAGGATGGGGGAGAAATAAACTTTATTGCTACAGCTGCACAAAAAAATCTACATTACAAAAAACTTCAATTATTATTTCTTCTAAGTCTCAACAAAGCTGTCAGACTTCTGCAGCTCCTGTACTTTGCTTTTTCAGTGTAAGCTGTAAAGTCTTAGAACAGCCTGTAGCCACTGCTTTTGTGTAGACCACCTGGTGCAGCTGGGGTTTCAGAGGGCTGCTAGCCACCACAGATCTAAAATGCTGGATTTCTACAAACCTAAGCTTGTGAGTCTTAAGAGTTTTCTGTTGCCTATGGTTCAGAAGAGGTTGTGTTATGCATATTTACTAGTAATTTCCCTAGTATATCCATAGGTTTTGATAATGATCTCATGGGGTTTGTGAAAGTACGAGTAACTTCTCACAGGTATAACCCAAGTGGGAAGGTTCTATTCCAGTTTTATATTTTCCCCAAATAATTATCCAAATTATCTTTGTCAAACCTCTGACATTTCTTTCTTCTTAGATGTTTTCACTCACGGACAACTCAGCTTCATTTTAACTGGTTATTTCTGAATCTGGGACTGTTGATATATTCCTGTGGAAGCTTCTGGTGCTTTTGAAGCTCTGTGACTGCAGAGATGACAAGAGGATTAAAATGCAAATATTTGTGTAGTGCAAACCTAACAGTTACCTTAGCAGTCTGGACCATACTCACCACAAGGCCAGGCAGAGGGATATTTGCTTCTAGAGAAATACTGTTTGATATTTTAACTCCTAAATGTGAGCTAGAGTCAGAATAACATTTGGATTTGAAAAGAGGGAATTAGGAAGCTCAGCTGGAACCAGGTTGGCTTTTATTTTATTTTTTTTTAATGTTCTGATATGGCATTCCATATTTCTTAAAACCAATATTTTGGATCCAAATACAAATGATATTACACCAAATGTGAATGAAAAGTGAAAATCTCCATATAAATCCAGCCTAGTCTAATGAGGCTAGATTGTTAGAGAAGGGGTGGATGAGAAAGAGTAAATAATTGGGGTAATAGATTCGGAGTCTCAGTTGCAGTTATTTGGTTTAAATTCTATGAATGTCAAAAATTTTTCTTCTTTTTCTTAACAGTAAATGATCTATTTTGACTTATTTTTCACTGCAGGCTCTTGTTATGATGAGGGTGGTCAGGAGAAGACTGTTTTTTGTTGCAAACAATGAAAGATAATACCACCCTTTAAACAAGTTAGGGAGAGAGAGATGAATGAATGTAATACACATGTTCTGAAACTGTGAAGTAAATCTAGTGATTTCTGTGAGTTACTTGAATATGTGTATATATTTTACATTGCTATAGGGAAAGTTTCAAAGCAGATAATAGTGCCTTAGTTAATGTTCATAGGTCTTAACTCCACTTTGTTCAACAGCCTCAATTATTTCAGACATGCGTGGATGTTAAAAATGGAACAGCTTTACAACCCAGGAATATATAGAAGATTAAATGTTACAAAGAACTTGAAATGTTCCTGAATTCTTGCTGGTGCATGCAATAACAACTGAAAATCTGTAACTGGAATGTTTCAATGCAGTGATACCTCTGTGGGATACTTCTGAACGTGTTTATTTCAGATATTCTGGAAACAACTTTGGAGGTGCTTTCAGAAAGCAGTGCAAAATCACTTTTTCTCTTCTCTTTTGAAATCATACCTGATACACCAATGACTTCTGGGTTTTAATGATAAGACTTCCGCTCTAAGCTAAGCTCTAGGAATAGAATGCAAAGGAAGATAAAACAATTTGGAGCACTGTACCCCTATTCCTTCCATGCTGATAACATCAGTGTTTCACACGATCTCATTAGTTCCAAAGAGCCTCCATTTCTCCAGATGTGCCAGCTTAGAATGTCTACCTTCTGCTCAAGGCTCCACATTGCTCTGCCTTTGCCCACCAGCAAGAATGAACCCATGCTGATACTCACTTCAGTGAGGGAGACAACAGAAAGGAAGCAAAAGCTCCTTGTGTTTCCTCGGCCATGCCACCTAACTCCCTGCGTGCTTGGTAGTCTGTATTTGTGATGCATGGGGGGCAGCTCCACAGAGGCGCCTGAGCTGAATCACCAGGGAGTCCCAAAGTGTTTAGTCCCACCATATTTGCATATTTAATAATTCCATGAAATTAGCATAGAGTTTAAAAGGGAGGAAAGGGAATTAAAAATTACCTCCAAAAATTATGGAGCAAATTAGTTGATCCTCTGAATATCCAGGCATAATTAGAAACCAATAACAGCTAGAAAACAAATGTCAGCCTCAGCTGGAGGTGTCAGGAGGAAGTCATCAGTGAGCACCTTTTTTCTTCCCCCAGTATAAACAGCAGATGAGGTTATCCCTAAAATAAACATAGCCCATCTGTTGTCCTCAAATTTAGCAAAGAGGGAAGGTGAAAACTGGCACAGATCAGTGTTGGGTGGTATGGAAGACACTCAAACTCAGGAAGCTATTAGGAAGAGGTAGAATCAATAAGCTCTTAGGGACCTTTTGCCTTGCATAGCTCTGTTCTTTCCTCCCATTTCTGGTGATGAAATTCAGATGAAGGTGCCACTGCAGCCCTGTCCTCCAGGCAAGCTCCCCCACCTATAAGGAAAAGTCACGGAGGAAGAAGACCTTCTGCAGATACTGCAAGGCCTCCTTGAACCTCAAGAGACTCTTATCATTTGGGATCTGAAGCCTTTCTGTGTCCTTTAGGGGGGAGGCTGAAAGGGGAAACTCAGCTAATACTCTGAAACATCCAAGGGATAAACTAATGCTGAGGAATCTATTGGTGAACAGCTGAAAGGCTCACACCCAAAGCAAAGAGGTAGATTGAAAGCAAATACAAATATGATGCAGAACTGAAGGGTGGTTTTTTTTAGTACGGTTAGAATATTTAATCACAAGCACACAGTTTTCAATTAAAAAAATATTTGGAGATAACTCGTATTTTAAAATTAAAATTCAAAATCAAAATTTTGCATTACAAACAAACAACCCCCCCCAACCCCCTCCTCCTCCCAAAAAAAAAAACAACCAACCAACCAAACAAACAAAAACCAAAAACAAAAATCAAAATCAGAGCTGGAGGAAAGAAGGTCGATTACCAAGTATCAGGAAGCTGACTTAGTATTGTAAAGAGATTCATAGAGCTCTAATGTCTTGGAAAGTTCTACGTGATAATCTGTCATTTGTGAATACATGCACAAAAAGTGCATACAGTTGTATTTCAGTTTTGTATTACAGCAGTATCAGCAGCCTTAATCAAAACCACAGTCCCCCTGTTATGGGTACTGCACAGCTATAAGGAACTGTACGCATGTCAAGAATCTCAGTGGGATTATTTATAACTCTGGAGTTTCTTGTGTAGTTTGGCAGATGCTGACTTCACAGGAATCGGACACGGTCCTTACCAGAGGGTGAAAATGTAGAGGCCCAAAGTCTCTGACAGTTGTCTCCACTGATTATTTTAAGTCTGGCATAAATGTTACTCTGAAAAAAAAAATCCTTCTTGCATCTAAGCCATTAAAATATTACGATTACTTACTAATTTTCAAATGGATGCAGACATTTCTGTAGAGAGAATGAAAACCTACTGACAACAGATGTTTTTCTAATCAACTGCCTGTCACAGACTTCTTAGATTCCTACATCCGCTTTCACTCACCTGGGTTCCTTTCAAGAGTTTTTGGTCCCTGGCAAAAATTAATTTTGGGGACATTATGCAGGACTCGGGAATAATGCAAAGGAAAACCATCAGCAGCTCTGTCATGTTTGGCATCTGCAGAGATTTTGGCTGATATTATATGAAAAAAAGAAATACTGCTCACCTGGGAAACTCTAGACCCGGTTTCAGAGTTTCTGAAAGGAACAGAATATTCTCTAATTTAGAGTACGTAATATGGATCATACTGAATAGTTTATGATAAAACAAAATTTTAAAGATTGTAATGTACACTGATTTGATCAGGTGGTGTTGGTAAAATAGCGCATCAGGATTTAATCTTACAAAAATCCTTTAGATAAAATGTTATGAAAGTTTTGGGCTGAAAGATATTCTCATTCTTGACTTCTGAATAAAGACTTTTGATTTATCATGCTCAGTGCTCTTGTTCATTCTTCTAGGCTTTCATTTGAACTGTGCTGCACACTTTTCATTCTGCCATTAGCAATTTGCAAGGATTAGAGCAGGAATTCTTCCTTTTCTAAATTTGTCGCTCATCTCTCAATGCCCAGCTCAGACGCTGCTGACAATGGGATTCAATAGGCTCTCCTAACAAGGAGGAAAACTAAGCAAACTTCTCTTCAAGACGGCACATACTTCAAAAAGTGCTTCCCCTTTTCCTATGATTTCAACAAGACTCAAAGTGGAAAAAAAAAAAAAAGCACTTGCTCTTACTTCATGAAAGCAGATATTATTCTTCCTTTCAAATTTAAGAAACATATCAGACAGCATTGACATTCTTTGTGCTACTTGAAAGCTTTCCAAGCCTTTGAGTAGTTATGTATAGAAACACATTTACAAAAAGAATTACGTCCTACGTTACCTTCTTTTCTTAATTGTTGGAATGAAACTGAGTCTCCTTCACTAATGCCACAGGTCAGATGTGGTGAATAGTTATCACTGAAACAAACTGAAACATACTGAAGTGCATTCTATGTATTTTTAACTTGCGTTTGTTAGAACGGTCTTCTTCATTGATTAACTTTTCCAGCACTGGAGTTGTATCCTGCACTCACTGACATGAACAGCAAAAATTTGAATTACGTCATTAGAAGCATAATTTACTACTCATGAGAAATCCCATGAAGTTTTTGAACTTCACCTGGAAAATCTGGCAAATGTTTTCAAATTTCTTTTAATTCACTGTTAGTTAAAAGTCTATAGAGAGCTATGATTTATTTAAAATTTGGATTAAGCTTGTAGAGCTTTGCTTCTATGCTATTATTAGTGTTTTGTGATTCAATAACAAAACAGAAAACTGTTCAAGTAGTCCTTTTCGGAGGATGAGATGAATGAATGAAGCATAAAAATATCCAGAAGCTGGGCTTAGATTCAACTTTTCCAGGCCATTTCTACAATTTCTACTATTTTTGCAAAGCTCAAAATCCACATTAAATGTTTCAAATTGAGGCACGTAATGGCCTAATGTGTTTAAATCTGATTTCTCATTAAAATCTTATCAATTCTGAAAGATCTGCTCCATGTAACTTGTCAGTAATTTTTGCAGCTGGGCAATTACAAAACTTTTTACACAATCTTATATCTGAAAAAATCCCTTTAATTTATTGAATGCTTATTTATATTTATAGTATTTTATTTTTCAAACAAAAAAGATCATGTATTTTAAGGTCTTGAAATAAATGTTTTTCCTCTCTTTACATAAATGTACAGCTCTGTATTTTTTTCCCCTTATGCTTCTCATTGCTTATCATTGGGGCAGAGTAAGGACAAATCAATGAGACAAGTGCTTACAGTGAATCATCAAGGGTTTAATACTGCCTAAAGATATATTAACTCAGACTGAATTATCTATTAAGATACCCATTGCTCTAAATACCCACTAACATGAATGCTGGATAATGGAAAATTACCAATTCTGTAATCCTTATTCCATATAACAGTATTGGGGCCAAATTTATGAAGACCAGCTAGGTTTAAAAGCAGTCCTTTGTGTCAAAACTGCATGGAACTTTAGAAAAATATCTACTGTTAAAAGCCCTGGTCTTTGTGTTCTGGAAACCAAAAAGGCAACTATCGCATAACTTCACTGCAGCAGTCCAACTGCCCTGATTCCCATATTAATCTCAGTATAGCCTCATAGGCACGCATTTATACATGCAGGTAAATCCACTGAGTTGTATTTTTTTAAATCCACATTTAGTGTATGTTTCCTTGTATTTTTAGACTACTTTTTTTGCACACCTGTTTTAACTTGTCTGCAAATGAAGAATTTCATACCTTTCTTTCCCTTTCCGAAGTAATTTTTGCGCCTGTCTTCCCCTGCTTTGTATTTAAGATGAAATAATGTTTTTTCTCTAATATGCTCTGAGGTTTTTTTTGCTTCCAGTGAGCTGCAAGAGTAAGCACTATAATTCTTCATTATCATCAGAATTCAAAACCAAGTGCATATCCGACAGCTAGTCAGTGAGCAGTTCTGGTGCGCTATTGTAAAGGGAGGCCCCACACATTTCATTTAACTTAAAGAGCTCAGATTTAACTGCATTTTTTTTTTCTTTTGTCCTTGAAGGGAAAGACAGCACCATCTGCTCTGTCTACAGAACTCCCAGTTTAGGAACTCTCAGAGTTCTGAAAATAAGGATAAAAAAGATTAAGTATCCACCTAAGGTTAAATTCAAGCCCATGTAAAGAAGCACAAGAAAAATCCCTTGTCTTCAATTCATTTAAAGTCCTCAGAATGTAAGTATAGTGGGACTTGATGCATAAAGCTCCTAAAGAAAAGTGAATTTCACCAGCTGTGGGAACCTATGTTTCTCAACTATAACTATCAGTGCAGAGAAGGATTTAGTATAAACCCTGAAGAGCAATGTCACCTGAGAAAAAAGATGAGATGAATGAATGATAGCTTCACCGTCAGCCAAAAAAATGTCCTGGTTTTAGGGACACCACAACAAAAAGAAAAGCTACCTAGAGGGTGCGTGGTTTTAACCTGGGCACAACACAAGGACGGAGCCCAGCCTTGTGGTGAGGGTATCCTCTAAAGAGAGCCACCACTAACAGCTGGAACAATATTAACGTTTGCAATGTTTAATATACAGCTTATCACTGTGTAGTGTCTAGGTGCTGGAGGTGTATGCGGTTTGCCCTGGTAGATTAGGAGCCAGGAGAGAGTGGTGGAGACCCTCATTCCAGGCCTGCGGAATCCCGCACTGCCAGGTAAACTGTGGTGTGGGGGAAAAGCTTCCCAAAGGTGGCTGAACACAGGGTAGGCAGGGGATCAGCCTGAGGGAGAGGGAGGAAATGCAGAATTGACAGAAAAGAGGGTGTGAAACACCACTGGTGTTTGATGGTGATACTTGTGCTTCTCAGGTCTGAAGTGTGTGCAGCTGATCGGAGGAGGGCATAGGTGGCCCTGGTTCTCCTTGATTAAGCTCATACTCCACTAACAACCCTCTCTGGAGCATAACAGGTGAATGCATAAGTTATTCTAGTTGCAGTGCATGTATATTGCAAATGTTAGCTAACTTTCTGAACATCACACAGCATATGCCTTGAAGCTTCAAATAAGGAGAGAGGTTGATGTTAATTGCATATAACAACAAAATTCAACATAGAGTGCATAGTGACAGCAGAGCAAGTCTTAATATTTCCTTAGAAAGCAGTAAATTTACCATATATTCATTGACTGAAGTTGGATAAACTCCCCGATCTTTGTCAAGATGCTCATTATAGTTCACATATTAAATTGGAATTTCAAGGAAATGATGATGGGTGTAAGTCAAACCAAAACAAACCCTAAAAGAAATCTGACATAGGGTGCAAAAGAGCAATCAAAGCAATTCTTCAATTAGCTTTTGTGTTCATAACATGATAAACGAACCTGTTGGTGGCAAAAGCATTTTTAAAAATACTGAGATTGTAAGCTAATATTTCAGAAGCAAGAAGGAAGACACCATGCAAATGCCGATTCCAGCTCTTTGAAAACCAAACATTACTTATGAGAGAAAGCAGATAATTTCTAATTCTAGAGCAGAAGGGATTTTACATTAAAATAACGTATTTGTAGCTGGACTTTGGCATTAGTGTGTTAAATTATCAAAATCCTTAAAATATTGTCAGTTTTAAAAAAATTATTAGTCTCTGCACTTTCATTTTTCATATACATCAGTCACACTCATATGATTTTTGCCTTTTGTGCACATAATTCTGAGTAGCTTTAAGGATTTGCGATTAATACAGGGAGTAGCTGTCACTTTTTTTATCCCCAGTGTAAAAGATCCAGTTATATGTTAAAAGTATGTTTTCAGAATTTGTTCTACCTTTTACCCTACTTTTGCTGAAAGGATCTTTGCAGCTGCTCAGTGTTTTATTTAAAGTCATCTAATAAAGAGCATGGAGTCAAGATTCTTGCACTGTAGGGATATTGGACTTTAAACAAATGTCTTTATCACCATTTTGCAGTCACTGTTCAGCTAAATGAATGGATATTTGATCCAATGTTAAATTAAAAAAATATTTGTAAGAGTCATTGTAATGAATTCCCTTTCTTTTCCCAATTGCCATGGAAAATAATTCAGATTTCAAGAGAGCTTATCCTATCAGGAAAAAGAGTATGGAAAATATTATGCAAATCCATGCATAAATATGAATCTTCTTTAGTGTTTGCAGCTCTGATGCTTGTGATTTCAGCCACTGAGGAAAGAAATACAGCCTGCCTGTAATCTTGGCTGCCTTCTTCATTTTAAATCCCACTATGATAAAGTAATCCAACAATAAAACCTACATCTTCCTCTTACTTTTAGTATCTGAATTAGAAATAATTATTGTAATTTTATATGATTCAGTTTAGGCCTTAAAATAAGGGCAGTTGTCAATGCAGACATTCCTGTTAGATTGTTACTTCTGCTGTGGAAGGCAGAGGCCTTTGCTCAGGGGATTAGATGCAGGCAATGGTGCCTGGCATGCTATGAATGCTGTTGAGGTACACAATCTCCTTTTGCAAAATCCTAAACCTTCATTCTGCTGGAGCCAGAAGAGACTTTTTGGGCTACCAGGAAGGGAGCTCAGGACAGGCTGTGAGAAATGACAGTGTTATTCTGCCAGTGTTTTGGAATCCATGGGGTCTGCAGGTGGCTTTCAGGTCAACCCGTTAATGTCAGCAGCAGTGGCTTTTAGTTGGCTTGTTTTCTGCCAGGTAAAGATTCTGAATGTTCAGCAGCCTCGGCTCTTTCATTCTTCTGAGCTGTGTGAAATAGTCATATCTGAAGCTCTTGCAGAAGATTTGTGCTCATGGGCTTCAAATCCATAGGTTTCCAAGAGGTTACCCAAAGATCCAAATGGTGGAAAAATTTGTTTGCGTGCTCCTTATGTAAACCTTACACTTCTTCAGGGGTTGCATCTTTTCCATGCCACTGACAGATAAAGTCCAATGGACTGTGATGTTGAAAGCTCTGTGATACAAACTTTTCTATTCTTCATTTTTCTCCTCCTTGTCACAGATTGAAGTGCTTTCTCAGTCATCAGGAGGAGGTGATCCCACTGGGAACAGCTTCTTGTGAAAGTGTTAATCTGCTGAATGTGACTGTGAATGTGACTTCTGTGAGATGTTATTAAGCATCCACATGTCATTTACCTAATTCTTCTCAAAGCCGAAAGCCAGTGTCTGACACGCACTGCAATTCTGTGGTGAGCGCTGTTATTACCAAATCATATTTCTGATTATTGTTGAAGAGAGAGGTATCTTATAAATCTTTATGTGTGTATATTCTTGCATTAAACGGTGATCTGAAACATTGCAGATCATGTCATCTGGATTTCCTTCATTCCAGAGTTACACTTGGCCAAGAATAGCCTGTAAGCTGCCTAAAAAATCTAGATATTTTAATGTGTATAAACCCCACAGATACTGGTATTGTGTTAACCTAGTTATATATTTGTATATACCCCTTTCTTGTGGTATAACGTGTGATTCTTAATGCTTTTGTGAGCTTTCTCTTAATGATCTTGTGAAAGTAGCTCCCACTTGTCTTCCAAAAGTAGTGAACCAAGTAATACACATTTAAAACTCTGTCATGCCTACCTCACCTTCTCAAGATTGCTCTCTCTTCAAAATTCAGCACCTGGAAAAACTGCCATGAAAATGTCCTTTTTCTACCAGAAGCCCTTGTCTCCTTTTAGCAAAAGATGTCCCATCATTTGCTTGTGCTCTTAGCAAAAAGAGTCCTTTAGATCATTACCCATTTGTTGTCTCAAGTGAGTCACTATAAACCAGGTAGAATATGCTCCACAGCGAGCTTTGCAAGATGTCGTGTAGATACTTTATGTGAACCCTGCTTAGCTTGTACCAGTCCATGCAGGGAAATGGCAGTCCATTGCAGGCTTAGACTTGCTTTAAAAATGCAGTTGGTAAGTCTTCACACATCCTCAGCAGAAGCTCTGGCCTTATTTTCCATAAGTGAGAATCATGGTTCAGATTATATCTGTGGACTAGAGCAATTCTTCATTACCTTTTTGTCAGTTGCCACGTAGCTTTCTGAGTTACTTGATACTCTGCTATCAATAGGCATTACAAAGAATGTCTCACAATCTCTTTTGATTCTTATTTCAGTGGCCTTGAAAATCAGATCTGGCACCCCAGAATATTGAAAGTTTTTAGACTGTGTTTCAAACCAAAAAGCTTAGCTATAACATCATTCCTGAAATACATTATTCAGCTAGAGACGAAATAGAGGGAAGGTCTGTGACACCATAGAATGGAGAGAAATTCACACCAATTTCCCTCGAAGGCCTGGTTCACACTGTGGTAGCAGTCTTAAATTAGTCACTAAAAAGTAGTATGTGGCAGGATACATTATAAGGAACATTTCCAAGGCTTTACATATTAAATTAGCCTTACTTTCTGTATTACATGCTTCATTGGAAATACTGTGGTACCACAGGGTCAATATGTATCAGGAGGAAGGAGAGGTGTTAAGAAAAGCTGTGATATAACTTCAACATGTAAAGTAATAATTATTTCATTTTACTTACATGTGAAAATTACTTACTTGTAAATTTTCAACAAAAAACCTCTTGCCTTTAATGAACACACTCATCTGTGCTTGAAAACATTATGCTATTTGTTTCATAAGCTCACAATGGAAAGAGAACCTGTTACAAATTCAGTCAATGATCCAACAGGAAATTAAACCTTTTAAAAATGGATGAACCAATGGACCAAAAGTAATGGAAGAAAATGCATGAAATGAGAAGAATGAGTCATTAGCTTGATTTAAACCTGATTTTTTTTTTATTTTTTAGCAGTAAGACACCAAGGTCTGATATGATTTCCCTTTTTCAAAAATGCGTTAAGATGAGAACAGAATCAGAACTAAACATTGAAAAGATATATATATATATACATATATTTGTAATTAGAAAAATTCCCAATGCCCTACTGGTCAGGAGAAAAACATCAGAAAACATAGGTCTGGGAATCTTAGTTTAATATAAATTAACTCTTTTCTATGACTTTTGAGGAGAAAAGGACTTGCTCTTGTTCTATAATTTTTAATTATATAAAAGGATAGGAAAGACAGAAGAAAGTTCATTTACTCTGAATCTGAAGAATTCAGAGCTAGACAAAAATAAGTATTACTGCATGGTTCCCACTCACAGACCACATCACAGATTTACAGAATCTGTAACCACATCACTCCAATTTACAGAACTATCATCTTGATTTAAGGATGGTGGTGGTCTTAGGAAAAATAATATCACATTGTTGAAAGAGGAAAAAAAAAGAAGTAATTGGCATTTGTAGACAAGATGTCAGGTCCTTCACATTAGCATACACAGATCTCCAGGACTCTGCTCTACTTTGTAAGTGTATGAACACTTTTATGAAAATATATCCAAGATTACTTGATGGAAACTGGTAAAGTGAGTCTTGATTCTCAGGGTATGGTATATTCCTCTGTGCAACAGTACTTCCATTGCTGCTATAACAAATTGAGTTTAGGCAAGCTGACAAGCGACTAAAGATTGTATTAGAAAACATTAAAGATCTCTTCTTGTTTACCTTATTTTTCCATTGCTAACTGGTTCAAAAATTAATCAGCAACAAAAATAAAAGAGCTTCCAGGTACCTAATCCCGTCTTATTTCTGGGACACTAGTTTTATGGTAGTGTACTACTTAACCTCATCCAGAACACTGATGTTGCTTAAGAACTAGCATGGAGTCATGAAAATTCCAAAGGTGATAGTCTGTCCCATTTTCTCTGCCCACATGAATATCAGCTTTCTGAATCTCTTTTCCTCCTCCTTTGAAAGTCATGCCTAACTGTTTTTTAGGGAGGTAGGAATGCAAGAAAGCAGCTAAACCACCATCTGTCTGCCTTTGAAGGAAGTGGTCCTGTCCATAGTAGCAGGAAATCAGAAATATTTCCTTCCAGTTCAGCATCTATAAGAACTGCTAATGGGGATAAATATGGCAAAGAAAGAACTTACTGAGGTGTCGTGGTCAATGGAAATGCAGATAGTGGGAATAAAGTGCAGCTTGTGTATGTTCGATATATATGTTTTGAGGTGTTTTCTTTGTCATTTTGTTGGACAATCTATTGTGGAAAATATTAGCATTACTGTAGCATTTAACATAGTTTCACACATACCCAAACAAGTAAGAATATGATTAGAGTAATAATAGTAGAAAACTATCCTCTAGTGGGGGACTTTTTCGCCACCTCTTTGCCACTAATACTGATAGATTCACGATAAAAAGCAATAAGAGTAGGGTGATCAGAGTAAAGAGCAAATCAGGGAATCTGTTAATTGCTTGGAACTTTAATCCTGAGGTCATGTCTCGCTCAGAAGCTTTTACATCATGGTGCCATAAGTGGTGCCATATATACGACCAGGTCTGTTTGGAGTCAATGGTGTTGCCAATAGGATTACTCTGTAAATGAAACACAGTGATGAATTTTCAAGGCAACAAACAGAGGGATGCAGACAAATCCTATTAATAAATAACAGGATTTGTGATTGCACTGTACCTCCTACTCACCACCTTGAAAATTTACCCCATGCTGTCTGAACCATTGTTCTGCATAAAATCAAGTAAATTATAGTCCATTTAAAAATAAACTAAAACCCCCATTGGATTCCACTGAAGTGTGAATAATGATTCAACAGTCATCAGCTGTGGTTGCCATAAGAAACAAGATTTCATAAATCTATAAATTGTAGAAGAGACAGAAATGCCACAAGCAACATTAATTTAGTAAAACGATAACCAAAATTAGATCTTATTTTCAGTACTGGGTCTCATTTTTTTTTCAGCTCCTATGGTTTCTCAACAGATCAACAGAAGCAGCTGTCTGCATTCCAACTGTAAAATTAAACAATTCTAAAAAGCCTGAAGGCTCAAATCTGGTTGACTGTATTATCCACACTTTGTTAACAGACATAAATGATCTGTTTCTTTTGGAGAAAGCCAAGAAGAAATACAAATACAGGAATCATATCTGAGTCATAAGTCACTAGTCCATGGGATCTGATGAAATCCATCTGCAGGTCCTGAAGGAGCTGGCAAATGAAGTTGCTAAGACACTGTCCATCATATTTGAAAAATCATGGCAGTCAGATCAAGTTCCCAATGACTGGAAAAAGGGAAATATAACCCCCATTTTCAAGAAGGGGAAAATGGATGAGCCGGGGAACTATAGACCAGTCAGCCTCACCTCTGTGCCTGCCAAAATCTTGGGGCAGATTCTCCTGGAAGGCATGCTGAGGCACATGAAAAACAACAAGGTGGTTGGTGACAGCCAGCATGGCTTCACTAAGGGGAAATCCTGCCTGACCAATCTGGTGGCCTTCAATGATGGGGCTACAGAACTGCTGGACAGAGGTGGAGCAGTTGATGTCATCTCCCTGGACTTGTGCAAGGCATGTCCCACATGACATCCTTGTCTCTAAGTTGGAGAGACATCAATTTGATAGGTGGACCACTCGGTGGATAAAGAACTGGCTGGATGGCCGCACGCAAAGAGTTGTGCTCAATGGCTCAGTGTCCAGCTGGAGACCAGTAACGAGTGGTGTCCCTCAGGGATGGGTGTTAGGACCGGTCTTGTTCAACATGACCGGTCGGTGACATGGACAGTGGGATTGAGTGTGCCTTCGGCAAGTTTGCCAATGACACCAAGCTGTGTGGTTCGGTTGATACACTGGAGGGAAGGAATGCCATCCAGAGGGACCTTGACATGCTTGTGAGGTGGGCTGAAGCCAACCTGATGAAGTTGAACCATGCCAAGTGCAAGGTCCTACAGCTTGGTCGGAGCAATCCCAGGCACAGCTACAGGTTGGGCAGGGAAGAGATTCAGAGCAGCCCTGCGGAGAAGGACTTGGGGGTGTTGGTCAATGAGAAAATGAACATGAGCCAGCTGCAGTGTGCGCTTGCAGCCCAGAAAGCCAACCGTATCCTGGGCTGCATCAAAAGGAGCGTGACCAGCAGGTTGAGGGAGGTGATCCTGCCCCTCTACTCTGCTCTCCTGAGACCTCACTTGGAGTATTGGTGCAGTTCTGATGTCCTCAACATCAAAAGGACATGGAACTGTTGGAACAAGTGCAGAGGAGGCCACGCGAGGATGATGAGGGGACTGGAGCACCTCCCGTATGAAGACAGGCTGAGAAAGTTGGGGCTGTTCAGCCTGGAGAAGAGAAGGCTGCATGGAGACCTTATAGCAGCCTTCCAGCATCTGAAGAGGGGCTATAGGGATGCTGGGGAGGGACTCTTCATGAGGGACTGTAGTGATAGGACAAGGGGTAATGGGTTCAAACTTAAACGGAGAGGTTTTGATTTGGTATAAGGAAGATAATCTTTACTGTAAGGGTGATGAGGCACTGGAATGGGTTGCCCAGGGAAGTTGTGAATGCTCCATCACTGGTGGTGTTCAAGGCTGGGTTGGAGAGAGCCTTGGGTGGCATGGTTTATTGGGAGGTGTCCCTGGGCATGGCAGTGGGGTTGAAACTAGATGATTTTATGGTCCTTTCCAACCGTAACTATTCTATGATTCTATGATTCTATCACATCCTGCTGTTGCACAGTCAAAAATACCATACATAAAGCAAAATATGCTCTGAATATTTGTAGCATCTAATATTTAGAAGTCCTGGCATATAATTTTGGGGATATGTGTGCAAATTACCTTGAACACAGTGAATGTTTATTTTATTTATAAAAGGAAATAGAAAGTAGAGCAAGCATGTAGAGTAGCATTGATCCTAAGAACTGACTTGCTGTATTTAAAGCAGAAAACCCTATTTTCTGCATATTTATTATTATTTCTATGATAGGTATAAATTACCACAGCACAAGCAGGTCACTGGGTGATCCACACATGAAGACAAAATTCTGTGTGACACATCAAGAATAAAAGAAGGTTGACAAACTTTGTGAGTCATAAACTTTGAATTGAGATATAAGTTGTCAGACAGGAAGAAAGTAAGGGTGTCTTTCTGCAGTCTTTTGCAGCTATAGCTTTCAGGAAAACACTGTGTTAGATCTGCATAATGGCAGAATAGAGTGTAACTAGTAAGGGGATGCGATAAACTGCTTGGAAGATTTCTTTAGAAGTGTTTGGATAGGGAGAAAGATTGTTCTGTAGTAAAGGATAATCCATTGAGCCCTCTCTTCTACATTTAATAAACACCTTTTTAGAGGAAGTATACTTTTGAATTTGTATTTTTATGTTTGAATACCAATGTGTTTCTTGATGTTTTCTATCCTTCTAATGACATTGAACATATGATTGATGTAAGCTTTCAAGAACGCTTGGAATAAAATATAACTATCCAAGTTTTCCATTCTCTTTTATAGTTAAAAAAAGATGGCAATTAAGATTCATTTTCTCTTCATGTACATGTATAGCACTGCAATAAATTTAAGGCACTGAATATCTCAAACCCATGTTATTAGGGCTTTAGGTAAATTAATGCAGAGACACTTTATCAAATGCAGTAACAAACTGAGAGTGAAGAAAATAGGAATACAATTTTATCTCATTTGTTTTATTTAATTTCCATTACTTTCAAGCCTGATTTTTTTTTCTTGCACAGTTACACGTTTATACACACAGACCTGAGCCTGGGTATGGCACATAGGCTTAAAGTCACTGTGTAAAATGTGACTTTACACTGCATATTTAGCGTAAAATGATGTATTTAGAAGTCAAGCATGACATTGCATGTCTTCCCACTTTATAGTGTACTTGGACTTTATTATTGCCTAAATATTGTTTAAGTCTGAAAAGCAATTTGTTAATGTTATATGTATTGATGTAAAAGTGTTTCCCAGTATCACTGTTTCTGACTCATATCCTGTGTAAAACCTTTTCTTGTTGAATGCATGCAATACTTCCAAATAATATCCAGTTGTCTTAGCTACTAATTTGTCAGCAGAAGACTTGTGTTTGATGTCACCTGCACATTAGTGCACATTTGGTGAGTAAGAGCCTGCTCATAGACTTACCAAAATCAGAAATCTATCCTTGATTTCCAGAGTTGATGTCTTCAAATTTGTTTCATTTAGTTAGCTTGTTTCCTTCTCCTTCTGTTTCTTAATATGCTCTTCGCCTTCTCCACCTACCCGTCTTAATTATTCAGCTCCCTTCCTCTTGAACCTGGCGTGAAATTAAAATAAAAAATACTTAGGGATGAGAGGTTCCCTCATCTGTCTGTAAATTCCATAGAGTGTGCTTGGTAGAGCAAGATAAATAAGCATAAGCAAATGTAAGAATGCATTATACAGGCCTGATTTTTGATGGTATGCTTTTACAGACACCTGATACATACACCTGTCCTGGTTGTTTTGCAAGACAAATTACACAACAAGATCTACCTAGGAACCAATTTTTATATGAAATGGGAACTTGGGAAGTTTGGATAGGCTGACAGTATTGAAAAACTCCTAAACTTTCATCTGCTAATAGCTCTCTTGACTATCTTCTGTTCTAGAGTGTCCAGTTGTAATAATGTGAGTCCTTCTACAGTAGTTTTCTGTGTCTACTCGACCACAAATCATGGTCCTACTCAATAACTTGGAGGAACTAATTTATGTATGTTCATTAGATGTTTGTCAAAAAATATAAACATTATTCATGAAGCTTAGCTTTTGTCCATGGTTAGTTTAGACGAACAAACTTTCATTATGTTATAAGAAACAAATCCTTTAAAAGACTTAAAGCAGTCTGCTTTTCAGATCCAAAATTATTAATTCTCCTACTTATGGGAATAGAGCTTTCGTTAAGCTAGAATGAATGCCATAGATAAATTATTAACATTGCCTTTTGCATAATTTCATGGCCAAGTGAAATGCTTATATATATATTTTATTTATATAAAATGTGCATGAATCTATATATTGCATTTTAAAGGAAAAAACAAATGACAGCTACAACAGACTTGCACAGAATGAATTCTGCTTTGCATTTTGGAAGTGGTGTAAATCATCGGAGCTATATAGTCAGAGTTTATGACTTCCATCAAAGAGCACAACGGACATTTTTCACTGTGGTCTATCCATTATTCTGCACATACTTGAAGAGAGAAACTCAAACAAAGCTCTCATTAGGAAACATTGACATAAGACTAGCAGAGAATTCATTTACTTGTACATGGTGTGGTGATACAGCAAAAAAGTCAGTGAGAGCCATATATTACACTGCCACGGCAGGTGGAGGCGTTGAAAAGGAGATGTGCATCTAGACATGTATTTTTTTGTACAGCTCTTCCAAGGTTTCTGTTTGTTCTTATTTCTGGTAGCTTGAAAGCAAATGAAAATTTATAGCTGAAGTGTGAGGGAGCAGGGAGGGCTGGCTGCTCCTGAGGCAGCAGGAGCTGCAGGCTGAGATCTGTGGTACCATGGTTCAGCCCCATGTCACTCATGCAGGGCAGTGGTACAAGGCAATCAAAAGACTGGTGCTTAAGCAAGTCCATAGCAATGGGGCAGATCAGAAGGGATTCAAGTAAGGGACAGGCACAATCCAGAGATCACCTGGGAGGTCCATAATAACAAAAGGAAGTTCAGGTTGGGATATCAGACTCCTGTATTGAGATCTAGATCAACAAGGTCCATGGCCAGGCACAGGTGGGTGCTCCTGTGATATAGCTCAAGCCAAGACTGAGGACCCAGACCTGAACTGAAATGCGATGGTGGAGGTTCCCGGTGAGTCTGGTCAGGGCAATTAAGCCCTATTAGTGCCCAGAGGACCCTGATGTAATGCAGAACAAAATCTGATGTGAGACTCCTGGTTGTACAACAGGAACTTTCGTAGCAGTAGAAGTGATGAGTATTTTCGAGAGTACATTATACAAGGAGGTATATGTGTTTACAAACATTGTCTTGACATATCTGTATCTATTTCATGGCTTCTCTGTATAGAAGGGGTTAAGGTTAGGGATACTATTGTGCTTGACTCCTTTGGGAGTAGAATCATAGAATCATAGAATAGTTAGGGCTGGAAAGTACCTTAAGATCATCTAGTTTCAACCCCCCTGCCATGCCCAGGGACACCTCCCAGTAAACCATGTCACCCAAGGCTCTCTCCAACCCAGCCTTGAACATCACCAGTGATGGAGCATTCAAAACTTCCCTGGGCAACCCATTCCAGTGCCTCATCACCCTTACAGTAAAGATTATCTTCCTTATACCAAATCAAAACCTCTCCGTTTAAGTTTGAACCCATTACCCCTTGTCCTATCACTACAGTCCCTCATGAAGAGTCCCTCCCCAGCATCCCTATAGCCCCTCTTCAGATGCTGGAAGGCTGCTATAAGGTCTCCATGCAGCCTTCTCTTCTCCAGGCTGAACAGCCCCAACTTTCTCAGCCTATCTTCATACGGGAGGTGCTCCAGTCCCCTCATCATCCTCGCGTGGCCTCCTCTGCACTTGTTCCAACAGTTCCATGTCCTTTTGATGTTGAGGACATCAGAACTGCACCAATACTCCAAGTGAGGTCTCAGGAGAGCAGAGTAGAGGGGCAGGATCACCTCCCTCAACCTGCTGGTCACGCTCCTTTTGATGCAGCCCAGGATACGGTTGGCTTTCTGGGCTGCAAGCGCACACTGCAGCTGGCTCATGTTCATTTTCTCATTGACCAACACCCCCAAGTCCTTCTCCGCAGGGCTGCTCTGAATCTCTTCCCTGCCCAACCTGTAGCTGTGCCTGGGATTGCTCCGACCAAGCTGTAGGACCTTGCACTTGGCATGGTTCAACTTCATCAGGTTGGCTTCAGCCCACCTCACAAGCATGTCAAGGTCCCTCTGGATGGCATTCCTTCCCTCCAGTGTATCAACCGAACCACACAGCTTGGTGTCATTGGCAAACTTGCCGAAGGCACACTCAATCCCACTGTCCATGTCACCGACCGGTCATGTTGAACAAGACCGGTCCTAACACCCATCCCTGAGGGACACCACTCGTTACTGGTCTCCAGCTGGACACTGAGCCATTGAGCACAACTCTTTGCGTGCGGCCATCCAGCCAGTTCTTTATCCACCGAGTGGTCCACCTATCAAATTGATGTCTCTCCAACTTAGAGACAAGGATGTCATGTGGGACATGCCTTGCACAAGTCCAGGGAGATGACATCAACTGCTCCACCTCTGTCCAGCAGTTCTGTAGCCCCATCATTGAAGGCCACCAGATTGGTCAGGCAGGATTTCCCCTTAGTGAAGCCATGCTGGCTGTCACCAACCACCTTGTTGTTTTTCATGTGCCTCAGCATGCCTTCCAGGAGAATCTGCCCCAAGATTTTGGCAGGCACAGAGGTGAGGCTGACTGGTCTATAGTTCCCTGGCTCATCCATTTTCCCCTTCTTGAAAATGGGGGTTATATTTCCCTTTTTCCAGTCATTGGGAACTTGATCTGACTGCCATGATTTTTCAAATATGATGGACAGTGTCTTAGCAACTTCATTTGCCAGCTCCTTCAGGACCTGCAGATGGATTTCATCTGGTCCCAGGGACTTGTGCATGTACAGGTTCTTGAGATGGTCTCGAACCACATCCTCTCCTACAGTGGGCTCTGGGTCTTCATTCTCACAGTCCCTTTGTCTGCCTTCCAAGACTTGGATGGTGTGGTCAGGGTGTTTGCCAGTGAAGACTGAGGCAAAGAAGTCATTAAGAACCTCAGCCTTCTCCAAATTCAGGGTAGCCAGTTCTCCTGATAGCTTCTGGAAGAGGCCCACATTGTCCCTAGTCTGTCTTTTATTTGCAGTGTACCTATAGAATCTCTTCCTGTTATCTTTCACATCCCTAGCCAAGTTTAATTCTAAGTGGGCCTTAGCTTTCCTAACCTGGTCCCCAGCTTCCCAGACAACATCCCTGTATTCTTCCCAGGCTGCCTGTCCTTGCTTCCACCTTTTATAAGCCTCTTTTTTCCTTCGGATTTTCCTCAGCATCTCCTTATACATCCAAGGAGGTCTCCTGGCCCTCCTGCAGCACTTTCTTCTAGTTGGGATGCAACGCTCCTGAGTTTGTAGCCATGAAGGATTTACTTAAAGCTATTTAATGGATTGGCCAGAATAGAGGACCAGATAGAGAAATAGTGCCTTAGTTGTACTTATCCTGGTTTGGGTGGTGATATGGTTTTGGTTTTTATTTTGTAGGTTTATGTGAGAAGTTTAGTGCCTCAGAAAACCTTCTGTGTAAGGAAATAAATGCAGAACTTTGAGGCAGACTTCCCAAAGCAGCATTGACTGAGCCAATCTGCTTCATGTTAATGTGAAATAAGTTAATTCTTCCCTGTATTGGGATTATGAGTGGATTGGGGAAAAAGTTAGGATAGAAAAAGATAGACTGGTACCAAATATGTCACATGTTGTTATTCAGTCTGTAAATGACAAATTTGTTGTAATTCTGTTTTGATTGCTGTCATGATTCCAGGTCTGCTTTAGAAAAGAATCTGAAAGCTTTTCCATGAAAGTACATGTGGAAGTTAAAAGCTGTAGTGTGCACGTATAAAGGACTCTGACGGATTTTGTCTGGATCAGCTTCAGCTGTTTTGTTTTAGATCTGTTTTATATGAGATTTGTCTTCTGAGCATTGTTTTGCTCCCAGCCAAGCTGTGGCTTCGTCTGTAGGTGAAATGATTAGTTCTGTGTCAGAAGTTACAAATAGCAAGATGTCTCCATAGCAGCAGTGTACTGCTAGCTGGCATGTGGAAAGTGAACTGGGAACATTGGCTTTAATTGTGTTCTATGCAAGCAAGTGTGCTACTTCTTTTAAGTAGATGGTCAGTAGAAGCTGAACATGTTTCATATTGTCTGACCTAGAGCTAATTTCAGGAACTGGAAAGTGTTTGTTTCTCTGGCATGAGCACCATGAGATCCTTGAGCCAAAAGCTCTGGGTTAGTGTTACTTGCGGCTTAGTATAAGATTTTTCTGATCAAATTTGTTTTGGTGTGGGATTAGATACTGGCTTGGCTGCCAAGTCTGTATGTGCATGTTATTGTCAGATTTATGCCATAGAAAATTGAACCACAAAACTATCTAGATGGATGAAGGAAAGGAGTAAGAGGTGCACTGGAGCCATAGTGTGTCTGGCTGATCTAGGCAGAGGACCTGGATTTGAAATGTGATAAGGACCTGGGGACTAGAGCCTCAAAATTAATAGTCTGCTTAATGTGAAATGAATCTAAATGGTATATAACTGATGTAACTGTTTTGGTGGTAGATAAATGCACAGTTCTTTGTCTTGTTCCTGTTCCCCTTTATATATAAACACAGAGGTGAAGAATCATTATTCTTTGAAAGATATGCAATAGAATCAGGAAACAAGTTTATTACATACTTTGAGAACACAATAGTGTTCAAATTGTCAATTGTTACATAAGGAATTAGCAGTTTTATTATATAGAAACCTTAATCTCCATGTCTAACATCCTGTTAGATCTTACTGGGAGAAGCTATTTTGACTTAACAAAAGTCGGCTCTGAAAACTTTATGGGCCAATACATGAATGAGCACAAATTACCACCTGGTACCCTGCTGGCTGGTTGCGGCTTTCTGACTGACAGGGGAGGTGGGAGTGAGAGGTTCGAAGGGAAGAATGAGTTATGCTAAAGTTAATTCATGAATTTCAAATAACTGATGTTCCAAACCAGTGTTCAGTTCTCCATCAGTGAGAAGCACAGCTTATTTACCACATTCTTAAATGGATGAAAGGAAACATATGTATATTAATATAAAAAAAAATTATAAATGGCTGAGTGAGAACTTTTCAAACAAACCTTAATGAGGATAGATAATAACATGGATATTTTCCAGGTAAATTGAAACTAGTTTTCAATCCCACCCAGAAAGGGGCACATGGTCTTGCATATGCTTTTTCCAATGAGGGGCAGTTATACCAAAGAGTAATCTCAACATCTGTTTGAATTTTAGAGTTAAAGAATTGCCAACTGAATAAAAAAATTTAGATCTGTATTTTCTACCAGTGATGAAAGTTCTCAGACTTACATGGACCTAGACTTACATGGAAGGAGATTTCCAGAAATCAATAGAGGAGCTAAGCTGGGTGGAAATGACATGAAGACTACTGTTTCCTTACTGTTGGTTCACAGAGAAGAAAGGGTGGGTATGGATGGAGAAGGTCAGATGAGATAAGCTGCATGCTCACCATCAGAGAATGTGGAGAAGAAGGGGCAGGATCTGAATGCCAGGTTTCTGCCTAATGGATATTAAAGTAGTTGGGGTCTGAAACACTCAGACACAGTATGTAGTATGCAAGCATTAACTGCAGCTGTCATGCTGTATAGTGAAATAACATTACTGCTATTTTATTAACTTTAGTTAGTTGAAATTGTATCTTATAGCAAGAAAAAACGCTCTAAGTGCTGTATATATACCCAGCACTGTCATCATAAGGAGATGCTGCATTACAGAGACACTATCCATCATACTTCAGATTCGAGGCAATATTCTCTTTCTAAATTAACATCATCACCTTGTAACAGCTGTGACCACTACCTCAGTTATAGCTGATGAGCTTGTCACTGTTTCCAATACAAATTCTGTCTTTAATAGATTTATTTGTAAGTTAGATCTACTTAGATATAAAAATCTGCTCTGGCTTGGAGCATGGCACATAGGGCTCTCCCTAGATGATTTTCTTCACAGTGATTGAAAACTTTTTGCCAAATCTAGTCACCATAATAAACTTCTACAGTTCTGGAGTCCTCAACATAAAAAGGACATGGAACTGTTGGAACAAGTCCAGAAAAGGGCCATGAGGATGATGAGGGGACTGGAGCACCTCCCATATGAAGAGAGGCTGAGAAAGTTGGGGCTGTTCAGCCTGGAGAAGAGAAGGCTGCATGGATACCTCATAGAAGCCATCCAGCATCTGAAGGGGGCCTATAGGGATGCTGGGGAGAGACTCTTCATGAGGGACTGTAGTGATAGGACAAGGGGTAACGGGTTCAAACTTAAACGGAGAGGTTTTGATTTGGTATAAGGAAGAAAATCTTTACTGTAAGGGTGATGAGGCACTGGAATGGGTTGCCCAGGGAAGTTGTGAATGCTCCATTGCTGGTGGTGTTCAAGGCCAGGTTGGACAGAGCTTTGGATGGCATGGTTTATTGGGAAGGTGTCCCTGGGCATGGCAGGAGGGTTGGAACTGGATGATCTTAAAGTCCTTTCCAACCCTAACTATTCTATGATTCTGGAAAGAGTAATTAAGGATCTTGATGGCTGTGTGGATGTTTTTAGCCAAATGGTTCCTTGGTAGGGAGCAAGCATAACCTATTTATTGATGATGTGATGTTCTGCATCAAAGAGTGCTTTAATATTATCCTGTTCTAAATGGTTCTTTGGGCAGCATTGGCCTCCCTTCTCTCTCCGAAATGCCTATCAGCTCTGTTTCTTCTCCTGAGAATATCAGAAATTTGAACAAGAATATTTCTTACCTGATTAAACAGAAATATAGTCCTATGTGTTTACATTTGGTTTAGAATATAAAATCTTAGAAGTTAATAACACTTCAGAAAAGAATCTAAACTGTTTCACACTATCCAAAGCAAAGAAATTATTTGCCACTTTTTTTCGCTGTTTCTTGGGTGAAACTATACGTAGGAAAGTCAGCCCATAAATATGCAGGTTTATTTAGTTGGAAATGCATTTTTTTCTGAAATAGTATTTCCCTGGGGGGAAAAAAATGCTGTTTTTAGTCTAGAGATGATACTTTTTTACCCGCTTACGGAAAAGTTGTTCAACAATGGTAAAAAAGATAGCAGCTGGTAACAGCCACTCACTCAACATGCATTTATCAGCAAAAATTTAAATGCAAACATCTGATGACCAGATGTCTCCATTCGCATTGCAAGATGAGACATCTCAGCTATCTTTGTATTTGGGAAGCAGGCAGTTCATCAGTTACTTTGGCAGTCTTCATCTCTGTGATTTAAGATTTCCATGAAGTACTCCCGTGATGGATCACAGGTAACTGTACAGAGGGTTGGGGTTTCATTGTTTACATGCGGACCTTTGATGCCATGCTTTACATCCCCTGTAGAAGTGTGGAACTACGCTGTAGTTGATGTCAATGTAAAGCCCAGAGAAATCATACTTGGGCTCTTACTTGAGTCTAGTAACAGGGGATCATTTGGTAACGTTTGGGGGTCAAAGGGCGATGTTCAATGGCCAAAGGTCAAAGCTTCTGGGGTCGATGGACAAAGGTTTAAAGGTCATCTGACCTTTGAGTCTTTGACTCTGAACTTTTACCCTTGATCTGTGACTCATGACATCTGAGCGTTGTCCTTTGACTTTTACCTATCACCTTTTGCCCTGGGACTTTAATCTGCTTTTGGTTTTAAACTTTGTTATTTGACCTATGACCTTTCACCATGGAACATTGGGGGGTTTTCCCTACTATCTTTGCCCTCTGAACTTTGACCTTTGATTGTTAAATGCTTCCCTTTAAACTTTGATCATTAAAATTTTCCCCGTGTCCTTTGTTCCCTGAACCTTTGCCTTTGCCCTGTGACCTTTGAAATCTGAACACAAATTATGACCTTTGACTTCTATACTTTGTACATGTTTTACTAGCTCTGATCTTTGACCTTTGGCTCTGAATGTTGACTTTTGCTTTCTTAACCCAAGCTTTGACCTATGACCTTTTACCATTAAAGTTTTACCTTTGGACTTTGACCATGAAAAGTCGACCTTTGCCCATTGGAATTCTGTCCTATGACCTCTGACCCCTGACTCCTGAACTTTGACGTACGACCTGACCGTGGAGCGGTGGCCACTGCTTACCCTAAGGCGGCAGCCACCACGTGGCACCGGCCACAGCCGCAGGGGCAAAGGGAGCTCCACGGCGCACGCGCGGAGCCCGGGCTGCAGTACCGAGCTCTGGCCACAGGATGGCAGCAGCAGCAAAACGAAAGGGGCTGGGTGGTTTCTGTCCGGACAGCAGCGTAAATTGCGTCTATGGTGAAATCATCAGAAGGGGTGGGATTTATCCCTCCTTTAGCGCAGAAGGTTGGGGGATATATTCCCCCATCACAGAGGGTCAACTGTCAGACTATCCTGTCAGGGTATACAAAGTGGAGGTGGTTTTTCCTTGTGTTCTTCCATGCAAGAGACCTGTCTGCCTCTTCCTGTCTCTGACCAAATCTTAAGGCGGTTTTGCCGTGTGGAAAGTTCACTGCATTAATTCCTACATATATGAACTGCTTAAACTATATATTATTTATATTTCATAAAATGGAAGTTATTTTGATATTTTATAACCTAAATATTTCATGTTAGATCTTTTACCATTGTAGTTGAGGAAAAATTTGTCCTGAAGCTGGGATGGTTTCTTTCCAGGGTGCACAAACGCTAGCACTGATGTGGACAGCTAGCTGCAGTTACCGCAGAGCAGTTTTCATGCCTGTGTTTGAGTATGCTGTGCAGTCACAGGAGGATCAAGAGATCTTTCTATAGTGTTTATTGCCATGTGGGAAGGTCGGGTGTATGCCAACCAAAGCGTGGTCTATGCATGATGCAAGTTCTTCACATCTTCCTGATTTCTATTTCTACTCTGCTCGTTATTCTGTATCAGAAGAGTGATCAAGTTTTCAATGGAAACAGGAAAAACTGTCAAGGCAACGTCCAGCTTAGCAGCTCCTTTGCATATATCTATTGTAATGTGTAATTAGCTGCAGTTCAGTGAAATGCTCCTGGCACAAATATTTTCACATCAGTGTGCTGTTCCACTTTAAATTCCATCTCATTAAACCATCATAAAAAGCAGTACTTGACGCACTTCCCATGTGACCATGATTGAAGCTGTTATTTATTCATTCACCAAAATCTCTTTTGCACATACACCTGTGTATTAGTGGTGTGGAGGGATGAATGTTACTGGAGGCTTTGGGCTGACTCTCTGAGATCACTCTGATACAAGTTCTGGGTTTTGTAACAGCACAAAGCCAGCCTCCCTTTTGCTCCTTAGAATTGGCTTTGATGTCTTCAAAATATGTCAGCAAAGTGAAGAGGCATGATGAATGAAGAAGGAGACATCATTCAATTAGTCTTGGAATGCTAGGGGAAAAATGGTGTGTTTTTTATAGAGCAGTAATACCATAGAAGCTTCCTTGAAACCTGGGAAACCTATTGGAAACAGTCTGATAGTTCATAATACTCTGTTGTAGAAGAACTAAATCGGTGATTTCTGAGTTGAACCATCAATTTAGAAATGAGTCATTGCTTGCATCAATTTTTTTGTTGTTTTTATGTAGTCAGTATCTGTGCCATGCAATATAGTAGTGGTATGTAACTGTCCCGTGGTCACAATTATGATTCAGGTTTCAAACAATGAGGCATGATTTTGACCTATTACTACATGTATTCTTTCCTAATGTATTTTGATACTTCAGCACAGCATATTTTGAATAAGATTTGAAAGAAATGCTACTGCTAGGCATAAGCCATTTAGGGCTGACACTAAGAAATTGTTAGAAATTCCTTACCAAAACATGGTCTTTAAAGATTTCTATTAAGAACATAGACTTTGGGACTAAGGAAACATATTTTCAGTAAAGTGGCAAGTGTGCACCCATGTGTAATACAGGCATGTTAGGGACATCACAGGATATATTTGTAGCTAGAGATAATTGATATTCTAATATGTTATCATAAAATGGTTTGAGTTGAAAAGGACCTTAATGACCATCTGGTTTCAAGCCCCCTGCCATGTTCAGGCCACCTTCCACTAGACCAGGATACTCAAAGCCCTTTCCAGCCTGACCTTGAATGCTGACAGAGATGAGGCAGCCACAGCTTCTCTGGGCAACCTCTGCCAGTGCCTCACCACCCTCATAATGAATTTTTTCTTTAGATCTAATCTAATCAATTCTCTTTCATCTTAAAATATTCTTGTCCAATCCCTACTTACTCTTATACAAAGCCCGTCTCTAACTTTCTTGTCAGCCCCTTTAGGCACTGGAGGCTACTCTAAGATCTCCCCAGAGCCCCTTTCTAGGCTGAATAGCCCAGCTGTCTCATCCTGTATCATAGGAGAGGTGCTCCTCCCAGTTTGGAGTGGCATTCAAAGCACTGACATTTCACCCCCTGCCTCAGCCTTCTCTGCTATCATTTCAAATCTCTGGAAAGCTTCAGCTAGCTCTAATCTATAATTTTTCAAGGCTTACAGTATTTCACTGTCAAATAGGAAGTTTGAAATAGTACAGCCCCAAAATCTGAGCACTGACTGTGTTGTGATTGTGAGTTATATTCCAGGTCTAACATTTCAGGAGTTATGTGGCTAGAAGAGAGAAATAAAAAGCATGAAGGAACCCTCTGGATCATGAGTCTGTAAGAGGCAGTCACTGACACCATGGGTTATTCTGCACCAAATTGACTCTGCTAGCAGTGCTGTAGGGACAAGAGTAAGGATAGGAACTGTACTATAGGGATTTAAAAAAAACATTTTCCTGACCAGTAGAATAGATTAAACTCAGGGCATAGAAACATTTTCTTGCGAAGGCTTGAAAATTGTTTCATAAGGATTTCATGCTTTCCACCAACATTTCTCTTAAGAAAATACAGTCTGTGTCAATGTTTGCACGGCTGAGAGCTAACCAGATATCAGGGATGGTCTATAAAATGATTGCAATCTAAAATGAAACAGTGAACTCCCAGACCGAAAACTGTAATGATAAAGCAAAACTTTCCTGCAGATACATGCCAGGAAATGGGTAAAATGAAATAAATGAACATTCATAAATTTATCACTATTTTAATTTGATTCTAAATAAAAGTGATTATGGAAATACATAATTGTTGCAAAATATAATCATTGTGTTTAAAATGAACTGTCCTGTGAATCTATACTTAAAAAGGTATCATGAGTCTACTTAAAGAAAAAAATATTGGTAATTATACTTGCTTAGGAATAGAGAAATTATAGATTACATCTTAAATTCCATCTTGAATCATAGTACTCCTTTTGTTCTACCTTTTGTGACTGCAGAAATGCGTCTGTCTTCTCAGTATAATAAATAACTTCTTTCTATATTTTCCATAATTATTTTCCACTCTAACACTGAATTGCAAGCTATAAGAAGTTTTAGAACATGAAATGATTTCTTATTGGTGATTTAGGATCATTAACACTTGGAGAGGGACCTCAAAACCAGACCTGAAACCTGAACCTCCAGGTAATTCCCATATCTTAATTCTAGTTTCTTTACTACTCTACTGTAAGTTTTCAGAAGGCCTGTCCTTTCTGTGTATAAAGGAATTATCTTTTATTAATATACCCATAAAGCTGTATTGAGTTGTCCATACTGGTGATAGTTCTTAATTTTTTTAAACCATTTCTGAAATAGCTTTTCAGTTAAACATATGGCATATATATGATAGTATGCTGTCTATGAAGATTTTTAATTAGTTTTTAGTTTAGATCATCTGGGTTACTTACTCTTTAATGCATCATTTTCTAACAGACCTGTGTTCCTATATTCTTCTGTGTCCTCTCTGTTAAAGACAGGGTAGCACATCACTCCTGCATTCACTGAAAGAAGATAGATTTGGCTGTTGCTGTAAGGGAAGCAGCAATTAACCCCTACCCAATGCTCCTCACACAGCTGTTGGCTTTTCCATGTGCCCTGCTTCCGCCTTCCAATGTTTGGTCCTCAGTCATGTGAAATACATGAACATGAATACATGTTCAAAGAGTCTGATTTTGAATCCACTGTGAATCCTACATAACTGAAGTGTTTTAAAGGCTGTCAGGGACCAACCCCAAAGGATAAATCCAGAAGCTTAGAAAAGGATTCTATTCTATTCTATTGAGACCAGCATGTTTATATGCCCCTCTACTTTGCCCTTGTGAGACCTCACTTGGAGTAGTGTGGGCAATTCTGGTGTCCTCAACATAAAAAGGACATGAAACTGTTGGAACAAGTCCAGAGGAGGGCCACGAGGATGATGAGGGGACTGGAGCACCTCCTGTATGAAGATAGGCTGAGAAAGTTGAGGCTGTTCAGCCTGGAGAAGAGAAGGCTGCGTGGAGACCTCAGAGCAGCCTTCCAGTATCTGAAGGGGGCCTATAGGGATGCTGGGGAGGGACTCTTCATGAGGGACTGTAGTGATAGGACAAGGGGTAACGGGTTCAAACTTCACCAGGGAAGTTTAGATTGGATATGAGGAAGAAATTCTTTACTGTTTGGGTGGTGAGGCACTGGAATGGGTTGCCCAGGGAAGTTGTGAATGCTCCATTGCTGGTGGTGTTTAAGGCCAGGTTGGACATAGCCTTGGGTGGCATGGTTTATTGGGAGGTGTGCCTGGGCATGGCAGGGGGGTTGGAACTGGATGATCTTAAGGTCCTTTCCAGCCCTAAATATTCTATGATTCAATGATTCTATATTGGCATAAAAAGGCCTGAAGTGATGAGTGGCAAACTGCATTGTGGTCACATCCTAACTTGCAACACATTTCACATAAATACATGTTTTACATAGAAAGAAATGCTCCCATAAATTGGTAGGGAACTTCATAGTCACAGCTTCAGAATTGAAAGGGCAAATTTTTTATCTGATATTCCTTTTTTTTTTTTTTTTTAATTCTGAAATGTAATTTCCTGATATAAGGAAGGGGGAAATTTTCACTCTTTGATTTTTTCTTTAATTAGTTATTTTTGCAATTAGTTTTTAAATTTAATAGGTTTTCCAAATCACCCTCGGCAGCGTGTCTTTGTGGAACAATATGAACTCCCTCTGGTGGCCACACAATCCTTTTTGAGTCCTCTATGTCTTAAACCAGCTGCGTAGCATTTTTGCAAGTTATGTATCTAGCTGTGGATTTCACAGTGTCTTTATTCCTGTAATAAATGTGGCATTTAGGAATTTAATGTGATACGGACAAAAATAACTTTATCTGATTCACTGGGAACAGAAATCAATTGGCCTCCAACTTTTTTATTAATATTCATAACCCCACCCTGCTATAGAGGAATCCCTTTTAGGAGCAGGGCAACCTCTGTAAGTTTTTTTCACTTTTCACATCCATTTCTATAAACAATAAGAAATGCTTTTTTATTAACCATTGCAAAGGTATGGTCCCATAAACCACCTGCCTTCCCTGTGCACTCTCCCTTTGAATGACTGCTGCTTAAAGCAAATTATTAAAAGCACAACTGTTTCCTGAAGTAGCTGGTTAAAGATGGGCACATTTCCTTCACCTGCTCTTGCTTTATCTGCTGGGGCGGCAGTACCCAGATGTGTTTTCTTGTACCATACCCAGTTGCAGTGAAGGATACTCCTGGTTTAGTCCCACTTTCCTTGTCCTTTGCTGCCACAACCTATTAATATTAGTTCACTTCCCCTCTGTCTCCACTCTCTTCTGCTTTCTGAGAACATACTGCTAATGGACCACATGTGCACAAGCCCAAATCCCTAACAGAGGTCTACAGTAGACAAAAGGGACATACTTAATTGCAGGTGTTCAGCGGGAGGAATCCATAAGGGAAAATTAAGACCAGTGAATTGGGTGACATGCTGATCATTTCTTACACTTCAGTCAAATTGTCCAAAGATAGTTGCTTTCCACTCTGAAGGTATTGATCCAAACTATAACCAGTGCTTGTTCACAATACATGCACAATCTTTACTTGTTTTACAACATATTTCTGAAATGGGGGAAGGAAGAAACACCACAATTTAGGTGAAAGTTTTCATATGAGCAGTTTAAAAAATGCTAACAATGAAAATGTCTGGTAAGTGTTGTGGGTATCAATGATAAGATACGACAGCAGTCCTTTTAGAAAGATCTTCTATTAAACTGGCAAATGAAGTGAGTTACAGTTTTGCCTGGAATATGGAATTCAGAAGAAGAGGAGGGAAAACTATCTTGGGTACAATCCTGTGCAGTGATACCAGCAGTTCCATAACTGCTTGGTGTTTACTGTTACTGCATCTCACCACTCTGCAGTATGTAAAATTATCTCTCAAATAACCCTTGCCTGATGATGAGCCATAATGAAAACACTTCACAGATGCTACAGATACTGATGAATCACTAAAGTGGCAACAACCAGATCTTCTCACACTGAACATCAAAACCTGTCTGAAGTGCAACAACAACTGTTTCAAGATTTGTTGTTGCTTAGTGAATGCTAAGAGAAATATTATCTTCTCAAAGTATGTGTTTTCAATATGCCTTAAAGTTTAGAAAGCACTTTTATTTTACTCATGGATTTGCACAAATTATATTCATCATTATCTGTGCTGAACAGGACTAAATAGCTTACACCAGTCATAAAATAAAACTATATTTTGACCTGTTTGAACATGGCTTTACCAAGAATCATTACAAATCAGGTGTCTGACTCAATGAATGTCAGTCCTACATTTAATAGAACTACAGGATGATTAAGTGTTTCATTGCATATCCGTAACATCACAGACTGTGTTAACAGCTAAAAAGGTTTCTGAGAATATCTTTATTGTCGCTGATATATTCAAGCCATTCTTAGTCAATAGCTCCCTCTTCAGTTCTGTAGCAGAGATCAACATCAATTTGTCTTGGTAAATAAAGTCCGTTCTTTTATATTAATAATGGCAAGCACATTCATTAGCTTTTGCAAAGAAATTCACTCCAGAAAAACTAGACAAAATACTGTGACAAAAAATAGATAACTGCAGGCTTCATGACAGAGGCATTTGCAGCTCTTGGAGTCTGCTTCTCCCTCTTGGTTATTTTGTTTTAGATAATTTGTCCAAGACAGAATATGTCTCTGACCTCTGGGCTAGAAACTGATTATGTGATGTTAGCAAAATTAAAATGGAGGAAAACACGGATGATATTATAAACTAATATGCTGAACAATATAGTACATGTTAAACTCATAATAGTAAAACAATTAGAATATGCACTCCTACTATAGGTAAATGTAAAAACATCTGCATACAGAAACATCAGAGCAGTGAAGAGTAAAGCTAATTCAAAGTTAAGGATGGTAATTTAACCCATTTTATGAGATCAGCCGTTTGTTGTCTGACTAATATCAGCAGTTTTCTCCCATAAGTACAAGATGATTTTTAATTCTAACAGCCACTTAAGTCATGAAAATAATATAATTAGAGTAATAAATGCAACTTCATGTTTTCATAATTAGAGTGATAAATACAATGTTGTGTTTCTATAACTTATCTGATTGTTATCTGCAGGGGTTTTTTTATAACCTAACTCTTAAGGGCTTAGGAAAGAAGTAGTGAAAATAGGACCAGAATATAGTCACTACCCTCAAAATTATCTTGACTCTGGAGGGGAGTTAAAAAAAAAAAAACAAGTGGGAATGTGCTAAACATGCCTCTGAAGATCATGGTACCTATTCTACATCAGATGCTGCAATAACAACAGAACCAGTGAAATAGTGGCAGTTAAGATAATAGTAATAATTTAGGAAAACTGTAAACTTTGGGAAATGTAATCTACCAATATTTGTGCCCTCTTTTTATTGCTTTGCAGCTTCTAATCCTGTTTTCTTCCTGTTTAGACCTAGAGAATCCTTTGGCATTTCATTTTACGCAGTTAATGTTCCTGTATTTCTATGAGATATTCAGTATTAACATACCCCTTCAAATTTCCAGGCTGTGGGGAATTGTACTTTCATGGAAAATTATAGCAGCTGAAGTCTTTGTATCAACTGCAGTCACCATGGGTAATGCTTTCCTTTCAAAGTACACGGGGCTGAAAAGGGAAAGGAGCCACTGGAGCACTGAACTCCCATTGATACTGGGAGGACACTCCTTCAATGAAATCAGTGTTAGTTAAGGGTTGGGTAGTTGTGGGTTGATGTATATTTTTCTATCACACATGTGAGGAAAGACAGGTCTGTATGTGATGCCACGCAGTAGATGCAGAGCAGTTGGAAGGAAAAAAACAGGCAAATGAAAGCATCGAGTTCAAAGATCTACCGCTTCTTCCATCTGTCACTGTCAGTAATATTAACCTTATTTTAAAGACATATATCCAAGGGACACTGTCAGCCTCCAGATTCTAAAGCTGGTTTAACAATATTTAATTTTATTTATTGATAAGAATATCATAAAGAACTGATGTTGGCCTAAGAGTGAATATAAAATTCACTTTGTGTTGTTCTAAATGGATAGTCCTTTCCCGTGTTTTTTGTTTGCTTGGCTTGGTTTGGTTTTGTTTCTTTGTTTTGTAATTCACCTTTAAATACTGTACTGTACTTGACTCTCCTTGAGGCATGCTAGGTACATCCTAATAAACACACTAACATGATCTGGGTATAAAAGTGTAACTTCCAGAGTAAATTCTAAATGCTCCAGATGTGCCAACACTGTCCAGACTAATTCAGATAATTTATGAACTGGGAGTCTGCCAGTGTTTATCCACATCAGTGTTATGTAGCAATGCTTTGCACCTGCTCCAGACCTGCTGGGAAGTAGCAACAGATTTATTAGGAAGTCCTGTAGCTTTTTCTATTCCTTTTTGTGCTGAATAAATTGTTTCCTGTATATTCATAGGCACAACATGTCTGTATTAAGCAGCAGGCTACAGAGTTCTGTAGATATTACATTTTTGTACTTAAAAGTGACAAAAGAAAAATCCAACTCTCCTACTCACCTGTTCCTTGTCTGCCTTTGCCTTTATAGTCAGGAAATGGTTCAGCAGTGCTGCTGCTGAAGCCAGCATTTTGTTCAGGGAGTGACACATCAGATGCCTTTTTGAAGATGGGTAGTTTTGTTTGGGTTTTTTTATTGTATTTGAATGTTTTTGTGTGTGTGTGTGTGTGTGTGTGTTTTGTGTTGGGTTTTCTTTTTTTTCCTCTGCATTAACAGTCTGGTTGGTTTTTTTGCAATGTCAGGGCAAACCAGTCAATAATCTGTTTGAAGGAGATGATGAAATCACAGGCCTCCAAGGCAGATAATTATCTGTATTAGTTACATAAAGGTGGTGTCATTTTCCCAGTGAGTCCCCCTGAAATGTCTGAAGAGGTCATCTTCAGGCACAGGCCATGGAGAACCTTAATTCAAAGCAGAGCAGGCCAATTCATGCAGTTATTCATAACAAAAGTATTAATAACTGCTGAAAAATGTAAATAACTCACTTAATGTGTTCTATTTGAAAATCTAAGCAGTAACCGAGTAGCATGAAACCATTATTGTCAAAAAATTTATGAGATCACTGGTAGGAAAGAAATTATTCATATAAATCCTATATGACTCCTTTCAACAGTTCTAATTTGAGTCTTCTTAAGCTTTTAAAATGGTTACACTAATTGATTAACCTTTGTTAACTTCTTATCTCGAGCCAGGAAATGTGTGGATCCTTTGTGGTGGGACACTGTTGTACTTAACATTCATGGTTCATTGCCCTTGTTTTCTGTTAGCTCCATGGACACTGAATTGCAGAAATTAATGCACAAAAGTTCCTTAGGTCTGATATTTTCTTAGATTTCCATTCTTAGAAGATAGAGAATCCCATGAAAGGTCTACAGATGTCAGCTCTGCTTGAGGCAAAAGCTAAAATAAAACAAGAGAATGTTAATAAAATCGGTGTCAGAAAAAATGAAGATAGTACATTACTCAATTGACAGCGTGTTAGTGCTAGGGATCAGTTTTAACAGAGCCCTAGTCTCATACCCTGTAACTGGATGCTGGGACAACTGAGACATCTAAACCTGTGCAACTGCAATTAGGATCTACCTTCCATTTACACTTTCTCAGTTGCTCTACTGAGACTGATTGGGGTTTTCTTTAATTGTTTTAATGGAATTATTTTTAGGGGTTGTGTCAAACTGTGTTAGACGACCAATATCTTTGCAACACCAAGAAATGCCTTGAGTCAGTATTTCTCATTCTTACAGGTTAAGTCCAGATAGTATTTTAACATAAAATCATAGAATAGTTAGGGTTGGAAAGGACCTTAAGATCATCCAGTTTCAATCCCCTGCCATGGGCAGGGACAAACATACACTTTTTAGTCTTTACATGTGTTTCTCCTACAACTGTGCCTTCCTACTGCATTTACCTTTTTGGTCAGTTTTTTCACAGGATTTAAGTCCTGTGGGTAAGGATCATGTCTTAGTGGAGAATACGATGCATCTCCTGCACAACTGTCTTCTGCATAGTGCTCAGTGGGGTTGTGGTTGAGAGAGGGGAGGCCCCAAATCCCATATGAAGCCCACTACAGTGGACCCTGCTGCCCCGTTTACAGAGGAGTCATGGTCTGTTGGGTGGTGGGCATTCTCACTTTGCAGATTCCTCCTGATATTCAGGCTGTCAGGTTTTAAATAAAAGGATCCTCAACCCAGGCAGGGTGCTAGCAGCTCCCAAAACTGCCACTCTAATAAAAGAAATCGGTAGTCCTTGCAACATGACTTGCACAAAACATGAAAATTTGGTTATACTCTAGATGTCAATGTATGAAGTGCTTCACTCAGAGCTTTTTTTTGTTCACTTAGGAAGGGAGCTCGGGCTTTACACAGCCATTTTCTTTAATCTTTGAGACCAATAATGAAGACTCTGTGGACAATAACACCCCAACATATTTCTGTAGCAAACTTTTATTTTAAATGTAGGCTTACGTATAGCACAGAAATAAAAATCATGTACTTCAGTGCATGTAAAATACTGGTAACATTTTAAATAGATGTGTTTCGGTATTTAATTTTCATTTAAAAAGCATTTATTACTAGTTAATGAATCGATTGCTCAAGGAGCACTTAATGAGATGTATTGCCTTATAAAAGAGAAAGTATCTAAATAACAGAAAATGTAATTGTCACTACAAGTGTCATTATGTTTGTACTAACTCGGAAATGGCTTATAGAAAGGGCAGATGTTGTGGAGCTGGCTGAAGGGTGAATGTTGGCAGGAACCTCTTTAAATAAAGCAGCCGAGATGCAAGATAACTACATAACTAAAATAATGGCATACACAGATGTCTGAGAGAAGCAGCGATCTGATGGTCCCCAGAAAAAAGGAAAAAAAAAAAAAGAGATCCTGTTTCACAATAGATTTGGATTTTTGGATTCAGTTAGATCCTAAAGAAATAAGTGGAAGAGTACTTTGTTCTAGTCCTGGGAAAAAGAAACCCCACAAGGACTACAAAAGACTTAAATTATGTAACACACAGGCAAATGTCCTATAGTTTCTTTACTAGGATCAAAGATCTTATCTATATCTTACAGAGCTTATAGAGAGCTTTGCTCATTATTCCATTTCCTACTATCCATATGATGGTGTTGCCTCTTCAAAGTAGTTTGTCATCTTTTCCTAACCATGTTAAAAAATAAAAATGAATTTTTTTTCAAGGTCCTGTTAACCATTCTACCTCTCGGGTTTTAAACTTAGTCATACTTTATAATTTCAGAATTCTCTTTGAATGCTACTGAGACAAGAAGAGGATCTCACTCTGCCTCTCCTCTACTGTGACTGCTGCTGCCTGAAAATCTTTTTAGGAAAAACTGCTCTCTGAGTTCCTTTCTTTGTTTTCCTTCAGGAAATATGAGACAGTTTGTCTGACTCTTCTTCAGTATAATTCAGCTGAAATGACAAAATAAATTACTATTTTGGTTCTGTCTAAAACGTAGAGGCTTTTTTGTTCCTTTTGCCTTACCTGCTTCTTTATATTTCTGTGTTCACTTGCTCTACCTTCTGTTTTTGACAATACAAAGATTACAGTTTTCAATTTTCTTTTAAATAAAATGCCTCAGGTGTTAATTCGTGCTTCATTGGTGTCATCCTCTAGTTTATCAGTGCTAAATATGGATTGTTGTCTGACTCTGCATCCTTTTTCATTAGGCAGTTTATTATTCTGGCATGATTTGATCCACCTTATTGGACTGGAAATAATGACCACAGTCTGATTTATATCTAAACCTAGACTACAGGGAAAACTGCTTGAACTTATGCATCCTAATTTGGATCCTAGAAATATTGCTTTAACAACATCTAGCATTTCCTAATTGTGAACTTAATTTCCTTTTGGAACAATTCATTTTCAGTGGAATAGAAATACCATTTCTACTCATTATTCCTATCTCACATTTTGCAGCTGAAATTCCAAGTTCTGCGGTGGAATAATATACACAGTTTGTTCCATTTCTTATGTTGCAGACCTAACTCCTTTTATTGAGTGATTGCCACGGTTTGCCCCTGGTGGTATTTTGCTTGAATGTTATGTGCTTCGATGCACCTTAAGTTCTATAGTACATTGTGCTGCAATTATTTTGCACCTTGTGTTGCTGTAATACGTGTTCTGGGGAAGCAAGCATGCATAGGTCCTGCTGAGGTACAATACTTTTATTTAAGGGAAGTAATAGAAACTTGATGACATAATAATCAAGACCTTTCATAAAGATCACACTTTTTGAAAATGAAGTCTGAAAACAAAACAAAACTGTGTTTAGGAAAACATCTCTGCCTAGGAACACAAATGAAGTGTTTCTCACAGTTCAGTACTAAGATTATCTAGTTTCTTACTTGCAGTTTTACCTCTGATAATGGAAGTACTCAAACAGAAACTGTGATTTTATTCAGTGATAAGATCAGAAGCTGAGAACTACCTGGAACACATTTTCAAACACTGATATTCTTATCTTTTAGTCCTTAGCAATTAAGTGCCACAGAAAAAAAAAACACATATCAGCTTTGGCCCCCTACTAGATTATAGCATTTTTATTACAAACATAGTTCTTGTTAGATAAAAATTAAAAGTTTTGTTAGATATTTTATTACAAAAATAATTCTTATTAGATAGATGACCAATACTTCCTCTGGTGTCAAGAGAAATTGCCCTCAAAAATACCCACCAAGCTGTATGTCTCAGGGTACAAATGTGTGTGTATATGTGTATACACACACTTGTGTGCATGTATACATGTATTGCAGAGGTACCAGAACTGTATGGTTGGGAATTCAGTCAAAAATAGATTTTACTGCATTACTATGCCTTCACAGTTCTGGAGCAGTTCAAGAATAATACAGCTTTTAGACTACTTTAGTAGCCAAGGGACCATTTTACCTGCCCTTGTACAGACCCAAAGGATCTCTTAGGTTTTTCCGTGTTATTTTATACATTATACAGTCATCAAGTCCATCTCTTCTGGCATCTGACATGCTTCTCTGACTGTAGGAGTGTAGTGTAATGCAGCTCAAGAGCGTTGTGCTGTCCATCCGGAAAAGTATTGCAGCCCCATGTACAAAGCTGGGTTGAGGGAGTAGTTTTTACTAAAACAAAGTCTTGAGTTACTTCAAATGAGAGTGGTTTTCTTCCCCTGTGCTGTCTACATAGGTAAAGAGGTAAAGTAGGGGAGTTTCTGACTGTGTCAGTGACTTCTGTAGTCTTGTGCTGAAGCTTTAGTTGTGAGATAACTTCTGCCTATTTCTTATTCACAGCGTTATCTGTACAGGGTGGCTCTGAAAGAAAGACATACAAAGCTGTCCATCCCTGGGAAGCAAATATCCCATCAGGTGGAAAAGAAACCTTCTCACAGCTCTGGCTTCATATTAGTGCTTTCTATTATAACCTGCATTTCACAGCAGTTGCTGCCCAGTGGTATTGTAGCAGAGTTGCTTATTATTATAGACTCTTCAAGTATTTGAATAAGATGATGGGAAAGGAGATATGGGAAATGACAGCCTTTGAAATTAGCTGTTACAGTAGACCGTTATAGGGAGTTGCACTTATTTTGACTCTTCCTTTCTCTGAAGTAATGATTTATTTGTTCCATACATATTCAGAACATACTTTTACAGAAACCATGGAAATCTTTTATGATATTGCCTAACAATTCAGTCCCGAGGTATGCACTTTTGTAGTAGCGTAAGTGGAGGTCTTAGGAGAAAAGACAGATATGTCTGCCTTAAACAAAGAATGCATTACTGAATTAGGTATTTTGGGTTTTTTTTCTTCCAACTTGTTTTTGTTTTGAGTTTTTTTTTTTGTGATTTTTTTTTGTTTTGTTATGTTCTTAGGTGTGATTTTTTGTGGTGTTGCTTCAAACCCTTTCTCACATTTAACATCAAAAGAAGTCTTTATATTTTAGAATACTTAGCTTTTTTGAAAATCCAGCTACAAGAAGAGATGTTAGTCCGTGCCTTCCATCGGAGAGCTGTAAATCCCTGTTTGAATGGTCAACCACTTGCTCCTCCACTCAGACACTATATGAAAACTGATTTAATCTCTATCTGATAGTGTTTTAATAGTCGTCTTCTCTTCTCGCTGTATTACACACAAATGGACACACCCACCCTGTAAACACAGATGTCTTTTTCAATGAGAACCTAAAGAAAAGCGGTAGATTTTGTTCAAAAATTAGCTCGATCTATCTTTCATTTGGAGAAAAACACTTTCAGTTCTTTTCTTGACCTGGATACTGGAGCGTTGCTCGCCTGAAGTAAAGCAAAATGCTGACTTCGCATCTTTGAAAACCTAAACTGAAATGTTTTTCCTGACAAGTTAACCTTTTAAAAGGCTAATGCAAAACATTTGCAATGGGGAATCTGCTTTTTAACTATTTAAAGCTTTCAGTAGAGGCATCTGGGTTGTTCTATATGTAAAGTAAATTAGTTCCAGCATATTTTTCTTCATTATCTTATTTTCTTCTTATTTATTTTCCTTCAAACCACATTTTTCTGCTGGGAAATGTAAACAGAGCATACTTCTTTCTGAATGTTCTTTCAAAGATAAGA
Source organism: Myiopsitta monachus (assembly GCA_017639245.1). Lineage (NCBI taxonomy): Eukaryota > Metazoa > Chordata > Aves > Psittaciformes > Psittacidae > Myiopsitta > Myiopsitta monachus. The sequence goes on along the minus strand of CM029929.1, from coordinate 15,237,048 downwards.
ATCTCTATAAATACTATTGAATACATGAGATACAGTCAAAAGGGTGCAGGCATCAAGGTTTTCACCTCAACGCATAGCTAATGTAGAAGAAAATATAAGTTTTAGAAGATAACAGGATTATAGTAGGGACATTCATGGTTACAAGCTTTTTCAATATATTCTTCAAAATTGAGGACCTGTAGGCATCTGGCTGTCTTCGAAAATATAGGACACCATGTAAAGGTTTACTCTTCTGAAAATGCTCAAGTTTTCCCACAACTGTGCCATCTTCCATCCCATATCTCTGACTGAAAACATTGTGATATCTCTGTCCTGGAAGACAGAGATGGCACTTTTGGGAAAGGAATATAGAGTCTGAGGTAGCATTTCCAGGAGCGACTGTGGTGACTTCATGGCAGTAATCCCTGCAGAGATGTAAAGGAGAATACTTGGCAGCCAATTATGGTGGATAGGCAGACCCTGGAGTTCATGTTTCTATTTTAGGGAGAGTATTGCATTTGCATGATCAATATTTGGTATTCAGTGGTTGTTATTGACAGGTATCTGTATAACACCACTGCTCTTACTGGTGAATAGCAGTAATCATGTAGAAATATAAATCCAGAACGTGCTGCACTGCAGGATGTACTGAGCACCTACTACAACAAAACCTGTTCCTTCCTTTTTATATTGTAAAGCAGCTGTGAATCCCCTGTATTTTAGTTCCAGGCTGTAATTAGCTTACATAGATTTTGCCTACTGGGCACTGTGTCAGTCAATAAATTTGAGACCACTGGGAAAGCCTCATCTTCCAGGTGCTTTGATGTACTTTGGCTGATATGCTTGTTCTCTCTTAATTTCTTTGGGGAAGTAATAGCTTTTGAGAATCAGCTGAAAGAGGTGTCTTTGTGTTTGTGTATAGCTTCAGCTGACAGAATAATTTAGAAGAAAATGGGTCATATATCAACTGCTCTGTCAGTCAAATCCTTATTATGACCAAAACTCAGTGTCACAATGAAGTATTGTTAGTCCTCTTAACACAGAAGTGCAATCTTCTCTGCATTTGGCTTTAAGTTTATTCTGCATCTTCTGCTTTATCTTCTATGCCTTGCCCTTGTCTCTCTAGGTAATACCAAGCAATCCGTTCAGTACAGACATCACAAATAGAGTCTACAAAAGAAAGAATGAATGCATTCTTGACTTATAGCATAGCTAAGGCTTTGTCAAGGTAAAGTGTAAAAAGAGAATAGAATGGATTTGATGATGAGATTGCATGGTGGTGTCATTACTCATCTTAGAGGAGTGACCTGAGATAAGAGATCTGCTTAAATGGTTCAGGTAACTGAGCTATGATACGCTTCTCCAGAGATGACAACTAGAACGTATGTCTGTGTGTAAAAAACCAGATAAACCTTTCCTAGAAATCCAAATTCCTGCACTATAGGTAAAACCATTGTCAGGTTTAAGTGAAATCTCTGCTCAATCCCTGGACAGTAATTATGTTCTGTATTGTTATCTTAGAAATGTGGTATGTACCCGCAGATCCCATTGCATCCTGCAGACTGCTGAGAAGTCCTGTATCCTATCCTAGGAGCCAAATTGCTTTAAAGAGCAAACTTCTGAAGTTTTGAAACTGCTTTTTTTTTTTTTTTCCACTGGCAATAGAGTATTTGAAACTTTCATGGGTTTAGAAGCAACCACAGGGAATTGCCTGAGACATTCTGAGACAAGGGGGGGTAAAAAAAATTACAAAACGAAATATATAAACCTTTAGAATCAATTTTAAGTAATGTTAAGTTTGATGGCTTTGTAACAGTAGTAATGGAAAATTACTGAGATGCATGATATACAGAGAAAATACAGAGTACAGCTAGAGAACATACTGAGAATCCTTGTATAAGATAAACTGCTGTAGTTGATGTAGTTTAGGCCTTTATGACCCTAGTACAACATGAGTGAAAGAAAAACAGGCTAGAAGAACAGGACGTGAAGATAGGGAGTGTCTGGAAAGGCAGGGGCCCAGGATGGGCTGCAGTTAAGCTAACTGATAAGCAGGAGGATGGGATGATTATTATGTCTGTGGTCTTAACAAACCGATTAAGCTGGTATAAGCATCTACTGTGCATGCTTCAAAGGCTGCCAGCAGTGATGAAGATTGTTAGAAGAAGTAAACGACCCTCAGAGACCACCACCACATTTTTGTACGCATGTGGGGAACTTTCTGGAAAATGATGAAATCCATACGTAGCCTCATGAATATGTATGCATGCCCAGCGGCTATATAAGGACTGCTTGTGTAACAATACGGGGACACACTTTAGGAGGAGCTGTCCCCCGTGTCTCCCGGCACTGTAATAAAGAATACCTGCTTGTCAATCAGAAAACTTTGTTGGCAAGTTTGTTCCTGGAGTTTTCTCTGAATCAATTAATTAGTTTTCCAAATTTCGTTAAATATCCATATTGATCCTGCTTGCAGCAGCTCTGTCTTCAGTTGCCTGACCTAAGTAAATGCAATTAAAAAGCAAAGGCTACAAAAGCTTCTTGGCTAGCCATGCTGCAGTGTAATATGCAAAATATCCAGTGTACCCTGGTGGAATTCTTAAATATGAGACTTGATCCTCATTTTCCAAGTTTACCACAGTGATTTCCTCTACTCCATGCCTGCAGCATGCCTGAGTACAAGCTGGAGGAATAAACTGCTTCAGATACAGGTGGAACCCTGGCCTTGACCAACACATTGTCAACTACAACAATTAAAGCCCTTGTGTTAAAGCCTATGTTAAATATCAGGTTTTAGAGTGGCTTTGATGGTCAAATCCTCTGCATCTCAGATGCACAAGGAGACCTGAAAGACAGCCTCATTTGTAAATTCTTTTTCTCTCTTACTGTATAATTTTGGATTTCAGGACAGATCTGCAGAATCTGAACTCTGGTGGCATAAGGAACTCTAAGGGGTGGATCTCAGCTTCAGGAGAGAAACTGGGTCTTACAGTGGATTTTCATACATCTGCACATGTTTTTAGGATATTGTATGATCTGTCAGGGATGCTGTGCCAGACAATGCTGTCAGTGACTATAGAGATCGTTGTAACTTTTTTTACAGAGGGAATACACTGCGCTGAAGTTGGAAAAACAGTGCCTTCCAGAAATGATTTTAATAGTCAAGGTAAAGAGCTGCTAGTTAACAAAAAACCCTGGAAAACTGTTGAACATGAATGTCAAAAGTTTTAATTGATTGGTTTTTTTATTGTGTTCTGCATGTTTTTGTCAGGGGAATATGATAATTATAAACTAGTAACAATAATGAGGTTTTGAATATTCATAGGCAATTAAAACATGTCTCTGTGCATTTTAGCAGTACCCAGTGGGAAATGTTGCTCATTTTTTAGAAATAACTGGTTCACAATCTTTGGTGAAAATTACAGGACGGAAATCAAAACACCAAGTGGGGCACAGCACTAGTGAAGTTCAACTGATTGGAAGGAAAAACAAATGGTACAGCACTGATTAAAAACATGTATTTGTAGTTCTGCCTTGTGTCAGTGAATTCTCATGTGAAATAAGAATACTGTAATTTAGGTTTTATAAGGTGTAGGGGCACATCCCATAAACTTTTCTAGGAATATTAGATATCTATTTAGAATTGAAGAATGCAAGCAAAAAAACCTACAAACAAACAAAATAAGGGATAACCCAGTAGAAGGTAAGAAAGTAATGGGCAAGTTTTAACTAAATAACTGGTGGATGTATGTACTAAAAAGTCTTTTGAAGCAGTATTATTCTCACAGATTTATCTTAGTTCAGCAAAAAGTTATTGGATTTGTCACATACTTAAAAGAATGGTCTGGCTTCTGTTGTGTAGCTTGTCAGGCTGTTAGCAGATGATAAGGATCGTTTTGTTGTTGAAGATGGATGAGCCCGTGTTTTTCATAGCTACTGTTTTTTTCAGTGGATTTCTGTAATATTGTACCTTTTGAAACTTAACTGGGGACTACTTTAGAGTGACTTCCTCTTGTCTTTGGAAATGTATTTCTCATGAGATCCTTTTTTTTCTGATTCAGAGTACTGGAAATATTTATGGCGTGTTCATGTGCTGTGACATTGAGTTGTCCCCAGAACAATTTTGTTGTCATGCATATCAATGCCTAATGAGAACCTTTAGCAACTTCATTAGCAACTCTTAGCAACTTTTCAAGAAGGATCTTGAAGAAAGAAGGCAGCATCAGCATGTACATTTTGGCAGAAATCTGCCTGGTTCCCGCGCTGACAGCCGCTGTTGAAATAACTCCGGGAGTTCTCCTGCAAACATTGCCTGTGTTGCAAAATAAATGGAAAGGAAAGGTTAAGCATGATATAATTCTTGTCTCAGATTTGATTGATGAGCTTGCAGAATATACTGGAGAAGAGTTTTCCGTAGCAATTGCTGTAATCGAGTTTTGAGTGCTATATTTCCACTGAGGTGTGTTTAAAAACTATGCCCTTGCCAATAGAAAGAGGTGACTGCAATGAAAATTTGAGCATCCAGAAGAATAAAAGGTTGTTGTGAAAACTAATAATAAGGAAAAGTGGTAATAAGAAAAACTTAAGTTTCTAAAGATAATTTACTCCTTTGGAGTAACAGTGTTTTTTTCTAATTAGGTAGCTTTGTCTTGACTTTACAGCTCAGCAGGGTAGGGCAGTACTTGCACTTAGTACTTCCAAGCTGATCTTAATTAGTCTCTTCGGATTACATGCAGTTAACTGGCAATATGAGGCAAGAGGTGAAGTGAAAATGACAGAATAAAACAAATGCTACATTTTCTTCTGTGAATATTTCTGCTGTAGGCTCAAACCCCGCTTGAAGCCCAAGTGTCTCTAAATGGGATATCTTTGCAAGATGTGGGCATCTGTCTCTGTAACAGCCACAGTTGCAATGCCTGTAGTCCAGTATCTGGAAATATGCAAGGTATGACTCTTGCGTAGTGTCTCCCATGATACAAACAGGAGAGATTCAAGTGTTTGGGTAGCTTTTTATCTTAGTATTTTAAGTATATTTTCCCTTAGGTAAATTCTATTTTAAAAATGAGATGTGGAGAGATTAAATCACTTGTTGCTCATACCAGAGGAGTTTAAGTGTGTTCTTTAAAGTTCTGTAGTTTATAGCTTAGTGTGAGGTGTCCCTGCCCATGGCAGGGGGGTTGGAACTAGATGATCTTAAGGTCCTTTCCAACCCTAACTATTCTAAGATTCTATGATTCTTTGTCTTTCCTACTGTTCAGACTGTGGCCAGACGCAGCTATAGACTGAGTTGTAACTGTGCCCTCAATCCAGAATGGACACTGACCTAGCACTTTTCCTTTTTCCTTTCACCCATTTTGAAACAAAACCATGATTTTTTTGAACTTCCATTTGTGATGCTGCAATGTGAGGGAAGCAAATATGTTTTTTTTCAGTCTATCCAGCTTTTCAGTCATACAGCTTACGCTTTTGTTTGACTTTTCTTTATGGTTAGGTTCATTTACTGACTCTAGTGGGATTATTGCAGTAAGTTGCATGTAAGTATGTATGACCATGACGAATCTCTGAACAGTGCATAGAGGTAATATTGTTCCAGCAAACATTACTCTGATGTTTTGTTCGTTCATTACTCTGAATTTAAAGTATGGATCCAAATACTAGTTAAGTTTGGCTCCATAAAATATGGAGCTATTTCATATTTCTCCATTTTTTTGTGCCTTTTACCTTGACATGTAGTAGCAAAAAAAAATTGAATTTTATATATAGTGAATTGAAACTCAAGCAGGGAAACACACAATCTTTGTGCGTATCTTTGATCCAAAATGAAGCATTGGAGTGGTGTATGAAAGCTTTTTTTTTCCTGTGCCAGCTTATTTTAATTAAACATAGTAGATATCCTTACAAACCCAGAGGCATTTTAATTAGTTCAAGCATTATATCTACAAAATTGTAAACCTGAATGTTTCAATATTTTTGACACTTTCAGGGTTTCTAAAGCAACAGATTTGTCAAAATCAATGCACATATGTGAGATATTTTGACACTGCCAAACTTACATTTCTTGATATGGAAATAGAAAAATACTCCAAGCTGTAAAGCCAGTACAGTTTCATTGCCAGATTTTTTTGTGCATCTAGACAATTGTATTTCTGTATGTAAATATTTATATCTACTGCTTGTGTTTATATTTAGGATACCCTGCAGTCCCTTTAGCTTGATATCAAGAATCAAAAGATACATATCTAGGAGGCTTTGACCTGAGAACTGTAGAAGGAAAAAAAAAAGAAACATAAGCAATATGGATACAAGAATTTAATCAACCCAAGCACTTTAGATATATCTTTAGAATTTGGCAGATTATAATTTTTAATAGAGATGCCAGAACAAAGAAGGAAATATATTAAGCGTACAGTCTGTGTACTGTCTCCAGCCATCCTTATTGTATGAATTATATAAGCAAATTATTAGAAAAAAATATAAGCCAAGTCCAAATACTGATAAACTGTTTTAATTTTGTTCTCTGTAATGGTTTCCATCATATACATAAATAATAAGCCTAAAAGCTATAGCCATTTGCTTCACAACTTCTGGGAAGTAATTTTCTAGCTCACCTCTCTTTGCCTACCACAAGTCTGAAATCATCTGCAAAGTTAAGCTTTTACCTTTTACTTTAAACTTTATCCGTGATGCTTTGGCAAGGCAGCTCTGAAGAAACTCTCATTTTGTCAACAAAAATGGTTGCACTCTCTTAGGAAAGAAGCTGATACTTAGAAACTCATCAGGGACTAATTTCTTTAATATATTAGAATGCATTTTTACATGCCACAGTATTACATTGTTCTTTGATGTCCCAGCATGTAGCTAATGATTAAAGTTTCATTGTGGCTGTTTGCAAGATTGTGAATGATAAGGTAAGCTGTACACTTTCTACTTTTTTGCTTCTGCTTCATAGTCTTTATAAATAATTCATGGAGCAAAATTACTGCCCCAGAAAAATGCAGTCTGTTTCATCAGCCCTTTCACACTTTATTGATCAGCACATATAATTTTTTAATGTGCAACATCACTGGAGTTTTGAATACTAGTGAGTTTCTTTCTGTGTTTCACAGAATGCTCCATCAAAGACTTCAAGAAAACTAGGACATTTCCATGCAAATATTAATTTAAGCCAAAGAAGAATACATCCAGCAGTATGAATTCTAATGTTTAGGAACCATTTGAAGTTTCCTGTTCACCAGATAATAGAAGAATATATGAAAAATCCCATAAAATGGAAAGAGAATGATAGAGAAGAAAATTGAGCTATTTTGAAGAGTAAGCACTAAATCCCTAGCTGGTGTAAATCATATTGTTCTTATGTTCTATGGCATGATATGGCATGATTACTAGTTGTAAATCAGCGCAAGTGATATGTAAAAGAAGTGTGATCTGTGATGAAAACAGAAAGAAAATGTAGAAAATGTTTTACAGTCAGGTATGTTAGTGAAACTGAAAAGACACTTTAATATGCTGTTCTTAAAAGCTTTAAGGCAAAAGCCCTATAAGCCACTAGCTTCTGAAACTTGCTCCTGAGCTTGTCCCTTCGAGCCATGCTAGGTCTTTTTCAACCATTTTCAGCTTGTTTGAGGTACTGTTTACCTAAGGAGTCAGGTTTATAGGCAGCTTTTAAACAAGACTCTTTACAGCAGCACTAGACAGCCCCTGTAACTGTGTTGACCTCCAGAATATATTAATTTTTCTTACTTACCAGGTAGAGTTGTATTTCAGTTATTCCAGTAGACCAAATTCTTCTACCTTTCATTTGTGCTGTGGGCCCTTGCCTCACAAATCATCAGTTATCAGTGGCATAAAATGCTGTTCATTGTTATTAACGGAAGCGATCCAACTCCTTTGGGCTTCCAGTGATTGATCATTGTGCAAGTATGGGAAGAAAAAAAGTAACCTACTTTCAGATTATTGCACTGTGTGAGAAATGATAGAAAATGTCCACCTAGGTATTAGACTTCCAGCATTCTTTTTCATGTGGTAGTTAGAAGCCTATTTGAAAAGAGGTTTCAAATACTTGAGTGTGATAGTTAGAAGATGAAGTGTAAACCTGGTTACAGATGTTTCCACAAAGTGTTTCATCGAGAAAGAAATGGAATTTTTGAAAGGGAACATTAATTTTGACAAATCTATAATGCCAGACTTAGGAATATTTTTAAAGTGTTAGAATAGGTGTTTCTAGTATTTTCAAAATGAAAACAATCCATATCTGTTCTGGAACTGTTTTTATTTAAAATTCAAACCCATAATAATATACTATACATTAAAGAAAACCTTGTAACAGCTAGAATATTTTTCTCAGACCCACACACTGGTTTTTATCCTCTTGCAGCACATTTTAGAACTTTAATTTTTGTAGAAATATGATAATTTTAAACATACCATTTATTTTTTTTTTTTACTGGTTACAAGAAATATTTCTGTAAACATGCTTAAATTTATGAAACTAGTGAAGTGTTTACCTTTTGATTTATGAATATTCAAAATATGTATTATGGCACTTTCTTTGCTAAAGTAAATACACTGATAGAAAAATTAAAAACTGCAGACTTTTGCTGTTCAAAACAGTATGTAAAGCATCAATTGCTCAGTAACTGTAATGATGTCTTTGCAGCTGTACTAATATCTCTATTAGGGAATCACTGCTGTACATCTTTACATCAGCATGTAGTAAATGGGAAAAGGATGAAATTTTTATGATGTCTGATCTTAAAGATGTATTATGGGAGCAATAATAGAATGGTTTTGGAAGTTGCTTTTAATGATGAAAGGGAAGGAAGGTGCTCCTCTCATTAATACATTTGTTTGAAGTGAGAAAAGAAGATGTTGAAGACTGCAGTCATGAGAGCAGTGCTGAGCAGCTAATAATGGCCCTCTAATGGCAACCCATAATATTTTTTTTTTGTTAATTTCTAGTCAGATAATTTCTTGAAACAACTAGATATCATAATAATTAGCTAAGTAAGAAAGATAATGCATACTGCCACTCTATCTTTGGTGTAGGATACTAGCAAGTAAGTTAATTCCCTCTACTAGGAGCCCTATTCCCATGTGCACCAGAAGAATGTGATGGTTGCATTCCATTTTACCACTACGTCTTTTCCGCTCTGAAGTAAGAAGGTGCTGCTTCCCTCCCTTAAAAACAGAGATGGTCAAAGAGTTTAGGCATAGAGGTTAACAAAACTGGTTATTTTCTACTGTTTCTGTGGACCATGTGGGCATAGTCTCAGAGTAACCAAGGTGCATTTACTTTCTGGCAAGCATAGTTTGATCAAAAGCAAAATGCCCTCTTGTATTTGGAGCAAGAAAAAATTCAGTAATAATCTGTGCAAAGCTTTTAAGGTGTTGGAGGAATTCAGCTGATGGCTACTCCTGACATGGTCCACTTTGCTTTGATTGGGAATGATTGTAAACTCATAATCTGCCCCTTAGAATTTTATTAGATGGAGGTGCTATTGTAGGATATACTGCAATATCCAGCTTTAGCAACATAGAAACTCACATAATCCATAACAGCTGGTTCTGTAGTGATTTCAATAGTTTTTCCTGATGAAAAACTGCTCAAAAAAGGAAAAACAAAAACAAAACCAAAAAAGTTATGATGAGGTGTTGATTTTTTCACACTGCAAACACATCAGAGGAAAAAATTGGTGCCAATTTGTATGGTAGATATATTATGGTAGATAATTTCTCGCATGACTAGTAACATATATGCAGTTTATTTCACAAATGGCAGTGTTGCAATGGTGACAAATTTACATTCAATCAAAAACAAACAAAAAACTCCAATAACAAAATTCAAACAAAAATCACCCAAACAAAAAATAAGGCAAACAAACCTAAACAAAAATCCAAACCAAAACCTCCAACTTCAAACATGAGTGAATTCTCTTAGGCCTGTTAAATTTATTCTGAGAATCTCCAATATGATTTCATTCTGAGAATGATTTCCAGTTTTTCTAGTTTTATATCAGTGTCAAAATTTATACCCATTAGAATCTGATAGCAGACTCGAAGATAAAATGTAGCTATGTTTGTATAGTAAATTGGGCTATTAATTTAGTATTTATCATTGGGTAATAAAACATTTTAATTTCTCTTTATTCCCAGTGCAAAACCTAATACTAACAAGCAAATGTAGATCACTGCCATATTCTGGGTTCAGCAGTAGCAGTCATTTTTCTCCTTCTTGGTAGCTGGTGCAGTGCTGTGTTTTTGACTTTTGGCCTGGGAACAGCACTGATAATACCAATGTTTTTAGCTGCTGCTTAGAATGTTTAGCCTGATCAAGGACTTTCTGAGCCTCATGCTCTGCCAGGGAGGAGGGGAAGCCGGGAGGAAGCAGAGACAGGACTCCTGACCCAAACTGACCAAAGAGGCATTCCATGCCACAGCACGTCATGCCCACTATATAAACTGGGGGCAGTTACCCAGAAGGGTTAGATCACTGCTCAGTTGGGCTGGGTATTGGTTGGCGGGCGGTAAGCGGTTGTATTCTCTTCCCTTGTTGTTTCCCTTGTCATTATTATCATTGGTGGTAGCAGCAGTGGTTTGTGTTATACCTTAGTTACAGGACTGTTCTTATCTCAACCCATGGGATTTACATTCTTTTGATTCTCCTCCGAATCCCCCTGGGAGCAGGGGGAGGAAGGCGGCAGGTGAGCTAACTACATCATGGCAGTTTTACGGCTGGGCTTGAGCTACAGCAGGTTTTTTTGGTGCGTAAAAGAATATCTCCTTCATGGGTTGACCACCTGAAGAGGAGAAAAAAGATGTGTACTTGCTAAACACTTCTATTATATAACCTCCAAAGTATAGAGGTGGTGATCACACTGGGAACACAAGCCAGAGCAGTTTCATAATCAATGATTCTATTGTATTACAAGTCATTACCATAAAGTATAATGAAACAAGAACCTTAGCCCAAGGCCCCCATCTGACAAACACTAACACCGCACATAAACGGCTGTAAGTAAGGTAAAACATGCTGAAACTCCGAGATCAAGAGCAACAACTTTGAGAGCCAATAAATCAGCATTGTGATGAGTGATTATTAATCTGAAGCAATGAATGTTTATCACAAATACAATTAGACACGCTGTGGTCAAATCTGTCATTATCTCAACCCTTCCTGCCCCATGTTGGGAGACAAAAAGAACTGTCATGGTTTAAGCCCAGTCATAAATCTGCCACGATGTCCTTAGCTCACTCCCGACCTTCCTTCCTCCCACTCCCAGAGGATGGGGAGGAGCATTGAAAGAATGTCACTCCCACGGGCTGAGATAAGAACAGGCCAGTAAATGAGATATAACAAACCACTGCTGCTACCACCAATAATAATAATGATAAGGGAAATAACAAGGGAAGAGAATACAACCACTCACCACCCGCTGACCAATACCCAGCCCAACCGAGCAGTGAACTCCTCTTCTGGGTAACTGCCCCCAGTTTATATAGTGGGCATGACGTGCTGTGGCATGGAATGCCTCTTTGGTCAGTTTGGGTCAGGAGTCCTGTCTCTGCTTCCTCCCGGCTTCCCCTCCTCCCTGGCAGAGCATGAGGCTCAGAAAGTCCTTGATCAGGCTAAACATTCTAAGCAGCAGCTAAAAACATTGGTGTTATCAGTGCTGTTCCCAGGCCAAAAGTCAAAAACACAGCACTGCACCAGCTACTAATAAGGAGAAAAATGACTGCTACTGCTGAACCCAGGACAGCCATTAGCCACACTGATACATTCTTACCTAAACTTCTTGCATTTAAAATTTACTTCATCAGTCTGACAAAAGCTGAATGAGTTGACTCTGTGAAATCCACAGTTATAGTCTGCAACATCTCAGTAAAATTGATCTTTAATTAGTGAATTTAGTCTTTATATATTTGTAGTAGACAAGACTCAGTAGAGATAAATGCCTGCAATGTTATTTTCTAGTGTATATATAATAAACATCAAGAAGACCATCTTAATTTCATTCTGAATATACAAAGCCAAGAAATTTGAAGCTGGTCTTACCACAGCAATGCTAAATTAGCCATCCTCTTTTTACCACCATATTAAAAAAAAAAAAAAAGGAATAAAGATTGTTCTGTGCGTATTGTCTGTATTTCTAAGCAGATGAACAAATTTGTAGCTTATTCTTGATGCATCTAGGCATGATTCTGCTTGTATAAGTCTTAGGTATTTATTTAGAAGAAAGAACTTTCATTTACAAAGACTTCAGGATGTATTCTACCTAAATAGAAGAAATTAATGTAATCTTGAAAACTAGAGAAAATAACTGTAATTGTACTATGCATGAAATAGGATTCTTATGAGAAAGCAGCTATCAGGTAGTACTATAATGCTGTTCTGTAAGGCATTTTCTGAAATGAGTAGTTATATAGTGCTATTCTAGTTTTGCTTGATTCACCAATTACAACCCAGTTCTAATACTGCAAAAGTAAGGAAGAGCTGTTCTCTATATACCTGTATGATTCTGTAATTCATTTTCTTACCCCTTATGATTTTGCATGCTGTGATCACATTCTACCCTGCATCCTGCTGTAAAATTTGTTCTGGTGAACATTTAGAGAGATGCTAGATTGCTTGTTTAGTTATGGCAATCTATAATATCTACTTTGGTCTTCATTTATTATTTCAGTAATGTGTGGGGTCTTTAGTTTATGCCTCTGGAGTTTCCCTTAGTAATTAATTTCTGCATTGAAAATCTATTTTTAATCATGTCAGAACGAGAAGCAAATTAATGGTGTTCACTGGTAGACATCTGTATTCCATGGTACGTTGGGTTGTCAGCACCTACCCTTAGCAGCACCTGCATGTTATTGTTTGGTATAAAGTGCTGCTGTTATATTCTATCCTGTTTAAGTAACTCAAAATTATAAACAATTTTGAAGTGTTATGGTGATTGATTACCTTGCAATAACTAGAAGTGCTACAGAATTTCATCAGGTCTTTGAAGAGCAGTAATTGGATGCTATGCACCACTTGCTTATTTTTTATTTAGTTCTTTTCAGGCTCTAAAGGTATAATAAACTTAAATATAAATAAATTCTATTAAAGTAACAAGTATTTGACATTGTGAAGCTCATACTTGAAACATTTGAAATGTCTTACAACTTTCCGTTAATGGGAAGGATAAGCAGAATGGGTGCTTTCTAATTTGAATACAGTAGAGAGGACAGCTCTGCAATATATGATGGCTGCTGTAATACCCTGCTTTGAATTAAGCCAGAGCTTCAACTAGCTATTTCAAGGATAATCGCAGCTTGAAGATGAATTTTTAGTATAGTACATAATATTTGATCAGATTACATATGTTCTTCCACTGACCATAACATTCAGCCAGCCCTACCTGTTATTGCAATAAGCTGTTATACTTTTAAGAAAAGGTTTCTCATGTTTGTGGTTCTTTTTGTTATTTCATTAGCAAGCTCAAAAATCAGCCTTTTTCTACTGAGGGGTTCAACTTTGCTCATTTCATTCTGAAATTGGAAATGTCTCCCTGTATAAAAAAAATTTATTGCGAGTGAGACATTCCTGGTTTCAGTAATGCTACTTCAATTCAGAGTTGAGTGGAAACAATGATTTTTGATTTTTACTTTATTTTTTAATAACAGTAATACATACCAATAGGATTTTCAGTTCAAATATATTTTTTCATTTAAGTTTTGGATTTTTTTTTGGTTTAGCAAATATTACTTGAATTTTTTCAAGAAAGGAAAAAGATGGAAAGTCACTTAAAGGTAGGAAGAGAAATAGAAGTGCTATGGAACTGGGTTTGTGTGTTGCTTACATCTTCCTTTATTAGCAAATCAAAAGATTATTTGAAATTATATACATCTGCTGAACATGGGCTGATTGAAAACCAAATCTTGCATTCTGTGAGACCTGATCAAATAATTGGACATGACCTAAAGCTGGCCAGACAGAAAATTCTCTCATCATAATGAATATTATTCTCAAGGGAATCTTTTTGTAGTTCAAGAAAATATAAGAGGTATTATAATAACTAATGTATGGTTTATGAAAGGAAATTTTCCTGAACATCTTTGTTAGAGGCTAAAGCAGCCTTCTAGGCCTGTGGTAAAAATCATAATGAGAAGTCTCATTTGCTGAGGCTACAGACGCTGATATTCTGAGTCACTAGTGACATCCTAACTCAAAGAACCCTCATCTTGGTAAAAAAATTTCTGGCAAGATTACTAACAAGTAGTTATGACAATGTTGTTTACTTTCAGGTATTTTTTTGCTCCTGGTCATTCAAGGAGTAGACTCTAGTTTTAGAATGGGTCACTTGTGCTCCCCTGGCCATGCATAAAAATAGAAGATTAAAGTTGTTAGTATACATTAATGGAGGCCCATTGACATCTATTATATTCTTTGCTCCCTTCAGAAGATCTGCTAACTGCTTGTCAGACCATAACTGGGAGGCAATTGAATGACTGTAAAAGATACTTTAAAGTCTTTATAAATAGCTGGGTTCAGAAGGCAATTTTGGGTATCTGGCTCTTTTCCTAACCTTGAGGGTTTTTTAGGTTTGGTTTGTTGTTTGTTGCTTTTCTTTTTTTAATCAACTCTGTTTGACAGGATGAATTCTTATTTTGTAATTATCTATATGCTAAATTCATTTTCCACCGATCAAAATTCTTCTGGGAAATCAGCTGTGTCAGAAAGCGCTCTCTGGTTAACAGATATAACTAGATCTCATTTTGAAATGTCTGAAATGTTTCAGTACAAAACCAAATTAAGTGTATGGCGATCACTTATTCAAGTAGCATACTTAGTACCACTCTTCATAAGGTATGCTTTTTTGAAATCTACTGCCAGTTTCAAAAGGAGATCTAAAAGAATTAGAAAATAAATTTTTGGCAGCACACAATTAAATTTAAATAACAAAATGTATCTTAAATATATGAAGACTACAGTTAAAAATCTGTCATGGGCTCATCTATGTAACTGAGGAACATATTTGGCTTCTGAAAAGCGATGGAGTAGTAATATTACAGCTTTTAATGATCTGATTCTCAGAATGGTAACACAGAAGTTTTTCTGGACTTAAAATTAACTCCTGTCCTTTTTTCACCAGAGGCCTGGTAGAAAGCCTATGACTTCGTCATCCTTCACCTCAGTTGGTGTAGCTCTCTGGACTTTCCTTTTTTCTTCCAAAAATCACCGTCATCTTTCTCTGCTGGATCCTTGACCCAAAATGTAATTCTTAAGATGCTATTGAAGAGGTTTTATTTTTTATATTGATTTATATATTGATGCTTTTCCATAGATTTTTTTTATCTGACAAAATTTACAGATTTATGTAATCCTTTTGCATTTGTATCTCAAATTTAATTTTCTCCTTCTACCCTACTCATTCCTGATGTTCTCCAGACCTCCTAAAGCCAGCAAACATTATAGTTTTTTCATGGAGTGGTAACATTTCTAGACAAAAACTTGATATCTGGAGCCCGGGATAAACATCTTTCCTACATTTGTGACCCATGTAAGCATCTGCAGCCTGCCAGATAGGTCCCGGTGAAGGACAGGCTCACCTAGTCTTGCTGCTCTAAGCCATTCCAAGGTCTGTGCAATCTCTCTTTTGCTCTGCACAACACAAACTTGCTTCAGTGATGAAAATTTTCAGAAGTCTTTTGTCCTGAGTTTGATGTAGTTTGGTAGAGTGTTTTATATTGAATTTGAGGCACTATGTAGTTATAATGACCTACTCAGCTGTCACCGAGCTTCTATTTCACATGGTTTTAAGATGACTGTGACTTATCATTCACACCACATAAAAAAGCATTGGATATTGGTGCTAGATATGCAGATTATGTATTGGCTCAGTATTACTAGGTAGGATGACTAAGACACTCATGCTTTAACCATGTCAAATTCTCTACGACTCTTATCTATCATCTTCTCTTTAATTTTCTGCTGCTAATGTGAAATGTTGGTGTTTTTCATAAGTGGCAGCACTAAGTTTGTAGTTAAATTTGCAATACAAGAACTCCACTGTTTTCTTACTTTTAAAGTAATGAGAAAGGGAAATCAGTTCAACCTGGGACAAGTATCCTGCACAGCAGATAGAAAACAAACATTTTCACAATATTTGGATAAAATTTTTTTTGTATTTTATAGTATATCATTGAAATTGTTATGGCTGGTGGTGTACTCAGTCAATGTAGGGGAAAAAATTCCTGTTTGGTAGTTGAGGATAGATACAGGTAAGCAGAATGTATGTTTCCAGCATATGTAACATAAAGATTATCTGGCTTGAAATACCAAACTTTTGGTTTAAACAAGCTTAATTTCTGAAGGATGAAGCAGCTTACATATTTTTAGATCTACTGTTTCATCATTGT
This sequence comes from Myiopsitta monachus, assembly GCA_017639245.1. Lineage (NCBI taxonomy): Eukaryota > Metazoa > Chordata > Aves > Psittaciformes > Psittacidae > Myiopsitta > Myiopsitta monachus. The sequence continues at coordinate 15,220,677 of CM029929.1, read as the reverse complement.
GTGAACAGGAAGAAGACTGTCAATGTCTAGACCACATCTTCTACAAAATCATATTTCTTTTGATTAATAACTAAACTCTGTAGATGAATTGTTTGAATTTTGTCCTTGAAAACTGGAAAAGCAAGGCTGCCAGCAGAAACCCGTATTTCTTTCTTTTAGACATGTTACTTTAAAGATCTGATGTTCTGCAGTTACTGAAACAATATTTCTTTTGATTTTATTGCCCATATATGCCTTTTCCTTGAATAAATGTGTCCAGCTCACATTTTTCAAGGAGATGGCATAAATAGGTTTAGTTCTTTGAGCAACAGCTACCTAAAGATGTACCAGTCTCATCACCGGACCTTTCATGCTATCACCTCAGCCAGGCAGAGTGATCAAACTAGCTATCAAATCTCATTATTAGAACTGAGGACATAATCTCTCAAAAAACTTAGGATTTATTGAAGAATAAAATCCCTGAAGCTTCAAGCATATCAGAAACTGGTTCTGCGGAGATATGAAATGGGTAAAGATCATGTTGCCATCGCTATCCCATAAATTAGTCTAAGGAATAGATGCTTCCTTCCAAGTATCATATAATCAGTTTTTTAACTGTTTCTTTCTCAGTACACTAAGCTTTTCCAGCATAAGTATAAATCATTCTTCCAACACAAACAGATTTCAGATAAATGTCATGCTCAGACGAATTATGATGATCAGTGGAAAAATATGCAACAGAAAAAATTCTGGAGAGGAAAATGCATATAGTAATTCATACTAAGCTTGTGTTATTAAATTAGAACATGAAGTAAGAAATATGAACATTAAGTTGTTCTTCATGATTGAAAAACTAGTATCATGAGAGGGAACCACAATAGTGGTAAATATAAATTACTGAATCTCTACACATTTACGTACAAAGAAGGTGTATCTCCATAATTCTACTGCCACTGTGGTTAAGTAACGCTCTAGGGATGACTTGATTTAGCTTTTTCCTCAGAAAACAACCAATTATAGGATTTTTTTCTTGGTGAAATTAACAGGCACAGATCAGGAGTTTTGATGGGCTAGGGCATACTTGATTTTTGCAATTGTGCAGCCTGAAAGTCTTTTTGGATAATGATTTTCAAAATACAAGCAGAAATACTCATCAGTTTTGACAAAGATATTAATTTGTAGCTCTTCACTTATACTCTGATCTTTTATCACTGAAATATCAAGTTAAGAGACTTGCAATTCGTTGTGCTGAATACATGTAGAAGTTAAAAATGCCAGAGTTGATGATTTCTGTAGTCATATGTGCCCCTGAGAATGATTCCTGAAAACACTCCTGTGAGTAAAATCATTGAAACACAAATGTAGTATCAACTTTTGCTGACTTCAGCTAAGAAGTAGTCGTAGATATTTTTCCAGATATATTTGTTTTGTGTAACCTCATTACTAACAAATATGGATAGAATATTATTTGCTTGTTGCTCCTAGTGCGAAAACATTGTCCCACATTTCAGACATGAATATGTTAAATGCAATACTACAGGTTTAATATATATCTGGGAAAGAAAGGTCCAGGCAGATTAACACAGATGCTTTGGTGTCAAATACGACTTAGTCTTAGGCCCAGTACAAGCAACAATTTTTAACCATTGCTCTACTCTAATTTATCATTTCTTTATCATTCCTAACTAACAAACAGTAATAAAGTTCTTGGATAGAAGATTAATGAGCATAATTCATGCACTAGTGGGCTGAGAATGTAAAGCAAATCTGTCACTTTGATATTGGTAATTCTAAGAAGGAGAAGTTAAAAATGTTCTTATAAATGTTTTCATCTGATTTACAAACTTTTACTGTAGGTGTAGCTCTTTCAAAAAGCATTTCAAAATATCTTAACATTTATTCTCATAGGTGATATAGATTGTAATATTACTCTTTTAATGATACACAGGGGTTATGTGTATGAGTAAGTGGAGACATTTGTGTCTGTCGATTCATTCCCTCTTGTAGAGTTATCCATGATCCTGAGTCACTGCCGTGTGAGAGCTCTATTTTTGCACACACACTGGCACACTGGGGCTGGTTTACTGCATCCCTGCTCTCCTCCCTTTAGGTAGTCCTTCCAGAGCCTTTCAGAAATGAAACATATATTACTTGATCCATCCTACAGATAGCTCTAGAGGTTAAACTGAACAGCAGTGCATCCAGATGACTGATCTCTATCATTCCCAGTGCCACTTCTGTGTCTGTAGCTATTTCCAAAACCTCCTTTCTTCTCTTCACTGTCATCATTAAAAACTAATTATCCTCTTGGATCCCACTCATCTCTTAAAAATATTCAAGTATATATTTGAGCATGTTCAGAACGTTCTAAACCTTTTTCTTTTTTTTTTTTTTAAGCATAAGAGGAAGAAGGGAGAATAAATAGGGAAACAACTTCTTTGATTGGGGCTTAAGAAAATGTAACCCTTATTCTCAAGGCCTATTTGGGTGCCTCTTGTGTGAAAGAGCTGCAAGCAGGCTGTACACAACCTGAGAGTCTGAGGCAGGAATTTACCTGGTTAATTCCCGCAGCAAAGCTAGGACTAGCAGGCTGCTAGGCTAAATCTTGTATGCCCACCACCTCCAGGAAGGCACCCAGATAATCCTTGCTGACCAGGCAAAGGTGAGCCAAGTGGGGTGGGACACATCTCTTGGAGCAGGTTCAGTCTCAGTGGTGGTGACCAGCTGTTTCTGGCCCCTGCTTTTTTCCTTTAGGGTCCTGTATCTTTTAATCTCAGTGTTTTTCCCTTTGAGTCCTTGGGCTGGTGACTATTCCCATCTCAGTGATGTTCCCTCTGCCTGCAGTGTTAGGTCTCCCATCTTTATGGCTCTGCTCTGTGTCTTTCCATGTCTCTTTCTCACAAGAGTAATTTCCTTGGAAAACTGAGCCAGGGTTGTGTAGCAGTAGCTGTATGAAAACCCTGCCTCTGATCGCTGGCAGCTAAACCTCGGAGGGAGGATGGGGGATCAGAAATATTTGTCCTTTATTACATCACTTCTGTTGATATCATTCTGTGTTGTACCAGCCTATTTTCTTTTGATTCTTATTTATACATTATCTGTCAAATATATTTAGAAATCTTACCAAGGTTCAGTGGGTTCCATAATCCTATTATACAAGAATCATAACTTAGTAATAAGCAGACAAGCAATAAAGAAATCAACAGCTATTACAAAAACACATGCTAAGAAAATATGTTTTTCCTTCTCATAACACTAATAAGAATGGTGGAATGTCTTTTGGTAGCTTTGTCCCACATCTCAATTATAAACTTTCTGTGGAAGAAAAACCCACCATGAAGCTGGTCAGAGTGGAAAAATGGGGAAAGGGAAGTTGTACTCATGTAAAATCCTCTGTTTATTTTCTGCAAACATTTGAACCAGCAGATGTATTATTTTTGCATACAAACAGTCCTAAAGGTCTGCAGTACTACAGTCACTCACTGAGAGACTATATATTGCTTTTAGCTGGGCTCAATAAGCATTAAGTGAAATGGAAACAGAATAATCAGCATTACATGCATCTTTGCAAAGGCACTGAAATATCCATCTGTTAAGTGTTTCTTTAAATGGCTGCACAGTTTTCTGTAATGCTGTCATGATTTAAGCCCAGTCTGTAACTCAGCACCACACAGCCGCTTGCTCACTCCTCCTGCTTCCTCCCCCTGCTCCTGAAGGGATGGGGAGGAGAATCGAAAGAATGTAACTCCCACAGGTTGAGATAAGAACAGTCCAGTAACTAAGGTATAACACAAACCACTGCTGCTACCACCAGTAATAATAATGACAAGGGAAACGACAAGGGAAGAGAATACAACCTACTCACCACCTGCCGACCGACCCCCAGCCCAACCCAAGCAGTGATCTAACCCTTCTGGGTAACTGCCCCCAGTTTATATAGTGGGCATGACGTGCTGTGGTATGGAATACCTCTTTGGTCAGTTTGGGTCAGGTGTCCTGTCTCTGATTCCTCTCGGCTTCCCCTCCTCCCTGGCAGAGCATAAGGCTCAGAAAGTCCTTGGTCAGAGTAAACACTACTGAGCAGCAACTGAAAACATTGGCGTTGTCAGTGCTGTTCCCAGGCCGAAAATCAAAAACACAGCACTGCACCAGCTACCAAGAAGCTACTGCTGAACCCAGAACAAATGCCAAGGAAGAAAGTGAATGGGAAACACCATGACAGCACCTTGTGTTTCAGCCTGGGGCGTGCTACCTGCCTGAGAGGGAAAGCACTGAGCAAGAGCCTCCACTGACATAGGAGGCATCTGAGCTCTCACCTTCTGCCTGTATGTCTTGTCTTCTGTGTACTGAAGAGCAGCCACTGCCTTACGTTATGATCCTAGCTCTTTGTCTCACCGAGGAAGTTAGATTACTTTCATATTATTTTTACATCTATTTTTTTGCACCCAAGTCATGACTATATAGATTCATAGAAATGAATGTGATGTCTGACATAAAGTATTCTTTAAAATATACCTGTTGGAAATGAGTGTATTAATATTTTAATGAATGTATAATTTTAAATGCTTTGTAATAGAATAAAAAGGTAATAACTATTTTGCTGACTTTTTTTTGTGTGTGGGTTCTTAATCAAAATGATGTGTAGCTTGAAACATTTGTATGTTAATTTGTGTTTAGTACTGATAGGGAGGAAGTTTTTTTCCCTTGTCAAAATCTAATCTGTTTTAAATAATAATGAGTTTGTCAATTTTTCTATTTTCCCTTTGCTCTCTCTTTTGTTTCTAATTTTGCTTCTTCAGAATTAATGTTTTCTGATATTATTATTAAAACCAAAACTGAGCACACAGGAAAAAAAAAATAACAATCTCATGAACCATATGACAGCTTTGTTCTGAATGCATAAACATGAATATCTTATTTTTCTTTCTGCAGTTTATGCAGATTATTTGCATTCATCCACAAGTGGTGGGAAGCATAATAGAAGTGACACTGACCTCATACATAAAAGAGCTCAGATAAAGAAACGGTGAAGTAACCATGTAATGACAAAACGGATCATCAACCTCTCTGTGCAAAACTGGCAAGATATTGATAGACGTTGTCTTTAGCCTTGTTACAGCATTTAAATGAATAATTTAAAGAACACCTATTTTGATACTTCTGAAAAATTACCTTCAGCAAACAATAGTATTTTTTCTTTTTTTTTTTTTTTTTCTTTTGTGGCTTTATTTTTTGCAATGATTCTGACCTTTCCTTTAAACACACAGCATTTTAAAGTTGTAATTAATACTCTTGTTAAATCAGTGGCAGTGCTCATTTGAGGTCCAAGCCCATTCTCCTAGGTGCACAGTCATCAGGAAAGGAACCAACATTGGAAATAAAACACAAAATGAATATCTATTTTTCTCTGTCTATCTTATGTCCACATAGTAGTCAGACTGGGGAGTTAACGGCTTAATCTTGAGATCTGCTACTTATGAAGCTGAGGATTTTCTCAAGGATGATCTTTCAGATTTTCTTATTTTAAGGGGTATGTTGTGGCACATGAAAACATGAAGCTGGTATTATCCCTTTACAGGGCTCCAGGAAAACCTGCTCTGGAGCTGATGAAAAACACAGCAGCTCTGCTTAGTTGATTAATCACCATCTCCCAATTAACTTACCAACTTTAAATGTATTAACATGCACTGACTGACAGCTGTTTAAATTCATAGTCAGAGGGAACTCTTCTCCTGTGCTGCTTGGATCTATATCATGGATCCTCTTCTGATTGAAATCCCAAGTTAAAAATTAATTTCTTTTTTTTGTTTGTTTTTGTTTTTTAATATTCAAGGCATTCTAAAGCAAAAACTTGTCTTGTGTTTGGTCCCCCCTAGCTTAGATGCCATTATATTGGGTTTTGTACTTTGTCAAGGATCTGTTCTTTCCTCTTTTTGCTGTTTCTTAATATTTATTATACATCTCATGTACTATTTAAATTAATACATTTTTAATGCTCCTTTATTTTATTATGCTGATGTTACCCAGATATATCCAAAGTTAAAACCCAGTAAGTGGATATAGTTTTGATTCAGCAGTAGTATGACTGTGACATAAATGTTATAGATCCCGTCCTGTAGTATCCACCACCTCCAGAAACCAAATTCCATAGAAAACCACTGAAAATTGTTCTGTAGAGCCTTTTGAAAAATAACTCCAGCCGCTATCTTGTGTGCTCCCTTTAAACACTTATGAGGAAGACAGATTAAAATTATACCTATTCTTTGCAAAGATGAGATTGTAGGTAATAATAGTACTACTCATAATAATCACACATGTCCTTTCTTAAAAATGATTCATTTTAATTTGGCTATCTTCAAGTTCTTTAATCTCATGATTTACCTAACAGTGGGCAAGGTTAATGCTTAATAAAGTAGCATGCCCTTTTTATAATCACTTCATTAAAAGTGAGCAGCAAGAGGTACATTAAAGTGTTTGTGATATGGGATCAATTTTGTAGAATCCCAGAGGTCTCTGTGTGCCTCATAAAGTGCTCTCTACTTTGCCCATATCTGTAAGTGACCCACTGAGAATTTCTGATCTCTTTAATTTGAGAAATTAAAATGGCTTTTATTACCTGTAGTGGTGTTAAGTACTGAATGAGGAATAAATTGTCATGGAAAAGAATTAGACTGCAGGACTACAGCTTTAATAATTCACATCCTCATAGCATTTATTAAATAAACTACATGTTACTGGGAATAAAACTAATAATGGTAAACTTCAGGGGATAAAAGTTTCTTTTCACTTCTTATAAGTGGCTAGGTTGTACAGGGAGACGGTAAAGATATGAACGAACATATTCTGGATCATCCATGAATTGAGGAGAAATATAGGAGCCCTGATTCTTTGGACCACACTGAATCTTTACACCTTACTCTTTGGACTTAAGTTCAAAGAGCTTTTATATGGTCTGCTGTTTGAGCAGGCAAGTTAGTTCCCTCGAGGTGTTACAGTAGCTTCTTTACTTCTCAAGAGAAATAAAACCTGAAATAAAACCACATTATGCGTCTGTGGTGATGTTGCGTTTTGTGTTTTTTAAAATAAAAAGAAGAAATAATCCGGAGATTGATGCACACATAGAATAGAATCAGGGTCTTTCTTCATAGCCCTGTTAAATAAAAGGAAAAAAAATAATTTCTTATAGTTGGATCACTTTTGGTATATGGAGCATTAAAAGAAAAGTACAAAAGCCTATCTCTTACTTATGGCTGTGTGAACCATGGAGTTTCTCAGTCAGGGCTTGACATTTATATGTGTTGAGTATATAGGTATGGAGCAAGAGTTGTGAAACTAAGTAGAAAACAGCAGGCTGTAGTTGCTGCACAGATTCTCTCTCAGCTGTGCAAGGGCAAGTGCAACGGATCATTTCAGCCTCTGTGACTTCTGTGATAAACATTCATGTCATACTTTGCTGAAATTAGTGGTGTTATTCATACAAACACTATAGTGTACTTTCCATTCACAAAAGTAGAGGAATCTTTCTCTTCTGTTCTTACAATATCACTGTATCACAGTTCATCCTTATTTCTGTAATTAAAAGTACTTTAGATACTGCCTAGTTTTTTTTCTGGATATTTCATATTGGAAGACTCATAACTAGACCTTGCTTTGGCCTTTTATATTTTCCACTTACTCATTTTAGTTATGACTGCAAGATGCAATTAATCAAATGCACAATGAGAGGTTATCACACTCTTGTTTCAGTAAAAGAAAGAGCAACATTACCCCCAAGAGATAAATCTTTCATTAAATTTTACAAAGACCTTAAGCAGTTTCTACCCTATATATCTTTTCCAGTCTTTTTTTCTTCCACATTCCAGCTGCCAGTGTTTAGAAAGCAGCGCAAGGCAGACAGCCAAAATGAGAGCTGATTTCCTAGCCAAATGTATGTTTCTTCTTCCATAACTAACTTTTGTCTTCACCTTAGCAAAATATTTTAAAAGTCACCTAAATTTCAGAATTAAGTTTTTTAATGTCATGATTAACTGCGTTATTGGTCCTCTGCAGGCCCTTATTTTTAGGACACAGAGAAATTCAAAGTAATTTTTCATTAGAACACTAAAGATGGATTTGATGAGGGGTAAACTCGATTTATTTTTTAATTTGTTTTGTCGTATTTGCTTTAGGAACTCTTGCCATTTGGTAGGGGAGATACTAATTGTCTAAGGAATTATATCAGCTGGAACATGTAGAAGAGGAATTACAGAGACAGCCTAAGTAACTATGGAAAATAAGTACCTTCTACTCAGCTTCTGTGAAAAGTTGTCTCCTTTTTGATTATCAATGCTTTTTGAATTGCAATACTTTTTTCCTTCCTCACTTTTAAAAAGATGTTGAACAAGAAGGAAAGGTGTAAATAAACTATAGAAAAGAAAAGGAAGGCAGAGGAAGGAAAATCACAGAGTTGTGACTTATCCCAGACATGGCTGTGACTTAATATGAATTTGTTTCTTCTTCATGGAAAAAAGGCAAAATATTTGGTAAGTCCTGATACAGGCTACACTAAAAACCACTAAATTTTCTTTCAGGCCCAGAAAGTTTCATCTCATCCCGTGCTTTTGGAGGAGGTTTATATGACATATTTTTACTTGGGGGTTTTCAGAGTCTCTTTGCTGTGCTTTACACATTGACAGATTTTCAAGCTATGTGAGAATATGCATGCATTTTTGCATACATATACACGAGCACACATATTTTTTATGCTGTCTTATTTACTTATTGCAGTTTCACAAACACTTTGTTACACTGGCTATAGTCTGTTAAAAGGCAAAATGTGTATTAATATCACTAAATAGTGACTGTTGCTCTTGCTCTGTTTCACCTTTGACTTGGTCTCCTATGAGCATTCCAAAAGTGTTGTAATTCTTTTTTTATGTGTGCAAACACTAAAGATATTTTCAGAAGGGAAACGAGCACAATATAAAGTACTTTGGAGACCGAGATATGGGATAAGATTGCCTCTTCTCACTGGATGCAATGAGCATTCTTGATTCACACCAGAAAGAAGTTCACTGCAGTTCTCATTCTCCTTTGTACGTAACTCAAGGTGATTATATTTGTGGATAACAGAGACTGGAGTGAATTGCAGAGAACGCCTTCTCCCCCACTGCACTGTTGCCATGTCTAATTGGATACTTGATATGTACAATTCCCAAGATAATGATCTTTCTTTGCAAAACTTATTTTCCATACCCTCACATAATGATGAAATATTTCACGGATTTGTATCTTCTTCCTCCTATATAGGCTCTATAACAAGTGTCTGAAATTATAGTTGATTAATTGATTCTGTCATGAAGTTGTATGGAATTACATTTATTTTCAAAGTCTCCTCTTTTTCTCTGTTCAATAATGATTTATTTAATGGCTGTAATGTATTCTGGCAAAACCCATTTAGTGTCGTAATATTTATATCGGAATACTCTATACATAAAAAAGAAGGGACTCTTCTCTTTTCAAGAGTTTCAGTCAGAAGACAAATGAAGCTTGACCTTTGCTTCTGCACTGAGTCTTTTCAAAATTTATAATACATTTTAATATTTACATTCAGTAATGTTTAGTTTAAATTTAAGAGAACATTAACTTAGTTATGGTTAAAAAAGAGTAAATCATATTAAGTAATTTTCAGTACTGTAATGCCCAAGCCAAACCAATGCTATACTCACACCCAAAATACCATGCTCATTTCAACAGGGGAAATTACAGGATTTATAAGCATCAATTCCTGAAAACTTATTCTCAGGAACCTTTTAATTTGAACGCTGTTCAACATGGTTTCTCTCATGGTATCTATTTTACCAAAATTATAGTTAAATTATTTTACCAGTATTATTAAATTACAAACTTGATGGAACAGGAGATTTCTAAATTTGAACAGCACCAAGCATGAAGGCATTCTGCTGTGTGGCTGGGGTACCACAGAGGTGGCAAGGTTGAAGAAGCAGCAAGCTCACTGTGCAAACAGGGTATGATTTACCCCTCCTTACTCTGATGAATATTTTGCCACTGACTTTACTTGGGAGTTAAGGGAGTTCAGTCAGTGCTGAAAACTGGGTTCTGAGTTGCACAGTTTTAGTGTAGTGCCATCAGTGGGATTCATTGTATGCTTTACTTTAGGTGTGCACTTGTGGATCCAAAGCAGTAGGGGTGATAAAATAATTCTGAGTTTGTTTACAAGCATGAAAGATTGAGATGAAGCTCTTCTAGGCTTTTTTTTTTTGTTTTTTTTTTTGTGTTTTTTTTTTTGTGTTTTTTTTTTTTTTTGTTGTTTTTTTTTTTTGTTTTTTTTTTTTTGGAGTGGCTTTAATGCATGTTTAAAGTGTCCCTACATTAAACATCTAAACTGGTGTTTCTGCTCCGACTCCCTGCTCTCGCTGCACTTACCAGAATATATTTCTGAGCTATATTTTGTGCCGTTTACATTAAAGTATGTTGAATCCTCCATCTTGCCATCTAGCTTATCACATTTACTAGATAGTGCTTGTCTTCTGAATGGCATTATAAAATCTTTTCGCTGTCATTTGTTACTGGGAATGAGACTCCCATGGCAAAGCACCGGTTCTGCAGGTAGGAATGGAAGTAGATCTGTGGCACATCTGTTTGTGTGAGCTCACAGTTACACCCCTGACTTCAACAGAAGTCACAGACCCATGCTATGTCTTGGAAGACTTTCCCCTAAAGCCCAAGGTCGGTGTAATTCACCGAAGATAACTTTGTAGTTGGTCTTTGTGAATAGCTTCCATACATTTTCAAGCATGAACTAGGTAGCAAGTAATAACGTTCTGACTGCGAGTCACTTATTTAGACACAATTCCTTTTCTTAAAGACACATGAGAGTCAATTAAAAATCCAGTAACATTAGCAAAAATATTTTAATAAGCTTTAGAGTGCTCCAGACCTTGTTCAGTGATGTTTTGCTTTACAATTTGGTACTTGAAATATTTTTCTGTGGAGATTTATGTATAAAAGCTCAATTTAAAGTGGTCTGAACTTCTCAAAATGAAGCTGACAAACTTTGTGTATTTTTTTTTCTTAAACTCTGAGGTAATTTTCCAACTTGAGTCCTTCATGTCTTGCTGTTGTTGCTACGTATAGTTCCCAAATAAGTTCAGAACAGCCTTATTAATATCTGATTAGATAGCTAGCTCTTTAGCTTGTACTGAAATGACTTAATAAGTACAGGAAGCCAACAAAAACTTCAGCTGAGCTCAGAGAATATTTTGAATACTTTACATAATGAGTTTAAAGAGTACCAGAGATTCCGCCATTGTCAAATTAGTCATTTTCCCATGCCTTATTTCAATTGCAGGGTATGTAAAATATAAAAGGTTTCAGTTACTGAGTCCTTTTCATATTCTTTGTCTTAAAAAATGGAGGGTGGGCCTACCTAAAATAGGTTCTTTGGTTATAATTACTTACAAGGTAACTTTCACAAATCCACACAAATAGAAACACAAATCCATTAAATATTACCTTCAAAAGTAAACAGTGACATAAATATTCCAGAACTGCATTGGTTTTATGCATCCTACTGGTTTTGGTTTTGCACTACTGTTGGCATTTCTTGTGAGTCCTGTTCATTGTTAATTTAACAGTAAAGACTGAGAAATGTTACCATCAGTTTTAATATATAGCTGATATTGTTGGAAGACAATGTCTATATGTACCTTCCTTAGCACTTAAAATAGAAAGGGTGAAATTTGAATAATCGAAACCAGATGTCAGTTTTAATAATACTATGGAATAGCTCCAAAACTCATGGAAGTAAAACTGCAATTTTAAGCCCTGTGTGCTAGATTTTGTGTGCATATATGTAATTATTTCTTAATTCAGCATGTCAATGCATCTCATTGCCAACTCAGAATACAATAGTACAGAATACAGTAACTCATATGGTTATTTATGAAAACTGATGTCTAAGTGCATGCTCCAGGACAGGGGGAAACTGACAATGAAGCTGGGGAGCATGTCAGACTGGTAAAAACTTCTACTGTATTTCTTGATGACATTTTAGTGAGGCCTTAATTAGGGATCCTAAAACCACACAAAATTACACGCAAGCCATTTTTCAGTGCCTGTGAGTTGCTGGCCTGGATTCTAACTCCTCCCAGTGGTAAACTTAATGTGTAAACTTAATGTGGTTCAGTTGTTTGCAAGTTGTAATCTTAGACTCTATGTCAGCAAAACAGTCAAGGTTTCAGAGTATCAGGATGAGAAGGGATATTTGATTCTAACAGGGTAGATCCTCTGCTGCTTAAAATACTGAAGCTCCTATGTTGTTTTGGTTTTTGTTTTTTTTTTCTTGTTTTCTTTTTTTCTTTTTCCTCAATATAAGCACTGAAAAATAGAAATAACTCCTACTTCTACAATTTTGTTCTTAAGAGTAAGGTACCATAAAGACTGTTTAAACACTGTGATTTTTCACTTTAAACAGTTTGGAAACATTTCTTGTGAAGCCCAAGAAGAGAGTTGAGGACAGAAGATCCAATGGAGTCATCTAGAAACAATCCGACAGCCTGATGATTCAGAGTGGGAGACCATGCAGGAAGTGAAGTGGGTGGCTATTCTTTACACATTCAAATGTAGTTAATAGCAGTATATAAAATAGATAAAAATGAAAATACATAAAATATATGAAGACAGGTGCAAAGGCTAAATGTGACCCTTCCAAGCACACTTTCTCTAAACAAACAGTATTATGGAAATTTTGAGGGATATCTATCCAAATAATCTGAATTTATAACAGTTGAGTTGAAACAAGTTATAGTATTCAAATGCTAAATATAGATTTATTTCCCTTATATTTAGTTACTCTCCTCTGATACTTGGAACTAGTACTTGTGCACCTGTGCTCCTTGAAAGCTGATAATCAGGAGATTAGTTTTTATGTAGTTCAGCTGCATTATATACTTTGAGATTCAATTTCAGCAAAATGCAAATGAAGGTACAACAGGCCTAGTTAGTGAGGACTTTGTAATTCTGCAGTAACAAGTGATGGATGTTTAAGGATTTTTGATTCAGATCTCTGTTTTGGATTCTTGGTCTAGAAAGGTATATTACTTAAGCATGGCTGAGAGTTTACTCAACATTTATTATCAGCAATTGGCATAGATAATATAGACAGGGTTACAAATTCTGATTGCTAGGGAAAAGTACAGAGAGACAAAGAGACAGAGCCATGCATCTTCAGATAGTTGGGTGACTGTTCAAAAATAAGTGGTACAGTAGGCCAGTATCCTATGGGAATGTGGACTACATTTTTCACTAAAAGGTTTTTAAATCTTGACTTGCACTGCTGCAGAGTGAAAAACTGACACTACCACATTTGCGTAGCCGTTATTTTCTGGTCATCAGACTACCCAGTGTGTGTGTGTGTGTGTGTGTGTGTGTGTGTGTGTGTGTATGTTATGGCATTATAAAGGAAGAGTGCTGAACATGTATATAACAGCCACAGCAAAATCCACAACTCATTCAAAATGGGGCTACTTGGAAGGGCAGAATACACAGGCCTTCAGCCTAAGAGGAAATTTGTCCATAAATCCAATTGCAGAGAAGCAGAAATTCCTACAATGCATATTTAACTCAAGTTCAGTGCATGTTTCTTGCATTATTGCATAGACTGCTCCTGAGAGCTGCATGGTAAAGTAGGCTCACATTTTTGCTACGTCAAGGTGCCAATTGTCTTGGAGTGAGATTGTCTTCAAACTCTCGGAGTTTATGAATCATTTCATCCACTGTTGGTGGTATTATGTCATTCCATGGTTACTGTTGCCAATGAGTGAGCATATGATGGGGGTTGCATTCCGTGTAAATTTCTGCCACATGGGTCATGTACTTTCGACTTCATCTGGATCTATGGGTATATCCCCGTTATTCGGCTTGATAGTATAGATCATCTCTACAATGGCTGATTCCCTCAGAGACTGGATGCCCTTTTCTAGAGTAGTCCACTTGGCCGAAGGACTCATAACATCGTCCTTGTATGGAAACCTATCTTTCATAGCTGCCAAGAGCCACCTCCAAAGGCTGAGGGACCATTTCTCTCCTGCAATTGCTTTGTCAATTCCCCCTTCCTTAGCAAGTGATCCCAGTTGTCTGGCTTCACTACCTCATAGTTCATGACCATTGACCCATTGTCCTAGCATTGGAGCAACCAGGTGATGATGTGCTCCCCTGGCTGATGGGTAAAGTCTTTTCGCATATTCCGTCGTTTGGTTGAGGTCCAAGATCGGGAAGTCACCTCTCCTTCTTCTTTTTCTTCTTCTTCTTCGTCATGTGTTGTTGACTCGTGGTCAGATGCTGTCCCAGGTGGTGAGTACGTTGTTTCTTCATCTTGCTGTATCTTTCTTGCCTCTTCTTGCTTTTCCTCTCGCGTACAGGGGCAACAGGTATTGTTACGAGTTGGTCCTCTGGTTTACCTGCGATGATTATCATTGTGGTTTGGATAGCCGCTGTACTTGCCACTGGTGTTTGAGTAGCTGCTGTACTTGTCGCTGGTTGTGGTGTAGCTGCTGTACTTTATGCTGCACTGACCCTTACAATTGAAGTTTGAGTAGTGGCTGTACTTGTCCCTGGAGGTGGTGTAGCTGCTGTGCTTGGAGCTGGAGTAGCTGCGCTGTCTGTTACTCTGCCCTCAGATCCAGGGACATTTTTTTCCTTCTGAAGGTGCTGGATGGTGTTGAGCAGGGCTCTGTGAGCATAGGCTTATTTGCCTATGCCCAGCATGTTGCCATGGTTTTTCCATCTCTGGTGTGACCAGAATGACAAGACATTTCCCTTAAGTGTTTTACTAATTTTTCTAGATTTTGCATTTGTTCATTGGTGAAGTTCCAAAGCACTGGAGGGGCCCACTGGCCTAGATACAGACCAAAACATTCTAAGCTGTAATTATAAACATCGGTGTTATCAGCGCTGTTCCCAGGCCGAAAGTTGGAAACACAGCACTGCACCAGCTACTATGAAGGAAAAAAATGACTGCTGCTGCTGAACCCATGACAGGTGTCAAGCATTCTTGGCAGGCAGAATTTTTCCAGAGAGAATAATTTGTGATATTTCAAGATTTCAATAATAATTTGGGAATTATGAGAGTATCACTTTAACATCATGTTTTTCTTTCACAAAATATGGCACTGTCCTAAATCATTATGGAAATGCGGCCTGATTAGAAAATGGAGAGGGGAGAAAAAAAGGGGGTTTAGTGTTCAAAACATTTTCTTGAGAGAAATAACGTCTACCTAATATGTTGCATATTCCTTAACTGGAAAAGTTAAATCTGTACATTTTAAAAATAATGAAAAATTGAAATCAGCCCAATTGATCAAATGAACAAAACATGGTCAAATTATTTCTACATTAACTGACTGTTGGCAGGATCAAGTGAGATTCTGAAAGTAATACAGGCATGAGTAAAAAACGTTCAAATGAAAAGTTTACCATTACCCATAATAAGTAAATGAGGTTTCCAGGTGTAACCCCTGGGAAAATGTGTTATTTGTTTTAAAAAAAAAGTTGTTGGCAACAAAGCTATTAAGCTGAAGTTATATGTTACAAATGACCAAGAGGGATTTAATACATGTCATAAAATCCTGTGTCTGGGACCTATGATAAGGCCAATAATGCCAGAGGAATGAGAGACAATAAAGCTATGCTTTAATTTATGATTTGCAAAACATCTGATCAGACAAGAAGCATAAACCACAGGGTACATGAATGAGAAAGTGTGTGTTGTGCAGAGGCTGTAATGAAAAAGCTAAAATCTAGTATAATCTAGATCAGTGATATAAAATATCGAATGACTTCCAATAATTCTGTGGTATGGCTGCTCATTGCAGCCTGCTTAAGCTTGTAACTAATAGTGCTAAGTGGGGTTTATGTTTGTTTTATTTTTAGGCTTGCTAAATTCTGTGTTTCTAGTATTTCCTTAGCATGACTGATAAATCTGGATGTTTACTGTCATTGTGTGTGTTAATGCGATCACTCAGGCAAAGGACATTTTATCTGAAAAAGAAGTATAAAGAAGAGGTTTATGGGTTAGCACATAAAGCTTCCCCCTCCCCCCCCAAAAAAAATCAAGCACAGGACATACATCTTTTTCATGGTTTGTACAACAAAACTGGCATTCACAGCAATGGTGTTATTCCCTGGCTATTATTTTATGCCATTGTAAGTAGGGTATTCCCGAAAGAAAGAACCATGATAGGATTCATCCTCTTTCAGGTGAATGACATTTTATTACTGAGACATCCATCTGGATGGGATTTCAGGAAAAATTTCTTAGCTGGACACATTGTGTCCTACATGAAGCATTACAAGCCCAGAGCAATGCACTTGCAGAGTTTCTGCTTTTATATAACTGTTTTAGACCTTAGCCTAGACATATTTGCATACAACTCATGAGATCAGAGTTACTTTCTGAACTGCACTGAAAGTCTGAAACATAAATGGGATTTAAGAGCAGAATCCGTTTCAGGTTGCTACCTCCTTTTCATAGCTGTATTTTACACTGCATTCATGGACTGGATGTATTCTTCCAGAGTTACGTAAATATCATTGCAAGCAGAATATGCATTGGAAAGTAAAAAAAATGGGGGAAAAACCTGTTCTTCACTGAAAAACACAAAAATGTGTTTTGTTTTTGTTTTTTTTTTTTTGTGTTAAGTGGCAATGTGAAGAGAACAACAATAATTTTGGGTGAAAAATGGTTTTATTCCCCAGGTGTTAGCTGATGGGACTAAATCCTGAGCTTAGAAAAAACGTCTTTCAAAGTTTTCTGTGAAACTACGTTTCAAAGATCATTGATTTTCTTCTTCAGTTTTGGGGGCATCATGCATTAAAGAGATGCTTCTTATTTTGTGTTTTCCCCATCATTTTATTCATTTCTGTATGGTTTTTAGTCTGGTGAATGCAGTTAGGGGAGAGAATCATCAATAATTATGAAGGTCACCTTTGGAGAAAATTAGTATGGCAGCAACTGCTCAATTTGTGTCTGGAGCAAGAATGTTTTGAGATAAAGTATTTTCACTTTAGGCATGTTTCCTCATTCCCTGCTTGCCAGAGCCTCTGAAGCTACAATTTCAGGGGATGTGCTCCAAGATCCATCCCTCAGCTGGGGGAGAAACATTCCAGAAATTAAAATGAAATAAAACCTGAACTTCCCTTCAAAAACGCAACTAAACTTTGGGGATAAAAATTTAGTCACTGTATTCATCTCATTCAACTCCACATGTGAGAATGGCAATTGTTGGGCTATGGAGCTGTTAGTTCTTCCAGTCTGACCTGTCTGACCAAGGTCACATAAGGTTTTGGACAGATGTAGCTTGTGGCACAAAGAGCTTGATTACCCCAATGGTTTGTTCTAGTGACAGATCTACCACACTTTTAAAGTTGTGTGTCCAATTCCTATTTTGAATTTCTCTGGCTTTTAACTTCTAGCCCTTATTTATTTTCTGTAGCAAATGGACCCCCCCACTGCCATTTTCACCTTATAAAGGTATTTAGGAGTCATGGCCAAATCAAGTTCCTTTCGTGATAAATGAATAAGACTGAAAGTCCTTAGATTTTCCCTGAGAGATATTTTTCATATTCTTGAATAAGACAGATATTAATGTTGAAGGTGGTACTTGCTGAATGGATGAATGGCAATTTGAAATTCAGATAATCAGGAGGGCACCTCAAGAGCTGATGGAAAATGCCTCACCTGTCTCAGAACTGCAGTGGCATGAGCAATACAGTTATTAATACTGCAGGTTCTGTTAATTCAAGCTGGTTTTTTGTTGCTGCATAGAATCATCAATAAAGAACGAAAACCAGATACTGAACATGTAGCTCTCCTGTGAGCCAACCCATTGAGCTGAAATCACTGGTTTCCCAGGTTTTTGGCTCACTTGAGTGCAGACAGTGCATTGCAGTGTGTGTTGCCCCAGGTCTTTAACCAAGTGTGTCAGGTGCAGCTTCTGTGCTTGGACCCTAGTGAAATGTCTGTTAGGAAGCTAGCACCAGCTTCTCCAAATGCCCCTAGCACCTAGGGCATGAAATCACTGTTACTGCATTTTGAATACATGATCACGTAGTTGATGTGGTTTAAGCCCAGCCATAAATCAGCCACACAGTTTGCTCACTCACTCCCTGCCTTTTCTCCCAGGGGGATGGGGAGGAGAATCGAAAGAATGTAACTCCCAAGGGTTGAGATAAGAACAGTCCAGTAACTAAGGTATAGCACAAACCACTGCTGCTACCACCAATAATACTAATGACCAGGGAAATACAAGGGAAGAGAATACAACTGCTCGCTACCCACCGACCGATACCCAGCCCTACCCGAGCAGTGATCCAACTCTTCTGGGTAACTGGCCTCTCTTTATATAGTGGGCATGACGTGCTGTGGCACGGAATACCTCTTTGGTCAGTTTGGGTCAGGTGTCCTGTCTCTGCTTCCTCCCGGCTTCCCCTCCTCCCTGGCAGAGCATGAGGCTCAGAAAGTCCTCGGTCAGAGGAAACATTACTGAGCAGCAACTAAAAGCATCGGTGTTGTCAGCACTGTTCCCAGGCCAAAAGTCAAAAACACAGCTCTGCACCAGCTGCTAAGAAGGAGAAAAATGATTGCTACTGCTGAACCCAGGACAGTAGTGCTGTGGGTTTTCTAGTTTGTTGCTACTTTCTCTGGAGTTCATACGATAGTTTAAACAAATAGCATTACTACTTTTGAAATGTTGTTTAAAATGTTAGTGCTTAAATCTGTGATTTTAAATGTATTTTAAAAATGTTATTAGGACTTTCACTCTGAATATAGAAACATAGGGAATCAGTAAAATCATCTTTCAGATCCCATTGTAAGCAAATACATAAATGAATTGTAGATTTCAAAGACTTTCATTGCACTAGTTAATAATTTTTTTGTATTTATTTCACTTATCTTGGTTTAAAATGTTAGCTACTGTAGAGATTAAAGATTATGATGAAGTTTAAGTCCAGATTACATTTAAAATGTGTCAGTTTCTTTAAGAAGTAATTTTGGATGAGTACTACCTAATTAACAGAAGCATTGTACTTCCCATATGTTCTTAAAGCCCTTTCTTTAGTAACTGGAATCTAGATAATTGAAGTGATGCTAAAATGTCTAAAATAACACTAGCCATCTGTGTTCCTGAACCTGAATCACGTTTCTTAAACCTTTGTGTTGTTAAGATGATTTTGATTTTTATAAGCTACCATGAAAATGTCTCTGACAGTAGAGAGGTATCACTGAGCAACAGATACCAGAGGATGCCAATTGCCCTGCATTCTCATAGTTCTAGATTTTGTTTCTTCTGCCCAGAACAAATATTGCCATAAGGATTCTGGCTAGCTCACAATGAAATGGAATGGTCTTTCCCCATTTCTCTGTTTATTTTGCCACTCATGGTTATTCAGACTCCAAACTAAAATGAGATATCACAGAATTTCAAAAGCTTTTAATTTGAATAGTGTCAACATTTGAAAGTAAATTGTGTATAAGAAAAACTGTATTAAAAAGATATCTTGTTCTGAGCAGATACTCTGCTCATCATCCAAATCTCAGAGGAGATGGAATTTTGAAAATCTAGTCCATAATAAATTGTGTCGAAATAATGACAGAATCCAGCAGTGAAAGTCACAGAAGGACAAAGAGGAATATTCTTAAAAACAGCCAATTCATCAAGTTTTTAGTTAATTTTTTCAAGAAAGTTTTGACATCCTGAAATAAGGATATTTGATAAGCGTAGCATAGTCTACATTTCTGAGGTTATTCTTACTCCTGCACATTGCATAGGTGGATAATTGATGACTATGCATTATTACTGGTTTCCTTCATCAGGTAGTAGGTGTTTAGGACTAGTCTCACCCATCCTGCCTGCTTTGGTAGAGAGCTGGAGGAAGAGGATGAATCACCACTATAGCTTGAGGAACTTGCACCATTTCATGTAGAATCATAGAATATTTGGGGTGGGTAAGGACCTTAAGATCATCTATTTTCAACCTCCCTGCCATGGGCAAGGACACTTCTCCCTAGACCATGTCACCCAAGGGTCTGTCCAACCTGATCTTGAACATCTGTAGGTCTAACAAAGACGTTTTCATAGTCACTGATCTTATAGCAGAATAAGGGAGAATGGAAACACCAAAGCTACACTGAACAGTATAATCGTTCACGTCAATGGGAATTTTAATTTCTGTGAGGAAAGATCCATACCTAAGAGCTGCATGCAAAGTTCGTTGAAGTCACTGTTAATATCTTGGATCCGTATATTTGTACACAGCCCTCAGGCCGAGGCAAATAAATTACATTTAAATATTCGTATTATGTAATTTTACTCCTTTTCTTGTCATCTCTTCTTCCACCCTTTCATATTAGTTTTCTTTTTTACCTTGTGTTTTCTATTCAAAAGAAAACATCACCAAGGAGACCAGCATTTTTTTGTAAGGTTATATTTGCAATAGACTGCAAAGAAAGAGGTCCTCATTATTGCTGAAAACAATTCCATACTGTTTCCGGAGATCACAAGAATATTATTCTTAGATGACACATTCCTAGTCAGTTCTGTACTTTATGTATCTCTTAAGTTAAAAAACACTTGGTTTAAAAGAATATGAGATGCTAGCATTACTGCTGACAAGGACTGGATCAGAATTATCCTGGTCTGTTCACACACACACCCTCTCCCTGCTGGGTATGTACATATGTCATGGGTTCAGCAGCAGCAGTCATTTTTCTCCCTCTTGATAGCTGGTGCAGCACTGTGTTTTTAATTTCGTGCCCGGGAGCAGCACTGATAACACCAGTGTTTATGGTTACTGCTTGGCAATGTTTTGGTTTGATCAAGGACTTTTCTGAGCCTCATGCTATGCCAGGGAGGAGGGGAGCTGGGAGGAGGCAGAGACAGGACACCTGACCCAAACTGACCAAAGAGGTTATTCCATACCACAGCACGTCATGTCCAGGATGTGAAGACGGAGAGCAGAGACCCTCTTTATTCCAGCCGCTGTGATCAAGGTTACACACCTTCTCTTTGCTGCCAGGATATTAAAAAAGAAGCCACAGGAGGGCATTTTTAAATTCCACTGATTCCTGACAGTTATGTTGGCTCATTGCATGACCTAAGAGGTGCAGCTTAGTCCAACCTTCAAGCAGCCCTGTTCTGTGTGGGATCACCAAAACATGCAAACCTATGCAAATGGGGAAATTATTTTTCTGATATTTCCCCCAAATTAAAGCCCACATCAGAAGAAAGCCTGTTACATTTTCTTTTTTTTTTTTTTCAAGCTGATGAAATATTTTCTTAGCTTTAATTGAAAAAATTATAATTTTGAAGCACTTAATTTTCCTAATTAGCTCAAATTGTGAAGGGAAATGTTTCTTTGAAATGGGAAATCATATTTTAATCTTGAAAATGTCAAAATAAGATATTCTGAATATTTTGCCACCTCAATTAAAATTTGGAGTTGTAGAACTTGTTGAAACTGGTGTTTTTCTGCAGGCAGCTTTGGTTTTGAGTGATTAGTAATTTTTCAGGCAAAAAAAAGGCTTTCTTAAAACTATTCCAGACCTGCAACTTTTTTCCTGCTGAAGTGACACTATGAAGTTTTAGTGGAGGATCTCCAATATTGCCTTTAAGGAGAGTGGACTTCAGAGTTTTAGCAGAGTTCAGCTTCAGAACAAAGCAGTCTCTTTGCAATTTTTCTACAATTTCCATACATTTACGTGTTTTGTTCTCAAACATTCAGTTACTTTTCAAACTCCTTGCAGCTCTTGTCAGATTGCTTTGCTGAAAGTACTGAGGGGTATACACATTTATTTTTGAAATACTCTCTCTAATTGGTGCTGCTATAAAAAGACCCAAGTTTATCAGCATATGAGTACATTTTGAAAGTCAGAAGCGCCCTATTAATTGGGAACAGATTTGACAAAGAAGAGGGCAGACACATTATTTAAACTCAGAAGCCAGGTTTAAAGCAGAGAAATAGATCTACTCAAAACAAAGCACTGATGTTTAAATTTTGTAGGAATTACACTGATAACAATCTCAGAATATTTCAAAGCAAAGGTATTGCTGAGAAGCACCAGCTGCATTTCATAAAGACTTATATCATAGTTGCATGTCTGTTTAGAACAAATGGTATGCTTCCCAGAATATATAGGCTTCATAAATTTTCTTTTTAAAAATAAAATATACTTGACCACCATTGCTATAAAAAATCTGCTACTTCGGCTGCTTAACACGCACAGTATGGATCTGTCCTTACACAGTTGAAATTATCGAAGCTGTTGTTACTGGCTCTGCTGGAAGTACGCCAGGACCCCTCCCTGCGTCCAATGGAACACAGTGCCTGGGGTCCCTATGGAGTATATCCTATGGAATCATTCACAGCTAGAGAAAAATGCCTCTAGTCATCTCATCTGCTGGTATAAATCAATTGTGAACCTGTTGAAATCAATAGGGTAATACTAATGGAAAAATGGCAAAACATACTTTAAAATTAAACTGTATGGCCAAGATAAATGCGCCTCAATAGCTTGGGCTTTTGCCAGCTGTTGTCTGCAGGATACCGTAGAGTTATCCTATCTGTCCAGACAGATGAAATACCTGAATATTTTCCCTGTAGAGCAGCACATCCCTCAATGTTGTCCATACCAATTAATCATCGTCTTAAAACAGGGTAAACCATCTTCCCCATGGTGTTTTATGGAAAGCTCCTTTTCCATTCCTGAGCTATGGTAGCTGAAAAGATATAACATATCCTCTCATGTATAAATTTATGTGTGAATGTGTGTGTCTATAAAAGTCTGAAGGAAAATTCAGTGATTGAACTCTTTGGGTTTGTAATTCATCACATTGGCAAATATAGCACAGAAAAGCTCAGTATTTCCTTTTAATGTACAGCTTACTTTGCTTTGGTCATACTACAATTTTAAATGGTTGTTTTCCAGGCAAGTTCAAGAAATCAGATATTGCTGACAAAAAGGTGAGCAACAAATTTCAGACTAGTCCATTGTGCTATGGGTGAACCATACAGAAAGATTCAGGATTCTTCAGACAAATACAGTCTGACGTTGCATTTGAATTCAGTGGCTTGTGTCAGGTATGGGACTGGCGTAGATAACTGCACTCTTCCCTTGTGTTTTTAAAAGTCCTTGTATTTCGGATACATGCATGTATGCACAAATTCTCCCACAAGGCTTCTTGAGCACTGACCCCTGGCCATTCAGATAAACTGTTCTCCCAGCATGTATTTATACATGTGAAGCTGATTGATGAACTGGGGTCTAAAATCTGCTGAGCCTGCATCAGGTGTTTAGTCAGTTCTGGCTGTCCTGTTTCATCTGAGGAGCATGCTCTGCTCTTCGGTAATGCAGTTTTTTACTTAAAACCAAGTCAGCCTTGAACATTTTGATAATATGGAATTTATGTTGTTGTTGCTGTTAAATTTAATTTAATTTCATTTTATTTTGCTCCTAGCAACATTCAGGGGATGCAGACTCCTAGGAACAGAAACTGAAAGAAGCTTCTTTCTCTCTGCCTCTCTATGAGCTGCTGCTGCTGAATGTTGGGCTTCACTGCAAGCATTCTGCATCCTAGAGGGTTCCTCCTGCAGATCATCTCACAAAGAGAGAAGGAAGACCTTGCAAGAAACAAGATTCTATCTTCTTTCAGCAAATTCTCTGCTTCCACATGACAGTGTGTATCATTTCAGTTATGTTCGTATAGGTACTTTTTTTGATATTTATAATTTATACTTATTATTTTTAAGAATTCTTTGGAATACTTTTTCTTTCTTTAGCTGTTTTCTCAAAATATCTAAAAAACTAGAAAATTAAGGGCTAATTTGTTGTTATTCTTTCTCTGTCCTGAAAAATCAGAGCAAAGAGAAGAGCACAGGATTTTTAATACACATTTTCTGATGCTGTCAAGTCTACAGTATTGTTTCCCCCATGTATGCTCTGACCTGTGAAACACAAGTAGCTGTTTGATCCACTCTTGGAGAGTAGAGAGTATCTGTATCAGCTGGAGATGTCCTTTATGCAATATCAAGTTTAAAAGGAAGTTTCCACTAAAACTGCAGCAGTGACATAAAATGTCCTTAACATAACTAGGGACCAATATATTTAATCTGGCATTTTGATTCTACACTCAGCTAAGAAGGGGTTCAAGTGTGAAACTTGGATTCCAGTACACTTCCTCTTGAGAAGTTCCCCTTGATATCTTTTGGTCAGGATTTCATCCAAAATATTTTTCTGAAGCAATAAATTTATTTTTTACCAAAGCCTTCAGATCTACCTCCATTCCTAAGAAAAAAAGTGCTTCCATCTGCTCAGGAGGATGAGTTAGCTGCTGTTTCTAGCCCTGATCCAGGTCTTGTGGGAAGAGTTTTTAATTTTGGTACATTTAAGTGATTCAATTAAAAAAGTTAACTTGAAAACTGATTCTGATTCATCTTCTCTGTCCAAAAACAGTCTCTAAAATTATCTAAAAGTAAAGATAATTGCCTTATGCTTTTCCAGTTCCTGATTCATTAAAAATACTTATTGACTTTGAGCGGCTGCAAAGCTGACAGCATATAGTCTATTAATGGATTATCTCTAAAAAGGTCCTGCCCTCTGTTAAATAACGACTGTTGCCACTTTTAGAGGGACCTGTAGCCATGTCACTACTAGCAAAAGGAGACTCTGGCAGAACAAATCAAACAAGCACAGCATCATGATCTGCAAATTCAGTTATTCCTTATCCTGTGTCAACAGGCCAAAATCTACCTATTCTAATCCTGTTACTGCACTTGTGGCACTAGTGCTTTTGCTAAACGGGTGTTGTGGGTATCATTCCACATGCTTATGCTGTTGTATTTTTTGTGTGATAACCCAGTAAAGAATAAGAAAATATAATGATGTGGATATGCGCTCACCAGACTGATTCAAAGAAGATAGGAAGTGTCAGTGCTTTGGTCACCACGGAAGAGCTTATCCTGGTATTTATAGAGGTTTGTAGAGCTGAACTACAAGGTAAGCTCTCATAGAGGTTTTTTGTTTCCAAGATACCCATTTACAAGATCTGAAAAAAGGACCAAACAGAGGGTCACAAGCCTTCCTTTGCTTCTAAAGAAAATGGTGCTGCTCACTGTGATTTTAGAAGCCCAGTCCTTGAAAATATCCTTAAATAATATTCATCAGTGCTTCTGCAAGTGCCGTTAATGCAGAATAGCATGATTAGAAAGAGCTGCAAGGAGTCAGCATAACATTTCCTCTTTGCTTTGTCTTTTTTTCTATTTTTTGTTTTGAAGAAAAGAAAGGTTAAAAATATTCCAGGTACTGCAAACTTTAGGAAGTATGCAGACAGGCATAGAATGCTTTGAACTTGTGCAAAAGAAGGCTGTTAAAGTCAGTGTCTGTTCTAAATTTATTCTACAGTGGTGGCTGTGAATGTCCAAAGCTAGACTTGGACTAGATTTATGTGTAGTCATACATTATGTATCAGCTATAAAAAAAGAGAAGAAGCTTTATGATACAGCACTAAATTTTCAGAAAATAAAAATTCTGCTGAAAAAGGAGCTGTGCTCCATTAAAAATGCTAGGCTTGTGATCAACACCTACTCCTCCTCTCAGCTGTTTTTCATGCATTTCTATTTGCACTAACGCTAGTATGGCTTGTTTAATTTACGTTTCATGTTGGAGTCAAAAGTCAACTCTAAAAGCTGCAAAGTTAACATTTAATTATGAAACAGTTAGAAAAATCAAGAGAAGTAGGATTTCAGTCTTAATAAGTTGTAAGACTAGAATCAGCTATTTGCAAATAGTTGTTTGACTGGACTCTGTTGGAAAGATGTTCATCACTCAGAATTTTCCACTTCACAAGCATCCTTGATACTTGGGTGCTGTTCCTGACAAAGATGTTTATTTTAGCATAAATATCTAATAACATTTTCATTTCAAAGTTGCTTATTGATAATGTCATTAAAATATTTTCCTAAACATAAACATTTAATCCATACTCGGATCGGATATTTTTTTAAGTACACATAAAAGCAAGACTAGTAATTTTGAACTTTATGGCAGAACTCTGTTATGAGATTAATGGCAGAAAGCTGTAATGAGGTATTGCAAGTGCGAAGTGATTCTCTGCTGGATGTTTGGCTCTGCCTTGCAGTACCTGGAAATAAATCAGTGTTATAGGTCAGGTCTGACAGCACTAAAATTTAATTAAATTATGCAATTTTCTTTTAAAATTACAGAAAGCCCTATGAATTGGTAATTGTACAATGTTTCCACCATGGTGATTAGAAATCTAAACACACAAAGGAATTTGTATTAAGCTGAAAGCAGAAAACTAGAGAATGGCGGCAGGATAGAAAATATGCAACATTTAGAGTTAAGGAGTAAGATGTATGAGACTGAGCACATGGCAGTATGCCAGCATGCAGTGTGGCTATTGTGCACTGTCATAATTGTTACAGCAGTAGCTTGAATCTCCTTGGCAAAACTGGGTAATAAATCTTGTTACTGTAAATACTGGAACTTCATGTGAAAGCTTGAAAGAAATTTCAGCTTTATTCTACAAATAGGCACCATGGTTTGGTTTTGGTTTTCACTTGGTAAGCAAAGTGTGAGCTTATTTGTGTTACAGAGAAATTATGCAGCATTAGGTCTTCAGTTTGATATTGTTTACTCCCCTGGCTGGGGCTTAGAGACAGTGACTGCAATCGTCCTGTTGGTCCCACCTTCTGGGATTTCAAATTTCACACATAATTGGAACACTGTGGCTGGAAGTTTTTTTGAAAGCTTTGTAAATCAATCTGTCGGTGGTTTTCACCAGCTCCTAGGACAGCCCCTGAAGTTGCAGGGAGAACCATTTGCTGCAGGGTCACAGTCATAGAAATCGTGGAAAGTGCACAGTGGTTGTTAGCCCCAGCTTCTCCTCTCTCTCTGCCATTCTGTATATTTAAGACTAAAGGGATTGCTGTTATGTTGGAGAACAGCTATCTGGTTTTATGAAAAAGTGGTGTTACACTGTTAGAAAGTGAGTGTAAGCTTACTATGGCTATTTGTCTAATAAATTTCTTCTGTTACATGAGTACTACTTTGGCTGTCAGATTGGATAATTTAGGCTCTTTCAAGTGTTGAAATGAGGAACAATAGTATAGAGCTCTTAAGAATAATGAACGTGTTTGAAAGTGAATTTCTATTTCTACATTAATGTATGTCTTTGCAATGAAGGGCTGTTTCCGAAGTGTCCACGGGAATTACAACCACTCACGTAAAGCCTTAGGTGTGTTAATGGCAGGAGTGAGTATTGGCAATGTGAATGCTTAGAATCTGAATGCATGCAGCTTATTTTTCCAGCACTATAGCCTCAAATAATACCTGAATGGTAGGCCAGGATTTTTCTTAGTCATAAAAGCGCTTATAAACGTTAACCAATACAGCAACCCTACAGTATTATTGATTTCATTTACACAGGGAAAAAGGAGACTTAAATTGCCTTGCTCAAGGTGACATTTCTTAAATACCCTAGTGACTTTTCCAAAAAGACATGGCTGCCTTTTTTATCTCAGTGTCTTCATCACTAGTTCACTCATTCAGAAATACGTAGAGGTAAGATTACAGCATTGGTGGCAGTGGTTCATCTAAGCATGTCTTAACGTTTTCTAGCTGTGAAAACATTAAAGAATGGAGGGGGAGAAAAATGTCATTTTGAACTTACTGCTTCCCCTCGGGAAAACTTTTGCTTAAAAAACATGAAATTAACTTGAAAGCTGGAATGAAAAACTGTTCTCAGAAAAAAAATCAAAATGTTCCCATTGACACTTTACAGTGAGTGGAAAACTTTTTGGAAAACTCTTCAGTGATAAAAATAATTCAGTTCTAACTCTAGGTTTCACTTTTTCACCACAAATATTCCAGCTGTCAGCACTGAAGATCTCTGGGCATCATTGCATGTTCTTAAAAAATATCAGCCACAGTCCTGTGGACTATTGCTTTACAGTAATTTCTGAATATATGCTCCATTGGATGACCAAGAAATACATGTTTGAGCTGGGTCAAGTGTGAGGGTGCAAAGTATTCCTTTTGAGTTAGTGCAGGACACAATACAGCCTTTACATCTATACGACTGTATGAAAATGAGCTGGCTGCAGTATGGCTATGAATGATGGATCCATTTTAAATCCCTACTAAAAAATTGGGATTTTTTTTTTGGAAAAGGATTGAACACAAAGATCAGCATTTTATGTCATCTTGTTTTGATGATTTAGATTCAGTGTGAAAGCCTAAATCTGATTTTATGGACACATCAACCTTAGCCTGAGTATCTGGTAACATCCAGATACTCATCTTCTAATCTCAAACTGAGAATTGTGAAATTTATTTATTTCATCCTCACTTAATTTTCAGAGGTAGGAAGACCTGTGCCCACAGGAAAGGGTGAAAAGCTGTCTGGAATAAATTTTGGTGTTTCTCATCTCTTCTCCATTACACTGTAATTACACTGTGCATGAGACCTGGTTTTTTTCAGATGGTAGGAAATAGTTCAAAGGCTCTGAAGAACATCTGCACTTCAGGCTATCTAGCTGGAGTTGTTCTTTCTTTCTAAGCACTGTGCTTTACCACTCTTTGCCCTCTTGGTTTTACAAAAAGGAAAGCTATGTCAGATTTGTGACTGTCTAAAATTTAAACTAATGAAAATAAAACTGTACAAAATTGTATTTCTGGTATGTACTTATTGGAATCCTTTACTTCTTTCCTGTAGTTGTAGTCATTGCCAGTGAGCATTTTCTATATTGTTTAGTGCTTGGATCTAACTATTTTTTAAAAATATGACTTCCTCAGCCTTTTCATTGGTGTGACAAATTTGCATTGCTTTTTTTGTACCCTGTATATTGCAGCTCATACAATTACTGTTCCTCCTGCTGAACAATTAGTTGGAAGGAGTCCCAGAATTAAACTAATTAGAAAACTATAGATGCCCCTGAATCCTGCCATGTTTCTGCAATTGATATTAAGTGGTTTCTTTCACGAGGACAGCAAATCGCTACACACCCTAAATATCAAAACTGTGGGCTTGATTTTTAGAGTTGCATTAATACATTTATGTAAACTAATGAATCATTAGAACTTTGCACATATTGTAGCAGCAGTATACATATTTTCATTGCACATAAATCATGCATCATGTTTATGCCTTGTGTATGGATATGATGTGGCTTCATGTTGTCATGCTTGCAACACTTTTCCATAATCATGTAGATGTCTAAGGGCTTGCCAAGGGTAAGAGCGACTTTCTCTTCTGTCTGTGAGGAATCAGACTCTAGGCTGCTCTCTGTAGGTTAGATTGCTGTTCAATATAATGCAAGAGTGTGATAAGCCAGAAGTATCCAAGAACTGTGCCAGATTGCTCAGTCTCAGTCTCCCACTCTGCCTGCCTGATCCCCACTAGACAAGGAGACTCAGCATTCTGCTGCCAGGGCAAGATGCGGATGGACAAGACCATGTTCAGCAAGTCTGTCAAAATGGATTTGCTGTGCACATATGGAGGGTTGTCAGTGGTAACTTGGAACTACTGCCCTGAATTCTGCATTTCGTGCAAACACCTTCAAACAGATTTCACGTGATTCAGTCTGCCACAAAGGCCTGGGAAGTGTGGCAGCCGCCCAGCTTCCCAAAATGATCCTGCTGTGCACAAATCTAAAGCTTCTGGATAACCCACTGAAATGCAGTATGTGATTTTTCTTTTCTTAGCACTTTCATATTTGAATTGAAGATACAAACAAGCAGGTAAAGACTGCAAATTATTTTTATTGCCAGAGATACTCTCTTGTTCTTCCCTTTATTCTTTTGGCCAATAATAATAATAAAATCTTTGTCTTTATCATTTCCGGTTTAGTTTTATTTTCCTAACCTGATTCACTAATGAGCAATGTGCTGCCCATGAAGAAAATTTTGTAATAGGCCTGGAGTTATAGTACTGATTTTACAGAGAAAAAGAACCCACATAAGGCTGTGTATATGAATGTATAGATTTGGTAAGCTTTCTACCATTTAAACCAACTTCTACTTAATATAATAGGCTGTTCAATTTGTTACTTACCAGCATTCCCTTAACAGCACTGGATACTGGACTCACATTTTTTAGTGTCCATAGGTTTTATATGAGTATCTTAAACGGCTTTTACATCCTGTACTGTACAAAAATAAATATACATATTATACAGATAAAAATAGATACAGAAATTCATCTTAATGTATCTCCCTTTAAAAGCTTGCATATTTTTCCCACATTTACCTTTTTATCTTTATGGTTCTATTTTTCAGCATTTACTGTCTGATACTTCACTGAACATTTAGTGGAAGGAACTTTATGGATGCATTAAAGTAAAGCTAGACTATTTCTTTTGAACTAGTTATCTAAATAGGAGCTTATATCTCCTAGAAAATTTCAAGAAACTTATATTTAAAAACACATCTGTGAATATCTTTGTCAAATTTATTCTTGCCTTGTATGCCATCAGTTTCATGAAGTGTGGAGAAATGCAGGTTTTCGTTTGTTTTATTATGTGGTTCAATTTTCTACCTGAAAGCCTGATACCCATTTGTGATACTTACTTTCCATGATGATACCCCAGATGGGGAATAATTTTAAGGTGAGATGTACATTTTGAAAAGAAGATTAATTCCACACTCAGAACTTGATTCCTCAGTCCTTTTAGCGTAAAAAAAACGCATACTAAAACCCCAGAATATTTTAAGGTAGTAGCTACAGCTGCCAAACCCATGGTTGTCTAACTTTTCCTGGCTTCCTATAAGGACTTCTGCATCTCTGTCTTATGAGTCAACCCATCCTGGGTATAAATTTAGAGTATACTTTAGCCTTTTTTAAAGCCAAGCTGTTATTTTAAAATTAAAGTTGTTGAAGGATTCTTAAACATGTGAGTATTACTAATACCACATTTATTTCAGTGCAAACCCATGTATTAAACTAAATTTGTAAGGTTTCTTTTTTTCAGTTATAATATAATGACATTGGGTTTTGCTTTTTCTGCAAGCTGAGGTTCAGGAATAACCATCTGCAAGGGGAAGTGGCTGTTAGAGAAATTTGGCATAAGGGACCTTGGAACATGCTGATCAAAAGCTGTTGTAGATAGAATCAATGAATAGTTAGGTTTGGAAAGGACCTTAAGATAATCGAGTTCCAACCCCCCTACCATGGGCAGGGATACCTCACACTAAACCATGTCACCCAAGACTATGTCCAACCTGGCCTTGAACACCGACAGGGAAGGAGCATTCACAGCTTCACTGGGCAACCCATTCCAGTGCCTCACCACCCTAACACTAAAGAACTTCCTCCTAATATCCAATCTAAACTTCACCTGCTTAAGTTTGAACCCATTACCCCTTGTCCTATCACTACAGCCCCTAAAGAAGAGTACTCCCCTAGAATCCTTATAGGCCCCCTTCAGATACTGGAAGGCTGCTATGAGGTCTCCATGCAGCCTTCTCTCTGCTTGCTTTAACTCTAACTAAGGAGTTAGCAGCCTTACTGCCTCAGGGCACACCTATCTTCCTGCCTCAGAAGGGCTTTTCTTTTGTAGAGTTGGGTGGTCTACCTGTTACATTAAAAGTTAATCATTCCAGTTCAGAGTGCTCATTAAAGATCACTCAAAAGCCACGCAAACCACACACAACTGTCTCAAGCAGTAATTAGAAGAAATCTGCATGTTGTCATTTAATCCCCTTTGAAGACCTTTGATGCTGGGGAAAATCAGATTTATCAACTTCACAGTGAAAAATGGGGGGACGCACCATGCAATAGTCAGTGTCAGCAGCATGTAGTGATTGCCAAAAAAACCCCAACCCCTCCCCCCCCCAAAAAAAAGACAACAACAAACCAACCAAGCCAAATATTCTATAGAAAAGGAATGAAGAGGCTGTCCTGGGTTCAGCAGTAGCAGTCATTTTTCTCCTTATTAGTAGTTGGTGCAGTGCTGTGCTTTTGACTTTCGGCCTGGCAACAGCGCTGACAACACCGACGCTTTTAGTTGTTGCTAAGCAGTGTTTACTCTGACCAAGGACTTTCTGAGTCTCATGCTCTGCCAGGGAGGAGGGGAAGCAGGAAGGAAGCAGAGACAGGACACCTGACCCAAACTGACCAAAGAGTTGGGCCACTGAGGAACACCAGAACAACCAACAAGTGGATAAAGCTGCTAAGATTGAAGTAGCTCAGACGGACTTAGGTTGGCAGCATAAGGATGAATTATTTTTGGTTCGGTGGGCCCATGACAATTCAGGCCATTCAGGGCAGAGATGCAATGTACAGATGGGCTCGTGATCGAGGGGTGAACTTAACAATGGACACTATTGCCCAGGTTATTCATGATTGTGAAACATGTGCTGCAATTAAGCAGGCTAAACAGTTAAAGCCTCTTTGGTATGGAGGACGATGGCTGAAGTACAAATACGGGGAGGCTTGGCAGATTGATTATATCACACTCCCACCAACCCACCAAGGCAAGTGCCATGTGTTTACCATGGTGGAAGCAACCACCAGGTGGTTGGAAACATACGCTGTGCCCCACGCCACTGCCCGGAACACTATCCTGGGTCTTGAGAAACAGATTTTGTGGCGACACGGCACACCAGAGAGAATTGAGTCAGACAATGGGACTCATTTCCGGAACAGCCTGATAGATACTTGGGCCAAAGAGCATGGCATTGAATGGGTATATCACATCCCCTACCATGCACCAGCCTCTGGGAAAATCGAATGGTACAATGGGCTATTAAAAACTACACCGAGAGCAATGGGTGGTGGGACTTTCAAACATTGGGATACACATTTACCAAAAGCTACTTGGCCGGTCAACACCAGAGGATCTGCCAACAGGGCTGGTCCAGCCCAGTCAGAACTTCTACATACTGTGGAGGGGGACAATGTTCCTGTGGTGCACATAAAAAATTTGCTGGGGAAGACAGTCTGGGTTATTCCTGCTTCAGGTAAAGGCAAACCCACTTGTGGGATTGCTTTTGCTCAGGGACCTGGATATACCTGGTGGGTAATGCGGGAAGATGGGGAAGTCCGATGTGTACCTCAAGGAGATTTGATTTTAGGGAAAAACAGCCAATGAACTCTGCTGTTGCCTGCTATGTAGCACCTTTATAGCCCACCAACTAGATGTCTTCAGGTCACCAGCAACTGGCCCTGACTTCTCTCCAACCATCATCCCAGGAAAGAATGAACTTTGATGAAACCAGATGAGTTCTGTAGTAAAGGAACGATCAGCATCAGCAGGCAACAATCCAACACTACACACAGCCTCTCCTGCTCTGAAAGACTGTTACAAGAGATGGAGCCCAACATCATGGACTGGATGGACTCAGCAGCTTTATAAGGGTTGGTCCGTGCACTGAGGAATGATCTCTATCTGTCTTTGTGTGTGTGTATGTATATATATGCATATATATGAGACAAGAGTGATGGTATATTGAAAAATGTGGTATCTGAGCATGAAGTGAATGGTATGGTATAAGGGGTGGATACTGTCCTGGGTTCAGCAGTAGCAGTCATTTTTCTCCTTCTTAGTAGCTGGTGCAGTGCTGTATTTTTTGACTTTTGGCCTGGGAACAGCGCTGACAACACTGAATGTTTGGATTGACTAAAGACTTTCCGAGCCTCACGCTCTGCCAGGGAGGAGGGGAAGCAGGGAGGAAGCAGAAACAGAACACCTGGCCCAAGCTGATCAAAGAGGTATTCCATACCACATCACGTCATGCCCATTATATAAACAGGGGGCAGTCACCTGGAAGAGGAGTTCACTGCTGGGTCGGGCTGGGTGTCGGTCAGCGAGTGGTGAGCAGTTGTATTCTCTTCCCTTGTTACTTCCCTTATTATTATTATTATTACTGGTGGTAGCAGCAGTGGTTTGTGTTATACCTCAGTTACTGGACTGTTCTTACCTCAATCTGTGAGAGTTACATTCTTTCAATTCTCCTCCTCATCCCTCCAGGAGTGGGGGGAGGAAGGGAAGGGAAATGCGTGAATGACTGCATAGTTCTGGGTTGCTGGCTGGGCTTAAACCATGACAGACGCAGAGACACTTGGGTAAGGTGATACAAAACCTGGGGTCAACTTACCTGGTCCCCTGAGCTGTGTAATGTGCAACAGCAAGAAACTGCAGATAGTCTGGGCAGTGTGTGCTGCTTGTCAAACAGAGCCCTGAATGATCTGAAGACAGATCCTTTGAAATTGCCTTATTATAATAGGAAATTGGCTTGTTATTTCACTAATTTTCTCTGGCAAACTACTTTGTCTAGTGAAAACGTGTCCTGGGTTCAGCAGTAGCAGTCATTTTTTTCTCCTTCTTGGAAGCTGGTACAGCACTGTGGTTTTGACTTTTGACCTGGGAACAGCGCTGATAACACCAGTGTTTTCAGTTACTGCTTTGTAATGTTTTGGTCGGACCAAGGATTTTCTGAGCCTCATGCTCTGCCAGCGAGGAGGTGAAGCCGGGAGGAAGCAGAGACAGGACACCTGACCCAAACTGACCAAATAGGTATTCCATGCCACAGTATGTCATGCTCAGGATGTAAAAAACTGGGGGTAGGAACCCAGAAGTTGCTCTCTCTCTCAGCTCGATCGTCAGGTTGTATCCTCTTCCCTTGTATTTCCCTGGTCATTTTTATTATTGGTGGTAGCAGTAGTGATTTGTGTTATACCTTAGTTACTGGACTGCTCTTATCTCAACCCATGGGAGTTACATTCTTTTGATTCTTCTCCCTATCCCTGCCCACCCCATTGGAGTGGGGGGGAAAAAAGAGAGGGGAGTGAGTGAGCAGGCTGCATGATTTACAGCTTAAACCACGACAAAATGATATGCTTTTTCAGTTACAGAGAAAGTCTTAATAACAGTAATTGCCATTTATTAGCAATTTTACAAGATGCTGAGCACATAAGTACACTTTTGAAGTTTTAACAGTCTATAAAAAGAACAGCATTAAAGATAACATGATCACTACTAATCATTTTCTGGCTGGAAAACAAGACTCCTTCAGAAATATTCGAACATTTCACATACGATTGTACTGTGTTATGAGATGAGATTAACAGCATTAGTATTTTCAGGACAGAAGGAGAGTGAGAGGAGTCACCTGGTATAACTAAAAATTCTCCTATTTAATTATTTTGCATCCCCACCCAGCTCAAAATTGGGATTGGAATGTTGTCCCACCACATTGCCTAGATGCTCTCTCAGCCTCTGACATGGGAATATAGAATCATAGAATAGTTAGGGTTAGAAAGGACCTCAAGATCATCAAGTTCCAACCACTCTGCCGTGGGCAGAGACACCTGTTACTAAACCGTGTCACCCAAGGCTCTGCCCAACCTGGCCTTGAACACTGCCAGCAATGGAGCATTCACAACTTCCCTGGGCAACCCATTCCAGTGCCTCACCACCCAAACAGTAAAGAACTTCCTCCTTATATCCAATCTAAACTTCCTCTGTTTAAGTTTGATCCCATTACCCCTTGTCCTATCACTACAGCTCCTAATGAATATAAACGTACTCTTCCTGACAGAAGCAGTTGTATAGACATAAATTGCATGTAGATGAGGTATTATCTTTTTAAAAGCAGTTCAGCACATGTTTTTTGAGTGAGCATTTCTGCAGGCTAATTTCTTCAATAGTACTTTTTGTTATTTGGGGATACTGTTGTTTCATTTTGCACTGCCAGGTTCCAGTTTCTCAATGACAATTCTGTAATGTGGCTTTGTACAGGAAACTTAGCATCTTTTTGAAAGTGTTTTATGGATTGGATAAGACTGTCCTGTTTAAAGTCCAAATGTCTAGTTTCTAATAAAGCAATATGCTTTCATATTGGAAAAAGGGAATATGATAATAGGGGTGTGCATATATATATATACCATATATATCTATCTTATAATGCCAAGCTCTTCAGAACAATATCTTGAATGGATGAATAGATTCTGATATAGCTCTTTCATAAATGGATTTGCCTTTGCAGTAACACCAGGCATGGAAAATTTCTCTGGAAAGTTATGAGCATGAAAAAGAAAGTGTTGTAATAGACACTAAACTGTGCCTCACGCACATCTACTGCCGGTGAAAGCTGTATATCTCCTCTTATGATCTATGAAGGTTCAGACCCCTCCATTTATCCCTTATGGCCCATCAAACACAGTATTTCTGTACACAAAGTTTTGTGGTCCTTTTAAACTGATGTGTCCTTGGATCTGATACAGCACTTTGTTACCTCTTAGAGCCATGTTGAAAGAATTGTTTCATTCAGTGTATTTTGAATGGAGTACATAAGTACAATCTTTTATGGTCCTTGAGAACTGATAATGTGGAAAAGGATACTTTATGTCAAAATGTTATGGCTGTATTATCGTTATAGGAAAATACATTTTCCAACATCCATTCAAGTTGAAGACCATTTCAGAAAATGTACTTACTCAATCAGATGAATAATTTATTTTGTACTGGCAGTGCTGCATTAACATAGGGCATAAAGGAGGTAGGCAAGCAGTCAGTGAGAGCTGAGTGACTAATGAATTTAGCCATTCAGATGTCCAAAAATATATAAATGGATTACTTCTGAAAATCAGTGGTGCAAGTTGTACAGATTGGTAATAAATTCTGTTTCATCACAGTGACAGGTATTTTAAGACTTAAACCTAAGACTGATTAAATCAACTAAAATATGCATGTAAATTGTCATTATGTGGATGGATACACCTTACTATATTAAATTTGGATTTTATATTTGCTCCACACTTTATTTTGCAGTTCAGTTTTTATGTCAGTTCATTCCTTCCTCACCACAGATTATAAATCCATCTGTATTTTAGTTCATAGTACACTTTGGATATAAGGGGGGTTAAACTTTGTTTCTCCTTTTTTCCCATTTTCCTGTGTCGGTATTTTATACAAGGTCAATAACAAGCTTCAGTGTGTTTACAATTACCAAGAGGATGGGATTTGTTATTGTGCATAGCCGAATGTGCTGATGCTTCCATTATTTATGGATAGGAGATAAAAATCATGCAACGTACAGAGACAAAAGTAAGGTGTATGCTTTATATCCGTATTTTTAATGAGTTCTCTTAATAGGCAATGCATGGCTCTGTGACTGTGAAATGTAAATTTTTCTTTGTAGTAAAGCTGTCAAAGCTTCGTGTTTTTTTTATGACGCACATTTATGCAACTTGGAAACAAACGTCTTACTTCCTATAGTATTTAAACCCAGAACTGATTGTTTTGAACTATCTGCAGTCAAAAGGTGTATGTAAAAATAGGACAAACATATTCACATAATACTGAGGACATTTTAAGGAAGATTTTGCTATGAGAATCGGATTTGTTATCAAAAAAAGGGCACAGATTTTTTTTTTTAAAATATCCATGAACTGTTGTTAAAATCCATACTGCTGTGATCCTTAGTTCAGGGTTTGGGAAGGGCTCACCAAAAGCCCAGTTGTGCCTGAGAAAGGTGAGCCAGTGGAGGGGCAGCATCCAGAATTGTCCATAGTTTTAGGGCATCCATCCTGGGAAGGGATAGGATACAGCTGTGCCTTTGGTCCTGACCACCTCTTTTCCCTGCTGTGATCAAGTGGGATCAGCGTCTTCTGCACAATATTCCTGTTGTTTGGGCTTTCAGAAGTCTGTATAATATCAATGGTTGTCTCTTATGTGATCTCAGTGTCCATGGATGAAATAGAAAAAGCATAATTTCTGCTGTTTAGAAATGTGCCTAATTCTAATGAGACTGGAGCTTGGGGTATTTATGCAATAGCTGTTTCTTTGCCTTGATCCATCCCATATAGTGTTAACAGGTTATTCTTTGCTACTTAATCTTTAAATCCCCATTGTTTCCAGCTGGCTGTTAAACTGGTTTGACAGTTCTGTCTCTACTAATCTGTTACACCCAGAAATGCCAGTGCAACAAGCTTAAATAAATGGGGAGTATTGTTACCTTTTATTTGTAGGCTTGTCTTACAGTTATATCTAAAGCTCATAAGGAGTCATTATAGAAAATAAGCCTTCATAATTGTGAGAATGAGAGGGATTTTTTTTTTTTTTCCCCAGGAGAAACATGGAGCACCTGTCTTAGATTTGCATTTTGAATTGCTCCTAGGGTAGTTCTTCTTTCTGTGAACTTGGGGAATAGAGCGCCTTGTCTCCTGCACATCATTGTGGCCAGAATTTGGGAGGTATGAATCCCTTCTTGTGTGCCTGTGTGATGAACAATTGTCCTTTGATCTGCAGCTTGTAAAGTAGCTCGGAGCAGAAGGTTTATTATGTTGTGACTGAACATTTGGGTGATGTTACTTGAATATAGATCTTTCCCAGGACTAAGGATTTGCTGCTTTACTTTTCTTCAGCTCTTATCACATGCTGCTGATTAGATCTAAACAATACTATTCTTTTTGTCTTTATCATGATATGTAAAAGTCAAATCCAAATTGTTTCACATTTTCCTTCAGAATTTATTTTGCGCTGATTACAAACAACCTGGGTTAGATGAAAAATGTTTGAAAGTGTAATTTTACTGAGTTTTGCTTTGTGTTACATTCATAGGCACTTACTTTATTCATTCTGTAGCTAACATGAATAGTGGAAACTAGACTGACTTCCAGAACTGCACAAAATCATTATTAGACCCATTCTTGGATGTTATCTCTCACTGTGAAAGTTGTTTTGAGTTTTTTTCATTCCCAGTTTATTAATGGGTAGATGAGGTTATGCAACTGTTATGTAGACCAGCTCTTAACCAGTCAGCTAAAATGTTTATGCATTTTATGATATTGTTCTTGAGGCGCAGAGTAGACCCTAGATATGCATTTTTAATCTAATTTAGGTACAATTAGGTGTCGGCCTATAGCTTCTATGGTAAGGTTAAATCCCTTTGCCTGATGCAGATTCCTTGGAGTAAGGTTAATTTTGTCCACTTGCGTTTGAAGTACTGAATATTTAATTTTGAAAAGCTCAGTAGGGAACTGATATCTGGCATATTCATTCAGCTTTTTTTTTTTTTTTTCAGTCCATTCAGTGAAATGAATGCACTCAGTAATTATTTCAAATCTGCCTTTGGATAAATAGTAAGGAACGTAATAGTGA
Source organism: Myiopsitta monachus (assembly GCA_017639245.1). Classification (NCBI taxonomy): domain Eukaryota; kingdom Metazoa; phylum Chordata; class Aves; order Psittaciformes; family Psittacidae; genus Myiopsitta; species Myiopsitta monachus. Next base: position 15,181,521 of record CM029929.1, on the reverse strand, counting down.
CGGGAAGAACATTAGTGCAAATAAAGTTTTACAGTTTGTTACTCTCTTGTTATTTTTACCTTTACAAGTAGCAGTCCTGTAATGGTACAGGGTAATTTCTCTCCAGTTCTCTGTAATCACAGTAATTGGAAAGGCTGTACAACCATCTTAAAGGCAGGCACTTGCTGCCACTTGAATGTGCAATTTTCTGCTTGAATTTCTGTGGTATGGAGGAATGGGAATTTATTTGGTCTCTTCAAACTTCTCCAGCCCACTTTTCCCACATTTCTGTCCAAACAATAATGTTCCCAGTCCTCTGCAGCCTTTGTGAGTGTACAGGAGCAAATCCGTTTTCAGTGCACTCTGTGTTTAGGGTCTTCTTGATCAAAATGGTTGTCAAAATGCCAACTGAGTTAAGGAAACGTAATAAAAAGGCCAAACACAGTAACGTTTCTTTTTTAGAAGTCAGTATGATGGCGCTACATTTTCAGTGTGCTTCAAGGTTTCTGAACTGAGAACAGAAACTGGAGAAAAGCAGCAAGTGGAGGGGGAGAGAACCAGAGTCTTTATTAACTGGGTGAGGTGGCCTAAAGATTAAAATAGTAACAACTAAGTGATCATTAAGCATTTTTAATTGTTTTACTCAGCATCTAAAAGAGGTCTTGGACACAATACGTTGCCACTGAAGATGAATCAGTTTGAACTTGGAGGCTTATCACCTGAAGCTAGTCTATGCTTCTCTTCATGGCCCCATGCTGGCTCAGTGTGGCCACATGTCAGCTGTGCAGTGGCTGCCAAAACCAGACAAAACCACTCCTATAAATTTTACAAATCACTGCGTACACATTAACTTACAGGTATGGAAATGTCACCAGAGAATTAACTAAGAAACTTGGGTCTAATAGAGGCTTGCTCTGCTAAAGGTTTTAATCTCTTTTTCTCACTTCATAAACCTATTTATAGCTTTGGATAAGTGGTTGAACATTTTCACATGCCACTATCTTTTGGATATGTATTTTAAATGTTACCTTAAAAATACATTTCCCTAGATTGAGTCTATCTGCTAACACACACGTTTCAGGTATGTGTTTCTGTAAAACTCCAAGTGAATATGCTACCTGCAGCAGCTTCTTTTTCTTTCTGTTTTTTTCTTTTTCCTCATTTATAGGCTGAAGAGAGATGTTGAAGAAATTCACAGTTTTTCTTGTGTATGCATGTCATTTTAAAACCTAAATCCAGAGTTCATTTTAAACATTGAGGGTATTTCTGTAATAGCTTTAAAAGGAGACACCTACTGACAAAACTCTCGTCTGTATTCTATCTCCGGGTGTTGCTCCTTAAAGGCCAATTCTAATGTCATTTGCTCTCTATCTAGAAACACAATTAGTGATAGAAAGCCTGACCAGTATTTTCACTTACTGAGATTGCTTTGATTAGGGAAGAAGTCCTCTTAATCCTACAGTCACACATTATTGATGGAATACCTGAGTAAAGCATGCAAAATACAGGTAATTTCAAGCCCGCAGTTCTCAAAAATCACTTTACCAGCCCCTCATTTCTTTTGTTATGTTTGTGGTGATTTTTTATCAGATTGAATTTCCAATCAGCCCTCACACCTAGTGAATTATTTAGCTGCAGCTTACATTTGGCAGGGTGATTACTATGTAAAGTTTAGCCAGCCAGTATAGCATTCCCTGGGAGCTTTACCTGCCTTCAGATCCCTAAAATAGGCAGCATCTCAGCAGAAAATGAAAATGACACTTTTTCATAAGTTTTTCGCAGTAACTTTTCTCATTCTTCATTACCTTTTTCCTTAATGGTGTAACTGTTTATTGTGGTCAAAGTTCTGTTGTTAGTAATTTGAAAAGCTTTGGCCAGCCCTAGAGATAGCAAAGCAGTAGAATAATCAGGAAATAGTATTTAAAATCTTTCTTGGTTTTCCATTTACTACAGTGAATATTTGGTTGAAGGGTGTCAAGATGAATTAAGCAATTGTCAATGATAGCGCAGAAAAGGTATAATATGTACTTGCAATTAACCTAAATAAATAGTCGTGATAATAAATGAGAGGCCCTTTTGACTTGTTAACAGCTCTTCTTCATGTTCAAAGAAAACAAACAAACAAAACCATCTGAAGAAGACCTGTAAATTACTCTTCAATATCCAAGTTGCTATCCAAATTCTAATTTTGCTGAGCAGGAACGGAAAGGGCTGTTGAAAGACTGACACAATTTTTATGCCTTTCACTCAAGGAAATGCCATTTGTTATTAAAACACATTTTTTGGTCAACATTGCAGCAAAGGGAAAATAAGCTTCTTTGGAAAGCAAATGTACACCAGTAATAAACATCGCTACAACTATATCATACATAGAGTAGTTAGCGGACAATGTTCAAGAGGTTATAAATGTATGTTTATACATTTTTTATAAAATATAGTTAGTCAAGCATTTCCTTGCCATAAAAGTAAATTCTTTAAGTTTACAAAAGCAATTCCTCTAGCAAAAAGATGTTTTGGACCTGCCATCAGCTTTTGCTTGCTACTTTTCACACTGTCACTTTGTGCTGACTCAGAAGCATGCAGTGCAGTTGTTGCTGCTACAAAAGACAGTTAATTTCTTGAGCTGGGATGGCAGTCTGGTATCATTGCAGGGAAAAGTAGCTTTTGCAGTGTATATTCCTCAGTATTGGGCAAGCAGAGATGTATGTAGAACTGGCACTGCCTTCCTGCTTTACTTTGTGGTGAATTAGATGCCAAGCAAGCCCTGCAAAACCCAGGCAGCTTCCCACTAGTCACAGGGGTAGCAAATAGTTTGGTATTTTGATGAGTGAAGTGAAATAACAATTCAGGAGAGATTTTTTTTTTCCTACACATTTATTAAGTATTGATGCTTATGCAGATTCAGGACAAGAGGGAAATTAGCATTGATCTAAAACGTGGATTGAAATAAAGTCAAGAGTGCCAATACATTTCTGCCTTCCCCCAGCCCCTCCTGGCAACTTCACTGGCAACCTCTGTAGGTTCTTCTGATGTACATGTACTAATATTACCATTACAGGAACTTAAAAAAAATGGGTGCCATAGAAATAACTCGGATATGTGGGTGTATAACCAGAAAATGTCTATCCTGCAGTGCTGGTTTCGCAAGTGTTACAGCATGGTGATCAATCAACTTAAACCATATAGCTACATGACTGACTCATCCATAAAGAAACCTGGTAATTATAGTCTTGAAGTCAATGGTATTGGAATCAATCTCACGCAGCAGCCATAATTATAGAATATGATGCTCCATTGTCAGAAGAAAGTGTCCTCTCCTCCACCTCCCTGAAATGACAGGAAAGTTAACAGAATAAATGAATCTTTATCAACAGAATAAATGAATCTTTATCAACCCCTTGTGAATCTTCTTACATCATGCTTTCAAAGCCAGCCTACCTCTCTCACAAACAGTGTATTTTATAATGCCAAAACAAATGGTCTGGAACTTCAGAGGGAAAAAAATGAATTCTGAAGCAGTGCAAGACATCTGAATTATTCATACCTCAAGATATGTTCTGTGAATTGTTTGTTTTTTTGATGCAGTTTACAGATTTATAAACTGCTTAAAATCCAGAGATTTCTTGGTATGCCAAAAGTAGACTCCAACTTGGCCAAGAGCCTGCACTACTGGGCCTGATGAAAAGCCTGGATAAGATCATGAACATTTTGCACAGAAAACCTGCAAGAAGCAGAATAAATGTAAGAGAACTATAACTTTCTTTTAAACCTTTGTGAGTCAGCATTATGCTTTTACAGCATGCTTGTGATAATTTATGCTTGTAATTTATCCTGATTGTAGTTGATGGCTAATGATGTAGCTTTCAGGTCAATCCTACCACGTTTCAAAACTGTGGACTGAAAGAGAGAGAGATAGGGCACAGTGTTTGATGAAAACACAGGGCTAGAGTTGGACCAGAATGAAAAAAGTTTTGGCTTTCTTAGTAATATTTCTACTTTGTTGCTGTTGAAATAGATTTGAATTGATAAATACCTTCAAATGCTTTTGTTGAGTGAGGAAGGCTGTTGATGGAGAGGCTCCCAGGCAACAGCTATGAATCATTCCTCATCAGTCTCTGGTCTCCTTGGGTTCTGTGGTGGGAAGTCCCTGGTCCTCCCCTGCGGCTGTTTGTACTTGGCAGGCTTTCCCACAAGAAAGCACCCCCTCCCTTCAGACATGGGAGCCCTTTGCTCCCGTTTCCCTCTTTGCCTTTAGCCTGACCATTCCATAATAGGAATAAACTAATAGCCAGAAAGGAGAAATCTCCTGAGTACATGGACAGACCTGTTAGTTCCCTGAAACCCATGCAACAGACAGGACTATCCAACAGGAGTCTTCTGGTGGTTCCCTGTTCTTCTCTGGAGCATGCAGACCTTAGGGCTATCCATAACCTTTCCTCAGGCTTTAGCCTTGAGTCTAACCTAACTTGGATTGTATCACAGCAGTGGAAGGAAAAGGATGGTAGCTGGGAATGCGCCCATGCCTGTCCCAACTCAGCTCCTGGATGCTGCAAAATGCCAAGCACTGTAATGCTTCTCTTCCAACTGCAACTTGCCTGCATGTCTGCAGGCAACAGGACGTGAACTTCCCATCCTTCTGGGAATACATTTGTAACCGGAAAGACAGAACAATTGCTCCAAAGCTACTAATTTCAGATATGTGGCTCTTCCCTAGAACATGTAAAATGCTGCCATCGTTCTGCATCTGCAGTCTCTAACAAACCCCAGTGCCAGCTTTATCGTGAAAGCTGGCCTAACGTAAAAATACATAGCTGCCAAAAATAGAACAAAATCTTAGGGTGCAGTTAATCCAGACGAGGAGTCCCCACTCCTGTAGTGACAATATCTAGTGCATCTCATTTCATAAAACATATTATATTTCAGGTTCCCTATTTATTTTGTATAGTTTAAATTTACCTGCTTTCCTTCTATTTTAATGTAACAAAGGTGTGTTGGGTGTTTCCTCTTTTTTTTTCTTTTCTTTTTTTTTTTTTTTTTTTTATTATGTAGTACAATGGGAGCTCTAAATGTTGCTGTGGTGTGTATAGAAAATAGGAAATAGTAATAGGAAAGATTTAATATCTGTTTGCCTATCTCTGGAAAGACAGGGCTGGTTAAACTAATGGAGGATAAAGGAAAAATGTAACGTAACATTAGATTTACCAAATCAAATGAAGATACTAGAAAGCTGTATTTTCCTCTCCATCTGTGCTGCTGGAGCAGTTCTATCTACCTAGTTTGCTCTAATTGTTATAAATTGAAATTCTTGACAAATACAAGCGGAAGATCACATTATGAAAAACTGGGGGTCTTTTAATCAAAAAAGTGCGGTTGCCAGCTCTTCAGTACCTCGCCAGGAATGCAAATGAAGATAGTCTCTCCTGGTGTCACTAGAGGGCACTCGGCAATTGCAGTTTGCTGTTTCGCCATCCTTTTCAGAGACGTTAGATGTTTTAATCCTTTAAAATAAGACAACGCACACATTAAATACCAAGGTTTCTCAGGCATCACAAAAGGATTTATTACTGATAGATGATTCTCAGTAGAAATGTAAAATAAATGTTGTGTATAAATAGTGCTGTAATACAGCACTTTGGGGAGTGAAGGAAGTTTTAATTCCAAATAACAGGTATTGATTTATGTCTGAGGAGAGATGGGATGCTCATCATTGCATGATGACTCTTTCCAAGCATGCTTACCCGAGCGGGGCAGGAAGCAGAACATTCTCCAAGCAGAAAAGTGCTGGTAAAAAGCAGTTTCTCATCTGCTTTCAGCATCAGGAATGTGTGGAGGAAACATAAGGTGAAGGAAGCAGCTGGTGGGAGGGCGGCATGGCTGCAGTGCTGCCTGCAGGAAGGACTGCTCCCAAACAGCAGCTCATGCACTAGCCCTTCACTTTCTAATACAAACCAGTTATATACAAATCACGTTGGATAATAACTGCAAAATTAACTTGCTGATTCTCCTGTAAGCCCAAGAAAGATGGGAACAAAGCTGTCAGGGCAGAAGCTTGGTTTTCATTGTATGGCTGGAACTGTGTGCAAATTGCAGTAATGTTTTCTGAGGAGTGAGTTCTGCTGTGGGACAACTCAAGCTCTGGCAGCCTCTCTTGGGAAATCCAAGACAGATTAATAAGGGGCAGGAGAGAAGCATCTGTAGAGCAGTGTAGCATCATGCTGAAATCTCAGAGCAAGTCGACTTTCAGGTTCTTCATAGGTCCACATCTATTTTCTGGTTAAGAAATTGAGGCTGAGCTGTTTGGAGCTTCTCTTATCTCTGTTTCTGAGTGCCCTAATCCTAGTGGTGAGCTTGGTTGTTTAAATTAAGTCCCTGTTTTCACCAGAGGCTTTCCTGGTGTGAGACAACTGTACTGGCATCCTCTGCCATCCCTCTCAGAAGTGAAGTCCTGTGCAATTTGGTGTGATCTGAGTGGTTTGTCCTTCTCTTGTATTTCCTATATCAGGAAATACAATATGATTAGCAGGCACAGGGTTGTGAAATTTTCTCAGCTGTTCAAGCCTGTGGCAAAGACCAAACACCAGATACAGCGAATCTTTACATCTGCCTCTAAACTTGGAATGCTTACAGTGAAGGCAGGTTGAGCCACAGTGTTCTAAAGCAAAGTTGAAGGTGTACATTTTCTGTACTTGCAGGGACATTCTTTTCTTTTGTTAAAAGTTCATCATTTGGCCATTGCCAAAATGGACTCTACTTTTTTTCCACAGCAAACTTGATTTAAGAGAAGTACATTCTTCAGATGAGTGCATTATAAAAAGACAGATATTTTGTGTAATCTTCAGAAGGTACTAAAAAAAATGTGCCTTGACCCCAGAAATTAGCGTTATTGTCTTCTTTGCTATTCTGTTGCTTTCATTTTCAAACTAATTATAGCAAAAAGAAGTGGTTTAGTTTTTCATGAAATGGGAGACAAACTCATTGAATCATGTTGGTGGCATAGAATACTTGCGTCCTTAAATGCTATGAAGTATTCTAAGTCTGAATTAGTAAAGGGCTGCAGCATTGTTCAAGGTCTCAAACTTCTGTTAAAAATGCTGCTGCTTCATCTTGTGCCATTCTAACCCCACAAAACCTTGATGTTCTGTCCAGCTGCAACATCATAGATAGATTAATATACAAAAGATGTTGGAAGTGTAAGTTCACGAACCAAAAAAACTGCTCAACAAGAGTACCTGTAACAGCGGTTCCTCTTCAGATGAAAAATCATTGTAGCTAGGAGTTGCCAGTGTTGTCATGAGTTTGTTCAAATGAGGTCGCTTTATACTAATGGAGGATATGTGGTGTTATTCTGAAAGACAGCAAAAAGCCAGGCAATTTTATTTTTTTTTTTGGGGGTGGTGGGGGTGGGGAGGAGGAGAAGGAAATTCAAAGTGCTTAGTCACATTGTATTATTTCTGAGAACAAAGGCATTCTCTCCTGGTTTTGTAGGTATTGTATAGCAGAACATCAAACACATGCACCAAAGGACAGACCTGATGAAAACACAAAGGTGTAGCAGCCAGTTGGTGAGCTGCTAAGGAAAACCTCATCCTTTTAAGCCCATATTTCTAAGACTGAAGTTTGCTATGATTTTTAACTGAACATAATGAGAAATAAAAGCCAAACATTTGAATTGGCCAGTGAAGCAGAGCATAACATGCTTGAATGAGGGCCTGTTGTGGTTTGCTTTAAGAGATTTCTTTTTGTAACAGTGAGAAGCACTGGAGAAACTTAAATTGATGGGTGGGGGAGATTAATTCAGACAATTGTGGTTTTCCTGAGAAATGGTTCAATAAGAGGTTAAAGGTGGGAAAATAAGGAGAAAGGAAAAATATAGTTTGAGCATTCGTCCCCAGCTTGCATCCCTTGGCTTCTCTCAATATCAGAGAGGTTGTATGTGTTGGGCATGCAAAGTCCTTAAAATCTAGATTGTTCATTTTCACCCATGCTGTGTAAATCTCCAGAAGGATATTTCCCTCTTCTGTGGCATGTAGTAATACATCAGTCTCTCAACTATCTCCAGTTATACCTTGCTAAAAGCTGTTTTCCCAGCCTGCTACAGCTAACAATCAATAAAGGAAGACAGATACTTTGACTCAGGAAAATCCCTTATGGAAAAATCTTATTTAGGGGTCTTGTGTCTGTCTCTTCTATGTGGTCTGTGGCTGCTAATAATAACAATATAGAAAACTAATGCCATCATACATTAATTAGCTTTTATTTAGCTTTCCTAGGTATCTCACCCAGGGAGCAATGTATTTTCACATTTGACTTCCATTGACATAATTATAGGTTGAAGTATCTTAGCAGCTTTGGTCACATCAGTTGTTACATTAGGTATTTTCTGAGTGCCTGATGAAGCAATTTGACAGCTTTGGACACAGGCATGGAGACAGTTCCTGCTAGCCTGCCTCTGCCAGTACAAGGTAGAAACCCAAAAGGCAGACATTCCTGCTCCAAATGTTGACAGATAGAGTGTGAGATTGATTTTGTAAGTGCTGCTGGGAATTCAGCCATCCTGTTGCTTTAAATACAGCCTGTGTTAATGCTTTTAGTAATCAGATAAGTTTTGACTTTGGAACCTGACATTAGGTGTTCAGGCTTCAAGACTTTGGCACTTTCAGATGAGTATTGATGGATAAGTTAAAGGAATGTTTGCAATTGCTATAATCCTCTTATTATATTGTGGTTTGCATTGCCACAGCAACAATTTCCAGTGTGTCTGCAGTGATAACAGCAAGGAACTAGCTCAGAGTAACATCTAATAGAGATCAGAGAAATGAAGGAGACAATTCTCTTATTTTTTTCTGTATCCTGACAAGAAATGAAACTTCATAGTAATTTCCCTGCACAGAAACCAAATCTAATCGATAAATTTGAATTGCAGTCCCAGCACCTATAAAAGACGGTTTCAGGATTAATTTTTTTCAGCTCTGAGATTCAAACATTTAATTGCGTTACATATTTCAGTATGCAAAGTGCTGTATTTAAATAAGAACTGGATTATTTCATCATTCAAGTTAATTAAAATAGTAATTAGATGATGCAACTAATGTATTATATATTTTACACTTTATTTCCATTAAAAGTGATTTTTAAGTACAGCATAAATGAATTGAAATTCCAAATCAGCTTTTCTGTCTTTCTGTATTGTCCTGCTCCCCCCTCCTCACCCCAGTATTTCGCACTTCGAAACAAGAATCAGAACAAGCATTTATAGAAACCAATGTGAGTTCACAAATTTCCAGCTACTTATTTCAGGGCTTTTTCTGCCTTATTCTATCATCACTGATGCCAGTCAAGTAAACAACTGGAAGATGAGATGTGCTTTCAAAGTGGCACTTTCTCATGCCACACCATTAAAATAGATATGCCTTGTAATGCTGTGACGTGATGGTGAGAGATTTATCAATAATGGGCTGGAGAAGCTGTCTTTCAGAGTGTGAGTCTGTGGTTAGTCCATGGGGATGGTGACCATGTGTTTCTGTGCATGAGCCCCATCATATTGTCATTTTGAAATAATATTAGAGCGAGAAAGTGTAAAATCCCAATGGTAACTTGATGGTTACATGCCACTGTGTGCCCTTGTGAACAGCGTGCAGCTCTGGGTTCATCTATTTCTTCATGTCTTTTTCTCTTCTTCAGCTGTCTTAGCAAGGAGCTCAGTGTGAAGGGCAACATTGTCCAGGCTTCTTCATCTGGCTCCCCTTTGGCAACAACTGAAATCTAGTAACTTCCAGCCAGACCCCAAGGTCACTATGGCTACCAAATGCTCATGTTGTATTCTAGAAACAATGCAAAATTGGAACTATAAAGTATTGCATAGATTCCTTGTGTTATGTCTTGTATGCAGGACAGTGAAATCCCTTCACTAAAAAAATAAGAATTCCTTAAATTTCTAAAATATCCTCTAAGATCAAAGTTAGGCTGTATGGAGAGAGTGTTCCACTGAATGAGGAGTACTCCCTTGATCCAGTGTAATAGCAAAAGTGTGTTCTAAAATTTTATCCTAGGATTTTCCTGCTCTATCACAAAACTGTTCCATTTCCATGCTGGCCATTATACATCTGCCAGGAAACTGGACTTCGGCACATGGCATTTATAATGTATTTCAGGAAGAACATAGGAAGCTGAATGCTGTAATAGGAGAAATTTTTGTAGATGCTGTAAGACAGGTTTCAATGTACTTCACTGCGCAGTGTATCACAGCAAACACCCTCTCCTTTTCCACCAACAAGGATGTTAGCTTTGCATTGTACAGTTATCACCCCCTCGGCTGACAGGAGCTGTTGTGACAGGATGGGACGTATCCAAGTTTTAAGGCTGGAAAGTAAGGCTGATCTCTTTTGCATGAATTGAGTTTCTGTTTGAATTTTGGCCCATGCAAAGTTGGCTGCTCATTTTACTAAAGTGAACCCAGAATGCTAAGCAGGTAATTAATTTAAGCACTTTGCCAGGAGTCAAAAGGCAGTGTTCACCAGACATTGAAGACCAGAAGTAATTTTCATGAAACTGAGCATTTGAAAAATAAGTAAGTAATATCTTGCTAGAATTTGTATGCAAATGATAGGCAAATACTACTATGATATTCACATTTTGATTTATTAGTGCCTATGTTTTTCTATTTGCTTACTTCAGATGTTCTTTGTGGATGCAGTTGCATTTTTTAATGGGCTACAAAGCACTCAAATGAGGTTGATATGTCTGGTTTACTTTTACTAGAGCAGTTTCTTTCTTGCAAGTGGAAGAAAGTGAGGCAAGCAGCATGAGTAGAAGACAATGCCCTCAGCAATACAATGAATGACCTGTGTGCTTTATTACCAGCAATAACAGGAGGGAAGATGAATCAAGTCATTCCAGATTGCCCCAAAAAAATTCTCAATCTAATCTTCACTATGTGGTGTTGGCTGTATTTTTGTGTTGCACATCTGTTGATGGAGAACAGAGAGAAAAGGGTCTTTGGCCAGACAGCTGTTTGGAGAACTGCTCCTGTTTACTGTGGGGCTGATCAGGAAGTTGTGAAAAAAGGTGAAGTGCTTCCAGTCAGAAAGAAGAACATCTTCAGGAGATCCAGGCAAGCTGGCCAGTCAGTGAAGCCCTTGGGAGCAGATAAGGCTTGTTTGAGTTATGTGATGAGGGGAAATCTCAGGCTGACTCAGCTGAAGTGTTTTGCTATTTCAAGCAAAAGAGTGAACTGGACATTTGAAGAGGTGCTAATAAAGATAAATGACCTTATTTCATGGCCCGAGTTTGTAAATTAAGGATGCTAGTCCTCTGAAATAGAAAATTAAAGACCCCAGGGTGAGGTGTGTCTTGTCTAAGACACAACATTAAAATGATAATTAGGTGATTTTGTGGAAAAGAACTCAGCCACTTAGGTTTGATTCCTGCCTGAACGATTTTCTTCTAATAAAGTACCCCAAACATCTGCTGGCTTCTCACTATCTGAGTTGTTATAAGACCAAGACAGATGGGATTTAAAAGGATAAAAGTGAATTGGAAGTCCTAGATCTGTGATGTGCCCAACTTTCTGCAATATTTGCCTTAGCTGAGAGGAACAGACAAGACAAAACCCCTTGGAAGCGCAAGAGGTACAACTAGGCAGAATGACAGAAAAATTCAAAACTAACAGAACTCATACTTATTTTGCTTCTTAATTTAGATTTCAGGCTGCTGTTTCTTGAGGATGTGTTTCCTTGTGCTTAACACCCAGACTGATTTTTGACATTCTGCAAGTGTATGTGTGTATCTTTAGCACTGTATTTTTATCAAAAATTCTTTGGCTGCAGTATTCATCTGCAGGCCCCTGGCACAGGCTCCAGTCAAAAAAGAAGGTGAAGGACATGCTACAAAGCAGCAAAGAAGTAACAATCCAACCCAATGTGTTCAGGAAGTGCCTTTGTTATAGCACAGAAGACATTAAGAGAGAAGCTGAGTTTATCTTAACTTTTATCTTATCTTTTAAAATACTAAGTGTTGAGAGAACTTGGCAGCTGTGAATACGAAACCTGCTCTATTTCACATTGGTCATTCTCTAAACTATATGAGCACCAAAGTATTCATTAATTTGCCCTAATAAAATTGTCTTAAACTCTCACTGAATATCTGATGAACTATAGAAACTGAATTATGCCCAGTATTGATCTAATCATGTGAATATATCTTGATTTCCAGTCACTTAAAATGCATATCATTGACTCTGTAAGTGCCAAGCACATTTCTGGAAGACAGATTAATGATCAGATGAAGTGATCAAGCACTTAGTGGCTTTTGGCTGATAAATCATTTCAGCTTTTCATATATATGGCATTTAATTGTGGTCCTTTAGACCACTTTTAGTTGTTGTGGCATTCTATAAACTAAAGCAATCAAAACATTAACTAAAATGTGTAGCAGAAAGTTATTGTATCCACAGCCTTATCATTCTTGTATGAGCAATGTTGTCAGTTAAATCAGGGCAAATTCGGCTTTTTGGAGGATGGAAGTTTCAGGGCTTATACAGGTCTTATCATTCTGTTTAGCTGTTAGTTTCAGGGGGATCATAAGCTTTCTACTTTTCCCCTGCACATAGAGAAGTCTTCCTGTTTCAAGATTATGTAAAAATGCCCAAATGAGGAACTGAATAAATGCATCCTGCACCCACTGGAGAGGCTGCGAGGAATGGCTTCCCTACAGTACCTCAATGCCTGCAGCAGCACTGCTGTCCCACAGCAGGTCTCCTGCTAGTGCAACTAAACCTGTTGCTGTCTGGCCACTTGGGTATGAATTTGGAAATATTCCTTTAGCATTATTGTTCTTCTGTAGACTGAGAACAGGTAGAATAATCAATTTTAGCCCAGAAGTACTAATTCCTACTCAAAGCCCCCAAACAAGTAGATTATTTTTTGTTCTTCCCACTGGAAATCACTTTTATCTTCTGTGCAGTATAGAGCTGGTGGCAGGTTCCTCTCTTCCCCAGGGAGAACATGCCTGTGCTGGAGATAGAAAATCCTCCTTCTTCATCAGAATTCATGTTTGGGAAAATTGCCTGCCTGTTTGATTTCCCTACTTTCTCTCTGCTAATCTCCACCTTGTAAGAACTTTCAGAGAAGTTCAGAGGAATTATGGAGGTTTACACCAAGAGTGTAAACCAAGCAGCCTCTTTTTTTGTATTGTCTAAATTGTAAATGAGATTAAATATGACTGATGGCTGCACTAGCAGCTTGGGTGGCGAGAAGCCAGAGGCAGCTCAGGATGCTTCACTTGTCATGGAAGACAACCTCTTTACAACCCTTAATCATCCTCTGTGTTTTGTTAACCCTGCTTGACCAAACTTCATCCCACCGCCCAGTGAATCGGGCATTCAATTATTCTGTCCCCTTTTCTGTTTTCAGAAGGAAAATCAGAATAATTGCTGAGGCAATGTGAGAGTATTCCACCCAAAAACTGCTCTGGCACTGCTGAAATCCACTTTGAAATGAGCGAGTGTTACATAATTCTCCTGGCATTTTGCGGGGGGTTTTATTTGTTTTTAATCCAGATGCCAGTACAGCCAGCGGGAGGCTTTGCACTGACTTAATTCAGAGTTGGAGCAGGCCTAGGACACTCTTGCTCCTTAGTCAAGGACTTCCTGATGGCTCCTGATATCTCTATACAGCCCTTGCCAGTTGCCTTCAGCAGCTCAAGCTCTCTTTTGGTTTTGTGCGATGAACCACAGCGGTGCTGCTGTGCTGTCCCTGGCCTTTACATGCAGGCAGGAGATGGGCTTCTCCTCCACCTTCCTTCTGTCCATTGGCAGGGTATCTGCTTATTGAAATCCTCTCTGCAGGCAACCGAAGGAAAGCAAATATTAAACTTCTGCAATAAGTCTTCAAACTATCTACTAATTGTGCAGCATTTTATTTCCTCTTTTCATATTCTTTTTTATGTGGATAAATATGAATATATATATAAATAAGAAAGACAGGAAATGCCACCAAGAACTCATTAGACTTACAGAGTCTCCTTCCATCTGCGCCTGTGTGAGGTTCAGAAGGCAGTGATGAGACCACAACAGCAGCAGAGGAGAGGTGCTGGGAGAGGGGGTCTGGAAATGAGGCTTTGAGCTGGGTTTAGGTGGTGATATCTTACACATTAAATCCTGGGTTGCTTTGCATAACCTTTTGTTGAATATGGTATTATACCACTTACGGAAGAAATCTGCATTTAGCATTTTGGTCCTGGTTAACATAGGCATTATCTCTGGTTATTCCTAGGTCCACACAGAGATGCCTTTATGCACATGTTGAACGCTGCTCAAGTGGATGTGCTGAACTGAAGGATTACAAGTTACAGTTGAATATCTGATGGGGGGGGGGAATCTCAAATATTGGGGTGGGCTGGACTGAAGAAATACAGATAGGAATGGAAGACTGTTTATGTCCTTTTCTCTTGCTTAATGCCAGTCATTCAGGGCTTCTTTTAAATGGACTCTTGCTATTAATTTATGCTGTAAGCAGGAGGAGGAGCTGTAAAGAGTATGGCTTTTGCTAAAATGTCATTGCAAGCTGTTAGTATTAAGCAATCCTGGAAGAGGAATGAGAGGAAACAAGGCAGTGGTGTGCAAGGCACTGCAATGCTTTTGTTCTGTGCCAGTGCAGTTTTCAGAGCTGAAGCAGAATTTTAGCCATGTTGCAGTGACATTTGTAAGAGAGAACACGTCAAGCCCCTTAGTTTGGCCAGAATAAAATGCTCTTTATAAGGGTGGGGAAAAAAAAAGTAAAAAGAGCCTGGCTTAGTGAGAAAGAGGAATTGGTGGGGGAGGGGGAAATAAAAAGGTTTAAGAAACAAAACAGAATTTGGAAAGAGTGCATGCCAAAAAGCAAGAGCAATCAACACAGGGGAAAGGGTCTGGCAGAAACAGAATGTGTAGGGCTGGGACGGAAGAGACAGCTTGACTGGAAAGGCTTCTAGAATGGCACAGAGGCTTAGAAAGCTAGAATGAAAACAAAAGGTCAAGGGGGAACATTCAAATGGATATAAGGAAGAATGAATGGCTGTAAGGCATCTTAAGAATGCATGTTACAGTCCCCTAACTGAGGATCTTTTAAATCTGTTTGTTATGAATTTGTTTGTTATAAATTTTGTCCTACATTCTGTTTTGCTACTTGATATGAGACTGCTGTGTGGAAAATACAACCCCCATTTCAGGGAACTGACATGATTCCTTTGAATTCCATGGATCTGTAACACAGCTGAGCATTGCATCTCACTGAGAAGATGACAGATTCATTGCGGGCATCTTTGACCCCCTGTTTGCGCACAAGGTCTCTGTGCTATAACAAGTGCAAATTGTAACATGTATAAGCAAACTTTTACAAAGACAGGAGTTCATTTAAAGACCAAGAAGAGCAGCTCCCCTGTTCCAGTACAAACCCAGCGCAGCAGCTGCTCCCATCTCACTGACAGAGGACAGGGAGCAGAGGTGGGCTTATCGCCTTTGTTTTCAAATTTCCAGTTCTCACTGCCTCTGCCTAATGACGCACCAGCTATTTGTGAGCACTGAACTGCTCAGGCAGAGCTTGAAGTCTGCTGTAGAACTGACTCTTGTTGTGATGATTCTTGGTAAGGCATGGAAAAAGATATAAAGGAATGTTGGCACGTTTATCCTGGAGGCCAGGGTAAAACTAACCCACTAGAAATACCCCTAAACTTTACCAGCTTCCACATCAGGGGTGGGAACACCTTAGGCTTCATTTATCTTTCCTCTCAAAGGGCATGTTTCTGTCAGTGGAGCTCTGCCAGATGAGCCATGCCTATGGGCATGGCAGAGAGGAACCATTTAACCATCCATGAAATGATGGAACGAGCCTCTGTGAGATTTGCTGCTCCAGCCATTCATTGAGAGCCCTAACTCCTTGGTCCCAACATCCTGGTGGGCTGTGGCACACAACTTTAGGGCATCCTGCATGACCTCCATCACTTCTCCATCCTTTTAAGCAGGTTGTCCTGTGGTGGAGGCTGGAAATTTGGGTAGAAATGGAGCCTTAGGAATTTTTTTCTGTCTTAATGGAAAATATGTCTTTTAACACTAAACTTTAAAAGCAAAGGCGTTGATTGTCAATATAATTATAGCATTAATTAATTACTAAGTTCCTGTATTTCTGTGGGATTGTGCTGAACGTGCTATTAGTCTGTGCTGGCTGGGGTCTTTGTGACCAGTTCTTGCAGTTTCATTTCAAAGATTCACGCACTTGCCCAAGAGTACAGTGATTTCATTACATACAGGGTTTAAGTAAACCTCCACACTGAAATTCATTTGCTCTGATATCAGATAGGTGTAAAAATGGGACACATGGATAACAGTACTTGAGACTAGGCTATTAAGAATAATTAATACTAAATTTAATCGACAATTACTTAGCAAGAGTGATATTTATTTTTAAAAGGCCATCTATATTTATGGTGCTACACAGTACAATAAAAAAAAGCAATCTGTTTTACTGAGATGAACATAAAGCCATAACAAATGCAAATGTTGGGCTCCTTTTATCTGCAGGCAGTGCTTTCTCCAGAGCAGTGCAGGTAGATGATGTTTGATACACAGACGTTAATAAAAACTTCAGAAGGTCTCTTCTAGTTGTTTCTGCATCAGTACAGACTGGATTTTAATCCTTTTGGGAAATGAGGCAATAGGTTTTAGACTTGGTGTTATTTACATATAAAAGATTCATCTGTTCTTGTTAACAGGGTGTGTAGTGTGGTCGCTTACCCATGGGCAGGTGATTTGCACAGGCTGTGTGTATGTATATGTGCATATTCTTTCCTTGCTATTTCATGATGCCTTTGAATATTTTCTATGTTGCTTCCTGTGTACAGGTTAAACATTGATCCCATACAAACTCCTTTGTTCCTGTGTTCACAATATTACTCCTGATACACTACACCCTCCAGTACATCACTTTCTAACCCACTAGCTATTTTCTCCACTCTTTGAAGCCTTTAGAATACAGGTATAAAGGAAAGGAGATAAAGACGAACAAAATAACTAAAGAATATGTAATGGAATGAATTAAAAAAAAAATCCCAGCAACATAAGGAATCAGTAACTAATGAGTAGGAAGTACCATACAGTATGTCATTCATTTAGCCCTCTCTGTAGAGGGTAGTACCAGATGGTGCCCTAAGGGACTTGGATGTTCCCATCTATGCTGTA
Source organism: Myiopsitta monachus (assembly GCA_017639245.1). Classification (NCBI taxonomy): domain Eukaryota; kingdom Metazoa; phylum Chordata; class Aves; order Psittaciformes; family Psittacidae; genus Myiopsitta; species Myiopsitta monachus. Next base: position 15,164,333 of record CM029929.1, on the reverse strand, counting down.
ACACTACTAAAGAGGTGAGATGAGAAAAGGAGATGAGATAGATAACACCAATCTGCCCAGCAGAAAAATGATTATGATTACATAACTAATGACCCAGGGAATTAGACAATATCAAAAATAGGAAGAATGCCAATTTGTGCTGTGACATGTCTGAGCAACAAAAGCAGTATGAGGACAATATAAGAAGAGTTTATTTGAATGTTCAGTGGCTAAAAAAAAATGAGGGCTCCGTAGAAAGCATTCAAAAATGTTCTGTTAATTTGACAGCAATGCAACCAGATCTGGGCTGATAAAACTCTACCATTGTGTATTATTGCAATAATACAAATGAGAATGTGCACTTGCATGTTCTCTTTCTGCAGTATTTTTCTAAGCCAAGAACTTGTTAGAATATGATTTTACTGTTGAATACAGTAATAAAAGGATAGAGGCCTCAGCACAGTGACTGAGGAAAAGTGCATTGCCCTTTGTTTGTGCAAGAACGGTCAAGCCGGTTTTTGCTCTGTTTTATGGCACATGGTTTAGTGCTGAGGCTCCTATTCCTACAGGCTTAATGATACTAGAGAATAGGTGGAGGTTGGTGTGTCATGGAAGTGTGTCTGGCATAGGGCCCGGTGGAGGTCTTGTTTGTAGACGTTAGGAAAGGATGTGGTTGTGGCACAACAGGAAACTGAAATATTCCATGTTGGAATATTTTGGGGAAATGAATATTGGATGAAATTTTAAATTACTCAGAAAAGACTTTGTTTACCAGTTGTCGTAATTAGTTCAGTTTAGCTTAGTTTAGTTTAGCTTGGGGGGGTTTATATTTTTTTATTCTTTTTTTTAATTTTGGTGGGGTGGGGTTATTTTTTAGTTTTTAATTTAATTTTATTAAATTTTTATAATTTTATTTTTATTTACTATTATATTAATATTATAAATATTACACAATTTATTATTTCTTTTTTAATTTTATTTTCTGGGAAAAGATTGCAAGCTTTTTCTATTTCAGCTGCAACGTCCTAATTCTAATATCTAGACACTCGTTTACTAGATATTTTGATTTCTAAAGCTAACTTTGGTGTGCAGTCCTACAGCACAGGTAGCTTAGAGGTCTAGCTATAAAATGTGGAGCAGTGCAAAATGATTATAAAAGGCAGTTTTTTACCATCTGCTGGAAAATGTTAATGAGCTGGTGATCTCATTCTGTGTTTTAGGCAGGTGTCCACAGTCCCCAAAAATGTGACCAGCAAATGACATCTCTGTTGACAGTCTCATCAGATTAATTGGACTTCAGGACTGAGCTAATTCTCACATCAAGAGGCTTGAGAACATACTGTCGGAGCTGTGTGAAGAACCTTGAACTCCTGTTTCTTGTGCTGTCGCCAGATCATAACAGCTTTGATGGACTGGATTAGGAAATCAATATACACACATTGACATGCTAATCCCTTTAGGGACACTCATTAAATAACATTCAGATAAAAGGGACATAACAGTAGGTGTAGAATCAATGGCTGCAGCAGACTGCTAGATTTTGTTTGGTTTGGTTCTTTCAAACAAAAGCATATAAAACATTAAAAATATATATTAAACTCTCAAAATCACAGAAAAAAATGGCATTAAAATGGACCTAAAGCATTAAAAACATAAAAAAGTGACAGATTTTGATTGTACATGTGCATTAATGTGACGAAACTCCTAGGAGTGAAAGGGATCTGCTGGGTCACAAGTTCAGTTCTCTGCTGTAGGAGGTATCCAGGCCATGTAATACCTTCCATAAAGTGATCAAGCACTGCTTTAAACCTAATTAGAATTTTCTTCTCCTGAGACTTCACTTAGTAACCTTTCTCCAATAACGAGTAGAGACCTTCATCTCATTTCAAACTAAATTTATTCCTGGGTAATTTATATTAATTTTTTTCCCCTCTCCCTTTGGTTTACTAATCCTTTTCCTCCTTGTTGTTGCTCACACTGTGTATTTACAGACAGGGGCATCTACTCTCTGTTTTTGTTCTCTAAAGGCTGAATTGGCAAAACTTGGTGAACGATGTCTCATTAAAGCATTCCTGTCCCTTGTTCATTGCAGCAGTCCCTTTTTGCACCAGTTCCTGTAAGAGTTCACGCTTTTTGAACATCAGTAACATAGTTTTTTCTGTGCTCCACATGACATGTCACCATCACATCCTCACCATCTTCAATTCCTTGCCTTGTACAAACCTTCCCATCTTGCTGCAGTTCAGCAGATGTTTCTTCAAGGAGCCTGCTGGGGACGTGGCTGAAATCCTGCTGATATAAATGTTTTGGCAGGGCTACACTTGCCCAAGGCATTCTGATTGCGATGAACCAATGCTTACCCGTGTGGGGGGGGAAATACCAAAAAAACACTGAAATATTCTGGGTAAACTGATTTATATTGTACCCTTTGGACTTGATTTCCAGTATGCCAGCAGATGCTGACCCCATATTTAAATAAATAGAACTACCTTAGTGTCCTGGGTTCAGCAATAGCAGTCATTTTTCACCTTCTTGGTAGCGGGTACAGTGCTGTGTTTTGACTTTCAGCCTGGGAACAGCGCTGATAACACCAATGCTTTCAGTTACTACTTAGAATGTTTGGTCTGACCAAGGACTTTCTGAGCCTCATGCACTGCCAGGGAAGAGGGAAAGCCGGGAGGAAGCAGAGACAGGTACACCTGACCCAAACTGACCAAAGAGGTATTCCATACCACAGCACGTCATGCCCAGGATGTATAAACAGAGGGCAGAGACCTGGAAGAGGGGGGTTAACTGCTGGGTCAGGCTTGGTATTGGGTGGTGAGCAGTTGTATCCTCTTTCCTTGTATTTCCCTTGTCATTATTATTCTTGGTGGTAGCAGTAGTGATTTGTGTTATATCTTAGTTACTGAACTGTTCTTATCTCAACCTGTAGGAGTTGCATTCTTTTGATTCTCCTTCCCATCCCTCTGGGAGCGGGGGAAGAAAGAGGGGAAAGAAAGAGTGAGAAAACTGTGTGGCTGACTGGGCTTAAACCACGACACTTAGTCTTTTACCATTCTAGAATCTGCAGCAGAGATTCAAATCATTCCTAATATTCAAATATTTTTTGAAGAAGAAGTATGCAACATCGTATTTTCAGATGGGATATTTTGACCTCTCAAAACACACTTTTTTCCCAGCCCTTTTATATGAAAATGATAGTGTGTATGATAGCAAGTTTTACTCTGTAAGTTACTTATTTTTTTGAGTATATCTGTGGAAAAAGCCCCAGTGGGCTGCTATTAGGTCTGTTTATTGTTCTTGTTTAATGAATTACTTACTATTGGGTAGTGACTACTGCAAAGTTGAGCAAAATGAAAAAACAGGATTTTAAGATGTTTTGGGAATCAAGTATAAAAGGGAAGGACAATAAAAAGGATTTGGATGTCTTCATTCTGGTTCTTTACCCAGTCTCATGCTCATGGTTATTACCTAAGCTATTTGGGCAGCCAACAAGACTTCTGTGGTGTAGTTTTCCATACTTCTGTGTATGATGATTAAAATGTTTTAATGACTAATTATTCTATTTACTATTAAAAAAAATTAATCAATTTTCTCACCTAATTATAAAAAAGCAGGGCATCCCAACACACAAAAGCCCTAGATGTAATATGAAATGGAGTTATAACAATTATTTCTAAGTTTTATGTGCAAGGAAGCTGCATTGTTCTTTGTAGCTGGCTCCCATGGTCTAGGCAAAATAAGATCTTCCTAAGCTTACAAGATGATATAAAAAAAGGGGTACTTGAATTCTTTTCTTTCTCAATTGTTTCTATTTATGTACTCAAATGGAGTTGTGTCTCTGTCAAGGGACTGATAAATTGAAGGACAAAAATGTGTCCTTCCAAAACAATTCAAACCAAAAGAAATTTAATTACAGTAAAGATAGAACATATAAAATAGTGTTTCACATTTTGAGGAGAGTTCATGAAAAAAATGTTTGTCACGAACTAAAGCTTCTCAGAATAAAAAGAGACAGGCTCTTCATAATCAAATATTTATAGTTTAAATTACAATAAATTTACCAGACATTATGAATTTTTTTTTCCCTCCAGATTGTGATTTTAACAAATACATTTAAGTCTGTCTACCTAGGGCAACGTTGCCTATTCTCTCTATGGTTTTTATTACATTCATTCACAGAGTTGCTCCGAGTGTTTCATATTTGTAATTTCAGCATTGTTCTTTGTGAACATGATTTTATGGGAAAAGGGTTTTTGACTATGAGAGATGCCCAAAATAAGTGAAACTTTGCTTTTCTGAAACTGTGTGAGCTGGAGATGAAGACATGTATATAACATAGGCAGCAGGTCCTCCTGGTTGTTATGTATGGGAAAGAACATGGATTCTATTCCTGCCTTTAATCATCCTCACTGAACTGCAGAGCATTACTTTTTTCTCTTTAGTCCCATTTAAGCTTCTGCCAGTGCAATTCATGCACACTGTGAACAATGAAATATCTTAGCACCATGTCTAGTAAATGGACTTGGTGTAAAAGGTCTGATAATAGTAATGAGGGAGGAGGGAGAGGAAAGGGAGAGAAAGTGTCAAGAGTCTAGAATGAGTTAAAAAGAGCTGATTGCATTTTGGCAGTTAGCTCCAGCTCTCCCGGTTAACAGAACCATGTTATGTGTAGTGAAGTATTTGGCACTCTCTGTTCACATGGGCTTTGCGCAATGAGTTCCTGCTCTTAAAGAAACCACAGTGACCGAGAGTTGCATCCAGCCCTGCACCCTGAATGAGGCACTGGAAGGCTTTTCTCAAGTAGAAGAGGATCATTCTCATCCCTTCAGGATGCCAGTTGTTCCTCTTTCATGGGATTACATTATCAAGTTTTGGCTTCAAATAAACATCTTACATAATTTTCCCAGCTGCAAATTATGATTATTTTCTTCATTTGATCTCTCCACTCCTTGATCCTCAAAGTAGGCATCATATGACTCCATTTAATTGATCATTTTGCTGTTATCTGTTTCATCTAGCTTTATTAGCAGGTGCCTTCTTATCTCATTTTGGAAGGTTTGTTAACAGAGAGATCAGCTGGATCAATATTCACAAAATTGAGATGCTAATTGCTTTGTCTACAGCTATGTTAACTTTTTGATCCTCCTTGCCAATCTCTCACGCCACTGTAGCACGAATTTTTGATAGACTGTCAAAATATGCTGCATGTATAAACGCCATTTGTTGCTGTATATTATGCACGTATGATTTAGCTCAAACTGAGACAATCCCTAGACTTTTAGATAAAATATGAAGTTTCTGATATAAATAACAGACTTGGTCGGCTGCTGTCTTGCATCCTGCGGTACTCAAGCACTGGCAGAACGTGGTATTAGAAAAATAGGTAATCCATTTTGTTATTTGTAGTTCTGCCCACTCCATTGACACAGGTTTCACAAAATTGTTTTTGTAGGGGCAATGTAGTTAAATCATCTTTGATGGCTATGTAAATCAACTTACTCTTGGTTTCGAAGAGACTTCTTTTAATAAATAAGTAGAAACTTGCACTTGGTTTCAACCTGATTTAAACAGAAATATTAGAACCTTCCTGCATGAATTATGTGAGTTAGGTCATTTTTTTTTAAAGTATGTCTTAACTGTAATTCAGGTAAGGTGGGGGAGGAAAAATGTTCATAAAGCTTCTAGCAAGCTGCCATGTAAATAATAAAAGTTCATTTTTATCAATGGTGAGAAGCATTAATTTATGAAAGATTATTTTTATTTATTTATAAGGAGATATGTGTATGTGGTGAGATGGAATATTTGTTAGAGAAAAGGAGCAGATTTTTTTAGGTACAGGTGACAGGATGACAGATGATATAGAGAAACTAGTGTAAATATTAATGTAGATGTGACGAAAGGAATAGAAAAAGTTGAACAGAGAATCTTGAGGAAGAAGAACAGATATATGGACCGGGTCAAGAGCATGGCAGCTTTTGCATGTAGTGACAGAAGTTTTTTTGATGTGTTGAATAGTTAGTCACTGGTAAAATCAAAGAGATGATAGAACTATAGGAGAAGAATGTAACTAGCTCATAGTTTTTAATTAATTATCTTCTTTTTATCTAAATCTCTCCCCTCTCACTAGTTGCAACCTCCTCAGCAAAATTCAAGTCTTGAGTATTTTGTTATATTAAAAAAGGATAGATCAACTTATAATACAGATCTTTTAGAAAATAACAGAAATCTGTATTTTAACTTGAAATATTTCAATATCAGTATCATTGGGATGGTAGCTTTTGTTGTGTAATGCCTATACTTTGATCTTGCCTTCTCAAAACAAACCTGGAATATGAATACAGGGAACTTTAAAGTGGTCTTTGTCTTTTTTAGTTTGTGTTGCGTTTACATGACTTATCTTTGTCTTGATACAGAACAACAGCTACCTTTTAAAGAGGACAAAACCACAGCATTAGATTTCTTCCCTTTCCCCATTTTCTCAAGCCTTGGGTTTGAATAGAAATGTGTAAATAATTGGTCGGCGAAAGGCAAAAAGCACTTACTGACAATCATGCATAAGCAGTCTGTCAAGGTCAGATCTGGAGAACAACCAAAGAGATGTTTATCTCTCTTTTCCAACACTGTTTGCTTTACCCATTTTTTACTGCTGTAGGACCTAATTTTATATCTATATATATATGTGTGTGTGTGTACATATTTGTGTAGTATAAAGTTTATGTACATGTACAATGGAGACAGGAATAAAAACAATGATCAGTTTGATAGACTGTATGACAAAACATGTATAAAACACCCCTTCTTCTTGTAAATTATAATTGTTTCTTTTTTTATCTATCCTGAATAAATTGCACAGTGTCATTAAATGCTCCTCTTTTACAACTTACCACTTTAACATGTTCAAATTCCAATATTAACATTTTATTCCTTTGTGAATTGAGCTTTTATTCATTACATTCCTTTTTGGTCTAATAGTTATTACTATGTTGCTCATTCTTTAGCTTCAGAGCTAATTATAGTCTTTGGCTATCTCCTGCTGGAATATAGGGTACTGATATATATTAATAACACATACCTTGTTCTCCAACCAGCACTTACTTCACAAGGATGCTGTGATTTTGTCCTCTTACACTGACTAAAATGTCCCAATTATTTTTGCATTATCATTTTGCAATACTGAAAAATATTATCTACTAGAGATGTCTGCAAAGAGAGACCACAGCCCCTCCCTCCCCCTGTCTTTGGAAATCCCTTAATATAGCTATGTACTGTCAACTTGCACATAATGAAAATGTCAATAGTCCTCTGATTGGAACAGTTAAGGTGCTGAAACAGATGTAGCCCAACACAAAATAAATGTATTGAGCAAATGAAGAGGGAGATGGTTTGGTCACGCAGTCATTAAAAAAAAAATAATAAACAACCCTCCAACCTAAATTAACCACAAAACCCCTGCTAGCAAGATCACATTGCAAACAATGTGAAGACTCTGGCTCAGAGGAGTTGTGTTTATGTGATGCCACAGCTTGGACACTGAAGGATCAAATGAATGAGATCTTAGTAGCCTGCTCCCTGCTGAGGGGAGGACAGACCTCATAATTCCCATTTAATTTCTCAGCTTTCCTGACCAGAATGTAGGAAAGAATTATAATTTTGTTCAACCTTCATCTTTCTAAGGCAGGGTATAAATTAAGAGAGAGAAATTCTGGTAGAAGTGCTGCAGCCTCTGTTTTACTGGAGCAGCTATGAAATATTCAGATAAAATTGCTGAAACTGTGGGTACCACTTTTCTCAGTGTGTATCCCTGAACAGTGAACAGAAAAACTTAAGCTTGCTCTTCCATGTGGCACACATGGTTTTGAATTAGCTTCTTCACATTAAGTTGGTGCTCAACTGAGAGAAAACGTCAACATCTGAATCTGCTTGGAAAATTTAATATCCTTTAAACAATGTTTTGAACTTCCTTTTCATATCAGGTCTTTGTAGATCAATGTGAGTAATACATAATTGGTTAATATCTACAAAATAGTCACAAAATTACCTGAAATCTACTGTTTAATAATCAGTGGAAAAATAACCCCCATTAAAGCGAGTGACTGAAAGGTCACACACATTCCAGGATTTATGGACAGAGTGGTATTCACACAATTTTTGCAATTTAGAAATTTCAGGGAGTGCAGAGAATACTCAGAATGGTAAAGCAGTTAGAAAATTTGTCTGTTGGTGGGAGACTGCAGGTGCAAAGTAAATATTAACAATTCACCAAATCAGTCTGTGTTTTCCCTATAAAACCCCAAATCTGGATAATCAGCTACTTTCAAAAGTTACTACAAGATGCTTTTCAGGAGAAAACAGGAATGGCAATTAACCATTTCAACAATGGATTTATTATCTTTTTTTTTTGGTGGATTTTCTCTCAACAGCAATATTTATAAAGAAAATTATTTCATCTCCTGCAAGGTCTGCTTTAGTGCAAGCAAGGATTCATTCAAAAGACTTCTAGGGTCAGTATTAACCCATGAGACAAAATTAATGACTACTGTAGAAATCATCAAGTTTCTAAACTCCCTGTAGTGCTATAGAATTTAACAGTGCTCATGAATATACTTTAGATCCTTCTGGAAAGACATTCTTTAAATTCAATTGTATCTGATAACATTGTGGTAAGAGTTAAGCTCATACATGTGTTCACATCACGTGTTTTTCAATTGACAGAATATAGCAATAATCAGTAAGGATCTTCTTAAATAAATTTTCTCAGTCTCATGTCTTTGCATGTCTTGGAAAGGAAATGCTAACCCCATTTTTCCATACATTCATCATTTCGTAGCTTGCCTTCCCTTCACACATGCACTGGGATCACCACCTTTCCCAACATTTCCTCTCTGAAATGACTGAAATCAATATACTGCTTGTATTTACCTTCTCAATGGCTATTTTAGTCCACATTGTACAATAAATTTGTCTTTGAAATTGCTTTAATTAAAAATCCTAGTCATTCTACAAACATGGCGACTGCTTTGTTTTCCTATGAGCTTTGTGGTATTGATATCCTGCAAAGGCATCTTGGAAATACTCAAGCGATATCTCTATTACTGTGAGATAATCTTATTAATGAGAGTAAAATAAATATGTTGTTCAAAAGATAATAATTAAAAGACAAATAATGCCATAAAGAAGTATAACAGCACTGAGGAGGTTTTCTTGGTCTCTAGAAATTCCTTTCTTTTTGAAGAGTATTTATAGGACTTCTGGACAGTAGAAAGATCAAGAGCCTATACCATCAAATATTTCAGTTCTGTGGATGGTATATGTTACTCATGAGTGACATTCTTGTAGATTTGTCTTTGCCAGATGCTTTGTCTTGTGGCCTAAATTGCTGTAAACCCCATTAAGATTTATAATGCACATAAAAGGGACAGAGTAGTTGCAGAATCATTGCTGTAAGGGATTATGTTTTACTTGATTGTTATCCATTAAACAAAAAGAATTTCATCATCCCACTTGAATCTTACTTTAGATGCTTGTGTTTGAATCCATAATGAAGATTAAAGGCTATAGTTGCAATCTGCCTGTGTAATTTCTCCTGTCTTATATTATTGTTCATTAAGTATTGGTTATTCCTTTGTGTTTGTGTTCCGTGGAAAGGTACCATGGAAGCCCTCTAGCAGTCTGCACAGACGCTTTATATCACATGTACCTGAACAAAAGGGCAACTGTTATGGACAGGGGTCCTTGACCGTGCCTCAGACCCCATCCTTACCCCTGCCTTCACCCGTGTGCCTGCACCATTGTCACCTCAATGGAACACACTCCAGGCTAAGCAGGACAGAGCTTATTTATTAGCAGATCAAAATGATGTTGTATTTGCCTTGAGATTCAAGGCTCTGGTTTGGCATACATTATATGGGTATTTCTGTTTTGCAAGCACTTGATTGTAGGCTGGTGTGGACAGGCGTTATTTTGAAATGGCTGGGACTTAGATATTCTCTCAAAAGCTGAAGTCAGACAAAACCGCTGCTAATACAGGGCTTGTGTAGTATTAAAGTGTAACCCAGCAACAATATGACCTTAGCACACGAGCCCAGCTTTTTTCTGTAGTGGTGCTTTTTCTTGATTACACAGTTTATTCATTTGTCTATGTGGTATAGATTGGTGTAACACAAATAAAATATTAAGAGTAGCTTTGAAAAGCATTTCCCAGTGTAATTTCTGTGGATATCAGCATTCTTCCCTGGGAATCCATGCTATTTATGTCCAGTTACATTATATTTTGAGTCCTTGGTTCAGAGTTAAAAACCTCAGTGAGCCTAGGAGAAAATGAGTGAGTTTAATCTATCTGTGATTCAGTTTGCCTCAGTTTTTCTTCAGCTTGTTTGTTTCCACTTGAAGTTCTTCAGTTTCTTTCCTTAAAATCTTGGCACTGATTGTTGAGCTCTGATGAATGTCTCAGGGAATTGACAGCATTTGCTTTTGCAGGTATTTCAAAATATCTTTCATTTTTCTTGCCTGCAAGTAGTTGCTGAACATCTCACCAGATATTTCTCTATTGCCACCACAGTGTCTGAGGTCCCACAAAGGGTGATGTGGCTGAGGAGACCCTTTCAGGCTATTTCTGCTATGAGGCAGGACACTGCTTTCAGTAAAAAAAGAGCTTCTGAAAGCTGAGAGGCTCTGATTTAACTTGTTCATCAGACTCTCTGTTCTCATTTATTTCTGTGATGATAGGAGAGCTGCATTTCCTTGTCTCTGGAGGATGGTTGAACTCCCCAAAAATCAGTGGAAGGCATCTATGGCTCCAGCATTTGGGGCTGGGCTGCTTGGGTTCCTAGATAGCTCAAATGAGAAGGATTCATCTTGACTAAAAGCCACATGGTTGCTTTTTAGTCCGTTTTTTCTCCTGAAACTACTGCTCTGCTTAGTCTGAAATGCTGATACTGTGTTTGGCCTCCTGGCTCTGCATGCTATTGTGGGGTGTCTTGAAGAAGGATGAGGTCTCAAAGGTTGAGATCTCCCTTTGTCTTTCTCTGTGATTCATTTTTCCATGAGTAAATACTCTTCCTCTTTACATTTTTAATAGAAAAATGGTAACTATGCACTCATTAGGGTACCTGTAGATTCAGGATGGTAGATCAGTGCCAGCATCATATGTATGTCCTTGGTAATGGAGCCTCAGCAGTGCAAACTAGATGTGATGGTCTTGTGTCCCTGTGAATGATAAGAAAATGCTATGAAGAGAATGCAAATTGAACTACTTTCCTGTCCTTTCAGGTAAAAAAAAAAGGGATAATACCTCAGGGCTTTATTGTTGTTCCATTTTTCTAAAACCAGTATACTAGGAAATGCTGTATTTGCTGTAACCCACCTGCTTTCAAGTTCAGTCTCAGACCTCTGTTTCTTCAGGGAGACAATGAGAGTGTGGGAATTGGTTTTAATATTAATCTATAATCTCAACATGGTTTCTTTTCATAAAGAAAACTGCTCCTTATGCTGGATGACGTTGAGGTTCATGCAGGGTTCAGAAACAGGCTGGTATCTGGTTTAAGCTTGGAAACTGGAAAAAAATTGAGATGATGACTGCATAGAATTGCTGATTCTTTTTGTCATGTAAGTCACTTACAAGATGAGATGCTGGAGTGATTTCATGCTGTGTAATATCATGTCTTTGGCAGGGTTTCTTTGGTAATAGAAATCAGATTTCACAAAGTACAGTGGCTGCTCAGTCAGACTGCATGAAAAGCCAGGATTTAGGTCTTGTAATTTTGACACTTCAGTGAGAAGCTTAAAAACCGATGTTCAAGGTAGTGCTGCAGCCTAGAAGTATCTCTCAGGCTACAGAGGAATAGGACAGAAATGCCAGTGGAGGAAAAAGTACCTGAGAAATAAAATGCTCTTACTTAGTATTTAAACCAAGTACATCTATAAGGAGCAGTGTAACCTCTTTCAATTCTGCGTGAATAATCAGGACAAAAAAAAAGGTGACTGCTCTTTCTTTCAATTTAACTGCCTGTTATAAGTTAAGAGTTGTGGTGCATTGCCGGACATTATCCATGGTAGATCCATGGTGGTGTTGAGCCACTTTCATGTCTGATAAGTCACTCTGGCAGAAATGCTACTTGATGTACTTGCTATTTATGCACCTGAAGCTTCTAGACTGTGCACATCTAGATTGTATGAACTCAGGTTTAGGTATTTGTTCTTGAGATAAAAACCTGTTACAGGTCCCACGGCCTCAGCTTTCTGCTTTATGCAAACACAAACTCACTCTCTCACATTAACTAATGAGGAAGGCTGAATTAGTATTGCTATGCTGATTCTGCTCAGCTCCAGGTCACCTGATTTATTTTACTTTCTCACTCAGCCCAGGCTGTTAAATGCTCCTGCTCCCTCATGGGGCTTTGAGCTCAGCAGCACTGCTCATGGCCAGGGCCCTACAAAAGGCATTTGTATTGCCAGCAGTACCTGTTTGCATCCTTCTGCTTTGAATTTGAAGCACTAAGGCTCACAGACAAGAGGTGTAGAAGAATTGCTGTATCTAGGAACACCAACACTGTTTTATTTTCATGTGATGTTGCTTAGGTTAAAGGAAGGATTCCTGTGACTCTTTCATGTGGTGCATGATTTTTCCCTGAAGGTAGTTTTCTTTTTAATTTTTTATCATACCCTTCAGGTGGTTATGTGGGCTTTCAACAGGATGGTACAGCTGTTTTCTTACCTTCAGTGCAGAGCATGCGCACTAAGCCAGTTATCAACCTACTCAGCAAAAGTGAGTGTACTTATTCTTACACTCTGCTAATAAAACCATTCAAATTATTGGGTCTGGTTATTTAAGTTGAAATCATTCATGAATACTTGCAAGGCTGGCACTTAGATATTTATTTAGTGGGCTCAAACAGAGGTTTTCTAGCATATAAAATAGCACTTACGGAATAATGGCACACAACCTCTGCCTCCACTTGACCAGACAAGTTGAAGAGATAAGCAAAAGTCTGAGAGATAGAATAATCCTTCTGGCTTTGCAAAAATTATACTGGCCTTGGCAATGGTTGTGTAGTGTCATCTTCTCACACAAGACCCTTGTTTTCTGGCTGGGACAGGGGATGAATGGGAACAGGGCAGAGCCTGGGTAGTTTTCTCTTCAGAAGGTCTGAGAGCAAGTAAGTGCAGAGCAATGGCAGGTCTGGATGATAAATAGAAAACTACTAAAATATTTGTGTTTTCTCTTTCCTCCAAGACTGACCTTCCCTTTCCATAATAATTTCTGAAGGACTCTGTTGGCTTAGTAGATGAACTTCTTGTTCTCTCTTAAAGCCTTTCCAGCCCTTTGCTGGGAAGAGGGGATGAGAACTGAGGGGAGACTGTGGTTCATTTGAGGTGCCCTCAATGGGCACTTACAATTAACAACTGAATGCATCAGTTGCTTTAAATAGCCTGACTACAGTCATTCATAAGAATAACAAAAGGAGGCAGACTGATTAACATTTGGTGGAGTTTGAATGCTGAACTTTTTCAGATTTATGAGGGTTAGGAAGTCTTTCTCCCACACACACATCTGTTTACAAGCTGGGGATGGCTATTTAGGAAGAATGACAGGAGATTTGGCCTGGGCTGCTCAGTCCAGTAAGTTTTTTGACTGTTTTAACTGCTTTTATTTGTAACTGAATTATGAAAGTGAAAAGAGCAGAAACCAACAGTAGTCTGGGTTTGGGCACTCACTGCTGTCCCTTTCTAGGGTAAAATCAGTTTGAAGGAGCTGGCCCATATTTACAGCTGCTGAGCTGTGGGGGACATCACTGAACAGAGTACAGAGAACAGAAATCCCAATTTTAAATAACTTCATACAAGACAGAAATGCTTAATTCAGTGGGAGAATGTGAATAACAAACCTGTCCTATTCACTTGCATTGCAATTGGTGGATTAGATGGACTTCATGTGTCACTAAACATTCCTGTATGAGTGGTGATGGTCTGAAATCTGAATCCTGCCCAAAATGCAACTATTTCTAAGCACTGTCTACAAATCTGAATTAAGTAGGAAATGCAGATATGTACTTGGGGCGTGTACTTGTTTACAAATCAACCTCAACATGAATAGATAAATAAATGTTAAAAGTTAGGTTATGATGCACGAGCTCTTTTTAACAAGGTCTGTGAACAATTTGGGTGATTGAGTTGCTATGTTTCATGCAATGAAAGTGTTCATGAACTGAGTCATTTATTTTTGAACATGACCATTTATTTCAAATGAATGGATTAAAAAAGCTTTAGGGAAGCAGAAGGTGTGGATTTAAATGCAGAATGTAGGAATTGCTACTGTGAAATCTATAATTCAATCTTGGTTTATCATCCTAAGCAAACAATGGATTTCTGGTAATGGATTGTCAGTTTCAAACTGCAGTGTATCTTTTTGTAATAAGCACAAGTAGATTCTTGTCAACTCAGCATGCAATGTTTTTCTACATAAATGTTTTTCCTTTTAGTATTCTGTGCTGGTACCTGGAAGTTTTAAGAAGAGACCACATTTTATGAGAATATTTGCTCATCTCACCCATTATGAGTGGAGAAGCACTGGAAGTAAAATGCTTTTGCAAATAAAATTGTCCAGTTTCAGTTGAAATTTTCCTCATTTATGTAGAGCAGAAGCTTATCATAATTTATGCAGTGATTTCTTTTTTTGTACCTGAAGACAGGCCTTGCAAGTCAGAGGTTATAACCCTGGAAAAAGAAGCCAGTAATTACACCTGCCGGCATTTCCCTCTGGCCACTGATACAATTGCCTATCAAGGATAATTGACAAGCAGCTAATAGGATAAGCTTTTGTTTGTTTGGGTTGTTTTTGAGTGTTTTCCCCCTGCTTAGCAAGGGCAAGTCTATTTAAACTCGTAGTGCTCCATCCGGCTCCATTAGCACATCTTTATGTGCTCATAGGCTCATACTACTTAAAGCAAGCTGGAAGGGACAAGCATTATTAAGGAGTCAGGACAGAGGGAGAAACAAATGCCTTTCATCTTAGACTCTAGAATTCCCAAACCTCTCTCTGCTCTAGTGCTGCACATGCCTGGAGCTGCCCCCAAAGGAGCAGGTAGCCATATGTCCTCCACCTGAGCCGAATGGTGAGCAACAGGTCTTCCCAGGGGCCAGCAGATCAACAAGCCACAGCTACGGTGTTTTCCTTCCAGGTGGCAGCAGCAGCAGTTGTATTCTGTACAATGATGCAGTGGTGAGACAAGGTGAAGGATCCTAACTACTGCCTTGCTCTGAGAAGCATAGCCTGTATCCTGAGAGCTCAAGGATGAAGGGCAGCATCCATTATCCTTTTTTCCATGGCAGTAGTCTGTTCACAGCTTGTTCAGAGCAAGCAGCACTCACTGCTTGCAGCTGCCACAGCAAAGACTACAAGTCCTGAAGCCAGAAAAAGGGAGAAAATAGGAGAGAGAGGATAACTCGGAGCTCAGCACACTCACTGGAATGTGGGGACTCAGGATAGCCAGCTCCAGCATCACTGACTAGGTTTACAGTTTCCATCCCGTTGCTGGCTGGTGATACACTCCTCTGATGTAGGAAAAACTTTTCCCACAAGAAAGAGGGGAAACGGAACATGGAGCTTGAACTTCTAGGGGTGACCAAATTGTAAAATACATCAGATATACCAATTTCTCTGCATTTCAGTCAGCATCTGAAGATGAAGTTGGACCCAAAATTGCAAAAGAAGGGGGTGTTTCTAAGTCAGACAGCAGCATGAGTTCAGTCTGTGATTAGTGTTTGGCTGACTCTAAACCCACCCATCTAAATCCACTTGATCAACCTGTGGAATTTTTGTCCCTGTATTTTGCAAATGCTTGATTACCTTCATGCACTCCTAGAGCACACCTCTGGCAGCAGGCACTGAAGTGCAAGTCCCTACATCCTTCATCTACCCCCAGCTGCATTCATTTGAGTGGAGCAATGGTCTCCGGGTCTACTCCAGGGCACTCCTAAGTGGTGCATTTTTCCTGTGCCTGTTCCCTGGTGATTACGGTTTTGTTCCATTGTAAGTCTTTCCTATGCAGCTAGATGTCTGTATCTGAAGGTATGTTTAAATATCTGAAGGGATATTATTAATTCATATTACTTGTATTTAAATACGCAAACCCATTAACCCAAATTTCCTGCTGGTTTCCTGCTGATTTCAGTTTTTAGATCAAATCCTGCTACCTTCAAAAAAGCACAAAAATAGGGTTCTAAATAGCTTCTGTTAAAAAGATTGAATAAGGATGTTTTAAACTCTTTAAAACAACTGCACGCTGCCAGCTTACCCTATTGTGCCTTTAATTTAAAAGGAATGCTAAATTGAGTGCAAACATGAAAATTATGGCTCTGTGTGGAATACTAATTCTCAATATTTGCATGTTTCTGACATTTTAAAATTCCCCAGACTCTCATGCCACCAAGTTCCTTTTAAGGCACTTGTGAGGATATTCTATAGTTACAAGTAAGAAATGAAAGCTAGGAGGATCTCACCTGAGCTGCTCTGTGTGAGTTTGAGAACCTCCTGTAATTTTGGGATTCATCAGGTTAAAATCAGTACTTCTTCCTTTAATATTAAGGAAGGCTGTATGAATCATTATTCCATCAGGAATGACATAGTATTTTCTTTAATCACTCTCCTTCTATGTCCTGATTTGCATCATCAGTGAAAAGGATATTTCTTCTACAGCCAACTCCTAAAACTGTAAAGGCAAACATGGTTCTTTCAGATTTAGATATCATCACCCGTTGTTGATACTTTACAACTGAGATTTAATTCCCAGTCCTACCAACAACACACAAAGAAGGAAGAAGAGCACTCTTCTCTTCTTAAAAGGGCACTGTGGAGCTAAGGAGTCAACGTGAGCGCACCCTCATGCCATTCATTAGGTGACTGATGTGATTTGGAGTTGTGAAGATGAAGACAAGCCAGGATTGGACTGCAGCTATGTTCAGCTCTTCATTAAATGCCTGAATAGCATTGTCTGGAGACCATAAGGTAAGAATTTTCAGAAGAACCTGGGCCTTGTGTTTAAGGCTAGATTCTCCAGTTTCTT
Source organism: Myiopsitta monachus (assembly GCA_017639245.1). Lineage (NCBI taxonomy): Eukaryota > Metazoa > Chordata > Aves > Psittaciformes > Psittacidae > Myiopsitta > Myiopsitta monachus. The sequence continues at coordinate 15,147,288 of CM029929.1, read as the reverse complement.
CTGCCTTAGGTGACTGTTGGCTACAGTGCTCTTCCCTATTTATCACAGAAAGCATACATTTTGACAGAGTTTGGTGTAGACAGAGCCTGTCTAAAAATTAGTGCCTCCAAAACTACCTCTTGAAATATCTTAGGCACATGCAAAAAAAACAATCCTTTTGGACTGTTAATATCAACTTCCCACATCTGGTGTGTAGGTAGGCAAGGACTTTGGCTCTATGTTGATTGCTAGGCCTCACTGTAAGGTAGAGGTCATAAATCTGCACAACTGTTTTTCTCAGTTTACTCATTTCCACATGTTTGTGCTATTTCCATTGCAGAATAACCAAAGACTAGAATGTCTGCTGTCTGAAAAGACATTTTACTGCACCTTATCTTCATCATCTTCTCCACTACTAGAAGCATGTGACTATAAGCAATTAACATTTGATGCACTTCACCACACAACTGCTAGCCTTTATTTTCTTCCCATTAAAATCCCTGGCTCGATTTTTTTTTTCTTTTTAATCTGGTCCTTACTATCTATATTGTAATGGGACCCATTCAATTAACATTGTGGAAGGGAATATCAGTTATTGAGTAACCGATTTATTGCGGCTGAACACAGAGGGGTGGTGTTTTTTGCTCTGTCGGAGACAGAAATTTTGGAATCTGATGCTGTTAGGACTTAATTTTGTGAACAATCCAGGTAATTAATGAACTTCACTTAGCTGTTGGTGTGGGTAGTCTCTGCGGTAGGATACTTGAGTCCAAAAGCGACAGCTTGGCTTTGTTTTTTTAGGGGGTGCGTGTGTGAGGTTTTGTGTTGTTTTGAGGTTGTTTTCACTGGTGGGTTTTTTTTTGTTTTATTTTTAATTATTATTTTTTGTTTGGGGCTTTTGTTGAACCATTTTTTTCCCCGTTCATTGAATCAACCTTGTTTTGTATAACAGAAGCATAGAGAATATGCATTTGAATTCTGCAGTACTTTATTGTGAGTAAATGAATAGCATGAAAGAATAGAGCAGAAACCAGTGAACTTGAGGTAGACTTGAACTTTCTGGACTTCTTTTGTTGTGGATTTCTTTTCGTTACCATGGAAGGAATCTCACTGTTATTGTACGCCTCTGCAGCCATAATACGTACCCTGAATAGACTCCTTCACAGCACTTGAGTGGAATCAGACGTTTGTTAACACTGTAATCAAAACATTCATAGAATTTGACAAGGAAAAGGAATCTTCCTTCCCAAGAGTGAAGGAAATACAGGAGAGGAGTGTCAGCCCTGGGAGATGCCTAATGTTCGGGCACAATTGTTTAGGGAGTTAGCAAGACTCCTTCACCATTGTCATCCGATAGGTGTTCTTCAGCTGTCCCTGTCTTATTCTTTCCAGTCAGTTAAAAAAGGGTGAGAACCATGGCAAATGGCCTATTTTCACCTTTCTGTAGTTCTCCATTGCAAAGCAAGCAAACCTGGGGGCTCAGATATTGCAGTAATGTAATAGATAGGAATAAATTTGCCCTGCCTGAAATCTTGTTTCAAAACATGGTATGGTTTATGTAGAAATTATTCTATTTCTCTCGGAAAAAAAAAGAAATCAACACATGAACTAATGAAGGAAACTGCTACGATAGCATACAATGTAAAATACTTTTTTTTTCAGAAGTCCTGTTTAAGGCAATCTTGATGCATAATTTGGAACACTGTCACATTCAGAGTGATTACACAACTGGTGTGCATTTCAAGGGGAAACACACAAAAAATGTTTCTTATTGGTAAATCTTAATAAAACCTGAAAAGGACATTAGCTGATTTTAAGTTTTGCCATAAAATAGGAGAGACACAGTCACATGGTCTTGAATTTTTTTGTTGGAATGTTTTATTTCCAGAGTAGGGCAGGGAGAGCTAAACAGCCTATTCAATTAAAATCAATGGAAATTTTCCCAGCAACTTCAATGAAACCTAGCATGGGCATGAGATCTGTGAAGATGGCTAGAAGTGGTCCGTGGAGAATTTTAAGGCAGGCAGCTTTGAACTGGGTATGGAATCAACAGGAAAGCAGTGTAAGTGTCTGCCAGCGTGGCTGCGATAAGCAAACGTGCAAACACTTCCTCTGATAGCACTGGAATTAGCTGCAATTAAGTATGATTTTGATGAGGAACACATTGCATTTCCATTTCATCACAGCAAGAAGCATTTGTGTAAAATGACAGCTGCAGCTAACTGTTTATGAGTCTCTGCAGGCTCTTCCTGAAGGTGGGGAGCTAGCTCACTTGTGTGTACAAAGCCAGTGGAAAAGCCAAGCTTCCAACAACAGGAAGAAACTGGGACACACTAGAGCAAAGCCCAGTAGACCACAGTGCTGTCTTTAAGTTCAGAGCATGCTTTTCTGCCCTAGTTCGCATGAGGGAGCCTTGAGGTTATGCAGATGTCTTCACCCCACCAGCCCTGGTGGGCTGTATGGCCCATTTGTAATACTTGTTTTAGTAAAACTTGGTGAAAGCTTTAGAAAGCTAGAACACGCTAAACAGAAGCATTTAAATTTATCAAGTCTGCTTTTCCATGTATCCTTTCCCCAATTCTATTACTATGAAGGTAGAAAAAGGCAGGTGAGGAGAGCATTTCCTCAGCTACAGGCTGGGAATTTTTTTTGCCAAAAATGAGATTAATGAGAACAATGGACATCCTGAAAAGTAAGGAAGTGTCAAAACCTCTGTGAGAAACAGGAGGAAGAAATGTGGAGGGTTGCAGACTGAAGCATGGCAATGTCCCATGCCATTATCTGTCTTGGGTGCGTCCTGTTTGTAGGGCAATTCCTGACCCCACTGATGTCTGTTTTACTGTTATTTTCAGAATTATGATCTGATTCACCTAATGGACAAATCAAGGATTTGACTGAAACAGGTGGGTAGTAGATGCTGGAGCATTTCTGTGCACTATAAAGGTGCACGGTAAGCATGGTACTAAAAGAACAAGATTTGCATATTTCTTTTCTCTCTTCTATCTATTATTTTGGTGTAGGTGGGATGCTGTTTCGCCTCACTGATTTAAAAACTGCTCTGTTTGCATGTTTCTGCTTATGCAGTGCTTAACTTAGGGGATAGTATGGATCCCTTAAGGAATTCCCTAAAAGGCAACCTTAATTAATGTTACCAGCTGTATGGAAATGTGTCTGCCCCTGGCAATGTAGAGGAATGATGCTGAATGGTGACAGCATTGTCCTCCTCCTTTTGAGCATAACTCTCGATCTTCTCTTTTTTGGCACATGGAGGTGCTGAGCCTGTCTTATAATGTAGCTAAATTGCAATGCATTTTCTCACCCACATAAATTCTATCTGTATAAACCATTTTCTCAGTAATTGTATTTTAGGAAAAGGCAAAGAAGCACATGCACTTAATAATGGCTCTAGACCAAGAGTACAGCGTTCATCAAAGGTGTCCTGATTTTCAGAAAGTCTTACAGAAAGTGACGGAGACATGGCATTTGCAGTTAGAAGTTAAGAGAAATTAAAGTAATTGAAATATATATAGTTATGAATATGTCCAGGACTAGCTATATATTGCTACTGGCAGGACGGCTTATCAGCATAAGTGAGTAATAGCAGAGGAGGCTTGCCTAGCTGCTCTAACTGATTTCTGCCCTGAAGGTACTTGTCAGTAAATATAGTCAACTGGTGGACTTTGCAACGACAGGATTTGTCTTTATTTCCCCAAATAATGTGCCTCTGTGTGTGTGCTTGTGCGTGCGTGTTAAAACAGGATAGAAGGCATTTTATTTTGTCTCACAAATGGTAGTTTGGTTTGTTGCTTTGCAGTGTTGTTTGTTTATTGGCTTTGTAGGGAAGAAGACTGCAACAAAAATGATTCTGCCCATGTCTAGACCAAGCTTCTAGATATCAGGTATTGAACTGTGACCATGAGGCAGTCAAGTTTAGGTTTGAATGAACCTGCTGATGCCAGGTGATCTCTTGATGTCCTGCAGCTATTCACTCTGCTGCTGAGACAAACTTGTGCACATGTGGTGATGCTTTTATTCACAGGCAGCTTCTTGTTGAGAATATTTGCTGCTTCAACCTCCTTTCCCTTCTTTTTAATTTTTTTTGCCTTTCCTACCCATGGTAGAGTCTTTGTCTTTGTTTCTGTTGCATTGTGGAGGTGGGCTTTTCTGACACTGTTAATTAAACAAGGATTGATTCAGACTTCCCTCACCATTAGACTGCATGCTTTTGTGTGTGGACAATTTGAATTTTTATTTTAGCATTCTGTCTTGTAGGAGTTTACATAAACTTTAATTCTGTGTGCCACACAGTTGAAGTCCCAAGGAAGTCAGAGATTTGGTATGTCATACATACATGTGAACACATGTCAGTCTGTATATTTGTACTGGCAAAAGGTTTCATATGGATGAAGTTTTTCTTTAGTAGAACTAACTTAATTTGGGCAGCTAAAGCCACCTAAACTGAAGCTTTTTTCTGGGATAAGCTATGTCTGTGCTAGGAAGATGTTTTAGGATGGTTTTTTAGTTTAGACAACCTTTACATAGGCATGATGAGTTAATACAATCACCAGAATTTCATACATTCATGCACATGATTTAATCTACAATTTATGGTCTGATCCCACTTCTGTCACAGCTATAGACCATGAGAAACCTTTTGTTTCTACCTTTGGCGAGTGTAGGACTTGCTCAATGCCTCTCTTTTGTAACTCACCAGTGTGAAAACCACTGGGGAAAGTTTCATCTGTAAGTAGATGGAGAGCAATGTGGTCACTGCACAGTAGACTTTCAGTGGTGGCTTTTAGTTCACCTCTGCAGGAAGGAAGAAAACCAAATCCCCGTGCTCTGTACAGCTTGACTGCAGAGCTACTGTGTTTTCATGAGTTATTGCAAAGCTCTTATAATGCAAGAGAGTCGTGGAGGCTCCTCAGTGGAGATATTCAGGAGCATTATAACAAAATGTCTTTCAGGGATACGTAATTAGTGACTTGATCCCACTGCTTGGATTCAGTGAGATTACGCAAGTGAGTAAGAGCTTCACGATTCAACTATTACTTTTCATTGACAATATAATTGCACGCGTGTTTTGGCAGGAGATCCACGGAGTGACATTCAAAACAGGAACATTTTCCATAGACTGAAAGTATCTTGGCAATACTAATAAAAAATAATGAAAAAGCAGAAAAGTAATAAATGCTGACATCCTCAAATAAAAAAACCCAGATATTTTTGACAAATCTCTTCACCTAAGCCATGCAAGGTAGCTCTTTCTTGAGAGATACTCAGCCCCTTGTCAGGAAACTGATTTTTCTCAGGAAATGTTGATTGCCTTTTGAAAACAGTCTTTTCAAAGTGCCTGACATGAGGTCACCCATTAAAACTGGCAAGCTGGCACCTTAACTTCAATATATGCCATGCATGTCTTACTTCCCGGAGCAGTATCATTTGTGCTTCCTCAGTATTTTTACTTTTAGCAGTGAAAAGACAGCCCCAAGCAGGTGATAAGGGTCATACCTGCCTCACAGCAACATGGAGATAATGTGGGCTGTGCTGCTAGTACTGTCTTGCACACTGCTTTTCTACAGCAGGATAAATTGCACGTCTAGCTAATAGGCTTCTGTCTGCCCAACAACAAAGAAAAGGTACAGTGGCCACTTTCTCAAGAAGATGAATGTTAAATGTTTCTGCCATTCCTTTTGCACTGGTGATATTATATAGGAAATTGTGTTCAGAGCCAGTGTTCCTCATAATGAAGTTTAGAGACAAAGATCTGGGTCTCTTGTGGACAATATTATCAGCCTTTCTCAGAGGGACAGCATGCTGCATGTCTTTCTTACAGCAGTATTTCCACTGTTGCTGCTCAGTGTCACTCCCCATGAAAGATCCTGGGATTGTTCGAGGTTGCTGAGAAGTTTATGGCAAAAAACCCCAAACCATAACATCTGATCGTCTAGGGGTGAGAACAAGTTGAGTGTAAAACAGGTTTGCTGTGTAAAACCACAGCACTACGCAAAGCCAGATTTTACTAACACAATACTTTTTGATTGGATTAGCATGAGATTAATATGAAAATACTTTCAGAGGGGGGAGATCAGCTGGTTCACAAAGCCCAAGCATTTGGCAGTACAAAAAATCTTTTTTGGTAGCTTCAGGCTAACCGTATTTTTTCTTGACAATTTATATACTAGTGTCGTGGTTTAAGCCCCCCACCCACGCAGTTTTACTCACTCACTCACTCCCCCTCTTTCTTCCCCCAGTCCCAGGGGGATGGGGAAGAGAATCAAAAGAATTCAACTCGCACAGGTTGAGATAAGAACAGTTTAGTAACTAAGGTATAACACAAATCACTACTGCTACCATCAATAATAATACAAGAGAAATACAAGGAAAGAGAATACAACTGCTCACCAAGCCCCACCCAGCCAGTGCACCCCCGAATCCCAAAAACCTGACCATGTCGTGCACCCCCAGTCCACCACCACCACCACACCCTTCCGGGTCTCTCCCCTCCGTCTTCACATCCTGGATATGACGTGCTGTGGTATGGAATAACCTCTTTGGTCAGTTTGGATCAGGTGTCTTTTCTCTGCTTCCTCCCAGCTCCTCTCCAACCTGGCATAGCGTAAGGCTCAGAAAGTCCTTGATCAAACCAAAACATTGTCAAGCAGTAACTGAAAACACTGGTGTTATCAGTGCTGCTCCCGGGCCCAAAATCGAAAACACAGTGCTGCACCAGCTACCAAGAAGGAGAAAAATGACTGCTACTGCTGAACCTATGACAACTAGTCAACCCCAAGTATGTGATATAACCTGTTTGTAGATTCATAGGCAGAATGAAAAGTTCACTTCAACTGTATCTCACAGCTTCACAGAAGGATTTTCCTCTGGTTGGTGCAATGTTTTACGTTTATTAACAGATTTGAGGTGTAAACCTCTTGGTTATAAAAGGCATTACTTAAATTCCATTGCCAGTGTTACATATTGTTTTTTCTAATGCTCTTATTTGATGCATAATACAATTCTTACTTCAGACAGTCAGCAATCCTAAATACTACTGTCACATCTGAACATGAAAATTGCTTATATCTGGCACTGAATATGTATGTTTAAACAAAACTCTTTGATACTTGTGATAATCATTACTCAGGGCAAAGGCAGTGTGTGCACCAATCCTGGATTTTCTGTGTCTTTCTTTTTGTCAAAGAATTGATTTTCGTGTATTGTTTTTAAGCCTGCCAGTACAATAGGTAATTCATCATCACTGTGAGATATAAACTCAAGCAGTCTCCAAAAATAATTGGATTTTGCAGAAATTCTCTACGGGGGTGAAAAATCCATAAACAGACATTAAATTCTGCTCTTTGTAGAAAGAATCTGAAATATTACAATTATGATCAAGTAGGAAAAAAAAAACCCTATTTCATTTTAGTTGCTGAATCTAGCAGGGATACTTTGGGATTTTTTTATGCTGTTCTACTGTTTCAATGTAATTTGTATGGAAAAATGAGATAACACACATCAAAAGATGTCATTTACAATGGGAGGGGGAAAGCTGTTTAGGAATTCCAGTTTGACCAATTCAAGAGATTTTAGTTTTGATATGGAGCTCTGCTTGGATCTGCACCTGAACTGGAAAACAGCTTGCTGCTAGATGAATTAGGAAGTGTGTGATGCTGGCTCTATTATTGCATTTTTTGTGGGATATATCATTTTTAGATCATCTCCAGATCTAAAAATCACAGCCTGATTGTCTATCTGTGATTCCCAGGATCAACCCCTTCACTACACAACTTCAAGCCATGTGAAAGAGTAATTTTAATTCTGGAAAGTACAAGTAGGATCCAGGTTTGATCTTTTTAATCAAGTAGTTATTTCAAGGGTAGAGCAAGTATTATGGAAGAAACTTTCCAAAACTGAAGAGGGAATTAAGGCTGCTTAGATTTTTTTCCTGGTAGCTGTAGGATTTGACTTGCTCATCGTTTTTGAAGATGGATCAAAGTTCTTATTAGTGCTAGTGCATATCAACAGGGCTTCAGGTCTAGTGGTCATGTACCAAATATTTGCGATCCAGGAAAGATATCACAAGATCCCATAGGTTGTGCTTATAAAGAGCTCACAAAGATTAGGAAATGGACCTGTGCTTTTGTAAATGGACTTACATTGGCATGGGTTAAATGTGAAAGTAAATACATACTGCAAAATAAATAGAGGCTGTGATAATTTATTACAAGCTAGAGTTTTTTTCTATATACATAATAGCATGCTGTTAAGTCATAGATCATATCAGATGAAGCCATAACATGACAAGATGGATCATTGAGTATATTAAATGATGCTGCTCTGCATACTGTTGTTATTCAAGGTATATTAAAAAAAAGTATCAGACTATATTTTTTCCAATCACCCTTGTATGCATAGATCTGGCTTAGTAGATCTACTGCATCATTAGCTTCTGCCTGAATTCAGCTTTCAGAATGCTTTACCGTTCTGAAATCATTTCACTGTAAATTGTCATTTTACTGGTGTTTGTTAGTGAAATAATCACGCAGGAACAAAGGAAAGAAGTGACCACGCTCTTTAATAGGAAACAGGAAAATGGTGTCTTTTCAATTTATGTACAAAACTCGTGTTGGTTATCGAGATGCTTCCCCTGACTGCTATGAGGGTTTTCTTTCTGTCACCCTTCGAAAAGAAAACCAAACTTGTGTGTGAGGCAAGTGTGGCACGAGGTAGCAGCACTGCAGTGGGGTATCTGCCCCAGTTGGAGGATGAGCAGTCCCTTCTGTCATCCTTTCATCTTGCTCCATACTCATTTCTCAATGTAAATGCATCTTCTTAGAAAGCAGTGAAGACATGGCCGCAATGATCTGCTTGCACAAAAAAGCTTGGGATGACCTAATACAGACCCATCCATAACCTCACTGCTCAGGAGACTAGGTGTGAGTTGTTCCAAGCTCATGACAATAAATTACATTACTTGAATGTTTCTGATCATGCCCCCTATGGCAGCTTTCTGAAAATTAATGTGATCTGCCTTGCAATATGTTCTCTTTCCACACGGCCCCATGGTAGTAAAAGGCAACTTTAAGTCTTTGTAGCTTAGGAAGGTATTTATCCATATTTTTTCTTTCCTGGGTTGAAATAAAGCAAGTGAGTGGCTCCAGACCTTTAGAAAGCATGTAAAATGGAGTTCTTCCTCTTCACAGCTCAAGCCAGGATCAGAGAAAATTAAGTGGCTATATTAAACTTCAAGCACACCTTGGTTTTTTTCTGTTTTTATAGAAGAGGAGAAAATTCTGGGACCAGACTGGAGAGGGAATATTACTGCACTGCTTGGGGGGATTTCTGGATGCTGACAGAGCCCCTGAGAGATCAGAAAAGGTTTTTCTGGGTCAGTGAGTACTGTTGCTCACTTGCAGCTGAATCAATGCACCCATAATGCCTCCTGACAAGCACATGTGTGCACTGGGAGACAGTGATTCCAGTTGTGACTTATACCTTTTGATATGTATGGAGATGAGACGGACCCTTCTCACTGGGCTGGGTGATGACTGAGCATATTTGCCAGGTGGGAAGAAGGCAAAAGGAGAGGAAGATGAGGCAAGCTGAATGTCTGGGAGTGTCTTTTGTGGCAGCTGCAGTCCAGGGAATTGAGAATAAATAAAGTAGCAGGTTGAGAATTTTATTAAAATTCTAAGAAAAGAAAAATAAATTTTCCAGAAAAGCCTGAACTAAGCAAAATGTTGGAAGTCATGAATTCCGGTGTAATGGTAGCTCCTTTTGTACATATGGCATACAGTCTTCTCCCACTACTTCACTTCCTTGCTCTTGGTTACCTGTCACTATCGTTTATCTCTACAGACACATATACCTCACTCCTATGCACATTTTAAGCTTAGCACTATTGTCAGTGCTATACCTTTTACCATCTTAACAATTTCAAGGGAGTTGAAATATAATTACTTCAAAGAGGATAGTAAGGGGGAAAAAGTGCTATAGAAATGGCTTCATGGGCTTGAGTCAATGTCCATTAGAAAGCAGAATGCCTCCTGCAATAGTCTCAGATCAACCCCTTCTTCCTTTTCCCTTCTCCTCATTCTCTTCTCTCCTGGTTCATATAGAAACAAATTGCTGGGTTTTGTAAAGGTTTGTGTTAATTTTTTGCAGGGTTCAGATCTCAGCTCTTGTCTTGCCTTGGCTTGTACATCCCCCCTTCAGGTGGGCATCTAAGAAGGTGTTAGGTTGGTGAAGCAGAAGTTACTGCTCTTGCTGTAATTTGTCTTTTTCTGGAAAGGTGTTTGGAAAGGAGCTATCAGCGCCCTGAGAGAGCTGGCACAAGGGAAACTTGCTCAGGACAGAAAAAGGATAGGTAGATTTTAGAAATTAAGGATAGAAAGAGTTTTCTGATGGGTAACATTGATTTGGGTTGTTCACCCCATCTGACTTTGCAAGAGTTTTCTACGCAGCGAGCCTCTGATTCTGGGTGTGGTTCTAATTGATGGGCTAATTTAAGGCCAGGTCACATTAACTCCTGCCTGTCATCATAATCACCTTTGGTAATATGTATCTGAGACATGTTGCTACTCATGCGTGCTTGGACATTACTGATACCTGAAGCCAGGGCTTCTGAGCAGGGTATTGCTGTCGCCAGCAAAAAGATGATGCCATAGCGGATGGTTGTGTCTATTCTGCTATAAACAGTAGAGGTTTCTAGTGAGAAAACAAGGCAGCAGAATTGTTTGTTTTGTTTTGGGTTTTTTTTTTGTTTTCACAACCCACTGGCAACTGCAAATATTAACTGTCAGAATATGCCACAATATTTAATTTAATTTAAAAAAGACTTATTTATGTGGTAGCTAAGACAATATTTGCTGAGTTTGATATTAGCTTCCCAACTTTTCCCTAATAATGATTCTCAGTGCTGCTTTGGAGGAACTGTCACAAACAGAGGCTCACTGAGTTGTCATACTTGCTGCCCCCCATAGAAGTGGAAGAATGAGTGCTAGTAATGCCACTGATTTTATGGAGTGGAAACATCTTTATTCACAAAGGGAACTGTGATCATAAATTTTAGGCAGCGTTGATGGGGTAGATGAGCTGAATTAGTAACCTGAGGGTAGAAAGCACAGCATACTTCTAGCTATCCAATACCCAACTGAGCTTGGTTTTAAGACAATGAATATTTTATCATTATTAAAGCTATGAGCTCTTATTTTTGGCTTTTTCAAAATTTTTCAGTGACTCTCTTACATTTGTTTTCCTGCTTCTCCTGTGTTACAGTATTTTATATTTCTGAGATGCATTATGAGGGGCAGGATTGTCTTCCACTGAAGAATTATCTACTAGCCAATGTTGAAAGAAGGATATAGGATTTCATGGACCAGTGAACTAATATGATGTGAAATCCTATTTTCCTATCTTCTAAGTGTTTACAGAATTCCAAGTGAATGTACTTTATATTGTATGGTTGCCACCTGTTTATATTATCAATAGTTTGAATATTTAAGTATTACACATGCCATTTTTCACTCCAATTTGTCTGTATTTCAAGAATGGTTTCTCCTAGGGTTTCTGTATTTAATTTTGCTCTCCTTTTTCTCTCCAAAATGACTATTGTGGCCTAGCAAGATTGCATTTAAATTTTCATTAAAAAATTAAATAGTTCACAGCACAGATTTAATTGATCACACTCTTACCTGGTGTAAATCAACACAGCAACATTAATTCTAACAAGATTTTTCACCAGCTGAGGGTCTGCTTCTATGTATTTTTATGTTATTCTCAAAGCCCAGAAGAGCATATCTTCAGAAACTATCTTTAAAGCTGGTTCACTTTTAACAGTTCAAAATCTCATTTCATTATCATATGTACATTTGAGAAACATCATAAATCTCACTTAAACAGCCTATAGTTTCAGTGCATATATTTAAATATATGATGATCCAAAGGTCTGTTGCATGCTGGTGCACAGACATGTGGGTGGGTATAAACACGTCGACTCATGAGGGGTCGCTGGATCATTTCTGCATCTGGACTAATAAATGGCAACTGCAGTTAATGGAGAACAATGAATCTTGGAACAAAGGAAAAAAATAGCGCATCTGCTAAAAGGAAAGATGTGTCGAATACTGATTAGGAAAGAGATCTGGGAGTTGCTGTAGAAAATCTCTAAAGCATTCAGCTTAATGTGCAACTGCAGTGAAAAGGGCAAGCAGAATGCTGGCTTGTATTGCTAGAGGAAGGCAATATAAATCAAAGCAGCTGGCTTTGTTACTATAAGGCATTGTTTTTGACATCATCCAAGAACTGAACTTTATTTGCTATTGGCCGCTAAGGCTTCAGAGGAATGTGTTTTTTTCTGGAGGGGATTTTCTGTACACTGAACTAAATTACCATCTTCTGCATTTTAAGATAACACAGAGGAAGAGACAGAAAAAAAACCAGCTCATTAAGAAGTAAAGCATATCCTCTGATTGGTGCAGTTTTTTGTTGTCAGCAAAAAACAGTCTACAACTTGACCTGAGTTTCAGTTTCAGAAAAAAGAATGTGGAGATATTTCCTAAAACATGGTGAATTCATAGAATCGTAGAATCGTTAGGGTTGGAAAGGATCTTAAGATCATTGAAAATAAATGTTTTGTTGAAAATCTCATTTCATGACAGCTCTAAAGTGATGTGAGTTATCACTACAAAGACAACAAATGATAGAGAAAAATGTAACTGCTAGTGAATGAAAAGCACAGACATATTGAGCTCAGTGCCCTTATCTGCTTACAAGCATTTGAATTCTGTTATGTTTTAATTTTACAAGATTCTCTCAAAGACCTAAGGAGCCGTTATACAAATCTTATAGCAGAACCCATTGCAGCTTTTATAGACTGTTCTCTGTCAGCATTGCCATCACAGTTCCTTCCATACAGGAGGTGATGATTCAGCCATAAATAAGCTCTGCTAGTTGGAAATCTGGTATGCAAAATTCTACAGTCACGGAGTCTGTAAACAGTCATGTAAAGGAGGTATTTTGAACAACAATGGAAATTTGCCACTTCTGTTACATTCAATGGGAATATCTGAATCTATCAAAACATTTTCATTGGATTTGAAAAAATATCTAGAACATTTACATACTTTTCCTCTTTATACGCTTGGAACTTGAAGTTCCTCCCACTGATTGTTAAAAATGACTCTACTAAAACCTTCAGATTCAGTGGGGAAAGTTTTCTATTGGGCAGGAGTGGACAGTATAGAATACCAACTGGTTCAGCTGGGACAAAGTCCATCATTCTTGTCCCCAGGTCCATAAGCAGAAGCTCATTCATTTCCCAAACCACATTCCATTCTGATCTGAAATTAATTCAGAAGTAATACTTTCAGACTGTGATTACCTGTAAGATTAAGTCAGGTGAGTATAGATAAGAAAGATGCCTTGTTCTCTTTCTCATTAGCTGTGCTCAGCTCAGGATGTGTGATGTTCACCTTTGTTATGCCTGTGAGACCATGACAAAAACGGATAATCAAGTTCTATTTTTGGGTAATAGTTTCAGTCCCTTCAGCCTGGTATGGTGGTACCTCAGGTAGTTCAATTGTCAGCTGAACTCCAGCGACTCCAGTGTAGTCTTCCTGACTCATCCCTTTGCTCTTTTGCTGGCCTTCCTATCATGTGTCTTACTTTATTGAAACTGCTTTTTTGAGCTTGTATTTCTGCATCCCTGATTGGCTTCCAGAGTGTTTCAGATGCTGCTGCTTATAAAGGTAGTCCTCTTCACACCATGATTTGCTATGAACAGGAATAAATTCAACGCCAATATAGATGGCAATATGTATGCTTCTTCAGAAGGTTTCACAGAATGATGGCTTCTGTAAAGCATAAAAGGTGCTTCCTGCAGTAATTCTAGCACTTACATAGTTATATTTTCTCTATCAGGCCAGTGTATTTTCCCAAGGATGCAACCAACTTGCCAGGCAATGTCATTCTGGCAGATGGCTGTGAGGGCAAGTAGCAAAGGAAAAGTTCATATCAAGACTATTTACTGAAGGTGTATTTCCCACTGGGAATTTCTCAGCACGTGCCACCCTCAGTCCAAGAGGGTATGGCACTATTAATGGAAGTCTGAAGCAGATCTACTATCTAGAGGCAAAATCAACCTTTCATGGGGGTGTGGCCCTGATAACAGTCTGGGAACCTAGGCTGTATCTGTACAATACACTCAGCCATGTCAATAGGACACCTCCCCTCACCTTTCTGACTATCTATCTATCCCATGTCCCAGTTTCTAGACCAGATGTATTATTTTGCACTTATATTCCAATTGAAGTTAAACAACAAGAATAAGTTAGAAGTGTGGTGAGCTGAAGAGTTTTCACTTTAACGGTATTTTAATAATCAGGAAAGTCATCCATGTATAGTAATGATAAATTGCTTTGCTACGGGGTAATATAAACTTTAACAAGTATAATAAATATTTCTGCTTGGCCAAGAAAACAGAAATACTGGAAACTGCTTAACTATGTGCGTCAGAATGAACGAAGATAAAAAACTGGTGAATATTTTAAAAGTGGCATATGTTCTTGTAAATCAAATCTCAGCCTGTCTTTATAGAAATGGGAATTTGGGACAGTGATGTGTTTATGGTCTAGCTGAAATCAGTGAGATTTTAGTGTCACATAACTACAAAGCTCAGATTTATTTCTTTTCATATTTCTGTTCAGTAAGATGGGATTTGTCCTGGGCTTAAGCCATGACAGGATTAAAACACTGAAGGTTATAAGAAAGGTGTCCATCTTAGATTTTTAAGCTAAAGATTTGTTTGTGGCAGACTATGTTGTTCAGTAAATAAAACTACCTTTTTTTTCCATAGAAAAGCTCCTTTTCTGAGAGTAACAGAAGCGATCTATACCAAAGGCAGTATATATCAGTGATACTGGGACCGAATGAGATTTTTATAACAGCCCTGAAAAGTTAGTTTTCCCATTTCCCATCAACAGCTAAGGGATGAGGTAACTTAATATCATGGAATTGTAAGCCTGGAGTATCTTGCTGTATGAAGATACAGGTAATAAAAATAGCAAAAGGCAGTAACTTAGGCCCTTTCATCCCATTTGTGATTACTGGAAAGTTAACAGGGACCAGAGGGAGAGCTTTGGACTGCTTGAAAACTGGGGTTTCAAGCTTGATTCAAGCTTTGGTTTCAGTGCTTGTGGCACTCATTCTGTAGAGAACATTTTCTAACTTTATTCAGGGTTTTTTTTCCAAAGTTATTATTTTTCTCTCCAGCTAAGAAATGTCTAACTTCAGTCAGAGCATCCAGCTGCAATAGTTCTGCAACAGCCTGCTTTTCATCTGTCTTTTTTCCCCATTGATATTGCTAGTTCAACCTGAGCAGTCTTTCATATCAGGAATATCCAGGGTTTCCCAATATTTCAGAGAGAGATAGTTTTTAACATGACTTTTGTATAAGTGCCTGGGTGGTCCCACATCTCTCTGTATGTTTCCAACATGTTTTTCTCTTTACTGACTTGCACTGATTTCTCCTGTGTCCCTTTTTTGTTTTGCTCTGTTGGCAGGAGTGATAAGGCAGGGGGAATTTAGACCACTTTCCACTTTCTGCTCCTATTTTTATTTCTTCTTTACCGTTTTCCTTCTCCTTTCTCTTTGCTTCCCAGCTGTGTCTCAACAGGAGTGACAAGGCACTACTGAGGGCAGATGTCACCAGTATTTACACTTCCTCTGTGAGGGACAAATGTCATGGAAACAGGTACAGAATAATCTTCTGACAACACCATAATTCCTATTGTGGCAGATTATTGCAAGGTCAAATTATAACAAAGAATGTGTATAACTTCCAGATCTAGCCCTGGAGAAGAGCTGCACAATTCAGCCAATCATTGCTACAAGAAAAGCTGGAGACTTGAAGTTGACCTTTTGATCTTCAGGCTGTGAGTTTAAAATCCCACTGATTGTCTCCTCCTATTTTATTTTATATTCTTTTCTGTATTCTCCTATGTGTGGGTATAACCTCTGGAGGTGCAATTCATGTCAGGAAGAAGCATTCTGTCTCATTCTGTCTCTGCATCAAGTAAAGAGAGGATGTTGTGCTGCACAAAGGTATGGGATATTGCTCTGTTTTGTTCACTGTACTGTCTTGTCCTGACTTTTCAACTCTGTTGAATAATTTCATTCTGATTTGTGTAAACACTGTGGACAAAAAATTATTTTCTGAGACATAGCAGCTTTCTAATTCCTTTGTGGCTGCTGTGTGGTTTTATAGCAGACATTTCAAAAGACAGGCACTCAGATCTCAGTGGATAAAAATAAAAGGTTTATATGCTGAGGTGAGCAACCAGAATGAAATGGCACTGCAGCCATGAGCACAGGCTGTCTGCACCGACTCCCTTTTTGTAGCTGTTTTGGGTAGACAGTGCTCAATATCTTTTGTAACTCAAATTGACTTATGTGTATGAAGGAGCCTATTCAGGAGTCTAATATAACAATAAAGATGAGTAAATGAAATATGGCAACCTATTCACTCCTTCATTTTGTAATAGTACACATAGGCATGAAGCTTGGTTATCAGGGATGCTCAAGAAGTACTTAGAGCAGCTGTAAAATTGTCTGTGCATGCCACTGACGTTACTGAGACCAACCCAGCTCCCACTTCATCTCCAGGCAGTCTGAAGGTGAGTGCAGAGTGAGCCAGGAGCTCCTGCCAGGCGTGGGTCAGTTTTTGTGCCTGCTTCTATCCCTGTCCCCTCCAACCCCAGAGATTACCCACCTCTCTCCTGCTGCATGCCTTGGGAGTGGTGATAGATAAAGTCAGTGTCCATCCATAGGTGAACTTGGGTTCAAGATAGATTCATGAGCCTATACCAGAATAAGGGAGATTTACTAAGAATGCTAAATGTAGCTTTTTCTGTTGAGAGGAGGAAATTATTTTATGAAGTTCTCACCTGGCATAGAACATAAGGATCTCTCTATTTTTTTCTTAGACAACCTATTGAATTCATTGCTCAGAACATCCTGATGGAAGGGAGGCAGGTTGGATGCTGTTCTGTCTAGAAAGGGCGTGTGATGAGTTTTATAACTGTTTTTCAGCTTGAAGTGGCCATTTTGTTAACACTGCTAACATAAATACTGCTGGTATCCTTGGTTGGCATAGCACAAGCATTTCCGGACTGGGCAGTAACAAATTCTGACTAAGGAATTAGCAACAGCCACTACCCGTGTTGGGAACTTCATGTCCCTTCTCCTTGATTTGCACAGGAGAATCATGCAGTCAGGGGGGAGTAATTACGATTGATTTCTGCTGTCTCAGTCTCACACATGGATTCTTCTATAATTGAGAGAGATTTCACTGATAGAATTGAGCTGATTAGCCTGAACAAAGTAATGTTGCATCCACATGCATCCTGCCTTCATGTAATTATAATTGTTAGTCTTCCAAGAACAACTGAGAGCAGAACACTGTAAACTGAAGAACTATATAGATATGTAGTAGGAGGTAGTTCCATCTCCGATGTACTTCCAGTCTAAATGGAAAATTAAAACGTAAGAATAGCAAGAGAGAAGGAAGTAGTCTGCTTGAGATTATATATGGCAGGATAGTGACAGTGCTCAGTAGAATAAAAATATCCAGGGTCTCTGACCCTGCATTTTATCCACTGGATCACATCCAGTGTCTTTTCAAGCTACTGTAGTACAGGCACCCTTTATATTTTTTTAATAAGCTCTGTGCCTTTAACAGCAAAAATAAATCTTCTGGTATGTAAAAGGGGACTGAAAGGATATAAAACGCTGATGCAGGTGCATTCATCCCCCCATGGTATCACCACTGTTTTAAAATCAGTAAATTGTCAGTGGATACATAATGGAAGCCTTCTCACAGAAGCACATGCATACAAAAAATTGATATTTATTTACAATTCACTGCTTAGGAAGGTGCTAGCAAAGCTCCTTCTTTTCCCTGAACAGTGCTGTCCCTCCTCAGTCCTGGACAGGTAAAATCCCATTGCAAATCTCCTTAAAAGAAAGATTTATTTTTTCTTTTTCATGATTTATTGAGGTATTTGAAAGGTTTCCTGTGAAATGAGCTCTGCCATCCCCCATTTACATAAGCTGCTTATGTCAGACAATACCTTTGTTTGTTCCTGAATACACCATGTATTTTTCCTCCATGTTTAAATTTGGATTCACATTCAGGGATGACAAAAGAGATTGAAATAAAGCGGTCCTGAGTTAACTGCAGCACCTTCTTTCAATTAGGCATTCATACATTATAATAATCCCTATTTTGAAGATTATTCCACTATGTAAATGAAAGATTATAAGCAAGAATGCCCAAGAGCAGCACCTCTCCCCTACCTAATTACTGATTTATCCTCTATTTTCATGTAACACCTTTTGACCTACCTGGATCTAGTTCCGCCTTTACCTCACTAAGCCTCCCAAATGCAGCACAGTGATATAATCAGTGCCTAGAAATTTTTCAAAACAGGGCTTTTTTTTTTTTTCTTTTTTTTTGGCAAAATGTTTCTTTCATCAGCACCTGGGATACAAAATTCAGTATCAGGAACTATTAGAGCAAGCTATATAATGAGCAGCTGAAGGCATGGTATAGAGCTCCCTGAGGACATTTTATTTTATCAGTATTTTCTGGAAAATGCTCTCACTGAATTTACTCTAAATAGAAAATGGGGTTTACACACAACACTAGTCTGTGTATCTGTTTTAGTTTAAGTCTGATTAATCAATGCAAAAGTATATATTTGTTAGAAGACACTACCTAGTAATCGTGACCTCGTAGAGCCCTTTGGAAGGGAATAATGCCTTGCATTGTCTCATCTTTATCCTTTGCCAATTTCATTCTTTTCTGCATTCAAATAGCTTTTGTTGGTGCAGCTGTAAACTAGAGACTGTCTTTTCATCTATTGACTGATGCATATGAGGCTCTATGTGTTGGATAGCAATGTACTGCCCTGAAGTAGAAAAAAAAATAGTAAATACATGATACATGTTCAAGTTGAAGTTACTTCTTCATGGCAACTGAGGGGTGAATTTGTGCGAGGAAGACTTGAGGAGGCAGATAAGACCGGTCTCTTCTAAGTGTCTTGCTGACCCTTTGAGTGGTTGAGTGTCCCTGGCATCTGCTGCAGGTTGATGGCGAGATATTTCTTCTATGTCCTATAGACATGCTGTTAGAAAGACTCAGATCACTTTGCATAATCAGTGAAACGAGGAGCTATGGAATTAGGAAACATCACACATTGATAAAACACCACCTCATCTTGCACACAGCTTTGCTTTCCCAGTCTTTGGTACTTTTTCTCAATACCTGTGTAATGTCAGCTTCATCTGTTTTAATTCATTCCAGTACTCCAAAACTGCAGCAGCTGAAACACCAATTTCTCCAATTAGTGCAATCTTGATCCTGCATGATAATCTTTTCTCTAACATGCTGCCTGCTCTGAGAAGTGCACTTTCTAGAGACCTGGTTCTTCAGTTTAGTTCAGGCTAACTGAAGGCAATGTAACTTTCATGAGCAAATACTGATGGAAAAACACTACATGATTTCCTTTTCAGGTAGAGGCAATAAGGTAGGGACAGACTGTAAAATACCATATTTCTCCTTTTCTGTACTGAAATTTGAGATCTCATATGCTATTAGCTAATAAAAACCTGTCTATTCATCACAGGTTTTTTTCTGTTGCTTGTACCATAATGTTTTTCTTGTGAATTTGGTAGTTACAGTAATGATCTTTTCTCATTACACCAAATCTTTGTATCTTCTCAGGAATGAGATCATTGCCAGGGGAAAGAGCTTGTGTATCTTGTAGGTAAGGACAGCAGAAGCTGGCAGCATCTAATCTTTGTGAAGGAAAGGATGTCTTTATGTTTTGCTTTTTTGCCCACAAGAATTTTCTGTCACTGATACCTACACTAAAGGTGTAACGTGTGGTTGATTTATTTAGGAAACCCCTCAAATGCCAGTAACCCAAACTGCAAGCCTGTGTCTCCTGTTTGTGAGATTCCTTACACAAGCAGTCCCTTCCACAAGAGTAAGAAGAGGGTTTGGTTTTATCTACACCAGGTGGCTCACAGCAGCACAAAGCTAGCCTTGAAGAAACCAGCTTCAGATCAAAAGAGCTGTGTTAGATAAAATCTTGCGATCATTTCATGGACCTGAACACATGGTTGTGGTACTTCCAAAAGCGATTTATATGCCTGTGTGTCACTGCAGCACTGTTCATTTGACTGGACAGCCTTGGCATGGTCGCACATCTTCTAGGTTTGCTCAAGCCCCCTTGCCCACGACATGAGGCTTGCTGATTTGAATTCAGAGATTATAACAGGCAACAGGAAATAAATACCAGTTTGCAGCGTCAGTCTACCACCAGTAGACTACTCTGGTTGTCCCACTGCTATGGGGGAGATTGTGATGCTATGCACCAGGAGAGGGCACCAGAAGATCTGACTCCACCCCAGTTCCTCCCAGGATAGGAAGTGCAAGGGAAGAAGTTTCCTACAATGCAACTGTTTCTTTCCTGGACATATTCCTTTGTCCCCCGGTTCAGATACCTCATGGTCTAACTTGGAAAGACTGAGGTTTTTCTTATGAGAGTTTGCAGAACCCTGTGTGAGTTTAATTCTTCTACTGGCAATATTGAATGAACAAATATTCATATACAGAATGACATTCAGAGCTGGCATTATCTGGTGCATTGATTAGCAGCTTCAGCAAAGAGCTGAAAATATGCTTGGAAGAAAAAGAGAACTGCAGACAATCTCGCTTTTACTACGAAGGTGTGAGGTTCATTAGTGAAACAGTGTTGGAGAACTTTTCTTTCCTCTTTTTTCCTGTGGAGACTCTGTGAATTGGCTTGTGATGGTTTTGTTCCATGCTTAAATATTGCTGCCTAATTTACAGACTTTACATGGTCTTAGGCAGATTATGCAGCTGAATAAATAGAGAGGGAGCAGCAAGTGAATTAAGTGTGCCTGGGAGAGAAAGAGAAAGGAGCTCTCCTCCTTTGATGGCCTGCAAAGAAGGTGGAGTAGAAAGCCCGCTAGGGACTTTAGAGGGACTAGCCATCTCTTTTGACCTTTTTGCTATCAGACACATTTCCCTGGCATGTTCACATGAGTGCATACATCTAGCAGCTGCCTCTTGCAAGTTCATTCTTGAAGGAAGTAATTGAGTCTCTCAAAGAAAACTGTCTTGGCTCACAGGCTGAGAGCATCAGATTGACTATACAAAGAACTGAAAGTCCAAAAACACAGTCTGGTTTGCCAAGGAAGGAATTAGAAGCAGTGGCTTGGATGATGCATGTTATCATGGATGAAATAACACTCTTGGAATGATTATCTCCAGCCTTCAAGCATCGAGAGTTGCTGAATTATCTCAGGTGTCAGACTGCCTTCTTTCTCCAAATCATCACTGTTATCCTGGCAGTTTTTTATCTTCTGGTCTTTGCTCCTGGAACTTCAGGTTTGAAAATACAGCTTTGAAATTAACTGGAGAAACATAGGGACTCTCCTAATGAAATATGCACCACATGCAATTGTCTCTGGGAATAATCAGGTGTCTCCCTAGGCAAGGATGCATAACAACATGGTGTTCATAAGAAAACTGCATTCTGCACGGTGGTGACTTACATGCCTACAGGTGGTTAAAGAAATTCACACCAACAGGCTTTCTTATGAACATCACCATCCTAAAAATGCCTCCGTGCTGGGCTCTGACTATCTGTGTTTATTTAATATATATGTAAAATAATATCCACATCTTTATTCAGCTTGAAAACTACACAGAATGATCCCCTGCCTACCTGCCCTCATTGCACATCCAGGAATTAGAACCCCAGCAGCCCTTCAGCAGGCTGTTTCCATAACAACAGAAGAGAAAAAAGCCTGAGAAGCAGTCCATAGCTGTGTGCAAGGCTGCTTGGTGAGGCCTCCGGACTTCCATTGCACCTCCTGAACCCCACAGCTTCCCCCAGGCTTGGGTGTGACCCCACAGACTTCCCTTCTTCCCCAGACTGAAATGTCTTCTGAAGGGAAAAACCAGCACCCACCCCAGCTTCCATGAAGAAAACCTAAATTCTGTCATTGTCTGAACTGAAATGAGAAACTCAGCTCTTCATTTGTTTCACTTTCAAAGAGCTCTTCCCCTTCAGCAGAGAAAATAGCCTAAAACAGCCGTTATGTTACATTATGAAAGGACAAAGCAACTTCATGTTATTAAAAAAACCTGCAAAGCCAGCATTAGTCTATAAAGCACACAGCCCCATTGTCAAAATTCCCCTTTACGTTGTCATTGTTTGTGCCATTCTTTGCATGATTTCTGTCTTTATGAATGTTACTTCAGGAGTGCGCACACAGCCTAATATAACACTGGGCTCACTGAGTCAAAATGTGCTCAGCTTTTACTTTGTCTTTTTTTTATTTATTCCAGCTTGTCTTTGCCCTTTTGAGGATCTGTAACTCCATCATGCACAAGCGAGAGCACTTATTCAGCACAGGTGAAAAGGCATCTGCCAATTAAAGCCCCATTATTCATTGTCATTCCTACACCAGATAAAGACAACACCATTAGAGCAATCCATCTTATCCACTCTTTGGGTCACACTCCAAGCTGCTAACCTCATCAGCATAAACACCCATAAGCCTTCCTTATCCTCTTCATCATTTTAAGCCATATTTTACTTTCTCTTGCCTTTTGGTGGTTTGCATTCTTATCACATTGCTTTCCAGCTAATAAATACTTTTGTCTTCCTACAGAGCTAGTGGAAAACTGGGGCCTCTCACTTGTCCACTTAATAACCTTGTTTTCTTTGGTGGACATTTGGTGGCATTTTCTGGAAAACACAAAGCCAAAGTTTCCCTTGTCACAAATGGTCACTTATGCTTAGGATAAAGATTAACTGTATATCATCAAGTATAAATACTCATCATAAACCGAGTCTGTAAGGAAGATGTTATTTCACCTATACTATTGGCTGTTACCAGTACTCTATTAAGACCATTTGTAATGAGCTAATACACACCACAACATATTTTAAAGAGACAGCATTTCATATTTAAAACTATTCATTTTTTTACTACATGAGTGAATTAATAGGGTAGTGGCCACAATAGATGCCCACAGGGGTCATCTGTTATACCTGATTTTATTACAGAGGTATTTAAAATCTGCTTGGGCTGAGTGGCCTGGTTGGCTGCGGTTTAAAAGAGGCTTTGTCAGCACAGGGCAACTCCACAGTGTTCAAAACTGTCTCTGGAGATCCACAGCCATAAATATGCTGCAGCTTGCTCAGTAATTTAAGTTCACATAGCGCCTTTTGATGAGAAAATGTGAGTCAAAACACGCAGTAATACAAATATTTCTCACTGTTGTTTTTTTTTCCTAGGGAAGCACAAAGCTGTATGAATCAGTGACAGCATTCACACCTTCAGCCATTGCTTTGAAGACTTCAGAGATTTTTTTTTTATTTGAAGACGTGATTATTTTTTTATTTGTTTTAACATCTCTCAGCTGCTCTTGACAAACACAACTTGCTAGCCCATTTTACGTGTCAACGTCTAACACTGAAAGCACTCAGCTGTTTCTGGTAAGTTAATACCGTCTTCTCTTTAAACATACAATGCCGTGCAAAGTGTGACTAGTTTTTTAACTGTTTAGAGATTTTTAACCAGCACTACTGATGTTTAAATTAACAGTCAAATAATATTAAACAGTGAATCATTCTCCTATGCACTTCCTGGGCTGTATGCGATATGCGCAATTAGCACATCACCTTTGGACACAAGATAGCCACTGCAGGCCATTCCTTATTGCCACATAAGGGTGGCACAGCAGTGTGTCCCATCTATCCTCTTAGCAGGTGAATTCACATCTTCAGCCCAGGCACTATAAGAAGCTGACAGGTAAAGCTCCAAATCTTGCCGACTCATTGGTCTTTCAGTACCTTTTTTGAGGGCATGGGCTTGGAAATCTGCCATAGTGCATTGATAACAGGATAAATTAAATTCCACAGCCTCTTTTCACCCATCTGGAAACAGCAATTCTGGCTGTTTCCCATTGACCTCACAAGATTAATTGGCAGTTGATAGTCTTTATATTCTAATTTTCCACCTAAGGGCCCCATTGCATTTCGACCGCTGTTCCTGAAGAAATGCATCTTAAATGGAATTAAAACTTTTATGAGTGCAAAAATTCATATCAGAGGAAGTCATGCCTATTTTGAAGTCTTCTTTTGTCTTTTCATCTCTGCTAACTGCAGCTTTGGATAGACAGGTTATCTTATAAGGATTTCCTTTTTTAATGGTTTGTGTTAGTTTTTTTTAATGGTTTGCTGCAATTGCATTATTTAATATTCCTCTCTTTATTTTCAGTTAATCCAGTCTCATGGCAGAAAGGGTGGTGAACAAAATATCTGTTTTCAACAAATACATAAGACTATATCAACTGACTATTGCAAAAAGAGAAAACACAGTCCCTTCTACAAATGAAGGGATCAATTAATTAATGAATCCAGAAGATAACTGTATCTTCTGGACTGGAATGAGATGTAGTCATGAAGAAAGAAGTTAAATTTGAAAGATTTTTTTATTTCTAATTTGAAACAAAATGGTAACCTCCCTTTCTGCTCCTTTTTTTAATGTATTTCAGTGCATCGTGGATGGCACTATGGAGTGACACTCATTCTAGTGAAGGTAAGAGAAATATAAACAGTTTGGGTATTCAGCTTTCTAGAAACAATTCCTTTTAGAAAAGATCTTTTTGTACATTTGAGATTATTGTCATCATGGCAAAATGATGTCTGACTTGCATTCCTGTCCAGAGTTTGAATGTTGGCATGGGGATTTCTTTCTTCAGTGGTTGCATAAGAGATGCGTGCGACACTTCAAGTGTGGAATATATGCTAGGCTGTGTTCACAGACCTTGTAAGAGCTTGGTTTTGTCCGCAGTCAGTGAGTGCCTTGCAGAGAAATTTATACCCACATGTTGATGTATTGGTTTCTGATAAATTTTTAATCATTATGCACTTGTGATATAAGTGCATTTAACTCCTAAATGAGGCAAGACGCTTTAAAATATCATTTCCATTGTGCTTTTCACTGCTTTAGTATGTTCTGTGGAGTCACTGCCAGAGAAACACATGTGAGCCCAGCAAAAAACAGATGGCAGAAGGACTGAGAAAGCAGTTTCAACAAAGTTGAAATTTGGGAGCTGTTAGAGATGATAGATTTAAAAAAAGTATATAGGATAAATTTTCAGCTGTTGGAAAGTGTCACAGCTATACTAACTTCAAGGAGCTGGAAGTCAGCTCAGCTTGAATTTCAAGATGATTCTGTATTATTAAATCAGTATGTAACAGGGCACACCCACATGAATCCAGATACAAGTAAATTTGACAGCAGTTTTTCTCTGGTGCTGTTTCCCCTCCATGTTGGATTTAACATCTAGCCAAACTAGCATGCATGCTTAAGACGCCATATACCTGGCTTTGTTGTTGATTTCTGAGGGAGCATATTACCTCTCTGAAAAACTTCTTCAAGCCCTCAAGCAAGATGTAGCTGTTGTAACTGAGGATTTCTTCTGCTTCATCCCAGAGCTGGACTATGCAAATCAGAAAAAGAGGGTGCCAGAGGAGGACAAACCTGTGTAGTCTGCTATAGCTGTAGCCGCTTCACAGTTAAGTCTCAAAACCAGTTTCTTCTAGCTGTCAGGAGGACTTGGATTAACTGGTTTCTTTTGAGGTCTAGACCTGGTGCTTAGCTGCGCTTTTTGTCATTGCTGGGCATCAGCAAGGGCTGCAGTACAATCTTTGTGATCAACTAACATGGATTTCATCAATTATACATTCCAGATTCAATTTTTTTTCTTGAGCTAAAAAGTATATTTAAGAAAAATACGTAGTCTTGGTGTTATAATGGCCCATTGTGAATAATTTACCTCAAATAGGAAAATCTTGCTGATGGATTGATGAAACTTGCTGTATAGAAAAAAATTAATAAACGATTTTCTCATCTTCCAGTCATTAGATCTTGTTACACCTTGTCTGCTGGATAGAGGAGCCCTCCATTACAAAATACCTCTTCCTTCTGGTACCACAGACTGGGATCTAACCACCTCTTAACATTTGATGAATTGATGAATTCTTGTTGCTCGCAGTAAGATGCACTTTTCAATGCTGCAATTGTTTGCCTGACTCCTTTCTGAATCCTAACAAGTAGTTTGCTATCCATCCTGAGCTGCAGAAGGCAGAACTAGACGCTTGAATTCCAAAATACATACCAGCACAGAATACAGAAGCAATAGAGACTTTTTATACTTAATGTCCTCTGCTTATACAGCTATGGATTTCGTGGCCTTCTAAATAGATAAAGTTCAACCTATGGTTCTTAAATCCCTCTCAGACTTAAGTCCCACTCAGAGTACAGGCTCTCCAGAGGGGTCCTAACACTATCACTTGCATCCCTTGTTCCTCATTCCGTCACACTACATTCACTGGCTGTTCTGAAAAAGGATACTTCTTGCTTACAGCCAGCTACAAAATGGTTAAGGTCACCCTGCACCATAGACCTCCATTTACTGTTAGCTTTGATTTGGAAATTTTGGATGTATTTATTCTTTTAATCTATATATAAGGTTGAAGGGTAAGACAGAAGTATGCTTGTTTTTATGGAGTGTTTTTCCAATTATTGTATCTGATATTCCCAGTACTACTTTTTTTTTCTGCTTGAATGTCTTGTCTGAAGGACAACGAAGAGGGATAAATCATTGATGCACTCTGTTACATGAGAATTGCCAATATTTTTAAAAGAAGCTTTATGTTGTTGATCAAGCTATTACTTCACTGCTTGTATCAATAATTTTGTATAACTGCTGATAGCCTGACTACATGAAAAAAAATCTAATATACAGTTATTTGTATGCTGTTGTTTCCTAAACCTTCTATTCTTCATACAACTTTGCCTGGTTTAAAAGCAGTATGAAATGTAATTGGAAAATGTGTATTATACCATGTAGTATTTAGAAGCAAATTGTTTGGACTGAAATTGCTGATGCAGGTGACCTATTGAACACCCTGCAGCCCACCAGTTGGATTAAATTGGTAAAGGAACGCAGGGAGCACCGAATGGTTCAGCAATATCCCATCTAGTGTTTTGTTTTTGATTTGGATTTCATGTAGGTTATTTTAATAAAATCAATGCACTATACGGCTGTAAAAGATGAAAGAATACAAATTATAGCATTAGCCTAAGCCACTGTTTGTCCCTTCTTTTTTCGTTTCTTCTTTTCTTATGAAAACCAAATAAACCCCCCAGTAATCATCTTGTTCTTGTGTCTGCAGAACTTGGGAGGGAGGACCCTCATAATTCTGAATTAGCTATTTATATTCATAACCGTGACTGCTTGATTTCAAGGATAGCTACAGTAATTCCGTACATGTTAGTCATTAATATAATCCAAACGGGTTTGACTTTCCATGGAAAAATAGGCACAAAACATTTCTTTAAAAGTGGGGACTTTGTTGCTGATGTTTTGTCCAGTGACTAACAGTTATTGTTCAGGAAATACAAAATCTTTATTCCTAGGCCTCTTTAATCTCTTCTACAAATGAATGAGATCAATGCCATTGTCCTAACGTGAATCATGATTCCATTCCTCTAAATATTGTGGCTTGCTCTTTCTGGGCTTCATGCCAGTTCTGCACAGAGAACGAAGATAAGTTTTCAGATAGCATTTTTTGTGAGTATGATACTTGCTTTTCTTTATAAATTACCTTGTCCCATTGTGTGGTGGATGACTGGGCATATGTTGGTCTGCCATTCAGGTACAGCTTTTCTGTTTGCCTTACAGTTTTGTGGCTTCATCCCAGAAACTGGTATAAGCCAACTAGATAATGGGACAGGTGACCAAAGGAGAAGGTGTCTTTGGTGGGGTGCCAATTAGACTGATATGGCAGATCTCTACTTTCAATAAAAGTGTCTACTTGAAAACTGTGCTATAGAGTTCTGCTTTGAAGTGTTGTATCTGAGATTGTCACTACTACCCAAGACACACAAAAAACCCCCAAACAAACCAAAAAAATAAAACCCAAGCCAAATCAACCCCAACCGATAATCTGGAATGATAAAGGTCTTTCTTAACAAGTCGTGACATCAAATATTACAAATTACAAAGTTATTCTTATATACTATATTATATATTCATTCAGAAAGAAGCTTTCTGCACAGCTTCTAGGATCATTAGTGAATACTTGAAGAAAAAAGCACGAATAGGCTGTTGTGGCACCACTGGAGCTCAAGCCTGCCTTTCATAAATACTGTAACAAAGGTTAGGCTCAGTTTTGCCCCAGCTTGGGTCCAGTGAATCTTCAATTATTTTCTGCTTTATGGAATATGTTGTACAGAGCTCAATCTATCTGTCCTGGAGCAGAGTGCAAACCTGTCTGGAGACTTCTGGTACAGCTGGGAATAAAACCTAATTCTCCTTCTCCAGGCTGAACTCTCTCATCTCTTGCAGCGGTGTCGTGGTTTAAGCCCCCCACCAACGCAGTTTTACTCACTCACTCACTCACTCCCCTCTATCTTCCCCCAGTCCCGGGGGATGGGGAGGAAGAATCAAAAGAATTCAACTCGCACAGGTTGAGATAAGAACAGTTTAGTAACTAAGGTATAACACAAATCACTACTGCTACCACCAGTAATAATACAAGAGAAATATAAAGAAAGAGAATACAACTGCTCACCAAGCCCCACCCAGCCAGTGCACCCCCCAGTAGCAAACCCCTCAATCCCAAAAACCTGACCATGCCGTGCACCCCCAGTCCACCACCACCACCACACCCTTCCGGGTCTCTCCCCTCCGTCTTCACATCCTGGATATGACGTGCTGTGGTATGGAATAACCTCTTTGGTCAGTTTGGATCAGGTGTCCTTTCTCTGCTTCCTCCCAGCTCCTCTCCAACCTGGCATAGCGTAAGGCTCATAAAGTCCTTGATCTAACCAAAACATTGCCAAGCAGTAACTATAAATACTGGTGTTATCAGTGCTGCTCCCAGGCCCAAAATTGAAAACACAGTGCTGCACCAGCTACCAAGAAGGAGAAAAATGACTGCTACTGCTGAACCCATGACAGGTGCCTGTTTTCCAAAGAAAAGACCACAACCTTGCTTTTGATGGAAACATAGTCATCTTCAAAAGCAAGTTTTTACAAGCTGGCCATAGGAAATGCATGGGTCAGCCTGTGTGGTGTCTTGATATTCCATGAATTGTTTTCATCCTGATCTTTGGATCTGAACCTAGCTGTGAAGGAATCCACTGGCCTAACTTGGGTATTTAAGATTCACTGTGAGATTCTTGCTCCTAAGTTTTGTGGGGCTGTTTGGGATTTTGTTTTGTGTTTGTTTGGTTTGGTTGCTTGTTTGTAAATTTTTTTATCTAAACCTCACTGCTTTCTCTCAGAAGAACTGTAGGAAACTAACTGGAAAATTAGGACCAAATATTAAACTGAATTTGATCCTAAGAGTATTAGTGTTTGAAAGCAGATAGGCAGCTCACTGTATTTTGGGGTCTCATTTGTTATTACATATTAGATCAATTGTCTAGCTGCAGTAGCCAACATTCCCCTTGTAATACACTGAGTCAGTTGTGAAATCATGTACTCAGTAGTGGGAAAAAAAGAAAAACCTCTATAGCCCCTTCAAGCAATCAATTTCTGCCCTGAAGCATGAGATTTGATTACCATTGTTATTCTCCTAGCTTGCGTAGTTACAAATGTTATTAGCAGTCATAAAATTATCCAGCCTTAAAAAAAATATATTAAGAGAAAAAAACCCAACATCTCACTCCAGGTTCCTCAAAACCTAAACTCCTGGGATTGAGTCGAACTGCGAAAAGTGGTAGCTTCTTTAATTAATTTTAAATTTGCCTGGACTTGCATTGCTTGGATTTTTCCTGTATTTTCATTATAAAGAGCATTTCTAGCATGTCTGTACCTTCTCTGCTCTGGTCAAAACTCATCTAACTTTCAACATTTCAACGCTAAGCACTGATGACGTATACTCAGATACATGTTTAATAAACTGTTAGTGGGATATGACTCTCTCATCTCTATGTTTCCCTTTACAGTTAAAATCTTTCCCTATGAGCTCCACATTTCTAATGGAGCTTTGTGCTTTTCAGTATATATCTCAGCTGGTATAATTTGAATATTATAAACATTCCAAAGTTAATGGAAATATTGTGAAATGTTGCAGCAGGACAGAATTTCAAAAACAAATTTTGACATGGAAAAAAATGCTGGTTGGCATAATGTCAATGATTTTAGCCATTTCCTTTGTCCAGGACTAAAATAGATCCCCAGAAACATATCATTTTTTAAAACCCACAATATCTATATATAAAATTGTAGGTCTTGATAATCAAGAATATTTAAATTTTTGCATATCTACCTATTAAAAAAATTGTATCACCTTTATTAACAAGCGATGATGGTGGGATACAGTGTGCTGGCAATTACAAGAAAAATTGATTTTCTCTAAAGAAAATCTGTCCAATCTGTTCTTTTGTCCTGAGTATTCCATGTATCTCAAATGGGAGTTGGAGTAAGATTGGAAATCTTTTAAACCTCCCGTCAGAATCTGGAAATGATTTTAAAATGGTAGATGTTTCTTGAGAGAGTACATTCAGTGAATCAGGTAAAGCATTACAATTGCTGTAGGCACAAACACACCCTCTACTCTTTTATTTTAGACAATTCCTGATTTAAATATTCTGACAGCTTTTTTCTCACACTTGATTTTAGGCGATAGGATGTATTTAATGTGTATTTTAAACATGTGATCGGTACTAGCCTTTAATGACTTTGCCAACGTTTCTAGCAGTGTTGCTCCCTCATTCTCACATCAAGTCGCGGGTTTGATGAAAAGGCTCCTTGATTTTCAGCAGGAAATACCAATATAAAGGGCAGTTCTGTGGAGACACAGGGAAGACAAAACTGTGCTTCTCTGCCTTTATTTCTGTTCTGTGCAGACTAAAGTGCTACGACATTTGCCCTGTTTCATTACCCAGTGAAATCTGAAGCACAATGGATTATGTCTGTTTACACTTAAAGCAAACCCTAGCCTCGGAAATAGATGTGATTAGTGCCATGTCTTGTAATGGACATGAATGCATTTTATTTTAGAAGTGTGGAGGAGTTTTTGGTAAGCTGATGTACTTTGACTTCTCCATCAGCTGGCTTCCTAGCGGAAGGAAAACTTTCTGCATGATCCTGTGTCAAAAAATTATAACCATAATATGGGCTGAAACCTGAAAATGTGAGAAGACCCTGGGGATATCATGCTGCTGCAGAGGATTTAAAAACTGGGCCAGCTAGCTACGGGAATGAGAGCCTAAGTTGTTGCTGTATTTTGGAAGCCCAGCTTCCTTCTATTTGTGGCACAGCTATCTGGGTAGTGGATGTGACAACATAGGTATGAGCAGCCTAGGAAGCTGGCTTTGGCAGTAGTCCTGCCTCAAGCAGTCTCTGGTGGTAATTAAATTGTTGTCTCTCTTCCTTATGTTAAAGCCCTGCAGAAATCAACCTGGAAACTTCTGGTACTGCTGAGGCATCCCTGGAGGAGGGCAGTATTGGCCAGAAGTGTGTAAGAACCACTGCCCCCCTTTTTCATCCTCTTGGCAATAGCAGGAGGGGCAATGCCAGCTCTCCCCAGCCAGCTCTGCTATCTCTGCTCCCAGACAAACAGGACACAGTTTCGCATCCTTGGCGCCTTCAGCTTTTGCCAATGCTTCAATAAATCTGCAGTCATCTCTGTGTTTTGAGTTGATCTCTGATGGCCATGTTTATATCAGGTCAAATGGCTTTTCTGTGCATCGGCAGCCCTGACAGGGCAAGGACATTCCTCTACAGCTGTCTCCTTTTCCATTTATTTTCAGAGGTTTCTGCTGCATGGGGGCACAGGCCTGTTGCTTAGCTGTTGGTTGCTTTGGAAAGCAATGTGCTGTAAATATAGCATCTTAATGTCTTTGGTCGGAACAGTAAGTCAATTCAGGATTTGGCTATGAGAGAGGGATTCAAAAGGAGAATTCCCGTTCCCTTATGTGTGCTCTGGGCTGGTCCTCCATTGCGCAGAGATCCGACTGCCCAAAGTCAGAGCTTTATAAGCAACCACAGCACACTTTTCTTTCATAACAGAAGCTTTTCTCCACGCATTTGGTGAGAAGTCTGCCATTTATATCACACAAGTTGACTTAAATATAGCTTAATATGAAAATTATATCTATGAATTGCGTGACTTTGCATAACTAAAATAGCAAGCATAACATTTCTTTAACAGAGTTTTGCATTTGTTTTCTTAACACAGGACAAGTATATTAAATTATACTACCCTTTTCCCTACTAGTTTTCAGATCTTTTACTACCATCTTTAGCTTACAATACCTTTTCTTAAATGTAATTATTTACTTCCCATCCAAAAAGTACGGTCACCTGCCTAAATCACTGGAGATGAACAACACAAGTTGGCCAGCACATCAACAAATTCCAACTGCTAATGTCTGAAAAAACCTTTAACCCAAATGGTAATAATCCCCATGGGTGCAAACTGTGATTCGGTAGGGTGGTTTTATGGTTTAATGTCCGTGAATGTTACTTTATGATTATTGTTCATTGCATTACACAAGGCTCAGAGAAAAGAAAAACACTCAAAGGTCAGCAATGAGACAGAAAATAGTCTGAGAAGTCCGAATCCTCATGAAAATGATTATGTCTGACCTTCACCACCTCCACACAGGGTCTCTGGATGGAGTGCTTGAGAAAATGACTTGCACATTTGTGGCAACCATCTTTACCAATCCCTAAAAAAATAGCCCATTCCACAGAGGGATCACAGAAGTGAACCATCCAGGCAGAAAGTCCAAGTGTTCAAGCACACACACAAACCTAACCTGTTCTAGTAGTCGTGTGCACTGTAGAGCACAGGCAGGGAAAATTCAGGAGAGGGG
Organism: Myiopsitta monachus; assembly: GCA_017639245.1. Lineage (NCBI taxonomy): Eukaryota > Metazoa > Chordata > Aves > Psittaciformes > Psittacidae > Myiopsitta > Myiopsitta monachus. The sequence continues at coordinate 15,114,300 of CM029929.1, read as the reverse complement.
CAATTGCAAAAAATAAGGAAAAGGGGTTTTCAGTGGTTTAGATATATGAACCCTCGCTGCTGGGATGACGAATGAGAGGGGGTTTTAGCAGGGGAGGGCAGAGGTGGACGGGGCTGGTGAGGACCGTCTGCGTCTGAGGTTTTCTGACTCCTCAACCTCTTCTCTGAAAAGGAATGGCGCTTCTGTGCCCAGAGTTGTGGGTGAGATGGGAACGGGGGTTGCTGCGCGGTCCCATCCCCTGTCCCTTTTTTTGGCGGCTCCGCGGCTGTGATAGCTGCGGGGGTCCTTGCCGCTGGGACGTCCCCCCGGTTCAGCCATTTCTGCATCCCCTGCGCTGCCTCTCTCTGGGCTGGCCGGAGCTTCCCTTGGCCCCCGCCCAGCCGCGACTGGGCTCCGCCGTACCCGTGGCCGGGCGGGAGGCGGGACAGGCAAAGCCAAGCCGGGCCGGGGCTCCTCTGCCGGCTTCCCCTCTCCCTCCCCCGCTCCCTCCCCAGGTGCCGCCCGGAGCGCGGCGGGGCGGAGGCGCCGCTGGCTCGCGGCTCTCGTCGAAGTGTTATCGGACCGGGCAGGTGGGAAACGCCGAGCGGAACCGGAGCATGTCCGGGCTTGAGGGGGGGCTCGGCCCCCGGGGGAGGCGGGCAGCGGTTTGGGGAGGTGCGGGGCTCGTTGCCATGGCTCCCTGAAAGCTCTGCCGGAGGAGATAGCGATGCCAGTCACGGAGGGACCCCTCTTCCTCCTCGTGGGTGTGCAGCGGGGCTGGGTTTGGGGTGGTTCAGTGGGTTTTTTTCCTTGTTTGGTGCCTTTTTTTTTTTTTTTTCCTGGGTGGAGCGATTAATTTGGTGAACTGGGACGGCGCCGTGGACGCGCCGCTGCCGCCGCGACCCGCAGGTCCGGCTGCCTCCGTCCGCCCCGGGCTCAAGGTAACGCTGGGGGTACCGGGTTGGGGACCGGGGTCTGTCCCGTCCCCGCTGGGGCTGCCGGGTGTTGCGGGGCGCTGGGTGTCCAGCCGCTGCATCCGCTCACCGTGCCGCGCTACCGAGAGCCTCTTCAATGATTATTTTCAAATCTCTTTTCCCTTCTCCCTATGCCGCACCTGGTCCAGCACCGCAAGCGCCGGGCTGCGCCCTGCAAAGCGGTGGGGGAGCCTGGCTGAACTCAGCCTCGTGGAGGGGCGAGAAGGTGCCTGAGGCACAGGGAGAGCCCGAGGTCCCCGGGGCGCAGTCCCTGGGTACCCACCCCAGTCTCCCCGGCGCCCTCGGGCTCCACCGGGGTCGGGAGCGGGTACCGGCGCGGCAGGCGGAGCAGCCGCTGCCCGGGGAAAGTTCGCAGGAAGGTACGGAGCTCCGGGGGTCCGGAGGTAAAGGCAGCGCGGCGGCGGCGGGCTCGGCTGCGGCCCGGCTCGCTCCGTCTCACGCTGGTTTAGGTGGGCTCAAGTTCGCAAGCAGGGGTGCCGCGCATCTGTGGCAAACACTTGTTCCTTCTCACCTTCCTAACGGCTTTGGAGCGTGTATTTTTTATCCTAAATAATAATAATTAAATGACTAAATAATGGCAAAAGTCCCCCGTGTTTTTCTGGGGAAGCGAGGTGATGTGTTGTGCTCCAGGAGAGCTGTAAGAACCTTTAAACCTTCGAGTCGTGTGCTGTGTGCTATTAACGTGTGTGGCGCGATCAGAGCGTCGGCAGTCCCAGGTTAGGTTTTCATAATGCAAGGATATTCTGTTTTATAGTAGTCGGACGCAGTAAATAGACTTCTCATCTATCACTTCTATGATTAATGTTAGCCGGCTTCATATTTTGGCATAGAAGGGAGATAAGCCGTAGTATGTTGGTTAACATACCGGTATTCAGCCATAACTCAGCAGATGGAAAGCATTCTCAGTGCTACCTAGGATTAGTTTATTCTTGAAATATGTTTTGGAAAATTTCACCAGAGGCTTGACAGGTGATATTTTTGTTTGATTGCCAAGGGTTTATTTGATATGGTTGAGTTAAATACCTGTTATGTAGCTCTCCCTAGTACCATTCCATTAGGAATAAATAATAAATATTATGAGATTATTTGCAGGTCTGAGGAAAGGAGATGGGGAAAACCCTGACCCTTAAAGTGAATATGCAGTTTCTGCCCACTTGTGAGCACACGTGCAATGTAGCCTTGCTGGATGTGTGCACGTGATCCTTTGCTCATTGCTTCCAGTGACCCTCTGCTTGGCTTTTACTGATATGAAGTATCAGAGAGCATAACTACTGAGGTGCGAATACTTTTCTGTTGCTTACAAGTAATGAGTTTTCTTTGTCTTTCTAAAAAATAAGATGGAACCAAGCCCCACCTCTCCCAATGGCTCATTAAAACTCTGGAAAATTCTTGTTAGCCAGTTTCTGTGGTCCTAACTTAGGCCATGCTCCTGTGTCAGTGGAGTATGGCTTATGGAAGAACTACAAGACGGGACTATGTTTTACTAAAATAAGATGAAAATAATAAGAAACAAGGTTTGCAGGAGACAATGGAGTTTCTTCAGGTGTGTTGCGCAGTATACATAACTATCATTAAATATCTAGTAAAAACACCAACCTGTCAACGAACTTGTAGAAGTTTTGCCCCATGCAAGATGCAGGTTTTAAACCAGCTCATTATGTAAGCTCATGTTGATATATCTTGTTGATATTTATCGAAGTAGGAATAGAGTGAATTCTGAAAGTGAGGCTGTTGTGGTGACAGAGGCTGACATAAGGAGATTGTATACATTTTGATTACATTTAACTCTCAGTGTGAGTGAATATAATTATTATGTATATGTGTCATATATATTTAGTGTGTCATATATATTTAGTGTGTGTTATGTAAGTAACTGAACCCAATGAATGAAAATATAACAGTCCACTTCTTTGTTCCAAGACACCTGGCAGATAACCCCTCGTTTGAATGAAAGATTACATTATTCACAACATGTATGTTGAGCCACTTGGATTGTAGCCATCTTGTTTGCCAATAAAGATACACTTTAGCACTTACGTTTGTCATGAAAAATTAAGAAAAAAGGTATCTATGCATTACATACAATGATGTTGTGGACAGTTGCTTCTGTGATATGAAGAATGTGTTCCTTTCCCCAGTGGAGGGGATAGAGTCTACTTTAAACACTACTAATTAGTTCAGTTTATCTTGCATGTGTTACAATGCTGTACTCAGTTAATTATAGCTTTTCCTATTAGCCGTATGTTAAGAGTAATGAATTAACATATCACACAGATCAAAGTGTGATCTACAAAGTTTATCTTGGAGGAAGGAAAGTGTTGCTGTGTGGCAGGAAGTCCCCGTGGCTTTCCCAAGGCCCAGATTTGTTGGAATTCCTGAGCTGGTGCTTCAGAGCCTGATGAATGACTCAAATTGATCACAAACAAGTGACACTGGAGCTCTCTGTTGCTTAGCAACCCCCAAGGATGCCACAATTTCTTTTGGTGCATTTGTCCAGTAAAGTCGGAATTCTGTTTTGTTAAATATCTTTTTCTTCTAGCACAAAGCCCACCTTATAGCAGCATTTCATTATGTACAATTACAATTGATGCCTCAGTGTGGAACCTGGGGAGCAGCATGGGTATAAAAATAAGAGCAGGAATCTTACTTGTAAGCCATATTCTAGTGGTGATGTGCTCAGTGTTTTATAACAAGTTTCAATTGTCTTTTCTTGGTTAGACTTTTGTTCAAAACCCAAAACCATTAGTGAGACAAGTAAATCTTAACAAAGACAGTCATCTACCAAATGTAAACTGGTAACAGTTCCCCTCATGCTCTCTTGAGCTGTGAGATCTTGCAAGGTCTTGTGTCGTTGCCCCACGCTCCATTAGAATTAAATGAAATACAACACGGACATCAAACTGCATGTTCTGAATTACGTCAAGGCAGTCTAGCCCATTCTGTCACCCATACAGCTGGAGACCTCTGCTAGGCTGTCCTCAGAGAAGACACTGATTTCTAACAGATCTATTTTGTGTAAAGAAATAACAGATTTAAAACTCAAAGGGCAGAAGGAAAATAAATGTTTCTGTAGTTATATATACCCGAAGTACCACTATTGGCTTTAACCAGGTTGTGGCATCTTGTGCACAGTCCTACATGCTGAATTATATGTTTATGTCAGTGAAGTATTTATTGTTACTCTTGGGTCCACATATGCTGGAATATTAGTTCTGGAGTGCACCTTGGAAGGGAATCTTGCAGTTGCCCCATCCCCACTAACTGTACTTTGGTTTGTGTTATGGGGACACCCCACAAACTGGATTAATTTTGGATGAACCTAAGCCAGAATATCTGTTTCAGGCATTTACTTTGTGTGCTTCAGCTGCTAATGGGCTTTTCATCTGTGGCCTCCTGACTAGAGCTGAATTGAAGCCTTTGCAATGTGTGTAGGTGGATTTGGGATTCCCAGAACTGTTTTACTCATCTACATCTTTTAGAGCTCTTCTACTTGCTAATATAGACATACTCTTTTCCTTCTAAAACTGTAACTAAGAGAAAGCATACTAGGGCTAGGAGTACTGCAGGCTATCATGGCATTATTTTACTTAGGCAGATGTTGGTATTCTGCAAGATTTCTTCCTTCTCTTTAGTGAGAAGGAGGAATCCAGGTATTTCTCTGTTTTCTAGACAAAAAGCTTGGGTATTGCATGCTTTACTGGTGTGTTGGACTGGAAGGAGATGTAGCAGTGCCGATAATAACTGCTAATATATCTGGACCACAGTGAACCAAATCTCAATCATTGTCAGTATTCCTAGGCAAAGATTATAGTTCAAAATATGTGTACTTGTAATTGTCTTTCTAGGCTTAGACAGACTCAGGTAAAGATTTAGATACAGGTGAGTATGTTTGAGTTTTGATGTGGGCTTTTTTTCCTCTTGTTTCTATGTAACAAAGTCAATGCCAAACTCAGGATTGTTGTCTGTAGGGTTTTTGCGTGTTTTTTTCTTTTTTTTTTTTTTTTCTAATCCCCAGTTATTCTCCTTGTATCTATTCTATGCATTGATTTCTGTAAATGCATTTGCATACCAAAATGCTGATTAGTATTGGCCATTGTAGTCATTGCCTCTGCATTATAAATAGGTGAAGGTACATGGTAATATTTGGTGTTCTGGGTTTTTCCTCCCAGCATCCAGGCACCCATATAAAGGCTATATGTAGAGCTATGACAGCTACTGTGATGTGTTATTTTCTGAGCTTTCAGCATTCCTTTCCAGGTGTTTCCTTCTTCCTTCAATACACCTGAATGTATAAAACTCAAACCAATGCAAATGGAAAACAATTTATCATTAAAATTAGTATTTATTGTTACAGCTGAACTAGTGTTTGTTGTTTTGAGTGTGACTTCCAGATGCAGATCCTGCTTCATGTAAGAAGGACAAGATTTATGTTACATTCTTCATTAGGGATTTTAAATCTTTCTTTATAATTTATTTTGACCCTCACTAGCCCTCTCTTTTCTGCATTTATCAAAAAAAAAATGCCAATTTCTCTTTTCAAGTAGTTTTCTCCTTTTGTTGAGTCAGCAACAGGATGAAATTAAGTTAGAGGTGTGGTAGGGACAAGACTCAGAGAAAGTGAAGGGGAGATTGGGAGAGCAGGAATAAGGCTGCGCAGAAGAAATAGAGTTGTCTGGATCCAGGCCTGAGCAGCTAGGGGAGAAGGAGCCAATAGCGGAGCCTGGGAAGGATTGTTCTGTGAGAGTGCAGCTTTCGAGGACAGTTTTTAACAGATGGTTCCTGGTCTGGCTGTAATAGCTGGTCTGTCAGCCAGGTTGAGCTGCCTCGGGGGCAGCTCATGCCAAGCTCCCAACAGGTAACCTCTAAACAACTGCTTTTGCTGTGGCAAAAATGGTGATTCTCCTAGTGTCCATGTTTCATCCTGCCCACCCTTGCAGTCAAGGATTGGGGAAAGGTGAGCCTTGTGTATCTGACATGGAACTTTTCTCCCTGGGCTGCCCCAGTGCAGCAGCAAAACATTCACCAGTGATCTTCATTGTGAATGATCTTGGTCTGCAGCCTGGACCCCACCACTGCTGGCCCCACCTGCGCAGTGATGCTCTTGCTGTGCTCACTGCTGCCTCCTCCTCCTCCTCTTCATCGGAGTATGGAAGGCAGCATGTGGATTGTGCGTTCATAAGTGCTTGAGGCTGCTGGATTTTTTTAGAGGTGGACAGGGCTGTAACTTCAAAGGTAGGATGGACCCACGTGAAGGGGTCTGTGGTGGCTGGGAAGCGTCAGTGCCCTCGTGCATAGAAAGTTTAACTATAAACAAACCAAGCAGTGGAAGTGCAAGACTCCAGTTCCAATGAAGCGTATGTGAACATTTCAGTGAGCCAAAGTCTTCCTACCTTTCAGTATAGTTTAATCAGATTACTTTAGTGCTTTTAAAAAATCTCATTTCAAGTGTATCCATTTTTCGGGAGACCCTGGAGACAACTCTGAAGGGTTGACGGTCGCTATTCAGGACAGCCTCCTGGCTGAAATTAATTAGATAGGCAGTAATCCCCTAAGAGGAGTAAGGAAAAATAATTGCAGAATTGGGCCCATCCACCTTTCAGTCTGTGTCTCCTTTGGTGACTTTTCGAGTGTGACACAGCCAATTCCCTGTCAGCCTTTCCTGCTGGCTGACACAGAAGAGGTGGCTTTGAATGCTGCCTGCTGTGCTTGTATGGCACTTGAAAGGAAGAGAGGACTGCCTTTAAGGGGTGTATTCCTACAGCTTTAAAGTATATTTGAAAAATGCACCCTTCAATTATGTCATGTGTATTACAGTATTAAAACCGATGGAAACCAGGAACAATGTTTCAGTAAAAAATGGCTGGTGCCATTGCTGTATCCCCAGTGCTCGAAATAGAATTAGTCTTGGTGAAAGACTTTTCTGTTATAGAAAAAGTAAAATTATTATTCCAGGGTAGGGTTTTTCTTTTTGTTAGAAAATACCATAACAACGCTTTCAGCTAACAGTAGCGATTAGCCCAATGGCTTGCTTTGCTTTTTTGGACCTACAGAGTTCACCATTTTTTTGCAGTATTCTGAAACCAGAGAATTGTAAATAATTAAAGATTGTCTGTAGGTTTTGAAGCATCTACATTTTTATCCCCAAGAGTGATCTCATCCCAATGTGGTCTGTCTGTCAGCGTCACTAGAATCTTTCCCTCTGTGGTATGGGTTTTTTTGTGTTAGTTGATACAGGTCTCTGTGCACTGCTTCTACACATGCCTGTTGCCTAATTTTACTTATTCATTGGCAAAGCCACAATATGTTTGCAGAATTCAGTAAACTTATTAACTAAAACTGGGGCTACTGCTTGGGTATTTAACTGGATAAGGGTTTTGTGCTTTATTTTTCACAGGTTATCCTTTCATACTAATCCACCAATGACTTTGTTCTAGTAAAATTTCATTGTAGGGAATAAATTTTAGAAGATTTTTATTCTAACCTGGTATTAGTTCAGAGAAGGTCCTATCTGATCTTCTTGATCATGAGGCAGCTGAATAAACTGTATCCAGTACCTACTTTGTATAATACCTGCTGAAGTACCGATCAAAACTGTAGCTATTTTGGTAATTAAAATCCCAAATCCTTTGAGATAATGTTCCTTTTGTTACCTTTGAAGAGAAGTAAATAACACAGAACTTAACTGTTGGAGTTTGTGCTTCCTAATGGAAGATTTTATTTAATGAATTTTTGTAAGTAATAAATCCGATACGCTGTGGTGACTCTCAGGATTAATATTGCACATGAAAACCACTGGTGAAGTCATGGCGCCACTGAAATAGATGGTCAAACTTCCACTGACCTCCGTAGAGTCATGTTTTTGTCCCAAGAGTGATGAAAATCTAATTTACAACCTAACCAGTTTGAGAAATAGGCGTAATGGCTCAGGTCCTTGACTGAAACAAATTACTGTGCTTCAGCTGAGTATGATTGAGTTACACTGACTTACGCCATCTGGGCTTCTGGAGAATTGTGTCCAACCTCCACACAAGCTCACCATGTCCATTGCCAAGCACACTATAACAGGCCGTGTGTACAGGCTCACTGGAAACAGGCGTGTTATAAGTTTATAGTGGTGTCTCCTATCAAGTGGCATATTCTTGTCTCGTATTCTGATTGGAAACAAATAACCAGGAAACAGTAGTGAATATTCCTGTTTTCTGAGTCATACAAATTACAAATGTCATACTGTAAACTGTGGAGTAAGAGTGATTAAAGGACTTTGCCAGCTATACAAAGCAAAAGCATACCTAATTTATTAAATTTACTGAAACCCACAGTAATTGCTCAGGGTTTACTACCTGCATGACAAATGCACCTTTCTATTATTGATTCTATGAGGTTTGACTTAGGCTTTCACCTAAATCTGTGATTTTTATTATCTCTGCTTATTGTGTTGAATTGCAGCATCCCTGCTGTCTGTGTCTGTGCAGCACTCAACCAGCGATTTTGCCCACCCCTCTTTTCAGCTAATACCTGCCCAGACGGTGCCTACCTGCTGAGAACCACTTGCACTCGCCTTTTCGGCTTCACATTGCATCCCAGGGAACTGCTGAAAATTGAGATCTGTTTGAGTTGTATAATAGCACAAAGCTTTATTAAAGGTAAAGTGCAGTAAGTGTGGTGGGACCAGAAAGTAATACAGCTGGTCTGGTTGTGCAGCCCCTAAAGAAAAGGAAGTTTTTCCCATTTACTTCCATGTGTGCAGGATCCTACCTTTCAGAGCACTGTACCTAATTATCCTGCCAGCACAGGAAATTTTCACTGTCAGCCATTCCCCCTGTCAGACATCACTGTGCAGTGAAAGCTCACATAATTCCAGCTGCATAGCAAGATGAAAATTTCATCTCTGGTGCATAAGAAACATGCCCGAGTGTTTATTAAAAACCCCAAAATCCCACAAGAAAACCCAACAGGCAACAAGCATCAAGGTCTATTCACAAACCTTATCGTGTGTATCACCAAAAAATCATCTTTGTATTCAGCAGACAAGCAGCATTCTCCATACAAACCTTTTCCACTGTCATCCTCCAAAATGAATGCTAAGCTTGTCTGTGCACAAAGCTCCTTGTAATGGATGGTGGTTAGACCAGATTTTTTATCCTTATATAGGATAGGGTATAGGCAAGAGCTCTATAGATTTGTAGTGTTAATTATATAATACACTCACTGAAAAGAATAACATATGCAAACTTCTGAAGCTCAGGCAATGGCAATCCATTTAACCATTTATAGCTTTTTGCATTTTATAATTCCCAAACCCTGATGTCCCCAGAGAGAGAATGTGCCCTTAAAAATTTTTAGGCCTTCAAATTAAGTGAATTTAAATTCACTCATTTGCATACTTTTCTCCTTTGTTCTGCCTGAATGAGAGATTACTTCAGTAATTGAACTGTAACTTTGCTACAGGTAAATAACGTAAGACATCTTTTATTCCAAATGCTTGACTGCGTTAGGGTTGTGTGGTGCTAATCTGGCAATTTGCAGTGCGCCTTTGAGAGGAGATGGTGTCCAGTCCACTTAGGATCACTGAGTGCTGGGCTGGTGCGTGAAAGTTCAATTAGTGTGTGGTGCTAAGTGGGCTACTCAGACAGGGACTCAAAAGGATGCTGAGGGGCGATGAAGCAGGTATCCCTGAAAAAAACCCTTCTTTCAGAGGTAATATCATATAGATAGGCCAAAGCTGAATTCTCCTAAAAATCAAATTTTACAGCTAAAACCTAACAGTGAATTCTCTGAAATAGCATTCATGAGCAGGCTGTGGTGATAGCATTTGTGGTCTGCATTGTTCTTAGTAGTTGGATTTGGTTTCTCTGTACCTGAGTGATAGGTAAACTGGAATATGTGGACAGAAATGGTGGTGGGAAGGGGTGGCAAGACTAGTCAAAGGAATAAAATGTCTGTTGGAAAAGGTCTTATTTAGGATCTTTGGAAAAGATAGGGTGATATATCGTACAAGGATAATATAGTATTTTTGGTTCCTTTGTACCTCGGTGCTCTGAGGAAGTGCTGGAGGATCCCATGTACACAGAGGGAAAGCAGAAGGAGGTAGGAGATGATTGTTTGCTTGTCTGGAGAGCTTGTCACCAATCCAGAAAAATAATGGATAAGTTGATAGAGGAGTGAATTCATATAGAGTTAAAGAATAGAGAGATAATTAAGGCCAGTCACCATGGCTTTCTGAAAAGGGAGCCCCTTCCTGGAAGGGTTATGTGTTTGATAGATATGAGTAACTAAGCATTGTGGAAGACTGATAGATATAGTATTTCATGAAATCTCAGTTAAAAACAAACCAATCTAACAAAGTTAGTATGTAGAGCTAGTAGCAGTGTTGTTTAATGGATTAAGAATTAGCTAATAGAGCTGGAAAGGTGTTTGTCTGTGGGGATTATTCATTGAGAGATGTGTGGGTTTAGCACAGTTTCACAAGAGTGAGAACTAGTCCTGAAACTGCCTAACATCTCTATTAATAATCTGGACACAGAAATTAAATGACTACTGCCAAAGCTGTGGATGAGGCAATATCCGTAGTGTGGAAATAATATTATATGGAGCAGACTGACTGTCTGGCAAGGTATTGCCTCTTCTGTCATCCCAACAGTCCGTGCCTTAATCAATGCACTGGAAGAGGGTAGCCTCAAGAAGAGGGTGAAAGGATATGGCGGGGTCACAGCTGATAAAGGACTTCCCAGCAACAGAGAAAGAAAGATGACTCCACAGTAGGATGCTATGATTTAGTGAATAGTGGAATCCTTTGACACAGTTTTCATCTGAATACATGAGAACACTGGAAAGCTATGGTCAGTTCTGCTGTCAACAGCTGGAAAAAAGAGTTTACAAAATTGAAGAGTCAAGGAAATAACCACAATATTGATTTGAAGAGTGTAGGAAAATTCCCTGCAGTGAGAGATTTAGAGAGCTCAACCTGCTTAGCTCATCAAAAAGAGGATTGAGAGGGGACTTGATTACAGGGACAAGTATTTTCATGGGGGAAGTGTATCCAGCTTTTTAATCAAGAGGAGAAAAGAAAAATAAGATCCAATAGCTGGAAGCTTAAACCAGACAATTTTCAATTTGACATTAAACACAATTTTTCTATCTGTGATTAACCACTGGAATGAACTATGATGTGTTCAAATCGAGATTGGATTCCTTGTGGATGTGATCAGTTAAACACAAGATACTGGATATGAGTTGCAGGCTGTAGGGAAAAGTACAGCAGCTGGTGACGTATAGAAGGGTAAAAAGGCCTTAAAATCTGTGAGCATTGAAAGGGCAATCAAAGGAAGAAGAAAAAACAGGAACATGCATTGGAAGCACAAAAAGGAGAAATAGAAGCACCAAAGGGGCAAAGAAAGGAATTTAATCTGGAGAAGGAGCTTCTGTTTCCAAGTGTAGGAGCATATGTCTCTGCAAAGTGAGTTTTGGCATTGGAAACACCTTGAGTGTTGGCAGTGCTGGAGTCATCTGTTCTGTAGTCAAAACAGCAATTTTGGATTCTATGCTTTGTTAATGATGATGAAGAAACCTCCTATTTGTGGTTTGGGCTTTTGGCACTGTTGGCTCCCTGTTCTGCTGCTGTGAGACAAGACTGTGCCGTCAACTTTGCTTGGACGTGATGGAGCCAAGGGCTGTATCCTACCACGACAGCCATGTCCTGTTCCCCAGAGCAAGGGGCAAATCATGTGTTGTCTGGGCAATGGCATGATTTACCTTTTCAACAATGAGCTATCACTGTCATCCCTTGTGTGCCCTTCACTTTATTAACATCAGTTATACATACAAGTTTTAAAAGAAATAATGAACTTTTATATCATTAAAAACAAGCTTTGGGGAAATTCAGCAGGGAAACCTATGCGGTCTTCTCTGGTTTTGATGAGTATTGTCTGTATATATTTTTGTCGTGTTAAAATAGTTTCATCAGATCAGTGACTGTCATCTTTGATAAAAGATGAAACATTCTGTATTTCAAGTGCTTCAGTGCCTAACAACCAGCTAATCATTAATTTAAATGAAATTGTTTTTCTTCTGTGAGGAAGTGCAGTGGTTCAGTCAAGATCATGGGGCAGGTGAATTTGCTTCTGGGTTTGTTGTTTGTTTTGAGGATCTCCAGTTATGATGGAAGTGAAACAAATGCCTCAACGACTGCAGGTCACTTTGATATTGTGGAAGCTCTTTAGCCAGGACTGGCAATTGCTTTTCCAGAAAAAATTTCGAAAGTGCTGTCTTATGCCCACAGTAAAAAATCCTGCTGTAATTGTTACGTAGAGAGAAATAACTCACATATGTTATTTTTTACAGCTCCACTGCAAAGCAATTACCTTTGTTTAGCAACATTTCCTATATTGCTTGTTTTGGATTTGAAGTGAGAATTTATTTCAGGATCTTTACAATGGAAATTTGTAGCATGTTTCCTTTAGACTGTTTAACAGAAACATAAACTCTGTGATCAATTAAAGCACCTAATTACCTGCATGTCGACGGGGGCCAGCTATTTCTGCCTCATATGGCCATAGACATTTAAAATTCCAGCAACACCAAACAGCAGTTTTCAGACTTTTGGGCCAGAGTGTGGATATTTTCAGAGCTTACAGGTATTACCTTATTACCCCTTATTCCAAGGTAATATTCCCCTTGGAACTAGGAAGACTGATGAATTGTAATAAACTGTTTTCTTGGTGGGGAGAAGGAAGGGGAAATTCAAGGATGTCCATACTACCTGTAATAATTGACTAACTGGGCAGTAATTATTTCAAAATACTGTTGGAAGTACATAGACCTTGATGATAATTTTCTTTCTCAAAGGACATCTGAATAATTGTCTTTGCCTAAGGATACCCTAGAAGCTGTTCTCAAATCAGAGCAGCACTTCAGCATTTAACTCATGACATTGTGACATCCATTAGGAACGCAGAGAGGTAGGAATTATCCTATTCAATCCGATTAAAGATCCAATTAACTTACAATCCTGCCTCTGTTAGTAAGTAATACTAGGTGACTTAACACCCTGGGAAAAATACCCAAACCACCACAAAAACCAACCCCAAACCTTCCTTCCTCCTTCCTTGTTCCCTCATTATCACAAGTTAAGGAACAAAGTGTCCCTGAAAGATTTCCTTTTATTTTTTTTTCCCTCTCCTTACCAGGCACTTGCTGTTTGGCTTTCATCCTGAAACATGGGATCAATAGCCCTTATAAATTCTTACCCTGGCGTGGAAAGTATAATTATTAGCACTTTAAACATCTAATCATTCTCCTAATCATCATGCCCTTTTTACCAATAACATTTTTGTGTCAGAGAGTTCATGAAGTTAATTATTGTGATTTTCTTTCCTGTTTTGAATTTGCTGTCTCTTAACTCTGGTGTGATCATTAAAATGACTATTTGGCCTTGTTTCACCTGTTTTCGTAAACACTCATATCTGTCATGTTCATTCTTTGAAACACTTCATCTGTACATGAAATAGCGATAATTCTTTTCATTCCATTCTTAAAGGGACCTTTAATATTTTCTGTATTTTTGACCTGTTTAGTCCAATGTCTGTGATTTCTGACCACCCTTTGAATGCAGTTATACTTAGTGTCAAAGGTAAGAATATATTAGCAACACATTTAAATTGCTGATCTTGCACCATAATTATTTTTAGTCCATTCTAATGCATTCTGTACAGAACCTCCCATCTCAGTTGCATCTTGACCACCTTGGGCTGCTGAGCAGATGCTTTCTATTGGAGTGATTTTTCTTTTCTTGTAGAAAGAAAGCAATCCAATAGAAACATTATTCTCTTCCAGCCTGCTGAAGGCCAGGGGCTATTTGGTGAATTTAACTTCAGTTAAATAAAATGAAACAAATCTATTATGACCCTTTGAGAAAGCCTTATGTTTTAGATCATAGGCCATTTCTAAATATAGGGATCGGAAATTAATGTCTCCCTGGGTAGATTATTCTGTAACTGTCTCCTGCAGAGTTTTTCACCATTTCCTTTGAACTGAGTTTCCTAGACATTTATTAAAAGATCATAGTTTGGGTGGATAAAGTGTTAAGAAGATACACTATAATATATATAATATGTGATATGTATAAAATGTATATATATGTATATATACACACAATTACTTAAAATGCTTACTATAAAGGTATGCTTTGCACAAAATTGTTTAACCATCATGGCAGTTCATGGAAAAAGAAGATCACTTGAGAGAGAAACATTGCATTTTTTTCTTTTCTTCCCTAAACCATTTTGTGCAATGGGCAATAGCTTTTGCCTTGGGCTTTTGAATCTGATATCACTTTATCATCGCTGAAAATAACCAGAGTACCAGCAACATCTGATGTGACTGAACGGAAAGCAAGCAGAAGTGGAGCAGCTCAATATGGATGCATATAAAAATTTTAGGTTTATTCCACAGACATGAATTTTGATGCTTTGAAATTACACACCTACAATGTGTGTGTTTGCATATGCACATACAAGTGCATACATATCTTCTAATTTATAAACGTATGTGTATTTCATTCAGATCCTTGGCGTGTGCAGACACATGAGAAGTGCTGGAAAGCTTGTATACTAATAAATGTTTTTGGCTCCTGATATTTAATAGTTAGGTCTTACCTCACTAGTGGAGAAGTGATTCAGATTCCTTCTATTTTGTGGTATTGCTTTTATTTGGGTGCTCTTCTCTGTAGAACATCTTCCTGTGTTTGGCTGCAGACTCTAGCTGTGGCAGATGTTATGACTCAGAGCAGACAGGAAGATTCAGATTTTTGTTTTTTCATAAGTGACTTGCCCCCAGGCATGTTTTGACAGGGAGGATATAATTTCAAATTAAATGTGAATGTGGAGGCTTTCCAAAGCTACAAATTGCAGAGATTTCTCAGCATGACTCAAAGAAATAAAGTGTTGTGCATGCTGATCACTTGCTGTGGTGGGAGGATGCTTGGTTATAGCTCTGGTACTGAAATTCATAGTTTATTGCCTTGTTACAAATTTGGACACAAGAGAGGCAGTGCCCATGAGTAAGTTCCTTTGACCCTGTTCCTTTAATAACCATTTTGCTCTATAAACTACATAAAGGCCAACACCACAGAACTTTTTTTATCTCTGCTACTTCCAGGTAGACTGGGATGGTGACTGGTGGTTTAAAGTCTCATTTCCCCTACTTGTTTTAAATGGCCATGTGAATCTGTAGCATCAGTGAGCAGGAGATATTCAAGAGGGCAAACAATTCATTCTGAAAGCAGTCAATTCAGAGGATGCTTCTTGCTGAAATCTGCTAGAGGGGGCCGCAAAGGGTTTTTTGTCTGTACTAAGATTATTGCTTTTCTCCTTGTGAATGGGGAAAGGTGTGATGAGGGAAGGAATCCCTTCATAATTGTGGTGTTTTGTTTGTTCTGTTTTTTTTGTTTGTTTGTTTGTCATACCATCCCTTGATATCACCCCTTGAGCTATTGGTCTCTGTGTGGTTTTGAAGTAAGAGACCTTAATACTCCAAATCTCCAACATATTTAAGTTTTTCCTGAGTTTAAGAGCAGACCTTTTTCTTCCTAATGAAGCATAGCAAAGAGAAACACTGCCTTTTTTTGCCGAAATCTACAGATTTATGGCACACCCATAATGAAGGTCAGATTTGCACTGTTTCAAGCTGGTATGTTTTGCATGGGTTCTTGGTTTCCAAGGATATTACATCTTTACAGTTTGTCTTTCATTCTTCCCACCTTTATTCTCTTTCACCTTTTGTTTCATCTTTTGACCTATGTTTCATCTCTTTCTCTGCTTCTTCCTGTAGTTATCCTCACCTCACCATTGCTGGGTCTTGGGGCAGGCGTACTTGGGAAGTTTCTGCAGCCTCTGGCACAATTCCAACCATGGCATTTCTGTGTTAGCACAGTGTCAGTGAAAGGAATGGTGCTGATCAAGAACTGTTTTCATCAGTGTGACTTCAGCTGGGATCTGTTAATTTACACTTCTCTTGGAAATCAGTGTAATAGAGGAAATTCTTATGCAGGCAGGATCTGTCCCTCTGCCTTGTCTGTGCTAGCCCCAAGGTCCATAACATCTTATGATCCTTTTAGGGAGATGTGGACGTGAGCTTCCTTTGTATCACCATGTCCACAAGGTTTTTCCTTCTGTGCTGAGAATACAGCACAGGAAAGGAATGAGAGCAAACTGTGATAGGTTTAACCAGTAATAAGTCTGATGTCCTCAGGGGAAATGGAGATTAAAGATCCAAAATTCTCTAGGAGATTGTCACTTGGCTAATGATGATCGTAGCCTATGGCAGTCAGGGATGATATGGCTGATACTTAGCAGGGGTTGTGAACCAATTAGTCTGCTCAACAAAATACTTGGTCCATTGGGTCCAAATGTTAAGAATATTTATAAGGTTGGCTATGGAGTCAGCTAATCAAAACTGGAGAAAGCTACTTAAGAAGCTGTGTCAAGCTCTACAGAGGCCATGAGATTACACTGCTGGCAGATAAACAAATGTTTGCCTGTGTAAATATTAGGACTGAAAGGTTGGATTTGAACTTTTTCAGTTTTCTAGCATTGTAAAATCAATTAGGGGTGCTTAAAATGTGGTGCAATGTACTTCATTGTGGAGAGCTGACTTCAGCAGTGCCTGTCCATAGATGATCTCCTTCAGGTTGGCTTCATCCAGTTTTGCTTTTTGTGTGCCTCGGATGGTCCAGGTAGAAGTGCATTTCCGTGATGGCAGAGGGTGTCACATAAGCTGGCCCAGGTAAAAGGGCAGTGGCACAATAACAGTTCATCATATACTAGCATGTTATTTTGCGTTCATCAGCTCCTTAAGTTCTGAGTATTCCTCTGTACTCCTTAACCCATTTACTCTTTAACCTACTAACTTGCTAAAGTATGAAAATATTGCAGATCAACATTGGTGTCACAGCCTGTTCCATTGTATTCGTAATGCCCAGTCTGTTACACTAGTGATGTAAAGAGTTTGTTCTTATATGCGGTTATATTAGTGCAGTTGAATTAGAAATGCATTAATTCACCTAAATTTGCAGGGTGGTTTAAATGTGTGTAAGGGTTTCTTTGTTGACATGTTTTTTTAGTTGCACTTTGTATTGAGTGAAATTAATAAAATTTCTCGCCTTTAAGGCATCACTTAGCAGAACCATTTCTGTTAAACAGCCGAGACCAGAAAAATCCACAGGCTTCACTGGAAAAGCTTTTTGAAACCTAAGGATATTGATTCCTCAGATTTAAAGCATAAATGTGTTTATGCATGTTTTTACAGAGAATCTGCAAATAGAAGAATGTTTTCTAACTTTGCTACTAAGCTTCTGATCAAAATATTCTGCCTTGCTGGTTTACAGCTGTTACTTTACAGCAAGCAATCAGTTTGAAATACAGCCATTTTGAATTTGGTACTGAAGGTGGTTTTCCCTAATACTTACCTGAGAAGTCAAATGTTAAACTGGGGCATTTATTGTATTTGGCAAGCTCTATGCTAGGTCTTCACTTACAGAAAAATAAAACATTAAGAAAAGCCAGATTGCAGATTGTTTGGGTAAGCACTGTGATTTTTTTTTTAAATATTATTATTATTAATATGTTTTTCTATACTGCCCTTTGTAAAAGCTTTCTTTGTGCTGCTGCTATTCTGTCTGTAAGTGGTTTTAAGTTCAGTGAGGTTTAATATATAGATGTTATTTCTGAAGGTTCTTATATATTAAAAGTGGCATAATGTCCTTCTTTTGTTCTTTTTTGATCCTGAAAAGCACAATGCTTATTGGTACTGATAATTGTGTTAACAGCTTTTTTATTATTTTTTTATATATATTTTTTTTTAATTCATACATGTAGCAGAGATGCAA